>JAENHJ010000368.1:1057500-2545000 GCA_025330945.1 Mucuna pruriens | reverse complement strand
AAACAAACTTGAAAATAGAATTATGTTAAACCAATGCAAGGATCCAATCATGTAGTTTTGTTATCACAATTCACATAAAGGTGAAAATTCATATAAACTTAAGAATCATTAGATAATCATCTAACATTCTTCCTTACATATTGAGATCAAAATTGCAATCCCGAATTATGCATGGATTCAAGCACTTAAATGGATGATTTAGGTGATCAATTGCTTACCTAACCTTGATTAGGTTGGGACTAATAAATCCTAACTTAACACAACCCAAAACCTTAAGTAAAATCATCATCATGAAAATGGGTCAAGAATTGGAAAGAAAAGAGATGCATAACAAAATTTGCATAATAAAGAATTGGAAAGAAAAGAGATGCATAACAAAGTAAGTGCAGAGGGCTCAAATTCACTTGGACCTTTAATACTAAATTGGGTCTAAGTAGTTAGTTTCTGTGTAATGTGTGGTGTGCTATGTTTTTAGATGTTTCTTGCTGGGAAAAATAGACTAGAATTACGTTATTTTTGTGTCATTATGTTTCTACCCTTCACCTAAATGATGTTTACCATGTGTTTGATGAAATGCCTTTGAGAAATTATGTTTCTACCCTTCACCTAAATGATGTTTACCATGTGTTTGATGAAATGCCTTTGAGAAATTATGCAAGAAAGTGTGCTAGAATTGTGCTTATGCTATCAAAAAAATTAAAAACCAAATATTTGTGGAAAAAAATTGTAAAAGTGGACGAAAAAGAGTATTCAAGTGGCTATATTACTGTAGTAAAGACAGAGCTTGGCCATATAAAAACAAAAGAAATAGGTCCAAAGAAAGAGTTGTCTGAAGGTCCAAAAGTCTATAAGGCACACATGGGTTATAAAGTGCTAGTTTTACTAGTTTTGGTGCATTTATTATGGTGCATTGTGAATGCAGTAAATTTTCTCCTGTTTCTTGAGTTCCTCTACACTTCTAAATGTCTTTTAGTTTTTTTTCAGTCTTCTTATATGTCACATTAAATTCCTTTGAGTTTGCCTTTCCTTTTCTTAGCTTTTCTTTCTTGTCAATTTTCATAGCTTCTAGTGTTTTGTCTTTGAGTTTTCTTTCCTTTGTGTTCCTAATAGTATCTTGAGATTTTCTTGGCTTTCACTTGCATTTAAGATGTTTGATTTAGAGAGTAGGTTTCTTAGTCAATCTTAAAGTGAGAGTTGAGTGGTAAAAGGATAGAGAGTACCTTAGAGAAAAATACATAAAAAGTGTGAAACATGAGAGTGAGTGACAAACACTTAGAGAGTGTTGTAAGGCTATTTTAGTATAGTGTGGTATTGCAATAGTTTGAGGAGGTTTAGGAGGCTTTGGGGAGTAAAGTAGTGAAAGAAGGATGAAAAGTTCCAATATCAATTGGGAAGGTCTTTTGCCTAAGTCTAAATATATCAAAGATACCATGAATGTGCTTATAGAGAAGTAGGACCTAGTTGGAAAGGGGCTTGATATGGTGCTAAAGGATGCACAAAGTACTAATGATAAGGTTCAGGCTTTGAGTAGAGCCTAGGAGAATGGTTCTGGAGGAAGGTACTATAGTGACCACAGTAGGAGTTCATGGTCCTCTAGGGAAGAGAGGTGTGAAAGACATGAGAGGAATAGGCGAAAGAAGAGGCGTGAGAGGTGTAATATAAATGAAGAGAATAGGAGGGATGAATTAGATATGAGTATGTGAAAGATACCTCCATTCCTAGGGAATTGTAAGCTTAAGTTCTATATAGATTGCAAGCTCAAGGTGAAGTTGGTGACCTTAGCTTTTGGGGACTATGCCTTGATTTGGTAGACTACCATGTTTGATGAAACCTTGTGAGAGTTGGTATAACCTAAAGAGATTAATGAGAAATAGGTTTGTTTCACCTTCATATGCAAGGGACATACATAATAAGCTCTAGAGATTATACCAGGGGTCCAAGAGTGTGGAGGAGTACCACAAAGAGATGGAAATGGACTTATTGCTAATGCGCTCTCTAAGAGATTAAACCCTAAGCATAAAAAAGACAAATTAAATGTTATAGCTAATGCACTCTCTAGGAGACATACTTTGATTACTGTGCTTGAAACTAAAATGCTTGGTCTTTATTGCATTAGGGAATTATATGAGAAAGACATTGGTTTTAGTAAACCTTTTGCCATATGTGTTCATGCTGCATTTCGTGATTATTATAGGTATGATGACTTTTTATTTTAAAGGAAGAGATTATGTGTACCAATGAGCTCCATCAAGCAATTGCTTGTGAAGGAGGCACATGAAATTGGCCTCATGGATCACTTTGGGGAACTTAATACTTTTAATGTTTTGAATAAACATTTCTTTTGGCCTCACATGAGGAAATATGTACATAATATATGTGAAAAATGTTTGACTAGTAAAGTGGAAAATTCTAAAGTTTCTCCAAATGAACTATATACTTCACTCCTTATTCTTACTCCTCTTTGGGTTGATATTTCAATGGATTTTGCGCTTGGATTGTCAAGATCTAAAAGAGGTAAAGATTCCATTGTTTTGTGATTGACAAGTTTTCAAAATTATCCCACTTCATCCCTTGTTATAAGAATGATGATGCTTCTCATGTGGCCAATTTGTTCTTCAAGGAGGTGATAAGATTACATGGTCTTCCAAGGACCATAGTATCAAACAAAGACTCCAAGTTCTTGGGTCACTTTTACAAGTCTATATGAAGTAGGCTCAATACAAAGCTCTCTACTCCACCACTTGTCATCCCCAAATGGATGGGCAAACAAAAGTGGTGAATAGAACTTTGGATCAACTTTTGACATGTTTTGTCAAAAAGAGTTTAATAGACTAAGAAGATTGGATACCTTATGTGGAATTTTCTTATAATAGGGTGTTCAATTATACCATTTCTTACTCACCTTTTGAGTTGGCTTATGATTTTAATCCCATTACCCCACATGACTTGTTTCCTTTACCTATTTTTCCTAACTGTGCTAATAATGAAGGTTTATCTAGAGCCGAGTTCATCCAAAGGTTGCACATGAAAAATAAAGAAGAACAATATACTAGGAATGCAAACAAGGGGAGGAAGGAAGTTCTCTTCAAGGAAGGAGGCCTTGTGTGGGTGCATTGGAGGAAAGAGACATTTCCCCACCTAAGGACATCTAAAGTCCTTCCAAGAGAAAATGGCCCATTTAAAATATTAAAGAAAATAAATGACAACGCTTATCAAGTTGATATGCCCCAAGACTTTAAGGGAAGTACTACTTTCAATATCATTGATTTGACTTCTTGTGATGCAGGTATAAGGGCTCCAAATTTGAGGACAAATTCTCTTCTAGAAAGGGAGTATGATGCATATATGGAAGGAGTAACTCCTACACTTGAAGGACTTATCACTAGGGGAAGGCTTAAAAGGATCCAAGAGGAAGTACAACACAATTTGGCCATCCTCAAGGACCAAGGAGGTCATACTTTGTACCATGTGTCCAGTTGCCTTATACGCAATGTATAGGGTTGGAAACACTTTGTTTTCTTGTACATTCCTTGTATTTTTAGTATAGTCCATATAGGATAGGATAAGATAGCCTTAAACCAAGGTCCTTTTCAAATGCCAAAATCCACCTAGCCAATTTGTCTTCAATTCGTTCATTAAAATGACCAAAATTTTTATTGCTAAGATTATGGCTAGGATGGCTTGCATTTTGGGCCTTATTGCTTAGGCCTTTTGTGAAGCCTTAACAATGATTAGTGAAGCATAATCCAGCCAAAAATCATGCTATAAAGTAACTCTTTGTACTTATACTCAAAAGACTTTTGATCATTTTTTTAACTTGTGAAATGAAAGGTGCTTTGCACTTATAAGAGCTTTCTCTCTAGTCTTGGATTGACCAATAAACCTTTATTCTCATCAAGCATCCATGGTGCTTGTGTCGAATCTCACTACTCTTATCTAGTTCTCCATGAGCTAGTGGTGAATCCATTCCTACCTTCTCCATCTTTTTTCTCTCTTCCTTATTGGTTTTTTCGTGATTTCTTACATTCTTCTTGGTTCTTGGAAATTCTTGCTTGCTAGGCTTAACTCATGATCTGAAGGCATGTCAATTGGTATGGAAGTGGTGAATAGAAATTTTGGTCAGATATCATTTGTGAAAAAGAGTTTAAGAGACTAGGAAGAGTGGATATCTCATGTGGAATTTTCCTATAATAGGGTGTTCAATTCTACCACTTCTTACTCACCTTTTGAGTTGGCTTATGGTTTTAATCCCTTATCCCTACTTGACTTGTTTCCTTTACCAATTTTTCCTAACTATGCTAATGATGAAGGTTTGTCCAGAGCCCAATTCGTCCAAAGGTTGCATGATAAGACAAGGTTGCATATGGAAAAGAAAGGAGAACAATATGCTTAGAATGCAAATAAGGGGAGGAAGAAAGTTCTCTTCAAAGAAGGAGACCTTGTGTGTGTGCATTGAAGGAAAGAGAGATTTCCCCACCTAAGGAGATGTAAACTCCTTCCAAGAGAAGATGGCTCATTTAAAATAATAAATAAAATAAATGACAATGTTTATCAAGTTGATATGTCCTAAGACTTTTGGGGAAGTAATACTTTCAATATCATTGATTTGACTCATTGTGATGCAGGTATAGAGGCTCCAAAATTTAGGACAAATTCTCTTCAAGAAGGGGAATATGATGCATATATGGAAGGAGCATCCCCTGTACTTGAATGACCTATCACTAGGGGAAGGCTTAAGAGGATCAAAGAGGAAGTACAATACAATTTGTCCACCCTCAAGGACCAAGGAGAATATCAAGGAGGCAATACTTTGTACTATGTATCTAACTATCTTGTAGGCAATGTATAGGGCTGGAAACACTTTATTTTCTTGTACTTTCCTTGTATTTTCAGTACAATCCACATAGGATAGGATAACCTTGAGCCAAGGTCCTTTTCGGATGCTAAAACCCACGTAACTAATCTGTCTACAATTCAGTCGCTAAAATGACCAAATTTTCTGTTGTTAAGACTATGGCTAGGATGGCTTGCGTGTTGGGCCTTGTTGCATGGGTATTTTGTTGGACCTTAAGCATGATTAATAGAGCCTAATCTAGCTATTAATCATGCTATAAAAGGACCCTTTGCACTTACGTTCAAAAGACTTGATTATTTTTTTTACTTGTGAAAACATAAGGTATTTTGCACTTGTGAGAGCTTTCTTTCTATTCTTGGGTTAATCAAGAAACCTTTATTTTATTCTCATCAAGCACCCATGGTTCTCATGATGAATCTCATTACTTTTTTCTAGTTCTCTATGAGCTAGTGACGAATCCATTCCTACCTTCTCCATCTTTTTCCTTTCTTCCTTATTGTTTTTTCTTTGTAGTTTCTTGCATTCTTCTTGGTTCTTGGAAGTTCGTGCTTGCTAGGCCTAATTCATGATCCAAGGGCAAGTCACATATCATGTTGTATTCAAAATCAACATTGATGCTTATTAGCTAGAGATGCTCTTGAGAATGCATATCTCGCAAACCTAGAATGCATAAAACTTGAGGAGATATTTCATTTGAATGATGTAAATGCTTCTTCACCTAGTTACATCAATAAAATGAGCTTTCTATGTATTTTTAGATTTGTTTTACAAAGTCCAACAAGGAAACACCTATCTTGACTTCACCAACACAAAGTTGGAGATTGGCATCTAGTTGCATTATGATGCACATATCACGAGATTTTGTTACAATAGAGTTTCACTAGCTAATCATGTTACAACAAAGTCTCACTTTTTGTCTAATTAAAAAAAGGGAGAAAAATGGAAAAGAAAGGGTTGTTAGAAGAAAACATTTCATTAATAATATCAGAAGTTGTTTTCAACATATGAGAGTTCTTTTAAACATTGTTAAGTTTACACCATTCATAGACTTAGGAGGAGTATGAGCATAAAGTATGCACTATGCATTATGTTTTTTTCTAACATATTCTATGTCAAATATATATATATATATATATATATATATGCTCTAATTCATATACTTTGATGTTCTGCTCTATTTTTATGCTTTAATATAAAACTATCCAAAATTGAATTTGCTTATGATGTTCCAACAGTTATGCTATATTTTTTTATTTGATTTTATGTTTTTTCTTATCGTGATATTTGTCATCATAGAAAAGGGGGATATTGTTGGATTAGTGTACTAAAAGCATCAAAACTCTCAAGTCCTTTAATGATAACAAATACTTATGAAAATAAAGTGATGACTAATCTTTTGACTGAACAAAATTCTCAAGAAGTACTCAAGTCATCAAACGAAAACAAGTGATAAGAATGTTTGGAGAGTGTCCAAACATTCAACTTATGAAAAATGTCCATAAGATAACAAAAAGCGTTCAAAAGAAACCACCCATAAATGCATGTTCTTTTTTTAGTAAAATACTTTACATAGAATCTTATCACTGAATCTTTATTTCAGGTTTTGAATGGTTATTATGCATTAATCCTCTATTCATTACTATGTTCTGATCTTTCAAAAATTCTCAAGAACATTCTATACATTCTTTGTGATGAAAGACAAGCTGAGTTGTACCAAGACACGTGCACAAAAGGACATGTTTTTAGTTCATGTTCTATGCTCTCTTTCAGAAAGGACAAAAATAAAATTCTCTACTCTTTGTCCCTCTCTCATTAGAAGGAAAGTATATTGTACAAATTGTGTAAGACACACTCTTGCTAGCTGTCCTTGGAGATGTTTTAATGACCTTCTCTAAGCTCTTTATATATACCCATCCTTGATGTGTACTAAGAGAACAAGTGAAGAGAAAAAGAATATACATGTACAGCAAGAGTAAAAGAAGCAAGTGTGAAAAAGTGTGAATAGAAGCATACATAGGAAAAAGAAAATGACTCAAAAGATAAGAGTTACATAAGATATACATTCTCTATATAAAAAAATTGTTCTGTGATCAAAAGTTTTTGGAGAATCTTTTCAGAAAAGCTTTTTAAGCTTTATGCTAAATGCTTTTTGATAGCTCTAATCTTATTGTAATATTTCAACTTTATTTTTACGAAGTTAGTAGCTCTGATCTTAAACTTGTATGCTCACCACGTGAGTTAGCTTTTGTAAAAACATTTTATCCACGTGCGATAGCCTAAAAAGGCTAAGTGATAAAGAATACTTGTATGCTTATAATCAAGATAGTTAATTACAAGTGTGTAGAGTTTAAAGACGCTGAAAATACTTGTTGTTTGTGAGTCAAATAGAGTTAGTGGAAAATCCTTCAAGTGGAAGGGACTCAATGTAGCTCTAAGTTGTTGAGTGAATTAGTATAAAATAACTTGTGTTGATTAATAATTCATATTTTAGACACCCAATAAAGTCTTTAGATGGGTATAGTTAACTCTATTTTGTAGCTACGAATTGCATATTAGTTAAGATTCAGATTATTGGGCTAAAAACAGGGAAAATAAAAATTTATGCTAATTTGAAGATTTTAGCTAACAAAAAGATTAACTCATTGTGCAAGTCAAAACTGGAGTCCAAGACCATCCCAACCGAGACCGAAGGCGTCCCGACCAAATGAAGTCGTCCCGGCCAACTGAAGGCATCCCGGCCAGATGAAGTCATCTTGGCTAGACAAGTTCCTATCCAAGTCGACTCCATCTCCAACAGCCGATTCAGTCTCCAGCAGTCGACTCAGTCTCCAACAGTTGACTTCATCTCCAATAGTTGACTTTGTCTCCAATAGTCGAGTCCACCCTATGTGTCGACTCTGACTCCAGTAGCCAACTCCGTCCCCATATGTCAAGTCGTCGCGTCTATCCAGACTCATCCCAGCAGCAAGACCAATTCCGCTCCAGCAAATTCAACACCTGGTTAATTAGGAAAACCATTAGTCTGTTAATAGTTAGTTAAGTCAGTTAGTCTGTTAGTAGTCTGTTATTTCTATTAGTCGTTAGTAGTTAAAATCGTTAGTTAGTTAGTTAGTTTACGATTAGTTAGTTAGTTAGTTTATGGTTAGTTAGTTAAGACAAATGTGTATATAAGGAGATGCGTAGCTCATTCATTGGTTACATTTCCACCACCTCCATCTCCACTTCTCTATTGTTCAGTTCATACATACGTCCACACTTCCATTGATCAGTGTTCAACGGTGCTTTAGTGAGTTTAGTTGATCGAGTGGGCGTAGGCACAGGGTTCGAGCTGTGCAGGTTGCTAAAGTGGACGGACCAGTTCTCTAGCACATTCTAGAATGTACCGCCTCTCATGTTCTTTGGCTTTCTTTGGTTAAACTCTACAGTCTCTTCCATGGCGATCGTTACGGGAGGTTGAGTCCATGAGTCCACAACTCCATGTATTAATACAATCGTTTCTACAATGAATTGGGTTGTGTTTCTCTATCTTTTGGTATGTAATTCCTGTTTAGTTTCTTTGCTTCTTGCTTGTGTCATGATCATGCATGCGTAAGAGTAGATCATGTTAGGTTAGGGGCCGATTGGAACCAATCTAATAACTTGTTAGGTAATCGATAGAAAGCCTAAAATCGACCACATGCTAATCCTTGCTAACTCAAGACCGCGATTGTGTAAGCCCTCAGTCGGCAATGGACAAATGTTAGGTGATCGTCTTAAGAACTTAGGTTGGTTTGGAATTGCATCCATTACTAAGAACCGGAACCGATTACTTGTTGAACTTTGGATTAATATGCTAAATATTTGTTTGTTTTTTTGTTCTTAATTTCATTAGTTAGTTTACTTTCTATTCTGCATTTACTTTATGATTCCAAGTAGAAACCAAAATCCCCCAGTTTTTACATTTCTGTATATTGTCCGAGTCTGCATTTTATATCTCCGTTTTCTGCATAATCTTCTGCTTCCCACACTATGCATCACAAATACACGTGTCCTTGAGAGATTCGACCTAGGTTGACCCGTTACAAAATCATAGTAAAATCTAGTTTTATTTTTAAGACTGCATCGATAGTAGTTATCATTGATCTCTTTACCCTTCTTCTTTATTTTCAGTCAACATGTTTTTGGAGGTTCTGCTTAAAGTTTTCATTATTAATTTATATTCATTGTGAAAAGATTTAAAAAGTACTTAAAAGCCAAACATGCAATTCAATCTCCCTTTTTGTGTGCATCTTGTTTACTTCATTGCGAACCTCAATGAGAGTATCTCAAGTAACAATCTTATCTAGGGTCAACTTCTCCTCTAGAACTCAATAAGACTCCCTGTCATCGTTGAAATGGTCATAGGTCCAATAAAATGCAAACTTGGGAGAAATGACATTGACTTCTTCAAGCGACATGCCCACAATCTCAAAAAATGCAACCTAAACTCTCACCATAATATGTAAATAGAAAAAGTCTTCCTTGAAATCCTTATAAGAGTTTGTATAAACCTAGAAGACTTTAAGACCTAGCACTTCCAAGAATGCCACGATAGAGTGTTTCCTAGCAAAGGTCGTCCAATATGGAACAAATATATGTTTGAACGGTAGTTGGGTGTATTGGGCACCACTTGCACAATGAATGACCTGATGGAAATTCAATTGTTAGGATGAATCAAGGAAGGACAAAGGTGATAGTGCTTGAGGACATTGATTTGGAAGTAGAAAAAGGAAATTTAGAGCTCTAAATCCCCAAAGAAGGTCTTCAAACATAAGTAAGAAGTATATGAAGTTTTGGAGACAAATTGTCTCTTCCAACCCTATGACGCTAACATCGTCAACTACTACTAGAAAGTAGCCAATGTTAATGCTCTATGGTCCTTGCCACCATATCCTTTCAAGCAAACCGAGAAACATAAGTGCCCAAGTGTTGTCTACATCGCCTTTCATAAACCATAACTTCCCGAAAACAATCACACCACTTCTACCATCTTCTCAGTGTCCCCGTGGCTTGCACCTACCTCAATGTTGTGGGACTTGTTCTGACACGCGGCATCTTTAGGGATAGGTTTCACCCCACTAGACCCTCTAAAGTGCGAGGAACACACACCTCTATTTGACAACTTGGTGTATTGGGGGAAAGATTATGCACCTTACACAGCTTCCAAAATCTCTTCATTCATATACTCCAATCTAATGCTAAGGAGCTAATTGTGCACAAGTTAAGATAGGTTATCTAGGACCTCTATGTCATTGGATATTGGCTCATTCCTATACTGCCATGTCACCTTTCCCTTAGCCACAGATGGAACAACCACCACTTTTCCTTTGGCGACAACACTCAAGACGGAATTGCATTGGCCAATGCCACCTTTCCTATCATGAACCAACCATCTACAACCTTGCCATTTAGGACCATAAAGTGAATTTTCCTCAATGGGTTGAAACCACCTATATGGTAGCACTGTGCCTCCATATCTAATGACGAGGAAGCCCTCAACTGACAAAATTGAATGTGAAAGCATTATGCAACTAACAAAATTGAACGTGAAAGCTACGTGTCTACCACTCACCATGAAACACATATTCTTGGGCCAACTTGGCAGAAAGGGAAGTGTCCATGCCTCAAGGCGACTGAAGAAACAAACAAACATTCTAACCAAGATTTACCAAAACAAGTTAACGACATTCAACTTAAGCTAGACTTATCTCACAAAGATGAGACTGACTTACGGGAAATTGTTTTAGGGTGCCTTCAAGATATACACGTGACATTTTAGAAAAGGATTGACATCCTTTGACTTTTGTTAGACTTATCACACAAAGATAAGATTGACTTGGGGGAAACTATTCTAGGGATGTATCTTAGATTCATTCTTAACATGTTTGTGATAGGATACCTAATGACAATCTTGATCTAATGCTCCCTTATTATCACCATGCATTTTGACACAAACATAACAGGACATGCGTGCCTTGTGCCTACAATGTAGGCCACATGCTCTATAACTACCTAACAACTTCTCCCACATAAAACCCATTATATAAGCATTTCACGCTTAAGTATGTGACTATTTCCTTTTCACTCACTCATTCTTTCTATCTCTCTTGCTAACTTAAGTATTTAAGTCCTTGTAGGGTGGCCATTACCAAAACATGCAACAATTGTTGTTGCTATAGTCTAAGGACCACTCATGGTTTCTCTCGAACAACTCGCAAATACTTTAAAATGTTTATAAATACATAAGTACCTAGTTAAAAAATACCTTTATGAATATGAGGTAAATTTTCATTCCACAAGGTGAGTGGTGAAGGATTATGACTCATATCTATCTCATTCCATTGTCATCCCTAGAATAATTCATATCAGACTAATAATTTGACGAAATAAACTATATTTAATCAAATTGATTTAAAATATAGATTTTATATTGGACTAATCAATAGATTTAATAATCTAACTCATTTTGACACCCTCACTAGATAACTTCGGTAAACGATTCTTCATAGTTTTCATATTTCTTTAAAATCTAAAATAAAAGGCTCGTATTTGCACCTAGGGAGTGACTAATTGATGCATATATGAAGGGTCAAGGTCATATTCTTCATGAAGGCTTTAAGAACATGGAAACCTTTCCACTTTAGAGTCCACTAAACCCTAAACCCAAAATGGCTCTATTTTTTTATATATTTTTTAGTATAATCATGGCTCTTTCTAGAATTGTTTTGAAGCTTTAAATCACCATTTCTAAGTTTTATTTGTAAATAATAAACGTTGTTGGGCTTGCACTTGTGCTAGGAAGTCAAACCATGACCATTTGGGCCAATAGAGACCAAAACTAACGTCATTGTTAGGAGCTTTTTCCTAGTTGCGTTTTGGCTTCTTTTGGGGCCTAACCTTTTAAACTTCTTAGGTTAGTTTAGGATTAGACTAAGACCCTTAATTATGATTAGTGCTTACCTATATAAGGTGGTTTTGTAATTAGCTTAATCACTTTTGATGAGAATGAAATTTGCATTTCACTTTTAACAAACTTTCTAAGGAATTAGTGGCAAAATTCATTGCTCCTTCTTCATCAATATCTTTGATTTCTTCTTCAACTTACTTTTCCTAATTTTGTAGACCTAATTTTCGATTTTCATTACTAGTTGTTGTTTGAATGATCCTTGAGTTTATCACTAATGGTTTGCACACATCTTAAATTTCAAGGACCTCTATTTATAATTTGTACTCAAAATTCTCTTTAGTCTTCACTCATTGATCCCCTTTAAAAAGTTGGCTCAGTTTGTATTACTGTCTAAAATAGGAATTTTTTAATTAAAATTAAAAGTAGGTGCATATCTAGATTTCAGCTGGAAAGTTGAAAAGTACTTTTATTTCTAAAGTAAAAAAATTTTTCTTTTATAGGTTAAAATCCTAAATTTTACCTTAGAATTCACAAAAATACCAACCATTGTCCAGATATAAACTAGATTTGAATACTTTTAGTTTTAAGCTTTTCATTATTTAACTCGAAATATACCAACCAGTTGATTGTGATTGATTCCATGGCTGCTAAAATAAGTTAGAACTATTTTGTTTCATAGAAAGAAATACACTTGCTTGCATTGTGGTGAAACAAAAGGATTAAACTCAACATACATTGTAAATTATTATTATATTAAAATAGAATAATTTGTATGAAACATATGAAACTCTATATCTCTCATATTTCTACGATAAATTTTTTAACTTTTCTCCAACAAAAGCAAAATTGCAAGATGACCCAAAAATCCAACCCTATTGACATTAATTGTATGTATACCAATTCCAAATTGATTAAAAGAAACATCCCATGACCACTATAATTCAACTATTATTTCAACATACACAATGAAATCCATGGCCAACAAGTCCATGCTAGAAACATTAACAAAACCAACTTCATATATCATGGATCAAAACTGGTTAAGAAGAGAAACAATCAACAATATGACAAAGGGTACAAGAGAGATGAAACTTTTTGAGACTAAAGATGAAGTAGGTGAAGAAGAAGAAGATGGTGATGTAGGAGAAGAGGTTCCAGACACTGTTGTAATCTTCACCTTCATGCCTTGATCACAACGGCCCAAGGTACCACATACAAAGTAACATGTGCTAGGCTTGTTCAGTTTCACAACATCATTACCACTATTCATTGAGTTCGTTGTACTACCAAGATCACATTTCTTATACTCACTCTCGCTACCTAGTTCAACCACACTACGCAACCCAGAAGAGTGCTTGAAAACTGCCAAAAGAAAAGAATAATTAAACATATGATCTTATTAATCAAATTAAATACAATTTTGAAGAGAGAAATATATTCCAAATCATTCAATTTTTTATTGAGTAAATAATTACGAATTAATCGTGTAAAAAAGTTTACATCATTGAATTACAAATTAAATTAATGTATATGATAAATTTATTAATTTTATTATAACTATTTTAAAAGTTACACCAACAATAATATTTTATTAGTTAACTGGATAAAAAATTTTAACCTAGAATAAAACTTAAATTTTTTTTATTTGAGTTCTTAACAAATCATGGGTAAGAAACTTACCAAGTTGATCAACAACCTTAAATGTTTTTCCTGAAACCCAAGAGTTGAAGTCCGTGGACTATTCCCAACCTTGGCTTCCACCAACTACATGTTGTTCTGCCATGGCCTCCATTGTGATCAAAGCAACAATCAATGCCAAGAAAATTGTGTTCTTGCGTCCCATCTCTCTCTCGTTTGGGTGTCTACTTTTTTTGTTTATCTTGGTTATGTTTGAGTGTTGTTATAATTCAATACTATTTATACCTAGAATCAGTGAACATCCTATGGCCCATTGTTAACAACTTGGCATATGTTAAAAGGTTATTTTGTTATCTTATATATGCTGAAAATGTGATTAAATCTTACTATCTAAGTTGTTGTTGTAATAATAACATATGTTAAAAGGTTATTTTGTTATCTTATATATGTTGAAAATGTGATTAAATCTTACTATCTAAGTTGTTGTTGTAATAATATGTTAGAAAATATAAAGAATGCTTCCTTCTAATTGGCTCAACATAGCTTGGCCATCTTTTGGTCTCAGGGTCAAAACAATTAGTTCACTTTTGTGTAGTATCTTCGTTTCTTAAGTATTAGCATTAGACGACGCCAAGTAAACTCTGGTGAGTAAAAGTTATGAAAGCTTTGCGTTCAAGCAAAGATAACATAAATCATCTTAAGAGGATAAAAGCAAGTCTGGTTATGACAGGTAATGGCACAACAAGAGAGGAAAAAAGAGAAAAAGAAATAAAACAGTAGATGCGTCTAGAAGTCTAGAATCAAACAGGTTTGTGGCCAGCAATAGCTATTCTTACTCCTAAGTGATGAGTAAATTAGAGGTATCAAGTAAATAAATGACTTGATTTTCTTTTGTTACTAGTTGTTAGTTTTGGTTTTTGAGATTAGATTATTGGTTAGTTTATTGAGTTTAATAAGTATATACTATTAGTATAAGATCAGATTTTTAACTTTTTAACTAATTGTTATAAAAAAATTAATAAATTTATCATACATGATAGTTTATTATCAGATGATAATGTAAAAGATCTTTATACTTATTCTAGTTAATCGTTAGTTTAATAAGCTCTATAAATAAAGCATGAATCACACTCGTTGAAATCTTCTATAATTTAAATCAATACAATGAATTACTTTTATATATAAAAGTTCTTTCTTCTTTTTTAAGCTCTGCGATTTGTTATCTCAACTAATTGTCACATGAAGAAATAAAGCAACTAAAATCTTAATGGCCTTAAGAATGTGAAAAATTGTTAAGAATCCAACATTAAAAGAAAAGGCTGATAATTGATATCAATAATATTATCTTCAATCTATCTTACTCAAGAAGTTCCAGGTATAACATTTTTCATGTGTTTATATGATTCAATCATTTTAATTTTGAATACTTATTAAGTGTAAGATCTATTATTGTTGAGTACTTTTGTCACTGACTAAAGGAGCTAAAGAATTTCAAAGCTTCTAAACTTCTGTAGAGTTGGAGACAACCAGTAAAAAAATAAAAGGCAAAAATACATATCCTCCAATTGAAGAGCTAGTGTAGGTACCTCTTCCAATTTGCATTTCACAACAAGGTGTCTAAATTGTGTTAGATAGTGCAGTCAAAATATGAACTATGCCCAGAACAAATTGAATTATAAGTGGTCATAATAATTAGTACCATGTGTTTGAACATAAATATTAAAGAGACAAGTGCCTTTTGGGTCTTCAAAGGTCCTTATCTTGAATGAATCTAACCAAATATTTGTCGAAGCAGATCGATTTGATTAAGAAAATATTTGTAAATATGAATATGAAATAGCTCATAATGAAAAATTGATATTTGAGGTTTTTTAAATTAGCTTCAATTACAAAAACTTAAACATCAATATTTTATTGAAAAGATGCTTACATGTTTAGTTTAGCTAAAAATGTCATTTTAGTCTCTAGATTTTTTGTTAAACATGAAAAAAAAAAAGGTTAAATTTACGTATTTTTTAAAATTTGCATACTAAATTCATCAATATAAAAGTACAGAGAACTTGACTACATTTGATTGAAAATAAATAGACTAAAACTACATTTTGTTGTTTATAATTCTTTTGATAAATCTTATTCACCAGTTTTCATCACATATAGCATAGGCCAATAGTCAGTTCCCTCTGGATTACAATACAATAGATGCATCTACAGCTGTTCACAACACCAAAGCAAATCATTAGTGATTACTTCATTACTCATGTAATTGGCCATTAGTTAACTTTCACTAGATGACTTAGATTGATCTGAGTAATAGGATGTGGTGCACTAGCCATCAAGTGTTAGTTAACTTGACTATTGAAAAACGAAATAATAGCATTATAAACCATGTCCTTGGCATTGAACCCCATGATGTAGTCAGCATGAGCATATTCTTCGATAAACTGGACAATGCGCTTGTCCTCATCATGGAACTTGAGTTTATCAAGTAAGTTCTGAACGTCACGAACATCTGAAAGTGCATCTTTGCCACCATAGCTGATGAAGAAAGGGAGGTCATGGGGGATGTTGGAAAGGTTATAGATTGGAGGGGATTCTTTTCCATAATGCAGAATGTTATAGTCTGGTCTCATGTAATTGTATTTTCTCAACACCCCATCTCTAACAACTGCATGCTTATAACATTATAATATAATAAGAACCTTGATTAGTGATAAAAGCAATTGAATTTCCTACACTAGTAGTAACTAGTAAGGAATTAAGTAGCTAGATCGGAAAATCTTACTCTGAGCCAAGTGCACCATGTTCTTTGTTGATGTTGACTGAGGCTCATTTGTCAAGAATAGATCAACAGTTGAAGAATTGAGGCAACAGTTTTTACCTGAAAAGGACATCACATTCCAATCATAGATTTAGTCAAAAAAACATTCATAGTTTAATTTATAATTTAAATATATTTTTAGTCGGGATAAATATGATGAATTTTGAGTTATAGTTCTTTAAATTTGTTAAGATTTTGATTTTCTTTAGTTTCTTTCTAGATAGATCTTATTATCATTTAATAATAATGTGAGATGTATTAAGATACATCTTCTCAACAACCACTTTGAAGTTATATATGATATGACATAATTAGATGCACCTACAAATAAATGGTAACAATGTTCATTTTTAAAACTATTAAAATTTATAACTTTTTTTACTAAAAAACATATTAAACCTTAATTTATTTCTAACAAAATGTGTCCAATATACAATGATTAATTAAAATAAGATTGTTAACAAGTCACAGTTTGGGCAAAGACTTAAACCAGTTGCTGCAGTCATCAAGTCATAGCAGTCAATCCCAGAGTAAGCGCAGAGAGATTTGAGAAAGGCTTCACCAGGTAACCTATGCAAAGCAATTGTTGAGAAAGCATTAAATTGTATATTATAAGGAGACAGCCTCTTGTGTTACATTGTGAGTTATGTGTTCTTACCCATGTGGATTAAACTCTGCTAGACCAAACACGGTAGAGATCTGTTTGGAAAAAGAAAAAGCCTCTTGTGTTATACACATGAGTTAAAAGTAACAAGAGTTAGTGTTATGAAGTAACACATACCTCACCAACAAAGGACTTGGCTGCAATAACACCAAGTGCGGTGTTCATGTGGCTTAAAAAGGCTATAGGGCTCAACAAGGCTGCTGATTTTACCTGGTTAACCAATTTCCCCTCCGAGAACGAAGCCAAAGCTGTTAAAGTCCCCTACCAAACATGCTCTTCCACTTTCACACCAATGCTACACTAAATAACTCAATTATATTCTTTATTTTCTTTTAGCTCAAAATCTCTACTTAAATAAAATATGTAGTTTAATTTTAATACATATCTAAAAATTTTCATTCAATCAATTAGTTAGATATTATCAAGATATCATTTTTAAATAATTATTATAAAATTAACCATCTGATCATAGCAATAGTATATAATAGAGTAGATTATATTAAAATTTCTCGGTACTTTTTAAGACTATACATAGTTGCCTATGTTTTTAACGATCACATCAACTTTATTTATAAGAATATACGGTATAATATTTTTTAAAACAATTAAGGTGAATTATCGTAAAGTATAAGGAATATCACATAATATTTTTCAAATAATTAACGAGGTTGAAAAAGAAAAAAAAATAAAGATATATAGTAAAATTTGATGAAACCGGAAGAAATACCAGTATAATATATTCTATATAATATTGTAAAAAAATTATGCTATTAATATTTTTGAGTAAAAATCATAAATAGAAACCATCACGGATTATTATAAGCACAAAACTTTTCCTTTAAATATTAAAATAAATATATATGGAGGAGAATGCCGGTTGAGAAACTAGTAGGTTATAATTTTTCTTTATGCTATTAATGTTATAATTAAATTCTAAAATAAAAGGATGTAATAAGTTATGTAACACAATACCAAGGAATGGCCAACGTAATTAATCTTCTGCCCCGTTTGACTGAAGACATAATTAAACACGGCAGGTAGATCATAGGAAACAAGTTCATCCCAAGACCAATCCCAAAAGGCCTGTCACATTTGCATAGAAGAATTAGTTAATTTAGCATACTAAAAATCACCATGACATTATTGTGAGAGCATAAACAAAACACAATAACCTCAAAGTGGGACAAAAATAAAAAAGACCAACCGAACTTGAGGGATCCAATGAGGTGTGTCCGCGGCTATATCTGGTTCCTCTACTATTAGCAATCCACACGTCAAAGTCATTATCAGCTAAAATCAAGGGCAGATCTTGCTCTGGACGGTTCAGAAGCCATGTTATACCATCCTATAATTTCACCAAAATTATTCAAAAACACATAATAGCACTACAAGCAAAACTTAATTATTCTACTATTTAATATTAGTATCTTTTTTAAAATAAAAACATACTATCTATACAATGTTTAACACGAATATATATTAACACAGTGCAATTATTACTTAGGCGTGTAAAAGTTGAATCAAATTCTTTTAATCGTTAATTAATAACTAAGATTATGATAAAAAAAATGAATTATAATCTGAAGAATAACTCTCGACTAGTCCACTTACTTTAGTGGGGATCATGTTCCTATGCTCTCATTCTTGGTTAGGAAGAAACAGAAGTAGCTAACACGTATGACACAACTGCATGCATAATCTAAGTATGAGACGGTGCATAGTTTTTCGGGCTTGTTGAATTTTACAAGCTTGCCATCTAGAGTACATGGTAATATATGTGTGTCACACGATCAAGGAAATGGGAACTTCGTAGATTGATGGGTCCTCCAAAGAAATTAACTTAGAAATTAACACAAGTCACTTTTTGTGGTCATGGCAGATGAGATTCCACGTTTTAAGCACTTAGCTAGGCGCCATCATTTAACGTGTTGTAAGCCATTATCACAATTAGCATGCCTCTTACATGCTACACCATCCTTTTACAATTATTATTTTTTTAAAAATAAAAAGTGTTGAGTATATTATAAGAGGAATATGATAGTATTTTAGGAGAATATGAAATTATTCATTGTTACTGTCAAAAATTTAGGGGGAAGAAATATTGTATAGATGTCACTTATTTGTTAAAAATAATATTGTATCTTCTTAAGATTTTTATAATATTTTAATTAAATAAAAAATAAATCTATTTAATATTTTAAAAATATTAAAAATATTTAATATTTTTTATTTTATAAGTATGAAGAATAAAATTATTCAAATTTATCATAGATCTCATGTTGTGAGTGTGCTTAATATATATATATATATATATGGGTCTAGATTTTTTGTAATTAAAAAAATGACTGAACTTAATCCAATCACGATACAAGGATTGTGATACAAGATACTCATTAGACTGTGTCTTCTTTTATATATTTTATAATATAAGATGAGTAACTTTAAGGATTGGGATTTTCTTGCAATAAATAAATAACCTAGAGAGGATATTGATGATACCGTATACTGTATCATTTATCTGAAGCCACGATAATTGTGCGTCTATACCCAAAAAGTAACACCAAAAGGAAAAAAAAAACGGAAATTTGTTATGAAAGTCATAATGAAACACTAATATCATAAGGAAAGATTACTTTGAAAGACATCTAAAGATTATTATTGCATAGCTGGACCACACTATTACCAAGGGTCAACATTTGTTGATGCTGATTAGTTAAATCAACGTAACGTTGATCTGCATGCTTTAACTTAAGAGTAAAACTTTTTTTTACAGAATTTAATATTATAAAGCTGATTTATTTATTTAGTTGACTTAAGTGAGATTTATAATGAGGAGGATCTTACAAAACACTCTTTTCTTAAATCATCTCTAGTGATGATTGTTTTTGAAGCACCTTTCCGTAACTTAATTATAACGTCATTTACTTAACAAAGTGACTTATTATGCATTAAGCAACAAGTCACTTAATTTGTCACCTTTGCCTAAAATAACAAAATACAAAAAAAAGTAACTTTTGTGTCATAATGTGAAATACACGAAGGAGATTCCTTTTTTTTTTTTCTTTTTTTCCTTTTTTCTTTTTTTTATCTATAAACGCGGAACTCAACCCTTTTGGTCACTTTGTCATGTACCACCGAGTCGCGTTCACACTCAATCACAAATATTGATTGTACCAAAGAAAATGTAATTGATGCATCTATACTTTATACACTTTCAATACTTAAACTTTTAGAAGAGTGATGTAGTGAAGCTAGCTCTTTTGTCAAAAGACAGAAATAATGTTTCCCATTAAACAATTAAGGTATTTCTATGTGGTAACGTTTTATTGAAACATGACAAAGGGATTAAGGTATTTCTATGTGGTAACGTTTTGTTGAAACATGACAAAGGGTGTGTGAAATGAATGGAAGGGAGGGAGGAATAAAATGAGAAAAATAATAATAAAAGAGATATAAAATAAATGTAAGATAAAAAGAACGTGAAAAAAAATTATACTTTTCTCCTAAAATGCTGAAAGCTATACAAATAATTTAAAATATTAACAAAACACATATGAATAATTTTATATTATATTTATGATATAATACTTTGAAGCTCTTTGATTCTTTCTACGTAAATTTAACTTTGTATTAAAAGAATGATAATATACTCACATATCATCATTACCATGACAACAATAATAACCATAATTCAATTCTAAATCATTTAATTATTACTGTTTCGTCAATTAACTATTTCAAAAGTTTAATAGCGTGTTTAATTAGATTCCTGTTGAGAAATGTTTTGTGTTTTTCATTCAAAACTGAAATTCAAACAAACTTGCAGTTGCTGGATAAAACCATAGATATAAATAGTTGTATATTATATATATGTTCTAGGCAAGAAAAGGGTAAGAAAATTAGTCATGCTAAGACTTGAAGAAAAAAAGAAAGTGTAGATATAATATACAATGTAATATATATGATAAAGAGATATTTCTCAAATTTGAAATTGAGAAATGGGTGTATGCATTATATTATTGTAATAATAACGTTGCTAAACTTACCACTAGAACTCCATGCTGTATGATCACTGACTGCTTCCTAGACGCATTGCCACTACCTTTACTTGGACCTTCTGGGATCCTTTGCAGGCTTAGAATGTATCCATCATCGGTTGTAACCTGAAAAACATTTCAACCCAACATGTGACTCTAAATCTCATATATCAAAATTTGAATTTAGTTCAGATTCAACTTTTATTCCACCCTAAAAGTTGACTCATGAATTGAAATTTATCTGTTTGTATATATTATTAGTTTAGTTAACGTGAGATTTTTAAATAGTAAATATAGTTTATTGTGTACACACATATTTAGAAGTCTTACCTGGTGTTCCTGACACTTGTATCCATTCACAATGATAAAAGAGGCACATATACCATTGGCTTGAGATTTGATGTTTCTGCCTGAGAAGCCACGACTGGAAGCGCGTGTTTCAGAAGACACGGTTGATAGGACCAAGAGAAGGTTCAAAGCAGCAAAACTCGCTAAGCCTAAAAGACCCATGTTGCTAAGGATCTATCTATTGAAGGCGTGGGATTGAGGGATTAATGTACTTATATGTGTGTATATATAAAGGATGTATGGAACTGAAAAAGAGGGATAGAAAAGGATGGGAAAACGAGTTAGTTTGATTTATTTTTATTTTTTTTGCTTAACAGGCTACTAAATTAAAACTATATAGAGGATTTTTTGGCAGAAAAGTATGAGGTTTTTCCACGATGTGGGGCCACTAGTGAGTGTTGGGATCTTCTTTCATGCCGGCAAGCAAAATGGGAATGGGAAAAGGGATTCAATCAATTCAACAAATTGATGCCCTGATTTCTTATACATGTCACTGTTGTGTGATTGTAGTGTCTTGGGGTGCGAAGTGTGAGTAGTTGAGATAACTTCGGCAGTGTGGAATTTGGAGGGTACCTTATTCTCTGCTTTGGATGTAGCCTGTTGGGATAGAAATATCCCAAAAACGGATTATGGATCCACTTTCTATCTTTTTTCTTTAATTCGGAATTGGAAGTGAGATATCTTATTTCTGCGATAAGTTATGAGACTAATCTTAAAAAAAATAAAATATTAAGAGCAATTTCTATATCATATTACTCTATTCGCATAATTAGAGATTAAATTTCTGTTATATGTTTAAAGAATGTATCACACATCATAGGTATTTCACACATTATAGGTATTTGGGTTGCTCTCGTTACGTTATGGGAGGCTTCCATCTGTTTCCCAATGCCATAACTTGGATGAATAACAAAGCCAAAAAAGGAAAAGTGGATTGAATGAAATTTGAGAAAAAAGATAAAGTGGTCAGTGGGTAGTGTGGACATTGGTGCTTTCACTCGTATGAAGCTTTCTGCTTTTAGGTGTGAACGGGAGGAAAATTTTATTTTGGTGCTTCATCTGAAAAGAAAAAGTGCTTGAATTAAAATTACTACATAAGAATAGTTCTTGAGGTCAAATGTTCCAGTTGATCTAGTGCATTCATAGAAATGGGTAAGACATTTAATTAAAGCAATCAATTAATAAAGAAGATGCTTTCTTTTCTTTATTTTGGTTAAGCAATCAGTGTATTGATTGCTTTTATTATCACCAGATTGAGTTGAATTTGCTTTTGAGAGTACTGATTTGGTCTGATGAAAAACCATGAAAACTGCGGTGGTCTTCGTATGTGAAAAGTAAAAGTTAACCATTTTTTTTTTCATTTTATCATTAGAAACGAAAGAAACAAATTGAATTATCATGGTTTAGTTATTGGTCGAACATGCATGTTTTGGTTATACTTCCAATTTTCACATTGAGTAAATATTGTCTCGATCTTTCAATTTGATTCTCTCAAATTTGGTAGAATAATATTTCTAGAATCTTTGGAGCTTTTTTTAAAAACAATAAATATGAATTAAATCAATTTAAATATGTTAAAAATTATTAACATTATTATTTTCTTATTTCTCTCCTATTTTTTAGGAGATATGTTTTGTATTTATTTTCATATTTGCAGAAGAGTCAATCATTTAATTATGTATAAATACTCTAAGAACTGGTATTTTTTACTATACAAACGTAGAAATATTGTGATAAGGAATAGTGCTGAAGGTAAAAATAGATTATGGACAAAGTAGTTTGTGAAATATTATGTCTGAAGATAATTCTTGAGTTGAGGACTCCTGTGAATCTACCATTAAAGCTATACTGTAATAATAAAGCAGCAATAAGCATAATATAAAATTCAGTACAGCATGACCACACTAAATATGTGAAAATTGATAAATACTTTATCAAAGAAAAAGTTGATGAAGGAGTTATTTGTATGTCATTCGTTTCAACTGCACAACAAGTGGTTGATATCTTTACCAAAGGGATCCATCAACCTAAGCATGAACTTCTTGTTAACAAGTTGAGCGTGATAGATATCGTTGCACCAACTTAAGGAGGGTGTCAAATCTAGTAGAAGAATTTGTGTAGCTTCTTTGGAACTTTTCTAGGAACAATAAATCTGAATTAAATCAATTCAGATATGTTAAGAAATTATGAACATTTATTTTCTTATTTATCTTGTGAATATTAGGATTGTTTATTTTCATATTTATGGCAGAATCAATCATTTATCTCTACATAAATACTCTATGTACTATTAATCTATTAATCTTTAGTATACAAGCAAAGAAATAAAATATTTTCTCTAAACCTGGATATTCATCTCACAGTTATTTATATGTATATACTGAAATAGTTATAATATATATATATATATATATATATATATATATATATATATATATATATATATATAATTAAAATTAATTATATAGTAAAATTATTGTTGTTTGTATTTTTAAAAGGAATTATTAACATAAAAAGTATTTGGAGAAGAAAAAAAATTAAATTGGCAATAATTTAATTTCAGATTTTTAAAATTAAAAACAAATAGACCTGTAACAATAAAGTAGAACCTATTAAAAGTATACGCAAATAAATGTGTCGTGACTCAACTTACTAAATGAAAATGTGAATTGATTGTGGCTGTGGTTGAAAAGAGTACTCCAAAGCAACACACCACTTAAGTGATCAGTATGAACTGATTGTGGCTAAATTTATAAAAGAAGCAATATAATTCTAACACCTAGCATGATTATGAGACACGTGGACAGAAACATATGTTATCTAAAATAGTTGTCAAAATTAAAAATGATTAAAACTGATTAGGATGGGATAAAGGAACATGCATAATTAGTCTTTGATGTGAATCCGATTGAACTGATTCTGTCACTCACTCCTATTGTATGTACAAGTTTTACTATACTAATACATACGATAAATTATAACTAATGTTAACTGAACTGATAAAAGGAAACCAAACTAATTTGTTGTATCATATTTAGACGTATCTATCAACTAGTTAAATAACTGCATCAACTGATAACTAATTTAAAATCGAATATTTGTGACACTTCTCGCAAGCATTCCTAGCTTGGAATGAAGGTTGTTTAAGGGAACACTAGCTTGAACTTGATCCCTCACCATGTTGACAGTGTAAATAAGAATTAGACAATCATTATGCAGTTGCAAGATCAGAAAGGAAAATCCTTGCACACCGTTACTATCCTATAACGAATCAAACTCAATGGCTCATCATTCACTTAAAATGCAAGCTGGGGAAACTGTGATACCTAAACAAGTGATTGGAAAAATGCAGAATATATTTTAAATATTTAATATCACTATCATGATTCACTAACTTCCAAGTTCATTACATCATCACCTTAATCTGGTATGAATTTAAAATTAAGAAAAATCCCATCAAAATCCAAGGCTGTTTAAACTACCTGCCAAGGGAAACAAACTCGTCCATGATACAATAGTAAACCACAATTGATTAGCCTTCCACTTAATTCATTAAATCATAGTCATCCAACTTGTCATTGTACTGAAGCACCTTTCTCTTTATTTTGGATGAATCCACCCATGTAACGAAGTCTTCCATGTTTCTAGTTACAAGGAAAGCTGGGTCTGTAACTGTCTCCGGACCAACTCGTATATGCCCCTGCTCAATGTACGTCACAGCTTCTTTCAAATGCTCTGCAAATTTTAGTCGCACCAAAACAGTTGAGAGCCTACGCCTGCACGATAAAGAACATTAATTTTAGGAACAAACCAGGGCAATATAAATGCAAAGATATCGTACTAAGAAAATTTAGTACCATTAGAAGAAAGTTAATTATAATTAACTCAGTAACTTTCCTAGATTATCATGTAACTGATCGTATATCTGGGGACTGGGGTCATTAGGTTAAAATTATTTATTAAACTACATTCGAAAGAAGAACATTTGTTTTCTCTTTCTCTTGGCATATTTTCATTTGGACACTCTAATGTGCAAAGTGCAAGCAAATAAAATTAAGTACTCAATTTTCATATAAAACAATAATTACAGCAAAATGTTATTCTTACCTACAGAAGGATGACACAGTTAAGCGTTCGCATAGTGTGATGCTTTGCCTGGTTGGAATCACACCCAAGTTGTAGCTGTCATCAGAAAAGAAGAAAAATATGTGTAAGAAAATAATAGCTCGTAACATTTATTTTTCTCCTGTTTCAAGCTAATACCAAGAAGAAATAAAAATGGTCCCTAAATCAATACAGTCTTTCTATTTGGAACTGTAAGGCTAACTTATACTTCTCCAGATGGAGTTACATCCATTCAAATATTTTATACCAACTTCAAAGTTATATAGCAAATATATGGTCGGCAAGAGAAAACCAAAAGTACCAGAGGTTCATCGCAATTAGTTCACCTATTTTTATTATATTTTGATGGGAACTGATAAATGGGTTAGGAAGGATGCATTTGATGGATTGGAGGCAGTTATTATTAGGAGTATAATAGTATGTTATATAAATAACTCATCTTGCATAAGTAATTCTGCATTAGTTCTTCTGTATTAAAAATTGCATGATAGCAGCTATGTATTAGAATCACATCTAATAGTAGGTGTTTAAATACGGTAGCGTGTTGTTATTTGCAGTTTGTGGGCAGAGAATACTCTCTCTAGGAGACTTTTGTCTCAGGGATAGCAAGTGCATTGTTTATGTATGATTTCTGTGTTCAGTATAGTATTTTATTAGTTTATGAAGTGATGTTCTATCATATGTTGTTTGATCATGTATATGTACTACTTATAGCACAAACGGTTAACAAAATCCATCCAACAATTTATATATAAATTTTCTACTTTATTTCTAATTGAATTTAGGTGAACCAATTTCATACCAACTACAGCAATCCAGTTCAAATGAAATAGCTGAAGCACAAATAGATTTGAGGAGTCTCAGAACAACATTGAAGTATAAATTGTTTCAAAGGAATAATAGAAAATGTAAATATGAAATATAAGAGCTAATATAATTATGAAAACGATATTCATTACTAATTATGAATTAAAATCATTTCTCAAGTTATATGTTTAAACATTGAACTCCAATATAACTATATGTCTAAATGGGCTCAATAATATGTTTAACAGTTCACATGAAATGAGAGTGAATAAAAATGAACTTACAGTTTTTCCAAAAGCTTATCAGTCATATCAATTCGAAAAGGATCCTTTGGGTCCAACTGTTTCAATGTGTTTACTAACTTCTGAACCATATGGCATAAACCTGAATATCTTTCCATCCAGAGGAAAAAACATAAAATGTTTTAGCTAAAAGCTAATCTAAAATAAGGAAATTACATAGCATCAGAAAACATAAATATCATAAATTATGCATAATACTTTTTGTAATCATCCCGTCCAGTAATATGGTAGCGTTGCATAACCAGGTTCTCTCTGTGACCCCCTTCCCTCTTCCATTCCAAAAAATTCACCTTCTTCAAAAGCTTCTTTTCATGAAACTTCAGCTTCCTCATTGTTTTTCACTGTCATCAGAATACACACACCTAAATAATTAGTTTATTAAAGGTAGAAGAACTGTTCAGTTTATCAATCAGCTAGCCAATGCATATCTAAGCTTGAGAAAACACCACTACTTTGCCAAATTCAATAGAACCATAAATTGCTCTATCCAGTTCAAACTTTTGTTCAACCAGCCACTTGTTTATTATATATATAGATAGATAGATAGACAGACAGAGAGAGAGAGAGAGAGAGACTTATGTGGGACATCTTAATACACCTCCCCGCACAAAAGACTAAACAGCTAGAGTGTGAAGGTTGCTGGACTGGAAATCTGCGGGACTGGGAGACTCAAATGAAGAGTAGAGAAGCTCTAATATCATATTAGAAGCAAACCAGACTAACTCACTCCCAAAAGCTAGCTCAAAGGAGGAGGATTCCCCAAGTCTTGTAAAGATTATTCTGGCCATATTCCCAGCCAATGAGGGGCATATTAACAATATTTAAAAAACTAAATAGGGTGTGATTTAGGTTCTATCCAACTAATTACAGAACAACAAACAACTAGTGAATATACTCTAGTGCAAAACATGCAATAGTCTTGTGCATGAAGATAAAATGAAGATACTCAAACCTGAAGCATAAGTGTAGTCTAGAGTTTAGACCAAGAAAAATTGGTAAAATATGGAGTTAAACATTTTAGATAGGAAAAACAAGGGCCGCTAGTAAACAACTCATTTAAATTGTGACATGAAATTTGATCCCTTCTTACTGTCCAGCTAAATTCACAAAGGAAGTATTAACCATGAAGAGAGGCACACAGAGAGAGGAGATATGGATGGCAGGGAAAATTTGAGAAACTGGGAAAGTTGTAAACTTCAAATGAGGTACATATCTCAAAAAAAAAAAAAAAAAGGATTTGTGAAACAGCATACATAATTATGCTTACTCTAAATGAAATGTGCCCTTTAACTATGTTCTGTCCAATCAATTCTTCCTCGTTAATCTCAATCTCACACACAATCAAATTCCTTAGTAAGCAAAATGATAGGTACCAGCAAGCAAGAAAGACTAAAAGGAAGAAATTAAGTATGAAAATATTTGTATTCGAAGGACCTTGCATTGTATATACACTATAGTACTGCACTGGCCACTGTTAACATCTCAAATTTGCGAGCAGCTTCAACATAACAATTAATAAATATAATTACATAATTAACTTGCATGATTAAAAGATAGAATTTTGAAGGGCCTTGCATTATATACATATTATTTTATACTGCAGTGGGTAACATGATAGCATCCCAAATTTGCGAGCAGCTTCAACACAATAATTAATAAATATAATTAACTTAATCACTTGCATGATTAAAAGCAAAAATTCTAGAAATCTAAGCTAGAGAATTGTGACTTGTGAGTAACAGCAAATGCTAGCATGAGAACAAATTCCAATGAGTTAAAGACAATCAAATAGAAGAAGAACAAACCGCCGTGTAGAGAGAGAGTACGGAGGGCGGCGGCAGCAAGCACGAGCGCGGACGGTGGAGGGCGGCGGCAAAGAGCGCAACCGCAACCGGGGTGGCTAGTGGGTTTTTTCTTTTTCTTGGTGACAGGGGTTAGTAACGACCGATGAAACTATAAATACCTGGGGCTTCACCCTTCAGTATAAAAAAAAAGAAAAAAAGAAAAGAAAATACAAAGAAATAGCTAGGGCTTTATTGGGTGAGAAGGATGTTGGGCCTGCACCCGAAGTGGCCCACTCTACACCAATCAGTCTTATAATTAGGGAAGGTTATTTTTTTGTTCTTATTTTTTTATTATTAATCATATACCATAATATCTATATCTATATAGGTATTATTATTAAAAAATTATTGATTACATTTAATTTAATTTAATGGAACTAATTATACTTAATAAAAAATTAAAAGTGTTCATATTGATAATATTTATTATATATTTTTAATAATTGTACATTAATAATATATATTTAAAAATAAAAATATGATAGTAAAATTTTAAATAAATAAATATTAAGAAAATAATATTAAATATTATATTAATATTTTTGTTTAAAATTATATTTTTAAATTAATTACTTTAAAATATATTTTACAAATATATAGATTTAAATATAGTTTAAGTTCCTACAAATATGACATTTACTTTTTTTTTTAGTCCTTACCACTAACTATAATTAGTTTAGTGCTGATTTGACCATATAATAAATAATATTAATTAAAATAATTAAAGTATGTAGATTACTTTCAATTAAGATAATTAGATTATTGTTATGTATGAAATTTAATTAAGCCATGTATTTATTATTTTATATAAATAATGTAATTTCATATAATTTATTTTATAACTTATTTTTAATATATTATAAAGAGAGATTTTATTGTTTTCAATATTATTCTTAATTTTTAAAACTAATTTAATTTTAACATTAATATATTTTAAAAAAATTATTATTTATCATATTTTTAAATTAACTAATTTACTTTTAATTTTATATTTTTTTAAATATAATTTAATTTTAATATATTAATTTGATGTTCTTTTTATATTTTAATTGATTAATTTTGACTTATTTTAATATGATTTATTTTCCTAATATATTTGAGTGGGTGATTTTATCTCTTAAGAAAAAAAAATTGAAATATAATATATTAATAATTAAATTATACTTTAATTGGCCAAAATTAATAGATGAAAATGTAAAAGTAACATAAAAAATAAAAAGAACATTAAAAGTAATAATAATTAAAAAAATTATAAGTAAATTAGTGAATTAAAAATTAAGAATAATATTAAAAATAATAAAATCATTCTTCATAATATATTAAAAAATAATTTATAAAAGTAAATGTATGTAACTATTTTATTTATATAAAATAATAAATATATAACTTAATTGAATTACATATTTCACAATAATCTAATTATCTTAATTGAAAATAATTTCATTACTTTAATTATTTTAATTAATATTATTTACTATAATAATCATGTCAGTATTAAAATAACTATAGTTAGTAATAAAAACTAAAAAAATCATTAAATAAATGTTAAGGATTTAAAAAGAATACAAAAATTTACAAATACTAAAATTAGATAAAGTCATATTTACATATATTTTAAACATAGTTAAGCTTAATATATATTTTAAAACTAAAATATAATTAAAAAATGTTAGTTTTTTTCTACTTTAAGAAACTAAAGACAAAAGAAACTAAACAGCACCAACAACTAGATATGTTGGAGAAGTCCATTCTTCGGCTTGAGTGTTGCAATGAAGGCACCACATAGCCATCTCTTTCACTATCTTGTTTGCCTCACGCGGAATATATTCAATTGTAACAGTCCAATCACGAAACAACATGCTTTTAATGTCTAAAATGTGGTCCTTATAGGCATGCTTGAAGAGTTGCTCCTTGATACAACTATTAATTAGCATGGGAACAGTTAAATAGTCAAATTCACAATGCATCATACAAATGATAAATCATATGAGAGAGAATGAGAGAGACTATGCGTGAGAGAGTTTTAGAGACAAGCATTTTAAATGTGTAACTTTGATAAGCTTTCTTGTAAAACATCTTGTACTTACTTTTAGTTTTAAGACTCATTCTAATAATATTATACGCATTAGAAATATTTTAAATATCTGATAAGATATGATAGATAACTCATTAAGAGATTATCAACATCTAAATATCTCATTATCGTGAATATCGTATTTTATCTATAATAGTTATCTTTTATTTTTTTTCGTTATTCATATTATCCGTAAGCAACATTTATCCTATAAAAAGGGATATTATAAATTATATTATTCAATTCAATCAATATAAAGTTTCTTTTACTTTCAAAATGGTATTAGAGTGATATCATCCTCTATGACCTATTTTGTCACTCATTCACTGCAATTCCATCGGAGAATGCATCGAAATCCACCGAAAATGAAAATATCCAGCAGGTTGGGGTCCTCTCTCTAACTCAACAGCAACGATGGCGATGATCGAGATTCTCCCTCTAACTCAATAGCGATGATGGTGATCCTTTCTTGGGTTCTCATATCGATGTTTGAGAAAATGATGCTTTAACAATTGAGACAAATATGGAGGCTGCTTCTTCTAGTAAAACTGCTTCTAGAAAGCACAAATATCGTATACGTAACATCTAATTGTTTGGGGTAGATTTGTCTCATGGTAATGTTGTTGTTGAGATGATATATTTTGTTCAAGATGTTTTAGGACTTACAAGGTTGGTTGTGAACTTTTACTTAAAAGATGATTTGCATTTGGACCTTGCCGGGGAGTTGTGATTTCTGGTTTTTTCTGCATTGTCGTGGCTTGTCAAATCTTTGTATGAGTTTATTAGTGATTTTGTCTCCCTCTTTGGTTATCGAATAAGGTCATATCTAGTTTTATCAAAGCTGATTGATACGTTCTCATGGAGTTTGATGGCTACTTTTGTTGACAACAAATATAATATTATTCTTTGCACACTTCTTAGATCTTTCTCTATCGTCTTCTCGGATGTTGTTGTATGTTCAATAGTTGTGGAGAGGGCACACAGTGAGGCAAAAAGCACCTCAGGATCACTTCAATCTTTATGTTAGGGTTCTTCGGCCTTTGGAGGAATTATGAGCTCCTACTTCAGTGGATCTTTATTGGATACATATGGAGTAAGGTTTGTTTTTTGTATCACAACATTGCTCCCATTGTTAGCACTTGTAGTTACTGTTCTTGTAAAAGAACAACATGTGTTCAGTACAACAAGAAAGGTAAAATCTTTTTATCAAGTTAGAGTTTTTGGAAAGTTCAAAACAGGGCATTATTCAGTTATGAAATTCTATGTGATAGTCTAGTGTTTTTCGTCTTACTTTGTTTATTTTCTTGTGGCAAACAACTCTGCAATCTAACTTTACTATGTTCTACTTTACCACAAATTCTCTTGGTATTACCCTTGTGGTTTTGGGATGTGTCAAGCTTTTGACCTTGATTGTGTCTCTGCTTAGTGTTGGTTGTTATAATGGATTTATGAAGAATCTTACTTCACCATTGGTTCTCAACACATTCCTTTTGGTGCATCTCTATAGGATGTGTGGACTGAGCATTGACACCCATCATGATTTTTTTTCTGCTACAAGTTCATATCTTTCTTTTTCTTTTATCTTCAACATTTTCCTTTCTATTTTATTTTCCTTAGAAAATCCACTATACAAACCTTATATGAATCTTCTTCTTTCTCATTGGATTCTTCAATTTTGATCTCTTCTTTTACTCCCATAACAATGTGAAAGCTTAATTGATATGGCAAAGGAATGACTCAAGCAATCAACATTGATGTTACGTAAGGGACAACATAGAGGAAGTCAGAACAAGATTTATTGTGCACACCAACAATTTGATATGTTTTGAATTCATTTTTGCCTTTTGAACCATAAGTTTGCTAAGTTGCGGTTATGGTTTCTACATTGTTCACATGGTGCTTGTGAAAATTTCTTTTTGAAGATAAATTTGTATTGCAATGGTTTCTTACAATTTTTTTTATGAAGCTTCTCTATATGGTGGTTAAGCATTGGTTTAAACTTCTACCAGAGGTGATTACACATTGATAATTTTTGCTTCTGCCTTTAATGGTTAAGTATTGTGTTTGGCTTCTACTCTTGATAATTAAACTTTGTTGTTTCTGCTTTATGGTGATTAAACATTTGTTCTTGGTTTGTTTCTTCCTTTAGGTGGTGACTATTTTCTCACATATGAATCATATTAATGGTGACTTCATTCCTACCAATCATCATTTCGATGGAGACTCTTTTCTCACGCATGAATCATATTAGTGTGACTTCTCTCATCGATGTTTATTTTGATGGTAACTCTTTTTTTCACTAGCAATGTTATTAATTTGAAGCTTCCAAATGTGATTTTTAGAAAGTTGGACTTTGCTTTACTTGCCAAGAAATTTCTCTTTGGCTAATGAGCATTTAAGCTATTTTGGTTAAGCTATATTTCTAGCAATTTTCTTTGACTTTTCCAGCATCCTTGAGTTGTTTTTCAAATTATTATTTTTTTTCGATATAACTCAATTTTTATGTTTTCTCTTTATTTGTAGGGAAATAAATTTGTCTTTTTGTAACAAGTTGAAAGTTTAGTAAGCCTCAAGTTGAGGGGGAGTGTTGAAAATATTATAAATATCTGATAAGATATGACAGGTAATTCATTAAGAGGTTTCATTAGATTAAGATGTTACAAATATATAAATATCTCATTAGGAGATTGTGAATATTGCATTTTATCTACAATGGTTATCTTTTGTTTTTCTGTTATTCGTATTATCTTTGAGCAGCCTTTAACCTATAAAAGGGGAGATTAGAAATTGTATTATTCAATTCAATCAATACAAAGTTTCTTTTACTTTCAATAATATGTCTATCAAATTATAGGAGTTATCTCTTTTTAAACATTTATCCCATGTAGTGATTTGAGCTTGAAGAGGTTTGTCATAAAAAAATACGTAGGAGATTATTTGAAGAGGCAATTGAAAGAATACTTTAGTGATTACTTGGAGAAGCAATTAAAAGACTACTTAGTTACAAGTCTAGATTGGCTTGTTGACGGACTGTTTGTAAGCAATAGAGCTCTTGCTTATAGTGAAAAAGTTTAGTAGTTTAACTAAGGACTGAACGTAGTATTTTAACAAATGAATCAATATAAAAATTTTGTATTGTCATCTCTTCCCTATCCTTTTATTTACATAGTCTGTCTTTTTCAAAATCTATCATTTGAATGTGTTTAAAAAAGCCTTTAAAACAATGTTCTTAAATTGTCTGATCACAACAAACACAATGTCTCTAAAGAAAAATATTTGCAAAAAAAAAATTAAAAGAACATAATTCAACTACCCTTTCTTGTATTCAATTGGTTTAATAGTGATGAAGAAAAATATAAAGAAGAGGAAACAAATAAGAGACAAAGATAAGAAAATTAAGGAAAAGGACTTTGACACAAATATAATTCAAATTTTGAGTCGGCCTACTCGACATAGAGGCTGGCACTACAACCAACAGTTATAATGTATTTATTGTGCATTTATTACATATTTAAACTAGCCTCAACTTCGACCAACGTTATGTCTTTCAATATTTAAAAATTCAAAATAATAGGATTCAAAATGTTACATCCATTTTGCATTAATTAGGATGACTCTACTAGCATCGATGTCAAAGTTAAAGCTAGCATTCTAACTCTATTTGAAGCTTTTCTTAGAGTGAATTATGAAATATTGAGAGGTAAATAGACTTTAAAACATGTTTGTGACAAAGACACAAGAAAGAGGACAATTAATACATTGAGTAATTTCTTTGTAGGAATAATTTTTTTTTTAATATTGTGTGCTCTACAAGCTTCAAGTAAATGGTTAAAGTTATTACAAATTATGACACATCTAAATGTTCTAACTTATCTTTAGACATATTAGATAAGGAAACCTACAAGAAACAACATTTGCCTCTTAATTAGTCTCTTCATGTGTATAGTCAAGCCTACTAGTAATGACTTGGTATAATGTGATAGTGTAATGATTTAAGAGACATAAACTTTTATAAGGTTATTATTTTTGTGGTAGATAATAATTATAAAGTAAAAAATTAATAATATTAATAGAGTGGCACTGAGTGTTTGTCTTAAACTAACGCTAATGGCATTAGATCATAGTCGATAGCATTAGCGTTATCTTAAAATCAACTATGTAGAGACAAAAAGGTTAAACATATTTTGAAAAAGGAGTATTGCAAAAATATTAAGAATAAGTGTAACATCATGTTTTTTAGTGTGATTAATTAAGTGATTGAGATGAACTATAAGAGTAATTAAATTTAATTTAATTTTAGTGGAAAATAATTAATAATAAGTTATGTTGAGTGATGTTATTCATTTTTCAAGAAAGTCTTAAATGAGAATAAATGATTTGGTGCATGTTTATCCAGGCAAGGTTTTTCCTAAAAGCTAAATGACGGAGTTGAAAAGTCTTTTAAGTTGATGAATTGTGGTCATTTACACATTTCAAATATAGTTTGTTGGAACAATGTCATTGACACACCTCCCAATGCAGTTAACACATACATCGAGGTAAATCACCAATTGACTTTTTATTTTTGGCAAAGATGATTATACCAATTATAGCTAATTACATTACCATTTGTGGTATAAAATTCAAAAGTGAAATTAACCAATTATGGTAAATCACAACCATCCAACTTTCTTGCCATTTGTGGTAAAAATCATTTTTCCTTGATCTTTTGGGTAATGAAACCCCAAATGACCCTATCCTTCACCTTAAAGCCTATAAAAGATCATCTCTTGGCTGAGTTCAAGACTAATATTCAGAGGAAAACTAGCCCTCCTACATTTGCATTTTTGTCTCCATTGCCAACTCTTGAAGTTCCCTTGTTGGTCAAGATTTTCAAAGCCTTCACTAAAGTTTTCTTATCCCCAAGTTTTTTTTAACAAGTAACACAAGCTTGCCTTTGTATATTACATGGTTATGTGTTGTGGAACTGTTGATATGTATGTTGTGAATTACTTAGGAATGCATGTGTAGTGAATTTTTAAAGCTTAGTAGCCATTATTATGAGCTTTTAATCTTTATGCAAATTGATGAGAATGGTGGTGATTTGTCAATATATGTAGGTTTTGTTGTTAAAATCATGTTTAGATAATGTTTATGAGTTGATGTGGAGTTATTGATGAAATTATATGTTGATTTGATTGAGTTTTGATTTTTTAGAAGTTTGGATGTTGTTGCCCAAGGGCTCTTGTTGGGTGATCTTCCATTTTCTGGATAAATTTTGGAAAATATGAGTTTTTGCAAGGAAAAAGACTCTCTGGTCGAGTAAAAGATCAAGAACACATGAACATGATGAACATTCACGAAGTGAGTTTAGCTTTTGGTTGGGTGAGTGCAATGTTTAGCTGGGTGAGTCTAGTGTCTAGTTGGGCAAACCCAATGTCTGGTTGGGCAAGTTCATTGTCTGGCTGGGTCAATCCAACGTTTGGCTAGGTGAATCTAGAGTTTGGTTGAGCCAATCAAACATAGTTAAGAATGTGAAGTCAATTGTTGGAACATAAGTCTATGCATCCAAAATGATTCAAATGTTTTGATGATAACAAACATTATCCAACGACACCAAATTACCTACCACCTATCTACACCCTCATACCCTTTCTTAGTCACTTACTCTTCCTCCTAAACCTCCTACCTCTCTATCACCTTCTCCAAATCCTTAAAATTTTCTTTCTTTGTTTTTTTTTATTTTGTTGACTATGATTATTATTCTTCCAATCCTTTTGGTTAATAACGAAAAAGAGGGAGAATTATGTAAAGGAGAAAGATTCTACATTTTTTATCATATGATGTTTCACTAATCTTTATTGCTTTATATATACTCTAATCGTTTTATATGAATGTTTTGATGCATCTACCATACTCTTTGGTATAATAAGAAAATTCATATATATATATATATATATATATATATATATATAATTTGATACTTTTGCTCTAATCATATGTATTAAACCCTTATGCTTTTACGTGCTTAAAATATGCTTTTCTTAATCATCCATTAGGTTAGGGTAGCTAAAATAAAATAGAAGTTATATATCTTAGGTGGAGCTAGTAAAATATATCATGTGCTTAAAATGTTATATCTTAAAATCATCTTTCTCTTTAGCATAATTTTTGTTATTATCAAAAAGGGAGAGATTATTGGAACATAAGTCTATATGTCCAAATGACTCAAGTGTTTCTATGGTAACAAACATTATGGAAATGAATAATATACTATGATTAACCATTGTTCTCTAAATTTTAGAAGAACTACAGGTTATTAGACTTAAAGGTTGGAACACTCCATTTAAAGGAAACTGATTTTATAATAGAAGTTCATTGGTTGTGTTCATAAGGAGCTCGCTATCCAAAGGATATTTTCAGTGTCTATAACAAGACTTAGCGTCCATAGAGTCACTCGTTGTCCAAAGGAAACTCCCAACGACTATAGCAGGATTCAGCGTCCAAAGGACATTTTCATCATTCAAATACATGCTTAGCGTCCACAGGACATTTTCATCATTCAAATATGTGCTCAACGTCCATAGAGTCACTTGTCATCCAAAGGACACTCCCAACGTCCATAGAGTAACTCGCTGCCTAAAGGACATTTCTAGCGTCTATAGCGATACTCACTGTCCAAAGGGCATTTTACGTCCATAGAGAAGCTCACTATCTGAAAAGACAACTAAACATCCACAGAGGAAATCAACATCCAAAGATAAAGTCAAGGATTCATAGAAGAGTTCAACGTCCATAGACGTGGTGATCGTCCAAAGAGGGACTCATTATCCAAAAAGAGACTTATTGTCCAAATGACATGTTCACCATCCAAAGAAGGATTCACCATCCAATATGGGAGCTCAACATCCCAAGGACTCATCCAATGCATTGAAGAGTGTGACGTCCAATAACGAGTTCATCGACGACAAGTGAACTCAACGTCCATAGACTCACCTATCATCAAAAGGAGATATCATTCAAAAGTGGAACAACTGTATTGTTCCAAATTAGGAAGTACCTTTCTTAAAAACATAAAGTTTTGTTTATTTTGTTATCTTATTGCATGAATTCTTTCATTAGTATAAAGAGTTGATTGTCTAGATCCAACATTCAAATGTCTACCTAATATACTGTTTGAGAACATGTTAAGTCTTCAGATTGACAAAGAAGAACAACAAAAATTTTATAATACAAGTCAAGTCTAATAAAAAGAAGCCTAGATTATGACTTCATTCAAAAGGAACCATTAGAAGCTTCATCAGTCATCAACAGTAGATACCACGTAGAAATTAGAAAAAAATAGTTTTTTTTTACACAATCTTCTCTATCTTCAAAAAAAGATGAGCCTTTGTAGAAGCTCTGCAGAAATCAGAATTGTGGCATTTAATGTTGATTCAACCAGTCATGCACAAGCAACTTTCACATGCTATAAGAAGGTATGGATCAACCTCAAATAGAGCAGAGAATGTAAAAACGAGAAAGATCAAAAAGCACAAATAATGTGATACACTTTTACACTCTTAAAGTCGCTTTTAGACGACATTCTTTCACTCTTTGTATAACTTACTTAGCTCAACAAAGCTAAGTCTTTGTGAATTGTATTATAATATGCTCATTGTGTGGGTAGAGTTTGTTGTAAAAATTGATTAAGTTAGTGTGATAGCCTAAAGAGGCCAAGTGATAAAGAATACTTGGTTTTCTTATAACCAGGTAGATTACAAGGGTTAAAATACCTAGAGAAGTAGAAAATACTTGGTTTTCTTGCAATCAGATAAATTACAAGGGTTGTAATACCTAGAAAGGTAGAGAATACTTGTTTGTAAGTCAAGTGAACTTAGTCAAATTCCTTAGTGTTGAAGGGACTAGACGTAACTCTATTGAAAGAGTGAACTAATATAATCTCTGTGTGTTTTCTCTCTTCCTCTCACTCTTTTATTTCTACACTTCTTTGGATGGTCTCTATTAAACGACCAGTTTGGACGCTCCCTTTGGACAACCATATCAAATTGCATGTTATCTTTTCATTCAATCGATATCAGAGCTCATCCACTAGGGGTTGGACATTTAATAGTGCAGGGGAAACAATCCTAAAAGCTATGGAAATTAAAGGACATGCAATGCATATACCTCCTTTATTCAAAGGCCAAAACTACAACTATTGAAAACAAAGAATGATGTCATTCTTTGATGCATGTCACATTGACATATGGGACGTAGTTGAAAATGACAATTATATCCTTGCCAACAAAGAAGGAGCAAAGATTCCAAAATCTTCGTTGAAAGAAGAATAAAAGACAAGGTACCTTATAAACTCAAAGGCTAAAATATTTCTCATGTGTTCTTTAACAAAATCTAAATATGAGAAAGTCCACAATTGCAAGTTGTCCAAAGAAATGTGGGACATTCTTGCTCTAGCTTACGAATGTACGTCTTAAGTAAGAGACTCTAAAATTAGCATGCTAGTATACCAATATGAATTGTTTAAAATGGAAGATAATGAAACCATTAATCTAATGTTTGGTAGACTCCAAACAAATATTAATAATCTTATATCACCAAGAAAAACTTATGATAATTATGATTACATAACAAAAAGGTTTGAGAAGTTTGCCTAGAAGATGGAGACCACAAGTCACGGCCTTGAAAGCGTCCAAAGACCTTAAGAAGTTTCCTATGGAAGAACTTCTAGGTACGCTTTAAGTTCATGAGATAAAGCTAAATTAAGATGAAGGGCAATGGAAAGGAAAGTCCATAGCTCTCAAAGCTTAGAAGGATTCTAAAGGCTCAATGTCCAAAGCTTTCAAGGTAAAGGAATCATGTGGAAATACATTAGACGAAGATTGTTTTGATGAGGATGAACTCTCCTTCATTTAAGGAAAATCCTATCTATATGGAAGCACAAGAGAGGATCAAGATGGAAGAACAACATCAAGAAGGACATGAAGGAAACAAAAGACAAAATGCAATTGGTGTGTTATGAATGTAAGAAACTCTGACACTTTAAATCTGAATGTCCTAACCTTGAAAAGGAGGAAGAGAAGGAGAAAAAGAAATCATTCATCAAGAAGAAGAAAAGCACCATGGCTACTTGTGAAGATCATGACCTATCATCCTTAGAAGATGAAGATGAAGAAGTCAACTTATGCTTGATGGCAAACACAAGATCTGAAGATGAGGACGATGAAGAGGTAAATTTAAATAACTTAGAACATTTAAAAATAGCCAAATTTATCAATGGTACAAGAAATTTAAACAAGTTGCTAAAATATAGCAAAAGTCCACATGACAAATTCGGCTTAGGTTTTGAAAAGGAAAATAAAATAAAAGAAAAATCAAATATTCACTGTTCAAATTATAGAAAGTTTGGATGCAAATCCTATGACTGTAGAGTGTTGAAAAGGACCATCCAGATCTTCAACGACTAACCCAAAAGGACCTAAGAAAATTTGGGTACCTAAATCAATGATTATTCTTATTGCATATATGTTTAATAGAAGGAAAGAAACCCTTGTCATGGTACATAGACAGTGGGTTCTCATGTCACATGACAGGAGAAGAGTATATGTTCCAAGACCTCAAGACAAAGAAAAGAGGATGTGTTATCTTCGGAGGTAATTAGAAAGGTAAGATAGTTGACATAGAAAGAATTGGCAAGCATCCCTTCCCGTCCATAGACAATATTTTATATGTTAAAGGATTAAAATACAATCTACTGAGCATAAGTCAATTATGTGATGGTGAGTATGATGTTTCCTTTAACAAGGGAGAATGCATAATTAAGGACTTCAAAGGTTCTATAATTTTTTTTGCTAAGAGATAGAACAATCTGTATAAGATTGATTTGATAGACCTAACCAAACAAAATGTAACATGTCTAGTGTCCATAAATGATGATCATACGTGGCACAAGAATCTTGGTCATGCATGTTTGAGACTTATATTCAAGCTGAAAAAGCATAACTTCGTGAGAGGTCTACCAAACTTTGTGCACAAAGTTGATTTGTTATGTGATGCATGTCAGAAAGGGAAGCAAATTAGAGGATCTTTTGAGTCTAAAAACTTTATTTCCACTTTTAGACCTCTAGAATTGTTATATATTGATTTATTTGGGCCTACCAAAACTACCTCCTTAAGTGAAAAACATTATGAATAGGTAGTAGTCGATGACTATTCTAGATGACATGAGTTATGTTCCTTACCCATAAGGAGTTTTTTAAAGTCTTCTTTGTATTTTGCAAATGAATTCAAAATAAAAAGGTATTGATATTGCGTTTATCAAAAGTGATCATGGGGGAGAATTTGAAAATGAAAACTTTCAACAGTTTTGTAAAGAATAAGGAATTCATCATAATTTTTTTTTGTCTAAAAACTCCTCAACAAAATGGTGTTGTGGAAAAGAAAAATAGATCTCTTCAAGAGATGGTTAAAATAATGTTGAATAATTTTAACTTTCCTAAATACTTTTGGGCAGAAGCTATTAATACGTGTTATTTGCAAAACATAATATATATAAGACCCATTTTGAAAAAGACTCCATATGAATTGTGGAAGTGTAGATAACCCAACATTTCTTATTTCTACCTTTTCGGATGTGATTGTTTTATTTTAAATACTAAGGACAACTTGTGTAAGTTTGATCCTAAATCTGATAAAGGAACATTCATTGGATACTCAACAACGTCCAAAGCATATAAAGTTTATAACTATAGGACTTTAAAAGTTGAAAATTCCATACATGTGAAATTTAATGATTCTAAGCCCGATAAAGAATTATCAAAGCTAATTGAACCTTTTGCAAAGTTAAATATTGAATACTTGCAGACAACGTCCAAAGAACCAATTTTGGACGATAAACCAAAAATAGACGAGGCTAAGACATATTAAAGGAACTAGTAGATGAAAACCTACCATCATAAGCAACAAATCCTTGTGAATGTTGAAGTTAGAGTCAGAACTCAATCAACCTTCAAAGACCAAGCTCAAATGGCTCTATTATCAGAAGTTGAACCTAAGAGTGTAGAAAAGGCTCTATTGAACGATAGATGGATACTCGTGATGCAGGAGGAACTGGATTAGTTCTAGAAGAATGACGTATGGAAGCTAGCCTCACCACCAAATGACAAATCCATTATTGGAACAAAGTGGACATTTAAAAAAAATTAGATGAGAATGGTAAGGTTGTGTGTAATAAAGCAAGGTTAGTAGCTCAAGGTTATTCTCAGTAGGAGGGAATAGACTTTACTAAAACTTTTTCTCTTGTAGCTAGACTAGAAGTCATTTGCATTTTGCTGTCATTTGCAACTCATCATAATATGGAATTACATAAAATGGATGTCAAATGCTCTTTGTCATTTGCAACTCATCATAATATGAAATTACATAAAATGGATGTCAAATGCTCTTTTCTGAATGATATAATAAATGAAGAAGTTTTTGTAAAACAACCTCCTAGTTTTTAGAGTGATACTTTTCCAAATCGTTTTTAAATTGAAAAAGGCACTCCATGAACTCAAGCAAGCACCTCGTACTTAGTATGAAAATCTGAGTTTATTTCTTATGACAAATGGTTTTCAAAGAGGAAAAGTATACACCACTCTATTTTGTAAGAATAATGATTCACATTTTATTATTGTATAAATTTATGTAAATGACATAATATTTGGTGCTACTGATGATTCTCTTTGCGAACAATTTTTTGAGTTAATGTAGAAAAAGTTTGAGAGCATGATGGGAGAACTAAAATTCTTTCTTCGACTGCAAATTAAGCAAGCAAAAGATAGAATTTATATCCATCAAACCAAATATGTCAAGGAGTTACTTGAGAAATTCAATCTTGAAGATTGTAAAGCAATGTCAACTCCAATGCACCCAACATCCATCTTGAGTATGGACGAAATAGATAAAAAGGTAGATAAAAAATCATACAGAGGTATGGTTGACTCTCTACTTTATTTAACTACTTCTAAATCAAATATTATTTTTAATGTATGTTTGTGAGCTCGATTTTAATTTAATCCAAGAGAATCACATCTTATAGTCATTAAATATATTTTTAAATACTTAAAAGGTACTACTAATCTTGGTCTATGATATAAGAAATTTGATTAGTACAAGTTGAAAGGCTATAGTGATGTTGATTTTGCTAGAGACAAAATAAAAAGTAAAAGCACCAGTGGAGAATGCCACTTCATTGGAGCTAATTTAGTATCTTAGTAAAGTAAGAGGCAAGGTACTACAACACTTTCCACAATAGAAGCAGAGTATATCTCAACTGCATAATGCTGCTCACTACTTCTATGGATCAAGCGTCAATTGGAGAATTATGACATTTTAGAGAGTAATATCTCACTTCTTTGTGATAATACTACCACAATTAATTTATCTAAGAATCCGATTTTGCATTCTCGTGCTAAGAATATAGAAATTGAACATCATTTCCTTAAGGATTATGTTTAGAAAGGGATTTTAGATTTAAAAATCATCAGTACTGAAAATCAGTTGGTTGATATCTTTAAAAAACCCTTTCCTAAAGATAAGTTCGTCCATATCAAGAATCTCCTTGGTATGACTTTTATTCTAGAATGAAGTTTAAAATTATATGGCTTAGGCATCCATAAATTGTGCGTCCATAACATATGCGTCCATAACAAGTGTGTCCATAATGTGCTCATTCATAATCTGTTCATTCATTGCATACGTTCATCTTTCTCTTAACCGTCCATAGCATGTGTTTTATTTATCCTTTTTAACCTTTGTAAACTCCAAACGGCAAGATCTTTTTATCGTCATAGTTTTAATAAAAATATTTTATTTACAAAGTTTTTTCATCTTCCCTCTTTAGAAAAATTTGAATCTATTACTCTATATATCTCCGTAAAACCTTATCTTCCTTCACCATTACAAGCCATTGTCCATACTACATTGGACATCTCATAACCTAGCCCATCTTCACCCATTCAAACCATCATCCAAACCCCTTTGCATTACCTGATCATCTATAAACCTATGGATTCCCTTAATCCTATCACCATCCTTAGAAAGGAATGGTCAGTCCTTTTCTTTCAACAACTCGAATCTAAAAACTTATCCTTCAACAATTGCTTTATATATATTCTAATAATTTTATATGAATGCTTTGATGCATATGCTATACACTCTGATATAATAAGAAAAATTATATATGTATACTCTGATCTTTTTGCTTTAATCATATGTATTAAACTCTTATGCTCTAACACGCCTAAAATATGCTTCTCTCAACCATCTATTAGCTCAGGGGGAGCTAAAATAAAATAGAAGTTATATATCTTAAGAGAAGTTAGTGAAATATATTATGTGCTTAAAATGTTATATCCTAAAATCATCTTTCTCTTTAACATAATTTTTGTCATCATAAAAAAGGGGGAGATTGTTGGAACATAAGTCTATGCATAAAAAATGACTCAAGTGTTTTGATGATAAAAAAACATTACGAAAATAGATAATATACTATGATTAACAGTTTTTTCTGACACAATTTTTTTTATCTTAAGAAAAAGAAGAGCCTCTACAGAAATCAGAACTGTGACATTTAATATTGACTCAACCAATCATGCACAAGCAATGTTCAAATTTTCACATGCTATAAGAAGGGATAGATCAACCTTGAACAAAGCAGAGAATGTGAAAACAAAAAAGAATGAAAAGCACAAATAACGTGATATGCTCTTATGCTCTTAAAGTCGCTTTTGGATGACACTTTCTTTCACTCTTTGTATAGCTTACTTAGCTCAATAAAGCTAAGTATTTGTGAATTGTATTGTAATACACTCACTATGTGAGTAAATTTTGTTGCAAAAACTCATTGAGTTGGTGTGATAGTTGGAAGAGGCTAAGTGACAAAAAATACTTGATTTTCTTATAACCAAGTAAATTATAAGGGTTGGAATATCTGGAGAGGTAGAGAATACTTAGTTTTTTTTGTAATAAAATATATTACAAGGGTTGTAATACATAGAGAGGTTGAGAATACTTGTTTGTAAATTAGATAGACTTAGTGAAATTCCTTGGTGTTGAAGGGATTATACGTAATTCTATTGAAAGAGTGAACTAATATAATCTCTGTGTGTTTTGCTCTCTTACTCTCACTCTTTTATTTCTGCATTTCTTTGGATGGTCCCTATTGGACGATCGGTTTGGACGCTTCCTTTAGACAACCATATCAAATTGTGTTTTAAATCTTTCATATTTGCAAAAAGCTTTCAAAAATCACACACCACAATTCAACCTGTCCTTCTTATGTGTTACCTTTTCCTTCAAATGTGACTTCATTCTTTAGGTGAGATTTTAGGGAGCTCTCTATGACTCTTCTTACTGAACGAGGGGACACCTTCGTCGAGCAAGATATGTACAATGATGAGTGTGAAGTCTCTGTGGCTTCATTCACTGAGCAGCCCTACTCGCTGAGCAAATAAGTGAGAAGTATTAGAGGATGCTCTATGTGGCTCTTCTAGTTAAACGAGGATGTGTTCTCATTGAGTGAGGATGTGAGGATTATAAAATTTTAGCCACTATGGCTTGGCTCATTGGGTTACTAAACATAGTAAGAGCTCTCTATGCCTCCATTTACTAGGCGAGACCAGGTTCTCATTGAGTTAATATGTATATATGAGGAATTACCTTACTAGGGGTAGGATTTGCTAGGCGAGTGATCCCTTTGGGCAGTGAGAAAACATGTTAGGTTGGAAAACTAGAATATTTAATTTAATCTAATGTATTAAAAAGACTTGATTGAGATGTTGTAAAAGATGAATTATGGGTAGAATGGATATAAAAGACTACAGTGAAATACAAATTAAGATGAAGTTCATAAGATTGGAAAATGCCTTTTATCGGTATAATAGCAAATGATGTACGATGTTTGGAGTAGGGTATGCTTATGGCCCCCGTACATTGTAGAATTGGTTATTAAACCTCTACTTTGTTATCTTATTGATGCTTAGTAATCTAAGGTTAAGCATAATAGGTACTAACCGACAAAGAAACTAAATGTTGATGTTCTTTGCATGAGTTGAAGTTGTTGTTGTTGATGACGTGACATACATATATTTGTGCATAAGTTTGGCAACAATAGCTATGTTGTGAGTAAACACGTAAACTTGGTTGATTGTTTAGATTGGCCTGCCTAGCTTAGTGTCAGATAAGATAAGAGGTGTGTGACAATTAGGTCTTGAGGATAGGGAGACAAACAATTCCACATGGATCCAAGGTCATTATAAACCTTGTGTTGTGATAAGCCACTACCCACTACCCATGTATACCTATCCTAACAAACCATTCATCTCATCCGTTGATCAGGACATGACTTCCCCAATAATTGATAGTAGAGACCAAGAGTGTTTGGTGCGAACGTTCACGATTATGTTAAGGAATACGTCAATACTAATCGCTCAGTTGGTGAAAGTCTTCGTGGAGTTGTGTCAACATAGCATTATATAATTAACATCATTGTTGCATGATGACGATTGCTTGTTGAATTGTAATGATGTTGAAATGATGATTACTCTCATATAAATTTAGTTGAAATGATTGTGACAATAAATCTTTAGAGTTATGACATTTCTATTATTATGAAGTGATACTAGTAACATGTTTTCAAAGTAAAAATGATATGTGTATATATAAAGTATTATTTGAATATTGACGTCTCCCATTCCTTATGTGTTTTACTACTTCATGTGTTCAAGAACTTGTGTGTAAGTTGCTATGATTGTGACGTTACATTCATGAGAGCAGGTTGTTGCACGAGATTGGTTAACGATCGATAACATGGAGATGATATAACAGGATGTGAAGACTTGTTATCCTCTTACCTTTGTTTATAAAAGTGTTAATCAACAATAGTGCTTTCTTGTTTATGTGTATGATATTTTCAATTGTAATAAGATTTTAATTTTGGAAGAACTCAAAGAAATTTGAGTATTGTACTATAATACTTATTTAGATGTTTGACTTGTGTTGGACTATTTTTATAATAAAGGAAATATTAATTTATATGTAGATATTTTATATCACATTTTAAAAGAAAAAAATTTACACTTATTTTCATAAAAAATAATTAAAGAGATTTTAAATTTAACTAAATAATTGATTTATTTTTGAAATAAATATTTGTTTTGGTATTATATATCGTTAGTAGCTCATTCAATAAGAATATTGCACAAAGTTTAAAAAAAATTATGAAGCATAACCCCTTAATGTTAGACAATTTACAATTTTTTACCTCAAACTATAGGATGAACTCACACCACATGTTTTAAAAAATAATAACCTAATAACAAACACGTCTAGAGAGCTCTACTCTGGACAAACAAATAGAACACATGCATAATTACTGCATGACCAATACACAATTTAGCATATTATATCTCATACGTGATCACACTTATTGAGCTTTGTGATCTTCACTGACAACATCAAGTCAAATAGATACACAATTTTAAAATTACCAACCTACAATCAAGCGTAATACATAGAGGATCACACCTATTGTTTGCCTTCACTCAACTTATCAATGTTGAAAGTAAGAACTCAAGGGAACACATCGTAGCAATAGAAATTTATTTCAAGCCACAAATTGTAACGCAGGCAAATCAATTTGAAAATAGTTTCCGATGTTTCGAAGCAAACTTGCTGCGCTATGCAGTCTGCACTCTGCGCGGCTTAGACCCTCTGCTAGTTTAGGTTCGACGTTTAAGGAGGCAACCGCCTTTTTTTTTCTTCCATTAAAGCAAAATGAAATCGGTTTTTGCCTTTTATTTAAAAATTAGACTTGATATTTTATTTTTGTAATATTTTATTAGGTTTACTTTCTTTTTTGTAATGCACAGGTATCGATATTTAATTTTTGTAATGTTTTTAATATTTTGTATATTAAATTAAATTAATAATATGTACTAAATTTAAAAGTTATAATGTCCATATCTTTATTGTGTTTTATATTTCATATTTTTTAATTTAAAAATTAAATTAATAATTATAGTGAATTGGATTATTTATGAAGAGAAATTAAGTACTGAGAAAAAAAAGAGATAATTGAGAAAGTGTGGGAGATAATTTAGAAAGCAGGAGAGAAATAATATGAATATAAGTTGCGGAAGTGAGCAATGAGAGTGGATGTTAAGTCAAAAACTATGTTAAGTAGATAAAAGAGTGCCGAAAAAAAAAGTTAGAAAAAAAGATTAATTGTTATTTGTAGTATAATTAAGGATGGTATGAGAAACGTGGAGACCAAAAGTTATCAAAGAAAATCTCCCCTTTATATAATATTATTGTAGTAACTTCTTAAAATTATAGTTAGGTTCGAAAACTTACCAGGATCTTAAAATTATAGTATTGTTTTTTATTTTATTATTTTATATGATTTGTCTATATTCATTATTATTTTTTTATTTACTTTATATTTGCTTTATTATAAAACAATATAAAACTTAACAACTTGGTTTGAGTAGGTAAATATACTTATTTTATAAGATACAATTTCATCTTGTTTTGTGATATCTTTCTGTAAAGAGATTAAGTATTTTCATTGTAAGATAATATCTTCTAATATTCTTTTACTCATTTTTATTTCATATGAATTTTTCTTTGTTGAGTGTGTATGTGCATGTGTTCTAGTTTCTTGTATTTTTATACATTAACCGTGTCAAAATTTCTGTTATGTCTAATATCCATGTTAGAACCCATGCTTTGTAGATTAGAAGTTAAACCATAATTGTGCGGGATAATATAACTAAAGATAATTGGATATGAGATATAGCCAACTCATCTACTGATTGATAAATCATCCAGTTCATTTGATTTTTGAATCATTGACAATAAAGGAAAAATACAGCAAGGATTCATACGCCATTAATTTGGAAGACAATTGGTCATTCACTTACCTAGAATATTGGTAGTTTTATTTTATTTTCCTGTAAGTCTAAGGTTGTGATTTGTGACAATAGCATTATCCCCCGTTTTTTCTGGAGGAAATCACCCAACTAAAACAAAAACAGATAGCAGTTAGCATCACTCATCATGAATGAAATGAATTACAACCTCTCATCAGTCATCATTCAGGTATTCTTCAGCATCGTTGACATCTTTGGATTTGAGTCACGTAGAATACTTACAATATCAGTTCAAAGGACAACATTTCTTAAATCATCTTAAGTAGGATAGCGTCAGAAAATGAGTACTGTAGCCTGTTTTACAACATAATCAGAAGCACTTGAGACTGACTGGGATTTGAATATCAAAAAGGAAGAAAGCTGAGCATTTGTTACCCTACAAAAAAATACAAAATGCTCCACATATTTTGTTCCTTATTCCTAAAAGTAAGGCTATAGAATACACAACAGTTTAAATCTCGACAAGTACTCAACTCAAACCTCAAGTTTTCTCATTTGGCTTTACATGTCTTCATATATTGCAAAAATTTCTACTCTGTCATACATCATCACAGTTTATAAGTTAATCACTCCCATCAACCACTTCCATCAAGCTGTCCAAGAGAAAGGAGGTGTGCCATATATTGCTGTAAGAAGCCAAACACGTCATCATTTTTGCTAGTTCCATAAACACTTTAGAGATCCAAAAGAAATGGAATACAATGGTATACAACTCAACAAACACAGAAGTATGGTCAAAATTATGCTAAAAGATTTATCCAAAAAATAAAATAAGAGTATTCTAGTAGGGATTGATAAATTAATTTGTTTAGCTTTCAGCAAAAGCAAGTAAAAAGAAAAATATTTGTGTCACTTCTGCCATAGCTGCTATAGTTTGGTTACAAAAGAACATAGAGAAAAGCTCCTCCAGCCAAAACATAAGGTCTGTCTACTTTGAGAAAAGCCTGCCTTTCGTTGGAGATTCCATGTTAATAAGTGATAAGATCAAAATAGTGTATATAAATAGGAGATAATCATTTTTTCATGAACTAGTTTTTGGGGTTTGAATTAGGCGAAACTCAAATTTTAAGTTGGTATCAGAGTCTATCTTTTTAGTTATTGGTGGGCCTAAACTATATATTTGTGATGTCTAGTCCTGGGCGTAAGCAGAATGTATTGGATATCTCTCATTAGCTAGTGACATGACTCAATTAGTGTATATAAATTGAGAGATAGCTCGCTTCTTGAGTTAGCTTTTGGAGTAAAGTTAGATCCATACCCAAATTTTAAGAACCCCAAAAAAAAAACATAATTTCAACATGACAGAAAAAGTCCTAATCCTGGAAATTATACTACAGCTTTAAACTAGTTTCGGGTGATATGATAAATACAAGGAAATTATGTATATCATCATCCTCCACTTCAGGAAATCACATTTGCCCTAACCTATGCCTGTAGAAACATCAAGATCTTCCTTTGAAACTGAAAATAAAAGTTTGGAAATACATAACCTAGCAAAAACATTCCTATTTCCTAATCTTCTCAAACACTGAAGTTATCATTTCAGAATCCACATTTTTATGCAATTTTTCAAACATTTTCCTATCACAAACCTCCGTCATTCCAGAGAAGGCCACAACAAGTTGTCACTCATAAATCATTCCACTGCTCACCTCTCACAGCAGGCGAAGAAAAATTATATCCAATAGTTTCCTCCAAATTATGTTAAAAAAACAAATCCTCAATGCACTAAGAACTTTATTTTTTGTAGTACCATTCATGCAAAAGTTAAAGGAATTCATAACATGTCCTATTGCAGCATATGTATGTATGCATTATACCGCATGATATGCATATGGCGACTTCCCTTGACGCTCGAAGTGTTTCGCCATGACGCAGAACTCAAACGGACCCCACTCTTCAGCTTCGAAGCAGTTTCCAAGAGCAGCTTTGTATAACTGATCACAATTTTCAAACACCAAAATCATACTTAATATCACAATAGTATGCATTAATTTCCAAATTATGTTATGCAAATACCTTGGTACTGTCCGTTAAAAGCTCGGTACCAGCGGGGTACGACGCGTAAAATTGATCGGCTCTAGAGTACCCAGCCCTAGTCGTATTGCTGACGTAAGCGTAGCTTATGAGCGTAGCGAAGCAGTAGAACCCCGTATACGACACCAATCTTCGGAACTTCTGAATCTTCACTATCTCTTTCAACTCATCGTAGATCCTCATAGTGATGAGAAGTTAGTTACCCTCGGAAACAAGGAGCGCAAATAATCAAACACATGGTGTGCACAAGCTAATGTACTGTTGGTGATTATGTTGGGCCTGAGGTTGAAGCCCATTTAGAGGGCTCGGGCCCACTTCCTTATAGATATTTTCGGAACTATAAAGATAATTTATAATTTATAATTTATTATCCATTCCCGCCTTGGTCCCCGAACCGGTAAAATGACCCTCCGTCTCGTGTCAGCTCCGCCGTCGTTCTCTCTCTTCACCTGCCGCGCCACCGCCTCCACCACCCTCCCTCCGCCGACGGCGACACCTGCTTCTTCAATTCCGCAGTCCCCGCCGCTGACGTGCGCGCTTCACTGCTCGCACTTCCAATCGTATGCCGCTCCGTTACTTACCACACGCTCAAACACATTTTTTTTTCTTTCTTTCAATTTATTTATTTATATTATTGGTTTCAGGTGTTCGGGGTGCACGCACGAGTTTAACCTCCACCGTCCGGTTATATTGGACGACGCCACCGATTTCTTCCGGAGACACGGCGTGTCTGACTTCACATTTGACACGTGCAAACTGGTTCTCTTTACAATGCACAGTCTTTTTAGTTTCTCTCTCTTTTTATTTATTCTTTTTAATCTTTTACTTTTTTTGTTGTTGTAGTGGGGTTGGAGGTGCCGTGCGAAATTGGCCGTGCGTGGCTCTTCAACGGACCCTCTCATTGGGCTCTATGAGGAGGGTACTCATAACGTAGTAGACATTCCCCAATGCAAAGGTTCGCAGTTTGTTTATATATATTATATTATTCTCTGAGTGCCTTACAAAAATAGAATAGAACATGAAATGAGTTTAAAACAAAGGTACATTTTAGTTCCACTAAAAGGATTGGAACTTAGCAAACGTTGGTTGACACTGGTGGTTAAAGATCCAATGTTCTCCTTGGTTGACATGGAATTATGTGGATTAAGCCTGTGCATAATGTCTTTTGTGTGCAGCTCATCATCCTAATATTAATGCTGCTGTGGAGCTGCTTAGAAGGGGTATTTCCTTGTTTTGTATTATCACACTGTTTATTTTATTTAATTCTTCAATTTATTTATATAATTTTTTATGTGTTTTTCCTCAATATTGTCCAGGTATCACTGAATTAGGTGTTGAGCCGTATATTGAAGATGAAGGCACTGGCAATTTGCGATATGTCCAGGTGAACTGTTTATAACAAAATAGAATAGGGTAGTTGATGGATTCAGTTAACAACTGAAATTTTGAATTCAGGAAAATTAACCACTGGTGGGTGGGTGTTTGCAGATGGCTGTGACAACATACAACACATCTCTTCCTGCGGCTGAAAGATATAAGAATGGTTACTTCTTAGTTCTTATTCATGAATTATGTGAAAAAAATGAATTGATATTTTTTTTTATTGTTAATGGCATTGAAATTACAATGATTCCATTTGAATTATATGGTTTCAGGAAAGGTTCAGGTTACATTGGTTTGGAATTCAAGAAATGAAAATTCACCAGGTTCAGACAAACTGAATGCATTGGCAAATGTGAGCTTGTTGCTTCCTTTTCTATCATAATTGTTTTCTTTTGACTGTTACAAGTTCTCCTGTCCCCTTCCCTTTTAATCATAGAAAGTAATGGTTCATATGGTTGATTGCAGTTTATATGGAAACATGGTGGGCCACGGAGCAAGCTTCATTTAATTCACTCTGTGTGGGCCAACTTTCAGACTTCTACTAACAATGTGAGTTTAAATTGTTCTTATGAAACAAATGAATGCTTTGTATGTGATTAAAATGGAAAATGGTATATTGAATGTAATACATGGAAGGTAAATGTAGTTCCAGTAGGGAAGGAAGGTCCATGGTTCATGAACTGCTTTTGAACACAAATCATTTGGTGCTGAAAATTTAAATGAGAGATATTATTGATTCTTAATGGTCATATCTTCAATATTTTATTATTATTATTTTTTTTGTTGGGGGGAAGTACCGTTATACAAGTTTTTCCCTCACATTTTGTGGTGGGTAAAAGGCCACATGGGGAGCATAGAGTTTTAAATATTATTTTTATGATCATATATCATGTTGGACTTTGCAACTTTAGATTGTCTTTGCAAAATGATATCATATGAACTGGAGACAGGAATGATGTTTTTAATGCATATTTGAGGGGCATACTTTGGATGCTAAATTCTGAAAACCTTATATCTCCATTTCAGTTATTATGTAAAATAAGCTATTTTTATCTAAGATTCCTTGTATACCAATCTTGTTAACCTTTCTTGACAACTTATGAGTTATGATTATTTCATCATGCATGATGGCATGCATAATTGTTTTTATAAAAAGTTCAGGCCTTTGAAATGCTTACTTGATGACTCAGATAATTTTTGGGAATAAATGGAGACATCTTCTTGGAGAAAGAGATTTTTGGGAACATGTTGGTGGAATTGATGTGTCCTTGGCACCTTCTAGTTTTGGCCAGGCAAACACACGGGTAAAGATTCTAATTTAGTGATTTATATGCAATCAGAGAATGCATTTAATCTATATTTTAAATTAGTTACTGTCCAAGCATGGACAATAGACAAAGAATACAGACACACCATATTGTGTAAATAAATAAATCTTGAGATGTACATACATATTTATAGTATTGGTACATCAAGAAGTATATGAAAATATATATAAATTCTAAAATACGCTTAGCATGTGTTAGAGGACAAGCCTTGGTGCAATAATATTGTTGCCTTGTGACCTGGAGATCACGAGTTCCCCAAAACCCAATAGGTGGGTGCAATGTGCACTGGGTCACCTTTTATACTTAGTATGTGTTTAGAAACTTGTTTCTAATTTTTTTTTTTTGTACTTCTTGTACTTCATAAGTAGTAAACTAAAAGGAAAATCATATTAGTAGGATGGAGGACTGAGATGCATGCATTTTGTGTTTGTCTGTATCCAGTTTTGTTGTGTCATTGAGGGCCGCTGTGCCATTAAGCATGAAAAGTGCTGATATGATATGCCTCCTGTCTTGCTTCCTCTTGGTCCAGGCTTTTGATGCCTTGCTTCGGAAGTTGCAGAAATATGTTCCATATGAATCAGCTGTTGCTGATTTGTATGCTGGAGCAGGGGTCATTGGGTTGTCATTAGCTGCCACAAGAAAGTGCAGGCAAGATCTGAATGATTCTAAACCTCTAAAATTTTGTGTTCTAACTTGTATACATAATTGATTTGGAGGATTTATGCTAGTTGTCTTACAGATCCATTAAATGCATTGAGATTAACAAAGAGTCAAAGGCATCTTTTGAGAAGACCATTGAACGTTTACCTGCCACCGTTGATAGCAGTATTACCTGGCATCATGCAGATGCTTCAAAAGTTAGTGCTGAATATCTGAAGCATCATCATATACTTCATGTTTTAACTTCCAAATATTTATTTTTCCTGATTCACATAACTATATTTACTACAACTTAAATTTTGGTATGCATGTTTATTTATCAACGTATGTGAAGATCTTATTTGAAAAGAATAATTTTTTTATGTCCACAGGAGAAAGCATAATGTTTTTTTTTTTTATCTTTTATCCTTGTCATGTGTTATTTGGAACTGATTGAATGATTCATTTGCAAGTAACAGGAGCCTCTTTTGTGGCTTGTGGGTTCAGATGTTGTTGTCATTGATCCTCCCAGGAAAGGACTAGATGCATCTCTTATTGATGCATTGAAGAATATATCATCATTTGAGCGTAAAGCCTTGTCATCTTCTTTAAGGTTATAATTTTGTGAACCTATCAAGTTTGGTCAATCAGAAAATATTTCCCCAAGCTAGTTTCTGATTTAGTAACTGCAGCTCAAACTCAGCCCAGGAAGAGAAAAGACCATGGGTTTTACGTGCTAAAGAAGCTTCAGTCCAGATTGGAAGCAAACCACCTCCGGCTAACATAGCTCCATCAGTGCCACAAACCCTTATTTACATAAGTTGTGGATGGGAAAGTTTTAAAGAGGTATTTTCACTCAATGTTTTATGGGTGTGTTTCTCTCAAACTTGAGTTCTCTTTATGTTAATTTTATAAGTTGCTGATAGGACTGCAAGTCATTGTTGTCTAGCAAGGCATGGTATTTGGAAAAAGCTCATGGTTTTAATTTCTTTCCTGGTACCCAGAGGTATTTATGTTTTTCTTTTATTTCTTAATTATTTATTTATTTTTAGTATTTAATAATTCTCCTAATTTCTTTTATTCTTGCATAAAAAATCTTAGTAGAGTTAATAAATCTTCCTTTTTATCATTCTCTGAATTACATTCTAATTGCATTTCAGCTTTGTATTCATCTGTAACACAAACCTTTGATATAGTTTTTATCCACTTCAAGTACTTATATTTATGATGATTCAGTATACTTAATGATTACTTTGAAGATCATGTATGTATACACCATATCATGTCTATATTCTCATTGCTAATCCTTTCTTTTTTTGAGTGCAAGGTCACAGACTATTGTACAACTCATGAATAATGTAGTTTTGTATTTGTCAGTGTGTGTGTGTGTGAATGGGTAATTGGAGCTTTTAACTTTAAGTGTAGGGTGTGCAGATGGGGAGAAAATATCCAGGTTTTCAAGTTAGACCTATGAAACATGGTCACTAATAGCTTGTTTGGTTTATCACTTTAGCTTAATTCTAGAGAAATAATCACTTATTTTTCAAAATCTCTTTTAGGAAGTTGGAAGAAATAAGCGATTATTTCTCCAAAATAAACTGAACCAAACATGTACTGAATTAGTAATGAAAATAATGGTAACACCCAGGAAATTTAAAATTGCATTTTAGAGATGAAAGATGTATATTTGAACTTGACTTGTTCTTGCAGTACTCATCATTCCCATCCAACCCTTTACATTCTCCTCCCACAGTAGATAACACTACTATATGATATTAGTCCTGGGAAGTGTCAAACATGTCATATTTTCATTACGTTTGATCTTTGGAACATGTGATGTAATGGATTAATGTGGAAGGCATGCTTGTGCAACCTAAATTTAACTTGCTACATTGTAGAAGCCCCATGTGCTTTATTTCTGTACTCTAAACATGGAACACCAACTTGAGAAGTTGACCATTATGTTAGCTCATATATAAAATTACAGAATGGTTCCTAGAGAGATTGATTATCCATGGCGTGATATCTACTTTAAATATGTTCCACTCCTCCCCTTGGAGACTTTTTCCCCCTCAAGTAAAAGTTTTATTATAACCTTTTCTCTTTAGAATTAAATTAAGGATACATTGTGTAGTTGGTTATATAATTGTACACAGCATATCATCCACTCCCACTCTCCCCCGAAAGTAAAACAATATTAATTTTTCATTTGCTCATTGGTTGCAGCATTGAAGTTCTAGCAGTGTTCAAGAGGGGCCCTCAGAAAAAGAAACCAGGAAAGAAAAAGAAAAAACACTTGCAAGGATCTGTGAAACATTAACTAGGACGTGGTTCAATATGCGGGTTCTTGTGTACACCAGCAAATCACTGTAATCTTGCATGGAAGAAAAGGAATGGACAAGTTTTATAGCAGTCTAGAGTGAAAAAAAATTGCCATTGGCATTTGGGGGTGGGGGGGCGGGGGTATTGTTTGTACTGGTGGAAAAGGGAATTGTGTTTCATCATTTGATAAATTGTGTTGAAAGAATATTAAAATTTGAATATAGTTATACATCGCTTTTGTATCTTATTCATCTTCATGCTTTTGATCCAAGTAATACAAAATTGAGGAATAACTTCACTTATGGAATTAAGAAACCAACTTGTCCCAAGAGAACTGCTTGGCCATTCAATTTCAATGACTAGGAAAGCTTCAATTCCTCTTTTCTCTGCCCTTAGATTTTTCCAGGTGAGGAAAGACTGTCAGAATGTTGTGGGCCAGCAGATCTTGCCTGGTCAAGATCCCAATTACTGGGGATACCTGTGAGGAGATGACATCATTTAGTTAGTCATACTGATATATGCTATTTTAAAAAAAAAAAACTAACGATCAGCCATGAATTTTATTTTGCTCTTGAAATGCTACGAGAAAAAAATGCTGACATATCTCATTCATGTTTGAATGGTGTTAATATTAATGACGTGCTTAATAAACTCACCCCAGATGCTTGATACTTGGGTACTACAAGCAGATGGCGAAGTCCAACTTGCCTGAAGAGGATCATTGCTTTTGCTACTGACATGCTCTCTAGCACTGTAAAGGGAGTTGTATTGGTAAGAGGATGTAGATCAACAAACATCTCCATTTCTTCAGTGGTCACAGCCACTTCTTCAATACTTCCTTCCCTCTCAGCCAGCTCTACCCAGGTAAATTTCTCTCTCACTTCCCAGTCCTCTGTTCTCCTTCTTTCTTTAAAGAACCACTTCTTCTTTAGTGCTTGGATAAGATGTGCTCTTAGAATCAGTCCATGCAGTTCTGTTGCCCCATTGACCTGTCCTACTACTGGTGGTACTACCCCATCATCCACAACAGGGAAACCATTATGTGTGGTGTTTTTCAAGACATCTACTATTTTGGCTACCTTTTCTACTCCGCGGAGGGTAACCACTGCTGGCTTTACATCAACAAGCTCACCCACAGTGAGGTTTCTCATCCATGGTTCAGGATTTGCATCCATGAAAGGAAGGCCTTTCAAGTGCAGTATAATCTCATAGATGCTTGGGTTGAAACTGTCTCCAACAGTTTTGGCTATTAGGAGAACAATCATTGTTATTGGTAGTAGGAGAAGATTGTTGGTGAGTTCTAGGAAGATCACACAAAGGGATACAGTCATCCTCATGGAACCAGCCATGAGGGAGGCTGCACCAAGTACTGAAAACAGCCCTTGGTCAATGTTTGTATGAGGTCCCATGTAGATGCCAAGAAGGCGGCCATAACCTGAGCCCATAAGAATGATTGGAAGGAAGAGCCCAGATGGTACTGCAATTCCAAAAGTAATTAGTCCCAATATGCAATAGAGTCCAAAGAAAATTATGAGGGACAGGGGTTGATATTCTCGAGGGCTGTTGGTTGAGAATATGTTTCGAACAGCATCATCATTAGTGGTAAGCAGCAGAGTAGCAAGATCGTTGTAGAAGCCAGGTGGACAGTTGAATTGTTTGAAATTTCCTGACCTCCCATTGGTGGGGCAGACTGACTCTGGAAGCGATGAATCACATGGTGTACATTTTGCCAAGAATGGGAGACCATATTGGCACATTGACGTGAAGAGTGCAACTGCAAGACTGAGGAGGAGTTTATGTATTTTTCCCTTCCTGCAATAATTAAAGGTTGACACCCTTAGTAATCATGTATTCCCATATGATCAGTTTTGGATGTCACTTGGCACTGCTTTCTTGTAGAGTATGAATCCAGGAAACAGTTTGGGGAGTAATTCTAACAGGCACCCATTAGGTTAGGATGCATCCATGCACCTTTTACACAATACACATGTTATTTATTATGTTTAGATCCAATAGCTACACATGTAAAAGGTGCATGGATGACCCTAACTTCAAGGGTGTATTGTAGAATTCCTCACATTTTGGCCTTAGCAGCTGAGCACATATGTTTATAATCTTATTGACAGCAACTGGCACAATTATATTGTCTTCGTTGGATGATGCATGTGTGGTCAGTATATAACATTAAGTCATGATATTTTTCCTGTCACAGTAATTATGTCTCCTTAAAAGTTGTTCATGATATGCAATATGTTTTGAGACTAGTTGGATATGGTTGCTTACTGATTGATGAGATTGTAGAGTCTGAGGATCTTGTGTAGCACGTGATTGTAAAGGCTTCCCAATACCCCGCCTATGATTCCAATGACTGCAACAAGAACGATATCCATAACATGGTACCTCACTGTTACATTGCTTACGTCAAACATGATCAATCCTCCTTCCCCAAAAAGGCCACATTTTCCAGAATTGCAGATTTCAATGAATGCCCTGAGCACCACCACCACCATGGCTGTGCTGAAAAAAGTTCTCCATAGGAGAGCACTTCTCCACCATGTTGCCACCTCTTCAAGAGCAAAGAGAACTCCACCCACTGGAGCCCGGAAAGCTGCACAAACTCCCGAAGATGCACCACAGGTAATAAGATCCCGACGGTCACGTTCATTATTAAAATATCGAAGCCAGCGCCATTTGATCCTGTAATTGTCAGGACCTCCCTGGCCTAGCAAGGAAGCAATGCAGCTTCCTATATGTACCAACGGTCCTTCTTTCCCCAAATCTAGGCCAGCAGAGACAGCCCCAATGCTTCCAATTATCTGCAAGAACCAATGCGTGGAATATGATATGAATAGGAATTGGAAATAACATTGATCAGCAAATAGAGATATGATGTGAATAGGAATCTGTCATTTGTGTACAACAATGTTGATGTTAAATGTGAACATCATTTGCATTGTAAGCACCGTGGTCGTGAGTTTTACCAGTAACAAGACTTGTAAACTTGGTTAGTCATATTTGTAACTAGTAGCGTCATGATGTAATATTAAGGCGAGGAGCATAACTTTATATATTATATGTTAGCGTTCTAATCATGTACTATTTAGGAGAGGAGCGTAACTTTATGTATTATATGTTAGATAATACTATTGACATCTCATGATTGTTTGTCACTCAGTAGACAAATTGCAAGTCTTAAATGATTGAAACCAGTATGCAACCATTTTTTTTTTCTTTGTTTTTATCCTGGGTGAAGCATTGCTGCTTGTATCATAATTGCTGCGCTTTTATATATTCCAAAAATTAGTGCTACAATTAGTACGGGACCATTGTATGGATTGATGAAACAAAATAGAAATTAACAGAAGATGACGGTATAATAGATTTACTGTTTAAACATAAAGCTGATATCGTATATAATTATTTATTTATTTTTATCCTTTTCTTTTATATATGTATTTCAAAAATAAAGTTCAAAATGCAAGAGGATAACTTTTTATGGTAGAAATTATCCTTTGTTTGGATCTTCAGTTTAAAAGAAATAAAGCTGCCAAGGAAATAAACAAACCCTTGTTTGCAAATGCATCATTACTCGCACTCTTTTGGTTTCGTTTTCCTTCATGGACCTCCTTTCCCTACCTTTAATCTGCTTTGTTGGGAGTTTAATCAGAAGTGAAGTATACAATCAATCTTACCTTGACAATCAATGTTGTGGCACCATACATGTTAGGAGTATCAACACCATTAAGATAAGCTTTGATCTCAGGAATTCCAGGTCCTGCTGCTGTGGGTGCAAAACACACGCACAGAATGGCAGCAACAAATGTCAAAACGAAATTAATACCCGTGAAATACAGGAAACCCATCAAGTACCTGTTCCATGCACATTGATGCAGTCACACACTAACTCAAGACATTGTTGAAGCTGAATTGTTTAAAAGAAACTTGATAGTTAGAAAAACTAGAAAGCATGGCATGGTTGTTCTGACCTTCCTTTGTGGATGTATTTAAGAACAGCCAGAAGCTTATACCCAGCAATATTCTCAACAGCAAGATTGATGAGAGTGGCTATAATACCAGTGAGAAGTCCAACAAGGAATGCTAGTAACCATTTCAAGAATATGTACTGCAACACTTGAACTCTTGATCTGCTCCTCCAGTCATGTTTGAATAGATCATTCTCATTTATCCTGCATAACAAAGTCTTATCTAATTAACAAAAAGAAAGAAGGAAGAAGATTTGGTAGAAAGGAATAAATTGCATTTAGTGTCTGACACTGTCTAGATCAGGATTGTCTCCGAAAGAAGATACTGTGCAAACTAAAACAAATTGCATTCACTAGGATAATGCCTTCTTACTCATAGTCCAAGCTTTCTATGTAGGAAACCTTTTCTCCAACCAGAGCAAGAGGACTGGAAGATAGTGTCCGGTTCCTCTTGATCAGTGGCTCATTCAGTGGATTGCTTTCTGGGTCTATTTCATCTTCTCTTTCAACTTCTTCCATCTTGTGGTTGATTGTTGTGCTTTCTCCAAACTCCCTAGAGTCTTCTCCCATTGGAACAAAAACAGATGTGGTTGAGGTAGAGAACTTATAAGCTTCTCAAGTTTGGTGAACTTTCTATTTGTTTTGGATTGGAACAACTGAGACACTTAAATGCCAAGACCAGTTCAACGCTCAGCGAAGCCTCAAGCAAACTTTAAGAAATGTTTTTCTTTTTTTTTTTTTACCTTAAATGAAAATTATATGTTGGATTTTTTGTCATCATATATGGCCTTTTTACTTTATGAAAACTATTAACAAATAAATTTTTTTTTTGTTAGTGGACCTTTTAGTAATTAAGTAGCTTACCCTTGTATCACGTTGCTCACTAGTAAAATAGTGGATACCTGTTATTGCTAATTATTTTTCCACTTGACAATTGTTTTATCTACATGGTTCCATCCCTTTATGAGATCATTCACATTGAAAAGTCCATGATGGATGGAAACGTTATGGAGATGAAATTTGGGGACCAAAAGAAACTTGTCTTTTCAAGTGAAGTATTATATCTCCTATCCTAAATGAAATCTTTGGCTTAAAAAAAGGTATAAAGGAAACTTATCCTCAAACAACTCGGTATATTTGTTAAACAAGCTGTTAACTTTTATAATCCAGGATTCTTGGCTCATGATGATGGTAGGGACCAGAGACATTGAAATGCATTTGTTCTTTGCTATGAATGGATATGGACGATCATATGCCTTTGTTTTCAAATATTTATTAGTATGATTATTAATGTGTTATTGAAAAATAAACTAGTTGTGCTAAATGGGTGCTTCCAAGTTGCCATCTGATGTGTGAATTTGATGGCTACTTTGTTTTCATCATTTTATGTGTAAGGTTCTGTTCGTTTTCCAAGGATTCCATTCCAACTTTCAAACAAAAACAAATTAAAGATATTACCTATTGTAATTATTTTTTATATATAGCTTTTCACCATTCATTATTATTATTATTATTATTATTATTATTATTATTATTATTATTATTATTATTATTATTATTATTATTATTATTATTATTATTATTATTATTATTATTATTATTATTATTATTATTATTATTATTATTATTATTATTATTATTATTATTATTATTATTATTATTATTATTATTATTATTATTATTATTATTATTATTATTATTATTATTATTATTATTATTATTATTATTATTATTATTATTATTATTATTATTATTATTATTATTATTATTATTATTATTATTATTATTATTATTATTATTATTATTATTATTATTATTATTATTATTATTATTATTATTATTATTATTATTATTATTATTATTATTATTATTATTATTATTATTATTATTATTATTATTATTATTATTATTATTATTATTATTATTATTATTATTATTATTATTATTATTATTATTATTATTATTATTATTATTATTATTATTATTATTATTATTATTATTATTATTATTATTATTATTATTATTATTATTATTATTATTATTATTATTATTATTATTATTATTATTATTATTATTATTATTATTATTATTATTATTATTATTATTATTATTATTATTATTATTATTATTATTATTATTATTATTATTATTATTATTATTATTATTATTATTATTATTATTATTATTATTATTATTATTATTATTATTATTATTATTATTATTATTATTATTATTATTATTATTATTATTATTATTATTATTATTATTATTATTATTATTATTATTATTATTATTATTATTATTATTATTATTATTATTATTATTTATTATTATTATTATTATTATTATTATTATTATTATTATTATTATTATTATTATTATTATTATTATTATTATTATTATTATTATTATTATTATTATTATTATTATTATTATTATTATTATTATTATTATTATTATTATTATTATTATTATTATTATTATTATTATTATTATTATTATTATTATTATTATTATTATTATTATTATTATTATTATTATTATTATTATTATTATTATTATTATTATTATTATTATTATTATTATTATTATTATTATTATTATTATTATTATTATTATTATTATTATTATTATTATTATTATTATTATTATTATTATTATTATTATTATTATTATTATTATTATTATTATTATTATTATTATTATTATTATTATTATTATTATTATTATTATTATTATTATTATTATTATTATTATTATTATTATTATTATTATTATTATTATTATTATTATTATTATTATTATTATTATTATTATTATTATTATTATTATTATTATTAATTATTATTATTATTATTATTATTATTATTATTATTATTATTATTATTATTATTATTATTATTATTATTATTATTATTATTATTATTATTATTATTATTATTATTATTATTATTATTATTATTATTATTATTATTATTATTATTATTATTATTATTATTATTATTATTATTATTATTATTATTATTATTATTATTATTATTATTATTATTATTATTATTATTATTATTATTATTATTATTATTATTATTATTATTATTATTATTATTATTATTATTATTATTATTATTATTATTATTATTATTATTATTATTATTATTATTATTATTATTATTATTATTATTATTATTATTATTATTATTATTATTATTATTATTATTATTATTATTATTATTATTATTATTATTATTATTATTATTATTATTATTATTATTATTATTATTATTATTATTATTATTATTATTATTATTATTATTATTATTATTATTATTATTATTATTATTATTATTATTATTATTATTATTATTATTATTATTATTATTATTATTATTATTATTATTATTATTATTATTATTATTATTATTATTATTATTATTATTATTATTATTATTATTATTATTATTATTATTATTATTATTATTATTATTATTATTATTATTATTATTATTATTATTATTATTATTATTATTATTATTATTATTATTATTATTATTATTATTATTATTATTATTATTATTATTATTATTATTATTATTATTATTATTATTATTATTATTATTATTATTATTATTATTATTATTATTATTATTATTATTATTATTATTATTATTATTATTATTATTATTATTATTATTATTATTATTATTATTATTATTATTATTATTATTATTATTATTATTATTATTATTATTATTATTATTATTATTATTATTATTATTATTATTATTATTATTATTATTATTATTATTATTATTATTATTATTATTATTATTATTATTATTATTATTATTATTATTATTATTATTATTATTATTATTATTATTATTATTATTATTATTATTATTATTATTATTATTATTATTATTATTATTATTATTATTATTATTATTATTATTATTATTATTATTATTATTATTATTATTATTATTATTATTATTATTATTATTATTATTATTATTATTATTATTATTATTATTATTATTATTATTATTATTATTATTATTATTATTATTATTATTATTATTATTATTATTATTATTATTATTATTATTATTATTATTATTATTATTATTATTATTATTATTATTATTATTATTATTATTATTATTATTATTATTATTATTATTATTATTATTATTATTATTATTATTATTATTATTATTATTATTATTATTATTATTATTATTATTATTATTATTATTATTATTATTATTATTATTATTATTATTATTATTATTATTATTATTATTATTATTATTATTATTATTATTATTATTATTATTATTATTATTATTATTATTATTATTATTATTATTATTATTATTATTATTATTATTATTATTATTATTATTATTATTATTATTATTATTATTATTATTATTATTATTATTATTATTATTATTATTATTATTATTATTATTATTATTATTATTATTATTATTATTATTATTATTATTATTATTATTATTATTATTATTATTATTATTATTATTATTATTATTATTATTATTATTATTATTATTATTATTATTATTATTATTATTATTATTATTATTATTATTATTATTATTATTATTATTATTATTATTATTATTATTATTATTATTATTATTATTATTATTATTATTATTATTATTATTATTATTATTATTATTATTATTATTATTATTATTATTATTATTATTATTATTATTATTATTATTATTATTATTATTATTATTATTATTATTATTATTATTATTATTATTATTATTATTATTATTATTATTATTATTATTATTATTATTATTATTATTATTATTATTATTATTATTATTATTATTATTATTATTATTATTATTATTATTATTATTATTATTATTATTATTATTATTATTATTATTATTATTATTATTATTATTATTATTATTATTATTATTATTATTATTATTATTATTATTATTATTATTATTATTATTATTATTTTTTATGAATCTATTCAAGTTATTTATCCCAACATAAGTTTATATTAAACAACAAATTGACAAAATCTCTTTGTGCTTTTGGAAAAGAAAAAGTGTAACTATATGTGTTAAAATTTTAGATTATTCATATGGACGAATCATTTAATGAAATCATGACAGTAAGTTGGAGAAAAAGTTATTTGTCTCTACTAACATTTGGTATAATTTGTATTTTTATCTCTTATATTTTGAGAAAAAGCTTGCTATTGTTGAATTCAAATATAATTGATATAACTCTCGACAATGTATGTAAATAAGCTGAACTCAAATATAATGTTTTCGAACTTGATTATATACATATACTATATTAATTAATTGTAATTTAAAAATTAGTTACAAAAATATATAAATACAAATATTTTAAAATTATAAGCTCGAAATTAATTCTTCAAATTAACTCAACAAAATTCAATTTAAGTTTGAACACTATGCTGAAATTGGTTTAGCCTTAACTCGATCCCATGCCTAGTTTTAAAGTACATAAGAATAAAAAACCTCTCTTTAAAGTCTATAAAATATAAGATATCTGTTTGTTCTTTGTTGTTTTTCTTCGATTTTTTTTTAATTTAATTTAGACATATCGCTCTTAATTACCATTGCTTTGCTATACAGATGAATAAATAATAAAAGTACATTACTAGTAAGGGAAAGACAATTTAATCTGAGATATTAATAAAGATTGTGCTATCTTTGTTTTTTTTTTTTATTAACTTCTATATAAAAATTAAATATATGATTAGCCATGGCTCTAGCACTTGGTTTATAAATGAATTCTTTATGTTTTTGTTGTTGTGTTTGTCCATGAATTCTGAATCCTTTCATTTTAACTTTACCTCACTATTTGATTATTTTTACTTTTTAAAATTATAAAATATTATTTTAATTTTGACAATTTTTAGAGAATTTTAATTTTTAACGTTAAAAACTAACTTATTAAATTAAAAATATACGTTATAAGCTAACTTATTAAATTAAAGATATTTAAAAAAAAACTAATTGCTAAACTATCTAACAATCATTGTTATGCATATGAATAAATAATTAACCAACACCACATTTCACTCTGTAGAATTGAGTTTGAATTCCATAAAAAAATTTCATATTTGAGTCTTACGGTTAAAAATAAAATGTGATTGAAAAGAGATATTATTAAAGATAGTTAATCAAATTCTTGAGTGAAAATTAATAATTAGCTAAGTTGGTGAATACTTTATCAAAACTAATTAATAGTTCAGTGGCAATATATTAATAATCCATCGGCCACACATATCATAAAATCATAAATTAAAAAATTGACACCATTTGAAGTGTATTTATTCTATTAAATAAAAGGAAAATAAAAAAATAAAAAATAAAAAATATGAATGATGTGATAAAAAATTGAAAATAATAGATAAAAACAAATATAAATTATAATAATATAGAATTATAAATAGAACTAATAACCTCATAGGAGCATTGTGCTATCTTCGATTTGTTTTAACTTTATATAAAAATTATATATGATTGGTTGTGTCTCTAGCTCTTGATTTGTACCTGAATTCTGAATCTTTTCATTTTAACTCTACATCACTATTTGATTCTTTTAATTTTAAAATTATAAAATATAATTTTAATTTTTTACATTATTAAACTAAGTTTATTTTTTAGATAAAGAAATATATTTCTTTTTATCCATTAGAATCCTACACGATATTAAAAAGTTTACAACACTCACGTATAATTAATCAACTTAGCTTAAACTATTTATTAAATTAAAAATATTTAATAAAATTAACTATTAAACTATTTTTTAACGTAAAATGACATAAAAATATTATTATAAAATAATAAAGATAAAAATATTTTTTTTATAAACTTAGATACTAAATGAAATAGTATTTCAAAAAAATAATATTAAAACATTATTAACTTATCAAATATAGTGGTATCGTAGTCTATTTTTTTTATTAAAGAATTTTATAGTCATACATTGATAATATAAAATTATTTTATATTACTATTTAATTACAAATTACTTATAATATAATTTTAAAATAATTATTTTAAAAGTTAATAAATTTATCCTATATAATAATTTATAATTAAATAACTGTATAGAATTATTTTACTTTATTCGTGCATAATTTATTTTTCTTGTGAAATATATTTAATTAGAAAAACTTTTAAGATAATTAAATAAATTAGAAGTTATCTTCAAAATCTACCCTGAACCACTTTAAAAGAACCGTTGCTTAGTAATTACAGAAATTAAATATTTTTTAGTCCACTCACTCTATGCTTAAGGTAAATAAAATTATTAAAGGCGACATTTTTTTATTAAATTAAGGTCAACATCATTAATTAAATTAAAGTACTTTTTTTTAAAATAACTGATATCTTTATTTTCAAGAATTAATATTTTAAAAAATAATTATTGAAAAGAAAGATATTGTTACAGAGATAAGGATAACTTTAGAGCCACTTGTTACATGCCACGTGCCTCCTTATGACGAGTAAATCAAATTGATCAACGGTTCTTGATTAAAATGGCTATTGATCACTCCAAAGGGCACCTTACCCGCGTCATACATCTCTATTATTATTAATCAATGTAGACAATATAGTCCAACCTGTCCAATCTGGACACTTCATGTACAAATTATGTTTAAAATTAACAATTTAATTAGATAATATTAACCACTATCATGTATGATAAGATTTACAGCAAAATATATTAAAATTTAAACTCTAAAATTAATTGTTATTAACAGAAAAACTAAAAATCGTTACTTTTAACCTATCATAAAATTAGTTTTTATTTAACAAACAAAACTTTACAAGATTTTTCTCGTTAAAATCGAAATTATAATTATATCCATGCATACCATTATAAAGTTGTGGTGATATTTTGATGGATATAATATTAAAATTGAATTATAATTTATTATTTTATAATTTGATATTAACTATTTAAAAAATTATTAAGTTAATAAAATATTGAACTCTGGATCTGAATATCAAATAAAACAGTAATTATAGGGAATAATGTGCATTATATTGAGTTTTTGGGTTTTTGTGCACGTGGCTGATTGCCTCACATACATTCGTCAACCCCACACCAATTATTGTACTCCTTTTTATCATTCTATTTCATTTCAGGTTCTTTACTCCCAGGTTATAGATATGGTGTTTTTTTTTTTTTTCTCTCTTTCTCTCTTTTAAAAGAAATTATTTATTTAGTTTCAATGCATTTACAATATTTTTACTTTCAATTTCTATATGTAAAAATTACGCATTTTAGTTTTTACGTATGTACTTTTATTTTTGTTTTTACTCTCAAGTGTGTTTTTAATTATCTGTAGCAACAAAATTCTTGTGGTTGTTAAACAACTAAAATTTGTCTCTGTAGCAAAATAATTTTGGTGGTTTAACAACTGTTTGAAATTTTTGAACGGTTTAACAATTACTAATTTTTCTTTTACCTTATGAATATAAGGTATAACTGACGAGACCAAAATAAAATTAAAATTATATATATAAAACTAAGATGCATAGTTTTATAGTATTGAGTTCACGGAAGCTATAATATCATGAACCAACTAAGTACAACTAGCAAAGCCCACAAGTTCAAAATTGAAATTCTAAATCTTTCTTTATAAACATCACTCTTTCTATAGTGGGGAGAGCATAGCTAAATACATTGCTCCTATAAAGAGTAAGAAAGATTGGCAGGATCCACAACATAAATAAGTATGAAACTGAGAAGGTTAGATAATTTTTTTATAATAACTTATTCAAAGAGAAAATAAGAAGAAAAAATAAAATAAATTTTGTATAGATTAAAACTAATTTATGTATAAGTTAAAAATCAATTTTTTATAAAAATTAATATAAATAAATTTTTACAAATTAACTTATATATAAATTAATTTTAGTTTATAATTATAAAAAAAATTATTTTTATTTTTATTTTTATTTTCTCTTTCTATCCTACTGGATCACACGTATAACTAGTTAAATTTTATTGTGTTTTTCTCTTTTAAGACTCCTGTGAATGTTATCTAGCATAAACATCAACAAAATTATAATATAAGACTAATTTAAAATGTTCTATAATATTAGGACTACTATTAGAAAATGATGATATCGAGACTGTCTTGAGAACCATCCTAAACATTCCGTGTACAAGATTGTTGCGTATGCACGTAGGATTGGTAAAATGTTCCACAGAATAAATAATTGTTGGATCATGAACAAGTACATTATTTTTGAGGTGGGGACTACGAATCTTATAATTATACATTTATTATATCATCACAGGTTTAAAAGTTATACAGACTCAATTAGTGGCAACTCGAAATTGTCGTTCTATATTGTGTTGTTTTATGCCTTCCATGCAATATTACAATGTGCTTATTTTTGTTTTTTGTTTATTCCATTATTGTCATTAATTCCAATAAAAAGAAATAAATACATGAGTGCGGTTTGAGAGCCATAATAAGTTGCCATTCAATTTGAATTTGTCAATTTCAGATGATACCCACCTAAGTTTTGAGGAAAATTAATGTTAAAGGAATATTGAAAAAATTACATAAAATTTATTTTAAAATGATTATTAAATTTTAACTAACATAAAAATAGGATTACATTCTATTTTTCACTTTGAAAACTGTTAAAATGACACAAAACTGACAAAAAAAAAACTACATTCCACCTCATTCTTTTTTATCTTGGATTAATTATTTCTTTACCATCGTTACATATTTTTAAATCGCTTATTATTTATTACTAAATAATTATATATATATATATATATATATATATATATGATAATAAAATATTTTAAAGATATATAACCTTAAAATATTTAAAATTAAATTAGTAATATATCATACAATTGAAAAAAATATTTTAGAAATATCATAAATAATATATAATTTATTGGTGAATTGATTTTACTCGCACACGCACACGCCCACGCCTACACACACGCTCACCCATGCACACACCCACACACACGCATATGCCCATGCCCCACGCATGCACCCACAACCACGCACACACATACGCACGTAAATACACACATAGGCACATACAAACACAGACAAACACACACGTTCGAGCACACACACCATTAAAACCACAAATACACTATTGAAACATAATTTATATGACATAAGTTACACACATGCACACGCACGCGCATGTACGCACACGCACACGCTTGTAAAATGAGAAGATAAGGATCTATCTATTGAAATATAATTTATATGACATACACACACGCACGTACATGTACGCACACGCGCATGCGCACACGCACACACATACACACACGCACATGCAAATGCACACACACGTGCACACGCACACACACACATGCACACGTGTACACGTAAATGCACACGCGCACACATGCACACGCACACGCACACATGGACACGCACACACACACAAACACACATGCACACATGAATATGCACACACACACTCACACACACACATACACACTCACACACACATGCACACATACATATACACACACATACACACTCACACTCGCACGCACACACACATGCACACATGCACACATACACACACACGCACACGCGCACATACACACACACGCACACGCGCACACATGCACACACACGCACCCCCCTTACACACACACCCACCCACCCACATAGACACACATACACACACCCACACACACACACACACCCACATAGACACACCCACGCACCCACACAGACACACACCCACACACACCCACTCACCCACCCACATACACCCAACCACCCCCCCACCCCACCCACACACACACCTATATACATACACACACGCATGCACATGCATGCACGCGCACAAACACACACATAAAGTGCATAAGTATGAGAGGAAATTTTGAATGATTTGTTAAAATAAATAAATAAATAAATGTTTTGTATATTGATTATATAATCTCTTTATTGTTGTGTTCTAATCTTGTGATAATGTGAGTCTTTTGTTGTGTTGTAGCACTGTTAGAGCTAGAGTATTAGTAGAAATAATTATAGCACTAGTAGAATTCCATGTTGCACTAGTAGAAAACTTAAGAGGCTGAAAAATTGGGTAACCTAGAATTAGCTGAAACTTGGTCACAAGATAAAAAAAAATTCATAGATCAAGGAAAAACACAATGGGGTGACCTTGTTTTTGCAAAATTCAATCATTTAGATGACTTTTTCAAAAAAAAATAAATCATTTTCATGATTTTTAAAAATCGCAAAAATTCCAAAAAATCATGTATACATCATATAATGTCACTATGGTATTAGAATTTTTTTATAAAAAAATTTTATATCATTTTACCCCTTTTATACCTTTCTTGACATGTGTTTACTATTATAGGGGTATTTTGGTCAATTCATTGGTTGCTGTTTTTTCCTGTTGTTTTTGTTGTTTCTACATTTTATGACAATTTGTTTTATTATGTATAACTAGGAGTAATCCTAGTAACTTGCATGTTTATGACATAGAAATAGATAGGACATTTCACAGGTTGCAAATTCTAATTCTAATTCTGATTTTGATCCTACTAATATTGCATTTGATCTAGAAATTGGTTGTGAATTTTGGTTCCTTGATAAGCGGATTTTTAGTCGTCTTACGTGCATCAAATAAAACTAAAGCTAACTATAATATAGCTAACCTAGGTCGATTCTCACAAGGACACAATGTGTTCAGGTTGTGCTAAGTGTAAAAATTAGAGTTTTGCAGAAAACACTAAGTGTTGTGAAATGCCGACTTGGCCTCGACGACGCTAAGGCCGACTCGCTCTCGACAATCCGGTCTCGACTAATAGGGAATCGATATGGTTTCGGTCAAAAGTGATTTAGACACGATGGAGTCGGACTGACTCGGTCTCGGACTCTATGAAGCAATAAATAGGGGGGTTTGTGTTTAAGTGCAAGAAAATAAACTAAGTGCTAAAAGTAAACTAAACTAACTAATCTACTGTACTGATTCGGGAATCAGAAACACATTACAGCTTACCATTCCTACTGAGAGTTATATTTTGAATCAACCTTAAATTCTTATGACGACCGTCGAACGTTTGTCTACTGCCATACCGAGGATTTACACAACCGCTACCTCATCAGTTGGCAAAGAGTATGTACTTGGCTGATTTTAGGTTCTCTACCTAATCAGATTGTTAAACTAGTTCCAACCGGTCCTAATCTAACGTGATTTACCCCTAATAGTGTATCACAGCAAAATTAAGAGTAGAATTAAAGTGCAGGAATTATAAAGAAATTCAGAATTGCAAACCAACTGTATTTATTGATATACCAAACCGAATACAAAGGTGAGAAATCAAAGTTTCCAGACAGTCCGCCTTCCACGACAACCACCAATGGAAGAACGGCAGTGATGCACCAACGGTGGCCAGACGTTGAGGTTTTCGTCCAACAGAGTGCGTCGGCTATACCGAGAGATCACCTATGAAGGCTTCCAGCTTCCCAAATCCTGGTCCTGTACCTCCTCGACCGAGAGAGACACTGTATTGAAGCTTCGTGTACCACTGTACTAGCTTGGAGTGTCTACGGTTGCTGACAGCGCTAGCTCTAGATTCTGCTGAAAATTCCCCCCTTGAAGACGTGGACTAGTGTGCTTATTTATACACAAGCTGGATAAATCTAAATCTAATCCTAATAACAGAAATTCAAATCCTAAAGATTCCAATTCGAATTATAGATTATAATCTCCTCAATCTTAGGAGTTTCCCAGTTTCCTAATTTCTAGCAGAATCATATCTGCATTCCTAGTTACCCGAATTATAGATTCCTTGATCTTAGAAAATCATATCTGCATTACAGATTCCATGATCTTAGCAAATCATATCTGCATCTTAACAAATCATATATGCATCTTAACAAATCATATCTGCATTACAGATTCCTTGATCTAAGAAAATCATATTTGCATCTTAACAAATCATATATGCATCTTAACAAATCATATCTGCATTTTAACAAATCATATCTGCATTCTTGCTGGAGTAATTTTAGGCAAGATTTTTGTCACTGATGTTGGCTTGACCGGGAGCGCTGGACTGGTCGGGATGTTCTTGGCTTGGGCCGAGATGACTTGGCATTGAGGCCTGCAAAATAAGTCTTAACCTTTTTGTTAGTTAAAAATCTTATTTTAGAACGTACTTGTATTTCTCCTATTTTCAGGCCCATAATTCAAAACTCAGTTAACACAAGACTCTTAATCATTAAATATTCTTAACAACACCCATCTTAAGCCCTTGTGAGGTGTATAAAATACGACTTATCATTCCTATTCTGATTTTGGTGTTGATATATCCCCATTTAGTTTGGATAATTTGGTTAACAATGATAGGACCTTCAAGGAGTAGGCTACACCTGATATGATGCACCAACCTTGGTGTATTCGATATTTAGAATAGGAACAAGACCAATCATATGAGTATAAATTTGGACTAACCTATTTGTTTCCTGAGTTTCATGGTCTTGCAGGTAACACTCAACAATTTGGTAGTAGGAGGTCTCTTGCAACCAAAATAGTGAATGAGGTAGTTGTTGCTTACAATCAGAGATTGGAAAATAAGATAGCTGAACTGACCTCTCTTGTTAGACAGTTAGCCATTGGACAACACCACAATAGTCCACTAGTGAGAGAATGTGGCATGTGTGCTTCTGTAGAACACCCAACTAATGTTTGTCCCATTTTGCAAGAAATTGAACCTCAAAGATACCAACCACCACCTCTATTCAGACCATAACAACCCATGCAACCTGTACAACAAAGTTCCTTAGAGGAGTTGGTCAAGCAAATGGACATGAATAACATTCAATTCCAAGAGAATGTATCTACCACAATGCAGGATTTGCAAACACAGATTGGTCAATTGGCCATCACGATGAATCAACTACAATCCAAGGGTTTGGACAGGTTCCTTCTTGGATCATTCTCAGTCCACAAGAAAATATGAGTGACATAATCTTAAGGAGTGGCAAGGAGCTACCATAATAGCAATAAGTAAATTTGCATTCTCAATTTTCTAAAATTTTTTATTTTGAGAATTCTACTAATTATGATTGCACCTGTACTGAATTAACTAAGTGTCCTAATTGTGTAGAAATTAGTAATGCTATTAATGTGAGTGCAGGTGTCATAGATATTTCAGATGTTATAGAGGTTGTAGTAGTGTAACTTCCATTGCCATCCATGGTGCAACCATTACATGCCCTAGTAATCACAGCCAATAAACTCCAAGTTGAGCAAAAGGAGAAGTCATCGCAAGACTTGAAGAAGTTAGGAGATTTCTATGAGCACCTAGTCAAGTATTCGACTAGTAGGTTTTTTGTTGAAGAAGCCACCAGAAGATGTGACATTGGGAGTGTTAAGATGGATGAGGAGGAGGCTCCATCAAGCAACTACAAATAAGAGTGGAGCAAAAATATTATATGAAAAATTTTGCACATTCTTTCCACCTTGAGAGAGAATTTTTTACTTATTTCACCCTCTTCCTTTGTGATTATCACTTCTTGTGTTCTCTTTGTGTTATGTTCATATATGCTTACATTGAGGACAATGCTTCTTTTAAGTGTGTGTGTGGGGGGGGGGGGTTAGTAATGTTTTACTGTTTTATTTTTGCTATTTTTCTACTTGGTTATATTGTTTTATGATTTTTCTGTATTGTTGTTTTTCTACTTGTATTTACTATTTTGCTGTTTGTATTTGTTGTCATTGTAAATGATTTTTTGTTGTTTTGTTGTCAAAATTTTGCTGTTGTTTTTTTGCTATTTTATTGTTTTTAATTTGTTGTTTTGCTATTTTTTGTTTGTTGTTTTTGCTATTTTCTATTTGTTGTTTTTGTTGTTTTGTTGTTTTGCTGTTTTGTTGTTTTACTAATTTTTGCTGATTTCTACTATTTTTTCAATTTTTCTGTTTGCTGTCATTTTCGTTTTTGCTAAAAAAAGAAAAAAAATATTTTGCAATTTTTAGCACTTTTTAATGGATTTCTAAGTTGTGAATAGTTGCATCATCCTTGATTAATAGGTTTCACAACTTGATATTGAACCATTTTTTGCATTTTTAGTGTAATGAGTGACTTGAAAATTAAAGTTTGAATAATTGGTGATAGAGCATTTATCCTTGTGAGATTTTGAGTCTTGTATGTTGATGGCTTGCATCTTGTCATTCTCTTCTTTTTTATGTGATATGTGTTGACTTTATGGCTCACAATTGAGTTTAAATCCCACATCGGAAACAATTGAAATATGGGCCTTTTGTTTTAGTTATAAAATGAAAACCCCTCACCTTAGTTGCATCATCCTAACTACTTAAGCATTTCCTCTTTTATTTGCTTAGTAGTCTCCATTCTCTCTATTTGTAATATTTCTTCATTAGTGAAATATTATTTTGATAGTGTCCGAGGACGTAGGCTTAATTTGCCGAACCTCATTAAACTTTGGTGTTCTGGTATTCTCTATTTTATTTAATAGCTATTGTCGGGTATAGTTGTAGTAACAATTGGTATCAGAGCCAGAAGGTTTATCTTAGTATGGTCGCAGCATAGTCTGATCTTCCATATAAAGATTTCCTTGGGCTATTTGGTATTCCGCATCAACAGCTATTAAATAAAATTTGTAGTAGAAATGGCAGATGGTTCTAAATCATCCACATCGACAGCATCAATTTTGGCGAGACCTGTTGTTACAAATGCCAGATTTGCAGTGGAGATTTTTGATGGCACCAGTCATTTTGGCATGTGGCAAAGTGAGGTTCTAGACGCTCTCTTTCAGCAAGGTCTAGACATTGCCATAGAAGAAGAGAAACCAGATGATGTTGAGGAGAAAGAATGGAAGACTGTCAACAGATTGGCATGTGGTACAATTCGATCATGCCTTTCAAGAGAGCAGAAGTATGCATTTTCAAAGGAAACTTCTGCTAGTAAATTGTGGAAGGCATTGGAGGAGAAATTCTTGAAGAAAAGCAGTCAAAATAAGCTCTATATGAAGAAGAGACTATTTCGCTTCAATTATGTATCAGGTACCACAATGAATGATCATATTACCAACTTTAATCAGTTGGTTACTGATTTAATGAACATGGACGAGACTTTTAAAGATGAAGACCTGGCTCTAATGTTATTGGGATCTCTTCCTGATAAATTTGAGTATCTTGAAACTACGCTACTTCATGGGAAAGCTGCAGTGTCTCTTAATGAAGTAACTGCTGCCCTATACAGTTCACAATTAAGAAAGAAAGAAAAAAAGGAGAACACTGGTGAAGAAGCAGAAGCTTTAGTAGTCGAGAGGCCGGTCGCAAAAATAAAAGGAAAGGGTGGAGAGGGAGATCAAAGTTGAAGTCCAGATTAAGCAAAGACGAATGTGCTTATTGTCGAAAAAGGGCACTTTGGAAAAAAGATTGTCCCAAGTTGAAGAATAATGGCAAGCTTGACAAAGGAAAGAATGCCTCTGATTCTAATGTGGTTGAGTGTAAGGATGATGCAGATTCAGACCTCTCAATTATTGCTACACGATCAACCAGCTCATCTAGTTCCTGGTTGTTAGACTCAGCTTGTAGTCACCATATGACTCCTAATCGAGAATGGTTCTACGATTTTCAAGAAATCAAAGATGGAGTTGTCTACACAGCAAATAATGTGCCTCTTGCCACATATGGAATTGGTTCCATTCGCTTGAGAAATCAGGATGGATCAATCAGAACCTTAACTGGTGTTCGATATGTACCAGATTTGACGAAGAATCTTATCTCTGTGGGAACCTTAGAGTCAAAAAGGTTTTTTAAAGTAAGAGCAGAAGATGGGATAATGAGAATTATCTCTGGTGCACTTGTGGTACTTGAAAGGAATTCGGAAGAAGAATAATGTGTATTACTTTATGGGTAGTACCATTATTGGGACTGTAGCAACAACAGTTTCTGATGATAATCAAAAAGTCGAAACAACTAGATTATGGCATATGCGCTTGGGACATGCTGGAGAAAAATCCTTGAAGCTTCTGATAGATCGAGGATTGTTAAAGGGAGCTCGAGTTTGCAAGTTAGACTTTTGTGAGCACTGCATCAAAGGGAAGCAGAAGAGAGTGAAATTTGGCACAGCAATCCATGATACTCAAGGTATTTTGGATTATGTTCACTCTAATGTGTGGGGACCTTCCAAGATCACTTCTCTGGGAGGTAAACATTATTATGTTAGTTTTGTTGATGACTTCTCTCGAAGAGTGTGGGTGTACACTATGAAGTCAAAAGATAAAGTGCTAGATTGTTTCCTTAAGTGGAAAAAAATGGTGGAGACTCAAACAGGCCGAAAAATCAAACGTCTCCGCATTGACAATGGTGGAGAATTCAAAAATGATCCATTTATGAAATTCTGTGAAAGTGAAGGTATTGTTAGACACTTCACCATAAGAAATACACCACAACAGAATGGGGTGGCAGAGCGTATGAACCGGACATTACTGGAGAAAGTTCGGTGTATGTTGTCTAATGCAAGATTAGGCAGAGAATTTTGGGCTGAGGCTGTGGTATACGCTGCTCACCTTATCAATCGCTTACCATCGATTGTTATTGGTGGTAAAACACCATTGGAGAAATGGTTTGGAAAACCTGCTACAGATTATGACTCCTTACATGTGTTTGGTTCCACTGCATACTACCATGTTAAGGAATCAAAGCTGGATCTTGGTGAAGCAAAGAAGATTCTTGGTATGGAAATAATCAGAGATAGAAAATTGAGGAAACTTTGTTTGACTCAGAAAGAATATCTGAGAAAGGTATTAAAGCGTTTTGGCATAAAAGAGCAGTCAAAACCTGTTAGTACCCCTCTTGCTCCACATTTCAAACTTAATGCTTCCATGTCACCAAAGGATGATGAAGAACGGGAATACATGTCAAAAGTACCGTATGCAAGTGCTGTTGGTAGCTTAATGTATGCAATGGTGTGTACAAGACCTGATATTTCACAGGCAGTTGGGGTAGTGAGCAGGTACGTGCATGATCCTGGTAAAGGACATTGGCAAGCTGTGAAATGGATTCTACGGTATATTCTGAACACCGTAGATGTTGGTTTAGTGTTTCAACAGGATGAAAAGATTGGTCAACATATAGCAGGGTATTGTGATTCTGACTATGCCGGTGATTTGGACAAGCGTCGATCAACGACCCAGGTTATGTGTTTACTCTGGCAAAAAGGACCAGTTGGAAGTCTACTTTACAGTCAACGGTTGCTTTGTCTACTACAGAGGCAGAGTATATGGCAGTTACAGAAACTGTAAAAGAGGCAATTTGGCTTCAAGGGTTGCTTGGTGAACTAGGAATTGAACAGAAGCACGTCAAAGTGCATTGTGATAGTCAGAGTGCTATTCACTTAGCAAAGAACCAGGTTTATCATGCAAGAACGAATGTTCGGTATCATTTTGTAAGAGAGATTCTGGAAGAAGGTGGAGTCATAATTCAGAAGGTTAAGACCACTGAAAATCCTGCTGATATGTTAACAAAGGTGGTAACTGCAGTCAAGTTCCAACATTGTTTGGACTTGATTAATGTTATTAGATTTTGAAGTTCGGCGCTTCAAAGCGAAATGGAAGACACTATTAAAATTTGAGTTTTGAAGATATGGAGTTCGCCAAGGTGGAGATTTGTTGACTTTATGGCTCACAATTGGGATTTTAAATCCCACATCGGAAACAATTGAAATATGGGCCTTTTGTTTTAGTTATAAAATGAAAACCCCTCACCTTAGTTGCATCATCCTAACTACTTAAGTATTTCCTCTTTTATTTGCTTAGTAGTCTCCATTCTCTCTATTTGTAATATTTCTTCATTAGTGAAATATTATTTTGATAGTGTCCGAGGACGTAGGCTTAATTTGCCGAACCTCATTAAACTTTGGTGTTCTGATATTCTCTATTTTATTTAATAGCTATTGTCGGGTATAGTTGTAGTAACAATATGCACATGTGTTGCTCGTTACTCTGGATTTTGCCTTAATTCTCTTTTATACTTTTTGTTTCACATGTATTGGTGATATGATTTAGGCTTTCTTTCTTTATAGTCACTAGCCAAATGGACTTACCTTGCATTAAATCCCTTGCTTACCCTTTTTGAGCCTATCTAACCATTTCTTTGATATTATAGCTCATTACAAGTCTAAAGTGGAAAACCATGATCACCCTAACCTTAAGGGCTAAAGGAACTTTGAAATTGTTTTGGGAATGAGTTCTACATAAGTGTGGGGGTGATACCCCAAGGTGTTGCAAGTGATACATTGATATTTTGGCTTGTGCAAGTGATACTTGTTATGTTGTGATGAATGGTTGTTGAAAAAAAAAAGAAAAAAGTGTATGAAAAAAATGATGAATCAAAGAAAGAAAAAGGTCGCAAGAAAAAAATGTAACAAAAGGTTGTAGTGGTGCAAAAAGAGAAGTGAAAGTGAGAAAGAAAAAAAGAGAAAGTATAAGAGGAAATGAGGAAAAGTGGACCTTCTTGTCTTGAAATACTTTGCATTAGTTTTGGATGACTTGTATTGTTTTGGGGGTGATCTTCATGCTTATTAACTTATTCCCCATTGCTCATCTTCCCCTTTGGTTGTACAAGCTTAAATTACTTTTCATATCCTACCTTGTCCTTGGCCACATTATAACCTTAATAAAAGCCTTTTCGATCATTTTTTGCATGTGTTTTAAGTTGTAGAAATTAGAGGCTAGTCAAAGCTTGGTAGTGTTAGTTAGCATAGGGTGCTTGAGTGTAAGCATAAACCTAAACACTTGAGATATTAAGATTATATATCTGGAAAGAGTTCTATCATTTGTGGGTCATTCTTTAATTTTTATTGTTCTCTTGTTTGCTTTAGATGTTAAAAGAAAATTTATAGATTGTTGGGTACCTTGATTCTAGGATGCTTGTACTCTTATTCCTTTTATTGACTTAAGAATTCATTGGAAGATAATGCATTTTATTTTGTACTTACTTCTTAGTTCTTTTACTTCATTTCCTTTTCCTTTATATATATATATTTTTTTGTTTGATTTTGCTCGGAGTGCAAAAGTTCAAGTGTGGGGGTATTTGATTGAGCATTTTTGAGGTACCTAATAATGACTTATGTTGGACATATTTGACATTATTTTGTGGCTAATAATCACACAATTGGGCCATTGAGCTTAATTGAAGATAATTGTTAATTTTTGCTAATTTTTAGACTTAATTTTCATTATGAGGTTGCTATCTTGTACAGGCCATATCTGGTGCTACACACCTCCAAATGGGACAATCTTGGTAGCCTTGGAAAGCTAAGACGAAGATCTAAAACTATTCTATTTATATTTCAACCCAGTTCGACTATTTACAATATCAAAAATGGATTAGAAGCCACTGCCTCTACACCACTCTGAATTAGCCCTTTCCTTGTTGATTGGTAGGCTTGTTGGACTGCTCAAGCTTCTGTCCAAGCCCATTCTCCTTGGCAATTTTGACCATGTGCTTATTTAGAAAGTAGTTAGGTAGTTTAGTTAAGGAGTTAGTTATGTATTTTAGTTAGTTAGTTTGTTAATTGGTTAGTAGTTAGTTTGTTAATTGGTTAGTAGTTAGTTTGTTAATTGGTTAGTAGTTAGTTTGTTAATTGGTTAGTATGTTAATTGGTTAGTAGTTAGTTGTTAATTGATTAATAGTTAGTAAAACTTGTATATAAGGAGAGAAGTTAGAAAATTTAGAAAAGTTAGAGTTATTGGTTGTTCAATTGGAGATGTTTTTTACATTTTGGAGTGTGGAGAGTTTCTCTCGAATTCGGAAAAAGTTTTTCCTCTCTTCTTAATTGTATTCTACTATGTCTTCTATGATGGCCATGGAAGGTTAAAGCTTGTTTGTTAATTCAAGGTTTCATGATTGTAAATCGGTTTGAGTTCTTTATCTTTTTGCATGCAGTGTCTATTATGCTCTTTTTCCAATTCTTGACCTGTTTTCATGATCATGAATTCGTTTGAGATTTTGGATTACGTTAGGTTAGAGGATTGATTAATCTCAATCTAATCAAGGTTAGTCGCCTAAAACCAATTTGTGCTTGAATCCATGTTAATTAGAGGCCACGATTGTGATCTTAATATGCATGGACGAATGTTAGATGGTTATCTAAAGAAACTTAGTTTGATATGAAATTGCACCCTTACTAAAACCATGATAACAAATTGCATGATGGAACCCTTGGATTGATGTTACACCATTCTATTGCAATTAATTCCATTTTGTATCAATTCTATTTTGTATGATTACTTGTTTTCCATAATTTTGTTTCACTCAAACCCCCTTTTTCTACATTCCGTTTTGGTTTTGATCAAGAAGATTAGGCTGGGAAATCTAGTGATTTGATAGTGTGTCGACAATATTATTAGAGCCTCCTCAACACAAGATGAAGGGACCTTCCCCTTCTCGCCACAAGAGTCTCTAATCACACAGGGTTGGGCTTAGTCGGCCTTGGTGTAGTTTGGTTTATTTCCTGGTCGGTCGGTTGGGTCGCCTCCAATGTTGGATGCAAATTTCCTTCAAAATTTTTCTTTCTAGCCTAAAGTTTGCGTCGCAGGAGAGTGAAATTGAATTTCCTCGTCATTATGTATTCTGCAAAACAAAAAGAAAAAAATATAGTCAATATAATTGGCACATGGCCGACTCACTAGACCATCAAAAGAGAATACACTCATCGCAGAAATGCTTGGTAGGACCATGCACAAAAGTCATGGTGACCAATTCTCTATAGCTCATTCCACAGGGTAGTTGGTCCAAAAAGGACAACTCCAGCCTTTCCTAAGGGGAAAGGTTACCCTGCGAAAATCCATTGAACTTTTGGGGTTTTTGCCAATACAAAGGCATTGGCTCCCTGTTAGTAGCAAAAGTGATGCCTCCAAGTATGTGAATCTTCACGAAACAATCCTTAAACCCCTTATAAGATGCTAAATAGGTAGTGAAGAGGTTGGCCTTGGGGAGACTCGATAAGGAAACCTAACCGGCTCAAGCACCAGTTTGGGTGGTATAATGGGGTCAAAAATATGGAAGTATTGGGCTATATTCGCAAACAAGAACATACAATCCTAAAGGCTTGCATCGTGACCCAACCATTAGGGTGAAGTTGGGATAGGGAAACCCCAAGGGTTTGAAGAATGTTTGCTTCAAAGTCATCAAAAGGGACAGACATGCCTAAATCCATAATTAAAGTTTCATAAAAATAAATAAAATCTCCTTCCCTTCTTTCACCAGATGGAAAACCCGCTCATTAGTAGAGTAGGGCTCCATGGCGAAGTCTTTCTCCATGCCCTCCCCTACTCACATTGTCTTCTTAATAAGGGTAGACACAGATTGTCGCAAAGAAAGTTAGGACTTATATTCCTTAACTTCTCTACTAACCCATTTGTAACCCGAAAGGGTTACTAGGAGGAAAGATTTTTACTATAAAGGCATTGGGGAATTATCGCCCTAGGTAAGAGAGGAAAGGGCCTCGATCTCCATAATGGACACAGGTGGAGCCTCCAAAGGCTCTTAACTTGAGGCACGAGATGCAAAGTTACACTCTAAAGAAGACCAGGAAGAAGTAGTTGATAACTCGCATTTTACAATCATCTTACACACATTAAATAAACTAAAGCTAACTACAGTATAGTCAACCCTAGGTCGAATTCTCTCAAGGACACAGTGTGTTCTATTATGGCTTAGTGTGGAAAATAGCATCATGCAAAAAATGCTAAGTGTAGAATGTTGACTTGCTCTCGACAAAGACTGATCCAATCCAACTCGACAATGATGGATTCGACACAGTCTCGGTTAAGCGCTGACTTGGACGCAATAGAGTCAGACTGTACTCGGTTTCGAACTGACGCGATGGAATCGGACTAGACTCAGTCTCGAACTGAAATGTAGGAAATAGGGGAGGGATTTGGTTGTAGAGAAAGTAAAGACAAGAATTAAACTAAGTATGAAAGTAAATGCAATCTACACTACACTACTTAACTACTGTATCAACACAAAGATTCAATAAGTAATCAGTTCTCAATTCTTCCCTCAAGCTTGTGATTACAAATAAACCTAGAGTCTTACGACGACTGCCAAAGGTTTGCCCATTGCCATACTGAGGATTTACACAATTACTACCTCATCAGTTGGCAGGAAGTACGCACGTGGTTTATTTTAGGTTCTCTAATCGATTACCTAATTAAGTTGTTAAACTAGTTCCAACCGGCCTAGTCTAATGTTTATCTAGATTAGAGCAGGATTCACAATCAAGAGATAAGAATGCAAACCAATTATATTATTGAAAATAAAGTGCAAATACAGGGTGTGAATTCAATGGTTCTGCCTTCCACAACAATCACCATGGAAGGGCAGTGATGGTTCACCGTTGATAGTCAAGATGCTGAGGATCGAGTCCATCAGAGTGTGTTGGCTAACTAATCGGTCCCCTCTAACAACCTTCGACTTCCTAGTTCTTGACTTGCACCTCCTCGACCGAGAGAGAAGCCTCTAAAGCACTGTGCACCACCAATGGAGCGAGAGCGAGAAGATGGAGCGTGAATGAGTATGGATACAAGTTTGAATTCAACAACGACTAAAACATGCCTAGCGTGCCCTATATATACATGAGTTGGACAGCTTGTGACGCACGCTAAACCTAACAAACTTCCCTAACCAGAATTACAACTCGGATTGCCTATTCTACCCTTCTAATGATCAACCTTGGCCTGCAAGCTTCTTCCAAGAGTGACGTGGCAACTGAGCTGGATTCGACTGGGGTGGCACTACACTTGGGCCTCAGTTTGGTTGGGTCACTTTGCTCCTTTAGGCTGCTGGGTTGTAGAGTCGATCAGTTTGCGAAGGAGTCGGTCTGGCTAGGACGGCTTCCCCTGGATCGAGACTCTTCTTTGATTGGTCGAGATGTCCATTGCCTAACCTACAAAATGAATCCAATCTTTTATTAGCTAAGATTCCTGAATTATCACAAATTTATACTTTCCCTATTTCTAGGTCCATAATCTAAATCTTAGCTAAGATGTGATTCTTCAATACCAAATGATCTCAAAAATACCCATCTTATGCCCTTGTCAAGTGCATAAACTATGACTTATCAGTAGTCTCCTCCAAACACGCTATCCTACCAAAACGGCTTTCAGAACCAGAACTCATGGTACTTGTAGAAGACAGGGAGTTTTTAAAGGAAAGCTCTGATTAGGGGGAAAAGGAAGACGAAGGAAAAAGAGAAACAGAAGCAAGGATGAAGGGGCAAAGATTAGGAATTTAGGAATGATTGACAGGCTCATTTCCTAGCTATTTATAAATGAAATGGGCCTTCAAGGAAAATGAAGGCCCAGCCTACGAACCACTTCAAAGAGGCGTGTAAACACACCTAGGAATCAAAGGGGTGCCAAACGGTGCATTTAATGTGCTCATTACCCAAAGGGTGGTGTAATGATAAAGGGGTCAATTTCCCAGAGACTTATAATTATTATGACCCTTCGAAATAGGCAGCACCTGAAAAGATGCATTTTTAAGACAACTAGACATGTCTCATCAATGCAACCCATAAAACTTCTCCTCTACTATGTCCATGTAGCTATGTTAATAAGTTTCGATTCCAATTTGGCTTTGAGCCACTTTCGAATCCAATTTACCTCTATGCCATTTTAAAATCCGATTTAGGCCCCATGCTACTTCCATTTTAATTCAGCTCCATACCACCTTCAAATCGACTCCGTGCAACCTTCAAATTGGCTCCATGTCGCCTTCAATTCGGCTTCATGCCACATTCAATTTGGCTCCATGCTGCTCTCAATGTCAACCCGGCTCCATGCCGCTTTCAATTCCAATTTGGCTTCGTGTCACCTTCAATTTAGCTTCATGCCGTTCTTAACGTCAACCCAGCTCCGTGCTGTTTTCAAATTCCAATTTGGCTCCATGCCGCCTTCAATTTGGCTCCATACCGCTCTCAATGTCAACCTAGCTTCATGCCACTTTCATTTCCAATTTGGCTCTATGTCACTTTTAATCCCAAATCGGCCCGTGCCACTTCCATTCCAATTCAGCTCTATGCCGCCTTCAATTCAGCTTTGTGTCACTCTTAAATCGGCCTCGTGCCACTTCCATTCGACCCCGTGCCACTTCCATTTCCAACTCGGCTTTATGTCGAGGTTGGATCCAATGTAGAAATTAGATTCTTTACCTATTTTCTATCCTAATAATGTAAAAAATTCACATTATCAGGCAGAACATAAGTAAAGAGGGGACAACTGTAGACACCTCATTTTGTCCTTTCTCTAAAAATAATATATATATATATATATATATAATAAAATAGAGGATTAGCGTAAAGAAGGAGCTTTACTCCTCTCTAGACTCAACCGTCATCAGCCTCTAAGAGTCGTTGCTTTTTCTAAAAAGCAACCACCAATCCCCTACTACAGCGTGGCTTCATCCTTGACACAAGGTCAAGTGTCAGAAGAATAGTCATATCCATTAATGAAGGAGATCTCCTCCAAGATCCAGAGCCAGGAAATCTCCTTTATGAAAGGGGAATGAGGGTTCAATGAGAGGGGTTGAAAAAAAGGATCAAGAGGAGTAAGAAAAACGTCGAGAGGTTCCTAAAGGACTTTTGTTAGAAAGGGAAAAGAAAAGGAGTTAAAGATAGTTCCCAGATAGTTGAGAGAAAAGAACAATATTGTTCGAAGGAGAGGAATCCTCGTGGCAATGATATAGCAACAAAACAGGTAAAGCCTTAACCTAACAAGTCTTTCTTTAGTTGCATACCGACACCCAATCAATAATGGGTTTCCTCAGAACCTTAGCCAATTTCAAATCGACATACACTTCCACCTGGCTGGCCAACTCCTAGTCAGCATCGCCATCTCCCATATCCCTGTTGACACTTAGTCGGCCTTAGCTACTTGCTGAGCAAGCAGACAACCCTTTAGGTGTCACCCAACTAAAACTACGTAAACTTTGAATTCTCCATTGTACTAGGAGATAAGTAGGAGCAAGAGGTAACTCTTGTCAAGTTCAAAAAAACCCCAAAAAAATTATAAATCTTTCCCCCAATAATAACCTTCATTTTTGCTTGCATTCGAAAGGTAAAAATAACAATCTAAGGAGTCATAACAAAGTTCACGTATATAATTAAGGTGACCGTCTTAAGACGGATGTCATAGGGTGTTAACACCTTCCCTACAGATAATAGATTCCCAAACCCTAAATCTGATTTTGAAAGACCAGTCTTATCCTATCTCAGGCTTTCTGGCATTTTCCTTAAAGATGTCGATGACGACTCTTGATTCCATATTCTTTTCTTGAAAGGAACTCGAACTCCAAAATTAATCTTTCGCCAACTTCGTCATAGACATAGTTGCGACACAAGTATTACCATTATGCAATTTTAGTTTTTCTAGTTTTAATTGCACGAATCTTATCTATTAAATATTGTAATTGTACACTTTTGATCTCTTTGTATATTTTTTTGTTAAATATATAATAAATTTTACTGACATAATATTGACAAATGAAGTAACATTAACAGGTACATAGTAAGTGACATGATTGTCTACCACATATATTGATTTATTAATTTGTTAATTTATTAATTTATTAATTTCATTAAATCTAATTATTTTAGTCCATTAAAATTATAAATACTAAATAATTTAGTTCTTCCATTCATTAAAATTAATGTTTTCATGAATTAATTCGAGGTACAAATGATTTTGTTAGAAACTAAATATATAATTCACTTTTTACATACTAATTACGTTTTTAAAAGTATAAAAATAATTAAATTAAGAATTTATATTTCGATACTTATAGTCTTAAAGAATTAAAAATAGTTTTTTTTTTGTATTTTTATTTGAGAGCATATTGTCTACAATAATTATTACCTGATTTATAATAAAAATAAAAGTTTAATCTCTGATTGTGTAAAATTATTTTACACTATAGTCCAATTATATATTATTGTTTGTATATATTTTAAGATAATTATTTTAGTCAATAAATTTATTATATATGATAGTTTATGATTGAATGACTATGTAAAACTATTTTATATTATTAGTGTATAGATTTTTTTACCATCCACTAAATTTTTTTTTCCCTTCTTCACCTATAAAATTAAAGGTCTTAATATAATATATTAAGACACAATTAATATCAATCAAACTAATGAAAATTAAGATTGTAGCATTTTGATCACCTTATTTAGATAATTCAATGCAATCTATCAATTCAAAAGGAAAAAGTAAGAAATAGTAATATAATTGTCGCAGTCAAGAGTGACGAAAAAAAATTTAAAATAGAAATTGAAATGGATGGAGTAGAGATGGAAAGAGATGGAATCACTACCAATGTTTATTAAGAAAAATACTAGAAAAATCTTAAAAGGAGAAGGACGGTCTATGAAACCATGTTTTGGGTTTGAGAGTTGATTACGTATACGAAAGGTATTAGCATCTTACAATATCCGTTAAAAATGATTACCTTTAATTAATTAAGTAAATTATTTGTGATTTCTAAAATATTTATCTCACCTTAAAGTAAAGAAATCATTGAGAAAACGTTAGATTTATTTAATAAAAAGTTTTATTATTTTTTTTAACTCAACAAGAGTGGTTCTCTACTCCTACGTATCTCTAGGTGCAAAAGAGAAATCAAAGTTATATAGTTCTTTGGGGTAGGAAATATTTGTGTGTTTGATTTTGATTTTTATTAGACTTTTGGGATTTTTGAACTGTCATAGTTCGTGTATCTCGAAATTGTCATGGGTATACTCCTAAGCCAATCCATTATTTAGCTTTGATTTATTATGCTAGAGGAGAGTTTAGAAATATCAAATTGTCGCTACTTATGTCTCCCAATTCCATGATGAATAAGATGTCACATCTAATTTAGTAAAAGTGTTATTATTGGGAATTTTCTGTTAATGGTAATGATTGGAGGATCTTTAGGATTATTAAGGAGTAAACATGGTTCAATTTGGGGAGCATCCAAAGGACTTCCAGCATCCAAAGGGCCATCAGCGTCCGAAGGAGGTTTTCGTCCAAGGGTTTTGTGTCCAAGAGGTATGGATGAGCTAGGATACACAAATACAGTAGGTTGTAGATAGAAAGAAAGGAGAGGAACCATCCAAAGGTTCTTTCATCCAAAGAGTGTGGACTTATTGCAATAAAGGTGCAAAGCAGTAATGAGTAACAGATACCAGAAAAGAAAAAGGAGTCCAAAGGTATGGATGTAGCAAAAAAATACATGACAGTAGATAGCAAAAAGAGGAAAAGAGTCATCTAGAGACTTCTTCGTCCAAAGGTATAGACGTACCACAAAATACATGACAACAAACAATAGAAAGAGGAAATAAGTCATCTAGAGACTCCTACGTCCAAAGGTCTTGGATGTATCACAAAATACATTACAACAACAACAGAAAGAGGAAAGGAGTCATCTAGAGACTCCTTCATCAAAGGGTATGGGCACATGGCAAAGATAAATAACAAATAGCAGATAACAGAAAAAGGAAAATGAGTCATTTAAAAGCTCTTGCGTCCAAAGAGCTTGGATATATAGCAGATGAATAATCAGCAAATAATAGTAAGAAGGAAAGGGTATTCCAAAGCCCTCGTGTCCAAAGAGTTTGGACGTATAACATGTGGATAATAATGAGTAGGTAACAGCAAGAAGGAAAAGAGTCATCTAAGACTCCTACGTCTAAAGACTATAGATGAAATGCATGTGGAAAATAACAGATAAATAGTAGTAAGAAAGAAATGAGTCATCCAAAGGCTATGGACAAGTTGTGTAAATAAGTGGGAACAATAGGGACTGCCTAGATGGGTTTCCAAAAGGCCTTTACATCCAAAGAGAGGTTGGATCAGGAAGTAACTAAGTGGAAATAACAAGAATTGCCTAGATAGACATCGAAAGGGAATTTACGTTTAAAGAGAGGCTGGTGTAGCAAGTAACTAAGTGGAAATTGTAGGGATTGCTCAAATGAACGTCCAAAGAGTCTGTACAACACTAAGTAAATAGATGAAAATGAAGGGGACTGCCTAAATGAGCATCTAAAAGTCTCTATGTCCAAAGCAAGACTAGGACAGTAGATAGATACATGAAAGTAGAAAGGATGACCCAAATGGGCATCCAAAGTGCCTATACATCCAAAGCAAGACTGCAACACTAAGTAAATAAATGGAAATGGAGGGGACTGCCCAGATGAGCATCCAAAGAGCCTCTATGTCTAAAGCAGGGCTAAAATACTAAATAAATACTTGAAAATGGAAAAGATTGCCTAGATAGGCATCTAAAGAGCCTTTATGTCCAAAGCAAGGCTGAAATACTTGGTAAATATGTGAAAATGGAAAGGACTACCCATATGGACATCTAAAGAGTCTCTACGTCCAAAGTAAGGTTGGAATGCTAGGTAAATATGTGAAAATGGAAAGGACTTCCCATATCGACATTTTAAGATCCTATGCATCCAAAATAAGGCTAGAATGCAAGGTAAATATGTGAAAATGGAAAGGACTTTCTAGATAGGCATCCAAAGAGCATATGCGTCTAAAGTAGAGTTGTAATACTAAATAAATACTCGAAAATAGAAAAGACTATTCGAATGGACATCTAAAGAATCTCTACTTCCAAAGGAGTTTCAACGTCCAAAGACACTTCTATGTCCAAAGCTATTTCTGCATCCAAAGGAGGCTATGTGTCCAAAGTAGGATTCTACATCCAAAGGATATGGACAAGCCTAACAAGCATAAACTGAGACAGAGAGGGACTGCCCAAATGGGCGTCCAATGGACCTCTATGTCCAAAGACACGTTAGTATCCAAAGACGCTTCTACATCCAAAAGAGGTTTTCCAAAGATACCAAGTGTAGTGTATGTAAAGTTGCGCAGGAGTAACAAAGTTGTAAAGCAAATCAACCGCTTCTTTGGACCACGTCGTTCCACTTGCTCATTTCTCCTTTGTGATGGTTGAGTTGTTAGTGATGAGCAAGTGCAGAGCCAAGTAGGATAGCTTTTTCTACCTCCAACTTCATGGACGGGCATGTAGAGCGACCTCCTTTGGACGCTTATTCAAAGGATTTGGTGGGAGTAGCAGAATGAGGTGTAAGATCCTTGAACGCCCCAATAGGCCTAGATCTTTTCTTTCAAAATTTTGATATTTTTGCTTTTGTATTGGTTTGGACATTTGAGTAGGACAAAATTAAATGTTCATAATAATATTAATTTTAATTAATAGCTATAAATAGTATTAAATTTAAAAATAATTTTATTCTTTGTTTTAATATCATTAAATCATAATTTAATATAATTAAATTTATTAAATCTGACTAGGTCAAGGACTATGTATTTGTCAATATAATTAAATAGTTTAAATATAATTAGGTTAGTTAAATTTAGTTAAATCTAATTAATTATTATTATAAAATTTAAATATCCATTAACAACTCACATTAGTTCTTGTCTATTTCATATAAGTATATAGATAGAGATTAAAATAAAAATAATTAAAATTTAATAATCATGTATAGATTGTGATAAATAATTTTATATAGCGATTTTGTCATAGATGATTAATATGATTTTTAAGATAATTATTATAAAAGTCAATAAACTTATTTATAATCAGATGAAAATGTAAAATAGTTTTACAAAATTAATAAATAGTCTACTTTCTCTTAATATTATTTATAATTAATTAAAATGATTATTATATTACCATTTTTGTCGGTTGATCATTGAATTGATATATTTCATTCTCTATGTAAGCTCAACGAAAAAGAAAAAAATCTTATTTTTTTCTCTTTCCATTATACTCTAATATTTCTTTTCTTTGTATTTTTTTTACAAATGTTTGCAAAAATTCATTATTTTTTTTGCCTCCAAGAATATGCTATCTATGTTAACCCGGAGGAGTAACGGGATGATATAATAAGTAGTGGTTATATCATTACACAACTTTATTCTATTGATCAAAACTCTAATTTATTTTAATAATTTAAAATTATTTTTTTGGTGTTGATTCTTCGCTCTTTCGCTCAATATATTCTTTTATGCTAATTTTTTATATTGTTTGTTTCAGAACAATATGTATGTTATTATAGGGAGAAATATTACATGTAAGTTCAAAACAATTTTGCAACAAGAAAAAATATATATGATTAAGAATTTTGTGATGTTAAAGAATAATGAAAATTTTAACTAACATGTATATAGCAAAATCTAATACACTTTGAAACCATAAATATGAAATGTAACATTTATTTTTGTTACAATTTTTTTTTTCAGATTGCAACTAGATGAAAAAAAATCATGTATTCACATTGTCCAATGAGTGAATATTTTTTACATAATCAAATTCAAATTAATTTGCGTAAATTTTATTTCATTTCATTTAACATACTTTTTTTTTTTTTTGCACTGTTAACGCTAATAATTCATTTGAATAAAATCGGAAACTCAATTTTATATGCCAATTAAAATGATACAAAGAAAAACATTTTAACAATAGTATCGATGATAACTAATATATGACCTACTAATTTTAACCTTTCCAATACCCTAATTTGATAAAATGTTGAATTTTTTTGCAAAATTATTTTTATAACTGAAGTTAAATATGATCAATACAGGTAAATATAATTCTTTTATATTCAAAATCGTCAATTACCATAATAACAATAATAAATATAGTTTCTATAGGTATGTAACAGTTAAAAATGAAATCAATTATGATAGCAAATCATAATGACTTATTATGATATTAAATATAAATATTGTGATAATAGCAACAATAATAATTCTTTTTCATTCAAAACAGTCCATTACCGTAATAACAGTACATGTTAACACCAAACATAAATTTAATGTGAATAAAAAAATTGCGTGAATTTTATATCAATTAAAAAGATAAAAAAAATATAGATGGCATGCCAATCTTGACTTTTGTAATATCCTAAATTGATCAAATATTTAAAAAATAGTTTTTAAATGTAAAGTTGAATTTCAGTGTTAATCTATATGAGATTTCAAAATTCATTCATTGAATAAAAATATTAAAACATATAAAATAATAATAATAATTAAATATTTATCAATAAATAAAAAAGATAAATTTATGAAAAAATTATTAGATAAATATGAATTAATATTTACAAATAAAAAAATCATAATAACTATTTTCAAAACTCATCAATTAACGAAGAAGAGATTAAGTTATTCCAATAATAATTCTAAAAAAATTATTTTTTTACGTTATTTGATCTCTTCTTATTAATTAATATTAAAATACATAAATAATTAAATATATTTTTATTAACAATGAAATGAACTGAAGAAGAAAAGTAACTAATTTATAGGCTTAAATATGTGTTTTTACCTTATTCTAAATTTTGTTGTTATTTTTAGATTTTCACATTTTTTTTTGTCTTTTTTACTCTTTATCACTAATTCTAGTTAGTTTAGTGCTAAAATGGGTAACAAAATAAATATTATTAATTGAGATAATTAAGGTAATTAGTGAATTAAAAAATAAGAATAATACTAAAAATAATAAAATTACTATTCAAAATATATTAAAAAATAAATTATAAAATTAAATTATGTGTAATATCTTATTTATATAAAATAATAAATACATTAATTAATTGAATTGCATATATAGAAATAATCTAATTATCTTGATTTAAAATATTCTTTGTTACCTTAATTATCTTAATTCATATTAATTTTCATTTTGATAGTCTAGTCAATATTAAATTAATTAGAATTAGTGATAAAAAATAAAAATGACACTAATAAAATGTTAGGAATCTAAAAATAATAAAATATTTTCAAGGAATAAAACTAGATAAAGTCATGTTTGTGGGGACCTAAAATGTATTTAAGTCATATATAAATAAAGAGAATTATTCTTTCTACTATATTGATTATTGTATGTATTTCTTAAGTATAATACACAGTTCATTTTATATTTTCCTTTTGAACAAAAATTATATTTCTATTATAAGAATAAAAATATTTTTTATTTTATCTCTTAAAATAATGTAATTCATAATAATATTATATGGTAATTAAATGAATTTCTCTTTTTTTTTGTATATATGGTATGTACCACTATCTAGTTTTCACATTTTAATTTGATATATTATTTTATCTGTATTTTTTATGTAAATATAGTTTTAAATGATTAATTATAAAAACATAAAAAAAACATGTTAATATAATATCTATAATCAAAAATTGAATATTAAATTTTATATTATATCTATTCATATATATATATATAATATTTATAAATTACATTGAGGTATTGCATCGCTGTTATTACTAGAAAAAAGAACAATTCAGATTAAATTTTAAATATCACTAAATATTTTTTAAGATAAAATTCACAATTTTAATGTAATAATATCCAATATAGTACTAAATATTTAAAAATTTTATTTATTTAAGTACACATTTAAAAAAATTATAAACATTAAAAATATAATATAAACAAATACATGCATAATATGAGTCTAAAATCTAGTATATTTATCGGCAAGGTCTATCCTAGTTGATTGAATATTGAATAAAGTGTGTGAGTGTTAGTACGGTGGACAATTTTGATAAATAAAAAAATCTTTATAACTTAATCTTTTTGTTTTAAATATTTTTTTATAAAATCATGTTGTTTTAATTTTTTTAAAATATTTCAATGATTGAAATAAGATATTATTATCAGTGTAATAATTTTTATTGTATTTAAAAAAAACTTATATTTATATCATATATTGATAATTAAATTTCTAATATAATTATACCATCTGAAATATGTTTATATTTTTGTATAATATTAACATATAATAATTGGTGTTTATTAATTTACATTTATTAATATTGAATTTTCAATCTTAACTTTAATATTATATTATATGTATGTATTTATCCATTTATATGTATTAATATTGAGTATTGTTATTATATATTACTATATTCATATGAATATATATAAATTAAGTTATATATATAGTAGAAATAGTTTATTTAGTAATAATAAATATATATGCAATTTTGGTCTCCCATCGTAATATATATAGTATAATTTTCATTTATATATTAAATTAACACTCACTTTAGTGACGTTAGAGTAATTGATCTCATACACACAAAATAACGGTTAGAGTAATTGAGGTGAAGAAGTGTTGGCTCAAATCCTGTATCAACATTTTGTAATATTTTTTTCTCTCTAATTTCAATATGCCATATGATCAGGCTAATGTGACGATGTGGATATCGCTACAACCTTTAAACAACCTATAAAAACTAATCAAATCAAAAAGGTTAATTTTTATAGAAAGTCTTTAATTAATTTTATTTATGAAAATAGTAGTAAATTTTTCTCTTTTCTCATAACACGCATCAATAATCCAAATGTACGAAGTACATGACAACTATTATGAAAATAAGCATATATCATAAATATAAATGTAATTGGAACCAAGTATGTAAAAAAAAAAAATGTCTTATGCCTTATGACACATATATTATGATAACAAAAGAGAATAACTAAAGCTAAGACTAACAAGTGCTCAAAATAAAAGGGATAAATACATAAAAAAACTAGCGTTAAGAGGAATATATAAAGCACCTTACAACTAGTCCCTATATAATAGATACTACACTACTGTGGTGATGGTGTCAGTGCGAATGGAAGAACTCCTATGCCTGTCATAGGCTTGATAGCTCTAGTCCTAAAGCATCACAAACCAAGAGCAGGATTAATAAGGTTGCGACAAGGGAAGTCAATCATCTCGACTCTAGACATCCCTACAAGAGGACTCCACATCAAATAGATTGGGAGGAATATCTCCAAGTGAATGTGAAAGACAATAACAAACCTCACGATATCCTCCATGCTCCGCCCAGTCACACTAGGATGTCCTCCCCAAGTGTATGTGGAAGGGGTTTGAAAATATTGTCACCACTGGCGTGTCTAGACACCTCATGCCTCTCGGAAGTGTATGCTCTCACAAACACACAGTTCAGATCATCGTACTCGTATACATATAAGATAAGGATAAGATACAACAGAAATAGGCATACATTCAACAAAACAATCACCATGCCATAATCATCAAAAGGGGACCTTAGTCCTTCGACAGACATAAGCATCAATCAATGATATAATATTCAGCACAACTATTCATATGCATATATACATATAACGTCATTACTACCACTACTCCATGGAGATTTATAAATCGAACGAGCACTCGGGTCACTTCCTTAACATACTCGCATCTTGATATTGGAAAAAAATGATGTAATCTTATGGATTAGAGAGCATGTCTATCAGGATAGCAGTACGTGGGGAATGGCATACCACGGTCTTAGGTTTGCAATACTAGGACCTCTTGGGGGATGTTCACATTCATTTATCCTTGAGGCTCACTATGTCTCACTCCTCTGCTCTAGCACTGATTGTAGGCCCTTCAACAACTTACACACCTTCTCATCAATAGAATTCTCAAGGGACTTCAACACATCATAACAACTATGATTCTCATATCACTTTCAGCCTTCTCGAACAATGGACACTAACGTCATGTATCCATTATCTCATCATGGTCATCTTCAAGACAAGTCGAAACTCACCTCAACAAGGAATGCTCTACTGCTTATATCCTTAAGAGTAAGGTACACCTTCTTACTCTTTCAACAATTGCTCTATTTTTCAATATAACAACATTTCCACATTTTATGCCATTATCATTTATTATAATTCCACTTCCAAGATTTTAATGCAACCTACCCATAATCATCGTTTTATAACAATGTTCATAAGATTTTAGAAGGTATAATTAATCACTTATGCAAATTTTATAACTTAAACATTTCCTCATTACTAGGAAATTTGTCTAGCAAGAGGAATAACTGATGAACCTGGACCCGTATCTCCCTCCAAAGCTAGTTGGAACAAAAGGAAAAACTCCCAAGAACATCCAAGAAGGAAAAATAGAAGCAAGAACAAACAAAAGAAGAAAGAAAGAAAATATGGGGAAGGAAGGAAGGGGGGTTTCGCCACTAGCCCTAAGACTAGATAAGAGTATCGATATTCGTAATGAGCACCGTGGATGCTTAATGAGAATAGGATCTTTGGACAAACCAAGAGAAAGGAGAGAAAACTCTCACACGTGCAAAGGTACAAAACTATTCTACATTGAAAAAAAATGATCAAAAGTTTCTTGCACTCTTGCATGGGGAATCCTTTTATAGCATGATTAGTGACTTAAGTGGGCTTCACTAATCATGCCTAATGTCCATGACTAGGTCCAAAACACATATGGCCCAATAAGCAAAACTAGTCATATCTCTAGCTTAATAACCAAAACAATACTAGTTTTAGTCATGAGCTTGGAGATCAAAAAATGGCTAAGTAGCTTGGGCTATCTAATGACCTTTTTCTTAAGGTTATCCTATACTACAAACTATGCAAAAGAAGGTACAAAGATACAAAGTATTCCTAACCCTATACATTGCCTTCAAGGCAGGTGGTCACACTATATACAATAGGACCTCCTTGGCCTTCTCCTGGGTCCATGAGGGTGGTCAATTGGTGTTGAACATCTTCTTGGATCCTTCTTAGCCTACTTTGGGTGATAGGCCATTCAAGTGTAGGGTTTGCCCTTTTTGCATATGCATCAATAACTTGCCCAACGATTTCTACCTTTTAGAAAAGAAACAACTCATATACACACATTCACTTAACGAGAGCCTAGCCTTACTTAGTGAGTAGAGTCATAGGCAGCTCAAACTACATTCTGGTCGCTTAATGAGAAAGCCACAGAGGCTTAATTTCATAAGACCTCACATGCCTCACATAGTGAGGCTAACTCTTCGCTCACCTAAGAGACTCATAAAGAGCACCCTTATTCTCACCTCAGTTTTGCATAGTGAGTGGGATAACTCGTCTAGTGAAATGAAGTCATAGTGACTTCACATCTTAGTTACGTTCACTTGGCCCAACGAAAACCTTTCTTTGCTCAATAAGTGAAGCCACAAAGAACATCCTCTTAAGTCTTTTCTAATTCTCTCAACAAGTGGGGAGAACTCACTCAGCAAATAACCTCACAAAGACTTAATAGATTTTAAGTCTCACCTCCTCGCTTAGCAAAATGCTCCCTCATTAAGCAATTAAAAGCCATAGAGAGCTCTTAAACACTCACCCAACCAAACTCAAGATTCACCCAAAAAATTTATAAGTTTTGGGGTTCTTAAGAACCTTGCCAAACAAATGAGGCACTCGCCCAACAAATACTTATCAAACTCAAGTATTTTCTCACTAAGTTCATAGTTTCACCCAACGTGTGAGGCTCTCGCTTAGCGAGCATTCATCGTGTTCTTGAGTTTTGCTCAATAAGAAAGATCCTCTCTCGGTGCAAAACTCATATTTTTCCAAAAATCTATAAAAAATGTAAGGTTATTCAATGGAAGTCCCCCCTTGTTTAACGAGGCTTCATATAGAAACCCAAAAAAGGGATTTCGCCTAATGAGAGGGTTTCTCGCTCAACGAAAACTAGAAAACACATGTAAAACACAATATCCACTCAAACCTTATCCAAATCAATATGCAATGTATTCAAAAACTTCAGGACATCATACAAATACAATATGGATGTAAAGATAGAAACTTTAAACACATGTTGGCAAATTCATCATCATTTTGCATTTTTCATTAAAAAAAAAGCTAAAAACTTCAACAATGACTATTCAAGGCTCAAACAGGCTACAATCATGCATTATACATCTAGTGAACAACAAAATAACAAAATACAAATCACATGCAAGTCACGAAATAACAAGGTTTAAGCTTCCCTTATTTGTTGAAGACTTTAGGATTGGAAACTTTAGTGAAGATGATGGAAGAACTTGATCTCAATGTGGCTAGAACTTAGCTTGGATAAGAGAGGACGAAATCTCAGTAGGGTGCTAGCGTTTTCTCTGGTTTCTAAAGTCCCTAATCATCCTTAGAGGTGGCCTTTTTATAGAGATTAGGTGGGATGAGTTTTAGGGCCACTTTGGTAATTTTGGGAAATCAACCCAAAGGTCACATCATCAACCATCGTAAGGGCAAAAATGAGAATTTTGGGGTTTTCAAGTGAGGCGGCGTGATTCCATGTTTTTCTTTGGAACTTCAATTAGTCGGGATTTTGTCTCAGGAAACATGTAATCACATCGAAGAACATGTCAACAACATCAAATCAACTCAAATTGACTAGGAAACTACTATATGTCCACTCTTTGGGTTCTACTCGACTCAATCAACTATTTTAAGAAAAAAAAAACTCGTCTTGGAATGCATGTTTTCAGTCATTTTGGCTCGTTCTAAGATTTTTCTTTGAAAATGTGTAATATAAAAAAAATTCTTATTTCTTTTCCAACAATAATTAAATTTAATTAATTTATTAATTTCTCATTTACTTAATTAAATACATGTATAAGTTTAACAATGTTACACTAGTATATGTTAATATATGTGTTAGACCCCATTATATGCTAGATTGCTACTTTATTAGTTAGTGTAACATTGATAATAAAAATATAATTAAGTTAAAATTTTTAAAAGAGATTAATTTCTAAAAAAAATATTTTGTTATAAGAAATTGTAACAAATTGGCTCATTATATTAATGGAATTTAATCAAGTGGGTTGAGTTGATGCATGAGTGTTGTTGTAAATCTTGTGATACCGTGATCAATTTCCACAGGTTAAAAAAATTGACTCATTATGTTATAATATATATCAATCATAATTACCATAATTAATAATATCATTTTTATCAATAAAAATAAAAAATTCAACAACATTTAATAATTACATTAATAAAAATTCCTGCAACATTTAATAAAAATTAAATTATATGTAATAATTACATGTAACTGCTTTAATTATATATATTTAATAATTACATTAATTATATCAAATACAAAGCAGAAGTTTAAGGGATAAGCATAGTTTTTTTTTTTTTGGGGGGGAGGGATAAGCACAGAATAAGGTTATTGAGACGATGCTATTGAATGAATTCGAGTAAATGTAGAATTCGTTAATTTTAAGATAATGGATAACTTCAAAAAAGGAAAACAAATATAAGTATAAAAAAAAGTAATATAATTAACCAATGACAATTGTAAAAGAATTAATATTAACTTTAAGAATTAAAATTTAATTTATAGAACATATATATAAGATAAAGTTATTAAAAGTATTCTAATTAATTGTTTTTAAATGTGTTATAAAAAATTATAAAGAGTTTAATTAAATCAGTAAATCAACCTTTAGGAATATTTTTTTTTTATTTATCATACTTATAACGTTTGAAAATTTTTACTCTACAAAATACATGAATTTCATAAAAATAAAATATTTAAATCGATATATAGAAATAAAAATAAAATAAAATATTTAAATTAAAATACATAAACTTTACTTATAATGTGTGAGAATTAAAATTCCAAAAAATTAAATTTAAATTAAGATTAAAATAATCTTGAAATGTTAATGATCTAGAATAAAAAAATAATTATATCTTGATAACAGTAAAATAATAATAAAATATTTATTAATATTAATAATATATATATATATATATATATATATATATATATATATATACATATATTAATATTGTAATCTTCAAACAAATGTAAAGTAAATAAAAAAAAACTCTTATAATAAACTAATACAGAAAAATATTTCTACAATAATATAATAATAGTTTAAAGTTTAAAATATTAAAAATATAAAAAAAATTAACCATGATAAAAATTAAATGTAATTATAAATTATTATAATAAAGATAATAGAATAATATTATAAAAAATTAAAAAAAATACTTATGCTCATGCGACAATACTAAATCTAGTACATGAAATTTTAATGCATTATACTATAACTTTTTTTCACCCGAAAATACCAACTATTCTATTATTATTTATTATTTATAAGTACTATAAAATAAAAGTTTACTTTAATCGGTTGATCAATGTAGAGAGAAAAAGAAATGTGCAATTAGTTTAGGAATTGAGGATGAAATTGATTAACTTTAGATGTAAAAAATATTTCAAATTTAAGGCTAATTATTATTATAATAAGGATTAAAGTATTTTAATTGATAAAAAAACTATTTATAAATCACATAAGAGAGTCATCTAAGTAGAAATGAATATATCCATTTGGCATTTACCAATCTTAAAATAGTTTTGTTAACAGGAGACTAAATTGACATATATAAGAAAATTTTAGATATTATTTATTTTTTTCTATATTTTAGGGAGAAAATAGGAGAAAAAGTGACTCTCTATAAACGAGATTGAGGATTAACTTATATATAAATGTCTAAATCATGTAATATTTGAAACTAGGATAATATCATATGATTTAGTAAAATTATATATATAAAAAAGAGAGAGCATTATTCTTGATTAGTGTGTATATAAAATGCAAAATGGTCCAAAGGAGATAGTGTATCTCGCATTGAATGTTAAGATCCTGATTGGTAATCCTATTTTGTTAGCGTCGCGAGTAGGAATCACATCCATTACATTCTCATGGGGTCACCTAGTCAACAAAAGTTACCATAATATAGCCAATCTTTCAAAAGCATACCAGATTTCGCAGGTAGGCTTGCAATAGTCCCAGTGTTTAATTGGATGATATATACATATAACCATTAAAACTTTTCCTTTTTTTGTCTCCTATTGAATTCATTCAACCTGCTTTATAAGTCAATCCATTTGAACATATATATATATATATATGCTTTTCTAAATCTCTCTGATTTTCTGGCTTTAATGCAAAGGAGTTTTCTCCCAACACATTGGCTTCTTTTCCAACAGCACTTAAGACCTAACTTTCAAGTTGAGATTAAGTTAGGCGTAAAGGCCACAAACCATCATTTGCATTGGAAGGATGAGAGAATTGAGATTGAGAAAGTCTCTGTATCTTCCTCTCTTAGCTTTCTTGATCGTGCTGGTGTGCTTCCTTCTATATCACTACCCCAGATCACTTCAAAGAGGTGTCAGAAAGGTGGTTCTGTTCAAGCCTACACCAACCGTAAGCATCCTGTACATTCTTTTTAATTTGGTTTCTGTTAATTGGCATCATAGCACATGTTTAAGTACCATTGTTTCCCCCAATCGTTTGAGGCATTGGAGTTTTATTTGGTACCTGTCAGTGATTGGTTTGGGTAATACATGTATAATTTCTCTCTAGTGAGATCTCATATTTGAGTTTTGTGCATGCAAGAAACAATTCCCAGAGAGTTAATTTTGCCATGTTAAAGATATTCTCAGCTAGAAGGTCTTCTGTAGATGATACTTACGATATAGACTAAAAAGCTGAAGCTTTATTTGATTAGTGCAAAAACATTGAAAAGTTAAAATACAAGGTGAAATAGTAGTAGCAGCAGAGTTATATTTGTGCTTAAGTACCAATATCACGTTGTTTAAAGTGAAATTTAAAATTTAAAATTTGTGAAGCAAAGTTTCATGTTTGAATTTGTGTATGAAAAAAAACATGGAGTTGAAATGAGAGATTTTACTGAAAGTGGTCAATAAAATTTCTTGATAGAAATTATTCATTGACAAAGGCATGAAATACTTTACATCTTTGATATGGTTACTCAAAAATATTGTTGTATACTTAACCTTACCGTCTATCATTTTAAAATATATAAATCGTTAATATATAAAAAAGCATATAATTAATATTAAGAGAGCGGTCTTCAAAAGACAAAACAAAAGAAAAAGTATATTCTGTCTTCTGTTTAAGTCAAGTGTTGGGAACGATATATACAGTTCTACAGCATATTTGAGGAAAAAATGTCATTTTTTCTGGGTTGGTGTATGAACGGGCAGAACAACCCAAAGATTATCCTTTTGTTGTTAGGAATTCTTAATTGTATGCCATGCGATTTGACTTACTAGTCTCTTTGCAGTATAAATTCAAATAACACTCTTAATAATCCTTTTTGTTGCCTCATCCAAGGATATTTACAAGAGTTTAATTAAATCAATCAAAAATTATTTTAAATATAATTTTTAAAATAATTATTATAAAAATCAATAAATTCATCGAAGATGACAATATATAATTAGATGAAAGGACATATATTTTGTAAATATTTTGTTGTATTTGATATTAATTGAAGAAATTCAAATATTAAGTAAAGAAAATAAAAAATATATATTTTATGAGTGGATAATTAATAAAAAAATACATTGATTTAATTTGATTCAAAAATTGAGACACATTTTATAAAAAAAAAAACTATAATAAGAAAAAAATATAAATTTATTATTTTACATTATCAAGTAAAGTCTGTATTGCTGTCAAACTTCTTTGATAATATAAGGACATGTAATTTGAATGGACTTGTAACAAGGCTGGTCAAAATTGATTGATGGCATATTAAATGAGAGCATATATTTACTAAATTTTCAAAATGACTTTGAATTGTCCTGAGTTAATTTACCAATACTTCCTTATCAGTATTACTCACAAAATCAAGCATTGGATAATGTGCTGAGGAGAGCTACCATGTCAGACAGAACAGTTCTCCTAACCATGGTAGATGAATCAATGGCAAATCCTGGATCTATCCTTGACATTTTACTACAAAGCTTCAAATCAGGTGAAGGGACCCAAAGATTGCTGAATCACTTGGTGATCATAACCATGGACCCTCAAGCTTTTGAGTACTGCAGGTCCTTGCACCACTATTGCATCCACCCCTCCATCTTTCCATATCATTTAGCCACCAAAAGACAATCCAATATGATAACCCCAGCTCATAATTTTTTCACTTGGACAAGAAACGATGTTTTGCTTGAAGTGATTCGATTGGGTTACAACATAATTTTCACGGTATGGCTCGTGATAAGCTTATGCTAACAATATATTCTTTTCGAACATGTTAGTGACTGAAATTTATTGAGACTCACGAAATCACGAGTAAGAATCTTTAAATAAAGAGTGAGACTTGTATCATTTCATGAGTCTCAACATTTCAGCGAAAGAAAAGAGTATGTCGTTAACATTGTCAAGTTTGAAGTCGAAAATGATGAATGAATGGTTCTTAATCAACTTGAATTGCATGTGACTTTAATTTTGCAGGATGCAGATGTACTATGGCTTAGAAGTCCATTAATAAACTTGAATCCAGTTAATGAACTCACCATTTCATGTAATCTCTTAAGTGATGGACAAAAAGGAAGTTACCTGCATGATGGGGGAATCTTCTTCTTGAAAGCAAATGCCATTTCCTTTGAATTCTTCAAGCATTGGAAATTGACCAAGGTTCTGTTTCCAAACAACCCCGCGGAAGAGTCCTTGTGTACAACAATAAAACAATGGCAAGATGCAGTGGACTCGTACGGCTTTCGTGTTCAGCTTGTAAATACAAGCTATTTTGGTGGGTTTTGTCAGCCAAATAAGGATATGTTAAGGGAGGCTTATACCATTCAAGCTAGCTGTTGTGATGATCTCAAAAGCAAAGTTCATGACCTGAGGATTGTTCTTGATGATTGGATCCGCTTCAGAAAACGCGCATCAGGGGACAATGCTTTGGACAAAATGGCTCTGAGGTGGCCACAGAAGTGCCCCAGAAGAAATTATACTTAGAATCATATACAGTTATCAGGTGATTCGAATAATTAATATTATAAAAAGCACCTTGCAGATCTCTATCTCCCCCTCACGCAAATCTTGCAGTTTAGCTTAACTGATATGTTTTTCTTTCAGAAATATAAATGTCCATGTCTTAGGGAGTGTTGAATAAGTTTTATTTTTTCGGCTAGCCTTTTGTAAATCTCTTCAAATAAAAGTAAGTTTTTTTAATGAACAAAATTCTAAAATTAGATGATATATACCTGTGGTCTAGAACCAAAAAAAAAATGAAAAATAAGGTCTTAACAAAAGTTAATTAGATGAACTACTTTTAAGGGGAGAAGTCCAAAAAAGGCTAAGCCAAATATTACTTTAGTAAAATGTAAACATCTGCTTTAGTACTTTGTAGTGGATGAGATGGGGAAAGGAAAATATTACACTTCTTAAAACATTTATCAGTAATATTTAGTTTAGACCATTTTCTTTTGCATTTCAGTGATAGAAGTGATGAAATCTCCAACCCATTGATCTACTCTTAGGAAGTCTTGACTTGAGGTTATTTCAGAATTAGTGATCCTATTTCTTCCAATTTCTCTTCCCTTAAGAGACAAATCGTTTAAACATCAAACAATTGACCCAAACCAAGAATAAAACAAGTTCTCCAAGTAAAAAGCAAATTATTTTCTCTAAAAACACAACAATATTTTTCACACCACCTGCATTGCTTCTTCATGACTAAGTTTTTCAGTCCCAGTGTCTAAGCCTAATATCATTCAGTCTTGTTGCAATAAGGTCAAGGATTTCAGTAACCTCACCAGAGCAGAAACCTAACTTCCCAATAGTTAGTGTCCAATGATAGTATGATCAGTTAAGCCTGTGCCCTTAATAACTTACATACATCTCCAGCTGAAATTGATGAAAAAGCAACAATGACAAAAACTATAGACACTAAAAAAGCACAATAGAAAAGGCCACGAAGTTAATTAGTACTGCAACAAACAGCATTGGCAGTTACAGGTATGGGATTGATACACTCCAAAGTCCAAACAAAAGCAAACTCTAGTACAATTAGCTTTTCTAACTAGGTCAACCTTTCTCATTTTGAAGATTCTATACTAGGGAATTCAATACCAAGAATATTTCAGTGTCCAGTGAATAGGCATTTCCTCTCAACTCATAAATTTTCCTTGCATGCAACTCTTTACATATTTTTCTTATCTGACAAGTAACCTTTACGTGACTGGTAAACTAAGCATCAGAAAGGGATTCTAAATCGATGCAAGAGGGGAGAGAAAAACACAGACAGCTGCAAGATTTCAGAAAATAAAGGGAAGAACAAAATTTTGATGCACAAATGAAAAAATAGCATAACTTAAAATGAAATGCGAATAGAACAATACACTAATTGCGTCCAAGGAATTGATTTTACTTAACAGAACTCACAAGCATAAAAAGCCTCTCACAATAAAATGTGAAGAATCGTACAGAATGCAAGTGGATCATGCAGTTGAAATATACGGAGCGTCTACTTCTGGAAGATCCCAGTTATCATCATCCTCTTCCTTCTTGGTTGTTGGAACATCCTGCTTGTTTTGCACTGGATATCTCGATTGAGGGCGCCTGAAAATGATGCAAGGAAGACAAATATTAACTAATCTTTGTTAAGGAAACTTTCATACACATACAAAGCATCGTCACTAAGTTAAAAGTTGAAACATATGGTGGGGGAAGAGGAAACTTCCACAGCAACATCCCATTAAATCCTACAATGCAACTGCAACCATGAGTCCATGATTACTATCTTATCCACGCTGGTGCGGCAAGTGTGAGCGAAGAAGTCCCACGTTTGGTAAGAATAGGACAGTTGAACAACAAATAAGTAGCAAAGAACTATACACCCAATGCATCAAGGATTTGAGTTGGACTAGGTAAGTTTACTTGCATAGCTTACTTTATGTTTTAGCTAATCGTCTTGAAAGGCAAAATTCGGCCAAGTTCCAAAATGCTCTTAAAATAAATGTCACTTTTTTCTGTAACAAACAAAAGCCCCCAAACTAGTTCGTCTATGAAGCTAAATAAAGAAATTTATATTTTTAAAGAGAATAGAAATTCAAAAAAGTTGGACCAAAGCCTTACTCACGTTATCTTGTTTTTCAACTCTATGAAACAATAAACACAAGACAAATGTGTCATGTTTCCTTGAAAGCATTTATATTAGTGAGCTAAATCCTAATTAATTTTTGTGACATTACCAAGTGAAGTAGGGACTTACCTAATATAACATAAAATATTTAGCGTAGTTTTCTAACCAGAATTAGAATATCACCTCGATAATATATTTTGATCTTTAACGCAGACCTTTACAAATAGATTATAGGGTGAAATTTCAATTATATCAAGAAAACAAAATTAAATATATCTAAATAATTGTATTTATGTTTTGTCATTTTCATACAAAATTTAGATGTAGTTTTGTAAATACTTTAATACTATTTTTCAATTAAAATTAGAATTTCATTTCTTAATTGGAATAAATGTTTATAGTAAATGTTAAAGTAGATTGTAAAGATAAAACGCGAATTGTAACAAGCTAAAGGAAGCAATAAAAAGCAAAGAGAGTGTAAGCAAGAAACCTGCTTCTACTTTTACGCTTGGCGGCCTCGCGGTTCTTGCGTTTCTTCTCTTCCTGCTTGTTCTCGAAGAAGCGTCTCCGCTTGCACTCCTGTATGACTCCCGCTTTCATGACCTCTCTCCGGAACCTGTTGAGGAGCCTCTCCTCAGGCTCGTTGTCGTCCACAACCACCTGCACGTTGTACGCCGATCGGAAGAAGAGCGTGTTGGCGTGCGCGTGAGACGGATTCATCACGGAGGACATCTCCGCCGTGTGCTCCTCCTGTTGGGCGCCCAGTCTCCGGCTCTGAACCGGGAAACGAGTGAAGGAAGGAGGTTGAGGTTGAGGTTTCGGTGGGATGAGGAAGGAGAAGAAGTTCGAGAAGGAGGATGAGGCTGCCATGGACGTTGGTTGGGAATGTGAGGTGGGAACATTATAGACACTTTTCACTTTTTCTTTTATCATCATTCATCATTTCATAATCGTAATAATAACAAAATTGCAACTGGGTTGTAACTGACTCTAGGAATTTCCTTTTGGACCTTAGAGTTGAATGAAGGCCCAACTTTAAATGGCCCAGCCTTAAAATGAGCAAAAACTTTTTGGATTGTTCCCTAGCTCACATGCCTAGCTCAAACCCAAGATTATTCTACCTACCTCATCTCCCTTGGCTTCCAAACTTTCACTGTATTTGTTAGTGAATATTAAATTATGCATTGTCTCTCACCTTCAAGAGTCATTGGAACTTGCTAATTCTTTCATCCAAAGATTTAGTTCCAATAATTTACGATGCATGCATTAGAATTTCTCGCTTCACTTTATGTTTAGAAATTTAAATTGATTCTTCTAATAATAAGTTAATGCGTAAGCTAATCTAATAAGTTTACGTACTATGCACTTATTAGGTTCAAATTTCTTCTAATATATGATTTTAGTGACAACATGCCTTTCAAAATAAATATTAAACTTTCTAAATGGTTGCTACTCGTGAATATCTTTCTGAGAATTGTGATATGGATCGAGATTTATGATATTAACAAGGACATATTAATGTTGTTTGAAGAAATTTGATAATTAATTAGATCAATTAAGTAAGAAAATATTTTAATTAAATTATTAATTAAAGAATGAAAAATATTGACTCAAAAGGCATGAAAAAGATTTATGAAGAAAAAATGTTATCTCATTTTTAATAGGTATCTTCAAGTCTTTAATTATGTATCATGTTTTAAGAGTTTTCAAACAAACAAGTAGTAGGTATCAACTCGCGGGCATGAAATTAGGTGAAATGAGTCTATTGTAAAAGACCGTGTAATTATTATACATCTTAATTTTTTATTTGAGTTTGATCCATTATATAATAATGATTACATGCATGTTAATTTTAGTTTTTATTTAAATTTCTTATATACAAAGTTGTGAGATTAATTATTGTTTGTAACTCTATCATTCCAATATTTTTCGAAGGTAAAAGTCAACGTTGAATTGAAGTATTAGGTAATAATTACATTCTTGCTGATAATTAAGTAATATGTTGAATATTAGAAAGAAAGAACCTTTAAAAAAATGAATTCATGTTACAATTCATCAACTAATACCGTCACAATAATGTAAAATTTCCACTCTTCTATTATCTAGGTTTGACTTTTTTTTAAATTAAGTTATGTTATTTATGTTTCTCTGCGTTTATATATAGAGATAGATATAGATATATAAAATACAAATTTAATATAATAATAACATTATCTTTATTATTATTACTATATTTAAATAAGTTGATGATTAAAGTGTAAAAGATTTTTTTTTAACCTAAAGTCTTACCTTTTTAATTAAATAGAATTTTAAAAGAAATTGACTTAATTTATTTAATAAGAATGTCGAACTTAAATATGATGTGAAGTTAGTCCTCAATAATTTTAAATGTGATTTCAAAATTTTAATCCTTCAATAGATCAATAATAGAAATAACAATGAGGAAGGACAGACAAGAGTAATAACTCTTATCCTCATCTTAAAATTTGTTCACACTTGTTTTATACTTGTACAAATTGAACAGTATCTATAGATTTTATAAATATCTGTGGATATTTACATATATTTATGAATATTTGTTAAAATATAAAATTAAAAAAATTAAAACATATATTTATACTAAAAATAATAATTATGAAACATATACTTATATGTTAAAAATAGATTAAGACAACTTACTTTATATTGTCAAGAACGTTACCTATCTCAACCTCATTAATAAACGAATCAAGAAAAAACCCATTTACTTGTAAAATATATTAAACTATATCTGACTATATCTGACTATATCTGTGAGAGTTTCACCTGCGAGTTATTATGGGATGGTTTCTTTTACCATCCTTAATCAATACTATGATGTTCTTTCACGGTTCACATACTACCTACTTCTCACCGTTAGAATTACTAAAATCTCTCTTGTCGAAAAACATGTATTACTCAAATTTGAACCATTATTGACCAATTTGTTGTCATTTATATTATATTTTTATAACAATTTATTTTGGTTTAACTTACCTATTTGAATTCGAGCGGGAAAAATAAGTGTTTGTGAATTAGATTGATTTGGTTTTAAGGAAAAAGAATAATTTGATTTACTTACTTTTTGTTTTTTGACCATTTAATTAATTTGATTTTAAAATTCAATCCAAATTATTTCAATTTTAATTAGATTAATTTTAATTTTTTTAAAAGAGTTTACAAATATTAAAATAAATTATAAAATACATATAAGTTAATTTAACAGTAATTAAACATCAAATTTTATATATAACTCACAACATCCTTCAAAATATAAATTTAAATTGTAATTTAAAATCTTGCAATGTCTCAAAGAATAAATATACAGAAAATAATAAATTCTTATATACACGCATCATTATATAATTAATTATTAAATAATTTTAAATATACAACATATTTAGGTTGGATTTAGAATGAATTAGTTTTTAATGTAGGAAATGAAAACCAATCCAAATCATAAAAAAAAAATCAATTTTATATTTTCTGGGTTTTCAATTTATCCGATCATTGGATTTTCAGTTTGGTTATTGTAGTTTGCATTGAATTGAAACTCCTATAGAAAAAGATGACTAAGAACATATATAATAACTTTTTACAACGTCTCACTTGTGTTGTGCATGTCATCTCACCTCCATTTCAGGTTACATATTACAACAGTCATGTCATCTCACTTGCATCACTCTCACACGAAATCACACACAAGCTTATTAAATAAGAACAGCAAAATTTTGTAATCAGTGAAATACAAAATTGCATTTAAGGTGGGTCTATGGGTTTGGTCAGTAGGGATCGTTTAATTTGCGTATCAAATGGGTTAGAATGAGTTAAAATATATGAAATAATAAATAAAAAATTATATATAAATATTTTTAAAATGTAAATATATATTAATTAAAAAATAGATATATAATTTTATTAAATATTATATATTTTATTATATTAAACAAATAATATAATTTTTAACAAATCACAAAAAGATGTATCATATTTATTATTTAATTTATTTTTATTTTATCATGTATTATTGACAAAATATCATCGTCTCATGTTACATCTTACATGTATTTTTGTTCTTTATTAATATACTAACTTTTAATTTTAACTAGTATTTTTATTAGTACATTATACAAGATAAATATTTATTTTATATAATTATAATTAATTCATAATAAATAATATTTTAATATATAAATAATATTTTAGATTTATGATAAATAATTTAAATTTTGATATAAGGTTATTTTAAACTAAAACAAATAGGAGGTTAAGAAAATCAAACTACCTTTCATTTATCTTTCTCTCTCTTTATATATATCTAATTATAGAGAAGGTACGTGAAATGTACTCCAAAAAAGAGGGAGAAATGTTGAAAATATTTAAATGAAAGAATGAGAACTTCACATTTTTTGTTTTTATTTATGTATAGGAGTAGATTCCTTTATGATATGTGTTTTAGTTGGTGTTTCTTGTCTTGTTGAAAAAATAAATTAAGTCTATGCATTATCATATGTCTATTATATGTTTGATACATCATAATGAATGAGAATCTTTTTCAACATGAATTTATGAATGTTGCACATCAAGAAAAAAAATCAAGAATAGTACTTAATAATCACATATTATATTTTAATTTAGATATAGAAAATGAGATACGGCAGATTTCAACATATTTATTAAAATAATATAAAAACATAGTACAATTGTATAATTTTCTATTTTATTCTTTGGGCTTTGGCCATCACCTCTCTAGCCTATATCCAAGATTGATCATACATTTAACTCCTAGGTTAAACATGAATTGAAATCACCTATCCTACTCTTTGTGTCTCATTATATCTCTTACCAACGAAATCTTTCCATATTAATTAAAAAAACTTATATTTTGGGTCACAATAAATAATATGGAGAAGTACAAGTTTGGATTGTTCACGTGAGTAAATAACAGGTTGGTCGTTTAGTTGAGTGGATAATGGGTCTTTCATAGAGTCACGGAAGAAAGAAAAGGTGAAAAAACTAATATTGTATGGGATATAATCATTTGTGTAAAAAAGTAAAATATAGACTTTTTAATTGATGTAGGAAGATTTTATTAGTGGGACATATAATGTTAAAGACAAATTTGGTTCTCCATTAACTGACCGACTTATAAATGAATTAGATTTTTAAATATTATTTTTTATAGTTTTATTTGTGTATTTGAATAATTCGATTGGGTGTTTGATTGTGTAGATTGGCATATTTTTTAGTATTTGAGTATTTATAATTTCTAGATGTAAAAAGTTTGAGTATTTCATGTTGAGTAATGTAATGTTAAATTATTTTATGAGTCCGTGCATTATTTCTTTTATTTTATTTTTTTTAATCTTATACTAGACATTATTAATTTTTATCATTCTTTTATAATTTTTCAAAACTTCAATCATTTTAGTATTAATTTTAAATTTTAAAATTTATATTTTTTAACTATTGGATACATGGAGCAATCCATTAACCCATGATGAATTAAGTAAATTGAATTTAGAACAAATAAAAACATAATCCATTTAATAAACAGATAGCTTGGTCTAATCATCAAACAAAGCTAAACAAACCAATAAAATAACTTGTATATCCACGATCTATCCTACAAAAGTAAGGCGTGCCACTGGAAATGTTAATGTTTTATTATATATTATAACAAATTCAATATATAAACATATATGTATTTATCTATTAGTTTTCTATAATTTATATAAATCTATACAGTTTAGTCCGTAACTTATCAGACTAGTAAATCTTAAGTAAAAAAAATGTAACTCGATCATTGACCTTATACTATTATTGAATCAACACTAGTTTAAATTTTATAACATTGGATCGACATCAATAATCACGAAGCTCGTGACAATTCCGAAGATTACAAATAGGAAGCCCTATGATTGGTTTGTATTGGGGGTATATTAATGTCGAAGCCAAGTTGTAATTGCTAATATTGAAAAAAAAAATTGTCTAAAATAAATATTTTTAAAACAGAATTTGGATAAAAGCTATAGAAATCGTCATCACATGCGTATTCATATTGAACACGTACATAATATAAAATGTGGAGGATTTTTAAAGCACTAATATATTGTCCTTTGTGTGAAAGACAAGTGATGTGAGGTTGACTGCATGACGAAGAAGAAACGAGGTTTTTTATGCACTTTATTAAACTACACAACTATCACTACTTCTTGTGAGCTCCCTTTGAGAAGCTAGGGAACATAAATTAATCTTTGTTTGCTCCAATTTTAAAGCATTCAGCAGCCCAACATGTATTGGTTTAGGTAAATGATCAGTACCACTATAAAAATGATTGTTTAATACCGTTTGAGACGTGTTTTGAAATCATTGGAAACCAATTAGAGGAGGAATTTGTTGGTAAGAAAATCTCTTGCACTTTACATGAATCAAAGATATAAAATACACAATATATATATATATATATATATATATATATATATATATATATATATATATATATAAACTTGACGTGCTTCCACATCCTTTCTTACTATTTTAATATATATTTATTATCTTAAATATGATTAGAAATTCTTTAGATAAACTTATGAAAATTCTCTTATTACAAATTTTTTGGAGAAACTCAAAAACTTCTTCCTTCACATAATTGGATTGTTCTTTTCGTTTCAAGAACTTATATTTATACACCTTGAATAATAATTTTAAAAGAAAAAATAAATTCTTAATAAGATAAAGATAATATTTTAAATTTAAACAATATTTTAAAGATTAAATAATATTTTCAAACCTAAATAATATCATAAAAGTTTAAAATTAAAATTTTAAATTATTCTCCTAACAAAATTGGTGGCTAATTGGATGTTATAGTTAGAGTTTTCGAATTAGCAATCACTTCTTAATTAATTTATGGGCAATACAGAAAACTAATTAAGCATTAAAATATATTACACTTCAGTCAATCCCCTGGAAGTCATTCGCTGTCGTTTCACTCGTCAACTGCTATTAAATGTGAATTTAGATGAATGAATATAATTTTTTTTAACATATAGTTTTCTTCAAATTGATCGCGTGTGTGTGGTTTTGAAAAGAAAAAGACCACACTGATTAGTGGAGTCACAACATATAGAAGATAACTCTAGATAGATTAATTAAAATGATTGGGGGAAAGCATAACAAAAAAAAAATTTGAAGTCCATTGTCAAAACGTAGCATCTCACTGAAGAATGAAGATCAAATTAAAAATAAGTTTCATATATAAAAATGACAAATGTCATGTCAGTTTTTATTTATTTATTTCATAACGGTTATTTTCAATGTCATATGTATTTTTCATGATAATTTATGACTACTTTAAAATGTTATAACAGAATAAACAACGTGGTCGAATTTTAAAACAATTATACATATAAGTATTTTTCTTTTCATGTATAGAAACTAACTTAAATTAGTCTTGCGTATGGGAGTGAAAATATATTTAGATATGATTCATAAAAAAATTAAATAGGATTATTATCTTTCCCTCTTCATTAAAAAATTACTCATTATTCTCGTATTTTATTTTATTTTAATTTAATAGTTAAATACTAGTTATCCATTACCATCTTTATATTCAAAGAAAATAAAAAAAAATAAAAAAAAATTTTTAAAAATTACTTTTTAAGTAACTCAATCTCTTCTTTTATATATTTATAATCATTATTATATTCACATAGTTATGAAAGTTAACATAAAAACTATAAGAATTTAAAAATCGAGAAAATAGAAAAATAGAGAGAATAAGAGAATATATAAGAGATGGAAAATAAAGATAATCAAAGAGTAAATAATTCTTCTACGAATATAATATTCTATTTATAGGTATAAAGTTACAACAAAAAGATTGTATATGATTTAATATATGAAGGTGAAACATAAATTATCACAACTTTTAAAAGGAATATGAACCATCATTAATAAATATTCATAATACTCCTCTTTGGATGTCCATTATTTAACAATGTGCCTCCTTAAAACCTTATTATAGAAAATTATGTGAGACAAAAACCTAATGAAGAAAAAGAGTAATCATTCTTTAATATGTTGTCATTCATTGGTTCATTAGAAACTCTATGGAGAAAACACTCAATGAAACAAAATAATGACAAAGAGGAAAAAAGTGCATAATGTATTTATTTTTCATCTCATGCAAATAATCATCTTTGAGACAACAAAATTCAATCTTGTGTACCAATTACTAAAAAGTTTTACTTGACACTAACCTTGTAAAAAGATATGTTAGTTTCTCACATAAACAAACTTGTTGTCATTCTTTCAAAAAATGTGACTAAAAAAGAATTTCAGTATAAATATGCTTTGTTCTATCTCTTTTGACGTGTCCTTCTTTCAAATGAATAATACATGCAACATTATCTTCACATATGATTGTCGATTTCATTTTTCTTGACGATAAATCACAATTTTCTCACAAACATTGAATCACATTTCTCAACTAAATACATTATCAACTTGTCCCGTGTAATGCTAAAATTTCTGCATGTTTAGATGATGTGACCATTTTTATTTGTTCATAGATAGCCATGAAATTTTTGTACTAACATCTCATGTAAACAAATATCTTGTTTGTGATTTATATCTATGAGAGTCTAACAAATAACCTCAAAGATAACAAAATATGTGCTTGATTCCATTCCAATTTAAATTATAGGTAAAAAATTATATCTTGCTAATAAATTGATGACAAATGATATAAAAGCAAATTATGTATAGAAAGAAAATACATTATTGCTCTAGAAGCATTAAGACATAGTAATTCATGATCAAGTAGTTTTTCATCATTTTCTCGAGGTCTAAAAGAATATTTTCTCGTATCTAGATACCTTACAAACATTGGATGGATGCATAACAAATGTGATTTGTCTATATAGAACCTTTTAAGCATCTTTAATTTCCATATAAGCTCCTTGATGCACAAAAATTTCATTCTTTAAATATTCGATTTATAATCTCAAGTACAATTTTTCCTCTCCTACATCATTCATCTCATCTCAAACTCTTTCTCTAAACCATATGTAACATGTGAAGCTCATTAGAAGTTTTGATCATATTTATGTCAATACGCATAAATAACAATTATGACAAATATACTTTTAGATGTTCAATTAAAATACATGGACAAATGGAGTTATTTTATATCTTTCTCTTAGCAAATATTCACTAAGATGATTATACCACAATAGGGGTGACAAATGCACGGATAGATAGAATTTTATTTGGATTATAATGAATAGATTAAAAGCAATCTATTAATCTATTTATATCCATTAAAATCTTATTAAAAAAATATCCAATTCATTCATGATCCATTTTAAAAAAAAAAAAATCTAATTCATCCATTAACCATTCTTGTATAGATGGATATTAACATATCTAAGTGTATAAATGATAGGTTCAAAAACCTTTCATTTGGCAAGTGAGTCTAATTCTACCATAATTGTATCTTTTCATTTTGGTCAAACATTTCTTTATATATAGCCCTTAATAGACTTTGGTTCTTGATTTCATTATCATTTATTACATTTAGTATTACATTATATGCAACACATGATCAATATTGACTTCATTTAATCGTATTTCATTTGTTACATAATTTATTGAGATATCTTCATTTTTCTTAGCTAATTTGCTACTTATTTCATGCTACCATTAATATTATAGTAACTTTGTAGTTAATTATTTTTACTAGAAATTAGTTACAAAATAACTATTAATTTTAAAATTAGTCATAAAATTATTTGGTAGTAAATTTTAAATTTTCTAATAGTGTATATTTACACATATATCTACTTAGAGTATCAAATTCAATTTTCTAAGTATACAAAATTTCTTTCAGATCAACGACATTCACATATCCAAAAAATAAGATTAGTCATTGATTATGTGAGATTTAAAAATCCTCAAGAAAAAAAAAAAAAACCGAAACACTTTTATACTAAACATTCATCCCACTTCCCACAAGAGATCGTTTAGGTAAACACACCTTACCAACAACTGTAATAAGACAAAGGTTAACTCCATCTTGACTAAACCACAAGATCGGTTATTTTGGGAGAGGAGGGAAGGAAATTAAAAATAAAAATTAAAGTGCAGAAAAGGTTTATTATATATTTATTTATTTATACAGATTTCTTTACCCTTATACATTTTTGTATACATATATGAAAATATTTATTGAGAAAATTAAATTTTACTTTGATAATTATACCTTAAAAAGATTAAAATATAATTATTGGCTAAAGATTGTTCTTGGTGTATTAAAGTGTTCAAATTTAAAAACAAAATTAATCATGTATACGAGAGCTGTTTATTTATGATTTGAATTATTTTTCATGGATCAATAAAAGATACCAAGTGTTCTTAAAAGAACTAAGAATATGCAATAAATTAAGAGAAGTAAAAAATTGACAAAATGGGGAGGGGGAGTACAAATTATTATATAAGACGTAAAAAAATAGTATCTATAGATATTCTTTTAATTTTAGATTTTCTGTTATTGAAAGTCACATTAGATCTCCATTAAATGACTATAAGTAAATATATTTAAGAAAATAGAATAAACTTGGTAAACATTTTTTTTTTATTTACAAGGCTCAAATTTAAGAATTTACTTAAAAAATTATATCACTTTAACAAACATTGATTAGTATTATGACATTCTTAATATGAAATAAACCTCTTCCATCAACGTTAAATTCTCTTCATTAGTGACATCTTACGTGCATATATGAATTAGTTTTTATTAAGTTTATAAAATTATAAAGTGTATATTTTCAAAAACAAACTTTATCACACACGTTATACAAATCTTTTAAAACTTTTTTTCAGACAATTTCCCTTACAGTGAATAAATTATATATATTTGTATAATAAAATTATAAACCTTTTTTATGTGACAAAAAGAAATAGAAAATTATGAAATAAAAAGAAAAATGAAAGAAAGGAATAAAAAAATATTATAGAAATATATATATATAAATGATATAATTCTTATTAGTGTGTTTGCCTATATTGTTTACCTAGAAATTTAATGATCCAAAGATAAATTAAAAACAAAACTTTACCAAAGGGACCTTAAAAATCGAGAATATTTTAGTAAATCTATGCTGTTCTTGTCCGTGTTGGGCACAAAGTTCATTGGTTAAAGTTGACATTGAAATTACTGTAACTTATAGATTAAGTTCATAATTATGATAAACGTTCACGCAATCACTCCGTTATGATAAACACTCATCCATTTTAGGTAGATTGGAGTGAAAAATAAAATAAAATAAAGAAAATAAAAATAAAAACAAAAGGTGATAAATATAAGTTAAGGAATGTATTAATAATTTGTAACTAAACCTAGCATAAAAAGTGTCAAGATCAGAAACAAAGAGATAAAAAAACAAAATAATAAACTTGAATTTGGTATAACTTGATAACTCCTAATAGATATGATAAATAATGTAATAAAAAAAGAAAATATGATAGAAATGAGAGAGAAGAAAAAGTAAATATATATTTATAATTTAATTTGTTAAGTTCAATAATTAAGTAATGAGATATATAAACTTTGTTAATAATAATAATCTTTATATATGTATTATATATTTTTATTAGAAATCTAAATGTCAATATTTTATTAGAAAAATAACAATATAAGAAATTTAATTGAAGTTACAATTTGTTTATGCCTATCCTTAAAAAAATGAGAAGGAAAATTTTAAAAATATGTTAATTATGTTATTTTATTTTATTATGAAAAATAATATAAAATTAGGAAACTAAATATCAAATATAAATAATAATATTATTATGTACATGCAATGCATAACGTAAAAGGTAGTTCTTTTAAAACCACATATATCTTTTAGACTACATACAATGCATATATCTTTTATTAAAAACAATCATATTTAAGTTAACAACTACTATTAATAATAAAACTCTTTCACCAAATATTTAATAAACCAAATCATATCTACTTTCTGGTACTTCTTTTCTTTGTTAATTCCTTCGGAACTGGTTTTTCCACCAAATCAATAGTCACGAGTTACTCTGTAAGCAGCTAAAGGGCTAACTCCTTTATGTCTACTTTATATTAGATCTTGCATAGATAATAGTAATTATTCTTATATGTATATTTTGTATTTAGTATGTACCTCTTTGTATTCTACATTTCATTTTGTTTCTCATTTGAATAGATCTATTTTTCTTTCATCTATATTGTCTACAATAATATCTTATGGTATGTGTAAGTGTGCCAGAAATTATCAATTGATTTAATTAGTTATAAAAAAGTGTGCTTAACAGTATTCATTAAAATATAAAGCATCTTTGTCTGTGTCACCATTTTACAGCCCAGTTAGCACATATAATATAAAATATTAATTTATTTTCTCATCAAAATCCATGAAAACCCATTTGATTAATTAATCAAGTTTCACCACATAATTTGAGGGTGTAAAGATAACTCCCACTAACGATAGTGCACAGGGAATATGACCTTGTAGACTTACCAAGAATCATACACAGTACGATCTGCGTTTGTTTTAATTATTTTTTTTTTTTATGTCTGACGCTACTCTAAGAAATTGCATTGATATACTCTCTTGATCAAACTATAAAATAAATATATTATGTTTCTGTTTGCTGACTCCATTTCCAAAAGAAAAAGCACAAGGGAAAGAGTACAAGTATGTAGGTCCACTCATACTAGCTGGTCTTTTCTTTCTTTGAAATTGTATTCCTCCTAGTTAAAGGTAAACCCTTAATCAATGAATTTAATCAATTAATGGCGCACCGTACTTTCTTCTTCCTTTTTGAATAGTAAGGTGCCACCAATCAACAAAACTAGTGGTCAATGAAATGGTATGGTCAGATTCCCAAATTCACCAACAAACATAATTTTAATTTAAATATGGCCTTGTGCAATTCGGAAATTATTAGAGAATCCTTTGTTTTTTTTACACAAGTACAATTATCACCTAAGTGCATTAAAGTTTATAAATTATGGATTATTTCTTATATGAGGTTGGCTTTGGCCAAAGCTATTCGCCAATGGAGAGACTGATTGCCCTATTCTATTATTCCTACCCCCGACCTACCGATCCCCTCCTTTACATTATTCTAGGTTTTTAAAAAGAACCTTCTATCTGGTTTGGAAAATATTGTTTTTCTGTATTTTACTAACATTATCTTTTCCATAACTTGTTATCATCAATCTATATTTTTGTAAGATGTGTTACCAAGTATATTCACATGGAGTGGCAAATAGTCTTAAAAAAAAAAAAAAAGCATTACCAAATTATATTTTTCGGAGTATTTTTAACAAATTCAAAATTATAATATATTAACATTTTCATTCTAAAAAAACAAGTTAGTACAAGCATATTATTTAAAGAATGATAGTTATCAAACTTTCATGTTCAAATATTACTTTGCTTGTTTTCCTCTTTTTTTACTTATAAAAATATCTATCAAATATTGATTTAATTAACTTAAAAATACTTTAAGATGAATTATAAAGAAAAGGAAAATGATTACGTTATAAAAGAAAGCTAAATAAATTGAGTGCAAATAATTCATTTTTAATCAACAATAATAACTAAATATTTTTACTTCTAAAATATACATGGTCACATTTGAATAGTAAGGAGGTAGAGTCTAAGCTTATGGTCTCTTCTAGAATAGTGATAGAGTTTCCATATAAAGTAAATATGTGAAATGGGTTTACTCAACTTGCTCTTAACTTGCTAAAAAATTAAATAAGTTATGTTAAACCCATTTTAAGATTGGATTGAAAATCTCAATCCGACCCTTGGTTGGTAATGGGTTGGGTTGACCCACCAAAAATTTAAAAAATAAAAAATTATAAAAAATATATTACTTATAAGTTAATCTACCAAATCAATAAATATAAATAATCTAAACATAATGTCATAATCACAAAAATACTGTCTTGCTAACTTGGCTTAACATAAATTAATTTTAGAAAACTATCATCAAGAATTTGATAAATATAGAATAAAACAATAAAATAACATAAAATCAATAATAATATTATGTTTAATAAAATAATATTTAACTAAACAATATGTTGGTAGGTTAAGTTCCGTGGATTGAATTCTTCCATACCGAATAACCCCCAAGAGGTCTAGTGGACCTTACCACTCAGGTTTGCATCTACATTCCTTACGTACTTATTTCATTAAATGATGTATGAATATGATTAAATTAATTTATTGTTTTCTCTTTTCTACGTTGGGTCTATGAGGACCATTCTCGCATCTCACAAGTTAGACACCTCATCTCTCAACCCATCACAAATCACTTTTCAACATTAGGTTGATAAGGATCATTCTCGCCTCTCAAATCATCATGGATTAGTGAGTACCATTTTGGTCTCTCAATGGTTAGGTTACTCACAAGGTAAATGTCCCTCAAGCCCATCCTCGCCTCTCACAAACTAAACTAGGTTACCCTTAACATTTATCTTTATTACTCATTACTCATTTTTATATCACATATTGTCATTCTCATGCAATTTCAACAATAACAACAACAATATATTTCATAGAAGCATATAGGTTAACAGATAAGTAGTAAATTCAATTATCACACTAACTCTTACGACACAGATAGCACAACATGGGCGTGCTCCCATTAGCACGGGTGTGCACAATTAGCGTGGCTCTACACGGGCATGCACATATTCTGGACGAGCATGAACAACCTACATGAGTTGTTCTTCATGAGTATGACCATGCTCGACAGGCTACTTCAAAATTTCCTAGATTTTTGCTTAGAATTTTGAATATAAATTAGAACTTATGGTTTTTCTATGTTTTGAATACACACAACCAATTGCACACAATTAATTCTACAAACAAAAAATATAAACAAGAAACCTAATCTATGGAGCTCAACCCCTTTGGAGAACATCCAAAACTTACAGATTACAAAATCAGCTATATGATTATCAATACTCTTATCAAATGAAGGTTCCTGATTTAAAGAGTTCAACCTCCCCTTCAAATAACCTAAGACACACAACTTTAGGGTTTAGGGAAACCCTCAACCCATGATTACAAGGTTAAGAGTCTTGTACTCCATCAATTGACACAAATAATAAATCACAACAAACAACAGGAAAACAAATAAACACTCTATCAATTGACAGAAGAAGTCAAACACAAGCACTTCAAATATAAGACTAAGTAGAAAATGACTAAATACTCTGTTGGTTGACAAAGACAATCAAATACAAACACTAAGCGGAAAGATGGCTAAACACTCTATCGGTTGATAGAGACAGTCAAACACAAACACTAAGCAGGGTTTAAGGCCAACCCATCTACCCACAGTCATACTTATACCCCTAAGCAAGATTCCTCTCTTACTTGGCGAAGCGTAGACGTGGAGAACATTTTTCTCAAGATCGTTCTTCTTGTTCTTTGGAGTTCCTCTAGTGGTTCTCCTTCTACTCTATAAACTTGAAATTAGATGTTTAAGAAAACTAACTCAACAGTAGAGGTCTTTCCAGTTCCTCTAGTCACTCCTTTAAAAAGACCTAAAGTGGACCCTGTAGCTTCTATTGACATCCTATGTGAAACCCAAACAAAGGGTCTCACCTTTCTTGAGAAAGTTCTAAGAGATGAGAAAGATTTAAATTATCTAAGTTCATTGCTTTGCATCAATCTCAACTTGTTTGGAGACTTTCTTGTCTTCTTTTGCTTGATACTTAACTCCTTATATAGGAAAATAAGACAAAGCATGAGCTCATATTGCTCGATATGAGACTTGAGCTATCCTACTCCATGTATATGAGAAGAAGGTGATTCATGAGCTTATGTTACCCGATGTGGGACTTATGCATTCACCATATTTAAATAGTCTATTTTTTTAATTTAATTAATTAAAATCCAATTTAAAACTCAACCTATATTTCTCCCAAAATATTATTTATTTAATTATAAAATAATTAAATCACTTATTAATAATAATTAATAAAATACAATATTTATAACCAATAATAAAATAGAATAAAAGCTGGAGTGTTACAACATTGATGATCAAGCTCTTAGGGAAAATATTGGTTTTGTAGCATTGCAAATCAAGTTAAAAGGAGTTTGATAGCTTTAGAGAGAATTTAATGTGATGAACGTTGGAAATGGATTCATCATGCATGGTGAAGTTCGAAATAGAGGTTGCTTATGATCAAGTGGTTGGAGGTGATATTTTGATGATTTTCAACCATTATTTTTCTATTTGAACTTGCTCCACAACTTCTATCATGTAAAACAAAAATACTTAAAACACTTATTCAAATCATATTCCTAAGCTTAGGTTCGTTCTTCTTACCATGAAACTCTAATTTTAGCCTCAGTCTATATCAGAAATCAAAGTGGATGATGAACACTTTAAATGTCAAGGAATGCACAAGCCCTACAATGACCTTTTATCAACCATTATGGGAACAAGCTCCCTTATAGATGTAGAAAATAAACATTAACAAATTAGAGTATTGCTAGATCAAAGCTTGATCTAGGAATTGATTTGTGGTAATCAAATCCTATAAAATGTTGTTAGTTCAAAGCTTTATATGAGGATTGATTTATGATAATCAAACCTTATAAATAACATAAAGTTGGATTTACATACTATGGGGATATCCATATCAATTTGCATCCATGGGTGATGACAAATATCATGACATATTGATTTAATCATGAATACAACACCTAGCAAAAAATGTATGCATTGTTGTCCAAGAAGCCATTTAGAGTAAAAAGAAAACTATGACACATGACCATACTTAGATTGGAAAGAATTGTGGCAAAGAAACTTATGACCTAACCAAATTGGTATAATTAAGAACTCGGAGAGAAAAGAAATTAAGAGTGCTATGAGAAACCATTACCCATTAATAGAAATCAATAAGACCCTTACACATGAGGCAGTTTGTCACATAACTAAGTATAGACCTAGGTGCTTAGTGCAATATACACTTACTACAACGTTATCTAAAAGACATTCAAATAATAAATACACCAAGGTACCTAAGATTGATACAATCTTAAAGGCAACCATAACCAATAATAACAAGATTGTTTTTAACATTGCAATGATTTTGGTAGGAATATGAAATGAATTTAACAAAGTGTACACAATGTTATTTCCCTACACATTATCATTTTCTAGAAACTATGAGATGTCATCATTTTCAATGGTCATAAATATACCAAAATTTTGATCCAATGACTCAAGCTATATATCTTTATTAAGATGGAAACTCATTATTAATTATTATAGGCTAATTTAGGAAAGGTTAGGGATATAACTAATGGTTTGTGTCATGTGGTGTTTAGGTTTTCTTCTCCATTAATGTCAACTTTCCTACTAATGTTCCACAATTGTTTCACTAGGTTATGAGTTTTATGCCATATAGTAGGAAGAAAAGTTGATTTTGAATTATGAGTTATGCTAGTTCCATGTCGCTAATAAGGAAAAATTTGTGGGTGCCTTTAAACAAGATCAAGAGTACTATTCACCTACCATGGTTGATTTTAATGGAATTTTGTGAAATCCTTTGACCAAAAGTGTGAAGAAGGATATTCATGTGCAATAAAGTGGTAAGATTTTCTCTATTGCTCAAGAACTATAGGTTGGTAATCTTAAGTCCTATAGGAAATCACTCTACTTATTTTTGAAGACCCTGGTGAACTATAAGAATTTCAAAACATCTTGACCAAACATATGAATTTCACTTTACATGAATGATTCCTTGATTCTTTTGAAGAAAACATTTTTAAGTGCATTATACCATTTTCTAATCCTTCTTCATTATTATGGTATGCTTATAGGAAAAAAAACATTTGTTTCTTTTCCAAGATGCTTAAACAACTCATAAGGGCTTGTTGTAAGTTATTATAGAACCTTAAAGAGGAAATAGCTTATAAGGTATTCCTATGTTTGGTCAAGATTTGAGAAGCTTCCACTCTCTTCAATAAATAGGGTTTTAGTAGTATTTTCCATTAGAAGAACATATTTAAGCAATGTTATGTGGTACTCAATAAGCCTTGAAAGATTGAGGATCCAATGACCTTGATCAATTAGAGGATGAACTCAAAAACAAATAGACTCTAGCTTTGAAGCCAAAAGAGCTGTTATTGACATTAGAAACCAAGAGAGAATTAAGTCAAACTAAGGGATCTTAACATAGTCTTTCTTGCCAAACAATCATAAAAAAAAGTCTTAGATTTATGCTAGGTGATGGAACTTAACAAAATAAGCTAAAGACTTTAAAATTAAGCATTGTGTTTCTTCCAAGAAGCCTTAATGTTAAAGGTGCAAACTAGCCTTATCGCAACTTTAGATTCTTTGTGCTCAAGTTACATGGGAGGAAGCATTGATCATCTTAATCCTTATGAAACTAGTGCACTTGAAGAATTTTGCTCAATTAGCTCATGCAACATGGCATACAATATCATTAATAAAGTATTGATAAGCATACTTTAACTTTTCCTAGACTAATCGACACTTTCCTTATATAGTGGCTTTTTCTCTAGATAAGGTACATCGATCATATAATCCTAGCTCAAGAAGCGATCTTTACTTGCTTAAGATCTCCAGGATGAAAAAATGGGTCATGACTTGGAGAAAGCTTATGATGGAGTAAATTGGGATTTCTTGGAAGTAACCTTTTTATAGTTTTGGAAAAACTTTGAGTATGATACCTTTTGTTCAACCAAAGGACTTAGATAAAGGGATCCCATGTCGTGATATTATTTTGTACTTTGTATACAAAAATTAGAACTTCCTATTCTATTGAAATTTAATAAAGGATAATGGCTCTTGCATAAGGTGGATTAGGTATATTCTATTTTTTTTTTTGTAAGGCTAGTAAGTCCTACATTCATTTGGTCATTAATACCTTACAAAATTTTTAGATCACATGATGATATAAGACCCTTAAAAGTTTTTATTAATAAAAAAAAATGATTAAGTTTTATATATACTAAAGACGATAGGTAAAGTCTGATGGTTTAATCTTTGTTATGTAGGAATGATATAGCATACCTCTTATTAGTAGTGTATTGAAGAAGCTCTAAATGTAAAGCAAAAACCTTTTGAATATCCATGTCAACATAAAAAGGAATACCTTCTACAAAAAGTAGTAGTAGTGTACTTTCTTCTTTTTGGAAAAACATTTTTGGCACCTACTACAAGCTACTTGTATGATAAATGATAGATAAGCAAAGTGTTTTATCTTATCAAAGTGATTTGTTGGTGATATGCATTAAATAAAACAATTAATGTCCCAATAGGCATGTTCCCTTTCTAGTAGAAGAAAGACAAAGGAATAACATCAACACCTCTCAATGGTCATTTTATGAAGCTTCACATATAAATAAGTCTTTTTGAAGATCACACCAAGATAAAAGACAAAAAAGAAGAAAAGCAAACATACAAAGAAAAATGAACAATCGTTCTCAAGCCAAACCTTTTATAAACATTTGTTGTAAAAAGATCTTTAAAGTGTTTATTGTGGACAAGAGTATACACTACATCGTACATTCGTCTTTCAAACAATATAGTTAACTAGCTTACCTTAATCATTTTCTAAGTGAAATTGGTTGAAGCTTAGAGAGGCTTTGCGTTCAAATAATACTTAGTTAATGTGCTTGGAAAGAAAGTAAAATAAAATACTTGTTTTGGGCTTGAAGAAACTTGTGATAAACAATACATGCAACCGAGGATTCAATTGGTGAAAACTTATTGGTGTACTAAGAACTAGACGTAGTCTCAGGTTTGAGACAAACTAGTATAAATCTCTATGTTTTTATCTCTTTTTCTTGCTCATATTCATTCACATTGTATTTTGATAAATATTTGTGAAAATTAGACTTCAAAACCTTAAGCGTAAAGAAAGTTTTTATAAATATATTTGAACTATCATCTAAAGCTTAAGACAACTAATGACCTTGCAAAAAAATCTAAAACACAATTCAACCTCTCATTCTTGTATCTTACAAAAACTTGTAAGGAATCTAGGCTTAAAATGAAATTGGAGAAGTCAAGTGCTAAAAGATCTTTTATAGTGCCACAAAGAAGAAAAAAACATTTCTCTCGAGGTTCAAGTCAAAAAGGCTTTGTTTGATATTCTTTTAGGAAAAAAAATCAACTTATTTTCATTAAATAAGGTTAATGGCTTGAGCACATGTCACGTGAGGAGCTATAAAATTGCTTCATTAGTTAGGTTAGTATAAAAACTAGTCTACAAAAAGAACTACTTGTGGGTGAAGATAATGTCTCATAAATACCTATAGTATAATCCTACTTTTAACTTAACTGCATAAACCTATTCCTTAATTTTTGGCATAATGTCTCGAAGATCTTAAAGGAGATTTGATATTGTTTTAGGATATGATTAATCTTAAGTTCATTGTTCTTTTGGTACATAAAGGGATTGGGCTTTTCTTGTAATGTGATTGACTTTGTCCATATCTTAAGACTATTATTGAAAATTAAACATGTTTGAGAAGTAAGAGTTTGGTATCTTGACAAACTAACAACTCATTTCCCTCCATAAATTAAAGTTGTATTAAAGTTATCTCAATGCTTACTCATAATACTCGAGAAGACAAATAGATTTGAAATACTAGCACATTTAATGAGTATATCTCTATTTTAGGCTATCATTGACTCATTTTAGACTTAAAAATATCACAATATGGTCCTTAATGTTTTTGGTGTTTAACTTAAAAGGTTCAAACCCTAGAGAGGGTTATTTTCTTATACCTATTTTACGATGATTTATTTATGAACTTCTTTTGCTACATTATGACATTTCTACTTACCTACATTACTTACATTGATCTTAAAGTGAAAATATGTCAAGTTAGGGTAAGCTAGAACAAGCAATCTGGCCAAGCCTGGCCTAACCTACTTTATAATTTCATAGCCTAAGCTTAGCTTGTTAGCCTATCAAGTTTTATTTTTTTAATTTGATCTAACCTCTATATAAGTTTTATCCAACCTATTAGCCTGTCTAAATACCTATTTTATATTAAGACATTAAATAGGTCATTGGACCTATCTTTAAACAAGCTAATAAGCTTCTGAGCTAATGAACAAATCACTAAAAGAACTAATAGATTTTGGACTAACTATTTATCATGAAACAAACCAATAAACTCAAACTATCAAACTTATCACACTAGAGATGATTAAAACCACACAACTATATTGCATTTTCTAGTCATTAAAACTATATCAAGTTAAAAACATGATGCTTTAGTTGTAAAAATAACAATATAATATTATATATTAAATATTAAAATTTTATTAAAAATAATATTATCAAAATTTTCTACCTAATTTTTTTGTTAAACAAGTCAAGTTGGTCTAACCTATTTTCACCATTAATTTCTTTACACAAATTGAAGATATATTACATGGACTTTGGAATTGTTCCAATTGCAAACAAATTTAGACACGAGTTTTGAATCACGAGCTCTTGTCAATGAGGTATGAAGATTGTCACGAAGACAAAGGTAAAGAAAGAAAAATCTTAATAAAGATGAAAGATCCAAGTATTTAGAATTGACAAAATTACTAACGTAATTCCTCTATTTATTTATTTATTTGATTCAATTTGGTTCATTTATTATTAAAAAGTTCTACTTAATTCCTTAATTTTCAACATCAATGCAATGTTGTCCTTTTTGTCCAATAAGTGATAACATTATAAGAATTATAAATATGGGTATATTTTGATATGCAAATAGTGGCCCTTTTTAACTACACTATAATTATTTTAAAATTATAATAGAATATTATAATTTAGGAAAAATTATATTTTACCATAAAAACCACCACTATAATAATTTTGTTTTATTTAAATGTAATAATATAATAAAAATAACAATTTAATAATTTTTACTTATAAAAATTAAAAAATTATTATACTTTTATTTACAAAATTTTAAATAATTATATTAATTATATCATTTTAAAATTTATAATATTTATAATATCATTTATATTAATATTTTAAATTTTATACAAGATATATTATTATGTTTTGTCACAATATTAAATTTAAAATATTAATATTAAAAAAGTAAAATTAATTATTATAAAATATTTTACTCTACTTAATGATATAATATAACATAATAATATAAAATTAAATATTTATCATATAATATAATATAAAATTTAATTTTTAACTATCATTTTATTTTGTTGAAAATTTCAAATTATAATAAAAATTATATTATATTATATTATAAATATTCAATTTTATATTATTTTATTATATTAAATAGAGTAAAATAATTTATAACAAATATTTTTATTATATTTATTGTATTATTAATATTAATATTGTAAATTTTATATTGTTATATCATGTTATATTTATTATTTTATACTCATTATATTTAAAATTGACAAAAATAATTATTTTTAAATAATAGTTATAACGTCAGATAATAATCTTTTTAAATTTAAGATATTAATATCAATGATATGATAAATATTATAGTATTAAAAGTAAATAAATTATTATAGTTTTATAAATTTTAAAATGTTAAAATTATGCATTGTAATTTTTATATTTAATAAAATATTTTATAATTTAAATTAAAATTTTTATAACATTTATTTTTATTATATTTAATGTTTATTAGTATTAATATTTTAAATTTTATAATGTTATATCATGCTATATTTTTATGTTATATTCGTTATATTTAAAATTGAAAAAATAAATTAAAACAAAATTAATTACTTTTAGATAGTATTTATAACATAATAAAAAATTATAAAATTTAAATTACTAAGATAAATGACATGATAATTAATATTTTTATAATTAAAAGTTATTATATTATTATAATTTCATAAATTTATATAAAAATTATTTTATAATTTTTAAACTTAATAAAATAAATTATAATAGTTTCGATATTACTATAATTCAATTTATATATTTTATTTAAATTATATTATTTTACTATATTTTATAATTTTTAAAAATAAGATTACTATAGTGGTGATAAAAATTGTCACTGTGATAGAATTACAATTTTTATTAAATTACGTTTTTAATATAGTAGAAGTTTAAAATGTTTATTATGTTAAAGTTATAAGTTTTATTAAATTATAATATTTTATTATTATTTTAATTTTAAAATGATACTATTATTGTAGGGCTAAAAATCGTCATTATCAAATTGTCACTGTGATAGAATTACAATTTTTATTAAATTATGTTTACAATATAGTAGAAGTGAAAATCTCTATTATGTTAAAATTATAATTTTTATTAAATTATAATATTTTATTATTTTTTTTAATTTTAAAATAAGATTATTATACTAGGGCTAAAAATCGTCATTATTTGTAAAGCAAAACCGTCGGTATTCATAATCCTAATTATGTGTGTTTAATGGATAAAAAAAGGAAAAATTATATCAATTTTGAAAATTTGAAAAATCAAATTGAACTTTTGAATAATAAATGAACTAAATTGAACCAAATAAAGAAATAATCAACTAAATTAGTAATTTAGCCTTTAAAATTTAATGTAAGATTTTTTAATTTTCATTGTGACTAAAGTGATCAAACTAAGTGATTAATAAAAAAAAATAAAGATTTCAAAAGGTGAAAAATAATAAGTAAAACCTCATTTTAATGTTTTAAATAAAAGCAAAAGGTTTGTCAAATAACAAATCTCGTAAACTCGTATAAAGGTGGATGGAATCGATTCTCACTTAAAGGAGTCGACTCTCTCGTATATGAATCGTATTTTAATCGGAGAGTTTTCATAAAGAATTGATTTCCGTATAGATCGATTCTCATATGTAGGAATTTCCTACAAAATCAGCAAAATTTTTAATTATTTTGATTTAAAATATTTTTATCTTATTTTTTATCAAATTAGATAATTGAGAGTTACTAGAGTTTTAATTTGTGATATCCTCATTTTGAAAGTGATTCTTAGTTCTTAAATTTCTTATTTTGTTACCAATGGCGGTTTTTCTTGAGAGAGTTTTAAAAGGGGGTTTCCTAGGTTTTAAGAGTCAGTGGTCTCTCAGGTTTATAGGCTGTATGATCCTTGTGATACTTTAGGGTGTGCGGTCATTAGTGGATGATTAGAGTGTTTAATGAGAAGTATTCCAAGTGGGGTTGTCAAGGTAGGGTGTAAAAAAGCTTGTTACTTTACATACTCTAATTTGATAGTGAAAAATTCTCAATCGCAACTTAAGGATTAGATGTTGGTCAAAGTTTATGGTTAAACCAATACAAATCTTGGTGCACACTTTTCAATCATTATTATCGTTACTACTTTATTATGAATGATTGTTTTAAAACTTTTGATTTTAATTATTAATTAAATTGAATTGGAGTTTTATCTCTGTCTCTTGTTATAATTTTATCTTTCAAAATTAAGAATTACTTTGTAAAAAATTTTTAAAGAACTCAATTTACATTTCTCTTGAGATTTATTGGTCATTTGAATAACATGAGTGTACCTCGTATCAAAGCATATATTTTTTCCATGACATTCTAGCAACTTGCAATTCTTCCTTAACTACTAGCCCAACATCAAATCTCTTTCTAGCTAGCTATGTTGTAATGGACATGATGGTGGTATAATAATATGTTGGTAAATAAGACATATTAGGTATTACTCTATCAATGCATATAATGTTTCACTATTGTAAGTTTTGAGATTATCTTCCTAGCATAATAATTGAAGAACCCATGAAATGCATTGGAAATATACTTGCAATTTAGGTTGCAGTTTAGGTTGTAACATCTTTGGCGTGGCACCTTTTTACCCATCTAACATTTATATTTACAATTTATTTATTTCAAAAGGTAAAGAGTTTATATTCTTCAAATAATTAAAAAGTATATCATGCCTACATTTAATTGTGGTTCATGATGGTGGGAAAACGAGACCTCACATTCTTAAATAATGCAGAAAATAAATAAAACTCAAAAATATGACACTTCAAAGGTCATATCCTCAAATTCAAAACCTAATAAAACTAACTCATAAAACCTAGCCCTGATGTCAACCTATCCGAGCATCCTAAGACAATAAATAAAATCATAAGGCATGAGGACACTAGTCTTCATGCTCTAGCTCTTCATCACCTATAAGTGGCATTTAGCCTGAACACAAACAATACACAACAAAAGGGAGTGAGAAACACATCTTACTCAACTTGTGGTGTGAGTACAAAGTAAGTAACACTCATACGACACCATAAAAACATAAGAGATTATAATAATTACACAAAAACATTTATTTGAATTCATATGAATGACAACGATGCAACCTAGTCTCTACTCCATATGCATACCAATCTATCATCAGGAATGAGTTGGTGACATGAATCAACCCTATGGGTGACCTTCCCATACTAACATGACATCCTCTAGTAGCACGTCAAGATCTACTTTAGCTTGCACACATGCTCCAGTCCATGGGATCAAATATGACTATTGGAGGTTAACTATCGAGTAGCCCCCAAGAGGTATAATGACCTTACTAATTCAAGTTCATATTCACTTCTTTATGCACTTGTCTTTATTAAATGATGTATGACATGTCTTAATTTATTATTATAGTTTCACATTTTTCAAATTGGGTTGATAAAGATCATTCTCGCCCCTCTAAACCTAGGTACCTCATCCACAACCCACAACAATCAGTAAGTACCATTTTTGCCCCTTTTGACTATGTCACTCACTTGATAAGTGCCACCCAAGCCGATTCTCGCAATCTTTTGGCCTGGATAACCCATTGACATTCATCCTCATTAACTCATTTCCCAATTTATATCTCATAATTCTTTATGCAATGCTTCCATATAAACACATATACATATAGTATAATTTTAGCATAACTCAATATACATGAATTCTCCATAATACATCTAAACACATGTATAGGTACACTTTCACAAAATCACCCAAATTCACAAGAATTAACACAAAAATTACATCCTAGTATGGGGGAGTTTAATCTCCCTTTCGAAGACATTCAAACAACCAAATACTACAATTGGGATTCTAGGAGGAAACCCTTAACCTATGACCACAAGGTTAAAAGCCATGTGCTTTACCAACTGGGAGAAACAAACAAACATAACAAATTAGGATTCTAGGATTGTAATCTACAATCAGAAAATTAAAAGCCTTGTACATAATCAATTGACAAAGACAAAAAACCATAAACAAATCACCAAACACTGTCAATTGATAAAAGCAGTCAAACACAAGCAACCAATTAAACAAACAATCAAACAATCTATCAATCGAAAAAGATAGTCAAACATAAACAACTAAACATTATATCAATTGACAAAAATAGTGAAACACAAACAACTAGCAGGCAAACAACTAAACACACTATCAATTGACAAAGGTACACTATAAGATTTTTTAAATCTTGCTACTAATTTTAGCTACCATTTAAGTTAGTAGCTAAATCCTAGCTAATTAACTATAGTTAACTAGCATATTATTTTTTCTAGCTAAATTTAAATTATATTCATTTATATTTCTTATTACTACAAATTAGCTAGAAAATAGCTACAAATTTTAAAAAATTTACTACAAATTAACTAAGATTATTTTCTTAGCTAATTTGCTACTTATTTCATGCTACCACCGATATTATAGTAATTATTTAACTAATTTTTTTTACTAGAAATTAGCTACGAAATAGCTATTGATTTTGTAACAAATTTTAAAATTTCGTGTAGTGATAGTCAAACACAAGTAACCAATAGGGTCTGGGACCAACTCCTCTATTCCCAATCATATCTACACCCTTGAGCGAGATTTCGCACTCCCTTTTACTTGGAATGTGTAAAACAAAGATTTTGATATGTCCTTAGGGTGCTCCTCCTCTATCCTCTGTTGTAGTAGTATAATAGAGTTTAGAAGAAGAGTTTTTGACACGCTAGAGGTTAAGCTAGCTCCCTTTTCTTATAACATCAGAATTGGTCAAACTAGATTATTTAAATATTTATCTGCTATTAAATATCTCTTATTTCTAAAGATAATGTTTTTCATATATAGATAATATATTTTTAAATATTAAAATATCTATAACCATATTTGAAAATTTGCTAAACATCAATTAACCATAAAGATAATATAAATATCTTTTTAAATATCTAAAACCTATTAATTATTATTTAAATTCAAATATTACTTGATCTTTAAATAACACCTATTTTTAAAAATACAATCTATTTAATTATTCACAAAATAATATTATTTTAAAAGGTGATAAAATATAACAACCAATTATTTAATAGGATAGTTACAATAATAATAACAACAACAACAATAATAATAATAACAACAACAACAATAATAATAATAGAGTGAACCACCAATTTAGTTCTTGAAATTGTAATGGTCTGTCAAATTAGTCCCTAAAATTAATATAATAGTAAAATAGTCCTTCAAATTGAATATGAGTATTCAATTTAGTCCATGAAATTGTAATGAATGATCAAATTGGTTCCTGAAATAAATAGAATATCAAAATAGTTCCTAAAATTTTAATTAGCTACCAATTTAGTCATTAAAATCATAATAGTCGGTCAAATTAGTCTCTAAAATTAAAAATTAATTCACAAAAGTTATGAGGCAAAAGGTGCAATCAACTCTTTTTAATTTAAGGATCAATTTAATCAATCATTACATTTTTAAGGACTAAATTAATAGTTGATTACAATTTCAAGGACCATTTTGACATTAAATATTTATTTCAAAACAACAACAACAACAACAACAACCACAACGACGACAACCACAACAACGACAACCACAACCACAACGACGACAACCACAACCACAACAACAACCACAACCACAACAACAACCACAACAACAACAACAACAACAACCATAACAACAACAACAACAACCACAACCACAACAACAACCACAACAACAACAACAACAACAACAACCACAAACACAACCACAACCACCACCACCACCACAACAACAACAACAACGACGACGACAACAACGACAACAACAACAACGACAACAACAACAACAACAACGGCAACAACAACAACAACAACGGCAACAACAACAACAACAACAACAACAACAACAACGACAACAACGACAGCGACAACAACAACGACAACAACGACAGCGACAACGACGACAACAACAACGACAACAACAACAACAACGACGACAACAACAACAACAACAACCACAAACACAACCACAACCACCACCACCACCACAACAACAACAACAACAACGACGACAACAACGACAACAACAACAACGACAACAACAACAACAACAACAACGGCAACAACAACAACAACAACGGCAACAACAACAACAACAACAACAACAACGCAACAACAACAACAACGACAGCGACAACAACAACGACAACAACGACAGCGACAACGACGACAACAACAACGACAACAACAACAACGACGACGACAACAACAACAACAACAACGACAACAATGACGACGACAACAATGACAACAACGACAACAACAACAACGACAACGGCAACAACAACAACAATGACAACAACGACAACAACAACAACAACAACAATGACAACAACGACAACGACAACAACAACAACGACAACAACAACAACAACAACAACGACAACAACAACAACGACAACGACAACAACAACAGCAACGATAACAACAACGACGACAACAACAACGACAATGACAACAACGACAACAACAACAACAACAACAACGACGACGACGACGACAACAACGACAATAATGACAACAACAACAACAACGACAACAATGACAACAAAGACAACAACAACAACGACAACAACGACAACAACAACAACAACGACAACAATAACAACGACAACAACGACAACAACAACAACGACAACAACAACAACGACAACAATGACAACAACAACAACGACAATAACTACAACAACAACAACAACAACAACGACAACAACAACAACAACGATAACAACGACAACAACAACAACGATAACAACGACAACAACAACAACGACAACAACAACGACAACGACGACAACAACAACAACAACAACGACAACGATGACATCAACGACAACAACAACAACGACAACAACGACAACAACAACAACAACAACGACAACAGCGACAACGATAACAACAACAACAACGACGACAACAACAACAACGACAACGACAACAACGACAACAACAACAATGACAAAAACGACAACAACAACAATGACAACAACGACAACAACAACAATGACAACAACGACAACAACGACAACAACAACAACAACAACATCAACAACAACAACAACAACCAACAACACAAAAACCAAGGTATTATATTTGGTGTTGTTTTATTTGTCTTTGTAAAAGTTGTATTAGTATATTTTATATCCTGTCTTATTGTAGACATAACATGACACTTCATTTGTTTGAACCTTAATATTTGGTTTGTGAACTTGTCTCTTATTTTGCATAATTTTCTTTTCTATTTGTTTTTAAAACTCATCTCGAACATAAATACTAAAGGATACCACCAAGTTAGTGTAACTAGGGTCAAGATAGTGTAAAAATATTTAAAAGAGAGAATCCTCACTAAAGTATATTTTAAGGGAGAATAATGAAAAAAATACCTTTAAAAAGAAAGTGATTTTCAAAGCTAGAATTGTTATTATCATTACACATAGAAAAAGTATTAGCACTATACGATATTCGTTTCAAGACAATTACCTCCAACTAAATATGTATAATTTAGATAACTTTAAAAATATTTATTTTTTCTTGAAAAGAAAACAACATTTTAATGACATTTTATTTATTATTATTTTAACATGGGAGTTTTTATTATTAAACTATATTTTTATTATTATATAAAAAGTATATTATTATTATATATATTTATCTTTTTAATCCAACAAGGATAATTCCTAGCTCCCATGGGTGCAATAAGAAATCAAAGTTTTAGTGCATTTAATGGAGAACATTTTATGTTAAAGAATTTTGATTTTTAATTTTATTTATCTTTTTGTTTTTTTATCTTTTCAAATTTTTTTTCTTTTTAATTTTAATTTAAAAAATATTTCGTAATAACTGAACTAGAAATGCATCTAAGGTGAATATCATTAACCTTTTATGGCTTTCACAATAACCAAATAAAAAATGCATCCAAAGTGATTATTACTAAATCATTATTACTTTTTATTACTTTTTTAATTAAAAAAACATTTTTTCAATTTAATAGACACAAAGGGAATAAAAATCACAAAAAAAAAAAATACATAAAAGATAGAGAATCAAGATAGATAAACTTACTTCAACAATAAGAAAATTAAGCTATCATAAGACTTACACTTTACACTAGGTATGTAGTTTTTTAAATGTCTCTCTTGCTTAGTGTTCTCCTCCTTATACAAGGGAAGGAGATGCATAAGTTTATCTTGTCCAATGTAAAAAATTTTCAAGTAAAAAGAAAAAAGTGAAAGAAATGTGGAACTTGAGTTTTTATCATGATTAAATAATCTACTATTTGCTCTTGGTTGTAGGGGGATCTATCATGCCTGTCTACATGCATATAAAGTTCGAAATGATATGAATATATCCTCATTAGATCAAGTCCCTCTTATTTCAAATTATTTTCCATTGACTGGTGACAATAAGGACCAGCCAAATGTTGGGAAAGCCATTTCGGCTATGGATGACCATCTAACGTCCAAAGTGTGAGAGTGTGTCTATTTGAAAATGCAACAACCTATTACTATCATAATTATCACATGTGCAAGCACATCCATATAGAATAGTCCATACAACATAGAGGTGACATGCATAACTAACTTATATTGTCCATACGCTTGCATCAACACTAGATACATTCCATTAGTGTTAACAAAAACATGTAAGGACTTATATTTAACATTAAACATTATGTTATTAGCACAATCAGCATTATTTGCAGGAATAAGTGTCAAAGCATCCTGTTGAGGTACAAGTGCATTTAGATGATGAAACACAAAAGCTTCTTGAACAAGGATTTCACTTCCAAATGCATCCATAGTCTATATTAGACATGCACCCAAATAGGAATCAAAATGCATATTAGAGTCACAAGGCATAAAAGGCCAAAGACTATTCCTTTCCAGCATCTATTTGAACCTTACCGTAAAATAAAAAAAATTGCAAATATACAAGAAAGCATATATTAGTAAGAGACAGGTATAGGACCCCTTAGATTCTACCACGAATCCTAGAAATATCACTTCCTGAGTGCAAAATGTGCACTTTTCCAGGTTCACATATAGGGATTCGTTTTTCAGCAGTTGTAGTACCTACCTAACGTGCTTCACATGGTCATCTACCACACAAAGTAAACCAAGATATCATCAAAGTAGACTATCACACATCGTCCAATAAGACTTCTCAAAACATGGTTCATGAGTCTCATGAAGGCGTTTGGGGCATTGATTAGTCTGAATGGCATGACAAGTTGTTCATATGGACTGAACTTGGTCTTGAAGACTGTCTTTCATTCATCACCTTCCTTCAAGCAAATTTGAAGGTATCCGCTACGGCAAATCAATCTTAAAAAATACAAGTACCATGCAGTTTGTCCAAAAGATCGTCTAAATGAGGAATGAGGTGCCTATATCTAGTGGTGATCACGTTTATTGGACGAAAATCCATACACATTCTCTAGGACTCATCCTTCTTAGGCACAAGTATCATGAGCACAACACATGGACTCTTACTCTCCCGAACCCAACCCTTCTCTATGAGCTTGTCAACATGTTATTGGATTTCTTTACTTTCCTCAAGGTTGGCTCTATAAGAAGCTCTATTTGGCAAGGTAGCTCCCAAAGTGAAATCAATTTGATGTTCTATGCCCCTTATGGGAGGTATTCCATGTGGAATATCTTTGGGAAATAGCTCTTGGAAGTCTCTTAACATGTCTCAAAAACCTGTAGGCAAATCAGAAAATTGTGCAAACAATTGGAGACACATTCTAGTTGGTAAGAGATAAAGACATTCTCGCTTAGCTAACAACACTCTCTTAACCACCCTCCTACTCGTCATTAACACTTCATTTCCTTTCGCACTCTCTATTTTATCATTTTTTTTTGTTTTGGACACTTGTGTCCGTTTGGATGCTCAATCCCTATTTTTTTCATCACTTTTCTTTTATGTTATCTCTTTTTCTTTTTGCTATTTTCTTTCTCCCCCCTCATTTTCATTTCCAACTGATCTTTGTTTACCTCCTTTGGTCATAGAGGCTTAAGGGTAACCTTCTATCCATGCACGAATAAAAACCTATTAGTAACCCCATCATGGGCCACTTTGCGGTCATATTGGCAAGACTGTCCAAGGAGAATATGTGTAGCTTTCATGGATACTACGTCAATTGCACCTCATGATTATACTTCCCCCAACATGAAGGCCAGGGACACCTGTTTGGTAACTTCCACCTCTCCCTTGCTATTCAACCACTATAGCTTTTATGGCTTAGGATGCACCAAGGTAGGGAGATTCAATTTCTCTACTAACCTTAAGCTAGCAACGTTAACACAGCTACCACCATCAATAATTATAGAACATAGTTTCCCTAAAATGTGGCAACGTGAGTGGAATATATGCCGATCACTGTCATCCAGCGTGAGTAGAACATAGTTTCCCACATGAGCACTCATCAAGCATCTCACCATAAGTAGATCACCGTTATCAGGTGAGAAATCACTCATGGCCAAGCCTATCTCGCTTATGGACGATGACTTATCTCGGGAGCTTTTGTTGTCCATTGTCCCATCCTCCCTTAGAATCATACTTCTCTTGTTGGGGCATTGGGAGGCTATGTGCCCTTTGCCCAAACACCCAAAGCACTTGATGTTGCTGCTCTTGGACGCTAGGACTGGAATTAACAGTATTTTCTCTTCCTTTCGACCTTGGGGTAGGAGGCTCCCATTCTTTGGACTTTTATCCTTTATTGGTTGTTCAGGACTATTGGGATGGGATCTCTTTGAGGCTAGATGCCTCCTTTGCTGAGATTCAACTCTAGTGGCCAAATGCAGTAGGTCGTCCATAAAGGTATAATGGTATAACTCCACTACATCTTGAATGTCTTTGTTCAGCCCGTGTAGAAAACAAGTCATGGTTTCTTCATTGGACTCCAATACATTAGCTATCAACAAGGCAACTTCCATTTTTTTATAATATTCTTCTACGCTTTTAGATCCTTGGTACATCCTCTACAATTTATTGCTAGGTCCCTAGCGTATGATGCAAGTACAAATATGGACCTCATCTCTCACCTAAGACCAGGTCATGTATTAATGTGCGTTCTCTAACTTCCCTGGATTATTGGTCCCACAACTCCAAAGCATAACCACGAAATTCATAGGCCATCATTCTAACCTTCTCATAATCATTATAAGTAAAGCATTTCATAACTTGGTCAACCTTCATTTCCCAATCCCAAAATGTCTCTACATCACCCTTTCCTGCAAAAGGGGGAATCTAGCACTTGAGAGCATCCATAGGAGCTCTCCTTTAATCATCCTCATGTTTGTGATCTCAACATGACAATTTGTTGTACCTTCTTCCTCTTCTTTCTTCGCAGTATTCTTCCTCATATCATCTTTCTCTCTTCCCTTTGTGAGGCTCTTCCTCTTTGTATCTTCATTCTTTCCTTACTATGCAGGGCTCCTATTCATACCTTCATTCACACCTTTCTCTATGAGGCTCTCCTTCTTGACTTCTTTCTCTACGTGGCCTTTCTCTACGTGGCCTCTCTCTATGAGGTTCTTCTTCTTGCCCTCTTTTTATTTTTCCTCTGTGAGGCTCTTTTTCTTGGCTTATTTATCTCCTCAACCTCTCACTTTTATCACTATGGTGTGACCTATGAGGCTCTTTGGATGGTCCATATGGATCCTTAACTCTATTCCTTACACTTTCATTTATGGACGATGGGCACTTCTCCTTTTTTCTACTGCCTCCACCTTAGTGTTGACACTCGTGGTATTTACCTTCACAGCTTCCAATCCTCCTTCCAATTTAGCTAGTTGTTCCTCCAACCTGGCCATCTGCTTCATCATATGTTTAGATTTGGGAGAGTAACTAGTCACTTCTTCACTACTACTACTTGTCATGATTACGCCTGTTCTTCTTTATGGACGTAGATAAAATTTATGGACACTAAAAGATTCCTACAAGAAAAATGTTAGTAACAAAAAGGTAATCTTCACCTCTCCTGAGTGTTTACGCTATTCACTCGTGTATTCACTCCTTGAGGCTTTTTCTATAATGTGCACTCTTGTCTTTTTCCTCTCAACTCACAACTATGCCTTGAAAGAAAACCTAGATTCTACTAATCAAGTTCTATAGTGCAAGTGAAAGTTGTCAAATCTCATTAACTCTTAGGAAATTTAAAAAAAGGAAAAGTCAAACAAAACTTAAGAAGTCAAATGAAGACAAACAATAAATGTAATTAGAAATGAAAGTTTACTCAAATTAGAGTTAGTAGAAGACAATACGAAGACTTGAAATTAGAAGACCCAAATAAACATGAAAAAAGACACAAAATTTTGGTCATCCAAACCAAGCGTCCAAAGCGCCATGGACGATGGCACACTAGTGGACAACACTTAACTGAAAATGGTTAAAAAAAAACAGGAACTTTTGGGCACATGGTTTGTTTATAGATATGTAACTAACTTTTTGTTACACTTTTTTTTAACTTCTTTTCCCATGTTTTGATCTAACGTTCAATGCTCTATTTTGCTAAATTAGATTCAGCCATGGAATTCATCAATCTTACTTGAAAACTTTTCAAATTTTTTTATCCAACTTTTTTTCAAACAATTACCATAAATCTTTTTCTCAAATTATGATCAAACTTGCGTTTGAGATTCTCATCAAAACAAAGATGAAAAAAAGCAATTTGCATCGATTAAATCGACAATTGAACTGATTAAAATGGAAATTGAACCGGTTAAATCACTAACAAAAGCTAGGCGATCAAAACCTAAGCTTAAATTTCAAATTGCACAACTAATTGAAGCAAGATTTTGCATCCGAGTGGATTACCTCTTAGTGTGAGTATGAAAAATGCAAAATCGAATTGATGAGCTTTAATTTCAACACCTTGCGAAGTGGAAAGCACGAATTGAAATCTGATAGAAATCAAATACCAAAGCATGAAGCTCTGATACCACCTGATACGATCCAGATTCTAGGACTTAGGATCTTGATTGCACTTGATTGGAATCGCTCTCATGAACCGTCTTAACTCAACTTGGGTCCTCCACTCTTCACAATTGCCATCACTATACATAGTTTAGGAACAAAATTTATGAGTTTATCAAAGTATTGTAATTGTAGAATTAGGAAGATAAGATAAGCGAATTAGAAAATAGAAAATGGATAAAGTTTAGAAATGGCTCGCCACTTATTTAAGGGAAATCAGATAAGGGGATCGAGTGGTATCTATGAGAGTGGTGGTGGCGATATAGTGATGATTGTGCCAATGAGGTGGCAGAGGTGATGGTGGTGGTGGTAATTGCGAACTACCAATGCCAATACCAGTAGTGGTAGTAATGGTAGTACCAATAGGAGGGTGGTTTTGGTGCCGATTTGAGTGGTGGTGGAGATGCAAGTACCAATGAGAGTGGTGGTAGTAATGTAGTGGTATTGATGATAGTGGTGGTGTGGTGGTGATGGTAATGGTGGTGTTGGTATGATATGATAGTGATGATGATAGTGCTAGTAGGGGGTGTCAGTGGTGGTGGTGTGGTTGTCGGTAGGATGGTGGTGGTGGTGTTGATGAGAGTGATAGTGATGATTACAGATCATCAAGTGAGAATAATGTGATGGTGGTGTCATGGAATAGTGGTGGAGTTAATGAAATAGTGGTGGCATCAAGATGGTGCGATGTGGTGGTGGTAGTGGTACTAGTACTGATATTAGTAGTGTGGTGGTGGTAGTGGTTTCAGTATGATGGTGGTAGTGGTTTCTATATGATGGTGGTAGTGGTAGTGGTTTTGGTATGGTGGTGGTGGTTGGGTGATGATGGTATCAAAAGTATAGTAATGGTGATAGAATGATCATTATTGTGAAAAATATGTATTTTTTTGAAATTAAAAATCAAATTTACAATTTTTTTTTAAATGAATGTAAAAATTTTAAAATTAAATTAAAAATCATTCTAAATATATTTTAATCAAACACGTTTTATTTTTTAAAAATTATATTTGGCAACTAAAAATAAAAAAATTCACAATAAGCCTTAAAGTATTATAATTGAGTTTTATAGATAGAAAAAAAAAGTGGTAAGATGGTTAAAAAAAATAACTTTCCTTTTCTTTTCGGTAACTCGATAGTGATTTTTGTTTTCTATTGGACTAATGTCATCTCGTGAAATAAGGTAAACGACACGTTTTTAAATAGAACACGTTTTAAAAGGGCATCTCATGTGTTGTCTTTTAGTTAACCCGCAAATATCACTCCAAATAATGATTAGTTTTTTTTATCAGTTCAAATAATGATTAGTTAAATACCACTTGCTTTGAAAATATTACTTCATAACAACGTTGCAATTTTTTAAACTTTTTGTTTATGTATTTTTATTATTGAGATACTAAATTATTTACAAAGAGATAATATTGTAAGGTAAGTTTACGATTAAACTAATATTTTTCAGGAATAGTTTACATTTATATATAAGTGCATTTTAAAACATAAAAATAAAACAAGTTATTAACTAGATTGAACTAACATATCACCCGTGTTAAAATATGTTAAATTATATTTTTTGAAAATTTAATCGAAAAGATATATGATATAAGATAAAAACGTATTTATAATGAAAAAATAATTTATTTATAAAACACAACTTTCATCTAGTAAATAATTCAAACTTAATTAAATATTTAAGTTTTAAAAATTATCACAACATATATATTGAGTAAAAAATTATAAAAAATTAGAGGAATGAAAATTAAATTTTGACTATTTTAAAGAGGCAAAAAATATATTTAAAAAAAATATTTAGTCATTAAAGTTAAATAGTAATGCAATTTCTAGAAATAAACTAGTGAATCTTAGTTCCTGTAAAAATTTATTTAATATTTTTTAAAATTTTAGTTTATAATACTTACTATTTTTTCATTCTAGGGAATTCCAACAAACATCGTACAAGAATGATGCGTTAATAAGTTTAGACAAATATTTTTAATCAATGAGAATAACAACGATTATGCATGTAAAGTGATGAAAAAGGAAAAATACAAAATAAGTGAACGTTCTCTTAAATTCCTGTTGATGGGGATATTTATTGGTTGATTGTTGATAAGATCACAATTTGAAATCTTTGACAATTATTTTTTACTTTTAAGTACATTGCTTAAAAAATTACCAATTATACTAAAGTCTATACATTCGGACCAGTGTTTGGTTTTTTAATAATTCCGCTATAGTTATATTTTCGTCGTATATTTCTTAAATACACATAACATCATAAGAAAATTCTACTTTTACAAATAATGTATGTTATGTATAGAATCTTTGTTCTTTAAACCAATAAAAAGTGGAGTGAAAGAATATGGGTTGATATTTCTTTTCCATTTATAACATGAATTTGAACAACGTATTGTAATGGTAATTTAAAATGAAGTTGTCCCCAAAGGACTGTGAAATTTATACATGTTTTAATTAATTTAATTACGTTGTAAATGATTTTTATGTATAATTAAATTATTATATTTGAATTCCTTTATTGAGCATATTTTAAATCCTTTAAAAGTATATAAAATATAGAACGACAAAAATACCTTAATATTTCTATTACTAATTATTGGTCACTTCCTTTAATATTCTTTCTACCATAAGTCTCTTTAAAATAGTTTTTTTTTTTTTTTATCTATTGAAGTTTTACGTGAGTTGGGTTTGAGGACTCATCAAGGTCAAAAAAGACATTCTTCCAGATTCAACAAATCCCTTATAAAAATACTTACATTTTACTTAGTCTGATCCTTACCAACTTATTTCACTTTTGTTGGTTTTGTTGTTGTTAAAATTTCATATTAATTACATCAATTAAATATAATTATTGCTACGTTCTCAAATTTTGGTCGAACATCATTTTAAAATGAATTAAATATATTTTAAATTCTTAAAAATATTATTTTATTTCATTTTTGTTCTAGTAAAAATGTGTTATTTTTAGATTCTTAACCTAGTATTATTTTTTTAGTTTTTATTATTAACACTAACCAGTTTAGTATTGACATACTTAATAAAATAAATTAAGATAATTAAAGTAATAAATAATATTTAGATTTTTTAAGTGTATAATTCAATTAAGTAATATATTTATTATTTTATATATATAAAATAATTACATATTTATAATTTATTTTTAATTTTAATATATTATGATTTATGAACAGTAATTTTATAGTTTTTAACATACAAATTCTAGTTTCCAACGTTTTAATTGTCTAAATTACTTTTAAGAATTGTTACCATCTCACTTTCTCCTCTATTCTTGTGCAATTCACTTGATTCTGGCATTCAAACTAAAAGACTGCTAGTGTAAATAAAATCTTTGAAATAAAAATGACCAAGGTAATTTATATTTAATTCTGATAAATTAATTTTGAAAGAGTTAAACGATAAAATAATTAGTTTTAAAAGTTAAGTGTAAAGAAGTTTTGAAACGATACTTCAAATTAAATTTAAAATATTTTTTACACTAATTTTTAGTTTTCAAATTTTAAGAAAGAAAAATGAATGGATTTATTTTGGTGTTGAACCAGTTAGAAGAAACAGTGCGCTAAATCCAAATTCAAATAATATAGTAGTTTACTTTAACAACCATTTGAAATGGTTATTTAAAAAAAAATGATTTGACTTAATTTTTTGATTAGTTTGATTTTTTATCCAATCATACTAAAAAGGGTCATTTTAAACAATGAAAAGGAATATAAATACGTAAGTAGGGATGTCATCCTTATTAATGTATATTGATGTAACTGTCGTAAAGGTTTTTGTATGTTTGTTGGTAGTATTTGACTTAATTTTTATTATTTTTTAAGTAGAATTTTTAATTAGATTTTATAGGTTTTTACTTTTTTTATAAGAATTTTGTTCATTTTAAAAGTTACTTTTTAATATTTTAAAAAACAATATTTGATATTTTTTTAAATGAACAAAAGTAAAAAAACAAAAAAAGGCAAGCAAACGCAATTGTAGATAGAAATTAGCAAGTTATCCATGTATTATTCAGATATATAAAAACTTAAATATAAAATAAAAATATATAAAGTATTATTATTTAATAATAATAAAATTATGTATCTTGGAAAATATAGCAGTTAATAATGAATATTTTATTTTATTATATTACATAGAAATAAATTAAACAGACAATTTTTTTTTGAATTTAAGCAAAAATGATAAAAACAAATTATTTAAATGAAGATACATTATTTTTATATTTATTAATTTAATATAATGTGTCAAAATCAAAATATAGAAAAATATCTTTAATTTGACATAGGATCAAATTTTTAAATTTAAATTTGCATTAATTAAATTTAACCATATTATTTTGGAGAAATAAAAAAATAAAATACATATTATAAAAATTCACAAAATGACTTAATGAAAAAATAAGAAAAGATAAATTATATATCAACATAGTAAAAAAATTTACAATCATTTAATAACAACCATCATCTACGACAAATTTATTTATTTTTACAATAATTTTTTTAAAATTATACTAATATTAAATTATGATTAAATAAAAGTATAAAATTTTCTTACATTTTATGTGCATGAATATTAAACTCAAGAAGAAATAATTTTAAAATATTATTATTTAAAATTAAAATTGTAAATTTATAAGATAACAAATGAATATATTTTTTATTGATTTAATATTTTTCCTTTTCTTTCCCTATTCTTCCACGCCTACCGTTTCTAAAAAAGAGGAAGAACTTAAAAAATGAATATAAGAGGAGAGAGAGACTGAGGCACCCATGTCCCTTTCTTCTCCTTAATATTATTATTTTGCATTCTTTATTCCTTCACATTGGACTTCTGTAGCAACCTCACTCAGTGTGCACAGCACAGTTACTTCTCTCTCTTTTCCCAAATGGGGAATTAAAAAATCTGGTGGTGATGGTGCAGTTGATGAAAATGCCATTTTAATATTTAAACTATGGTTTTTGTGTGTGTTTTTTAATCCACAAATATAAAGTATATACTAAATTAAGCATATGTTTCCAGCAAATGGTGGGTGTCTCCATGTTGGATCTCTCTCATTTCTTCTTCTTCTTCCTCTCCACCTCAAGCCTCTTCCTTCCACGTTTCTCTCTTCAACTTCAATAACCTCGCATGACTATGGTGTTATTAGCCTCAACTCACTCCTAAAGTCTCTTTTCTCTTTGTTTTGATTGCATCTTCTCTAACGCTCACACTCCATTTATTGCTATCTTTGACTTGTCTTCTCTTTGCAAAGTGTTTTTTTTTTCTCTCTCTCTTTCTTTCTTTCTTTGCTCTTTATATGTAAGCGTTGCTTAGCTCATGGGCGTTTCTCTTCTCAATATCTGAATAAATATGCTCAAACCCATGTCTCAAAATCTTCGCTTTTCTGAACTTTCCCTTCTAAATCAATCTGTGGTCCTTGTCTCTTTCAAAGTATATTTAAGTCTTAACTGTTCTCTATGACCGCTCATATATCAACCAACTTCTCATGATGTGAAGATTTTTAGTTTTTGTGTTGGGGGGGATTCTTTCATCAGGGTAAGCACCTCTTATTCCATTAAGAAATTAATCTTTTCTGATTATATTCATTTATAAGCATTACTTCTCGTGGCTCAAATTCACATTAATATTCTATTTCTCGAGTTTTTGTTAATCAACAAATGGAAATGCCATTGTTAATTAGTGTCTTACACATCTCATACATGTTGATATACTTGTGTTTAAGCCTTTGGATAAACTTGTCTGTAAATAAAAAAATAATCATGCTCAAATTAGTCTATATATTTAAATTAGTTTTTTTTTTAATTTGAAAAGTTAAAATCATTTCTTAGAATTCTTATAATTCTATCCAGCAAAGAAAACTCTCTGAAAAATGAGTTTTCTTTCTTTTTTTCAGAAATTGGAATAATAGTAATTAAACTATGGAGAAGATTTTTTGGTAATCAGTCTTGTTTGATAGACTTTATTGTCTGTTTGTTCGACTTGTACTTATGTGCATCTATAGTCAACAAGAGTTGTTGTTGCTGATACTTGTGTCTGGATTTTGTTACTACAGTTACAGGCAATTTCGTTGACTATGAGGGGATAAATGGTACTTAACAGAGGACAGATAGAAGGAGCAATTGCCTAGAAACGACCTATTATGAACAGCAGAAAAGCATTACCTGTCCCAACCTTTGGAAGTGGCTTTTGTTTCAGTTACCATCATAGTTCCCAAAAGATGAGAGTTCTGGAGTTATCACCCTCTGATGGCAATGGTTCCTCTACTAATGAAGATGAACCTTTACCTCAGGATGCAGATTATAGTAACGTTCTGAGTCTTAGTGATGAGATAGAGACTTCAATCTTGGCAAGGTTTCCAAGATCACAGCACTGGAAATTGTGCTTTCTCAACAAGCGGTTCTTGGCTCTGGCAAAGAGTGGTGAGATCTACAAAATCAGGAGAGAGTTAGGATTCAAAGAACCCTCGGTGTTCATGTTAGCCAGTGGGGAGAGCAATTGGTGGGGAATGGAGTGGCCTTTCAAGTCAAGCAAAAGGCTCCCTCCTATTCAATCAGATTATAGTTTTGAGTTTGGTGATAAGGAATCATTTTGTGCAGGGTCCCACCTTTTTGTCTCAGGCAAGGAGATTGATGGGGCTGTTATTTGGAGGTTTGATTCAGTAGAAGGAGAATGGTTCAAAGGGCCTTCTATGATCAACCCAAGGTGTCTTTATGCATCAGCCACATGTGGTGCCTTTGCTTTTGTTGCTGGGGGTCTTGATGCAAGGACTTACTCCCAAATCTTGGATTCTGCTGAGAAGTACAATTCTGAAAGCCAGTGTTGGGAGCCCCTCCCAAGGATGAACAAGAAGAGGAGGTTTTGCTCAGGTTGTTTCATGGATAACAAGTTCTATGTCCTTGGAGGGCAAGATGAGTATGGTCAAGACCTCACTTGTGGGGAATTCTTTGATGGGAAGACAAATAGCTGGACCTTGATTCCCAACATGTGGAGGGACATTTCTCTTTTTGTCTCACAATCTCCACCTCTTCTTGCTGTTGTGAACAATGAGTTGTACACACTGGAAGCTTCTTCCAATGAGCTGAAAGTGTACATGAAGGGAAGCAACTCATGGAGGACTTTGGGAGTGGTTCCTGTGAGAGCTAATACTCAAGGAGGTTGGGGTGTGGCTTTTAAATCTCTTGGTGATGAGTTACTTGTTATTGGTGCACCTTCTGTGTCCCACATCGAGTGTGCCTTGTGTATGTACACTTGCTGCCCTGATCCTGCTTATGAGAATTTGAGGTGGAGGCAAATTGGATGTGGCAGCATTCAACTCAATCACTTTATCCGCAATTGTGCTGTCATGGGGACCTGAATTTTGAGCTTCAAATCAATGTCAAAATAAAACTTGGAGGTTAATTTGCTGTTGTCACTAAAACAAGCTTCTCTCATTTGATCTTTGTTTCTATTCATATGTTACATGTGGGTGTTACTTTTTGAAGCAACTTATTGATAGGAAGCTTGTTCATGTATCTTATAGTACCTTTCATGTTTAACTTAGCAGGAGTGAAGTATTGTCCTATTATTGTTGGTGAAGAAAACCAGATAACAAAATTCAAGCTCAAATCAAATGCTGTTTCCCCACCTTGTTCTCATGCTGATTACGTCAAGATTTCAAATTATGTTATTGATTTTAGGGTTATTGATTACGTCTCATGCTGATTGCTCAAATCATTTGCTTGAGTTGCCATACTTCAAAAATACTTTTCAGTTCTTTGACACCGTTGCCGTACTAATATATCTAGGGAATGCGATTTAGTTATGTTAAGACTCCCAACAGTAATAATTCCCACTGATATCTTTTATCTTTAAGAATGCGATAAGACTTTTTATTCTTGTTATTACCTCTTTATCACTTGGCCTTGTTTGATTAAGTAAAAATGGAAATAAATCAATTTTATCTTTAAAGTATCATTTTTCTTTTTAAAATGATAAAATTATATAAGTATTAGTAATCATGAATATAGGTTTTTAAATATTAAAAAAATCTTAAATGTTAGCGATATTGATCAATATTTAATATTTTAGCGATTATTTATATAATTTTAATTTTTAAGAATTATTTAAAAGAGAGAATAATAATTAAAAAAAAACTAAACTAATGGCTTATTATAAAAGTGCAATGGGAGAAAAAATGAAAAAGAGATATAAGATAGATTCCTCTCAGCCAAATTATCCTTGAGCCAATATCTTGCATAATCTCCACCCGGTTAGGACACAATAAACAAAGAGGAAAATGTGGCTAAAGGCAGAGTGGATGCATACTCGATAGAAATACTAAATTTTTACTCCAAACTTATCAAAAATATTTTTCCTTCAAATTGAAATGAAATAGAAGGGAAATTATTTTTCTTTTTTTTAAGTTCTATAATATAAATAATTTTATGCTAATAAAAAATAAAAAATTAGAAAATTACAGTTTTTAAATTAGCATAAAATATTTTTATATAATTTATTTTCATTCTCTTTTTATTCATCCAAACAAGAGAAGAGAAAATATTCTACTTCTTTTTTTATTTATCTAAACAACATCATTTTTGCACTCTATTTATTTTATATTTTTATTCTTCCTATATATTTTTTTCTATTTTACTATTAATTTAAACAAAATATAAAATTTGGTTTGATAAAATAAAATCTTCCTTTTTTTTTCAATCCTCCGCAATTGAAAAAATTTTGTATCTCAAATAATATAATTTAAGTTAGACAACTTATTTAAGAAAAAAAAATCTTCTATTTTTTAATTTTTTATACTCAAAATCTTATTCAAGAGAACAATGTTATTTTGAATTAGGTGTTATAAGTTGTTAGTTAGTTGAATGTAGTTAGTTAGTAAGTTTGGATTAGTTAGCTTATATTGTATTTCTATAAATATATGTAATTTTTTCTTATATCTTTTATTTTTCATATTAATTAATCCAACGAGCCTCTTTTTTATGGAATTTCTTTCCTATTCTTTGAACTTTATGAGGTATAGCTAGATCAAATGAAATTTTGATATGATATTAGAACTCTCCATACCTCCAGTGTGAAGAGTTTTGCTACCAAAGAAGATGAGATAAAGATGGAACCTAAAATTATGGTATTTGAAACAATAATAGAAGAATTTGGAAGTATTCACATATCAATATTAAATTAGAGGAACATAAAAAAATATAAGGATGTGAAATGAAAAAGAACAACATGCAATTTCATACTCAAAAGAAAAGAGTTTTTTTTTTTTATCTCGTAGCCCCTTACAGCATTCTTGAACTCAAAGGATTCAATTATCTCTATTTTCATTTCAAGAGTTTTCTCCACCCTTCATCATATATCATGGTAGATGGAACATAAAATAAGAAGAAGGTAGCACAAATTGTATATGATTTCAAGATTGATTTACAGTTTCAAAACACCATCTATATTGATTATAATAGATTTTTTTGGTTTTCAAGTATGTGGATGTCATTTCGATCTTAGAAGAAGTTGTGATTCACATTCTATTTTTTCTTCTTGTTGCTTTTAACTCCTTTTTTCTTTAGACGCTAATAAAAAATTATTTTTCTTTTTATATTTTTCTCCAATTGTTTGTAATTCAAGATGACGGTGGTGATGTCAGTTATCACCTTATGGGAAGATGTGACAAATTTAATTAGTTGAGATTAATTAGCTTATATTATATTCCTATAAATACATATATTTTTTTTTATATCTTTCATATTTCATATTAATTAAGTGAATATGTTTCTTTTATAAAATTTTTCTCTTATTTTTTGAACTCTTCATTATCAAAATTCTAAAACTAGAATAGCTGGTCAATAAAAATGAAACTAGAAAAATGTTTAGATGAAAATTACATGATTTGTTTTTTCAATTTCTTTTGTCCCTAGTTTAAGCTGAACTAATATATATTTTTATACATGAAATTTAAGAGAAAAAAATGGTGTGACAGTTCAAACAGTATGAAAAATTCCCAGTTCAAACAATACTTATAGAAATTTTATATATATTTTATTCTAAAAAGGATAACAGATATACCAACGAAGAGCTCATTGTTTGGATTTCAGTAACTGTTGAAGTTTCTTAGCCAACTATTGAAGTTGAAGCGGAACCAGATATAGTACGAGGAGTTCATTGTCAGAAATTTCATCCTCGAGATACCAAATTAACTTTGTGTGTTATCGTTTCACAATTAAATTCTGATGCTGATTTTTACCTGTAACAAGTACAAAGATGAATGACATTTGTCCTGCATAGCAGTAGCATATAAGTAAGTATTTACAATCTTATTTCAGATTTGGACGAATATTACCATATTAAGAGTGCACACATCACTTAGATATGTAATATAGTTAGAGAATAAGACCAAGTTTGACACGGATAAGCAAAGGATGGTAGCAATTGGTGACATGGGAAGACAATAATAAGGAAAAACAAAAGTATATGTGGTAAGAGTAAGGCTAAGAAATGTAATTTAAAGAGTAGAAGTTAAAAATTGAAAATATTAATATTAATTGGTGGTAATAGGTCCCGTTTAAAATGCTTATAAACAATTACTTATAAGAGAAAAATTGTAAAAATAAAATAAATTAAAATGAGTTAAAATCATTTTACGCATTTCAACTTTAATAGAAATTCTTTCATCTAACTTCTTTAAAAAAAAGTGTAAATATTGACTTTAATTTTAAAAAAATTGATTACTTTTTATTTTCTTTTTCTATAAAAACTTATTGAAATTTATCCACTGTACTAGAATTTCATAAAATTGGAATTCTAAAGGATTTTCATACATCAATTACAATTGTAAGGTTTAATTCTAATTTTAAATCTCAATTTCATACCCAATTTTGCGTGCCAACTAGAAATCAAGCTCCTTTGAGGTAAAAAATTCAAGTTAAAGAATACGAAACAATTCACTTTATAGGCTTCATCCATAAAAAATCAACAATCGAAATTTCGTGAGTATCGGTAATTTATTGATAGAAAAAGTTAACTATCGATATATTACATGTATAAAAAATATGTTATAATTTAAAATTGTTGATATTTTTTTTATCAATGACGAAAATTATGTACATTACCATGGAGTGAAATCCAACTAACCAAAAAGTTAAAGTCATATCTTTTTCATGTTAAATTAATTTGTAGATTACTATAGAGTTTTTGAGTTTTTAATTAGTTTATTATAGTTGAGAATACTTTAAAAAAGAATTTATAATTTAAAAATTTTATAATTAAATCCTTACAAACTAATATCATAATAATTCTTTTAGTTTATGTTGATTAAATATTGTAAAATCAATAATTTATATTTTTTTATTATGCTAATAGGGTATCTTAATATGATAATTACTCTTTTATTTTTATTTTTAAGTATCTCTAAATTCTTAATTTCATTTTTTGGCAATGCTATGCAAAGATACTTTATTGTGTACACAAAAAGAAGAAACATTATTCTCATATTTAACACTTTTTGCATATAGAAAGAGTAAAAAAAAATAGAGGTGGAAAGTTAAAGAAAAAAGACAAATTTCCCTTCAAGTTTTATTCTATTATCTTGTTTCTGGATAATTAATAAAATGAGAAGAAAAGATTTAGTAAGATTAATTTTTAAATTAAAGATTTTCTTGAAATTTTATATTCTTGTTATAATATTTTATAATGGAAAAATATAAAATTTTTAAACATCAATTAATTCAAATATTCACCGTATGCAATTGATAAGAAGAATATAATTTTTTAATATGAAATCATACACATTATATACAATGCAGTATGTACCTAAATTTTTTACCAACATAAAAATAGTGTGTATGTAAAAAATTTTCTTCTACATTTCTACCAACAATTAAAATTAGGATTTTAAAAACTCTTAAAAAATAAAAAAAATAAAAAAAAAGAATAATTATTATATTAGAATATCATGTCAACATAATAAAAAATTAATTATCATGTCAACATAATAAAAAATTAATTATCATATCATAAAATCTAGTCAATATAAACTAATAAAATTGTAATGATATTAATGAGTGAAAGATTTAATTACATGATATTTAAATTATACAGATTTTAAAGTGTTTTTAATTGAAAAAACTTAAATAAAAACTTCAATAAACTATAAGGATTTGTAGATTAATTCAATTTATTTCTTATTAGTATTTTTTTTGTGTACACTGATTTTTGTTTTATTATTAGCATGGCTACAAGGGAAAATTGATTTTAGAAATGGGAATTTAAGCAAGAAATATTCACAAGAAAAATGAACAATAAGTAATTGCATTAAAAAAAAAGCAATTAATGCTTGAATAAATTATTACTTGAATAAATTATCCCTTGAACCAGAAAAATGAACAATGAGTAATTAATGCTTGAATAAATTAATTACGCTCTTTTATAATTATAAATATTTTTTATTTTATGTTTTTAAAATTTTTTAAATTAAAAAATATTTATATATATTTTAGTATAGATACAATTATTTTTCACAAAAGACAATTGTATTTGAGTCTTATAGGATCATTAAGAACGGTAAACTCTCTTTTCAAATATTTAAAACAATTATAAAAGGTATATTTATATGATCTACAATATATTAATTTATTAATATTTTATTCAAAACCGTTTTGTTTTTCAAATAAAAGAATGAAACCAAAAACTATGCCTTACTTTCTTTAACTTACATTAGGCAATATTAAAAAGATATACCTATGATTTTAACGAACCTATAAATTCTATGATTAGATGCTTATAGAAATTAATGTTTACCTAACAAGAGAATGAAATTTTTTGCCTAATTTAATTAATATTTAAATTTTAAAAGTTTATATTTATATAATATAGGCTAAAATAGAAGTTTAGTTCCTTATTTTAATTTTTATTTTTTAATTTTAAATTGGTCTCATGAATTTAAAAAATTCTATTTTTATTTCTTAAAGTGTCTATGTAAAATTAAATTGATCATGTAAGTTTTTTATACATTAAAAACGTTATTTTTGGCTGACATAATATTTTTAATATTTTTTATTTTTATTACGTATTACGAAATTGATAAAATTAGGATAGCAAATGAACCAAAAAAATCAGTTTTATTTGAGAAAGACACGTTCTGTTTGTTAAAAACATGCACGACAAAAATGCCAAAAAGGTGGGACCCATCTTCATTTTGTATATACAAAAGAAATACGCATTTGCACAATATTACTTAATTGCCCTACTACTTCATCTTCTTCTTCTCTGTCCAAACACATTTTCACCTTTTATATTTGTTTCTTCGTGTTCATCTCTAAGACCAAAATTTTATTCCAGCCTATAATATATCATAAAATGTTACATTAAAACATGTTAACCTTTGGATTATATAAATTAATATTTACATGGACATATAGATAAAATTTTTATAAAAATAATATTAATATTTAAATTATAAAGTAAATATTTATACAACATGAGATAAAATATTATATGAAAGTATATTAACTTTTTAAACAAAATAAATAAATATTTAAATCATATGCGAATGAAATTATATATAAAAAGTTTATTAATCTCTCTCTTAGTCTGTTTCTCTCTGTATCTATTTATCTATATATAATAAGAAAACAAAATATTAATCTAAAATAGAATATATATTAGAATAAATAATAGAGTTTTACACTGTAATATATATATATATATATATATATATATATATATATATATTTATTTATTTATTTATTTATTTATTTATATTTATTCTTAATTAATAGCATGCAACTTCATTAACCAATTTGGAAAGGAGGTTCCTGAAATGGAATTTAAGGTCTTCATTCTTCAATAATAGTAAATAGTTGAAACTTCTGGTGTCAAACGACACCGTTTGAAGCAGAGCCTTATGGTGTGTTTGGAAAGTTGTGGTTACACTTTCCAATAGATGGAAACGCGAAAGAGAAACAACTGGTCTATAGCGCTTTTCCAAATACGTATGAGAAGTTAGAAGTGAAGTTGGTACCGAAGAGTGAAAAGAATTGACTGTGGTTGACCTCCGGTAGCGCGATTTTCCAAACCCTAGGCACCACCTCCCGGAAGCTAGCTACTTCTCTGGTTAACCCACATCACCTTATAGGTGAGATCAAGGTAAACCCCTCTTTTATCAAAATCAAATTCAGTGCTTCAGTGATAGAATTAGAATCTTTCAGATATGCCCTTGGTTAATCGTTATTAGAACCCAATGTCTCTGAACAACAATAACCCTTCCAAGCCTCTCGGGCCCTCTTCCTCGTCCGGATACACACATTCCCAGATGGTGCCGGGTCAGTATCCAATATCCCAGGCCCACGCCATCGTCCAAGCCCAGTTCCAGGCTCAGCTACAAGCCCACGGGCTGAGTCTCAACCACACCGCCAAACGTTTCCCTCCCAAACCCCCCGTTCACGCCGCCTCGCCGTTTAAACAAACGGAACTCGTTCTTCCCGCCGCTCGAAGAAAGAAGCAGAAGTCAAACGAGAAACAACTTCCCGAGAAATCCTCCGCGATTCTTCCGGAATCCGCGCTGTACACGCAGCTTCTCGACTTGGAGGCGCGCGTGGACGCCGCACTCGCGAGAAAGAAGGCTGACGTGCAAGAAGCGCTGAAAAACCCACCCTGCGTTCAGAAAACGCTCCGAATCTTCGTGTTCAACACCTTCGCGAACCAGAATTTCGCGTCGAACGCTGAGCCTCCCACGTGGACTCTTAAGATAGTTGGGAAAATTTTGGAAGATGAAGACCCTGAACAGCCCGGGGTTGCTGCTCAGAGGTCGTCGTCATCGTCGTCGTCGTATCCGAAGTTCTCTGCTTTTTTCAAGAGAGTGACAATTTCTCTGGACAAGAGGCTGTATCCTGATAACCATGTCATCACGTGGGAGAATTCGCGGTCCTCCGCTGCTCATGAAGGTTTTGAAGTGAAGAGGAAAGGGGATAAGGAATTCACGGCTCAGATTCGGTTGGAAATGAATTATGTGCCGGAGAAGTTTATGCTCTCGCCGGCGTTGAGAGAGGTGCTTGGTATTCAGGTTGACACGCGGGCTAGGATTGTTTCTGCTATCTGGCATTATGTGAAGGCAAGGAAATTGCAGAACCAGAATGACCCTTCGTTCTTTCACTGTGACCAGGCTCTTCTTAAGGTGTTTGGGGAAGATAAGGTGAGCTTTACGACGGTTTTGCAGAAGATATCGCAGCATTTGTTCCCTCCTCAGGTTATACTTTTGGAGCATAAGATCAAGCTCTCCGGGAATAGTCCGGTTGGATCTGCTTGTTATGATGTGACGGTTGATGTTCCTTTTCCCATTCAGAGGGAGTTGTCTGCTTTGCTGGCCAATTTGGAGAAGAACAAAGAGATCGATTCCTGTGATGAATCCATATGTGGAATCATTAGAAAAATACACGAGCACCGAAGGAGGCGAGCATTCTTTGAGGGTTTTAGTCAATCTCCTCTTGAATTTATTAAGGCCTTGGTTGAATCTCAAAACAAGGATCTGAAAGTTTTAGTTGGAGAATCTGGCCACAATGCTGAAAAAGAGCGAAGATCGGATTTCTTTAAGCAACCATGGTAAGCTTAAGGGCCTATCTCTTGCATAGCATTTTCCACTCTTGTTTTATTAGTTTGTTCTATTTGTAGCTTCTCTCCTATGCTCACTGCTTTTACTAGTTGAAAACATGCCACCAGTTTGTTATGGATGATCATGAGCTTAGCCAACATGATTTAAAGTCCAGGTCTAAAGTTTCTTGATTGATATTTCCCTTCCATAAATTGCCTTAAGAAAGGGTGATGATGTATGATATAACTGGAATTGTGTTTGGGTTGGATCCAGGTCTAAAGTTTCTTGATTGATAGTTCCCTTCCATAAATTGCCTTATGAAAGGGTAATGATGTATGGTTTAACTGGAATTGTGTTTGGGTTGGATGCATGCACTTCCCTTATTGTATATGATATTCTTGTTTCAATTCAAATGACTGAAAAGAGCATGATATACTTTTTCATTTTGCTCATGTGTCTGGTGAAATTGGACTTGAAAAAGGTTCATGTTCTTTTTCTTTTATGTAAACATAGCCCACCTTGACCATTAAATGATCTACTTATATCCTTGTTTGACAACTTGAACAGGGTTGAGGATGCTATTGTTCGCTATTTGAATCGCAAACCAGCCGGAGGAAGCAATGTTCCAGGGAGCATATGATGCCCGGGGTTCTGAGTTTGTTATGGGAATTTCAGATGTAGCTAATCTTCCATGCTGTATCATTGTACATGGCTCATGGAAGCCCTGATAGTTTGTGTTGATAGTTACTTATTAGGAGTTTCAGTGCTGCAACTTGTCTTGCAGTTCATATGTTAGTAAAGTGCAAGCAATAGTTAGGATTGATGTACAGTAATTTCAGACTATAGTTGTCTTATGGCGGATAAGGTAAAGGGAGAAAAGAGCATGGCATGACTGTTTGTTCCGTCTATATTTTGTTGAATTTGATTTGAGTAAAAATTAACTAAAAACTCTTTACACCCATGTAACTCCAACGCCCCTCTTGTCAGCGTTTATATTAAAATATTATTCCAAATATGCATGTAGTCAAATGAACATAATCATCTAGAAATGTATTCAAGGAAAAATGTGTGTAGAAAAGAACATAATCAGTGTTGACATTGAGCTTCACAGCAAAATTGTTTCAACGGATCAAGTCATATTGATACAGACAAATAGAAAAGCATAAATCCACATTGACTCTGCACTAAAATTCAGGTGTTTTTTTCTTCTCCCTAGTTTTGGGCTTAAAAATTCCGAATAGCACGTGGAATGAGATTTTTTATATGGCACGAAAGTGTGAAGGTAGAGGGAGAGAATAATGTCCATGAGGCAAAGACAAGGCACATATACAAGTCCTCCTTCTCACATTCTTCTCTTCAAACATCCCATTTGCCAGGCAGCGTCCATTCAACCACTCATTCCCCATTCATATCGGTATCGTTTTCTATCTGTCTTCTTCACCTTTCCTACTTTAACTTTATTGATTCAAAGTCTTATTATGTTTGCGATATATGCATTCACTTCCTAGCACTTGTTGAGAAACTGGATTTGGGAATTGGGATAGAGGCCCGGTGCGATGACTTGGTACTTCTTTCCTCTCTAAATTGGCAATTTGCGTGCATGTGAAGCTCATTTTACTCTACCCATTATTGAATGACACTAACGGTATTGGAGCATGCCAAGAAATGTGACACTGAAATGGTCATATCATATGGCCTCCAATACCATTTGGAAAGGTATGCTGCTATTTGGTCCACTAGTAAGTTTAAAGTTTAGTTGCATAATGGTGCCAATTGCAAACTTTCTGGTTTCCGTGAAAAATAAAAGGAAAATGCATATACATAGCAGGGAAAGGGAAGACATCCTTGTCATTGTAGCGAGCAAATTCTGCTTATAGTTAATTGTAAACAATGCTTTCAATTTTCTATTTTTTTATCCTTTTTTGGTCTGTACCTCTGTGTTTAATGAGTACCTTGCAATTGCGTCACAATCCTTGATATAATGGAAAATTAAAGACAAATGTACAATTATAGAAACCCAAAAAATCTTAATTTTACGTCCGAAATTGTGGTTACAAACCGATTTTTAAACCTCGGAACTAGCTAATAATGGCCATAGTTCAAGGGCAGTTGTCTCCTGAAAGAAAAACAGAAAAAAAACACGCCGGTTTCATCTTGAGTATGACGCCAGTTTCCGTACCAGTAAGTTAATGGACAATGAAGCACGAAACTATGTAGCCATAAAGTGGTCGTTATCACACTACCTAATTGCTGAAGTCCTTTTAGTTCAAGTGCATTTACCTGGCTTATCGTTCTTCCTATAATTTTTCGTATTGTGCAAAATGATATATTGGGGAGCTTGAGTTTTCCTACAGTCCTTACACATAAGAAACTATGTTGGGGGTTGTCATTTGAGTCTATAATGAATTACAACGGGACATGGAACAAACATTTCATAAAATGACCATGATTTCTTAGTTTTAGGTCTCTAGGTTTGATAAGTTTGTTGATTTCCAGAAGTATTTGTAATGTAAGTACATGAGCTTTTGCCGATAAGAATAGTTTTTTGGTCTTTTTATTTTTATTTTTTTATATACAATGGTATCAGCAAAGTTAAAAACTCAAGACATTGTGTAAATTATCCTAAATCCTACTAATAGGCCAATCCTAATGGATTTTCTTTGGTCTTTTTTAACTTGAGGGTAATAAGCCTCTATCACATGAACTTGTGTTTCCATACTATATTAGGAAAATGCTATACAGGGGCTACAAATAGTCCCTAAAAGCTTGATGAAGCAGCTAGAAGGAGACTAACAAGAAGACACCCTATCCTCAGGCACTGATTATGATACCCATCTTTTTCTACACACTCTTCTCTTTTATATTTTTGATACATTTCTACATACTTTCAGTACCATGTGTCTAACTTTTTTGCATATTACATAGAGAGACAAGAGCTAGGATTGTAGGTAACCTCCTAGAGATGGAGTATTCAAGGTATCAGAAGAGGAAATAGAGATAGGAAGGTTAACATAAACATTTTCCCCAAGAGAGGCTTTAAAATAAGGTATAGAACCTACAAATAGAAAATGGGGGGCAACATAACCAGACATGGAAAAATATATTGAGCTTAATTAATTCTAAAACGGTTTCCTTGGTTGTCTAGGACTTAAGAATTCCATTGAAATTTGTTTCCTCGGATGATCTTGGCATCCGAGCAATTTGGAAGCCTGCCCGTCTCACCAATTTACGGGGACAAAGCATATAAACAATTCATTCAAGAGTTAATGGCCAACAGTAGTATCAATCAGATTCTCTACCCATGTATTGTATACATCAAACAACGTGCTCAAGAAAATTAAATGAGTGCTTTAAGCTCATCGTACGGTAACAAAATACACTATTTAAATCATCTTACGTGGTGCCTTACGTAGACAATCGCTTATGAAATAATACTCAATTGGGGCAAGCATGTGCAAAATTCTGACCAGATTTCAAATAAATTAAGTCAAATAAATACATAGCACCTTTGGCAGGAATTGAGTTCACACTGATGATGATGAACAAACATGTAAAGTGACTAAGGTTTGGCTGGTGATCATGAACACGTGTGCAAAGCAAAACTTGCTTGTAAGAATTGTACTTATAACCAATCATTCTCTATACCCAAGAAACAGAAAGCAGTTACAACTTAACACTGTCTGTAGTATAGTAAGCAAAAATAGGATTTTATTACTTTCAGTATTTCCTATACAATTTTTCAAAAACATGAAATGAAATTAAGTTAAACTTAGTTTGGATCTCTTTAGTGGACCAACTATTTTCCCTTTTTGAAATGTAGGAGAAGAGAAAAGGGAAAACAAAATGGAGTGCTTTAAAATATCTAACGACTGCGATTGAGTGAATTGAATATAAAAAAGTGAGTGAATGTAACTCAGTTTTTATCCCTTTTGGAAACCAATACTTTTAAACCGCCAGCCATGTGTGCCGTGAGAAGTGGCACGAATATAGGCTTCTCTGGGCTAACAATTGTAAATTTGAATAGGCTTAGAATTGAAGCCACCACATACTTCATTTGAATGAAGGCCATTTCCTTGCCTAGACACACCCTTGGACCAGCCTGAAAAACTGGAAACATGAAGGGAGAAACCTCACTCAACATTATTCCCTCACCGTTTCCCGGTTCTACAAACCACCGATTTGGTCTAAATTCAAACCAGTCCTTCCCCCACAAGGCTTCCATTCTCCCCATTCCATAGGGAAAATAAGTAACCCTATCTCCTGCCTTGACCACAGTGCCATCTGGCAACAGATCATCCCCAATGGCATGCTTAGAGTCCCATGCCACTGGGGGATACAGCCTCATGGACTCACACAAACATGCCTTCAAGAAACTCAAACTCTTTAGTGATTCATAATCCAATACCCTTTTTGCCTCTTCCACTACCTGCTCCTCCACATGGGAGTAATGTGACAGTACCCAGAAGAACCATGTCATAGCTGCTGAAGTAGTGTCTCTCCCTGCCATGATGAAACTTATCACCATATCCCTAATAACCTCCTCTTCATGACCTGCATTTATAAGCCTTGACAAGAGATCTTCAACACCACTTTCTTCTCCCTTCTGCTTCCTCTCATGAATCATTTTCATGACATAGCTCTGAACTTCCCCAACAGCTTCTCTAAGCAATCTCTCAGATCCAGCACCAAGCCATCTCTTCACCCTCCAGATCATGAACAAAGGTGCGGCCCCACGTTTCGCAGATACCTCTGCGGCCACATCAAAAGCCCTTGCCAGGGAAGAGCCAGGGGCAGAAGGGTCCAAGCAACACCTATCAGTTCCCAGGGTGAACTTGCAGATCACGTTGAATGAGAACCTTCCTAACAACTCTTGCAAGTCAACCACCTTGTTCTCATTGGACAGTTCCTCCAGCAAAGGCAAAAGCCTCTCACACACTTCCCTCTCCAACGCGTGCATGACAAACTCCCTCAGTGACCTGATAGAGAATTCATGGCTAGCAAGCTTGCGCTGCGCGAGCCACAATTCTCCGTCAGAGTTGAAAATACCCTGGCCAAGGAAGTCACCCAGAATATCGGTGAAGGGCTTGCCTTTGGGGAAGTTGTTGAAGTTTGTCTTGAGCATGTACTCAACATTCTGTGGGTTTGCTGTCACAATGGTTCTACGTGCACCAAACCTTTGAACAACTATGGTGTTGGTGGGGGACTGAGCTAGGAGCTCAGTGTACCAATCTAGCAGACGCTGCTTGTTCTTGTAAAAGGATATCAGGCATCCAATGATGGGATAGCTTGCCGGACCGGCGCCGGAGATTTTCCTGGATCGCCGGAACTCGGCCAGTGTTATGGAGAAGAGGATGAGAAGGAAGATGAGTGAGAGGGGCTGCAGGGAAAGGAGGATCATGAATGTTCCCATATTACCATGAAAATTAGTAATATGGAGAGCACTGTGAAATATGATATTGGACCTTATGAGTTGACTCTTATATGCTATTTAAATGTGCATTATTATTATTATAATTATGTGGTCTATATTTCATAGATTTTTTCATCATTTAGTAAATAAAAATATATTTATTCTTCATTTAAACTTATGATATTTTTCATAATTTTATACACTTTATCCCTCTCCGTGTCACATCATATTTTTTTATTGTATTTAAATATTTCTTTCTTTCTTTCTTTTTATATGTGTCATGGAATCCAAGAATAATTTTTGTAACTAAAATATCCCGTGAGTTTAGCTCACTTTTAATGATGAATATATTTTTATATTTCTTCACTTTACATTTTTTAAGGGAATATATCTGATAGGTGAGTCCTTATATTTGAATATTTACGTATAAAACATTTAGCGCTCGAATGTTATTATAATAAGTATTTGATGATTTGATTATATTCATTTTAAATGTAAATCTTTACACACGTTCATCCACTATGTGTTGTTACATCATTAAAATAGAAATTTGTTGCATCCATGATAAGGATTCTTAATCTCACGTTAAATAACAATGAAATCTTTATAATAACGAGTGGTATATTGTAAATCCGAAAGAGATCGATGTAACTGTTAAGTAGATTGTAATTATGGATTATTATAAGATAAATATAGGAAAATAATAATTGAATAACTATATAAAACTGATTTACATAATTTTTTTTGAATTTTAACTACAAGAATTTTTTGATTTTGCTAGCTACCATTTAAATTAGTAGCTAAATTTTAGTTAATTAATTAGAATATTATTTTTTCTAGTTAAATTGAAGTTATATTTATTTATACTTCTTATTACTACAAATTAGTTAGGAAATAATTACAAATTTTAAAAAATTTACTACAAATTAACTAAGATTATTTTTTTAGCTAATTTGCTACTTACTTCATGTTACCATTCAATATCATAGTAATTTTGTAGCTAATTATATTTACTAGAAATTAGCTACAAAATAACTATTGATTTTAAAATTAGTCACAAAATTATTTTGTAGCAAATTTTAAATTTTCTAGTATATTAAGTTTTTATAATTAAAATTATTTTTAAAAATCTTTATAATTTATAAATTTTATAATTAAATTCTTACAAACTAACATCATTATAACTCTATTAGTTTAGGTTGAATAGTGAAACATAACAATTTATTTATTTTTATTATGTTGATATGATATCGTAATATAATAATTATTCTTTTTATTTTTATTTTAAAGAATTTTTAAATCTTTAATTTTATTTTTCGATAATGTAGAGATACTTTATTCTCATATTTAATATTTTTTACATCAAGAAATAATAAGAAAAAAATAAAGGTAAAGAATTAAAAAAAAAGACAAGTTTTACTTATCTTTTATTATGTTATTTTATTTCTGGACAATTAAAAAAAGGAAAGCAAAAAAAATTAGTAAGGTTAAATATTAAATTAAAGATTTTCTTGAAACTTTATATTATTAGTATTTTATAATGGAGGAATGTTATATTCTTGTCACTATTTTATAAACAATAAAGAATATGGATTTTTTAAACACTAATTAATTTAAATATCCAATATATTTAATACAATGTGTCTTCTTGCACTGTATGTAATACGATATGTCTTTTAGTCATACCAACAATTAAAATTAGGAATTTAAAAATATTTAAAAAATAGAAAAGAAAAAAAATAAAAGAGTAATATAATAGAATTGTAAATTGTCAATAAATATAGGATTTAATTATAAATTTTTAAATCATAATTATTTTTTAAAGTATTTTTAATTCTAGGACCTAATTAAAAATTTTAACAAATTATAAAAATACGTTAGTTAATATAACCTATTTTTTTAATTATAAACTAGTATTTTCTCTTATAATAAGGATTTGACTAGATTCATATTATTTTAAATATAAAACTTTTACACTGGCCCATCCATGATGTGTTATTATATAAAATAGGAATTTGTTGCATCCATAATAAGGATGGTTGATATTACGTTAAATAAAAATGAAATCTATATATAAATGAGTAATATATTGTAAATCCAAAAGATGCAACTGATAAGTCGATTTTAATTAAGGTATATATAAATTTAAATAAAAACTTTTATAATTAGCAAATAAAAACTTTCATTCATATTTTTTAATAACAATTAAAAAAAATTGGTGGTCAGGAAGATAAATAGTTGTGGACGTGATTATATTAATAAATTTATAAAATATATTTAATTTATTTTTAATCTCAACTACAATTTTTTTAATTATAATTCAATCATTATAATAAGAAGTTATATTTTTTATAGTATAAATTTTTCATTTGAAACATTTGTAAGTTAAAATGAGTTATTTTTTATATTTATCTTTCATCTTAGTATAATCTAATTATTCTAACTAGTTACTTATTTTTAATCATTAAATTAAAAGAATTTTTTTAGATTAAATTAAACAATATAATTTTTTTTTAAATTACTCTTAAAATAATTTAATTCCTCCACCCTTTCGTTTTATTTCAATTTTTTCTCATTTTTTATTTTATTTTATCATAACACTTATAATATTTATTATTTTTTATCTCTATTTTTTTATTTTTCCTTTTTTTCATTTTCATCCTCTCCAAAATTTATGTATGTTAGTCATTATCTTTAATTAATTTAAAACATGCGTAGCTACTAAAAGAAAAAAAAAATTGATGTCCGTACATACATACCAAGTCAAAATGGCGAACGTGGCAAAAATAAATAAATTAATGGTAGCTTAGTCCACCTTGGCTAGTTTTAATTTCATAATGGTATATTGTTATTATAATTGCTTTTTGATATGTCTGCTTCTTTCGTTGTCTTATTTATTAAATTATTGATTTGGTTTGTTTACGAAATACAACGTGCACTTGATATATGGAATACCTCACATGATAGCCATTTGAGTCAAAGTAAGAAATATACAAGTAGTTCATAACAAATTAAAAAGTGAACGAGTATATATATGGACTAGTTCCAAGAGCTGACTTTCTAATTGAAGCCTTTCCTTATACCATATGTCTTTATCCCAATAATTAATATGGAACATAAGAAGAATATTTACAACACATCATTTTTTTAAAAGAATGCACTCAACATTTGTGTGCATGATTCAAAGAACTTTTAAAAAGAATTTTCTTTTTATAGTTTCTATTCATTTGGCTTTTAGTCTTTACTTTATTATTTAAAGTATTCTCTCGGTATATAAACTAAAATAATTATTTTGAGCAATAATATTTGTAGTTGTTATTTTTAAATGAATGCACTTTTAATATTTTTTTATGAAAGTATTTTTAAGAATTTTTTTTTAACTTTTTATCTCTTTTAATTTATTATCTTTAATATTTTTAGTTCTAAATTTAATTTTAATATTTTTTTAAAATTATCAATAAAAATAACATTTCATCACAATAAAAATTATTTATCATAATATGATTTATATGTTAAAAATATTTATTTATTATAATTTAATTGTAGTATAATTTATATATAAAAATAATTTATTTTTTATGATTTTTAATTATAATTTATATATTAAAAACATATTTATTTATGATAACTTTTAATTATATAAAATAAGGTTAAAATTGCAATTTTTTTTTACTTTTGTGAATCTTATATTTTTTAAATTATATGTCATGTGAAGTTGTTCGACCAATATAAAGTATAATGTAAAATGTAGAATTTATTTTTTAAAAATTTAAAATTATTAACATAGAGGAAGAAAGTTAATTGAAATTCTTAAATTAGATTATGATTAAATAACCGTTTAAAACTATTTTATATTGTTAGTGTATCACCATTAAACTCTTAAAGAAAGAATAGGTTTACACTATCATCCAATCATAAGTCAATGTGTATCATAAGTCAATGTGTATGATAAGTTTTACAATAATTATCTTAAAAATCATACAAACGATGATTTGTGATTGGATGACCATGTAAAACTATTTTATATTGGCAATGTATGAATTTTAATTTTTTTCTAAAAAAAAAGGTTATGTACTAATAATGTAAAATAGTTTACACTGTCATCCAATCATAAATCAATGTGTATAATAAGTTTGTTGACTTTTACATTACTCATCTTAAAAATCATACAAATGGTAATTTATAATTGAATAATTGTGTAAAACTATTTTACATTCTCATTCCATGACCATTAAATTCTTAGTTAAAAATTTCTCTCTATATAAATTAAAATAATCATTTTGATGGAATGTGTTTTTAGGAGTTATTATTTAACAAAAGCGTTTTTAGAAAAAAAAAATCAACTTCTTATCTCTTTTAGTATATCATTCTCGTTTTATTTTTTAACTAAATTTTACTATTTTTTAAAAAAAAATTATCAATAGTTAAAAATAACATTATATTATGATATATATTATTTATATTAAATTTAAAATATAATTTATATATTAAAAAATTATTTATTATAAATTTTAATTATAATATAATTATATATTTAGAACTATTTCTTTATTATAAATTTTAGTTATTAAAAATATTTAATGTGTGTAATAATACTATTTCGTACATATTTGTCTACTCATTTGACGGTGAAGGAACAAATTCTTATATTTCCCACTCATTTGAATTCCAGTCCATATAATTTTTGCGCATTTCGATATTAGTTTTTTTTTTTTTTTTTAAGAACTAGTCCATATTTACAATTTGTATTTATTGAGATCTTTGTCTTTAAGGATGGAATTGCATATGAATAAAAATATAAAAATGATATCTAAAAGATTTTAGGAATCAAAACTCAAATGGACTAAAAGAATGGGCTGAGAAAACAAAGAATATAAGAATTAATTATGAAAAAAATTGTGTTAGTGGTAGGTTACTCTATCCTACTCAATTTCTTAATATATATTCTACGACTAGTTACATTATTTCCTTCGGCTATATGATAGGATAAATGCATCCAAGCTGTAAATTAATGGAGTGGACCGAAGAAAGGAATTTAATCTACTGTTTATTAGTAATAGAGTTGAATTATTAAAAGAGTGGAATTCAAACAACTTAATAGCATTCAAACTCACAAATTTTCACATTTTCTAATGGGGTTAATGAGTTATCTATTGTTTTCAATTTTAAATGTTAATATTTTAATTCACATGACTCTTTATTCTTCAATTATTTTCAATACTATTCAAATTACTATTGAAAAATAAAACTTGTAATCCATTATCAATGATAGCCAAGATAAAGGACTTGTTTTAGTTTAATTAATAATCTCACATTTAAGTTTTGAACATTTAATTACGTTAATTATTAAAAAAATTATTGTTCATAATAATTCTATTAAATTCGAATAATCACGTATCCATAAAAGTTACATGTAATATTTACTAAAGAAATTTTTTTTTGTAATCCATTCATTTTATTAGTTACCATGGTTATTTTCAAACATCACATTGAAGCTCTCAATCCCCACAATATGTCATTATTCACTCTCTTGAACAACATAGAGATTATCTTTTTTTCACTTCCTCCTTTATACACTTTGAATCACTCTATTATGAATTGCTTTATTGTATCTCTTTCAAAAGTAACAAAATATAATCTTGAGTTTGTTATTTGTTTTATTTTTAAATAAAATAAAAAATATAAATATTGTACTATTTTCTCTGTACATGATTTCTATATATATATAGGCAATTAATGATAGAAAAAATAATATAATAAATCATAGTATACAATTGATACAGATTATAACAAGGTTTTCTTTGCCTTGTGTAATTGAAATGAATAAAATACTAATGAGTCATTTTCGATTTCATTTATCTTTCTCTAATAATAGAAATTATGAAGATGAGTTCAGAGTATTTATGCCTACTTTTTAGGAAATTGTGTTTAATATAAATTTACTTAATGAGTTAGCGAGTTTATAACTCTAGCAATAAACTGGGATCTCTCAACGAGTATTCACAATCAATGACCTAACATATCACAAAGCTACTCTTAACAAAAAAAAACTTGTATGTTAATATTCCATAACCAACATATAAGCAATAATATTCGTAATTTTTAATTAATACATTTTAATTATTGATTAATACTAATCTCTTATTGCAACAATTAAAATATTTTAACATTCTACTACTTGGATAACATTAATCAATCAATAAAATTCATTAAGACTATAATAATAATTATAAATCATATGTTAAACAACAATATAAGAAACATGAGTTTTAACTATAACATTGAAAGATTATGCTTGTGTTTAATTTAAGTGATTGAATAATTATATTTAATTTAAGTAGTCAATGAATTAATAAAATGTTGTATTATGCATTTTTCAAAAAAAAAAAATCTCAAAAAGGGGTCAAAAACACATATATCTAGACAAGCTAGAGATTGTTATCTAAGTTAAGCAAACATATGGAGTTGATGGATGATAGTCTTAGAGACTTTCTAATGCTTTTCAATTGATGTTGTCAACATGTTTTTCAATGTGACAATACATTTTTTGAGACAGATCATCGGCTGACCAAAGTTTTTGGAAAACCCCAAAAACCCTAATTGTTATTTGACCTAAAAACCTCTATTACCCAATGGGTCAGAAAACCCCTAAAACCCCTTAGATTAAATAACCTTGTGGACCTTTAGTCCAAAGAACCCTTGGACAATAAGCTACACCTCCAACCTTATTTATAGGCCATCTTATGGTTGATTTAAAGCTAATGAACTAAAAGCAAACCACCTCCCAATAGTTGATTTTCGTCACCCTTCTTTTACTAATGTAATGACCTACTACTATCACAATGGAAAACATATTACAACTCAAACTGTACATATTCATTTATTTAGAAAGTTCTTGATTTAGTTTGTTTATGAAAATGAGTGAAAAATTTTCACGGTTGAATAAGATAATAAATACATCACAATACATACACTTCTGAAATACTTAATAACATCATACATGATTCACTGAAAATGCGTTCAAGTAGCAATTGTAATAGTGTATGCCTTCTAACACTTACAACCTAAAATAAAACATGATTCTCCAAAATATACCCAGTACATCAAAAGAAGGGGAGAGATACATAACTTACACATGCCCCTAAGCTGGTCACAACACTATAACATAAGCTATTATGGAGGAGGAGCATGATGAGATGTTTGTCCTTAGTGAACATCTCTAAGATTGACTCTATGTTAGTAGGGTTGAGGTCTCAGACGAGATGGATGATGGTGTTGATACAAGACAACTAGTCTCTAGTTAAGTTGGTGGGTTGACTCCACATAGCCTAAATGACTAGGTAGATGTCTAGAGACGTGTAAAACATAAATAAGATTAGGGTAATGACAATTGATGTGTAGTCTATCGTTACATTATTGTGGTACCTGGTGGTTTGAAGATCTGAGTCAATTAGTTAGGCCCCTCTTGGGCTCACTATGGTCTCCATGAATAATAGAGTGAATATTCCTAAATAGATGCAATTCAATAACATGCTAAATGGGTCCAACTCTGTAGTAGCCTCGACATTTGCTCCTAATGAACGCATTGTTCGAGGTCATCCCAGTTTCACATACGTGATAAAAAAATAAGGGTAAGCTCATAAAATAAAACATATTTAGATCAATCATAGAAAGTATAACAAACATTCAAGTTTTCACAAGTCACAAATGTCCAGATTTAGTATACCTTTATAGACTCTAAATCAATAGATTAGACTAGTCCTACTCCATGGAGACTCTAACTTTGTAGTAATCACTGACACTTTTCCTTAACATAGTATAAATGACTACCAAGTCATCATAACACGACATATACCAAAAATCATTGGGGGAAATGCAAAAAACCTGATCTATGGACGAGATAGGTGGTTTGTCAAGATAGGTATGTGTAGGTAATGACTCACCATGACACAAGATTTGCAATGATCTTGAAATTTTGTGGAATCACCCACCTCTCTATCCTCAAGACCTAATTGTCGCACACCTCTTATCTAGTACTAGGCTTGGAGGTCCAATCCAGATAGTTAGTCACTCTTACGTCCCCACTTACAATGCAATATATAGTTGCCTACTTGCATACTTAGTATGCCTCATCAAACAATTCATCATAATATATGCATATTGTTCCCAAGAAATCCTTTCAATTTAACATGTCCGTATGTCGTTCATTATTATAACGAGTAATAATTTTGTTAAATCTTTTGAATTATAGGTCTTTAGAGTTTCACTTGATATTTCCATCTTAGCCTAGTTTCTTTGCTTTTAATCTTTAATGTTGATTTGGAATGGGCTAACTACTATAGTTCAAAGAAAAGAATTTAACTAAGGAAATTTCCAAGTTGTCACTTTTGCCTAGCAAGCCATCAAGTTCGCCTAGTGAATCACTCAAAAGATCTCCCCATAAAACACTCACTCGCTCAACAAATGTGTATTCTTGCCTAGCGAGTCCTCCCATAGAGGGATTTGGACTTCTTCTAGTTTGAATTGCTCACCCAGCAAGTCTCTCGCCTCGCTTAATGAATCAGACATTTCACTCACTCATTGAAGGGTTCCCCCACTTAGCAAGAAGGACTACAAAGAGCCTTATTCCATCATTCCCCCAATGAGTCTTGGACTTGCCCAGTAAATTGGGCCATAGAGAGTTTTACTTTCAAATTTTGTTTTGATTGCCCAGCGAGATACAATTCTCACCCAATGAATGATGTAGGAAAAACTAAGTACTTCAAAGTACTTAGATCCTCTCTTAGTGAGTATATGACTCGCTTAGTGAATCAGGGAGGTTCTAGGTTCTTTGAGGCTTTTGCTCAACGAGTTTGTGACTCAACCAACAAATGTATGAGTTTTTGGGTTTCTACGAGTCCTTGCCCAATGAGGAGGAAACTCTCCCAACAATTGTTCATTTTCCATATTTCAAGCTAAAAATGTTGGCACATAAGTCTATGCGTCTAAGATGATCCAAGTGTTTTGATGATAATAAACATTATGGAAATGGATAATAGATTATGATTAACCAATATTCTCTAGATTTTATAAGACTTGTAGGTTATTGGACTTAAAGATTGAACCGCATTCATTTAAGGGAAACTAATCTACTGCATCCATAAAAAGCTCGCCGACCATAGATGTACTTACCATCCAAAGGATGTACTCAGTGTCCATAAAGACATTCGTCGTCCAAGGGATGTATTCAATGTCTGTAGAGACACTCGCCATCCAAAGGATGTATTCAGCATCCATAGCAAGACTTGTCGTCCAAAGGACATTTTTAGTGTCCATAGCGAGATTCACCGCCCAAAGGACATAACATCAAAAGATGTAGTCAAAGGTCCATAGAAGAGCTTACCGTTCATAAATGTGGTGATCATCGAAAAAGGGACTTACTATCTAAAGGACGTATTCTCCATCCAAAAAGGGACATACCGTTCAAAGGACGTATTCACTGTCCAAAGAAGGACTCATCCTACTTCCATAGAAGAGTGTGACGTCTAATGACGAGTTCACTAGTGAACTCAGCATCCAAAGACATTTCTGTCCTCAAAAGGAGAGATCGTCCAAAAGCAAAACGATTGCACCATTTCATCCAGGAAGTATCTCTTGAAAAGGGTAAAGTATTGTTTATCTTACTTATCTTATCTTATGAATTCTTTCTTTTGTATAAAGAGTTGGTTATCATTATACATCATTCAAATTTTTACTTAATATACTATCTAAGAATGTATTAAACTTTCATATTGACAAAGAACAACAACAAATATTTTATATTACAAGTCAAATATGATAAAAGGAAGCTTAGATCATGACTCAATTCAGAAGGAACCAACAAAAAATTCCTCACTTATCAACAATGGCCACTATATAAAATTTAGAGAAAAATAACTTTTACTAGCACAACCTTTCTCTGTTTTTAGTAAACAAAAAAGAGCCTCTGCATAAGTACTAAAAGAAGCAATCACGTAGCATTTAATGCAAATCCAACCACTTCTTATGCAAAAAGCAACGTTCATATTTTTACGTACTATATAAAAGGATCTATCAAGCTCGAAAGATCAGAACAAGAGAAATCGAAAAACTTACTATCAATTAAACTCTCTTATGCTTTGGACGACTGTCTTGTAAAGCTTTCTTTGCAAAGTAAAGAAAAGTTTGTGCTCTATATTGTAAACGCTCATTGTGTGAGTTATTTATATTGTAAAAACTCTCTTGAGTTAGTGTGATAGCTTGAAGAGGTTAAATATCAAAGAATACTTTGGTTTCTTATAATCAGGTAGATTACAAGGGTTGTAATACTTGAAGAGGTAGAGAATAGTTGTTTGTAAGTCAACTAGACTTAGTGAAAATCCTTCATGTTGAAGGGATTGGATGTAACTCTGTTGGAAGAGTGAACCGGTATAAGTCTTGTGTGCTATCTCCCTCTTACCTTATCCTTTTACGTTCTACACCTCTTTGTATGGTCCCTTTGGATGACGTGTTTAATCTCCTTTGTTAATCCTGTGTTTTTGCAAAAAACAATCACACACACAATTTACCCATCCTTTTTATGTGTTATCTTTTCGTTCAATTGGTATCAAAGCCCATGCTCTAGGAGTTAAGCATCTAATAGTGCAGGGGAAAAACGATCCTAGAAGTAATGAAAAATGAAGGACATATAGTAAACATACCTCCTCAATTTAAAGGCCAAAACTATGACTATTGGAAACAAAGAATAATGACATTCTTTGATGCATGTCATAAACATGTGGAATGTTGTAGAAAATGGAAATTACATTCCATTGACAAAGATAGAGCAGAAATTCCTACACCTTTGTGGAACGAAGAACAAAAGAAGAGGTAGCTTCTTTACTCTAAAGCTAGAAACTTTCTCATGTGTGCATTAACAGAGAAAGTTCATAGCTGTAAGTTGTGCAAAGAAATATGGGACACAATTGGTTTAGCTTAAGAAGGTATGTCTCAGTTAAGAAACGCTAAAATCAATATGTTAGTACACCAATATGAACAGTTTAAAATAGAAGACAACAAAACTATTGATATAATGATTACTAGATTTCAAAAATCATTAATAATCTTTGATCTCTAGGAAAAACTTATGACAATTATGATCACATAACAAAAATTTTAAGAAGTTTGCCTAGAAGGTGGTAACCATAGGTGACCGTCTTGCGAGCATCCAAAGACCTAAAGAATCTTCTAATGGAAGAACTCCTAAGTACGCTCAAGGTACATGAAATAGAGCTAAACAAAGATAAAGGGCAACATAATGGTATGTCCATAGCCCTTGAAGCATAGAAGGCTCCTAAAGGGTCAATGTCCAAAGCCTTCAAGGCAGAGGAATCCTATGTAGAATCATCAGACGAAGATGAAGAAGCTAATCTATGCTTAATGGCAGACACACCCTTTGATGATGAGGATGATGAAGAGGTAAATTTTAATAATTTAGAATATTTACAAATATTTTATTAGGAACTTCGTTCAAATTCATCAACTCTTTCTCTTGGATACTTTGAACTAAAGAAAAAAAATTTCAAAACTTTCCAAAGAATTTGAATCTTTGGAAAAAGAAAACGGTATCCTTAAGAAAGAAAATGAAAGGTTGAAAGAAGCACAAACTAGTGACTTATCTAAAGTCAACATTTCAGAAGTAAATGAACTTAAAAAAGAAGTGTTGACCATAGACAAAGTTTGGCTAAACTTGTCAATGATATTGAAAATTTAAACAAATTACTGAATTATAGTAGAAGTCTAAATGAAAAATTTGGCCTTGATTTTGAAGAGGATAAGAAAATAAAAGAAAAACCAAATATTAATTGTTTAAATTATAAAAACTTTAGACGCAGGTCCTATGATTGCAAAGAACGTTAAAAGAATCGTCTAAACCTACAAGGACTAACCCAAGAGGACCCTAGAAAATTTGGGTACCTAAATCAATGATAAATCCTATTGTAGACGTGTTTAACAATAGGAAGAAAACCTTTGTCATGGTTCTTGCATTGTGGAAACTCACCACACATGACAGGTGAAGACTTTATGTTCCAAGACCTCTGTCCAAAGAAAGGAGGTTGGGTTACCATCATAGGTACTCAAAAAGGTAAAATTGTTGGAGTTGTTAGAATTGGTAAGCATCCATTCTTGTCCATTGATAATCTTTTATTTGTTAAAGGTTTAAAACACAATCTTATAAGCATAAGCCAATTGTGTGACAGTGGCTATGATGTTTCCTTTAACAAGGGAGAATGCATAGTTAAGGATTGTAAAGGTTCTATAATATTTTCTGTTAAGAGACAAAACAATCTGTATAATATTGATCTAATAGACCTGACCAATCAAAATATAACATGTCTGGTGTCCATAAATGACAATCATTGGACACGACACAAGAAACTTGGTCATGCAAGCTTGAGACTTATATTCAAGCTGAAAAAGCATAACCTCATGAAAGGTCTACCAAGCCTTGTATACAAAGTTGATCTTTTACGTGATGCTTGTGAAAAAGGGAAACAAATCAAAGGTTCTTTTGAGTCCAAAAACATCGTTTCTACCTCTAGACCTATGGAATTGCTACATATTGATTTGTTTGGGCCTACCTAAACTACTTCATTAGGTGGAAAAAATTATGGACTGGTAGAGGTATTTGACTATTTTAGATAGACATGGGTTATGTTCCTTTCCCACAAGGATGGGTCTTTTCAGGTCTTCTCTGTATTCACTAAATATGTTTAAAATGAAAAAGGTATTAATGTTGTCTCTATCCATGAGGAAGAATTTAAAAATGAAAACTTTCAATAGTTCTTTGAAGAACAAGGAATTATTCATAATTTTTTTTGTCTAAGAACACCTCTATAGAATGGTTTTATCGAAAGGAAAAATAAATCTTTTCAAGAGATGACTACAACATTGTTGAATGATTTTAACTCTCCTAAATATTTCTGGGTAGAAGTTGTTAATACAAATTGTTATTTACAAAACATAATATACATAAGACCAATTTTGAAAAAGACTCCTTATGAATTATGGAAGGGTAAACAAACTAACATTTCATATTTTCACCCTTTTAGATGTGAATGTTTATTTTGAATACTAAAGACAACTTGAGAAAGTTTGATCCAAAATCAGATAAGGGAACATTCTTGGGATACTCAACATCGTCCAAAGCTTATAGAGTATATAACTTTAGGACTTTGAAAGTTGAGGGGTACATCTATGTAAAATTTAATGATTGTAAACCTAATAAAGAATTATCAAAGCTAAATGAATCTCTTGCAGATTTATATCTAGGCGATTTAAAGACACAGTTTGGATGAGAAACCAAAAATGGACAAAGTTGAGATTTCTTCAAGGAACTAGCAAATGAAATCCTATCATCCTAAGAACCAAATCATTGGGAACATTGAAGATTGGGTTAGAACTCGTTTAACATTCAAAGATGAAGCCCAAGTAGCTCTCCCTCTAAAAATCAAGCCAAAGAACAGAGAGGAAGCTCTTTTGGATGATTGACGGCTAAAGGCCATGCAAGAAGAGCTTTTCTAGAAGAATGACGTATAGAAGCTGGTCTTTCCTCCAAAAGACAAATTCATCATTAGCACAAAATGGATTTTCAAAAATAAACTAAACTAGAATGGTAAGGTTGTGGGAAATAAGGATAGGTTTGTAGCACAAGGCTATTCTCAATAGGAGGGAATAGACTTCACTAAAACTTATGCTCTTATATCTAGTGTGTCCATTGCATGGGCATCCATAACATGAGCATCCATACTCTGTTTGTTCACTACATGCTTACATCTTTCTCTTTTACAAGCCGAGTCAATGCATTTTGTTTACCTATCATATTTCTTTTATTGTTGTAAATCCCAAATGACAATATCTTTTTACAATTAAATGCTCTTTTTACCATTACAATTTTAAAAAAGGTTTCTAAAAATGTTTTATGTACAAAGTCCTTTCATCTTCCCTCTTCTACAAAATTTTGAATCTCGTGCTCTTTATCTTTGTTAAACCCTCTTTTTCACACCCAAAACCCTAACCTTAAACTACCATGGCTTGAAGTGTTGACCCTTGCAATCTCAACCTCTTGTGAACCTCTATGGAAGACAACATCTCTAATCTTGATGATATGGTGGTCTAAATAGTGTATTTCTTCGATAGACTTGCCTTAGTGGATATGGGGATTGACCTTACGATAGAGTTAACCTTTTGTGGGATCCTAGGGTTCTTTAGCTTTGAGCAAGTTGTATGCCCTGTGCTGATTAGAGAATTTTGGAATAACTGTATATACGATGAAACAGCCTTCTATGGCAAGATGCTGGGAATGGATGTTAGGATTGACATTCCTGCAATAGCCACGACAACTTGGTGTGAAAGGGAAGGAAAGGTATATAAGGTTGGATGGGTGCATGCCTATTGTGGCATGTCTATAGTTGAAGACGCTTTTTTAATTACTGATGTTGAAGGGCCTTATGCCCTAAACAAGATGCATGACATGGCTTGCATCTTTCAACAAATTCTCAATAATGGCATCCTTCAAAAGGCGGGTTCCAAGACCATCTCTTTGACATCCACCTATTTGTCCTATTCCATATGGTGATTGGGCAGAAGTTCAGTCTCCCAAGACTGCTTTTTGCACACTTACGGATGAACCTCAAGGAAAAAGGAATCAAGAAGAATCATATGACGCACTCAACCCTCATCACCAAAATCTTCTCAGACTACAAGGTACTAGAGGCCTTCCATGCTCTACCTACTACTAAACAAGTAAAATATGGCTACTCCTTCCGGCAACAAAGGTTTGGAAGAAGCAACATCATGCCTATGAAGTTGGATACCCTCAAGCTAATCCCACTTCTAGACATCAAGCCCACCAAAGCTAAATTGGCAATAGCAATGTCCAAAAAGCCCACGTCCAAACGCATGGCTCCCTCCATTAGAGCCTCTACCAAGAAGAGGAAGTTGGTTCTTCCCTTTTTAGAGAATGATGAAAAGGTTGTAGCATAAACCAAACCATTTTCTATGGTGGAAGAACCTAAAGAAGTAGATGAGGAGGAAATCCCCTTAGTCACGAGGACTAAGAGGAAAGCACCCCATCAAGATCCTTTGTCCAAACCAATTGGAAATATTTCCAAAGGTAAACGCTTAAGATCCTTACCTTAATCTCCCAACCCTACATCTCCTATTCCTACATCTTTTTTTGCTTCTCCTTCTAAGATCCCCACTCTTGAACATATCCCTTTTCTAGCCTTATCTTCAAAACCTACACTAGAAAACCAAACACCTTTCAAAGACCCAAACACTTCACCTCTTCACCCTAATCTCCCTTCACCATTTCAATCCACCATCCAAACCCCTTTGGATGACCCTACACAAGCCATCGTCCAAACACCTTTGGACAACCCAATAATCCATAAGCCTATAGACTCCCTCGATCCTACCACCATCATTAGAAAGGAATGGTCGATCAGTCCTTTTCCTTCAACTAGCCGAGCCTAAAACTTACCCACCTATACTAGTTTACCAACTACTTACCTATACCTACAAATCATTTCGTCCACCCTTATGCCTTCAATTAGCCATTTACTCACTACATGAACCCACTTCACTTCCCCCTAGCCAAATAACAAACAACCTTGGCCCTTTCTACACCCATTTATACCCATAGAAAAACCTTCCCAAACCTTATATCTTACCCTTCATTCTGTGTTATCCCTCCTGGGGTTCTCCCTCATCAAATTATAGTAAAGGAAGAGGAGATGAGTTGGGTAGAAGAAAGATCCCTAGGATCGACCAAATGCAAATCTTTCCACAAGAATTGAGGTTCTCTCCTTTGGGCACCTTGACACCTGGATTTTATGCCAACCTTGAAGACCACTTGATGGAAAAGCTCATCGAAGGAAACTCGACCCTCAAAGTTCAACTCTTCACTCCACTATTCTTGGTCATCAAGCTCATAAATCAAGTCCTAATTCAACTAGACAGGATCTGCACAAGGCTATCAATGGACGACAAGAACAAGAACAAGGAGATGCGTGTCCATAGACTTGCTACTCTAATGCCTTGCATCTTTGAGCCATCTACAAAGTTGCTCACTTGAGACTCGTCTACTTCTGCTTGAAAGGATGGTTCAAAGCACTTTGGATGGGATGATGCATGCCAACTATGGAGACAAAACCTCTTGACCCATAGTCATCAAGCTTTAGGGAGCAACTTAAATCTCCATGAGAAGATGGCCACTACAACACCTTTAATCATTTTTTCTCATATGTTAAAGAAGTTAAAGACCTTTCACTTTGATGATTGGTTAACATTGCCCACCAAAGACTCATCAGTGGATGACTTTAAACAGCTTGGCCTAGCAAACCCTCCAATTCCAATCTATGTCCCCTTCTTCAACCTTAGATATCTTAACCTAAAATCACCTCACTAGACCCTCTTCTAAGCCTATCTTCACCCTTTTGAGCCTCCTACCTCACCATACAAAAAACCACCTTCTACCTTAATACTTGACCCTGAAACCAATGATTCCCAAGCCCTCACCTTATATACAACACCACCACTCTCACCCCAACATGACCTCGTCAAACAAGTGTTTCTAGGAACAAAGGCCTACATTGATAAAAGATTTGATCGACTAGAGTCCAAAATGCTAGATATGCTTTCCAAAATCCTCAACCAACAACAACCACCACCTTCTCCAAACCCTTAAAAAAATTTCTCTTATGTTTTTTTTTTTCTAACTCTAATGGTTATTCTTCCAATCCTTTTTGTTGATAACAAAAAAGGGGGAGAATTTTGTAAAGGATAAAGACAAAGGAGAAAGACATGCATTCATTTTAACACATAAAAGCATGTTTTTTTTTATCATATGATGTTTCACTTATCTTTACTACTTTATATACACTATAATCATTTTATTTGAATGCTTTGATATATCTGCCACATGCTCGAGTATAATATGATAAATCATATATGTATGCTTTGATATTTTTTATTCTAATCTATGTATTAAACTCTTATGCTCTAATGTGTTTAGTATATGTTTCTCTTAACCATCCATAGCTTAAAGAGAGCTAAAATAAGATAGAAGTTATATATATTAAGGGGAACTAGTAAAATAAATCACATGCTTAATATATTATGTCTTGAAATCATATTTCTCTTTAAACATAATTTTTGTCATCAACAAAAAAGGGAAGATTATTGGAACATAAGTCTATGCATCCAAAATTATGGAAATAGATAATAGATTATAATTAACCAACATTATGGAAATAGATAATAGATTATAATTAACCAGTGTTCTCTAGATTTCAGAAGACTTGTAGGTTATTGAACTTAAAGATTGAAACAAACATGTAAGGAAAATTGATCTACTATTTCCATAAGGAACTCACCAACCATAGGCGTAGTCACCGTCCAAAGGATGTACTTAGCATCCATAGAGACACTCACTATCCAAAGAACGTGTTCAATGTCCATAGAGACACTCGTCGTTCATAGGACGTATTAAATGTGCATAGTAAGACTCATCGCCCAAAGGATATTTTAATTGTCCATAGTGAGTGAGACTTATCGTCCAAAGGACATACTCAGCGTCTAAAGACGTATTAAAGGTTCATAGAAGAGCTCAACGTCTATAGATGTGGTGATCGTTCAAAAAGGAACTTACCGTCTAAAGGACATATTCACCGTCCAAAAGGGACTTACCATCTAAAGGATGTATTCACCATTAAAAGAAGGATTCACCGTCTAATATGAGAGCTCAACACCAAAGGACTCATCCAATGTCCATAGAAGAGTGTGATGTCTAATGACGACTTCACCAGTGAACTCAACATCCAAAGATGTTCTTGTCATTAAAAGGAAAGATCATCCAAAAGCAGAATGACTGCACTGTTCCATTCAGAAAGTATCTCTTGAAGAGCATAAAGTATTAGTTATCTTACTTATTTTATCTCATGAATTCTTTCTTTCATATAAAGAGTTGGTTATCATGATCCAACGCTCAAATTTCTGCCTAATATACTGTTTGAAAATGTGTTAAAATTTCATATTGACGATCAACATCAACAAATATTTTATATTGCAAGTAAAATATGATAAAAGGAAGCCCAAATCACGACTTCATTCAAAAGGAACCAACAAACACTTCCTCGCTTATAAATAGTAGACAATACATAAAATTCAGAGAAAAACAGTTTTTCCTGATACAACATTTCTCTATCTTTTGAAAAAAAAGGAGCCTTTGCAGAAGTATTATATTATAAAAAACAATCACATAGCATTTAATGTAGATCTAACCACTCCTCATGCAAAAAAAAATGCTCAAATTTTGACGTGCTATATAAAGGGATCTATCAAGCTCTAAAGATTAGAACAGGAGAAACCAAAATTCCTACTAGCAACTAAACTCTTTAACGCTTTGGACAACTGTCTTGTAAAACTTTCTTTTCAAAGCAAAGAAATATTTGTACTCTATATTGTAAATTCTCATTATGTGAGTTATTTATCTTGTAAAAATTCTTTTGAGTTAACGTGATAGTCTAAAGAGGCTATGTGTCAAAGAATACTTGGGTTTCTTGTAATCAGGTAGATTACCAAGGTTGTAATATCTAAAGAGGTAGAGAATACTTGTTTATAAGTCAAGTAGATTTAGTGAAAATCCTGTGTTGAAGAAACTGGATGTAGCTCTGTTAGAAGAGTGAACCAATATAAATCATGTGTGCTATCTCTCTCTTACCCTATCCTTTTACATTTAGCACCTTTTTGGATGGTCCCTTTGGACGACATGTTTAATCTCCTTTATTAATCCTTTATTTTTGCAAAAAAGCTTTAAAAAATCACACACAATTCAACTCCCATTCTTGTGTGTTATCTTTTCCTTAAAATAGGGCTATTTTACTCAATGAGAGGTGTATCTCATCTAGTAAGTGTACATCATGTTCATAGGATTATGATTCCTTGCTCAATGAATACAAAGACTCTCTCATTGTGTGGAGTATTTTTTTTTTTTTTTCAAATTTTCATGTATTGTTCATGAGGCGATAAACATGGCTCCTTTAACAAGCACTCATATTTTTCTAGAAAGATGAGCCTCGCTAGATGAGTAGAGTTATTCTCTCAACGAGAGCATGGAACAAATTTGCATTTTGGCACGAAACAATTTTGCATTTTGCCATGAAACCACAGTATGTTCACTTAATCTCATACATAATGTTCCATAAAACAACCTAAATATCATTTCATAACATCATAAACATACTCCTTTCATCATAAACATACTCCTTTCATCAGAAACACGAATTTCACAACAAATCACAAAAATCAAGTATCATTATACTTGCATCTTCATTTAAAGAAATTTTTCAACAAATTCGCACTACAGAATCTAGCACATGTTATTATGCCTTTAGACTAATTCTAAATCAACACATTACTCATATCAAACACAAAATCACAGAGAGGCAAACTTTTGTTACATAGAATGAAGCTAGGATGGGAAATCATTAGTGAACGGGCTTAACACTTGCAACAATAGAGGTACTAAAGGCATGGGCAAATTTCTCATATTCAAGGGGTGAAAAGAGCTTCTAAAGCTCAGTTGAAGATCGTCTTCGGTAAAGTCTGCCACCTACCGATTGAAATCGAACATCGAGCTTACTAGGCAATTAAGAAGTGAAATATGGCATATGACCAAGCCAATAAAGAAAGGAAACTTCAGTTGTAGGAACTAGAGGAGCTACGCTTGGAAGCTTATGAAAACTCTCGGATCTACAAGCAAAAGGTAAAACAATTTCATGATAATAGGATTCTGAGAAAAGAGTTTAAAGTTTGCCAGAAGGTACTCTTATTTAATTCCTGATTAAAGCTCATAACTGGTAAGCTCTGTTCTAGATGAGACAGACCATTTGTTATTACTAATGTTTTTCCCTATGGTGTAGCAGAGTTAAGAGACGAAGCTAATAACAGAAATTTCAAGGTCAATGGGCACCAAATAAAGCCATATCATGAAGGTTCGACTCTGAGGATAGGCGAGGTGGAAAGCATCTCGTTGATGGAATTGGCCATCCTAGAAGAAACACTTTGAAGAAATTTCCACATCCCCTTATGTTCTTATGAATTGAGGACAATACATCATTTAAGTGTGTGTGTGTGGGGGGGGGGTAGTGTAGCTGGGAGTAGTGTTTTTGTTTTTCTGTTCTACTTATCACCACTTGTATGTGTTGTATTTTATTAAGTTCTAATCCAACTCCTGACTCCAGGCGTGTGTGTGGTTGTTAACGAGTTTGTGCCGACCCTAGTTCCGTGTTATGTCGGGTCTGTGTCGACTCCAATTCGTCTGTTTTTCGTTTTTCTGTTTCCGTTTTTCTTTTTTTTCTGTTTTCCTTTTTTTTTGTTTCTTTGGTTTTTTCTGTTTTTTGATTGCTGAGAAAATACTTTGAAAAATTTAAATGAATTTCTTTAAGTTGAATAAAACATGAAGATGTAATGCATAATCCTGGATAAGAGATTTTTCAACTTGACATGAAAGGGAATTTTTGCATCCTTAGGCAATGAGTGACTAAAGAATTAAAGTGAAACCATTACTGATAGAGCAATTAAACCAAGTGAGAATTTGAGCCTTGTATATAATAATGACTTTCATCTTGCCATTCTCTTCTTTTCTTGTGTGATTTTGCATCTATGTTGATAGATTACTCTTGGTTTTGCCTTGACTCTTCTTTATACTTCTTATCTCACATGCATTAATGATATGATCTAGGCCTTCTTTCTTGCAAGCTATTAACCAAATAAGACCTACCTTACAATGAATCCCTTGTTAACCTCCTTGAGCCTACAAAACCATCCTTTTTGATATGGTATCTCATTACAAGCCCAAAAGCTGGAAAATCATGATCCACCTTAACCTTGGGGGTCAAAGGAGCTTTGGAATTGTTTTGGGAGTAGGTTCCACATAAGTGTGGGGTGAGACTCCAAGGCATTGCAAGTAAAAGGTACTCCAAAGTAGTTGTACCAAGTGATGCTTGTACGTTAAGAAGAAAGGTTGTTGAAAAAGAAAGAAAATGGTGGATGAAAAAGAAAAAGGCGGCAAAAGCAAAAAGGTTGCAAGAAAAATGCAATACAAGGCTGCAAGAATACAAATGTACAAAACACAAAAGTAAGAAAAGAAAGAAAAAAAATGCAAAGGCAAAGGTAGAGCATTGGAATTATATTTAAAATAAAAGACTTGTAGTATCTTGGAGTTAGTCTCCATACTTATAAGACTTATTCCCCATTGCTCCTCTCTCCCCTTTGGTTATTAAAAACTCAATTCACTTTGTTAACCCTAGCCATGCTACAACCCTAACAAAAGTCCTATTGATCACTGATACATGTGTGTTCAAGTTGTAAAAATTTAGAGGCTAGTCAAAACTTAGAGTGCTAGTAACATAGGATGTTTGAGTGTAAACACAACCCCAAACACTTGAGAGAATGAGAGCATATACCTTGTGAGAGCTCTATCATTTTCGATTGTTCCTTAAATTTTTAGTGTTTCTTGTTCACTTTGGATGTTGGGAATATAACTTTCATAGATTGTTGGATATTTTGAATCTGGGGTGAATGTATAATTAGTCTATTTATCAACTTGATGGTTTCATTTAAACATACATCTTCCTCTCGCAATCAATTATTTTTAAAAATTTTTTCCTTGATGATTTCTTCTCGATTTTGTCCAGGAGTGCAAAAGTGTAAGTGTGTGTATGTGGGGCGGGGGTCTGATAATTCATATTTTAGACACCCAATAAGGTCTTAAGATGGGCACAATAGACTCTATTTTGTAGTTAAGAATCACGTATTAGTCAGGATTCATATTTCCGAGGTAAAAATTGGAAAAATACAAATCTATGCTAATTTGAGGATTGTAGCTAACGAAAAGAGTAAACTCATTTTACAGGTCAAAACTGGAGTCCTATATGAAGTCATCCCAGCTGAGACCGAGTCCGAATCCTCTCGACCATCCTAGCCAAGACCGAAGGCATCTCGGCCAAACTAAAGGCGTCTTGGCTAGATAAGGTTGTCCCAGCCAAATGAGTTCCTCTCCAAGCTGACTCCATCTCCGTCTGCATGCCAACTCCGTATCCACGTGCCGACTTCATCTTCGCTTGCCGACTTCATCTTCGCTTGCCGACTCCATCTTCACATGCCAACTCTAGATGCCGAAGTCATCCCGTCTATCTGGATCCCTCCTTGCATCAAGATCGACTCCACTTCAACGATTTTGAGCATGTGGTCATTTAGGAATTAGTTTGTTTGTTTGCTAAGTCTATTATTTTTGTTATTTCAGTTAGTTGTTAATTAGTTAAGACAATTATTTCTATTAATTCAGTTAGTTTACTGTTAGAGAGTTAGTTAGTCTAAATGTATATAAAAAGGGAAGTGTAGTTCGTACATCGGTTAGCCCTAGCCAAGCCAAGTACACACAACCAAGTTCATACACAGTCACACCCTGCCTTTTAGACTTACGTTCTCACCCATTCCTCATTGTTTCCATGGTGCTTCAATACAGTGTTCAGTTGATCGAGTGGATGCAGGACCAAGGTCTAGGTAGCGGCCAGTTGCTAGAAAGGACTGACTAGGTATCTGGCATACTCTGGTGGACTCACCCCTCTATACCTGGCCATCTCTGGTGGAACATTGCAACTCTGCCATGATGATCGTTGTGGGAGGCTGAGTCCATACATTCATGTATTCACACTTCATGTATCGATCCAATGGTTATTTAATGAAATAGGTTTGCATTTCTCTACTTTTCTGTTTATGAATCTTATTTGTTTCTCTGTTTATGAATCTTATTTGTTTCTCTGTTCTTACTTGTGTCATGATCGTGCATGATAGGAACAGATCATGTTAGGTTAGGGGCCGATCGGAACCAATATAACAACTCTATAGGTAATCGATAGAAAACCTACATCAACCACGGGCGTAATCCCTGCTAACTCGAGGTTGTGATCGTGTAAGCCATTAGTCAGTAACGGACGAATGTTAGGTGATCGTCTTAAGAATTAGGTTGGTGTGGAATCACTTGCATTATTAGGAACCGAAATCGGAACCATTTACTTGCTAACTTTGGAATTGATATGCTAAGTATTTGTTTGTTCATTGTTTGTTGTCTTTAATTTTGTAACCTATAGTTTGCTTTCTACCTTTACTTTGTCATTCCATAAAAACCCCCTGCTTTTCTATTCATTGTCCAAGTCCGCCTTCTGCATTCTCGATTCTACATTATTCCTAATTTTCTACACTTGGCATCACAAGAATAACGTGTCCTTGAGAGAGTCGACCTAGGTTGCTCCTATGCTATCTAAATCATAGGTAATCTAGTTATTTTTTATAGTTGAATTGACGACTAAAAACAAGCTTATCACTGGTGAGTTAGGTTTAGTTGAGAGTGTGAAGTCTCTATGACTTCATTCATTAAGCAAGACAACCCACTTGCTGAGTGAGTAGAGGAGTTTTGGAGAATGCTCTATATGGCTCCTCAAGATGAACCCTCGCTAGGAAAAAGACGTGAGGTTTTAGGAGTTAAGCCATAGTGGCTTCGCTCGCTGGGTGAATGATTCATTCGTTGGGCAGGTAAGCATAGTAGGAACTCTTTGTGGCTCTATTCTCTAAGTGAGACTAAGGGCTCATTAGGCAAGTGCATGTACCTAAGAAGTACCTTTTCTATAGGTAGGACTCACTAGGTGAGAGATACCACTTAGTAGGTGAATCTAGAGACAGTGCAAAAGGTGCTAAGTTAAGAAAAATTGAATCCTTTGAATAATTGTATCTTTTAAAAGATTGGATTAGGTAGGATGGTATAAAAGACTAAAGTGGAATGTAAATAAGTTGATATTCATAAGAGTTATAATATGACTCTCTTTGAGAAATAGAACATGTGTTGTTAATGTTATAGAGTGAGATGTTGACCATACTTTTAAGGAAATGGTTGGTGGATCATTCTTTATTTTGGTGATTTCAGCTTGCCTTAGAGGTATAGCTTGGTATACGGGTCAATTTATCCGTTTAAGCCCACCTCACATAAGTCTACAACTTAAATGGATTGGACCAACCCATAGTGCAAATTAAATGGTCCAAATTTTATAAGTTTGCATCTGCATCACATAGTTTGTGAGCTAATAGGTCAATCTGCAACCCACAAATAAAAAAATGTTTAATATTTAACTTGATTTTATAAAAATCACATTTTATAAAAAAAATGATATACATATCAAACTAACCCAATAATCATAAACAAATTAAATACCTATTGTTCATGATATTTTTTTGTTCTTTCATCTTTATTGGTGGAGGTCGATGACATTTGATTTCTCAAAAATAGAAACAAATAACAAAAATTTAAAATAAAATATAATTATTAATCTAACCAAGTAAGAGTTGAATATTTTTTGTTGATTAACCAAATATATAAACCAAATGTAATTAAAACTTTTACAAACTATACACACACATTTTAAAAGTATAAATTTAATAAAAGCCAATGGATAAGCCCACAAGCTTGTAGGTAAAGGCTAAATGGGTCAGGCTAAAAAATCCCTCATCTTAAATGGATACCATATATTATGATCGTGGATCATGCAAATTGTGGGTTAAACAGGCGGCCTATGGGCCTCAACCCATTTGCCTATTTTTACTTGGAGGTGACCATGATGAAATGGTGGATACCTATTTTTAGTAGTCATATGTTCAATGAAACTGGGAATGACATGAGAATCACAACTATTGTTGTGAGATCTTTGAGGTTGTTATTGACGAGTAGACATGTAAGTTGTTAAACTACAAAGAGTTATGAGATTCACAACCAGTGTTGGTTTGGGGGAGGTAGGGTTGTGTAATACCTCAATTTTCATATTATATTTATTAGTATTGTTTGTAATTATTCTATTAAATAAGTTGGATGTTTATGTTTTGTTTCATCACTAGTTGAATAAGCTATATTTTGGGAAATAAGTGTTAGGCTTGAAAATGAGGTTTTTATAAGTAAATTGGAGGGAAGAGACTTTGGGCTTCATTTTGAGTTAGGAATGTGCACAGGCTGTTGAGTATGGTTGTGCTTAAGTGAGCACACTTGTGTTGGCCAAGTGGTTAGTAAGCAAGCCCATGCTCAATGAGCACTCTTATGTTGGGTAGGCAACGTGTGAACATGCTTGTGATTAGCTGAGCATGCTCAGGCTCATTGTGGGTTGTCATAGTGAGTTGCGAGGCTAATTTTAAAGCTATATAAAGGAGCAACGTGCAATACCCATGGGTTACACATCAATTTTCTAAAAATACTAGTACTTCGTTTGTAGAGGATTAAATAAGAGAATCCCTAGAAAGGATGCTAGAGGATCAAGGAAAAGAACCCCCAAAGAGGATGCTAGAGCAATAGGATAGAGAATCTTAAGGGGGTAAATCAAATTGAGTTTCTATTTTCTAGGTAAAAGGGGTAGTGAGAAGTCTCGTTCAAGGGTATAAGGATAATTGTGGGTAGAAAGGTCGTCCCTAGGACCCTCCTTTAATTGTATGTTTTGGTTCTTTAAATGAGGGATGATTCCCTGGATTAGATTTATTGTTTGAAATGTTATATTGATAAATGTATGCTCTTTGTGGTCTCTAAAGGGGAACTCGAACTTGGATTAGGATATAATTGTGTTTTGTGATATGATATTGTTAGGAATTGGTTGTGGATGTAAAATGTAAAAAACTCTAGGTTCCCTTTGGTTTTTGCAAATTGTAGGAGAATTTAGGAAAAAATTGCATGTTTGAAAGCTTGAGCATGCTTGTACTTAAGATGAATAGGTTGTGCTAAATGAGCATGCCCATGCTTATGTTCAACACACATGTGCTTACCTACACTAGTGGTGCACGATCGTGTTTTAGGGAGCACGCTCATGTTGCCTTAAGCGTATTTGAATGTGTGGTTTTTTATAGCTTTTTGTGTTGAGAATGTATATGTGAATTACCTACATTGGTTTGTGTATGCATAGACTCAAATGACACTTATCAAGTGAGTCACTTAGCCTAGAGGGGCTAGAATGAGTACTCATTGTTTGTTATAGGTCATGGATAAAGTACCTAGGCTTAAGAGCACAAGAATGATCCTTACCATCCGAATTGGTGAAAACAATAAAATGAATTGTGGTTGTGTCATGCATCATGTAAATAAGACAAGGTTGTAAGGAAATGGATACATACTCGATTGGTAAAGGCATTAGATCTCTTGGCACTACTCGATATGGAAACCTTTATGATCATGCTTGATGCCACGAGCTGAGGAAAACAATGCAAGCTAAGTAAATCCCAACCTTCTACCATCTGGTATCATGCTAAAATGGGATAGATCAATTAAAGGGTTGAGTTGTGTAACTTATAACCCACTTTCTTGTGTTAGATTGATACCATATGACATATAGAGTAGTGACTAGGTTGCATTTATTATCATTCATATGCACTTATGGAATTACCTATGTGACTGTGTATGATATAACTATTATGTGTACTACTCCTATTTATGTTTGTACAATGAGCTTGAGTGAGGCATGTTTCTTACTCCTTTTTTGTTTTGTACTTACTTATGTTTAGGTTGATCATTATTTGCTTATGAGAATGAGCAGGAGTAAGGGGAATGAGTTAGGGCTCCATTTCATTGTTCTTTTTACTACTCTTATTCTGGATTTTATCACTCTGATAGGATATTTGATATCATGGCTAGATTTAGTTATGTTTTGAACAATATTTGGTATGATGTTTTGTTTATAAATCATTTGTATTAAATTGGCATTTGAAGTGCCATTAAGGCACATTTACATTTATGTTTTTGTTTGATGAACAAAACATGTGAGACTTTTTACAATTGAATAGATTAGTTAAGTTTTGAATATTAAATTATCTGATGTTTCCTTATGTATCTTATTAGAATATAGATTGGGTAATAGGTGCCACAAGTGACACCAAAGGTTTATCGTCTACATCATCACCACCATAGTGATCCTCTAGATGCTTTTATTGTTTTGTTTAGGGGCCACCTTGTAGGGTGTTTTGTGTATCCATCTTTCCTTTTTCTTTTTAAGATGTATCTTTGTGTTTGAGCAAATGTTTAACCCTCAATTTCATGTTTCTTTTCTTTTTATGCAAGTGCCATGAGGCATAGGCTTTTCCCTTGTATCCAAAGTTGATGTAATTGGACTTAAACATGTACGCACACACATATTATGCATGTTTATGATCATTTTATGTTGTATTTTATACTTTGTTTTCTCATTATCATGTATCACGATAAGGAAAAGGAAAAAAATTACCTATTATTTTCAAAATCATATTAATGCAAGAGTTCAATTAAAATTACCCTTCTATGCTTAGTATAGTTTTAACTTGTTTACATGTTGTGTCAGCCCTTAGGCTATTACAACTTTGGTGGTATAAGAGCTAGTTGTGTCCTTACGAGAATGCACTTATAGAGAATTGGTTCATTATGGTTTTGTTGTGTGATGTTGATAGGAATATGAAAGAGAATGAAAATGACCTTCAAGAGGACTTGAAGACCATGGAGGCTACTACATTGAAAGCCACATGACAAAGGAAGAATGAGAAAGATTCGAGAAGTGCATAAGGAAGTGAGCCTCCTTAAAAGCCAAAGAGGGCCCAATAATGGGCCAATTATATACACCTTGTTTGGTTTTCATGTTGGCCTTGTCTAAACTCTTTTAGGACCTTTTAATTTTTGTATTAGAGTGTGGTTTCCTTTTAATTTTGTTGCTTAGTTTGCATTTGGGTCCAAAGGCCCAAACTAGCTAGGGAGCCCACTTAGAGACCAAAATTTTGTCACTAATGGCATCCCATTTTAGCTTGCTTTTGGAGTATTTGTAGGATGCGTTTTGGGGTTTGTATATAGGCCTTTTAGATTAGTCTTAAGCTTAGCTTAGTCTAATTAGATTTGATTAGCATAGACTATTAAAGGATCAAATGTATTTAGCATTATATGAAAATTGTGATTAGCTTAGTGACTAGGTTGCATTTATTGTCATTCAAATGCATCTTATGAAAATTGTGTTTGTTGCACTTGAAAACATTCTCTCTTCTCTTGTTCTTAAGCAAGAATCCATTTCTCATCAAGTTTCTATGAGACTTGTGAAAAATATTTAATTCTCTTATCTAATCCCTTAAGGATTAGTAGTAAGTTCATTTGTACCTTAATCCATTTCCCTTTTCTTCTTCAATTTGCAAAATCAATGCTAGCCTAGATCTATACATTTTTTTTATTCTCATGGTTTATGTGTTGAATGTGGATCTAATGTTTCATTAGATATGGATTTGTTTAGACAAGGAAATTATTATTGGTTGTTAGAGTGTGTTTGACTCACCCTTGCTTGTTGAGATTTTCGAAAAGGAAATGTCTATGTCTTGAGATTTTCGAAAAGGAAATGTCTATGTGATGGCTTTTGGCTGGTCTTTTCTGATCTAGTTGTGCTTTTGTAGTTTAGGATACAGGGTCAAGGTTCAACCCCTCCAGTTGACTTCTCTACAATCACTAGAGAAATGGAAGCAATGGCTATAGGGATGGCAACGAAAGACGGCGAATGCACAATAACATGTTGCGATGGCAAAACAATATTAGGATGCTATGGAGTAGTTGGAGATTGCTTGGGCTGCAACGAAGAACATCAGGGTAGTGGATTCGTTTGGTTTTCATGGGTAAGAGGAGTTTAGGAAGAGTGACCCTCCTCATTAGTGGCAATCAAATTGGCCTCCTACTAAATACTAGGTTCACTGTACTCACTTCTTTCAAATGTTTAAGGATTTAAATTTTTGAACACTCAAGTCTCCTAGTGAAAACTCATTTCTATGAACTTGTTAATCAATCAAATCTCCATGACTAAGTTTCTCAAACATGTAAAGGTTGGGGGGCTTTCTTGTGTTGTAATGGGACCAATAGCTTATGAACTTACCTTTTAACATGGAGGCACCCCTAAGAGTCTCTTTGTAGCAATTAGCATTCCATACTTCATGTCTTTCTTTGTCTTATCTTTTCCCATTTCTCCTTTTTTTCCCATTTTGTGCGAGTATTCCTTTTTGAACTCCAAAATTTACGTTTTACTATATTTTTTTTCTTTTTTTAATACAATTGGAGGAGGAGGAATTTCTCAGGACAACAAATTCTCCTATTATTTTCAAGCAAAGGTTGAAATCTTTGTTATGCTATACTCATCCTTTTGACAAACACTATTTTGTAAGGTCATTAGGGGTGCTCAATTTATATGGATTCCTAATAAATTAATTTGCATAGGCTCAAAATGAGAACTAATGGTCACTGAACATAAAATTTTGTACAATAATGACCCCAATCAATCTTTCACATGCAAGTAAAACAAGTTTGCTTAGATATGCATCTTAAAATGAGTTAAAATGTATCGACGTCAGGGACACGCTCAAGGAAAAAAATAAGGGTAATCAATCTATCCTTTCTTTTTCATGGTGTTCATCCTTCAATCTTTGAAGGAAATGAGCATGTACCTTTTATATTGTTGAATTTTCCTTACCCTTCTCTTTCTCTTCAACGATGCTCTCTTCAATGAGAGACTTATCTTTTTGTGAAGTTGCTTGCTTCTTCCTCTTTGTTGGCTCCTCCAACTCTTTCCCACTTCTAAGAGTGATAGCCTTTAATATCTCTTTTGGATTTAGGCTTCGTTTGAGTAGGCAAGAAGCCTTGAACTTTTTGGGACATCAAAGTAGTCAAATTGGATATTTGAGTCTCCAAAGACTTGAACTTGTCATCATTTTTTGCCATATACTGCATCATAGTATCTTGTAAAATTAGCATTCTTTCCTCTTATCTTGAACTTTGACTTTGATTTTTCATGTGAGGAGACTTATAAACATTTTGGTTTTACCCATTTTGTTATCCTCCTTATGAGAAATTAAGGTAGTATCTCCATCCAAGATTATAAGTGGAGAAATAGGGAGTCGTTTTTGTTTAGTTAGAGCTACTAGCATAATTTCCCTCCTCAACTACTTTAGGACAGAAATTGCCCATTTGGCAGTCATTGCCTTCACATCCTATTGCCCCATACTACTCACATGTGGGAGGAAGAGGTGTAAGGATACTTGAACATGTGCATACATCAAAGTCTCCAATTGTTTAATAATTGCATTCAACTTCTATTGCTTGACCACTCTTGTCTCTTGTTAATATGCATAATGGTTCATCCAAGCATAATCAATGCATGTCTTACTTAGAATGGAAAGACCATTATAGAAATTTTAAATCAGCTACCTCACCAAGAAGCCATGATGTGGGCACTTGTAGAGGATATCTTTAAATCTCTCTTATTCTTAAAATAGTGACTCTTGCTCAAACTAAGAAAAATCGATAATATCTTTATGGAGTTTGTTTGATTTTTCCTGAAGGAAGTACTTGAGCAAGAATCTATGGGTGCATTGGTCCCATGTATTAATGGTTCATCTAGCAAATATGTCAACCATTCAAGTGCTTTATTTGTCAAAGAGAAGTGAAATAGTCCTAATTGGATAGCATTGATGAAGACATTTTTTTACCTTATAATGTCCATGATCTGCAAATTGTCCAAAGTTTTACACCATGTAAATCACTGTAGGCTTTAGTTTGAAGTTATTTGCTTCCACTACAAGGCGATGGACGTTGTTTGTCACTCCTATAGTGGGAGCAAAATAATCTTACAATATCCTATGTGGTGGTGGACCATGGTGGTCCTATTTGTTCCCTAGTTTAGTCATCGTTCTATGTTTTTCTATTCCTACAGGTTACTCTCTTAACCTCAAGATCAAACTATAACATAGGTCTTTAAGAACGGGTTAACATAAACAAATAATGATTATAACACTACAATTAACAAAATAAATTATAAATAATTAAAATAGAATAAACTAAAACAAATAAAAAATGATAAAAAATAAAAAAGTAAATACGATAAATTCAAAAAAAATGTATGAACAAAAGAATGTCTAATCCTACTAGAATTTCCTTCTATTGATATTGCAACTAGATTCTGACAATGACACTAGAAACTTGATGCATTTTAAATACGCTTATAAGTAAGCGTACCTTATCAGTTATCGCAATAATAACAAGGAGGTGAACCCAAATATTGTATCCAAGAGACTAGTTAGTGTGTACTAATTTTTAGAAATTCTAATTAGTCTAGGCAAATAATTTTCAAGGTTTGTTTATCATCAGAATTAAAATTATGAGAAAATCTTAACAAATAAATTGAACTCAAGTGCAGTTGTAGATTGAGTGACAAGGGTTATAGTTTTATTTATGGTCTTTATTTCACAATTCTAATTTTACATGAATCCTCTAAATTAGTTTCCAATTGCTGATTTTACCTTTTATTTCTATTAAGAATCCTTACAGCCAAACTCCTAAGAAATTTTCCTCTTAATTAAGTTTCTAGTTAGTCATATAGAAACCTAATTCAGAGCATGTATAATATATGTAGAGACATATTAATTAAATTCATTTAATTTTGAAAAAGTTTTATTCATGTAATTTTTCAAAACCCAATTATTTTATAGTTCTACCAATTAATTATGGTACAACCTTTGTTCAATTAATCGATTAAAATAATAAAAAAAAGGTGATCAAACTTCAGCAAGAAGTATAACAATAAACCAACTCAACTTATGAGGAAGATGAAAATTCCAATTAAATTAAGAATTTGAGTTTCTTAGCACAAATTACATCATAACCCTAATTGGGGATTTAGCTAGCCATTATAATGGTGAAACAAAAAATTTCAATAAAATACATGAAAAAGAAAAATAAGAGATTTTTTGTTTTTGTGGGAGAAAAATAAGAGATAGAAATTGTAACATGTGATATCCTCGTTCTTCTTCATTTCTCCACTCTATAGCTTTCAAAAACCACATAAGTCATCAATTTCTCTATAAAAACTAAGATGTCTCTTTCTATTTTCCTTTTTTCTTTTTTCCTTTTTTCCTTTTATAAGCAAAGAGGCAGATTAAGGTATAACAGACAAGCACAATTATTCTTCGATTAGCATAGTACAACAAGACTAATTGTGCACATGACTTGTACGATCATTCTAACTTACAATACAAAAATTCCATAATCATAAATGGTTATCTCTAGTAAGTCAGGGTGTGCTCGTATTCATGAAGCAGAACCTTTAAATTGAAACGCATATGCGTTCTGACCAATAAGGTCATGCTTGTTAGAAATTTATAATTTCTATTAATTATTTGGACATCATACATTAGCTATCTATTTATTTATTTAATGATTATAATATTAAGTGATCTAATTTAAGTGATCATATAGACTTCTTTAAAATGTGATATGAGTTTAATGAGTGAATATTCATGTTGACTCATTAGGGGATAATCAAAGCCTTATATAGACTGACACATGAAAAATGGTTATGGTCCCCAAGAAACCAAATCAAAAATAACCGTTGCTCTTCCCCATCAAGAAGAAAAACAAAGATTACTTAAGAAATTAAGATGATTTGGTTGAGGAAAATAACAATACCAATTACTAATGACATTTGAAGATTCCGATGTGTTTTCAATCAACTCCTATATATCCAATTAATGTGATAACATTTATGAAATGTGCAGCATAATGCTATTTTTGTATGCGCAGTACAGCATTCATATTTTAAATGTCAATCGCTCCTTTATCCAAACATGCCAAGTGCAGTTTTTTTTTTCTTTTATTATTATTATTATTATTATTATTATTATTATTATTATTATTATTATTATCATTATCATTATCATTATCATTATCATTATCATTATCATTATCATTATCATTATCATTATCATTATCATTATCATTATCATTATCATTATCATTATTATTATTATTATTATTATTATTATTATTATTTATGCTTTTAGTAATAATAAATAAATAAATTATTTTGTCAAAGGCATACGGTGAACACTTTTTTTTTGTCAAATGTATTAATATTAATGTTTGTATGCGTCCTTGGACATGATTTGAGTAATCTTATACCCTTCTCATTTATTTATATTTAATTGGTAATTTTTTAAATTAAATTAATTAAAACAATATATTGTCAAAGTAATCTTTATTATATAAATTGATTTAATTTATATTACATAGATGTATGTTAGTATAAAATTATTTATGCAAATTATACTCGGCCCAAAAAGGAAGACACAATTTGGTCAAATAATAACATATTTATGATAGTAAATATGTGACAATTATAAAGTTTTATTTTTAATGTGAACAATAGTTGGTCTAAAGAGAGACTATTATTTGACAAAACTAATTATCAATATTTGATTATTACAATGACAGTACCACTTACAAATTAATTTTTCCATCAAAAGACAAATTAATGTTTTATTAGGTATTTTGTGATAGGTCTATTATGTGATAGGTCTATTATGTGATTTATCTACTCTTGTATATTTTGTATGCCTTCTTTCTTTTACACATTTTTAACTTTTACTTTCTATTTAGTTGCTATTACTAGTATTGTCAATGTTTATACTCAAATAAATAGTATTTCAATGTTAAATGGGACAAATTTTAAGGTTCGGAAGAAAGTCGTAGAGAAATTTATTCCAACTCCAAAAAATCTTGAAGAGGTTAAAATTGAGAAATGAGAATGCTCTAATTGAATATGTCTCATGATTATGAAGCGTTTCAGGGATCTGTTTCTAATAGTCAAAAGTGTAAGGAAATTCATTGAAGAAATTGAGCAATTCTTTACCAAAAATGAAAAGATGGAGATGAGTAACCTTTTGGCTAAACTCATCTCCATGAAGTATAAATGCAAATGAAATATAAAGGAGTACATAATGGAGATGCCTAATCTTGCATCAAAACTCAAGTCACTCAAGTTAGAGCCTGGTGAAGACTTGTCCTTGCACTTGGTTTTGATCTCACTTCCTGTACACTTTGGACAATTCAAAGTGAGTTATAATACACAGAAAGACAAATAGTCCCTCAATGAGCTTATATCTCATTATGTACAAGAAGAAGAGAGGTTGCAAAAAGATAAGACCGAGAGTACTCACTTTGCTTCGACTTTGCAAAATAAGAAAAGAAAGAATATTAAGGGTGTTATGGAATGGTCTTCTCAACAAAAGAAACCAAAGAAGGATGAGGAATTTACCTACTACTTCTATAAGAAGTCAGGACACATGAAGAAATAGTGTCTTAAGTACACTACGTGGCGTGTAAGGAAAGATAAATTTCTTTCTCTAGTTTTTTCTAAAGTTAATTTAAATTTTGTACCTAAGGATACTTGGTAGGTGGATTCTGGTGCTACTACTCACATAAATGTGACTATGCAGGGTTGTATGTGAAGCCGACCACCAAGTGATAATGAAAGATTCATTGTTTTGGGCAATGACAAGTTGCAATAGAGGCTATTGGAGCTTTTAGATTACAATTGAAAATTGGATTTCATTTGGATTTGTTTGAGACTTTTGTTGTGTCGTCTTTTAGGTAGAATTTAATTTCTATTTCTACTTTGAACAAATTTGGTTTTTCTTGTTCTATTGGAAATAATAAAGTCAGTCTCTACCAAAAATTCAAATGTTGTTAATTCTGGTTCATTAATTGATAATCTATACATGTTGGTGTTATTAGTTCCCATGACGAAATACTTAAAACAAACAAACATAAGAAAATTAGGTGTCAAAAGAGCTAAGGATGTCTTAGAACTAATACATATAAACCTTTATGGTCCTTTCCCTACAGCTTCTTGGAATGGACAACAATACTTTATTACGTTCATAGATTATTACTCTAGGTACGACTACCTATATTTGATACATAAAAAGTCTCAATCTCTAGACATTTTCAAGTCTTTCAAGGCTGAAGTTGAATTTCAACTTGGAAAGAAAATTAAAGCCATCAAATCTAATCTTGGTGGTGAATACTATGGTAGATACGATGAATCAGGAGAACAACATCTAGGGCCTTTTGCACTTTTTCTTAGAGAGTGTGGAATTATTTTGCAATACACCATGCCAGGAAAACTTATCATGAACAGTGTGATAGAATGAAGAAATTGAACTATTAAGGATATGAAGTATGATCAGTCATTTTTCTTTGCTAGAGTCACTATAGGGAGAAGTGACAGTACATATTTTATACCCCTTATAAGGTCTTTAGATGGGTAGAATAGAATATAAATAATAGTTAAGAATCATGCATTAGCTATGATTTAGATTTCCAAGGTTATACTAAGGAAGATACAAATCTAGGCTAAGTTACTGATTTTAGCTAACAAAAATATGAGTCTTGTTTTACAGATCAGAGGAGAATTCTGACGAAGTCAAATCAGCTAGAGGAAGATGTCCAGGCTAGACGAGACCTTCCAAGTCGACTTCATCCTGGTCAAAATAAACATCCCAGCAGAGGCGACTCCTGTAGAGCCGGCTCCGTGCTAAGGTGACATCTGCATGCCGACTCCAGACCGAATGCTGACTCCAAAGCAAATGCCATCCAGAATCGGATCCATCTCGACATCAAAAGACCGACTCCACCTCGGCAAATTCAAGCACGCGCATAAAATGTAATTTAACACGTGGTAGTTAGGCAAGTCTGTTAGAGTTGTTATTTCAGTTAAAGTCTATTATAGTCAGGCAGTTAAAATCGTTAATTCAGTTATTACGGTTATAGAGTTAGTTAGTTGGTTAATGCATGTATAAATAAGGGTGCATAGCGACGTTCATTTGTTAGCTAGATCGATCATATACAGCTATAATTAGCCTAACACACTTTCCATTCCACGAGCTTAAATTGCCTTCATACCTCTTTGTTCCATGGTGCTTCAGAGAGTGCCTAATCGATCGAATAGGTGCAGGACCTGTGTATGGGCCGATCGGAACCACTCTAACAACAAAATAGATAATTGTTAGATAATCTACATCAACTAAGTGCGTAATCCCTACGAAACTCGAGGCAACGATTGTTTAAGTCCTCAGTTAGCAAGGGACAAATGTTCGAAGATTGTTGTAGGTAATTGGGTTGGTGAGAAATCGCTAACATAGTAAGAATCTAAATTAAAATTAGTAAGTGATAAATCAGGATAGTGATAAGATAAATGTCATAGTAGTCTTAATAATCTTAGTAATCTTAGGGGCCTTAGTCAATCCTAGGTAGCTTTTAATCTTTACGTTCTTTAATTGTTTTATCCAATCTTTACGTTTCTTGGGAAATTTACTGTTTTGTTCAAAATCCCCCATTTATATTTCTCACTGAGTCTGCATCCTACTTCCCAATTTCGTAATCTTTACCAGCCTTTTACACTAGAAAATACAAGAACCATGTGTCCTTGAGAAGAATGACCTAGGTTGACCCTGATGAGTCATATTTTATACACTTTATGTGGGCTTAAGATGGGTGTTGTTAAAAATGTTTAATAATTAAAAAGTCTTGTCTTAATCAAGATTTGAATTATGGGCCTAAAAACAAGAGAAATACAAATTTCTGCTAAAATGAGGTTTTTAACTAACAAAAAGGTTAAGACTCGTTTTACAGGCCTAAATGCCAAGCCATCTCGGCCCAAGTCATCTCGGCCCAAGCCGGGAACATCCCGGCCAGTCCAGCGCTCCCGGTCAAGCCGACATCAATGACGAAAATCTCGCCTAAAATCACTCTGGCAAGAATGCAAATATGATTAGCCAAGATTAAGGAATCTGTAATGCAGATATGATTTGCTAAGATTAAGGAATCTATAATGCATATATGATTTGCTAAGATCAAGGAATCTGTAATGCAGATATGATTTGCTAAGATTAAGAAATCTGTAATGCAGATATGATTTGCTAAGATCAAGGAATCTGTAATTCGGGTAACTAGGAATGCAGATATGATTTTGCTAGAAATTAGGAAACTGGGAAACTCCTAAGATTGAGGAGATTGTATTCTGTAATTCGAATTGGAATCTTTAGGATTTAAAATTCTTTTTATAGGATTAGATTTAGATTTATCTAGCTTGTGTATAAATAAGCACACCAGGCCACGTCTTCAAGTGTGGAAAAACAGTGGGATTCTAGACCTAGCACCGTCAACAACTATAGACATTCCAAGCTAGCACGGTGGTACAAGAAGCTTCAGTAAGGTGTCTCTCTTGGTACAGGATCAGGATTTGGGAAGTGGGAAGCTGTTGGAGGTGATCGCTCGGTATAGCCGACACACTCCAGTGGACGGAAACCTCAACATCTGGCCATCATTGGTGCACCACTGCCGTCCTTCGAAGGCGATCGTCGTGGAAGGTGGACTCTCTGGAGAATGCTGAATTCCCACCTTTGTATTCAATTCTAATTTCAATATTATAACTGGTTTGCAATTCTATCTCTTAATTATAATTTCTGCACTTTAATCTACTTTTGACCTTGCCGCGATTGCACATTGTTAGGAGTAGATCACGTTAGACTAGGACCGATTGGAACTGGTTTAATAATTTGATTAGGTAGACAACCCAAAATCAACCAAGTGCATACTCCCTGCTAGTTGATGAGGTAGTGATTGTGTAAATCCTCAATATGGCAATGGACAAACGTTCAACGATTGTCATAAGAATCTAAGGTTGATTCGGAGCATAATCCTAAGTAAGAAAGGCAAACTGTTATGTGTTGATTCTTGAATTAGTATAGTAAGTTAGTATAGATTAGTATAGTTTACTTTTCTGCACTTAGTTTATTTTCTGCACTTAAACACAAACCCCCATATTTACTGATTTTCTAGAGTCTGAGACTGAGTCAGTCTGACTCCGTCGCATCTATCCGAGACCTAGTCGGCATTCTGCACTAAATGTTTTCTGCATTAACTCTGATTTTCACACTTAGCACAATCTGAACATACTGTGTCCTTGAGAGAATCGACCTAGGTTAGCTATACTATAGTTAGCTTTAGTATTTATTTGAGGCGTGTAAGACGATTAAAAACTCGCTTATCAGACCCTGTGCTACTTTTACATAGGAAAAATCTAGTATTTTGATAGGAGAAGTGATGACATTCTTACAGCTTATCAAGAAGCCTTAAAGAACACAATTTACATCTTTAATAGGATGTCAAGTAAAGTAGTTAACAAGACCCCTTACGAACTTTGGATTAGAAAAAGCCCAAGCATCAAATACTTGCACATTTAGGGTTGTCTAGTTGTAGCACGGTCATATAGGCTACATGAAAGAAAATTGGATTCAAGAACAGTTAGTTGTTATTTTGTTGGCTATGTTGAACACTTTAAGGGCTATAAGTCTTACGATTCCACATCAAGATTCTTTTTTGAAACGGGAAATGCGAGATTTCTTGAGGAAGTTGAGTTTGAGAAGGAAGAGAACATAAGGAATATTGTCTTTGAGGAAGAATTTGTTAATAACATTGGTCAAGTCCTTATACCTATTATTGTTCAAGAAACAACTCTAGTAATAGAAGACAATGTTTAAACTATTGTTCCTAACATTGTTCCAAAACAAGACTATGATGAAGTTTTCCCTCAAACACCTATAGAGCAACCTCAGCAACCTCAACAACATCAAGAAGTGTCATCAAGGAGATCCATTAGAGAGAGGGGACATGCAATTCCAAATGATTACATTATCTTTTTCCAAGAACATGAGGATGACATTGGTTTAACAAAAGACGATCCAATCAACTTCTGTCAAGCTATGCACAATTCTAACTCTCAAAAATGGACTAATACCATGAAAGATGAGATGAAGTCTATGTAAGATAATGATGTTTGGGATCTCATCGAATTACCTGAATGTGTGAAACCTATTGTTTGCAAATGGATATTTAAAACTAAAAAGGTTTCTAAGGATAATACCAAGAGATATAAGGCTCGTCTAGTTGCTAAATGCCTTACTTAGAAGGAAAGCATTAACTACAAGAAAACCTTTTCTCCAGTATCTTCAAAGAATTCTTTTAGAACAATAAAAACAATAGTACCTCATTTTGATTCAGAGCTCCATCAAATAGATGTTAAGAATATGTTTCTAAATGGTGACAACAACTTAAAAACTTTGTATCAAATTACTGTATGCAAACTAAAAAAATCCATTTATGGTCTCAAACAGGCTTCTCGTCAATGGTATCATAAATTTCATCAAGTCATTACCTCATGGTTTCGAGGAAAATGTAGTCGACGATTGTGTATATCTCAATGATAGTAAATACATATTATTGGTACTATATATTGATGACATACTTCTTGCTAGTAGTGACATATGCTTGTTGCATGAAACCAAGATATTTCTAACGAAAAATTTTGAGATGAAAGATCTTGGGGAAACTTTTTTGTGTTGGGTATTTAGATATTGAGAGATCATTCTCAAGGTATCCTAAGGTTGTCATAGGAGAGCTATATAAACAAAGTCCTAGATAGATTCGGCATGAAAGATAGTAAATTAGGAGACACCGTGATAGCTAAAGGATACAAGTTTAATCTCAAGCAATGCCCCGAAAATGACCTTGAAAAAAACAATATGTAAAAGATTCCTTATGTATTAGTAGTAGGGAGTCTAATGTATGTTGAAGTTTGTACTGTCCTGATATTGTTTTTTGTGATGGGAGTTTTGGATAGGTATTTGAGTGATCTCAAAATGCAGCATTAGAAGGAAATTAAATGCGTGATGAGTTAATTAAAGAGAACAAAAGGGTATGTGCTCACTTATTGGAAATTTGAAGGATTGGAGAGCATCGAGTACTTTGACTCCGATTTTTCTAGATGCCAAGATAGCAAATGTTCCACATCTTAATACTCTATATGTTGGCTAGAAGAGCTATCTTTTGGAAGTTTGTTAAACAAACTTTTATAGCCCCTTCGACCATGGCTACAAAATTTGTACCTTGCTTTAAGGCATCCAACCATGGGATATGGCTGCAAAACTTTGTTACTAGTTTGCGAGTGGTCGATGATATTGAAAGGCCATTGAAAATCTAGTGTGACAATAATTTGGCAATCCTTTACTTCAACAACAATAGAAGTTCTACAAAGTCAAAGTTTATTGACATCAAGTTTCTGGTTGTTAAAGAAAGAGTTCAAAATAAATAGATTTCCATAGAACTTATTGCGACAAGTTTTATGCGAGCTAATCTATTGACTAAGGGGCTGATATCTAAGGTTTTTCATGAGCACACTACTTATATGGGTGATTTTCCTTAGGATACATTAGTTCAATGATAGTGTATATGTTTTATGTTTTACTTTGAACATTTTATTGTTCTTTGATTTTTTGTAGAATAAAATTGATGGTTTATGTTTACATTTTGAACTTGCATATGTTTCCTTGTATGTAATAATTGTGTTACATTCAAAGAGTTTGGATTGACCTCACTAAATACTGAAGAAGAACCAATTGGAAATAGACATATTTGATATCACATTACATGTAATTTCTATGTCACTCATCCATATTTGTTCTATGTCATTAAGTATATTAATATGGTAATCATCGTGATGTAGTCATGTTTGTTTATGATGAAAGTTGTGATGGTTTCATTGTTTATATATAAGATGGATCAGATTATATCGAGGAAAAGTCTAAAGATAAATAGCATACAAATGCATGCCTAAGAAATTTTGTAATATAATTGTTTCAAGAGAATATGAAATCCAAGTGGGAGATTGTTAGAAATTTATAATTTCTATTAATTATTTTGGCATCATATATCAGTTATTTATTTATTTAATGATTATATTATTAAGTGCTATAATTTAAGTGATCATATAGACTTCTTAAAAATGTGATATGAACTTAATGAGTGAATACAAATGTTGGTACATTAGGAGATAATGAGAACTCTATATATGCTAACACATCAGGAATGATTATAGTTCCCAAGACACCAAATCAAAAATAGTTTTTGTTTTGTCCATCAAGAAGAGAAATAGAAGTCCCTTGAGGAATTAAGATGATTTTGTTAAGAAAGATCACAGTACCAATTGTTTGTGACAGTTGAATATTTCGCTCCATTTTCAATCAACTCCTATGGATTTAGGTATTTCATCAAATTTAAAAACCTTGATAACCCGACATAATTGATAAAGTTTTTGGATTTTTATAAGAATAGAAAATTCACAACAATGCCCCCTCTTCAATACTAACTTCTACCATGGGTACCTTTGTACAATCATAGTTTTCATTATAGGTAGTCAAATTAGTTTTCTTTATGTGAAAATTTTTTAGCTCTAACACATTTTTACATATTTTAAGTTTTTTTTTTCTGTGTTGTAACGAACTGTGAAAAAAAAAGGTGAATTTTGGACAATTTATAATAAAAAAATAACATTAAATCTCTCAAAGCACCTCTTAACCGTATGCAAAATATTGATTTATAATTATCTGAACAATAATTTTGAATAAATTAATAGTGTATTTACAATGATAATTGCCAACAATTAAAAAAAAAAATCCCAACAGTATACAAAATAATATTAAATCTCTTAAAACACATGTTAACAATATACAAAATATCGATTCATCGTTATCTCAACAATAATTTTTAATAAATTAATAGTGTGTTTAGCAATGATAGTACCCGACAATTAAACGAAAAAAATCTATCAGCAAATGACTAATTTGTGTTAAAAAAAAATTGACTAATGACTGCTTTATAAATAAGCAGTCTCTAACAAAATAAATTTCTATACACAAAGTAGAAATAAGTGGACATCTTAGTCACATGTTTAAAAAATCCAAACCAATTTTCCTGGGACCTATCACTTATTTATCACAACTCAAATTTGTTATATATTATGAGTTGGTTATTTTGGAATATGCTCATTCAATCAAAATGCGTTAAGGTTTCACGTCCACAGAAGTTAAACATTGATATGACCAAAGGTGGTATCAATATCATCATGTAAATGAGTGGGCCATGACCATTAATAGAAAAGGCAACATTTTTCCTTCCTTGCTTCTGTTACCAATTCCAACCATGACATGATCACTACGAGACAACCGAAGACAGTTGCTATGCCTATTCAGACGCACCTACCGTCCATTAGATTCTCCTTTATTGTTGTTTGCTTCGCTGTGTCACTCTTACTCAACGACTTGGACCCTTCTTGTCCCACACAATCTGAAATCAAACGTGACTATATTCATCCAAACTAAACCAATATTTTCTCATTTATTTATATGCATGCCCCTGTACCCATATATGGTTGCTACTAAACTATTCAATTAAATCACCGCTTCACGGATGAAGGATTTCGTTTTATATTTATAATTTATGTCCATAAAAATATCAATACAACTATAATAAAATGTACAAGTACAATATATCGATCCATAAATATATATTATGTAAACTTTGTACGTAAATCAAAACTATATTTTATTTATAATAATTGATTTTTAAATATAATATAAACAATATTAAATAAATAAATAAATAAAATAAGAAACTTTAATTAAATATTTTGCTGAAAACATAGAATGGAAGGCCTTATATTTTTTATTTTAATTTAGTTACGTAATTATTCCTTTTTTAAAACATATATATGTAATTTTATTTTTATGTTTTATTTTTGTGAACCCAGAATATTATTTGGTCAAAAATAAAAATTAATTTTTTTTAAACTAGAAGGTTTAATCCCCTTCCTTTTGGTCGATTCATTTAAAGGTAAAGTGATAATTTCAGTTGTGACTCCAAACTCAATTGGAGAATCGGATGTTGTTAGTATAAGGGTTTCGTTATTTGTGTTCCTTAATCAAAATATGATATTCGATCTTTGACTTGTACATAAAATCGTAACTGAATGTATCACTTTCCTTTTAAGGGAGCTAACCTGGTGGAAGGGTGATTAATTGGGTAAAAAGTAAATCTCAAATATTTTTTAATTTATAAAAAAATATAATTAAAAATTAATTTTTTGAGGTAATGAATTTAAGATCTATTAAAGGACATCGACCTCTCCTTAGAGATGTTTTTACATATACATAGAACTGAAAATAAAATCCCTATTTTGATGTATATTAGTCCTTTTTACGCTGTATGCAAAATATTTACTTGATTTAAAATCATAAAACAGGTAGGGCTATTCACAAATCAGTTTACTTTGAGTTTAAGGTAAGCTGATTAAATTCAATTGGATAATTTTGATTTGGAATAATTTACCTAAATGAAATCAGTTCGATTTATGCTTAAGATTTTGATGTTAGGATTTTATTTTTCTTTTGCTAACCCGTTTGATATAATTAGGTCATTGGATTAAAGAAGAAAAAACAATATGGCTATATTTTCTATGTTTCTATCATCTTGATCAAATATCTTTTTTAATTGGAATTTAGAATATTATACGACTGCAAAGTAATATACTGTTTTCATGCTCCTCCATCATTTGAGGTAGTGAACAAATCAATCCAAATGTTGATATTTACATTTTCCTAGTATTTAGTTCTTTCTAAAACAAATATTTCTATATTAATCTCTTTATTTAAAATGAAAAAATAGATCATATATTAACAATGTAAAATATTATATTATGATTCAATTACAAACTAAATTTGTTAATTATTATTAATTATTTTAAAAGTTATATCAATAATAATTTATTATGAGATGATAATGTAAATTACAGTATATTATTAAGTTCATGTAAAATGTAAAATATGATAACAAAGTTGAATAGCCACTTGACAATGATTTGGGAACTAGATAAGGACGTCCACGTAAACTAGGAAGTGGCAAAATAAGATGAGACCTAATTACTAAAATAAAAATAAATGCATAAATATAAGGTGTAACATGTGAATTTTATTTTATATTTTGTGAATTTAATTAAAATTGGACAAAATATAGAACATAAAATTTAATTAAAAACAATTTTCTTTTAGTTGTACTGAAAACGTGAAACCAAAGAAAATATGAATGCTATGTTTTGTAGAGAGTGTAGGAACATCAAGTTGCATTGATCATCAATTACCAAACTATAAATTTTGGTGCTACAGTTTAATTATGTTGCTTGGCCTCCAAAACAAATGACAACGATGCTGTATATATGAATCTCGACCCCATAAAAACAGAAGCCTTTCGAATTAAGATAACTGCATAGAAAACACATATTCGCCCAGTTAGGGTATACCTTTTTCTCACTGCTATACAAAACAGTCTTATTGATTTCTCTTTAATCGTAAAGCATAGAAAACACAAACCATAAAATGCTTAATCATATATAAATAAAAGGGCAGCGTCACAGAAGAATTATTAGCTTGATGAAATGACTGCAAACATGTGGATACTAATATTAGTGATATATTCCTTATTTTTCATCAAATAAAGTAGGACACTGCAAGAGTGGATGGAAAACTTAAGTGTCAGATAGACGTACGAGTCGCATTTAATAAGACAACCTTATCCTTATCCTCATCAAACTTGAGTGTGTGATTTTAATTATAGGGTGGTGGCATCTGACAACGAAACTGACAATCATGGCTGGAAGCATACTTATTGACCCATGCCTGTAACTAAGGAACTTTATCAGAGTTAACACTTTTGGTCGAGTATTCAGTTTATGTTATCGTCATTTCAAATTAAATTTTCAATTTTTTTTAATTGATAAATGATATGTAAATTTCACACCCTAAATTCTCACTAAAGTGGGTGGTCTTCTTTGATCTTGTAAGGAATTTTGTCTTTCTCTAATCTAAACTTTATACTTAAAAGAAAAAAAATAACTTTCGTTAGTTTGAGTCGCATACTTGAACTATATATGCAATTCCAATGTTTAATTAACCCCCGAAGTTCCGAAATTTCATTTTCAGGTTGAATATTTGCTGCTGTATCTACCTGCAGGAATCAGCCAAGGGTATTTACAACTCTAATAGAGAGTTAAATATTGTTAATCTTCGTCAACCATTATGCTATATATAGTTAGATTGATTATTTGACACAAAATATAATTAAGTGGACTAAAGGGAAGAAATTGGAGTAGAAGTAAAAGTGGCTGAAAGTAGTAATGGATACACATCTCGTCTGTAAGAAATTTAAGCCATGTGGCACCAGGCCAAAAAGGCTACGGTCATTAATCCATGTTAATTAGAAAGTCATAATATATTTAAAATCAAATTCAATATATATATATATATATATATATAAAATTTAAAATTGCTAAAGGGATTCTTTAAGCATGCTAATTAGCAGCCGCAGATCCAGCACCTGAGTAAGTGAGAAGAATTTATTTTCAAAAAATAATAATAATAAAGTTTAAACATATTTTAACTCCTTACAAAATGACTTTGTATGTTTTTAGTTTTTGCAAAAAAAAAAAAAATTTGTTAAATCCTAATATTTTTTTAGTATTCTTTTTTAGTTTTTATTACTAATTATAGTTAGTTTAATATTGATATTACTAAAAAATAAATATTATTAATTAAGATGATTAAGATAATAAAAATATTTTAAACTAAAATAATTATATTATTTTTAGGTAATCTAAGAGTAGATCTTTGCCTTCGGAAGATGTTATAAGGACTTAATAAGGGAGTGGATGCTTCCGAGATCTGAGCATCCTCGGGAACATATTTTTGAAATATTTTTTGGCAATGAAAGGGATGAGTTTAACAGTACAGGTTGAGGTGTATCAGAGGATGATTCCATGGTTTTGAAGTTTCTCTTACTCGCCCTTCATATACTGTTCATACTATCTATATCCCTGCTTGGAAAAATGGTTGGGCTCTGATACCATTTCAGACGATAGCTCCTAAACTCATGATAAACAGTGAGTACAACCGCCTCAGAGACAAACTCGAGCCCCCATGGCATATAATGTCTCTTTACAATTAACCCCTATTTCTCATGAGATAAGAGTATCATTAAAATGGAATCATCGATCAAAAGCTTTCTGATACACAAGATCCTCAAAAGAGGCGAGTGTAGAGCATACTTGCATCTTAGTAGGGGATCAATAATATAGACAACATATGTTGGGTTTTCAGAGAAGAGATAAGGTTTAGAAGTAAGACATTGTTATACAAACACTCTCAAACGATTTCATTCTGATTTACAAGAGATACAAGCTCCCCTTTTATAGAAGGAGAGTTACACTTTTTGAGCAGATTCTTATCTTATCATAATCTGTAGTACAGATTACGTTGTCTGCCAAACCCTACACACCTTATCCTTTCGGATAACATTATTGTAGTCATGTCAGGCTTATCTTATCTTTTACAAGATGGGTACAACATCAAAATCATACAAAATTTTACACGTTTACAGTATAGGACAACAAATAAAAGCTAATTATCTGATTGATCTGACAGATTTTCTGCCTTTTGAAATTTTTCTTCTGGCACATAATATTCTGTGGTAGACTTGAACAACTTTATCTCTTTAGTGTTACTGCTGGATGGGATTAACCTATTGAAGGGATAATGATTAGGAGTCATTTGTGATGAGGTTCCGGCGCTATTGATTTCCCTGAGATGATGTGATAATTGAAGTTTATAGCTTTCATCTAAGGGATAATCTTCAAAGGTTCACCAGAAATATGACACATTGTTTGACCATATCTGTCCATTAGGATGTTGGAAGTAAGGTCTGTGGACTATAATAATTGATGTTAATGGGGGATATTCTTCACCGAGAATTCTCCTACCTTCTTCAAAGATTAGAATCCTCTTTAACTCTTCTCTCCACCAGTCTAATGGAGAAAACCATTCTAACAGAGTCCAGAAGAGGAAATCTTCCTTTTGAGGATCCATGAGGATGTCGTAAGCAGCTTTTGTCCTTAGGGCAATAAGGATAGAATATTGAACAGTTTTACACCAGATTGTCCATAAGGTCAGCTCACACAAGTCCCATCCTACATTGCAAAATAGCTCAAATACTCCTCCGAATGGATTGTTTGGATTAAACATAAACGAAGCAGTAATTTTATATTTCATAGTCTCATGTATGAAATAAAAATAATGAGATTTTGCGTACTCAAGAATATCCTGGGTTGAACTGGGAGTCAATCCTGGAGGAAAAACTTTACAAGTCTTGGCTTTGTTGGGTAATGGTTTAACCATGAATATGAGAGGAATATTGTGAGTGGTAGTGAACATCTGGACTATCTTTCCGGGTCTTGATAAGAGATCTGGAATAAGATTCTACTTTCCCTTAATATGCTTAACTGAAAAGTCATATCGGGATAACCAATCTTTTAACCTGAGGATTTGAGGATCAGGAAGCATCTTGTTTGTGAACTCTAGAATCTTTGGAAATGAAGAATTGTCCATTTGTAGCTCAAAATGATATCCTCTCAGATGGAAATCAAACTTCTTTATTCCATTTTTTACTGTTAGGGCTTCTTTGAATGTGGTATGGTAATGTTTTTCTACTTCCTTAAATTGACCACTGGCATGTCCACAGTAAAATTTTTTGTTATCCAGCTCTTCGATCAAGATTGCTCCCCAGTAAAAATCACTAGCATTAGTTTGAAGGATGCATTTTCCTTCCCCTGGTATTTTGAGTGCTGGTGGTGATTGGGCTATCTTCTTTAGTTCTTGGATAGCTCGAGTTTGTTCTAGTCCCCATGGGGGAGGGTTTTTCTTCAAGAGTTTGGACAACGGGCTAGTATATCTAGCTACATGAGGAATAAAGTCTCTGATGTAGTTAACGATCCCCAAGAATTGTTGGATTTGTTTTACTGTTAGAGATTGATCTGGGAATTTGGGCTGAGGCTGACAACTCCCTTGAGAAAAATGCATTCCTAAGAAATCAATCTCTGATTGGGCGAGATGAATCTTTTTTTTTTAGAACATCAACCCATATTGATTGGCTGTATCAAAGAATTTGTTCAGAAGAGCTTTGTGGGTTTCCATGTCTCTAGAGAAAAGCAGGATATCATCAATGTAGATGATAGCATGCTCTAACAGTGGTTTAAAGATTCTTGTCATCGCCTTTTGGAATAGTGACGGAGCCACTTTCAACCCAAATGGTAAGACGGTCCACTGATATTGGGCATTGGGGATGCAAAAAGTCGTCTTATGCCTGTCGGCTGGGTCAATACCTAATTGCCAAAATCCGGACTTGAGATCAAATTTTGAAAATATGTTGGATTCTTTTAACAGGTGGGAAGAGATGAAGCTTTGGGAATGGGGAATTTGTCATCTTTGAGAAAATGGTTAAGTGGCTTAAAGTCAATGACTAGTCTCTTTTTTCCCCATAATTTTCCTTACCTCTTTTCCACATAGAAAGCCTGACAAGCCCAATTTGATTGGGTTGGCTCTATTAATCCTTGTCTCAGCAGCTCATGACACTCCTGTCTTGCTAGTAATAGATCTGAAGGAGTCATCCCAAGATGGGTAGCTTTGGTGGGATTGACATCTTCATTAAGCTTAAAGGGAAGACGAATGAAGGAATCGGGGTTTTTCCAAATAGGATTTGGATGAGTGAATTCTTCATGGCTGTTGGCACATAAAGAGAACATCTTTCTCTTGATTTCTTTTATGTCAGCATAAGTTTCTGTAATGGAAAATAGCTTCAGCACTTCTATGAAGGGTTTGAATTCCCTCTTATATTTTACTCCAGTCGAAAGAATCTGGAGTTTGTTAGCAGCTGAATAAATGTCCATGCCTATCAAGATGTCTCTATTAGGCAATTTACTTCCAATGACTCTAGACCAGACGACACATTCTGGGAAGAACCTGATTCCCACAGGGTCTTTAGTGATCAAGTCTGTCCTGAATACTTTTCCGTCAGCTGCTATAAAATAACATATATCTTTCTTCCAGAATTCTTTTGGAAGAATGTCAGGATTCATCATGGTCTTTTGTGCTCTTGTATCCATATAGGTTATCACCTTTATGGGCTTTTGAAACTTTGATGGTAGGAGTTGGACTTCTACACATGGCTGGGGAGGAGAGATTGTAATACTATTTAATTCTTTAACAGAGAAGATTGGAATGGAATCAGTCTCTGATTGGTACTCATCTTCAGACTCCTTTAAGGCAAAAACAATCTCTTCATCAGGCGAACTTTGCTCAGAATAGAGGGACTCAACTTCTTCGTCTCCAAGCTTTAAGGAAGAAATGAGTTTGATTGCTTTTTCGGCTTTGTTGGGACAATTTCTTGAATAATGTCCCTTCTTTCTACAAATGAAACACCTCTGGTCAGAGGTTTTTCCCCTAATGTTCTTCTTCCTGAAAAATTTAAAGGATTTTTTCTTTTTCTTTAGAGGTTGTACTTCTCTTTTCTTTTTCTTTGGCGAACAGGAACATGTCTTATCCTTGCATTTGATCTCCAGATAAGATTTCTTGCAGGCTTTATTGAACTTTCCCTTTTGATTCATGACATCAGAAAAGTATTGGTGTTGCCTGCATAGTTTATCGATCACCTCTTGAGTCATCTAATGTATTTGCCCCATCGTCATGGCTGAGAAGTCTTTCTGGGCTGTCATGGCCATGCAGTTAAGTTCAGGTTGTATTTCTGAGGGAAGAGATGCTACATATGTGTTTTTTAGACTGGGATCATTGGGGCCATTGAACATATAGAATCTCTGGCTCATCCTTTAAAAATGTTTGTCCAGATCCTTCATCCGGATTGAACAGCATCTCATTTCGAAGTATTCTTGCCTGATTTTTCTGTCAATAATTGCTCCATCACCTATGAATTCCTCGTGCAAAGCTCCAAGGACTGCAACAGAAGTTCCCAACTCGTGGAACTGATTTTGACGAACAACGCCTAGATTATGGTACCATTCTTTTAAAGTACCAGTCATTATGCAGCAGAATTCTTCTATTACTTTATATGAATCTGGATCTTTCATTAATCTGGTGTCTAACCAGGCCCCAAATTCAATGAGTCTTCTTCGTCATCTGCTTGGAGGAATGTCATCTAGGGTAAACCAAGGTCCACAGTTAGGTTTTGAAGCACTGATCCGAGGTGGAGAGGATATGACTTCATCATCAGGAGAGTCATAGATTGCCTCGGTCCTATCTACTGATCCCATGGTGGTAGCCATTAAGATGTTGCTGAGATCAACATAATCTTTGTTTTCCTCAGAGTTTTCTGAAGATGACTCTGGCTGGACATAATCTTTGCCTTCTTCAGAAATTTCTGAAGATGACTCTGGTTGGGTGTCTTCAGTGTCTGAAGAGTTGTCATATCTTAATTCATCAGCAGAGCAAAGCTTTATGGTAAGCTAACTATAGGGATCCTGAGAATCTTGAAAATCATCTTTTTTGGAGATTGTTTGTTTTTCAAGGGAAGAGAGCGATGACCTCTCAGGAGAGGACTCTGGAGAATCCTTGGGAGATTGGTTTGAAGTTTTAGGTATGTAAACTCTTGATTTGGACTTAGGTTTAGTCCTAGTTCGGTAGGCAGTAGCTGTAGGCAGAGTCCATGTTTTCTGGGGAGAACTGAAGAGAGATGATGATGGTTGTTGGAAAGGAGTCCGATAGATTGGTAAGGATGATGGTATAAAGGAATATGGATCTGGAGGAAGATCTTGTCTTTCTTTCATCTTCCTTTCAATGTAATTGTCCAGGTCCTGTAATTTTGCCTTTAACTTTCATATCTCCTTTTCTTTGGCATTAGAGGCTTCTCCAAACCTGGTATTTTTCCATTCTGCTTCTAGGCGAGAGATATTTGTCGTCAGCTGGTGATAGTATCTCCTCATTTTGTCTCAGAGAAGATCTAATTTCTCATCAGACTTTTCGAGTCTAGAAGAAATCTTTTCCATTCTTTCATCAATTTTCTTCAGAATGGAGTTCTGGACTTTGGCATTCTTAGTCTGCCAATTAAACACTTCTTCTGCCTGGCTTAGAGGTTTGGACCTTCCATCTGGCCCAATTTCCAAAGAGGAAATATTGGGCTTGGTAGTGATCTTGGTCACCGGATAAACTTTTCTTTCAAGAGAGGGAAACTCTTGTTCATAAGTTGATTCTGTGAACATCATGCAGGGAATGGCCTGGACTAAGGGGCTAGTGTTAATCTTGCCCTGTCCTTTTACTGGACTTCTTAGAGGGAGGAGTCCCTCTTCTCGTAATATCTCTAGTCCCCTTTTGTACATACAGTTTGGTTCAGGCTTCTCTTGACAATGAAGTCCTGTCCATGGCCTATCCTTTGGGTCTGCTCTTCTATGTGGAATAGGAGGGGGCTTACAAGGCCTATCTTCATCCTCATCACTAGAGTCGTCACTATCATCATCATTGGAGTCATCATAGTCATTCCAACAATCACAATCTGGGTCACATTCTTCAGGGGCTACATCCCATATGAAGTGACCATTGATTTTGTCTGTGAAGATGGGTTTTCCATCTGGGTGAACTCCCCATATTGGAATTTTCCCTTCTTTGACAGCAAGTCGTATCATCATTGATTGGAAGATTGAAGCAGAACTACTTCCAGAGACTTCAACAGGTTTTTTGAATAGAGTTCGAACAGTTCCGTCTACTGATCTTCTGAAAGTTGCCTCGGTAGATCTTATAGGTTTTTTATTCTCATGCAACTTTTCATAATTGGTTACCATTGCAGAGGAATCAGCTCCTATAACTGTTCTCTGAAGATGTTCCTGAGGATTTGAACAATAGAGGGTGTCTCTTCCTGATGATTGGCCATCACAAATAAGGCCCCATCACTACTGGTTGGTAATGAAAGATTGATGGCGTAGTCTTGTAGTCGATAAATGAACTGGTGGTGCAGGATCGCAGATAAAGCTTCAGCTACTTGGTCTGCTCCAGTAATCTGCACTTGGACCTTCAGCCTGTGGGAGATGGTAGGGTCCCTCAAGCTAACATTATAATTTCGGAAGATGGTGAGAATCACACTGCTAGCATGCAGCGTGGTCAGTACGATCCCGATGACGGCATTCTCGTAGTGGAGGTAACTGGAGTCTAATAGTGAGACTCGTGTTGAGACTGGAAGACCTCTTCTTCCATGAAGAGAAAGAATGAGTCTAATGGCTCCATAGTGGAGGTGGGTATAGCCTTCAAGTTGCTAGTGTCTGATGAGTTCCCGAGGAATTTCAATAGTGACATACTGTTCTTCTGAAGTAGCGGCTAGAGAACAGCATTCCATCTTAGAAGACTGGACATACTCCTTGACATGTGGTTTTCTGGTGGAAATTAGTCGGACTTATTTTATATAAATAAGATAATTATATTCTTTTATAACTTATTTTTTTAATATATTATATTACTTTTAATATTATTCTTACCTTTCAATTCAATAATTTATTTTTAACATTGTATTTTTAAAATATATCTATATATAATTTATTTAGACATTTATATTTTAGTTTTAATATATTATTTTTTATGTTACTTTTTATTTCAATTAATTAATTTTGACCAGTTGTAATATAATTTAATTTTAATATATTATATTTCAATTTATTTTTTCCTTAGAAATAAAATCATTGTTTGAAATATATTAAAAACATTATTTATATTATCATATGTCAAAATTAATAAACTGAAATATAAAAATAACATTAAAAGTAATATAGTAAAATTAAATTATAAGCACATAATTAAATTATTTTTAAACAAAATACAAAATTAAAAGTAAATTAATTAATTGAAAAATAAGAAAAATATTAAAAATGACAATAACCACTACTTAGAACATATTATAAATAAAATATAAATAAATTATAGAAGTAAATTATACATAATTACTTTATTTATATAAAATAATAAATAAATTATTTAATTGAAATTCATATCTAAAAATAATATAATTATCTTAATTTAAAACTTTTTTCATTACCTTATTTATCTTAATTAATTTATTAGGTGAATGATGTCATCATTAAACTAATTAGAGTTAATGATAAAGACTAAAACATAATATTAAAAAAATATTAAATATTTAAAAAAAACAAAAATGTTCGCTTGAACTAAATTAGACATAATTATATTTGTAAGGACTTAAAACAGATTTAAGCCTAATAATTATTATAAGATATAAATGTTAAAATCATAAAATTTTAAAATATCTAATCAAATAATTTACATATCTTATAATTGAAAATATAAAAACTAAGGGAAAATAGCTTCAAATATATAAAAATGGAGAAAGTAAAATATAAAAATTTAAGATATTTATTTATAATTTTATCAAAATTAGGAGGTATATTTACGCTCTTTAATATATAAAGAAATAGAAAGACCTACTTACTTCAAAAGCTACTTTTCATTCTTAATCATTCTCTTTTACTCTTCTCATAATTAGTGTTGTGATTTTCTTTTTCCTTCTCATCATGTGTGAGAATGTTATATATACTTTAATGAACTCTTCTACTCAAGAAGAATTAGTTTAAGTTGTGATCAATATTTTTAATAAACTAAAAATGATAAAAAAAAGGAAAAATACAATATTTTCTCATATACCAAAAAGGATATTTTGTTGTTTTATAATCTTTCCAACTCTTGCCCACAAACGAACGTTGACGGAAAGAGAACCATATCCTCAAAATTTCCTCTTTGTATTTTGATTTCTACAAAAACATATTTCATGTATTGATTGTCTCGGTAGTCGGTAAGGTACAAATCTCTCTTGGTTCTTAAAACTCCCATATGGTCCAAATTTGATATTTAAGTAAGACCGATCACGTGCCATTTTCCTCCATAAAAACGTTTTGTGTTATGAAAAATAATATAAAATTATAAGAATTTAAAAGGAGAGAAGATAAAGATAAGGAGAGTGGAGAACATGAATAGTTTCTTTTATTATTTTCATAAATGAAGTAGTCTATTTGCAAGTACAAATTCTAACTGAAAAGTCACAAACGGTTAAATAGTATTGAGGAGAAATATAAATAGTCATAATATATTATAAATATAATCATTTATTAAATATTTGTAACACTCCTTTTATATGTTCATTATTCAAGGATATGTCTCATTAAATCCTTCCTAGAAAAAAAAAGTAGATAATACGATATTATATAATGTTTAAGAAAATTCATTGGGACAAAGTCATGACGAACGGAAAGGGAGTATAGGACTTACTTATTTCTTCTCCTTGTACAAAAAATAATAATTTAAATGATGAAAGTGAATCTTGTGTGCTAGTTGCTCAAAAGTTTCACTTTACAAAGACTTTATAAAAAGATTTATTACTTTCTCACAATAATGAATTTATTGAATCATAAATCTTAACTGAAGACATTTTCGTCTTACTTCGTGTATTGTTAAAATTTCTACATGATCAGATGATGAGACTATTTTGGCTTGTTTCATAAGTTGTCATGAAAATGTTTTATCTATGCATGTAAACAAATATCTTTTTGTGATCTATCATTATTAGGATTTGACAAATAACCTATAATGAAGCTCTTCATTCCAGTTTCTTCTAGTAGTGAAGGATTATATCTTGCTAGTAAATTGATTGCAATTGATATATCAAGTCATGTATAATCAGTTCGATAAATGAGTGCTCCGATAGTACTACGATATAGTATTTCAAGACCAAATAGTTCTTTATCATTTTCTTAAGTTCTAAAAGGATCTTTATTTACATCTAGAGACCTTACAACCATTGGAGTATACAATGTACATGATTTGTCTGTATACAACCTTTGAAGTACCTTTGCTATATAAGTTTTTTGATGCACACAAAAAAAATTCATTCTTTAAATATTCAATTTGTAATCCCAAACATAACTTTAATCTTCCTAAGTCTTTCATCTCAAACTCTTTCTTTAAGCAATTTATAGTTTTAGGAAGTTCTTCAATAGTTTTAATGATATTTGTGTCATTTCTACATAAACAACAATTATGCCAAATTCATTTTTAGATCTTTCATAAAATACAAGGACAAATGAGATCATTTTATAACCTTCTTTTATCAAATATTCATTAAGATAATTAAATATTTCAAGGAGTTCCATATTTTTCAATTTATTGTGACTTACTCAATTTGATTGAGTAATTTTCTTGAGAACCTTCATATATGCTTTGTGCAAATTAAATCTTTCAATGAGTTTTATATAAATTTCATTATTAAGAGAATCATACAAATAGCATATAACCAACATTTGTTAGATGTAAATTGAGCCTCTCATATGCAACTAGATTAATAAAGTATGAAAAGTACTTGCATCCACTACAAGTGAATATGTCTCTTCGAAATCAATATTAGGTCTTTGTGAAAATCATTGAGCAATTTTCATCGATCTCATTTCAATATTGTACAAAATCTCATTTATATTCAACTAGTTTTACATCTTCAAGTGTATAAACTATGAGTCCAAAAACCTTATTGGTTTTACATTTTCATGTGTATGAATTACTAGCCCAAAAACTTACCGAGCTTTACATCTTTAGGTGTATAGACTATAGGCTCAAAAACCTTTTCTTTGGCTTGGCAAGCAAATCTAATTTTTCCTCAATTGAGTTTTTTTTTTTATTTTGGCCAATCATTTCATTCTCTACAATTCTTAATATACTTTGATTCTTAATCCTCAATATTATTTATTGTTTAGTGCTACATTGTACACAAAGACATTGTCAACATTGACTTCATTTTGATTTCATTGTATTTCATTCATAACATAATTTGATATCTCATTATATTTACTAATTTCATGTACTTGAATTGTTTTGGAACTAGAATATTAATTATGTCAGAATAATCTTTTAGAGTTTCCATATCGTCAATTTGACTATCTTATTTTTTAACTTATTTTCATATTCAAGGATTTTCTGTTTAGAACCAACGAATTTGTCATGTTACATGCATGTTTGAAACTTGTTTAAAATACTAGATTGTCTAACAAGGAAATCAAATTTTATTGAAGCCTCAACAACTAGTACATTTGATTTAACAACTATTTTTTTTGCCAAGTTTGGTAAATGAATTGTCTTTTGAACTTCTAGTTCATACTGTTTAAGGATCAATATAATGATAATTCATTCCAATTAATCTCATTTTCCCAACTACTTATCCTCTCCCCCTAATGATGAAAATTTGACAACAGACATACTGATTCATAAATAAATCTCTTGTAGGTAATTCAACATATTTTATAAAAGATGAAGATTTGTACCTAAAATATATTTCCAATCTTATTTGATGATTCATCTTATGGGACATTTGGTAGAAATGAATATTTTGATTTGTCAGGAATCTGACTTTTTATTTTTTCATGTTTGGTATATTATCTTTAAAAAATATTTCTAGAAAATATTTTTTTCTCGAAAATAGTTTTTACTTATGTTTTCCACAAAAATATTCCTACTAAAGATGTGAGAATCTAACTTTACCATATTGAGGGAAAGTTTTAATGATACTTGATGAGTCATAAAATGTACATTGTAAGTGGACCTAAGAAGGGTACCATTGAGCAAATCACGAGCTTAAAAGATGACTGTTAGCTAAGATCCAGATTAATGGCCTAAACCTGAGTAAAACACAATCTGTGCTTAATCAAGGTTTTTAGCTAACTATCTCTTCATTGCAGGTCCAGCCAAACTCAGCCCGCCATCAGAAGCCCAGGCCGAGAGCCTCTCGGCCAGGCCGAGACTCAACCCATGCAGGGGAGCCCAATCGGGTAGATTCGGGTGGAACGCCTCGTCGCAAATCGAGCCACCTTGGGTCCAAATCGGCTCCACGTCACTACACGGGTAGCTTGCAACGCAAGTCACAAAAAGGGTAGAATAGGAATTGTACATGTAATTCTGTTAGCATCGTTAGTTGTGTCACTCTTGTATAAATAGATAGAACTACGAACGAATAGGGGCTTTTTGGCATTCAAACTTTCCCGCATTCATAATTCCGAATTTTCTCGTTCTCTTCTCCTCCGCTCACGGTGGTACCACAATCTTTGTTAGTGGCGTTTCTCTCGATTGAGGAAATGCAGGGCTAAGAACCGAGAGGCCGAAGGTTATCGAGAGAGACCGATTGGAGTACCAACGCACTCTGGTGGACTGAACCTCAGCATCTTAGCTAGTTGAGGTGAATCATCGCCGCCGTCCATGGCGATCGCCGTGGAAGATGGAATCATCGAATTCAAACCCCTGCGTGTTTGTAGTTTGCTTTCAATATTATGAGCATTTTCTGAATTCTGAACTCCATTACATTCCTGAAATTTAAGTTCAATTACTATGTTGCGATTGCACCTGGTAACGGAACAATGTTAAACTAAGCCGATCGGAACTAGTTTAGCTAACTCAGTGGGTAATCACTTAACGATTGTTGATTGAGAATCTAAAATCAGCTTGAACTTAGCCTCTTATAAACCGATGAGGTGGCAATTGTGTAAATCCTCGGTATGGTGAGGGGATCTAACCTTTGGCGATTGCCATAAGAACACTGGAGGCTGATGAGGACTGTAATTGGAGTGATTGAACCAGAAAAGAACTTGATTATTGGAACTAAACATGAATACAAGTAATAATAATAGCATTAGGAGTAGTGTAATTGCATTTGATTATAGTTAACTTCTTTTTTGATTTCAATTGCATTTCAACCCCCTTGTTTACTGTTTTTTAAGTCCGAGACAGAGGTAGTCCACCTCCTGTAAGCGTCTGTCTGCGCACTTGATCGAGACCAAGCCGGATCGCGTCTGGGAGGTCGACTCACTTCGATCTCTGTTGAGAGCAACTCGGCCATTCCGAGACGCAGCCGATATTTTACACTTAGATTCGAATTCTGTTCGCATCACACTGAATCACAACTGAGCACACTGTGTCCTTGAGAAGAATGACCTAGGGTTAGCTATACTATAGTTAGCTTTAGTTACTTGATAAGCGCGTTGAAACGACTAAATACGCCACTCATCAATACTCTCGTGACCTCATTTAATACAATTACAAATTTTGAAACAATCTCTTATTAAATGTGATAAATAACTATATTTAAAAATAATAAATACTAATACATATTCTTAGTTTACTTAATACAATTTTTAAAATAAATCTATTTATAAAATATATTGTTTTATTCTTTTTAATATTTTAAATGTCATACTTTTTAAATATTTTTTTTAATTCTTTAAAAATTGTTAGCTTATTAGTTAACAAATTGTTTAAGAATTATTACTATAATATTCAAAAAAATATTTTAGTAGAAACTGTAAAAAATATTACAATAAAACTAATCCTTATAATTTTTAAATTATTTTTTACTTATCTTATTTTACATACAATAAATTATTTATAAATATAATTATTTGTATAACTTTTATACATATTATTCTTCTTGTATATTATTTTGATTGAACCAACAACGATAATAATTTTCATAAGGAAATGCAAAATAATTTATATAAAAATAAAATTTACAAAAATTTAATTATTCTTAAATTTATTTCTTATAAAAAAATTTAATTATTATCTCATTTAAATAAAATATTTTTCAAAAATAAGTTGTTAGTGATTACCATCTGGATTTAGTTCTTATTTAGCTATCATGGAAAAAGCCATATTTGTTTAAACTTTTTGAGTGATGAAAATTTGATATACTTTAAATTTTTTAAATTATAAAAAAAATGTTGTAGTGATAATTATTTTAATTTTATTTTCTTTGATTATTGTTAAAATATTATGTTGAAACACTTGAATATTGACAACTTAGTAATATTTATTCTTTTTCAAAAATAAAATAGATGAATTTATTTTATATTTTTATAAAAAAATAACATTTTTATTGAAATTAATCAAATCCAAAAGTTATTTAAAAAATTATGTAACTTAGATTTATCATTGGACTCGAGGATATCTATTGATAAAGAAACACTTTCGGCAAGTTAAAAATTTATTTTAAACAATAAAAACTCTCGTATAATAAATAAATAAATATTAGAAAAACTTTAAATAATAAAGTTTTACATAAGTCTATCTAATGAAATTATTTCTCTAAAAGGATATTTTTGAAAAAACCACTTATGTATTCAAGAATATTCTATCAAAACCAAATATAAAAAAAAAAAAAATTCCAATGAACCATATGTAAATATTCTCGAGAATATGTATGGCTAATCAACTCAATTTTAGTCATTCCTATGAATCATGATTCTGGTGGTTTATAATTCTAGGAATCATGATCCTCACGTATAAAAAAAATTTCTCTTTTATCAAATGCCTCCTTAATGTGTTGTGGTGAAATAATTGAAACATGTACAACACATCCAAAAAATTCTTAAATTGAAAATATATGATTGTTTATCAAAATTCAGGCAATTACAAATTGAAAAACTTCTAATAACTTGTTGGTTTGATAGGAATTAATATCATAATATGTAAGATTTCATGTCTCAAAATAAACATTGGATCTCATGAAAAAATCTTGCAATCAATGTCATATACTTCATAAATAATTATCCATTAGGCAAATAATATTTTCATTAATAGTTTGAGATAAAAATTTACCAACATTGCCAAAATAAGATATTCAATTAAGAAAATAAACTCTTAGTCTAATTAATTGAGCAAGTAACCTCGCAAATGTTTGATTGAGTTGACAACAAATATACATATGATAAACAAAAAGTCTCACAAACACCTAGTTGGATGTTGATAATAAACTTATATAACCATTTAGTTTATGCAAAAATTAAAACTATAAAGTAACTAAATTGTTCAAATATGGGTGTATTATATATAAATATTACCATGTTTATGTTCTAAAAATTTGAGAGATTCATTCTCAATTTTTTGTTGGTTATGGTCAATGATGAACTTCAATTATTACATGAATTTTTAATGGATGTTCAATCAATATTTAGGTTCAAGTATTACATGAACATTTATTCGAATGAAAAATCTCATGGCTCTTTAATTATGTTTACATAATTTTTAATTATTATTTACATCATAATAAACCAAAATGGCTCAATCAATCATGCCAAAGAACAAATTTATTTTGATCACTTTTTGGTTTACAACAGTATATTTTTCAATTATACTAATATATATGTAGTTCAAATTATGAGAAAAAACAAGTAATTTTTTTTCCATGCATGTATTTCTTTATTCAATTAAGTTCTACTTCATAATATAAAGATATTATATATTTCTTTCATTTTTTAAATATGGTACTCATTTAAACTTAATAAATTTCTATGAAACTTAATAAATTTCTTTATTGAAACTTAATAAATTTTTATAAGACTTAAAAGAATATAATCCAATTCCTCTTTCCATAATCATCAATTATATTTGTAGTACCAAATAAGTACTAAGATTAATTTATTACATTACTCAATAAGATAAACTTAGGATTGGATATTAATTAAAAAAAACATTGTACCGATTGAAAATAGATTGAATTATGATGAATTTGAAATTGAAATCATTGATCATATAATATAACTATTAATAATAATTTTAAATCAATTTAAGAAACATCTTAATCATAAATAATAAGTGTCTTGATTTGAGTAATTACTCTATTTTATTTTCACTTCTTTAATCAAAGTAATAGCAATTAAATCTTTCGTCCCACTATGTTCTATTAAAATTGTTTTATGTAAAAATTAAACATTTTTAGAGACATATTTAACACAATTTCATTTTATTCTTTAAAAAAGAGGCAAGAAAACAACAATCATTTTATTCAACAATAAGTAATAGTTTATAATTTGATGGCAAAAGTTATATATATATATATATATATATATATATATATTTTTTTTTTTTTTTTTTTGTTGGTTAAATAATCATAGCTTAATGTTGATGGGTAAAGGATTAAGGTTAAAGTCTTAAATTAAAAATATTCTTCATATATTTATAAGCGAACTTTAGTAATAAAAATATACATGTATTGACAACAAACATAAATATTAATAAAATTAATAATCAGTCAACTTATTATTTACTATTTGTTGTTATAATATCATTCAACCAAAATTAAAATTATAAATTAATAAGGTAAATAATATAACCAATTGTAAACATTAGTATTAATTTGATTTATAACAATTAATTACAAAAATAAATAGTTGATAATTTCTAATTAATTGATATTGCATATTATTTGTGACGTAAAAAAAAGAGTAAATAATATAACATATTATTATATAATATAATAAATTAATATAAATAAATATATTATCTAAATACAAAACTGCACCCAAAAAATATTATCTAATATAATAATAATTGAGCAAACACACTATGCTCTCCTAACAATAATAAAAGGTCAAACATAATATATTTTAATCATGTTTGTTACTTTGTCTTTTTTTTTCACTTCTCACTACTTTATTACTTCTTGTGATAAAAATTATTTTTTCTTTTTTATCTTTTATTTTACACTACTTTTCCACTTTTGGTGAGAAAAATATTTTTTCACTTTTTTATTATTTTTTTACTTTTTGTGAGAAAATATTACCAAACATCTAATATTACAATTAGAGAGAAAATTCGAGAAATTCACATTGATATATGAATTCAAAAACACAACTTTCTCCATTAAAATTCTTTAAAAGACTTTTTCTTGCATGTTAATGCCGATGATAATAAATATGATCAATGGAGAAAAGACAATCATGCTAATAATATATTATGAAAATTAACATAAAACTATAGGAATTTAGAAACTAAAAAGATAGAAAACAAAAAACAAGAAAATGGAGAGCATAAATAATTTCTTTTATCATTTTCACAAATAGAATAGTCTATTCATAGACACAAATTGTAACTGAACCAATACAAATAATTAAATAGTATTGAGAAAAATATAAAAGTCATAATATACAATGAATATCGACAACAATCCGTTAAACATTCATAATATTAATATTGTATTTATTATTAGAAAAATAACTTTTGGACACTCCTTTAACGTCTATACATAGGCCGATTGTCTCCCATTGATAAAAATGGGTGTCCAGTGAAAAAATCTCACTATTTATTTTTTTTATCTTTTATATATTAAAATTTTCAAATATTAAAATTAAAGAATGGATTAGATCTCGTGTAATTTTCTAAAAAATTACAGAGAATCTTTTTTCATGTCTATCCTTGAGAGACTTAAAAAGAGTAGAAACGAAAGATAAATAATTGATACACGAAAGAAAAATAGAAAAAAATAAAAATCATTGATAAAATATTTGTAATTTGTAATCATTCAAATATCATCATCCTTGTTATTAATTATATTATCTAAAAAGGAGCTTTATTGATACGATGAAGCTTCAATTATTATTTAGGAAGACTATTGGTTTACCTACTAATGTGATTGATAACAAGGAAATGTACCAGATACTACATATATGCACATTACAATGAGGTGGATAAATCAGAATGATCAACAAAACTTTTAACCACTTTACAATTTTTTGAATGATCCATTTTTGCGTTTGCTATCATATGTTATACATGATATGTAAGCTGCTGAGGGGATTAAGTCAACGACGTGGAAAGCTGAACATTCCATTGAGGTGAAGAGGGATTAATAATGTCATGAATTTATTAAAATATTTAATAATAATTAACTTTATTATATAAGTGATTAATATTAATGTGGACAGAGCTGGCGTTAATCAGTGATAAATACATAAACTCAATATCTCTACATTTGTTTTTTCTCCTATCAAGGTTGACGCTGACATGCGAGGAAGACCTTGGGTACGGAGAGGTTCCCAACACCACACGTGCGTTGGGATTATTTTTAGCACTGAAATGATAAATGAAAGAAAATAAATAAATTATTATGTGGTTCATAATTATTATCTAATTTATGATTTTAATTTATTTTTATATAACATTTAATTATATTTTTTAAGTTAAAAATTTAAATATATATTATATTAATTAAATTATAAGTAAATAATAGTTGAAGATTGTCCAATAATTTATCGCATTTAAAAATTTGGTCCGTGATGTTGGGCATCGAAAGATTTGAGAAAACGTGACTGAAAAACGACAGAGAAGCTTCTCGATTATTTTTAACACGCCTGTTCATGAATTAAATTGGTTTGGATTTACGATAAAGTTAAATTCTAACCGATTGGATTAATTTGGATTTTGAAAATTTTCAGTCAAATCATACTAAATTAATTAAAATTGGATTGTTTTAGTTTATATTATTGAATTATAATAAAAAATTATTATATTTTATTTTGCCTGGTTGTCTATTTTATATAAAAATTTAATTTTACATTAATATAATAATGCAAGATAAAAATATTTATTATTTTTAAATAACTAATTATTTATTTTATTTATAATAGTTATTTTTTATAGTTATTACTTTATATATATTATTAATTTATTTACTTAAAATATAATAAAAATTTCGTTCTCGTATAAGATTAAAGGTAGTTAAGTTTTGTTCCGCCCTTTTTCTTGCTTACCATAGGTGCGTCCCTTGGTCTCTATTTATACATGAACGACCCCTACTATTCTTCCTAACAGACTCCTAACCATCTCAACTGCCTTCTAACTAGAGTTTGGGTCAAGAAGAGGCTGGTTTGAGTGGACTGCCTTTCTTGGGTCAAGGTACCTTATTGGGTTGAAGCGCATCTGTCATTGGGCCCAGGTCCGGAGGGTGCCAATTGTCGTGTGGCCCTACACACATGTCGGAGCCCGATCGTCGTGGTCGACCAGTACACAACACCTCAAGTTTTTTTGCCATAGGGAATAAGCTTTAATTCTCCTTTCTGGTCTGAGACGGTCGAGCATGGTTCCCAGTCTTGACTGGTGGGTCGGTTGATTAGGTCTCGATCCCTCCTTTGATCGTAACTTTTTATAAACCGTTTTAGTGCGCAATTCGCCTAGACTCGACCGGTCGGGATGGACTCTTGGCAAGAGTGGACTCGGACTATCTGGTGGGCCAACTAGTGCACAACCCCTCATGTGTCAAGTGGAGTGGTAGGTACTTTTGAAGTTTCATCCAGGATGAGATTCGATTGGCCGAGCGCGTTTTCCAACTGTTCGGGGTAGGCTTTGAAGGCCTTTTGACATATGTGAAGGAGGCATGATTGTGTCGACTTTGAGGGAGTTTCTCTTTTGCCACCTCTTGGTTTCTCTTGTTCAGAGTGTTCTCGCTTGGAGGGGATCTAAGGATCGGCTGCTCGTAGGTCTTTTGTGTCCCAGACATCCTTGACCAGCTTGTCTCTGACAGGTCTTCATCTGGCCGGGAGGGGGTCTAGTGATCGGCCACTCGCAAGTCTTTGGTGCCCAGGACAGCCTTGACCAGCTTATCTCTGTCGAGTCTTCATCTCGCCTAAAGGGGGTCTAGTGACTAGCCGCTTGCAAGTCTTTTCTCGTCTCGTCTGGAGGGTATATAGGGACTAGTCGTTCGTAGGTCTTTTCTCATTTCAATTGGAGGGGATCTAGGAACCGGCCGCTTGCAGGTCTTTTCTCATCTCGCCTGGAGGGGATCTAGGGGTTGGCCGCTCGCAGGTCTTTGGTGCCCCGGATAGCCTTGACCGACATATCTCTATCGGGTCTTCTCTCGCCTAGAGGGGGTCTAATGACCGGCCGCTTGCAGGTCTTTTCTCATCTCGCCTGGAGGGGATCTAGGGACTGGCCACTCGCAGGTCTTTTCTCATCTCGACTGGAAGGGATCTAGGGACCAACCGCACACAAGTCTTTTCTCATCTCGCTTGGAGGGAATCTAGGAACCGGCCGCTCGTAGGTCTTTGGTGCCTCGGATAGCCTTGATCGGCTTATATCTGTCGAGTCTTTATCTCGCCTAGAGGGGGGTCTAATGACCAGCCGCTTGCAGGTCTTTAATAATCTCGCCTAGAATGGACCTTTTGGCCGTCCTCTCAGGTCTTTTATCTTCGTGTCTGGTGGGGACCTTTTGGTCGTCCTCTCAAGTCTTTTGTCTTCGTGCTTAGGAGGGACCCTTTGAGCCGACTCCTCAAGTCTTTGGTCTTCATGCCTGGAAGGGACCCTTTGGGCCGACTCCTCAGGTCTTTGGTCTTCATGCCTGGAAGGGACCCTTTAGGCCGACTCCTCAAGTCTTTTGTCTTTGTGCCTCGGAGGGACCCTTTGGGCCGACTCCTTAGGTCTTTGTCTTCATGCTTGGAAGGGACCTTTTGGGCCGACTCCTTAGGTCTTTTGTCTTCATGCTTGGAAGGGACCCTTTGAGCCAACTCCTCAGGTCTTTGTTTTCATGTCTAGAAGGGACCCTTTGGGCCGATTCCTCAGGTCTTTTGTCTTTGTGTTTGGGAGGGACCCTTTGGGCCGACTCCTCAAGTCTTTGTCTTTATGCTTCGAAGGGACCCTTTGGACCGACTCCTCAGATCTTTTGTCTTCGTGCTTGGGAGGGACCCTTTGGGCCGACTGCTCAGGTCTTTGACTTCATGCCTAGAAGGGATCCTTTGGGCCGACTTCTCAGGTCTTTTGTCTTCGTGCCTAGGAGGGACCCTTTGGACCGACTCCTCAAATCTTTGTCTTCATACTTGGAACGGACCCTTTGAACCAACTCCTCAGGTCTTTGGCATTCGGTTGCTCTCAAGCTTTGTTCGAGATGGGGAGCCGGAATCCTTTTTAGGTACCTGCATGAATCGTGGATTATGGTTCTGCATATTTCGAGATATGAATATACTTACCGAAGATTCGAGGTTCCTCTCGTGGCGTTGTGGGCATGTCGACGGAGGACGTACGGGCATTCTTGAATTGATCTGGGCTTTGACAAGCGAGTCTGTGTATTCTTTGGCTTTCAGATTTTCCCATAAAGATTATGCCTTATGCTCCGGTCCTTTCCATTTTTTTTTAAGTTTCTCCCTAAGAAGGTACGTGAGTGAGTGGTGATGAGGTTGGACGGAGGAGGGACAAGTTATCTTTTTCTCTCTAGTTGTTACTTTAAGAGAGAAGACAAAAATATCATATATTTATTACTCTCTTATAATGATGAATGGTGGTGGCTTAGTTGGTTGGTGCTTGGAATCCTTCTCAAAAGTGCCATTTTTTTGTGAGGTTTGAAATAAGGAGGCGACGTGACAGAAGAGTTTCTTTTTATTTCAAACGTCTTTTGAGAATTTAGATCATGCACCTACTTTCTTTTGCCCCGTTTCTTCTCAGGATTTGAAAATTTTTGAGAAGTGGGATTTGGAGGCACGACATCTTTTGAAAATTCAGATCATGCACCTACTTTCTTTTGTCTTCTTTCTTCTCAAGATTTGAAAATTTTTTAAGAAGTGGGATTTGGAAGCGCGCGTCATGTGATAGAGGAGGGACAAGTTGTTTTAATCCTTTTCTTTCTTTCTCGGTGTTACCCCTCTTTGTTTTCATTTTCATGACTGACGGGCCTCTCTTTCTTCAATTGTTTCCCTCCTTTGGCTGTTGTTGCTGAAAAACTTCATAGTTGCGATCTGCGGCATCATTTCGATCAGCTTCTCGACGGTAAGAGTCCTCTCTCTTCCAGATCGGCAGTGCAAGGATGGAAACAGCTATTTCTTGCTCCAATGAAGATTTGCCCGCAGTAGAGGCGAGTTTTTCCTTGGCTCCTCCTTATGCGTCTGGGTCAACGTCGCCTCCAACAGTTGTTCAATGTGGCAGATCGCTGCCCCTAAGCGTGGTAGTCATCGTCGCTCTTCTTCGTTCTCCTCAAGCTCAAAACTTCGCACTTAGAATCTCAATCTTGCGGGCGTTAGGAAAAGTTTCACCGAGGTCCCACGGTGGTGCCATTGTTCTCATCTAAGAGTACAGGTAATTAAGTGTCGTTCCACTCCTAATCATCTCAACTGCCTTTTAACTACCTTCAGGAGTTGAGTGTTTGGACCAGGAAGAGACTGGTCTGAGTGGACTGGCTTCCTTGGGCCAAGGTACCCTATTAGGTTAGGGTGCATCTGTTATTAGACCCAGGCCCGAAGGGTACCGGTTGTCGTGTGGCTCTACACACATGTCGGAGCCCGGTCGTCGCGGCCGACCGATACAAATTAACATAATAAATATAATCAAATAATTAAATTAAGACATTTGGTAATATTAAATAAAATTATAAAAATTAAAATAAAGAAAAAAAAAGAAAATAGAAAAGTTAAAACAAAATTTAAGCTTTAAGTTTAAAATATACTAGTTAAAAATTAAAACATAATTAACTATAATGGCTCAAGTTGATTCCAGTTGAAAAAAAATATATAATAACTAAATCAATTATAATTTATTTAGTTTGAATTTGAAGCGAAAAGAATCAATAATCAAACTAAACCAATTAATAAATCTAAAAATATTTTTTACCGTAGATAACAACTTCAGTTGATTTTTTCCAGTTAAAATTTCCAGCTGAGTACCGTTGTCAAGATTCAATCAATTTTCCCATTCAAATGGTGTTATAAGTTATGCTTTAAGGTGAAATAATTCACCCTCAACTTATCTCCTTTCTTTTCATTTGTTGTCCTCAATCTCGCTTCTCTTCATTTGTTGTTATTCTCCTCTCAAATTTATTTTTCTTTGTGAAATAGATCTCAATCAATCTAATTTTCACTTTCTTCATTTTTATGCAAATTTATCAACCTCTTAACAATAAAAATTTTCTTTTTTTTTTTTTTTAACCGCATTTCCTTCTCCACCGACCAACCCTACTATGTTTTATACACCTTGAATACTTGTGTGGAATCTCAAGTGAGTTCACCGTTGAAATAAAGAAAATGTTGAAAATCTTAAATTTGAAGTGATATATAGTAAGGACTTGGCGAAAGTGAAATAAAAATCAAAGAAAAGATGCACCATTAGACATGTTCTTTTGCATTAAATTATATATAATCTAATAATCTTGGACACTGTAAATTAAAAATTTACAGTCAAAAAGAGCTTGAAGCATTAAATTATATATAATCAAAAAGAGCTTATATAGGGTACAACAATTAAAAATTTTCGGCCATAGAACATGCAATTAGAGTTTTCTACTCCGAGAAATTTTATAAGCTAGAATATACAAGTAATTTTTTCCTTTCCTGGGGCCAATATTTCTATGAAATAATAATCCATGTCATCAAAATTCTACTTACAGGTTGACTAATAATATTACAGTGAATACACAATTGTAAATTTACAGTACGAGAAGTTTGCAGCAGCCGTAGATAGGTCCATAATAAATCCTACTGCCGCCTGACACCATTTGAACATCTGCCACCATGCACTAAATGTTCCATTAAGTAAAATAAAAAATAAATGAGAAATGAAATTGCTATCAAGTATTCAAAATAGACATTACGTGGAAATATAAGTCAGGGTTATGGCTATTTGCTATGATCAACATTACTGGCTGTCGTACTTGTCATTCCCTTAACCAAGTAGGAAGATATTACTTATCACATCTATTATTTTTTCTCTCAACTTTTTTTTTTTTTCCTATCTCTCTTTCCTCCACCCAAAATAGGAAGGACGTTCATATTTTTTCCTATCTCTCTTTTTTGTCATCATATGTAATCCATCTTCGTATATTATATGCAATATCTACAAATTACATATATTACATTTATCCTATCACTCATACAAATAGATTACTTATTAGACTTAATTGTGCTTTTAGTTTTCCTACTCTCGTCGAAATTTGAATTTGGTCTTCTTATTTTTTTTTTCTTTTTTTAGAATTTGTTCCTCCTATTATTTTAATTGTGTAAATTTTTTCCATATGTTAACTTCATTGATAGAAATGCTTTTAATTATGTAATTTTTGTCTATATGTTAACTTGATTAATAGAAATGCCGAGTGCAATAGAGTATTACGTTAACATTATGTTGATGTCCGAGTGTTAGGTCAACATTTCCATTAAATATTAAATGTTATGTTAACAGGTGAATCGAAATTGTACCATTAATATAATTGGAAGACTAATTTGCAAAGAAAAAAAAAAAACAGAACTAGATTCGAATTTCAACGATAATAGTGAGACTAGAAGTAGAATTAAACTTAATTATTGTTAGAGATATTACCCTCATAGATGAAGTTCGGAAAAGTAAAGCAGAAATTAGAGTTTTAAGAAATTAACCTCGAAGAACCTTGAGCTGCTGTGCACTATGAACAAAATCCATGCACGCACTGCTAGACATTTTGTTCTAGTGATTTGATCTGAATTCCACGTTTCAAAAGAGATTTATAAGCTGGAGTTCTTGACCATTCATCAATTTCACTAGCACGTAGAACAGGCAGAGGGTGTGACAGTTGCCTTGTTTGTGCATTCCTAACCAGCAGCAGAAGTTTAGCTTCTGAATGAAAAATATCACAACACAACTTTCTAGTTCCCTAAACAGGACGCTACCAACCTTATATACCACCCAATTGGGCTGGAAGCAGCTTTTTCATAAGAGCGAGCTTGCTCCAGGAATGCATCCACATTTAGTTGATCAGCCATAGATGGACATCCCCCAGCTAGTTTCATGAGGACAGAGATGACGACCTCTTGTGGGGTTGGGGAATGAAAACTTTATAATTCAATATTTCAATCAATGTACAATAACCAATCTACAGATAGATTTATTTTGTCTTTTGAGTTTTGACATCAACATACCTTAGGATCTTGAGCAACAAGAAGAGCTGCACGATCACAAGTCAACTCAGCTGCTCGAAGCCAGCGGAATAACTGCTCTTCCAAAGTCTGAGCTATCATACCGCCAATGCCTACAACAGATGGCGCTAGTTATGAATAATTTAGTTGACCAAAGTATGAAAAAACTCCTTGTTCTCGTCAATATTAAAACAAGTGCCGCAACAGATAGAGTTATATATATATATATCCATATTCAAAATAAGCTACGCTTTCAAAGGTGAAAGAAAAAAGAGTGATAATATTGCATCATGAACAAGTCTTCAAGGTAGCTATACTCAATTAGTGGTAAGTGTGACATGGATTTTATTCCCAGTTCAATCCTAGGAGTCAAACAAAAAATGTTTCTCCAACTTTGATCATCCTGCATAGTTAACTACTTTACCTAACATATATCCACGTGTGGGTATTCATTTATTCTTAAAAACTTAAAAAAAGAAAATCCGCTCCATATCACCTACCAGGTACAGTATAGGCTCCAAGGGTTAGAATATTGGCATATGTAAGCCACACACCATGATCACATTTTAGGTGACCCAGCTCATGAGCCAAAACAGCCTGTTAAAGTGAACTGATCACAAGTAAATAACATTTTTGAACCAGAATAATGGATAAGATAGAAAAGTATGGCTTCACTAATAAATTAATCAGGCATACATTGGAAGAGAAGAACCTATATATCATGTAATGAAACCTGCACTCAACATCATTCACCTCAAAATCCATCTTCCAAAATCTTATTGTTTGTGGAATATGAACCATATGAACTGTGCAGAATTTTGGGAGGGAGGAGGCGGGGAGGACTTCATGGATGCTAAACTAGTTAAGAATTTGGGTTGAAATTAAAAAGATGTACCAATGAAACAAATTAGAACCTGCAACTCTGTTTTTGTAAGGAGCTCCACAAGGCTAGTATGAATGACAACGAAAGGTCGTTTGCCGCTTATAGCTAATGTATATGCATTTGGCACAGGACTTTGACGAACATATAGATCAGGGGCATCAACATTTAATATTTCTGCAGCCTCAACCATTAGGTGGTAAAGATCAGGAAGCTGACAAAACAAGAAGAAGAGTTTATTTACTTGTTTGAGGTGACATTAGATGGCAACAACTCAGCAGGAAACATAATTGCATTATTCGTTGACCCATGTTGCATAAAATAATAACCTAATATCATATTATCATCATTGAATTGCAGACAGGAAGATTAACTAACTACATGTAATTAATAGATAAATTTGTCATACAGCTCAACTGAGCAGAAATTAAAAATGTGAAGCGCAGATACTTCACAGCTCTCATATATTTAATCAGAACAAACATGGCTAAGTTGGACAAGTTAATTTACTGTTCTATCAAGAATGGTTACACAGATGTACATGCACATGCACATTCATATATAAAAGTATACAAGCAATGGAATGCACTCAGATTCTTCATTTGTGAGGAAAAACTTAAAAGAAAGTGGGATACACACATAATTATAGAGCTTTGCCAACATGCATGTGTTTTCTTAAATGCATACAGATGGACATATTTGAACTTGTTCACATATGTAAATGCATTCACAACTGTGTCATGAGTGTATTTTCATCCTTTTGCATGTAGTAACAGTGTGGATTACAACAAAACCCTGCATTTCTACAAATAGGCAAGGACTATTCAAAGCATGAAAAATTTATCTGCCTATAATGCCCTTTGCCAGGTACTTGTTGAAGTATGTGCTATTTTACTAAAGTGTTAAGGATACCTGATTTTTAGAAACAAGGACAGATGTCCCAATGTTTTCAAGGAGCATAACCTGCTCAGTTACAGTTCCTGCAATTCATTTAAAAGGAACCATGTCATAGAGAAACTTCGCCAGTTCACAGTTTAAGATTATTCAAACATATTATTGAATGTAAGGCACTTGAGTAACAAAAGGTATGCATCCAAATTCCAAAACATGGATATACAACAATGACAAAACTATTTTTCCACTAGTATCTGAAAGCATGCATATAAGCATTGAAAATTAATAATTAGTATAGTGGTGGTATTTTGTGTCTCACATGTCCAGTTGAACATCATTGATCGCATCAAAGCAGACAAATTCACTATTTATATGGAAAATAATAACTACACCACAACCATGCAGACAATATTATGAACAGATGAGGAGTCCTTGCTATTAAAGATATAATAAAACCATTCATGGGCCTCTTATACTAAGTCCAGATTTCTGATTGTTGATTGTTCTGAAATTCTGCAAAAAGTACAAAGTAGTGGCTATCTGTATGGGGAAATATACAGAGTGACTTCTCTACCAACTTAAATAATTTCAGATACTTGCATAAACTATGTTTAGTATGTGACTATGTGCACAATCTGGACCTCGCAGAAAAAGTTAATAGTGATATTAAAGTGTTGTCCAGTGACTTGCATGGAAATATTTGAGGGGTATGAGTATGAGAGATTCTTGTCTACCAAGGATGTATTTGGTCTACATGTTAGAATGGAATCCAATAGCACACAGCCACACAGGGTTCTATACTATGTTTGGTACATTTTTACAAACAGAATACAACATATATGGAGTTTAAAAAAATGACATCTTGGTTCCACTAATTGGATTGGAATTAAGGAGAACAGAACAAACCCTTTCTAATTCATTTGGCTTCATCCTATTCTATGTGGGTACCCTACTATACACATCTCAAGTGTACTAAGCCAATAAATTATTGACACTTTATTAATGAACAAATGATCGGAACATTTATCAATTAATATGAGTCAATACATTAGAATAAAACTTTAGATATTGTTCTTTAATTCTGATTAGAGAATAACACTAAAAACATATAAAGAATTGCATCTAAGTTTTGTCCAATACTTTTTTGCCTTAAGTTAGAACACCTAATACAAGAATCTTTCTATGAGTATAATTTTGTACAAGTATTATTACTCAATAAGAAGGTAAAAATGATTTTAGTTTCTCCCATATGCTAAAATCAGCTTATGCTCTTAAGTTGAACGTCTTTTATTTAACTTATTCAACTTGCTCTTAAGTTGAACGTCTTTTATTTAACTTATCCAAAAGTTGGTGTGTAAATTGATTTTTGCTCATTATATAAGTTACTTTCTTGTAATATATGTGATTTTTGGAATAGGAATAAAACCATGGAAAAATCAAATTCTTTTTGCTTTCTTATTTTCTTTTTTATAAATGTATATGTAGAAACTTATACAAAAATGACCTAAAATGTCCATCCTCCAGAAGAAAAACGAGGCAAAAGAAAAACCAAAAAAATCAGTCTAGAACTTTCTAATATATAATCAGCAAAACCAAAACTGATGAAGGAAAAGTTAAAGTGCGCTATTTAGAACACGAGGCATGTGTTTTTATTACCTAAAAGAGCCTTTCCCAGTTCGTTTAATCCCGGAATTGCTCTCAGTATCAGCGTATTCTGCAACATTAAAATGAAAACCAAACCACCAAACATTAGCATGAAAGAGAAGCACTACTAAAATTCAACGGTTCAGAGATTGAAACTCTATAAAAAAAATTAAAGAAGCCACGAAGAGACGCGAAATCGGGTGCACCTGTTTATCAAGAGGGTGGCGAAAATCGTCGGCGTCGAGGTCTCGGAAGACGACGGCAGAACCTGCTCTGCAAACGGGGATTATTCCCATTTTCCGGTTCTTCCGAACCTTCCCCAACGCGATCGACCCGAACCTGAACCTGAACCTGAAGCTATCCGAAGCTAGGAAGCGGAGGGTGGGTTTGTGAAAGTAGCAGAGAGTGGAGAAAGGCGTAGTAGCCATTGAATCGAAGAAACGGGGCTTTGCTTTGGAGTAATTGTTTACTTTACTCGTTGAGAGCTGAATGGGTGCGCAGTGCACACGGTGACTTTTGTGGTATTGGTATGATGGATTTGTTTAAGATTGTTGTTAACGTAAGGGTAGTTATGACCACAGCCGTGCTTATGGTACATGTTTCGCGCCACTTCATTTTCTGTTGACTACTTCACTTCGTTAACCAATGGCTGCACAGCTTTTGTTCGTGTTCGTGTCCGCATTGTCAAATTATATTTCACATTTTTAATTCCTTCTAATATTTATCCTGGCTTAAATATATTTTTTCTTTTTGTATTTAGGTTAATTTTAATTTTAATATCTTAAAATTTAATTTTTTAGTACTCACAATTAAAAATTATTGTTTTTAACCCATCATCGAACATGTTATTTAAAACATTTGCTTTATAAGTTGAAGTTAGTTATGGGTAATCTACCCAATAACCCTACAAATCCTAACCAAACTGAAGGAAAAATTTTAGATTTCTCGAAGGTGATGGATTTACAGTGAGAAAAGCCTCGCGCTCGTGCAAGTGTTGATGAGGCTAAAATCAACGGTGGCGATATGATGGCAGCGTTGATGCAGCAATACGTCAAGGAAAAGGCACTTTTCATTATTTTTTTCAAATTTTCAATTTTAATAATAAATTTGATTACCCAGTCTGAACCAATCAGATCATGGTCGGATTGGTTTGATTTAGATTCTAAAAAAGACATAATTGATTACATTTGATCGAGTTGGATCTCAATATGCCCCAAATCATCTGACCCAACCCATGTCCAACCATAATTTTAGTACTTAGTTTTGGACGTGAATTTGAACCGCCCAAATATTTTAATCCGAATTTTGTTGTTATTTGGATAAAACTCAACCCGACTCGTTCCACTCTTATGCTTCTTTGTAATTTTCTTTTTTTATCTAGCAAGCTCTATTACTTGTTAGGACACTTTTATTTATTTTTAATCATTATTATACTTTATTTACTTATTACTAGTATTTTAGCATGTGTTATACACTGAATATCTATTTATTTTTTATAATTAAAATTAAAATTTATAACAAATGAATATTTTTAATATATAAATTATATTATAATTTAATATGATAATAAATAAATATTTTTAAATATATAAATTATACCCTAATTAAAATTTGTGATAAATAAATATTTTAATATATAAATTATATTTTGAACTTATGATAAATAATTCATATTATGGTATAATGTTATTTTTAATTATAGATAATTTTTTAAAATATATTAAAATTTAATTTAGAACTAAAAAATTTGAAAAATGACATATTGAAATAGATAAAAGGCTAAGAAAAATTCTTAAAAACACTCATCAAAGAAAAATAGCTATAAATTCTCTAATTCAACAATAACAACTTAAAACATTCTTGTTCAAGATAATTATTTTAATTTTTATATAAAAAAAATTTTATTTTTAAACTTATGAAATTAAGCTAAACCAACATATGAGAGAAATGATATGTTTAGAACAACAATGAGAGAAAGGGGAGAGTGGAGAAAGAAAGAGAAAAAGGAGACAGAATATATTAAAAAGTTATTAAAAAATTTTAATTTTAAATATATTTTGTAGATGAATGAGATGGAGCCTTTCGAAATAATCATAAAAATAAATAATTATATAAAAATTTTCAAAACTAAAAAAATTAAAAGAAATTAAATATTCAAAGTATATGAAGTTAAAAGAAAATTATTAACCGAATGTTGTTGTCACTTATATTCCTTAATTAAGGTTCAAAGTTTGATCCTTAGTTTAGGTATAGAGTCGCAACTGAAAATATCATTTTTTATCATCATTAATCAAGGACTATAGAGAAATCACTCACACTTACTAAATAGTAATATTTTAGTAAGTTATATTCTTGTGCACTCTAGCACCAAAACTTAAGTTGTTCCTAATAAATTTATTGTCATTGTGACTTCTTTGTATTGATATATTTATTAGTTAGTCTCCCCTCTCTGTAAAAGAAATTTGGCTAGTATGAAGATGCAAAATACGACACTCGTAAGTTATCTTTTTAACTATTCAATATATTACTATTTGTAAACTCATGCCAAATATAAGAAGGGGTTGAATTGTGTTTAATTTTTTTTATAAATCTCCTCTCTATAAAAAGAAATTTGGCTAGTATGAAGATGCAAAATACGACACTCATAAGTTATCTTTTTAACTATTCAATATATTACTATTTGTAAACTCATGCCAAATATAAGAAGGGGTTGAATTGTGTTTAATTTTTTTTACAAATCTTTTAATAAATGTCACTTTTTGTCTTAAGGTTCAAATGGTGTAAAAACATATATGAAGAAACTCTATTGGTTTAAACACTATATATATATATATATAAGCACAAGGTTTATACTAGTTCGTCTCAAATCTGAGACTATGTTCAATTATTGTACTCCACCAAAGTTCCACTGATTGAATTCTCAATTGCAAGTACTAATGTTTACTACAAATTTCTTTAGGCTCAAAACAAGTATTCTTTTACTTGTCTCTTCAACAAATTGATCAAGTATTCTTTGAATACAAAACCTTTTTAGACTTCAATCAACTTCACAAAGAAATAGTTAATGGTAAAACTAATCATCCTACAGATAGATGTACATATATAGTGTAGGTTTTTTTTCTCAACATAATTTTTAAGTGTTTTATGACACGATCTAATGATTCTTTAGCGTGATAGTTTTGTGTCTTAATCTTCATAATTTAGGTATTTATAGGAGACTTCCCAAGATAACCGTTAAGGGTAGTTTTGGCCTTCCCTAATCTTCTTCTATCAGAGTGAGAAAGTTCCTGTTAAAGCATTAAATGTGGCATTAAATGATTTTCACAAGCTAGATACTTTGATAAGATAAAACATTTTGTCTATCTTTTGCTTCTTGTATAAGTAGCTTATAGAAAGGGACAAAGTTGCTTTTTATAAGTAGAAAATACATGGTTATTCCTTTTTATAGAGGACAGACCTTTTGATGTAGATAATGATTTTCAAACAAGGCATTGTCCTATCTTTTAGGACTTCTTCAAAATGTTGTTGATAGGATGTATGATCTTCATGTTAGAAGTCCCACATCGCTTGCCTCAATCATTGGGGTGCAACTTATATACTTGTTAGACAACCTTACATACCATCAATTGGTTTTAAGCTGAAATTTAACGTGGTTTTAGAGCTTATAACCCTATCTTAGTTAATCACCTATTCTAGATAAATGATACCTTATAATACACTTTGAAGAACATTATTAACTTCATTCTGATTTAAGTTATCACTAAAGCCAATTTTTGGCGACAACTTCTCCTTTATATTTTTTCTACCTTTCTTTTCCTTTCCCTTTTTATTTTTTCTATCCTTTTCTATCTAGTTTTTTGTGGCAACTTCTCCTTTCTATTTTTTTTGTCTTTCTTTTCCTTTTTGTTTTTCATTTCTTCTGGTCCTTTCTATCTAGGAACATTTCTTTCTCTTTATGACCATAGACGGCCATTGTGGATGGCAACTCCACCGCTTAGTCTCTTAATGTTGCACTCATTTGAGTTTTCTTATTGTACTTTCCCACTTTTGTCTCATGCTCTCTCGATTTCTTTATCAAATCCCTTTCTTTATTTACTATTATAGTCATGATCGTCGTGCACCACCACACCTCTCTTTCCCTATGATCTTCCTTTGTTTCCTTTCACTCTCACTTATTTTGCCTTTGCCTCATTTACTCTTGATCTCTTTCCCCATGTTGTATTTACATTTACTTGGCCCTTTATTTTCTTTCCACGCGATCGTGTTTGGTCATCCTTAGCGACAACCATGCCGCTTTAATGGAGAGTTGGATGATGAGGGAGATAAAGACGAGGGGAAAAAAGTAAAAAAAAAAAAAAATAGGGGAGGGAGATTGTCATGGTGGAGCATTTTTTATATGCGTCCAAAAGTCTCTTTATATTTTGATGATAAGAAACATTATGACTAAAGAGTGATGACTAATAGTTTTTATAAATACTCAACATTTTAATAGTACAACGAGTCATCACAACCTTTATGATAAGGAAATTGTGTCCAAAAGAATTAGAACTTATCTTTGACAAGATAACCATTAGCATCTAAAAGAACTTACCTCCCATAGAAGGACCTCGTCTAAAGCTAATTGAGTTATCTCTCTTTATATAAGTACATATTGTTTTGTGTACTTATGATATCTTGTAACTTGGGTTTTATCTTATGCATATATGCTTCTTCATATCTCTCATAATTTTATGCTCAAGAGAGTCTTTAAACATTCATATCATCTATATGTTATGCTTTATTGTGCTTCATTTATTTTAGAAAGGAAAAACATTCTTTATCAAGCTTTGAAGAAATAAGTCAACCTTGATAAAAGAATGTTCTAATCAAACTTCTACAATTTAAAGAACACATAGAATGATCTTTTGTGTATCAGTCAAAGGAAGCATATTTAAGGAAAGAGAAAACTTTTTTTTGTTGCACCTTTTTCTCTTTCCTTAGAAGAAGGCAAAAGCTCTACAAAAGTTCATATTTGGCATTTAATGCATAAATGCTTCTCTCTTTATATATACAAAACAATGACTTTCTTCTCTACGTCCTTATATATCCTTTCAAGGAAGAAGAAGAAATACAACAAGTGAACATACATATAAGTGAAAAGGTTCTAAATGAAATACAAGTGTCTATGTTGCTTTGAACACCATCTTAGAAAGATTTTGTAAAAGTGTTCTAGCATAAAAGCTTTGATCTTATATTTGTATTTGTTTTGCTAAGTAGTCATACTTTGTTTTGTAACTTTCATATGCTCATCCAGTGAGATTGTAAAACTTTGTTTGTTTTCTTGATAACTTGAAGAGGCTAAGTGTTAAAGAATACTTGAGTTTGCTTATAATAAGGTAGATTACAAGTGTTGTATAATTTAGAGAGATTTTGAGAATACTTGATTGTAAAACCAGTTTGACTTAATAGTTAAAGCCTCCAAGTTCAAGAGATTAAACGTAGCTTTTGTTAAAGAGTGAACTGGGATAAAACTTATGTGTTATCTTCTCTCCCTTATCTTTGTTTTTGTTCTACACGTTTTAGAAAATTCCTTACCATTTTGAACTGATATTCATTGTATTTTTTAAAAGTGTTTTAAAAATCACACCCACAATTCAATCCCCTTTTTGTGTGGTTTCTTTCATGTCATCAAGCATAGTCTCAGTAGGACACTAATGCTTGACAACAAGCTTTTACTTTTTTATTTTTACTTCTTTTTTTGGTTATGATTTTTTCTCTTTTCTATGTTTTTTCTTATACTTTTCCTTTTGCTTTCAGTTGCATGCTTCAGGATATCAATGATAAAGAAATTAATGAGCTGTGGTTATGTTGTTAGAGTTTTGATATGTGGATTCAAAGACATTCGTGAATTTGAGTTGTTTTCTTAGAAGAAATTGATGTGTCAAAAATCTTATACTCTTAGATAGAAATGAATTGTTTCTTAGAGAGGTTAAGGTTAACTAATTATTAGTTTTGCCTTTTTTTCAATTGGATTTGATAGTCAATCTTAAAGATTTTAAAGAAAAAAAAAGTTAGAGGAAATGAAACCTATATTTGCAAATTCAATTTTTTAAAATAATCGATAATTATCTTTTATTGCAGGTCATTAATGATGGTTCATCGATATGCCATATTATTTAGATTTCACCTTGACCAAATTCCTATAAAAGAACTTAGTTTTCACTCTAGAATTTCCTTTTCATAAAAGAAAACTTAAAATAAAAATCTCTTACAAATCCTCCACAACTAAAATGTAGAATCTTCATCATACAACCTCTATCACAATATTAATTTATATTTGTTATTGTGGTAGTTTTAATTTTAAGTTCACCCAAATTCTAATATAGCATGAACACACTCTCACAACCCTACCTCTTTGAATCGCCACAATACCTTAAAAAAATTTCTCCCATTTCCTTATTTCACATCCAACTAACACCATGTTTAAGTGAAACCAAAGGAAGAGGATTTAAGCAGAAGAAAAATGATGAAAAATTTTCTACTTCACTTATTTGATACGAGGTAAAAATTAAGGAGAATTTTTATGTAATATTCGTGATAAAGCTCTCTCCATAAGATAAGAAATTTTTTTTTTGTACTCTTTTTTTTTTTTTTTGCGTGGAAGTCCTGAAAAAATTTCTCTTCCCATTCTATCTTTCATTTTTCTTCTAAACATAAGAATAAAAATGTTTTTATATACAATTTTTTTTTTAATTTTATCTACTCATGCTTCTCTTTCATTCAAAAAAAAATAATGAAAATTTTCTTACTTTTAGTCACTAGGTAGAATGGTGAGATATATAAATCTTTATGATAAAAGGAATAAAAAATTTCTCTTCCCATTCTATCTTTCATTTTTCTTCTAAACATAAGAATAAAAATGTTTTTATATACAATTTTTTTTTTTAATTTTATCTACTCATGCTTCTCTTTCATTCAAAAAAAATAATGAAAATTTTCTTACTTTTAGTCACCAGGTAGAATGGTGAGATATATAAATCTTTATGATAAAAGGAATAGACTTAAAATATATTTTTTATTTCTATAATACACTTTTTTTTATTTTTATAAAATTATTTTTTTAAATAATATTGCAAAATTTATTTATTTTTATTTTAATCTTTATTATTATTTTTAATCCTTATAATATATTTACTTGTTTATTTATAATATTTGAATAATTTGTGTTTAGATGTTGGTTTATAGTCTTCAAAATAAAAAACAAATAATAAAAACTAAAAGTAAGAAAAAACTAAAATCAAATTATTCACGTATTATGAGAATTAAAATAAAAATAAATATATTATAAGGAATAAAAATAATAATAAAGAATAAAATAAAAATAAATAACATTTACAAAGACTATTTTAAGAAAAATAATTTTAAAAGGCAAAATAAAAAGTTGGTAAATTTATACTGCTTTGTGGAAACAAACAAAATGGAAATAGTTTTCCACTCTTCCACCTAATGGCATAGCATGCTCCTGGGAACTGGGCTGCATTAGTATAATGTGGTCTACAGATGTTGGCGCCAAATTTGCAACCCCATACGCCGTCACCGCTGCTAAGAAGCCTCTCCACGCTGGCACTCCTCGCCGACAAATGCACCACCCTGGAGCAGCTGAAGCAGGTTCACGCTCAGATGGTGGTTTCCGCCGTCACCACCACCGACTCCTTCGCCGTCAGCCGCTTGTTCTCCTCCTGCGCCCTCTCCCCCTTCAGCGACCTCTCCCACGCTTCCAGAATCTTCCGCTTCACCCCCCGCCCCAACGCCTTCATGTGGAACACCCTCATTCGCGCCCATCCCCACGCGCCCCACGCGCTCTCCCTCTACCTCGCCATGCGCCGAACCTGCGTCACCCCCGGCAAACACACCTTCCCCTTCCTCCTCAAGGCGTGCTCCCAATCGCGCTCATTGCGAACATGCAAACAGGTTCACGTCCACGTCATCAAGTTCGGGTTGGCCTCCGATTCGCACGTGGCTAACGCTTTGGTTCGGTGTTATTCCGTTTCGGGTAACTGCGTCGATGCCCGCCGCGTGTTCGATGAAATTCCCGACAAAGAAAGTTCGAGTCTCTGGACCACGATGGTTTGTGGGTACGCTCAGAATTTCTGCTCCAACGAGGCTTTGAAGCTTTTTGATGAGATGGTTGGGGAGGGCTTTGAGCCCAGTGGTGCGACCCTGGCGTCGGTGTTGTCCGCGTGTGCTCGGTCGGGTTGTCTTGACCTTGGGGAAAGGATTCATGAGTTTGTGAAGGTGAAAGGGGTTGGACTTGGAGAGGGAGTGATTCTCGGGACGGCGTTGGTTTACATGTATGCGAAGAATGGGGAGATTGGCACGGCGAGGAAGCTGTTCGATGAAATGCCGGAGAGGAATGTTGTTACTTGGAATGCTATGATCTGTGGGTTGGGTGCTCATGGACATGTGGAAGATGCTCTTGGTTTGTTTGAGGAGATGAAGAAGGAGCAGATTGTTGTTCCCAATGGTGTCACCTTTGTAGGAGTTTTATCGGCTTGTTGTCATGCTGGGTTGATTGATGTTGGTCGAGGCATTTTTAACTCGATGAAGTCGGTATATGGAATTGAGCCGAAGATTGAGCATTATGGGTGCTTGGTTGATCTTCTTGGGAGAGGGGGTAGGTTGCTGGAGGCGGAGGAACTGGTGAAAGGAATGCCGTGGAAGGCTGATGTGGTTATTTTGGGAGCTTTGTTGGCAGCTAGCAAGAATAGTGGGAATACCGTGGTTGCTGAAAGAGTGGTGAAAGAGATTATTGCTCTGGAACCTCAGAATCATGGAGTTCATGTTGCTTTGTCGAATATGTATGCAGAGGCTGGACAGTGGCAGGAAGTTTTGAGACTGAGGAAGACAATGAAAGAAGAGAGACTCAACAAGGCTCCAGGGTGGAGCCTTGTTGCCACTTAAGAGTTTCTATCATGCCTTGTGCATAGCAAAGACTGGTCATTGTGGAAAAGATTTGATTCTTTCATTAACAAAAAGTGAGGAAGTGAATTATACTAGTGCACACTTCTTCAACTGGTACTGTCTTTTTGAAAATAGTTATGGTGCTAAATGAGCAAGTGTTGCTTCACTCTGCTGTGTCATGAAGTTGGATTGTAAGAATACCATAAAATGACATATTATCACATCCTAGTTGGTATACTGCAATAGGTTCAAAGGATATCATTGATTTTGTTCCGAACTACTTGAGCAGGAACAGTACAAAAGTCAAATATCCCAGTGTGCTTGGTGTTGAAGCCCCTTGTATCAGCTAAGAAACTTATAAAGTTGTTACTTCTATCCAATCCCTGGTATTGGCTGCAACTGATGGACCAAACGTTGAATTCTTTGAAGCTTTCTTTCATATTACTTATTGTTTCTGTAGCGGATATATACATGTACAGCCTTTCAATCTTTCATCATACTGACTTGCTGAGATAAAACAACACACTACCAAAATCTTATTATCAATATGGAGTAAATGCCAAAGCTCAATGCACAAGTTATGTTCTTACTTGTGTGCTTGCTATGGGTGTTCAAATATTGTTCATCTGTCAGGGTGAAGCATAGAAGAGCTACTACATTCAGCAGTTGAGTTGATGAGAAGGAAATGGAAGTTGGATTGTTATCTCTTGATTCAGAGAACAGGGCAGAAGAGCTTGTGATTATTGACATACACCTTGCCAATGTTGTAAAACAAATTGTTTGATACTTTCCGGTTCCTGGTTCCAGTTTATTATTTAAGGTCATTAATCCAAGACTCTAAGAAGCTAATCTGATAATAATAACTGTAATTGTGGTTTAAAGCCATGTACTAAAATACAAATTGCTGTTTTTGGTAAAAATCTAGGACAGAAATATAAACCACAAAGAAAAGAAAAAAGAAAGAATAGTCGGATGTTAATGAACATCAACTGAAGGATTGCTTTTTTCTTCTGTGGCTACAAGTTTAAGAATCAAAACTACAGGAACTATTGATTTTTTATCAATGAAAAAGTATTTCATATTTAATTCATAGAAGTGAATCGTGGAGATATTTTATTATTAGTTAAAATTATTAAAAATTATAAAATTATAAATGAAATTTATTAAATAAAAAATGAGATCGTAAAAATCCAATTGTAAGGTACTAGACTTGAATTTCACGTAAGAATGAGACTTTAATGAGATTTTAGTGTGGGATATATAAGGTTTTTGGTTCTCTCATTGTAATAACTAATTTTTGTGGTGTAGTTTTTCAAGGTTCTTATCATATCTACACAATTTTGTAATTTTTAATAATTTTCAACTAATAATAGAAAGTATCTTGAAAGAATATATTAGAAAGTATATTATTTTTATTATAATTATTAAATGTGTCTTTTGTATTATAGATATCAACACAATTTTAATTGATTGCTAAAATGATAATACCATTAATTAAAATTAAATGTTTTTCTAGTGAACTTAATTGATATACTAACACAATGTAAGTTTTTTATATATTATTATATAATTAAAAATTATTAAGTTTTTAATAATTATTTTAAAAAGATAGTTCTAATTATTTCATAATATATAAAAATATATATTGAACGTGTGTAGAAATTGAAATCTTTTTCCAATAGTTTAATTGGAATCCTATGCTAATATAAATAAAAATTACATTGTCATCATTTAATTAAAAATTATTAAATTTTTATAATATTTATTTTTAAAGTTATACTACTATCAAAATAAAAATCTTTTAAAATGTACACTTAGAAGATATATTATTTAAATCAAAATAAAACTCTTTTAAAACGTACATCTCCTCTTCTTAATAAATATATTTTATTTTTCTTTTTTTTAAATTTCCATAAATGTTATTCTAATTTATTAGGGTTTTTTAAATAAGTATGTTGGAAAATACTTTTCAGGATAAATATATATATACCTATTTTAAAAAGTAATTTCTGGAATTATGTTTTAACAAAAATATGTAGTTCCATAAATTACTTTTCAGAATAAGTTATGCTTGTTCTGAAAAGTACTTTTTTATGGAACTAAAAATTATACAAACTTAATTATACTTTGAAAATGCAATGTCAACCATGTTTAAGAAAATAATAATACCTTGAAAACTAATTACCATCACATATTGAAGAAAATGAACATCACATATTGATATTTGTTGAACAAAATATCAATGAAAAACATAAATTATAACAAATGATATCTTATTATATAAATTACAAATTATTATATGAAAAAGTATTTTAACACACTAATTCATACTTTTTACTCAAGTAAAAGAATGAAATTGTGATAAATTTATATTAATTTCTATGAAGAAAACAAAAATGAGAGGAAATAGATGTGAGAAGTTTAAAGAATAATAAAGATTGAGGTGCAAAAGAGTTTAAAAAATTATAAAGATGGAGGAATAAGAATAGGGTTTAAAGAATGATAGAGATGGGGTAAAAAAAATAGGGTGTAAAGAATGATAAAGATGAAACAGGTAAAAATAAAGTTCAAAGAAGATAAGTGCACAAACATGATTTATATATATTTTTTATATAAATGGGTATTTTAGTAATAAAAAAATGAGGTATACTTATTAAGAATAAACTACTAATTTAATCCTTAAAATTGTAACAATTGATTAACTTGATTCCTAAAATTAATAATATGGCAAAATAGCCCTTGAAATGGTACATTATCAATCAATTTAGTCTCTACAATTATAATGAATAGTTAAATTGATATCTAAAATTAATTTCAATTATAATTTTTACCTCCTAACTTTTAAATTTTACAAATTTTGTACCTTAATTTTTTCTACACATTTTGATCCTAAATTTATATAAATTTTCTAAATTTGTCTTCTCATTTTAAATTTTCACGACCACCAAAGGTATTATTTTTTAAATATTTTTATTTTAATTATACAAATTTATTTATTCAATTATATAAATTTATTTATTGTTTATAAATTATTTAAGCATCTTCCACCTTTTTATTTATACATCTTCCACCTTTTTGTATGATAGTTATATAATTTAACCAATAAATTATTTTATATGATTTAATAAATAAATATATATAATTTATAAATTTATATAATTAAAATAAAATTATTTTAAAAAAGTTATCATCTTAAATTTTAATATTTTATATATAATAAATATAAACATATACTTAAGAAAGGTAAAGTACAATTAACAAATACAGTAATTGTATATATAATATATTTTTGTATATAAATAAAACAAGTAAAATGTGTGGAAAAAATTTATGACAAAATTTGTAAAATTTTAAGGTTATAAGGCAAAAAGTTAAATTAGTTTTTTTTTTATTTTAAAAACCAATTTGACTAAACATTCAATTTTAAGGATTAAATTGATTGGTGATATGCAATTTCAAGGATTAAATTGGTGATTTACTCACTTATTAATAAGGAGAAATGTAAATAGCATAAGCCTATTATTTATTATTATCTATTATAATTTACCAACATTAGGCTTCATTCATATCTCTTAAACTAAAGTATCATGTTCAAGTGTTGTAGAAAAAAAGAAGTGATTTAGATGAGAGACTCTATTAAAAGTGACCAACTACCTGCCTCTTTAGGCTATGGTTGTGAATTTTTTGTTTTCAAAACAAAAAACTTTTGTCTATAATGAAGTTGAAATGATTTTTAACTCAATATTGAAATAGTTTATATTTATTTTTAAAGCAAAAAAATAGTTTAATGAATTTTATTTTTAGTTTTAAAAATATTTTTTCTATATATTTAACAATTATCATTCTTGTCATTGTCATCGTCTTCATCATCATACCATTGTTATCATCACCACTACAATCGCTATCATTGACATCCCTATTGTTGCCACTATTATTACAACCACCACCACCACCACCACCACCACCACCACCACCACACTATTGTCGTCACTATCACCATTTCTACCAATACATAAATACATCTTTTAACTAATTTAACAAGGCAGATAAATTTCAAAGTGAGTTTATTTTAAAACTGAAAATTAATTTTTGAACCAAAAAAAATAAAAACTAAAAATTTATTTTGATTTTTTAAAATTTAAAAACTTTCTACTAAAAACCATCCAAAACGAATCATAAGTTTCTTAACAAAGATTATTCATCGGTATTGTCAGTTACACATATAACATAACTAGTATTTTAACCTTGTATTGTACAAAATAAATATTTATTTATATAACTAAAATTTATAATAAATAATTTATTATGATACAATATTATTTTTAATTATTGATATTTTAAAAAAAATATTAAAATTCAATTTAAAGATAAAGATATTGAAAATGATAGATTAAAGGAGATAAAAAAAAATTTAAAAAAAATCTAAAATATAGAAGATTATAATTTATAATAAATAAGTATTTTAAATTTCTAAATTATACAATAATTAAAACTATAATAAATATATATTTAAAAATATGTAAATTATATTTTAAATTTATAATAAATAATTTAAGTTTTTATATAAGGTTAATTTTAAATTGAAATCTATAAGTGATTAAAAAATAGATAAAGATAAAATAGAAGTAATTTAAGATGATTAAGATTTTTTTTAATTGGGGAATAGTGTATGAAATGTTCTTCTTAAGAGTATTTCTATTTGAGAGTGAAAGCATTACTTTTTAATTTATAGTAGACTAGTATTTTAGTACACTAGTATTTTAGTTTGTATAAAGAGTGCATAGGGTAAATGTTTATTTTCATATAAATAAAACTTATAATAAATAATATTTTTAAAATATAAATTATATTATAATTAAAATTGTATTAAATAAAATTTTTGAACATAAAATTTATATTATAATTAAAAATTATAATAAGAGTATTAAATTGAGATTTTAAAAAACTATTTTAGTATAAAAAGTCTCAGATTTTAAAAGACTATACAAGAACACAATGACTTGTAATATTGTTTTAAGATTTTAAAAAAATAGATTTATAAGATTTGTAATTTGGATTTTAATAGATTTATATAATAAGAATTTACAAAATTTTAAAAGACTTTGTAGATTTATAAGATTTTAGAAAACTTTGTAAGTTTAATCCTCCTAACTTGAATTTTATACAAGATAAGCATTCTTCCTCCGATGACATATTTAAGAACAAATCCTCTTTTGTTTTAATATTATGCAAACCAACAATTATGTAAGAGTTTTGTTATCCAATTTTAGGATGGGATCTTTTTTATAGCATCCTGAATATTACTATTCCTCTTTTTATATCTTACTTTTTTTTCATTAAATTAGATAATTTTTTTAAATTGATAGCAATAGTCTCAATGTCAACATAAATATTTTTTAAAACTTTGAATTGGTAGTTAATTCCAACAAAGCTAGAGCCCCCTTCATTTTCATGTCTACTTCTTTTATGATGACTTGATTTTTTAAGGGTAATCTTTGAACTTAAAGAAGAATAAGATGATAGACTATATTCAACAAGTATGAAGACTAATAGGGTGGTGGTTCGTAGTAGTTTAGTGATATGAAAACATCATTGTTAAGATCATCAATTCAACAATTGAACAATCATATATAATAATAATTACTCTAAATAGTGAATTCAGTCAAACAAGTTGATACACAATGAATTCAATCAAACATGTTGATAAAAAAAATTTGATTGTAGGAAAGGTTTGTAAGATGGGAAAAAAATATAATCAAGATAAAATAATTTATGTGTGAGAATAGAGAAAAAAAAAGTCTAACATCGATAAAAAAAAATACTCAAAATTTTGGGTGTAATTGTTAAATTGATGTGATATTTATAATTCCTTCTCAAAGTCACATGAAATCTACTCTACAGAGTAATCAATCAAAATCCGTATTTTTTAATACCATAATTTTTTTTAAGTTGTAAAAAATCTCAATTCAATACCATTGGATTTCATTACCTTGTTAAACATATAAAGTATATTGGTATTTTAACCTATGTATAGCATAGAATAAACATTTATTTTATATAACTAAAATTTATAATAAATAGATATTTTTAAATATAAAAATTATATTATAATTAAAATTCATGATAAATAAATATTTTTTAACCTATAAATTATATTTTAAACTTATATTTTGGGTAAACATTATTTTTAATTATTGTATTTTCTTTTAAAAAATATTAAATTTGATGTAGAACTATAAAGATATTAAAAATGAAAGATAAAAAAGTTAAAAGATTAAGAAAAATTCTTAAAAATACTATTGTTGAAAAAAATATTAAAAATGCTCTCATTAAAAAACATAAGTTGAAAATGTTTTTGTTTAAGATAATTATTCTAGTTTATATACATATAGAAGATTAGTATTTTAACTTAAACATTACATGAAATATATATTTTATATAACTAAAATTTATAATGAATAAATATTTTTAAATATATAAATTATATATTAAATAATTTATATTGTAATATTTATAATTATTAATAATATTTTTTAAAAATAATTGTTAAAAACAGTTTTGTTTAATATTGTTATTCTAATTCTAATTTGTTAAAAACAGTTTTGCTCAATATTGTTATTCTAATTCTAATTATAAGCTAATATTTTATTTCGTGCATACCAAAAATAAATATTTTTTATATAATTAAAATTATTAATAAATAATTTTGTTAAATGTATAAAATATATTTAAAATTTATAATAAATAATTTATATTACAATACAATATTATTTTTAATCATGAGTAGTTTTTGTTAAGAAATATTAAAATTTATTTAAAATTAAAAATATAAAAATCAATAAATTAAAAAAGATAAAATGTTAAAAAATTGTTAAAAATATTTTTTTTTGTTGAAAAAACAGTTAAAATGATTTTTTTAAAGAATAACAGTTGAAAATGTTCGGGTAACTATTCTAATTAAAGGATAATACAAGTAGAAATAATATTTATGAAAAGAATGAAAAAAGAAAAAAGCCAAACAAGCAGTTCCAATTTGGAAGAAACAGAATTGGTCGTTTAAGATGAAAAAGAAAAAGGTTTCACAGTGAGGAACGCAAAGACGAGATAAGGCATAGGCGACAGTTAGTTTGGCTACCCGTAGCGATCGAACTCCTTCTGCTCGCACCTCTTTCTCTCTCTCTCTCTCACACTCCATCGTATCTGCAACTTCAACTACCTTTTATCGAACCATGTGAGCACCCACCATCCGTTTCTCGCCTTCACCTGCACTTGCTTCTTCCTTCAAATAAACCAATTAAAACCCCTTTTTTGTCAAATGTTACCATCCTCTTAAGATTACGTAATTGGGTTTTTTTTTTTTTGTTTTTTGAAACACAAGGAAGCCGAAGGCATCAGTGAATCGACCCCCCACACCAGATGTGGTCGAAAATGCCCCTGAAAGAGAACCCACGCTTCAAGAACTCATTAATATCAAGGTTTGATCATCTTTTCTTTTCTTTTCTTTTTTAGTCAGTTTCATGTTTCACTTGTTACTTTTTTGTTAGAGTGGTTATGGTTCTTGAAAGGTTACTTGAATGCCTCTTCAGTTGATCGAGACTGGAGAGAAGGAGCGCCTCATGGAGCTGTTGAGGGAAAGGCTTGTTGATTGTGGTTGGAAGGATGAAATGAAAGCTCTCTGCAGGTTTTATTTTATTTTTTTGGTTTAACTATTTATTTAATCCTTATAGTTGTTTCCATTTCAAGCGAGAAAAATGGAAGTTATAGTCTTTGTACATGCGTAAAAGTTATGTTTTGGTCACGCCGTTAAAACGAGGAGAAATTTTCTGGCGATGTGAAGCTACTACAAAATCTTTTTGACTGTGATAAACTGCTATCAAAACTGTATAGAGACTAAAATTTATCATTTTTTTGTTTAGGGACACAAAATTAAAATGGGAACTATAGGTGCCAGATGAATAGTTTAACTTTTTTATTTTTGTTCTTCATTATCCTTTTTTCTTTTCTCTCTATCTTTTCTAGGAAGGATTTGCAGGGCACTTTTGGGGTTCTAGTTTTATTTACTATCAATTCAAGAGAAATGCTAATAAACTCTCTTTCTTACACACTCTTTAGTCTTTACTAGATATGCGAGTCTCATTTTATATTTGGTCAGTGTCATTCCCAAATCAGTAGAACTCGTGGATTTTATGTTTTTAACCAACACAAGAGAGAATATTAGAAAGAGTGATAAAAAGTGTATTGCTAGCACCCTTCCCTGTTCAATAAGTATTTATAGTAGAGGAAAAACAGAAGGATTCAAGTTTAAATTAAATATTCATTGCCATTCTATTTCTAGAGTGCAGTTTTCCCATTTGGAGCACTGGCACAAGGGTCACTGCTTAATTTTCTGTGTAGAGACTAGAGAGTTTTACTTAGGGGAGCCACGAGCCAAACTAGTTCTCATATGCTTATACCCTTTAATTTGTTTTTCGCATAGTATTTATTCATTGAGAAAGACATGAAAGGTTCACTCACTCTAGGCATATGACATTATGCTATTTTGGTTAAAATATCAGAGATTACAACCAGTTTGCTATATCAAATAAATAAACTGGTTTCTTTCCAAATATAAATGAAATATTCATTAGCACTATGATTATGTCCTCTTCTAAACAAGTTCAAGTTGTTTTATGTTGTACTGGCTCAACAAAGATGTATCATGCTCCAATTTCTCTTTATTTATAGACATATAGATAGATGCAAAGTTCTTTCTATTCAAGCTGTGTTGTTTGGCAGAAGGGATTAGTGAAGTATTTTTGGTTTGGTGCTTGCTTTGTGTATGTAGCGCTAGGTTCATTAATCATTGGTATATGCTTCAGTGACACTTAATACTAGGACTGTGTGACTATGTGTACACAATGATTCCATGGTAATATCAGATATTCTCCCTCGCTGTCCCTTTTTTCAACTTTGCTGCGTTATCATCCCCCCTTATTCTTTTCTGATTGTTTCTGCCTTTTTATGTTCATACTCTAACACTCGTTTGTGTGACTTCTGAAAGTTGGAAATTATTGTACTTTTTACTGCAGAGCCGTTGTCAAGAAGAAAGGGAGGAATAATGTTACTGTTGATGAACTTGTACATGTAATCACTCCAAAGGGCCGAGGTAGTGAATTAATTTTTTTTCATAATTTGATTTACTTTTCTTTTCTGCATATAAAAATTTACCGAGTCTAATGGCATCATGCGATCCATGTAACCGACCTCGTCTGGTTGGGTAAAGCTTTTTTGTTGTTGTTGTTGTGCTGCATATAGAAAATTGGTATTTACTTGGTTGAAGTTGAAGCACCTCATTAAACACCATGCTAGGAAATCTTTAGAATATATTGAGAGATATTTTAAGTAGTCCTTATTGAGCAAATTATTATGTGTCATTAGAAACTGAACAATTATACCATGGTGTTGGTTTTCCTTTGCACAAAAATGCCCAACTGACAAGATAGAGAACTTGTCAAACTTGTTTTTTGCAGCCTCCATTCCTGATTCCATAAAGGCTGAGTTGTTGCAGAGGATTCGCACATTTCTTGTGTCAGCCGCTCTTTAATATATCTGCATGGCTTGGTCAGTGTTAACCTCACCAATATGTTGTAAAGATTATGGCTGGAACTAGTAAAAACTGCACACATTTGTACTGGGAGGGATATGAATATGTCTTGTAAAACCATAGTTATTTCACTCCTTTTAATATAAATTTGAGAAATAATTTTTTATCCAAAATTACTAATATGTAACAGCCTCATTCCTTGCATTTATTTTTGGGCGTTTATATAAATAACATCTTGTTAAACATAAAAGTTCGTTTACTTGTTGCAACTGTGATTTGAAATATCCTCATACCACATCTGACATTAACAGAATTTCTGATACAAGCATATGGAAGGTAATAATAATTCCTTTGTTCCAAGATTTCATGTTTTTGTTTTCAAACAAAGATATCTGCGGAACACCTTAAAAATTTTGGAAAAGAAAAGAAAAAGCTTTCAGTACAAGCATAGCGAAGTGGAGACCGTTTATGTTGGAGAACTTAGAGGTCTCTATAGGAAGCTTCATTAGAGAAGTCTTCTCCCGCTAGACACAAATTCAAATACCACGTTGATCATACTATCAACTCAAACGCTGATGTGAAGTTGAACCATCCTTCTACTACTATTACTTTGATAATGATATTGAGACGTAGAGAGTGCTTTGTAATTAACATTAGTCATACAGAAAAAACCAAAATATTTGATGTGTTAGTAATTTATTAATCACATTATATTCTTATAATTTGTCATTATTGTTGTTTTGTGCTATTAGGTCATGCACATTACATTCTTATAACCTTTGTCATTATTATTGTTATGTGTTATTAGGTCATGCCCGTGTCTGGTATTTACAAGGGTTTTAAAGTTCTTGCTAGAATCTCATACATCGGTCTTATTCACATAAGTAATTTTATCTGGTATTTATGAGTGTTCTAGAGATCTTGCTAGGGTCTCATACAATGGTCCTATTTGACACTCATAAGTAATTTTATCAAGTGTATGTTACAAATCATATGCCACTCATAAGGAATATGAAAATCATTAAAAACATTATAAACTTTATCATAATTACATGAAGTTTTACTATAAAGCTTAATCTTATTAATGTAGTATTTAACACTTTCTCACACCATAAAAAGGGACTAGTATTAAAATTAATTAAAAAGTTTGACTATTGTGACTCTAAGTTAGTGAGTACCCTCTATGATGTTAACTTTGAATTAAAAAAAATAAAGGAGACTCAATTACTCAATTTCGGAATGCCCAAATCATTAGGAATTTACTGCACTTAGTAAATTTTTCTATATTTGATATTGCTTATGCATTAGATTGAGTAGATATACTAAGAGTCTTAATTAGGACCACTTGGATGCACTTGAAATACTAATGAGATTTTTGAGAGGTACCATGGATTATGGTAACCAGAATAATGGATTTTTGATGTACTAGAAAGGTACAATGATGCTAACTAGATCTTTGATTCAAATGAGAGAAAATTCACTAGTGAATGTGTTTACACTTGATGGTGGTGCAATTACAAGTTGGTCAACCAAATAATACTGCTAGAATAACAATGAAGTAAGATTTTATAACTCCATAGATGACTGATAATGAAGCTAAGTGGTTGAAAAACTTCTTGATGAACATTCCTTTAGGAATGAAATCAACCTCATTAGTGAAAATATACTATGATTGCCATTCAACAATAGCTATAGCTAAGAATAAAACTTACAATGGGAAGAATAAACATATACAATTGAGACATAATGTGATAAAACAACTACTAAAGGATGGAATAATTTCCATTCATTATGTGAAATCAATAGGTAACTTAGAAAATCGTCTGAGTGGCTGAAATATCAAGGAAAATGAGACTTTTAAACCACTTGAAAACAAACAAGTGATAGTAACCCAACATTTGTGATTAAAGACCCCATGAAAAATGTTCATATTGGTAAGAACAAGTCACTTGTCGGTTTTGTTAAACATTGCATTAATGAGAGGTTAAACTTTATAGTAAAGCTTCATGTGATTGTGATAAAACTTCTAATGATTTTTATATTCTTTATGGATGGTGTATGATCTATGGCATACACTTGATGAAATCACCTATGAGTGTTAAGTGAGGTTGCTTGTATGAGATCCTGACGAGATTTCAAGAGTACTCATGAATATTATGTGTGCAAGGCTTAGTAGCGTAAAACAATAATAACAAGGATTGTAGGGGGTGTAATGTGATTGGTAGATTTGTAACATATATAAAGAATGTTTTGTTCATATAGGTTGCTTCACCAACTATGCTATGTGTTATTGGTTCTATCGGTCTAGATCTGATCCATATAGCTTTCTACACTGGGCTTGATGTGTTATATCTTATATGATAACCAAAAAACTTCCTCATTTTTCCTTTTTTAAAAATGTTTTAAACATTTTGAAATACGTGGGAAATGTTTTCAAAAGGCACAAGTCCCATACTGTTTGGTTTTGAGGCTTTCAAAGAGTTTATATATCAAATAATTTTAAAGGGTTTACAAAGTGGCTAGTAATAGTGGGGCTCACGCACATGTGATTAGGTTTGATGTAATGCAAATCCACCAATTTTCTCCCTATATGTGTGTAATGGGCAAAAAAGAATTTTGTTTTGTGATTTAATGAATTATCTTTGAGATTAATTTGAATTTCATTTTTGAAATGCTTGTCCTCAAAACTTAATATTTTGCATAACCGTTTTTTACCTAGTCTGCCAACTCAAAATGTGGGATCTTTATGTTACCGTTTTCTTATCTACAAACATAAGATCATGGATGATACACGTTCAGTGATTATCGTGTTTTAAAACATTCACATGATGTTTTATAAGTATATATTTTTTACATATGTTTTATTTCATTTTTGTTTTTAAATAATCTCCTTCCTTTTTTCTTTTTCCTTGGTTACTGCTCCTTTGCAGGGTTATATCCTCTTTTTTCTTTGATACCTTAGTTCATCTTAGACACACTTGTTATATCTTAGGAGGATTGTATGTTCTTCATAGATAAGTCATTTAGGGTAGTGTTATCATATGCGTGAGGTTATATTACTCATATTTTTAGCATTGATATTAACAAATCATATCATAAACTCAAACGCTAATCGAAGTTGAACCATCTACTATTACTTCATCAATGATATTGAGATATAGAGGGTGCTTTGTAATTAACATTGATATTACAAGAAAAACAATTATTAGTTCTAAAGCAATGATAATGTTCTAAATTGGCCTCTTACAAGGTCCAACACAAGCAAAGCTTGATCCTAATTGTAAAGCCTAAACACCTGTGTTGAGGATGGCGTCAAACCTAATTAGAGATGCCTCATGCAACCCACCAATGCATCTTCATACACTTCAGATTAGGTTGTTTGGTGGGGTAATATAAGAATCCAACAATGTCTTATCTCTTTAAAAGGTATGTCACCATATATAAAATGTAACAATTTTATTAGTCACATCTTATTAACATCAAAAGACTTGAGGAATTTTCAAACTATCAATCCTACTTAACGATTGTAGTCATTCGATGGTTATCCAATTTTCATGTTGAAACTAAAGGTGGCAAAGTGGGTCACCCTACTTCGACTTGTTTTCAACTTGTCTTAAGTGAGATGAGGTAGGTTGACCCATTGACAAAAGGTAGATTGAGAAATACAACTCACTTCATTTAAAGGTGGGATGATCTACCAAAATATTATATAGAGGGTTATAGAGTTTGTAAAACAAACAGCTCAATTTGTCCTACGGATCAAAATGTGAAAATTGGACTAATCCAAACTATACTATATTTCTTTCATGTTGTTAATTTTTAAGTTCAATCTAACATTATGTTAGACTATCGAGTCAAATTAGTCTTGATTAAAAATAAACAAAAATTAAAAAAAATTATAGATCCAAAAAATAAAAATAAAATTGATATTTTTTAAAATTAAAGCAAGTGAATGAAATTGAAAATTTTAATTATTATTTGAATAACGATTTTTTTATATAAAATGCAATCATAACATGTTTTAATAATACAAATATTAAGTTATTAGTATAAAAATATTAATCGTTAATGAATTGAAGTTAAAATATAAATGCAAAAAAAACATTAAAGTTAAAATCTAAATTACAAATATATGAACGAGATTTAGGGAGAAAAGTCTTATATGAACTAATATTTACATTATTCATTATTCAAAGAACATTTTTCTAAGTATTAAATGAATAAGCAACAACGAGAAATTAATGTTCAACAAGCAATAATGGGCAGCATGCTCTGAGTGCTAATAAATTATTTAGTATTTATTTGACTATTTACTTATCAAGCTACTTAGGCTATTAACTTACTACATGCTATTGCATACTACTGGGTATTTTTATTTTTAATTTTTTTATTAGGTCAACTAAACAATCTACCAAGCCTTAATCCAATGGATCAGTCGAGCTATACGAGTCAAACTAATTTTACATTGTTAACCCATAAACTATTTACTCATTTTAAAATAGAATTTTTATATATAAAACATTGTAAATAATTTAATTGATCTTTAAATCACAGAAAAAAAAAATTATTGGCCTGGCTAAAGTATAGCCGATTCTAATAACTTTGCTTATTAACTTCGACCCGCCTAAGATAATTTTGCTTTATATTAACATTTTGCTTTATTGCTGAATGCATTAAAAGGCAAGAATTGCCAATTCTAATATTCAAATATACTCAGATGCAAAGTTATGTTTAACTAAATATTTCAAATCAAATAATTTTTATTCTATAACCAACCATAAAATTTAACTAAAACTAAAATTAAAATATATTTACAACATAAAGACTTTTTGCTTTATTATTCAATTATATTATCAATGTGAGATAAAATTATCAATTTAAAGGTCATATTTAAAATAATTGCTAAATTAATTGACCGTATAAATTTTTATACTAACATGAAAATTAACCTTTCATCTATAAACCAGATCAGTTCATAAATAATTTTACCCATACATGAGTTGCAAAACGGACTAACCCATCCTGCAGATGGAACAAGTTGACTTAGGATAAAAAATGGGTTGAAAAATAACTCTCCCTGTTTAGTGGCAAGTTGGCCTAAGAAACAAAAAAAATGAGATCCACAAATCATAAAAATGAGTTGCCAGGTGAACCCACTTTTAACCCACAAAAATTAAAAAAAGAATTATATTTTTCTTATTAAAAATTATAAAAAAAATATAAATAAGAATAATTATTATGAATGATAATACTTTAAATTAGAGTTGTAAATTCAAAATATCAAAAAACTAAATCACACCTTTTTTATATCATCCTCCTATCAACATATATGATGGATCAAAATACTTTATAAATATCCTTTTTATAATTATTCTTATTAATACGATTCATTTTTTTTCTATTTAATACTTCTAATGAGTAACACTTCTTTATTCATTAAACTACAAGAAAATAAAAAATAAAAATAAAAAATACTCTATTATAATTACTCTTAATAATTTGACATTTTACACACAAAAATTTATAACTTGGGAGTTAACCCACCTCATCCTGGGTGGACAGGTTGAGTAAGACATATAACTCACCCCACAAAAATATTACAGGTTGGCAGGTCGACCTTTATCCATACTCTTCAAAATATTTTTTTTTTTGTAATTTTAAAGTTGGATTTATAAATCATTTTGATCGGATACATAAAATAAAAGAGCACTTGAACCAACTCAACATAAGAGTTTGAAGATACACGAAGCTTTTAACTTTTTTTTTTTTTTCTTGGTTTAACAGAAATTAACGTTTAACCAGTACAAACAGTCTGTACTTAATAATACAAAGGTATTAAACGTCATGCAACAGCTACAAAGCATCTTGAGGGGATACCAAGACATTTTATTCACCAGGGTCTCACTCTCAAAGCGCTCCCTTTACTTTCCCCCAAGATGATCCACCAAACAAACTACTTTCCAAGCTTACGCTTCACGGAAAATCTGCCAAAAGCACACAGCTGGCACACCAAAACCTACCTATTTTGCACATTCCTTCTTTGTTTGCTTATGCTGCAGAACCAGCTTGTTCACATAGGTCCAACAGATCCAGCGTCTGCAATATCCAATAAGAAATTCCACTCCATCAAAAAGATAGATAGATAGATAGATAAAGAAACCAACAGCTACAAAAATCATGTCACGAAATAATTCTTTTATTGATTAAAACAGCAATACTCCGTCATACCTCGGGAACTGACAGCTCAAGACGAAACTTTGGACCGTCATAATGATGCAATACTGGCCTGAACGAATCTTCTTCCAATGCCTTGCAAAGTTTCCTGACACGGATTCTCACCTACAAGGAACATGAGGAACAAAATATTGTTTATTCAACAATTTACAGACAAGCTAATATATGGACTCCATTTCAAAATCCTAGGTTCTACCTGAGCTGGAAACCTTGATTCCCCTTTGCATTTTTTATCCTCCCAGGCAGTTGGATCTATGTTAGAGCCACCAAAACTTGCTGCCTGCAACATAGGACTTTCAAAGTGAGCGAATCAACTAAATTTAATTTTGTCCATAATCAACTTATTCAATTTTACTCATTATATTTGAATAGTGGTTTAAAAAGAACAATACTGAAAGAGGCAAGAAACTATCTACATTATTTTAAAGATAGAATGTTCCCAATCTCTAATCAGAAGAACATACCCAAGCAAAGGAGAAAACAAAAACAATGAGACCAATTTAGCACAATGTCCTTTTAATCCTATGCATTAGGTAAACCCATCACTAGCTATGCCACAGCGGCTGAATACAAATTCTTGATCATTTAACCCCCTCTAAGTGTGTTTAGATCTATTGTTAAAAATAGATTATTTCAATAATCAAATATAGATACAAGTTATTATATGAAACAAGTTTTATGCTTAAATATATTACATGAAAAATTATTAAACTGTGTTGCTTTTAATCATAAACTCTAAAACTTTATCATCAAAAAGCTATTTCCTTTGTTGAGATTATAATAAACATATTTGAATAATAACATAACATCAACTTTTTTCTATCAATTAGATTATAATCCAACAACAAAAGCCTTATCAATTAGATTATAATATCTGAAAATAATCTAATCTAAACATGCTTGAAATGTATGAGTAACAATGGCAGAAGAATATTCATAATTTCTGAAATAGAGACAATGTTTCCATGCCTATAACATATGATTAACACATACTCTAGCTATTGGGCAATACAAATAGGTTTCATTATTTCATATCTGTTTGTGGGTGGATTGTCTCTCCTTGAGATATTATAAATAGCCTCACTAGTTACCAATATCATTTAAACTGGGGACACAATTTCAATATTTCATAGCCCTAAAATAAGGTACTTCCTGCACAGTCTTAAGCACAACATAATTAACTGTACTTCGAAATTTAGAATAACTTACCTCAAAAATACCATGCAGCTGATGAGTGGTATAGTTATAGAGAAATAAAGGCAACCCTGGTGTTATTGCCCTAACAGAATCTCGATACCTTGGAGGCAAACCTATCAAAAAAGATCGAAAGAGTCAGTCATCATGTTGATTAATAATCTTCAAGATAGAAAAATAGATATCATTTAATAAGCACACACCAAATAGCTGACGTTTCAAGTCTTCCTGCATTGTGTCATTGTTACACACAAAGATGTATCCTCCAAGCACCTCATTACGTGGGAGTGTCTCTGCTGCAGGCAAGGTCTTAAACCTTTTGTCAGTTGCATTTGAGTTGTTTTCATTGTTGTTGTTGCCACTGCTGTTGTTGTTGGACTCTTTGTTATGCTGAATATTACCACTATACTTGTTACTGTTCACATTACTCACCAAGTTTGCATTGTTCTTCTGATACACTGCATTCATACCATAAACACCATTCCGAAGCGAGCTTTTGCTCACATTTTCGGTAAATTTGGAGTCCAGGTTCAACATGCTTAAGTTAAGAGTGTCAAATTTGTTCTCTTCCTGGAACCCAAATTTATCCCTTAACCTTGTTTCGATGGGGCCCTTTGAAAGATCAAGGTTATTCACACGCTCACCCTTCAATCTTGTCTGTTCAGCCAATTTTGAAGCAACCATTAACCACTTGTGATCCTCTGATGCTTTTGAGTGTCCACGGAGTTCATCACCCAATTGCCAGAAGCTGTGCATGTTGTCCATCTTTTGAAACCCTAACAAGTTATAAACACAGCATAGACCTTATTAGAGGAGTAAATCAAACACAAAAATACAGCAAAAAACAGGACATAGCAAACATGCAATTGGGGAAAAAGAGAATGCATCAATAACATCTTCCTTTTTTAGTAGGAAGAAGATGAGCACACTAGCAGATCGATAACCAACAAAATCAGTTTGTGCTGACACAGATCAAAGTCAAACACCTAACTAGATTTACAACAGCTCACAACAGCATACATTAATATTTAACAAACATTTGAGGGGAGAAGCAATAATTCCTACTCAAATTATAAATTACACCAACATTGAGGACTAACAATTGGTAACAAAAGCAATTAATGGTATGAACTTTCATGCCATTTAACACAAAAAAGGAAAAACATAATTCTAATAACCCTCACATACAAAGCAAATAAAAGTGCTCCCAAAACTTATTATCCATTTTCAAGAACACGGGTTTCCCGTTTGACTTTCATGCAACTCCGCACAAAATCGAAGTTACCATACTCATAGCAGCAAGAAGCTGCAACAAATCTGACATCAAATCGGAAAGGTAACAACGCGAATTCAAGCTCAATAAAAAAGACACAGAAATGGAACAAAACAAAAACCTTCCCTCACATCTGACACAAATACGGGCACACACACTGAAAATCAAACAACATGAAAGGAAATCGAAGATCCGAAGTGAGCATTCACAGATACGATATGAATTTTTTACCGAAAACAGCGCAGTGAAGTAGCAAAACACGAGGTCAACTATGGAAAGTAAACAAATTAAGAAGAAGATTCGAAATAAAAAATTGGTAACAAAAATTAAGGCACTGATTCGACGAATTTCGCAGAGAAGAAGCCCTAGATTTGGGGATCCAAAGACGAGAGGAGAGAGAAAGAAGAGTACCTTTTACGACTTCGCTGTGAAACTCGAAGACGCGAGTGAGAGAGAGAGAGAGAGGGGGGAAGAGGAAAGAGTTTTTAATAAGGTTTATGTTTGTGTTTTACATAAATGTCCATTAATTTTTCGAGGAATTACGGAGATTGCCACTGTTGATTTTGACTTTTATTTTACTTCGTTTTTAGTCGGTGGCGATGAGACGGTGGTACATTGAATGTGTAGTGTACTAATGACGATTTCACGGGACCCTCGCGCTCAGAGGTTGCCGGAGATGTTACGCCATAAATTGTGTTAGACCTACATAACGTGAGTGAGGTATGGATAAACTTCAACACATTTTTGTTTTAATGAAAAATTGAAAATACAGAGAGGGAAATAAAAAAGTAGATGAGATAAAAATATTAATTTTTTATTTTTTATTTGAAAGAAAAAATAGAAAAAGGTTTTCCTTTCAAATAAAATATTAGGTTTTATGGTTAAAATGTCATTCAGGATTGTGTAAAATAATTTGTTAAATTAAATAAAATTATAATATAAATCATACCTTATTTAAAAAATTCAAATAAGTTAGGACAATATTTAATAATGATATATTTTTTTGTTTATCTTAATTCTTTATCAAACATCTTTAATTTTGATGTAAATATGTGTGACAATTATGTTAGTGTGAGATAAATACTTTATAAAATATTATTTTATTTAGTTATTAATAATAAAAAATAGTTTATTTATTAAGTGTAAATTTATTGGGACATAATAAAGTTCATAAAAATAGTTTATTTGATGTTATTCTTAAATATTCATAGTCAAATATTATTGTTAATAAGGACAACAATAATATTATATGAATATATAATTAGTGTAATAATGTATCGATTGGATTAACCCACTATATGAATGCTACGAATAAGAATTGTGAAAGTGCATCTCTAACAATTCTCAAAGTGAATATGGTGTATAGAATCTTTAAACTTAAATCACCACAATTCCTATTAGAGGAGTTGTATGTTTAATGTCATCAAATGTTGCTTATAATAGGAGTGATTATAAGGTTAGTAGTTGAATATAGAACAAATCATAAAATTGGATATGAGTGATTTTGATGGAATTTGTCTCTCTCTTATAACAAAAGTAATATCTATAGGTCCTCTTGATAGAATAAGACAAAAATGCATAGTCTTGCTAAAATGAGTCAATATATGATTGATATCACATTCATTCTTATTTTTACTCAAATATCAAGAAATAAATAAATTGAACTATACAAGGATGACACATTCTATATCTTATGTTCAATTGTGGTATCTAGAAAAATGGATTAAGTTACACAAGAACATATGTCACAAAAATGTTATGTTAAACCACAAACATTCTTATTACTAGAGTAAGAGTGATGTGTCGCTAGATACGCTCACTATTTATAATATTAAATAAGATTTAGTATTATTGTAAACGTAAGAAAAATCTACAAGGTTACACGCATAGAGCAAATTAAAAGAGAGAAAAAAATATTAAGTACAAGTATGATATCTCCTATTGGTTAAAATCATAATATATAAATTCGCTTAAAGGAATGTTAGAATAATAAGAATATGTTAAGTTTCTCATGGCCTAGACTCTTAACGTAAGAGTTTAGTGCTGCCATGTTAAAACACTAAGGAGTTATTGTATAAGGTAATGCCTAAACCCTTAAGACACACATAATTCTCTATAGCCACATATTGTTGGGAAACTCTTACTACTAAGACACTTCTTGTAGTGCAGCTAACACTTCTCACTAATCTTCTACCTTGATCATGAAATGATTTGGAAGTTTATTCGCATGGATTTCGTAGAGGTTCAACTTGTGTTGCTAGACTACTTTGTTTGTAAAAAGTATTATCATTCTAGAAGAGGTATTTTCCTAACATAAATTTATGCACAAATTTTCACCATGGGATGTTTTTGGTTCATAAAGTCATTGCTAAAATTTTATCCACCAATTATATAGTCCCATTGGTTATTTAAGTTTCTCTATTTCCTTTTTATATTTTATGTTTTATTTGAAAAAAAAATGTAGAAAGGTACGTCTTACTCCTAGTTTAAGTAAGTTTTTAAACCAAATTGATTTAATTATGAACAAACATTTTGGTTATCTATTTTTATAAATCGATTTTAAATCTCTTTTCCCAATTCATATTTCAATTCTATTAAATTGATTGAGAAAACAATTTTTTTGTTGTGTATATTATTTAGAAGTCATCTCGAAAATTCAAAGACGACAATACAACATGGAAAAGATAAATGCGTTGTAGCACTTTGACATCAAATTACTTGTACCACCATTTTTTCGGGGTTAAACCATAAAACGTGTTTCAATAATTGAAAGAGTGAGGTATATAATACCATCATGAGATAGTGGAAAACCTTGGAGCAAACCTTACCTAACTTCATCTATGTTTAGGTTTAGGAGCGACACATCAACATAATAAGTGATGTAGGCATAGACATGAAAGAGAGCATGAAAGCTAGGAGCTTGAGAGTGGGAGGCTAAGAAAGCTCTAAGAGGACATTCAAGATAAATTAGCTATGTACATAGAGAGGGAGGAACATGAGCATAGGATTTTGTATTCTCATTTTTGCATATGCCAATTGGGCCAAGAGTAGCTAATACATGTATAGTTTCCTTGTTTTTTAATAGCTTACTTTTGACTTTAGGCCTTTTGACCTAAGTACTTTTGCTTTTCATCTTGTGTGTATTTTCGACCAAGAGCTTAAAGCCAAGAGCATAAAATTTTTAAGAGTGGATACAATTGGGCCATGTGGCCCAATCTTTAGGAGTGATGCCTAGCTAGAGAAGGGAAAAGAAGTATTGATTTCCCCAAGGATCAACAATCAACAACTAGTTAGAGATTTTCGAAAATTAGGTCTAGAAAATTAGGAATGTAAATTGAAAGAAGAAATCAAATATATATGGATAAGGAAGAGATGATGATTTCACCTCTAATTCCATTTTAATTAGATAAGAAAGAGTGAAATTCACCACAAGCATCTTGGAAACTTGATGAGAATAGGTTCTTGCTAAAGAACAAGAGAAGAGAGAAAGTCTCTCAAAAGTGCAATTCACACTTTGATTCAATCAAAAAGTGATTAAGCTAATTACAAAATGACCTTATATAGACATCTACTAATCATGATTAGGAAGCTTAATCTAATCCTAAACTAATCTAAAAGGCCTAAGAGCTTAGGCCCAAAGTCTAGCAATAATGATGTTAATTTCCTATCACTAATGGCTGAAAATAAGTGATTCAACTTCCAAGCCCAAGTACAAGCCTAACAAAGTTTAATACAAGCAAATACCACTTAGAAATAGTGGTTTAAAGGTTAAAAACAAGTCTATAAAGGATCATGATTACACTAAAAAAAAATACAAAGTAGAGCTACTATTGGGTTCTCATTTGCCCTTAAGGAGGTCCAATTCTTTGTGCACTTCTCCTTGAAGTTTCCTTAGTCTTCCTCTAGCAATTAGACCTTCTAGTACAATGGTTTCCATTTTCTTGAAGCCTTCATGTTAAATATGACCTTACCCCTCCATATACATATCATCCTTCCTTTCTTGAATAGAATTTGACCTCAAATTTGATGCTTGAGTACCTATATCAAAAAGAGTTAAGTTAATCACATTAAAACTATTGTTTCCCATATATTTTTTGGGGCACATAAAAAGTTTATAAGAATTATCATTAATCTTTTCCACAATTTTAAAAGGTTCATCCCCTTTAGGAAGGAGTTTGGATTTCCTAAGTGAGGAAACCTCTCTTTTCTCAAAGGACTCAAACTAGGTCCCCTTCCTTAAAGATCTTTTCCCTTTTCCCCTTACTTTCTTGCTTAGCATATTGTTCCCTTTCTTTTCCATGTGATATCGTGCCTTCTCGTGCAATTTCTTAACAAATTGAGCTTTAGTAAGCCCATCATCATTCACTAACAAAGATACAAGAGGTAAAGATAACAAATCAAATGGGGATAAAGGATTAAAACCATACACCAACTCAAATAGAGAATGGGAAATAGTAGAATTAACTATCCTATTATATGCAAACCCAGTATGTGGTAGTCATTCTTCCCAAGATCTCAAACTCTTCCCTACATAGCATCTAAGGAGTTGGGATAATGTTCTATTGACCACTTCAGTTTGTCCATCCGTTTGAGGACGACAAGTGGTAGAAAATAGTAGTTTAATTTAAAGCTTATTTCATAGGGTCCTCCAAAAATGTCCAAAGAACTTAAAGTCCCTATCCAAAACTATGGTCTTAGGTAGACCATGTAATTAAAGAAAAGATTGGTCACATGACAAACATCATCAACCTTGTGACAAGGAATAAAGTGGGTCATCTTTGAGAACCTATCAACCACCACAAAAATAGAGTGTCTACCTCCTCTTGACCTAGGTAAACCAAGCACAAAATTCATGGAGATATCAAACTAATAGTAGGGATAGGGAATGGAGCATACAAACATGGGGTGAACTTTTGGACTTAGTCATCCTACATATCAAACATCTCTTACAAATATGATGTATGTCTTTCCTTATGTGAGGCCAAAAGAAATGCTTAAGCAAAACTTCATAAGTCTTAAGTTCCCCAAAGTGACCCATTAGGCCACCTTTATTTGCCTCATTCATTAATAATTCTCTTATGGAACTTCTAGGCACACATAATCTTTTTTCTTTAAATAAAAAATCATCATGCCTAAAATAGTTACCATTGAGCGAATTAGCACACAAGGCAAAGACTTCACCAAAATTAATATCATTCTGATACAATTATATTAATAATAATATCATATTTAAATAACTAAAATAATTTTTTTAATTTTAATATTATATAACTTGTTTGGTATTAAATTAAAAAGACTATTGCAAAAAATTAATTATAGGAGTATAATTATATTTAGTAATACTTTTTTTAGTATAATACAAACAAATGTATGAAGTCAATAGTAATATTGTTTTACTAAAGTATCCAAACAAAAATATAAGAAATTAAAACAATTTTTTTATGAAATAATAAACTATTTAATACAAAATAATTAAGTTTTAATTATCATATATATTATTAAAAATACATGTTATCATTTATTTGATTATAATATTATATTATGTTTTTTAGTAGTAGCAAATATATGTGTATTTTTCATTCCTGATGCATTTAAATTATATATAATATATTTTTCAAACATAAATTAAGTGGTATCTTGGTTCTTAATCATGCTATTAAAGCATTAGTAGTGACTTTAAATCCTACCTTGAATACTTTTTTTAATTTTTAAAAACAATTTTTGAGCACTATGTCAACGTGTCATAACATTTTTAATACCCATGTCATTTAATGTCGCTAAGAATTTGACGGTAAATTAAACATTGGATTGAATTTCATTAAATTAGAGTAATTGATAAAATTAAACATTGGATTGAATTTCATTAAATTAGAGCAATTGATAAAATTACTCATTTGATAAACTATAATACATAGGAATAAAACCATAAATAACTCTATAACCAAACATGAAAAACTTTAATTCTTGATAAACATATGTAAACATTCTCAAGAATAATTATGATTAATCAATATTCATATTGCAATAAAGAACAAGTAAAAAGTTTCAAACAAATTTTCTTATATATTCTAGTCAAGCAAATTAATACAATAAAGGGTAATACAGTTAAAATTGGAAGTAAAAGAAATTATGTATTGATTGAATTAAATTATACAATTTCTAATCTTCCTTTTTATAGGGTAAATGTCAACAACCTAAAGATAAACTAATAACAAATTAAAAGATAACTAGATAATATGAGATATTCACAATCTCCTAATGAGATATTTAAATATTTGTAACCATTTAATCTAATAAGATATTTAGATATATGTAACCTCTTAATAGGTTACCTATCATATCTTATCAGATATTTATAATATCTCCAACACTCCCCCTCAAGTTGGTAAATGAATATCAATCATTCCTAACTTGCCATTGAGTTCTTGAAATCTAGTTACAAGGAGCCCTTTGGTGAAAACATCTGCGACTTGGAGCCTTGTAGGAACATGTGCTATGACTATAAGTCCATTATCTAACTTCTCTTTAATGAAGTGTCTGTTAATCTCAATGTGTTTTATCCTATCGTGTTGGATTGAATTATAGGCAATACTTATAGTTGAGTTGTTATCACAAAACAACTTTATAGGTCCCTCATATTTTACTTTGAGGTCATCAAGAATAATCTGCATCCACAATCCTTCACATATACCCTGTGCCATGACTCGGAATTCTACTTCTACACTAGATCGAGAACCCACATTTCGCTTCTTGCTCCTCCAAGTTACTAGACTTCCTCCTAGAAACATACAGTATCCTGAGGTGGATCTTCTATTCACAACCCATATTTCATAGTTTGCATATGTATATATTTCCATGGACAACATTCCTTCTTTTCTAAACAATAGTCCTTTTCCTAGACTTGCCTTCAAATACTAGAGGATCCTTTCAACTGTCTGAAGGTGCCTTTCCCTAGGATCATGCATAAAATGGCTAACCATACTAACAACATAGGCAATATCTAGCCTAGTGTGGGATAAGTAAATCAATTTCCCCACTAATCTTTAATATTGGGACTTCTATACGATTGGACTTTCCTCACACCCAATCTTATGGTTTTGTTCAATAGGTACCCTTGAGATCTTGCATCCCAATTTTCTTGTTTCTTTGAGGAGATCGAGTCCATACTTCCTTTTTAGGAGATAAAGATACTTTGTTTGGAATATGAAACCTCAATCCCAAGGAAGTATTTTAGCTTTCCTAACTCCTTCATTTCAAATTGTGTTGCCAGTTTTTCTTTTAGATTTAGTTTTTCAATCTCGTCATCACTTGTAACAATCATATCATCTACATAGCTTAGGAGAAGGGTGAGTTTACCATTAGGAGAATGTTTTATAAAGAGAGTATGATCACCTTGACTTTGTTTGTATCCTAGGGATATCATGACTTGAGCAAATCTTCCAAACCATGCTTGAGGAGACTGTTTAAGTCCATACAATGCCTTTTTGAGTCTACCTACCTTGTTCTTCTCATTGTGAGAATAGAATCCTGGGGGGATCTCCATGTAGACTTCTTCTTCTTCTAGGTCTCCATGAAGGAAGGCATTTTTAACATCAAATTGTTGCAAGTTCCAGCCAAAGTGAGCGACTAAGGAAATAATAACTCTTACTATGTTCATCTTTGCTACAAGGGAAAATGTTTCCTCATAATCTATTCCATAAGTCTGTGTATACCCTTTAGCAACCAATCTTGCTTTGTATCGCTCAAGGGTCCCATCAAATTTACACTTCACAGTGTATATCCATATACAGCCTACAACTCTTTTGTCTTTGGGTTTATCAACAATCTCCCAAGTTGAGTTTTTCTCTAATGCCTCCATCTCTTCTTTCATTGCTTGAACCCAATTCTCATCTTTCAAAGCTTCCGGTACTGATGTAGGTGTTTTGATTACATCAATGGTAGCAATAAAACTTTGACATTGTACAAAGAGATGGTCAGTACACACGAATTAAGAAATATGATACTTGACACATGATTATTTCCCTTTCCTTAAAGCAATAGGCATGTCATCAATAACATCCTCAATGGAGTTATTAGGAATACTTACCTTTGGCTCATACAATTGGACTTGCTCCTCAATTGAGTTATCAGGGATACTAACATCTAGCTCATACATTTGGACTTGCTCTGGGACTAGAGTGGGTTTCGTGACTTCTTCAACTTGAACATCCTAAGTAGGCGTGACTTCTTGAATTTGAACTTGGACATCCTGAGTAGGAATAGGTAATGACTCGATGATAGGTTCGACTTCTAGATAACTCTCCCCTAAAGTGAAGGACCAACAAAGAATGACTGTGTTTCATGAAAAGTAACATCCATTGAGATAAAGAACTGACAACTCAGAGGATGATAACACTTAAAACCCTTTTTATTTGAGGGATAACCAATGAAAACACATTTGATAGCTCTTGGATCTAACTTCCCACTATGTGGATTATGAGAGTGGACAAAGGCAACACACCCAAAGACACGACTTGGTAAGCTTAACATTAGGGGAGAAGAAGGAAAGAAGGATAACATATGTTTAATTTGACTAATACCATTTAAGACCTGAGTGGGTAACTTGTTGATGAGATAGGTGGGAGTTAGGATAGCTTCTCCCCAATATACTTTTAGGAACATACATTTGGAAGAGGAGGGCTTTAGCAACTTCAAGGAGGTGACGATTTTTCCTTTCTGCAACCTCATTTTGTTGGGGAGTATTCACACATGTCAGTTCATGAACCACACCATTATCTTTAAGAAACTTGGAGAACTCAAGATTTACAAATTCGATACCATTGTCTCACCGTAGTTTTTTAATGGATTTATTAAATTGATTTTTGACAAGACGAAAAAATCAACAAATATTTGACAAACCTCATATTTATGTTTCATAAGAAATATTCATGTCACACGGGTACAATCATCAATAAACGATATAAACCACATAGCCCCCAATATAGAGTTACTAGCTAGCCCCCACACATCAGAATGAATAAGGTCAATAGGTTCAAGACTTCTATTATTACTAGGAGAAAATGTGTCACGATGGTGATTTGAAAACTAGAAAATATCACACTTAAAAGACTCGATAGACTCTTTTATAAATAAATGTGGAAACATTGTCTTAAGTAATCCAAATGGTGGATGCCCAAGACGTTTATGATAAAGCCAAATTTGAGAAGCTGCCTAAATTTCTGAGGTTGCTCGTTGACTAGAAGGCAATTCTTCGTTATTGGTGTTGTTACCTATCTTTGTATGTTGTAATATAGCCCACCCTGCTCTTTAACAACTCCAATCATCCTCCTCGTTGTAAGTTCCTAAATAACACAATGAGAACAAAAAAATATCACTGCACAGTTCCAATCTTGTATAAGTCTATGAATGGAGATAAGGTTGTTAGCTAGTTTTGGAACATGAAGAACATTGTGTAGAGATAAAGAGGAGTGAAGTTGGACGTTGCCAGATCCAACAATAGGAACATGATCTCCATTAGCAATAGTAATGAGTTGCCTTTTGGGTACTTTAAGGAATGATGTGAAATGTGAAGGAAACGGGGTCATATGATTTGTTGCCCTAGATTCAAGGATCCAAATGCTTTGTGAAATTGAACCAGGAATATTGAAGGAACTCTTAGCATTCATAGTCAAACCACATAAACCAAGAGGCTTACTTGTTGAGTTTAGGACGGCTCGAAGGTCCTATCTCCTCCTTACTAAAGGCTTGAATATCCTGGTCAAGTTGCAAGGTAGAAGGATGTTCAACTCCATTCTCCTTATTGGAGGTTGTTTGATTCACCCACATTTGAGTTGAGCCTTTATTTCCACTCATTTGTTCAAGAACTTTGTCCTTTTCATAACTCTTGTAGCAGGTATCCTTGGTATGTCCTGATCGTTTGCAATACGTACAATATTCTCCACGACTACTCTTTGTGAAGAGTTTTCCTTCAGAGGTTGATCTTTTTGTGGGACCTTTTCCTGTCACCATTACAGATCCTGTGTTGGAGTTTTCTTTATCAAGCATGACTGATCGTCGGGTTTCTTCACTCTGCACAATAAAAAATACCTCAAACAAAGAGGGAAGCTTCTCCTTACCTAGAATCCGAACCCGAATAGGATCGTATTCAAAATTCAAGTCATGAAGAAACTTAAAGATTCTCCCCCTTTCAACAATCCTAGTATATGCAATAGAATTAGCTTTGCACATCTTTAATCCTTAGTACTGGTCCAACTCGATCCATAACTCGTTTAGAGTCCCATAATACTCTATTATAGAGAGGGTTCCTTGTCTAGAGTTGAAGATTTCACTTTCAATATCATAGCAAGCAGCAGATTCCTCTTTCATTGAATATGTGTCAATGAGATTCTCCCATATCTCACGTGCGGAGGAATATAACATATAATTTCGACTTATTTCTGGAGTCATAGAGTTCCATAGCCATGTCATAATGAGAGAATCTTCATCATCCCATGCTTCAAACATTGGATCATCTCTAGGTGGGTCGTTTCCTTCAATATGACTCAACTTCTTGCGCCCTTTAAGAGTAGTATGAATATATTATGCCCATTGTAGATAATTGTGGTCGTCAAGGCGATAAGAACTCACCAAATTTGGAGGTTTATTAGGTCCCAAGGTAATGACTTTGTCTTCTCCCATTATCACCGATAATTGGGAACAACAAAGTGGATTTTGACTAAGCATGTGAATCTCATCAGAGGGTAGTAGTTCACTAAGTGAGGCAGCCGAAAACAGAGTTCCCAAGATCTAGAGCTCTTATACCAAATTGGAAGTAAAAGAAATTGTGTATTGATGGAATTAAATTATACAATTTTTAATCTCCCTTTTTATAGGGTAAATGTCAACTACCTAAAGATAAACTAATAACAAATTAAAATATGACTAGATAATATGAGATATTCACGATCTCCTAATGAGATATTAAAATATTTGTAACCACTTAATCTAATAAGATATTTAGATATATGTAACCTCTTAATAGGTTACCTATCATATCTTATCAGATATTTACAATATATCCAACAGTTAGTCATTGAAGTTTAAATTCATAAATTTTTTTTTGGTAAAGTAGGAAATATAAAAACAACACTTCAACATAAGACTTTATGCATATTACTCAAACCTCTACCACTAAACCCACCCTAGTAGTTCTAAATTCATAAATTAATTAAGATATTTGATAAAATTTATTACAAAACTGGTTATGTCTATCAATTTTTTCCTTAATCAACTTATTCCAATATGACATAATTTATATTAAATACTTGAAGGAAAATATTTGATAATCATTCTATTCCAAAAGGTTAATTTATGCCAAATCACTCATTTCTTAAATATTTTTCAAAATCACCATTATTTAGTATTACACATCAAGGAATGGACTTTTAATTTGTTTTTCTAAGTCCAATTTTGAGGATTTCTTCTTCTATTTTAATATTAATTATATCATTGTGATTAATGCATGGATTATTGAGAAAGTAAATATATATAATAATGAGTACAATATGGACACAATATAAAACATAGAAGAGTATGGTCCTTTTATTTTCAAAGATGATATATTTTTTTTTTAAACAAGTGTACACACAAATTTGAAATGAGTATGATTGATGAACAATGTTAATATATTCTACCATTCTGTAAATTCAAGTGTATCTTTACTCTTATAAGGTTTTATAAAACTTTATTTAAAATTGTTATTAAAAATAAAACTAATTAACCTCAACTATACAATACAAATAAATAATAAATAAAATTTAAAGTTGAGATATCACACAAGAATTTATCTTAGTTTTCTCCACAATAATTAGGACTATGTCTAATTTTTTACCACTATCAAGATTTAACACTTTATGATATTATTTTACGACCACTTTTATCTTAATTCATTTTTTTTCATAATGTTCTTTATGCTCAAATTGGAGTATTTTTCTTTTTACAAGTCCTTTAAGGCACCTCACACCTAAGTGTTTTGTGAAGAAGAATAAATGAAATTATCTTTTAGGATCACTCACTAAAGACTATTCTAAATGAAATCAAGATTGTCGAATTTTAGCTAAGAGATTTCAAATCTTGTCGCACAATAATAATGCATTGTATACCATGTTCTCATTATACAATTTAATCATAGAAAGTTGTAGTTTACATGTTCCTAGAGGAAAGATTGAATCCATGCCCACAATTATGATCTAACCATATAGGAAATCTTGAATTCATGCTTCTAATCTTGATCTAAATTGTAATAACACATTATCTCTATATAACACTAATCAATCGTAATAATCAAATAATTCAATTTTAATAAAACTCTATTATATTTTCTTATAAAAATACAAATAAATATTTTGCATTTGCAAATGAATAGCATACATAAAAATAAATTTCACTTTAAATTAAAACATAAGATAAACTAAATATTGGATAATACTAATTATGCATAGAAAATAAATAAATAAATTGTGATGTTCCCTTTGACACTACAATCCATAAAATAGTAAAAATAGTACCAAATGTATGTCAAAAATATAAAGTATGTGATTGTAAAACAAATAATAAAAAAAATACAACACAATTAGGGGAGTGAGAATTCTAGTACAAAACATACACACACCTTAGTTGGCCACCCTACACACCCTATGTCTATTTATGGGAGGTCATAGAGGGATCCCCTTCCTTCCCCAAGATTGTAATTCTAATCGGGATCCTCCTCAAAACCTACTTTGGATAGAAGAGTGACATATAGGTCTCATTAAGCATAGACTAATGCATGTCATATCTCCTTAATTGGCAACCAAAAATTAACAATCATGTTGACCGAGAATGAGAGAATGGATATTCCAACAGGAGCATACATAATGGTCAAATTCCCCATGTAACGCACATATTGAGAGTCCTAGTTTACCCCTCAAGCAATGTTACGACGAACGACAGTCTTAGAGAACTTAATAAATAACATCCCCACATGTTGGTGCCTCGACATATGTTCTTGTGAATGCAACATCACAATCATATCATTCAAACTCATAAGCAAAACATGTAAAGGGTAAACTTATTTTTAAAAACATGTAAGGGTAAACTTATTTTTAAAAACATACATGGGAATGCATGGATTCTAAGAATAGTAATAAATTCAATAACATCATCATTAAGCAACATACAACATATAAATAGACCATATTGCAATGAGGGTTTAATGGTGGAAGACTAGAGGAAAAATGAAGAATAAGAAAAGAGAAGATTTTTTATTTTAAATTTTTTTTAACCAAATATGCAAAACACCTAAAATTTGAAACTATCATATGTTCCAAAAAATATTTAAGAAAGAAATAAAATAGTTAAATGGACAAAATATATTGAACTGAGTGGTGTGAATAATATAATTTCTAGTCCCCTTTTATAGGGTAAACATCTAAGCCTAAAAAAGGAAATAAGGAAACTATATCAAAAAAATACAAACCAAATAAAAATCATATCAGAAAAGATACAAGAAATCAGTAATATATTTAACACTCCCCCTCAGGCTGGAGCATATAAATTATATGCTCCAAGCTTGGAACATATAACTTGTATCTGTGGTCCCCTTAAAGACTTAGTGAAAATGTCAGCAAGTTGATTACTTGAGTTGACAAATTCTGTACTTATTTCTTTGGTCAGCAACTTCTCCCGTATAAAGTGATAGTCAATCTCAATGTGTTTGGTTCTCTCATGAAATACAGGATTAGAAGTAATGTGAAAAGCCGCTTGATTATCACAATACAGTTTCATTGGTTGGACATCAGTAAATTTCAATTCTTGAATAAGTTGTTTTACCCATATCAATTCACAAGTGGCTGAAGCCATAGCCATATATTCTGCTTTAGCACTAGAACGAGCAACAATATTTTGCTTCTTACTTTTCCAAGAGACCATATTTCCCCCAATAGATATGCAAAAACTTGTAGTAGATCGTCTATCAATGGGAGATCCTACCCAATCGGCATCACAATAACATGATATATGGGTGTCTCCTTTATCCTCATATAGCAAACCCTGTCCAGGTGTCTTCTTGATATATTTAAGAATACGAAGGATTGCTATCCAATGATCAACGCCAAGGTGCCTGCATAAACTGACTTACAACTCCCACTGTAAAGGAGATATCAGGTCTAGTGATAGTGAGGTAAATGAGTTTACCCACTAGTCTTCTATACCTCTCTGGATCAGAATAAGGTTCACCCTGTTTTACCATTAGCTTCACATTTGGATCCATGGGACTGTCAACTGGCTTGCAATTACTCATACTAGTCTCTTGTAAGATATCAAGCGCATATTTTCTTTGAGAGATAACAATGCCTTCCTTGGATTGAGCGACCTCTATGCTAAGAAAGTACTTCAGGTGGCCAAGATCTTTGGTCTGAAAGTGGCTGAATAAGTACTGCTTTAACTGGGAAATTTTGATATCATCTTTTCCTGTTATGACAATATCATCCACATATACAACTAGATACACACATTTAGTAGAAGAGGAATGACAATAAAATATAGAGTGATCTGCTTCACTTCTTGTCATCCCGAAGTTTTGAACAACTTGGATAAACTTCCCAAACCAAGCTCTCAGAGACTATTTAAGTCCATACAAGGATCTACGGAGCTTGCATACTAACCCAGACTCCCCCTGAGTAACAAAACCAGGAGGTTGCTCCATGTATATTTCTTTATTCAAATCACCATATAGAAAAGCATTTTTGATGTCTAATTGATGAAAAGGCCAGTGACGAATAACAGCCATTGCAAGTAAGAGGCGGATAGTAGTGATTTTAGCCATAGGAGAGAAAGTATCTCCATAATCAAGACCATATACTTGAGTATACCCTTTTGCCACCAATCGGGCTTTGAGGCAATCAACTGTACCGTTAGATGCAACTTTAATAGCAAATATCCACCTACAACCAACTGCCTTCTTGCCTGAGGGAAGAGGAACTAACTCCCAAGTACCACATTTTTCCAGCGCCTGCATTTCGACTATCATGGCTTGTCGCCATCTAGGATGATTAAGTGCTTCACAGATAGATTTAGGAATAGCAATGGACGAGATAGAGGAAACAAAAGAAAAATACGAAGGAGATAAACGATGATAACTAAGGTAAATAGGATGAGGATTATGAGTGGAACGAATACCTTTCGAAGAGCAATGGGCCAACCAATGTCAGAATCATGGGAAGGTGAGGATGGAAGAGGATCCGGTGTAGGGTCAATTGACGGTAGAGGACATGAATCAAGTGAATCTTCACATACTGGGGTACCCATCTCTTGTGTCCTGCTTTGACATGTAGACATTGAAGGTGGAGATAGTTCAACTTGAGAATGAACAGAAGAGGAAGGTTGGAGTATGTCTTGATTATGTGTTTCAAGGGATGACGACTCTGGTGGACTAAGATATGAAATTGGTAGTGCCTGTTGGATAAAGTCACAATCATCTTTGGTGAAGAACATAGTTTCCTCAAAGAATGTAACATCAGCTGACATATAGTGTCTTTTTGTAGATGGAGAGTAACATCTGTACCCTTTTTGAAGACGAGAATATCCAAGGAACACACATTTGATTGCTCTTGCAGAGAGTTTATCACGACCTGGAGAGACATTATGAACAAAACATATACAACCAAAGACTTTAGGAGGCACATGATACATTTTATCGTTAGGGAATAAAATTGAGTGAGGGATTTGATTCTCAAGTGAAGCAGATGGCATTCAATTTATTAAAAAACAGGCAGTAAGAATGACTTCACCCCAATGATTAGTAGGGACATTTGTACTTAAGAGTAAGGTGAGGGCAGTTTTCAACCTGATGCCTATTTTTCCTTTCAGCTATACCATTCTGTTGAGGAGTATAAGGACACGTGGATTGATGTAAGATTCCTTTTGACGACAAATATGAGTTTAGTTCGGAAGAAAAATATTCTTTTGCATTATCACTTCTCAATATTTTAATGGTTTTTCCAAATTGATTTTCCACTTCTTTAGAGAAGGACATTAGGATGGACAAAAGTTCAGATCTTTCTTTCATCAAATAGACCCAAGTACACCGTGAGTATTCATCAATGAATGTGACGAAGTAGTTAAAACCAAAAGATGTTACTCGACTTGGTTCCAAAATATCTGAATGGACAATAGAGAAAGGCGAATTACATCTTTTGTTGACATGGTTTGGAAAGGTGGATCTGACATGTTTGCCTAATTGATAGGACTCACATTCTAAAGTAGACAGTTTATTGAGACTAGGAACCATTAACTTTAGCTTTGCAAGACTAGGGTGCCCTAAACGATTATGCAAAAGCTTTGGAGATACAGACGCAAAACACAACGTAGAGGGGTTGTTGGATAAGTAATAAAGTCCTCTTTATTCATGTCCTTTGCCAATCAGCTAGCCCATATTCCGGTCCTGTATAATAAAGGAATCAGCATAAAAGGTTACTGAACAATTCAAAGAACGAGTCAATTGACTCAAAGAAATCAGATTGTAGGGACATTTGGAAATGTACAACATAGAGTTTAAACTAATTGATAAGGATAGAGAAACTTGACCAACTCCCTGAGATACCATTTTGGAACCATTGGCTAATGAAATGAAGTGAGGAAACTTAGGTGAGAAGATAGAAGAGAACACAGAGTCATTACTAGAAATGTGATCAGAAGCACCTGAGTCAATTATCCATGGACCTTGACTCCCCATGGAATGAGAAATGCAGGTAGTTGAGCCTTAGAAACTCTTGATACTCTTCATCTGAGATTAATTGAAAACCAGTCCTTTCATTTGAAGGGATATCACTCGAAGATATATTTGCAGTTTTGTTTGGCCAACCAATCAAATCATAACATCTATTTTGTAGGTGTCCTTCTTTTCCACAATGTGAGCAGATAAGCTTACCACGACCACCTTTACCATTTCGTGACATTCCTCTAGTACCATGATCAGTTCTTCCTCTACGAGAGGCTACCATAGCAGAGTTTTCAGCAGCAATACCATCACCTTTCATTATGGTAGGAACGAGGCCGACGAACAGAATAGCGGCGGCAAATAGTGGTAGACAGCGACAGCGGGCAGTGGCGGCAGCAGATGGCGGCGGCAGACAGCGGCGACAACACCCCAAACGACAGGCCTTAGTTGTGGGCACAGGCAGAGCTCTACTCTGCTCTGATACCAAGTTAAATGGACAAAATATATTGAACTGAGTGGTGTGAATAATACAATTTCTAGTCCCCTTTTATAGGGTAAACATCTAAGCCTAAAAAAAGAAAATAAGGAAACTATATCAAAAAAATACAAACCAAATAAAAATCATATCAGAAAAGATACCGGAAATCAGTAATATATTTAACAAAAATAAAATAAAATAAGACAGTGATATGAAAGAAAAGAAAAAGCTTAGGTTACCTCCCCAAAAGTGCTTGTTTAATGTTGTAAGTTCGATACTTATAAGATTCAATCTTCAACAATTGGATAAGAAAACATAAGTGTCACCCTTTTCTTAAGTGGTTTCCATGTTAAGTTACACTTAAGCTCTTTCTTCATCTTTTTACATCCCTTGCTTGAACTTCAAAGGTTTTTCAATCTACACCAATGCATAGGAATGAAAGGTTCCTTCTTTGGCGTGCACGCTTCCCTGGGGCTTTCTTTGGTAGGATGCTTAATAGATTGCTCTCCAATCAAGTGTAAATTTAGTGGATCCTTAATAAAGCACTTAATTGCCTCTTGTTTCACCATTTGGTTTAATGAATCAATTCTACACATAGGATTCTCAACATTAAGGAGATTATTAGCTTTAAACAAATCAAACTCAATAGTTTTCTAACCTATAAACAAGGAAAGCTTACCCTTCTTTACACTTATATTAACATTAGCAATAGCTAAAAGTGGTCTACGTAGGGATAATGGGGATGTTAGCATCTTCCTCTATTTCTAATACCACAAAATCACATGGGATAGACACGTCCCCTTGACAAGAACATCCTCTATAATTCCCACAGGATGTTTAATGGATTGATCTACCAATTGCAATGACATATTTGTAGGTTGTATCTCCTAATACCAAGCCTTTTATAAATAGCTAGAGGCATTAAGCTAACATTAGTCCCTAAATCACACATGACCTTGTCAAACTATTTATTCCCAATCAAACATTGTATAGGGAAACTATCTAGATCCCTAAGCTTAAAAGGTAATTTAGTTTGAATAAGAGTTACAATCTCATGCTCATTAAGTTTCCTTCTATTTAGCTAGGAATACATTTGTTGCAAAGCATTTACAAAGGGAATGTTGACATACAATTGTTTAATCATATCTAAAAACTTAAAAAACTACTCGTCTAACTTGGGCATTGCTAATCTCTAAAGAAAAAGGACGGGTAGAAGGTAAATTTCAAACTTTTTTGAAGCGTCATACAACTTATTCTCAATAAAAGAAAACTTTGTAACATCAAACCCAATGTCTAACAATAAAGAATTCACATTAACTTCTCATCAAAATTGGAATCTAAAATATAAGTTCTACCAACATTGCAAAGGCCAATCCAACAATCTATATTCAAATCCTTTAAAACTTAACAAGAAAATAAATCATAAATATTGTCCCAATGTCATGTCCTATCAAAGCTAAAAAAACCATAAAACAAGTCAACTAAAAAGCTAAATAGAAAAAATGAAGAGCCTAACACACTCTTCTCGCTCCTGCTTACCCTCACCTACAAGTGACGTTTAGCTCAAACAAAACAAGACAAATACATAAGAGGAGTGAGATATGTCTCATTACTATCAGAGGAACATCGACAAGGTTGAGTAGTACACATACACAATAACATACATATACATATCTCATCATTAGCATTCAACAGTAACCATAAATGCACATGCTATGACAGTAATGCATTTTACTCATCACTCTATATCCATGTGGTACCAACTCAACTCAGAATAGTAAGCTAGGGACAACATTCCTAATTTCACCATTGCGATTAGTCATACCATGCTAGCATGATATCCTTTTGTTGGCATATTGTAAATATCTTATAAGATATGGTAACTTATTAAGAGGTTACAAACATCTAAATATCTTATTAGATTAAGTGGTTACAAATATTTAAATATTTCATTAGGAGATCGTGAATATAGCATATTATCTAGTTATCTTTTAATTTGTTATTAGTTATAATATCTTTAGGTAATTAACATTTACCCTATAAAAAGGGAGATTAGAAATTGTATAATTCAATTCAATCGATATACAATTTCTTTTACTTCCAATTTGGTATCAGAGCTCCAGATCTTAGGAGCTCTGTTTTCACTGTCTCACTTCAATGAACTACTACCCTCTAACGAGACTCACACGTTGATGCGAGACTAGACAAAATCCTCTTTGTTGTTCCCAACTATCGGTGATAATGGCAGAAGACAAAGTCATTACCTTGGGACCTAATGAACTTCCATATTTGGTGAGTTCTTATCACTTTGACGACCGCAATTATTTACAATAGGCATAGTATATTCGTACTACTCTTAAAAGGCGCAAGAAATTGAGTCATATTGAAGGAAATAACCTACCTAGAGATGACCTAAAGTTTGAAGCATGGGATGATGAGGATTCTCTCGTTATGAGATGGCTATGGAACTCTATGACTCTAGAAATAAGCTAAAATTATATGTTCTATTCCTCTATACATGAGATATGGGAGAATCTCATTAAGACATATTCAATAAAAAAGAACTCTATTGCTTGCTATGATATTGAAAGCAAAACCTTCAACTTTAGACAAGGAACCCTCTCCGTAACAGAGTACTATGAGACTCTAAATGGGTTATGGATCGAGTTGGACCAGTACTAAGGATTGAAGATGTGCAAAGCTGATTCTATTGCATATACTGGGCTCATTAAAATGGGGAGAATCTTTAAGTTCCTTCATGGCTTGAATTATGAATACGATCCTATTCGGGTTCAGATTCTAGGTAAGGAGAAGCTTCCTTATTTGTTTGAGGTATTTTTTATTGTGTGGAGTGAAGAAACTCGACGATCAATCATGCTTGATAAAGGAAACTCCAACATAGGATCTGCAATTGTGACAGGAAAAGGTTCCACAAAAAGATCAACCTCCGAAGGAAAACTCTTCACAAAGAGTAGTCCTGGAGAATATTGTACGTATTGCAAACGATCAGGACATACCAATGATACCTACTACAAACGTTATGGAAAGGAGAAAGTTCTTGAACGAATGGGTGGAAATAAAGACTCAACTCAAATGTGGGTGAATCAAACAACCTCCGATAAGGAGAATGTAGTTGAACATCCTTCTACCTAGAAACTTGACCAAGATATTCAAGCCTTTAGTAAGGAGGAGATAGATCACCTTCGAGCCCTCCTAAACTCAACAAGTAAGCCTCTTGGCTCATGTGGTTTGACCATGAATGGTAAGAAATCCTTCAATATTTCTGGTTTAGTTCCACAAAGTATTTGAATCCTTGATTATGGGGCAACAGATCATATGACCCTGTTTCCGTCATATTTTACATCATACCTTAAAGTATCGAAAAAGCAACTCATTACTGTTGCTAATGGAGATCATGTTCCTATTGTTGGATCTGGCAACATCCAAATTCACTCCTCTTTATCTCTGCACAATGTTCTTTCATGTTCTAAAACTAGCTAACAACCTTATCTCCATTCATAGACTTATACAAGATTAGAACTATGTAGTGACATTTTTTCGTTCTCATTGTGTTATTTAGGAACTTACAATGGGGAGGACGATTGGAGTTGTTAAAGAGCACGGTGGGTTATACTACTTACAACATACAAAGATAGGTAACACCACCAATAAGGAAGAATTGCCTTCTAGTCAACGGGCAACTTCTCAAATTTGGCTTTACCATAAACATCTTGGACATCCACCGTTTGGGTTACTTAAGACAATGTTTCCATTTTTATTTACAAAAGAGTCTGTCGAGTCCTTTAAGTGTGATATTTGCCAATTTTCAAAGCACCATCATGCAACATTTTCTCCTAGTAATAATAAAAGTCTTGAACCTTTTGACCTCATCCATTCTGATGTGTGGGGGCCAGTTAGTAACTCTATATCGGGGGCTAAATGGTTTGTATTGTTTATTGATGATTGTACCCATGTGACATGGATATTTCTTATGAAACATAAATATGAGGTTCGTCAAATATTTGTCGATTTTTTCCGTCTTGTCAAAAATCATTTAATAAATCCATTAAAAGACTACGGTCAGACAATGATATCGAATTTATAAATCTTGAGTTCTCAAAGTTTCTTAAAGATAATGCTGTGGTTCATCAACTAACGTGTGTGAATACTCCCCAACAAAATGGGGTTGCAGAAATGAAAAATCGCCACCTCCTTGAGGTTGCTAGAACCCTCATCTTCCAAATGTTCGTCCCTAATGTATATTGGGGAGAAGCTGTCCTAACTGCCACCTATCTCATCAACAGGTTACCAACTCGGGTCTTAAATGATATTAGTTCAATTAAATATATGTTATCCTTCTTTCCTTCTTCTACCTTAATGTTAAGCTTACCAAGTCCTGTCTTTGTATGTGTTGCCTTTGTCCACTCTCATAATCCACATCGTGGGAAGTTAGATCCTAGAATTGTCAAATGTGTTTTTATTGGTTATCCCTCAAATAAAAAGGGTTTTAAGTGTTATCATCCTCCGAGTCGTAGGTTCTTTGTTTCAATGGATGTTACTTTTCATGAAACACAGTCATACTTTGTTTGTCCTCCACTTTAGGGTTATCTAGAAGTCGAGGGCCAGATGTAAGTATCCCTGATAACTCCATTGAGGAGCAAGTCCAATTGTTTGAGTCAGAGGTAAGTATTCCTGATAACTCCATTGAGGATGTTATTGATGACATGCCTATTGCTTTGAGGAAAGGGAAACAATCATGTGTCAAGTATCCTAGTTCTCAATTCGTGTGTATTGACCATCTCTTTGTACAACATCAAAGTTTTATTATTGTCATTAATGCAATCAAAACACCTACATCAGTATAGGAAGCTTTGAAGATGAGAATTGGGTTCAAGCAATGAAAGAAGAGATGGAGGTGTTAGAGAAAAACTCAACTTGGGAGATTGTTTATAGACCTAAAGACAAAAGAGCTATAGGCTGTAGATGTATATACATTGTGAAGTGTAAATCTATTGGGACCCTTGAGCTATACAAAGCAAGATTGGTTGTTAAAGGGTGCACACATACTTATGGAGTAAATTATGAGGAAACATTTGCCCTTGTAGCAAAGATGAACACGGTAAGAATTATTATGCCCTTAGTTGCCCACTTTAGCTGGAACTTGCAACAGTTTGATGTTAAAAATGTCTTCCTTCATGAAGACCTAGAAGAAGAAGTCTACATGGAGATTCCTCCAATATTCTATTCTCATAATAAGAAGAACAAGGTATGTAGACTCAAAAAGGCATTGTATGGACTTAAACAGTTTCTTCAATATTTCTTGTTCAGTTCCACAAAGTATTTGAATGCTTGATTCTGGAGAAACAGATCATGCGACCCCATTTCTATCATATTTTACATCATACCTTAAAGTATCCAAAAAGCAACTCATTACTGTTGCTAATGGAGATCATGTTCCTATTGTTGGATTTGGCAACGTCCAACTTCACTCCTCTTTATCTCTACACAATGTTCTTCATGTTCCAAAACTAGCTAACAACCTTATCTCCATTCATAGACTTATAGAAGATTGGAACTGTGCAGGAAATTTTTTTTGTTCTCATTGTGTTATTCAAGAACTTACAACAGGGAGGATGATTGGAGTTGTTAAAGAGCAGGGTGGGTTATATTACAATATACAAAGATGGTAACAACACCAATAAGGAAGAATTGCATTCTAATCAACGGGCAACCTCAAAAATTTGGGTAGCTTCTCAAATTTGGCTTTATCATAAACGTCTTGGACATCCACCATTTGGGTTACTTAAGACAATGTTTCCATATTTATTTACAAGAGAGTCTGTCAAGTCCTTTAAGTATGATATTTCCCAATTTTCAAAGCACCATCGTGCAACATTTTCTCCTAGTAATAATAGAAGTCTTGAACATGTTGACCTTATTCATTCTGATGTGTGGGGGCCAGCTAGTAACTCTATATTGGGGGCTAAGTGATTTGTATCGTGTATTGATGATTGTACCCATGTGACATGGATATTTCTTATGAAACATAAATATGAGGTTTGTCAAATATTTGTTGATTTTTCGTCTTGTCAAAAATCAATTTAATAAATCCATTAAAAAACTACGGTCAGACAATGATACCAAATTTGTAAATCTTGAGTTCTTCAAGTTTCTTAAAGATAATAGTGTGGTTCATGAACTGACATGTGTGAATACTCCCCAACAAAATGGGGTTGCAGAAAGGAAAAATTGTCACCTCCTTGAAGTTGCTGAAGCCCTCCTCTTCCAAATGTCTGTTCCTAATGTATATTGGGGGAGAAGCTGTCCTAACTCTCACCTATCCCATCAACAGGTTACCCACTCGGGTCTTAAATGGTATTAGTCAAATTAAATATATGTTATCCTTCTTTCCTTCTTCTCCCCTAATGTTAAGCTTACCAAGTCGGGTCTTTGGGTGTATCGCCTTTGTCCATTCTCATAATACACATCGTGGGAAGTCAGATCCAAAAGCTGTCAAATGTGTTTTCATGGTTATCCCTCAAATAAAAAAGATTTTAAGTGTTATCATCCTCTGAGTTGTTGGTTCTTTGTCTCAATAGATGTTACTTTTCATGAAACACAGTCATTCTTTGTTGGTCCTCCACTTTAGGGGAGAGTTATCTAGAAGTCGAGCCTGTCATCGAGTCATTACCTTTTCCTACTCAGGATGTTCAAGTTCAAGTTCAAGAAGTCACGCCTACTCAGGATGTTCAAGTTCAAGAAGTCACGAAACCCACTCTGGTCCCAGAGCAAGTCCAAATGTTTGAGTTGGATGTAAGTATCCTTGATAACTCCATTGAGGAGCAAGTCCAATTGTTTGAGCTGGAGGTAAGTATTCCTAATAACTCCATTGAGGATGTTATTGATGACATGCCTATAGCTTTGAGGAAAGGGAAATGATCATGTGTCAAGTATCCTATTTCTCAATTCCTGTGTATTGACCATCTCTTTATACAACTCAAAGTTTTATTGTTGTCATAATGCAATCAAAACACCTACATCAGTATAGGAAGCTTTGAAAGATGAGAATTGGGTTCAAGCAATGAAAGAAGAGATGGAGGCGTTAGAGAAAAACTCAATTTGGGAGATTGTTGATAAACTCAAAGACAAAAGAGTTGTAGGTTGTAGATGGATATACACTGTGAAGTGTAAATCTGATGGGACCCTTGAGCGATACAAAACAAGATTGGTTGCTAAAGGGTATACACAGACTTATGGAATAGATTATGAGGAAACATTTGCCCCTATAGCAAAGATGAACATAGTAAGAGTTATTATTTCCTTAGCCGCCCACTTTGGCTGGAACTTCAACAGTTTGATGTTAAAAATGCCTTCCTTCATGGAGACCTAGAAGAAGAAGTCTATATGGAGATCCCCCCAGGATTCTATTCTCACAATGAGAAGAATAAGGTATGCAGACTCAAAAAGGCATTATATGGACTTAAACAGTCTCCCTGAGCATGGTTTGGAAGATTTGCTCAAGTCATGATATCCCTAGGATATAGACAGAGTTAAGGTGATCATACTCTCTTTATAAAATATTCTCCTGATGGTAAACTCACCCTTCTCCTAGTCTATGTGGACGATATGATTGTTACAAGTGTTGACGAGATTGAAAAACTAACTTTGAAAGAAAAGTTGGCCACACAATTTGAAATGAAGGAGTTAGGAAAGCTGAAATACTTCCTTGGGATTGAGGTTGCATATTCCAAACAAGGTATCTTTATCTCCCAAAGGAAGTATGTACTCGAACTCCTCAAAGAAACAGGAAAATTGGGATGTAAGACCTTTGGGGTACCTATTAATCTACTTATCCCACACTAGGCTAGATATTGCCTATGTTGTTAGTGTGGTCAACCAATTTATGCATGACCCTAGGGAAAGGCACCTTCATGCAATTGAAAGGATCCTCTTGTATTTGAAGGCAAGTCCAAGAAAAGGACTGTTGTTCAGAAAAGAAGGAACATTGTCCATGAAAATATATATAGATGCAGAATATGCAGGATTGATCATGGATAAAAGATCCACCTTCGGATATTGTATGTTTATGGGAGGAAATCTAGTAACTTGGAGGAGCAAGAAGCAAAATATGGTTGCTCAATCTAGTGCAGAAGTAGAATTCCGAGCCATGGCACAGGGTATATGTGAAGGATTGTGGATGAAGATTATTCTTAATGACCTTAAAGTAAAATATGAGGGCCCTATAAAGTTGTTTTGTTATAACAACTCAACTATAAGGGCTCCCTACAACTAGATTTCAAGAACTCAATGACAAGTTAAGAATGATTGATATTCATTTACCAACTTAAGGGGGAGTGTTGGAGATATTGTAAATATCTGATAATATATGGTAGGTAACTTATTAAGAGGTTACAAAAATCTAAATATCTTATTGGATTAAGTGGATACAAATATTTAAATATCTCATTAGGAGATCGTAAATATCGCATATTATCTAGTTATCTTTTAATTTGTTATTAGTTATAATATCTTTAGGTAGTTGACATTTACCCTATAAAAAGAAAGATTAAAAATTGTATAATTCAATTCAATCAATACACAATTTTTTTTACTTCCAATTCCTTTATTAAAACATTAGGATCTACTCAACTTTTACTTTGTGCCTTGACTTGTGGGATCAACAAGCCATTGGGGTTTCCATACCGAGTAGCCCCTAGTAGATCTAGTAACCTTACCATTTGGTTCATGTCTACTTTCTTATAACACTAGTTGTATTACATGATGCATGTCAAATAATTCATTTTCTTATCATTTCATCTTTCAAGTTGAATTGATGAGGACCATGCTCGCCTCTCACAAGTTAGGCACCTCATCTCACTGAACCCTTAAATAGTAAGCATCATTCTCGCCTCTCACAAGCCTGGGTAGCTCACTTGACAAGTGTTATCTAAGTTCTTTCTCACAAATCCTTAGCTTAGGCAACCTATCAAATATACAATTTCATCCAATATTCAATTTCATGTCTCATTTCCATTCATTCTAATGCAATGACAGTTTACAATTTCATTCCATTTGCACCATAACAATTATATACATAAATATACACAAGTTCACAAGAACACACACCTTTTAAGTCTATGATCAAAGGAATCTATTCACTAAGTTCATATCTCTTGCTTGGTGAGTCCAAACACTTGCCAGCGAACAAGGACTACAAAGAGTCTTACAATAACACTTACTTAGTGAACCACCTTGTTCTCTTAACAAATAGGTCATTCTTGCTCAACAGATCTTACTACTTGCTTAGTGAAAAGGACTATTGAAAGTCTAGACTTTCTATTCGCCCAACAAAAAGTAACTACTCTCAAGCTCTCTCTTTCTTGCCTAATGAGACCCTTACTCACTTAGCAAGTTAAGCCGTAGAGGCTCCAAAGGTCTCATTCACCCAACGAATCTCATGCTCCCCCAACAGATGGATCCACAAAGAGTTTCATTACTCTTGTTGCTCAACAAGGCCCATGCTCGCTTAGGGAATAGAACCACAAAGAGTTTATACTCTCTGGATCCCACTCTCTCACTCAGTGAAAGCATCCCTTAGCTAGTGAGTAAAGCCATAAAGCACTATGCTCTTAGGCCATCCCTCTCTCACTCAACGAGTCTCACTACTCACTCAACGAGTAGAGCCAAAAAGAGCTTCGGGGCCCATATTTGCTCAGTGTGCCTTATGAGTTTCCTAACAAATGGAGCCATAAAGATGAATCTTTTGCTCTTTGTTGCATTTTTGCCTAGTGAGAGGCATTCCTTTCCCAATGAATGTGTAAGGATAACAGTTCGTAATTTTATAATTTTGCAGAAGGCTTGACCAATACAAGGGGAAAACTTAGGCTTTCTATGTTCTCTTTATTCCTAGGGGTTTAACACATAAAAGCACAAACAAATATGCATCAATCTATAAAAACCCAAAATTGCACATAATTGCACCAATTCAAATAAACCCCAAATTTGCTAAACAAATCAAGCATGAACCCTAAACCACACAACAACAATAATTCAACCAATTAACAGGAATTTGCAGTACAAATCCATACGAAATTCACACATAGAGACTCAACTTTAATCCCCTTCAAAGACCACCAAATCATACAAACTTAGGATCCTAAGAATGACCCCTATACTCGTACTTATGTAAAGGAAACTCAAACAACAAAATAGAACCCATTCTCCTCTTACTTGGTAAGCAAAAACAATAGTAGAACACAACCAAGGACACTTCTCACAGGATTCCTTTGCATTCCTCTAAAGGTTCCTCTATAGGTTCTCTTTCTTCTCTCTAGTTTGTGGAAACAACAAGGGTGAAACTGATGAAACATAAACTAACTCTGATGCATAAAGAGGTTGCGTCAGCTTTCACCCTAATGAGCTTCACTGCTTTTCTAACCAAAACAATATCAAGTATGCTTGGGAGTTCTTTGTCAAAAACATCTTAGCTTGGTTGGCAGTCATGAATCTCTCATCTTTACCCATAAAGGGTGTTCCAAACACAATATTTTTATCTAAATTTTTTATAAAGACATGATTAGCCAATAACTAGTCTATACCAAGAATGACAACTAGTTGACAAAGAGCTAAACAAACTAAATCAACTAAAAAATTCCTATCAAGCACATTCAAAGGACACTACAACACAAACATTAAAAATAATGACTGAATCATTTGCAAAGGTTTCAACAACAAGCTTATACTTTAAGGAAGACACAAGTAATTCAAGTTTAGTTACACAATCATGTGATATGAATGAATTAGTTGCTCCAGAATTGAAGAGTACAACAAGAAGATAGGAGTTTAGAAAGCATGTACCTTGTATTAGGTTTTCAAATTTGGAGGCCTCAACATCGCTAAGAGCAAATACTCTCCTAATAGTCCTGGAGATTTTGCTCTAGGCACTCCCTCAAACACTAAACGGTTCCTTCTTGGGAATCATACAAATCCTTGCAATGTGACCTTGTTTCCTACAATTGGAGCCTGTCACCTCCTTACTGTACACTCACCAGCACGGTGACTAGGATGACCACACTTCATACACCTATTTTAGGTGACAGAAATATGTCCTCCATTGCTAGCCTTAACTAATTAGGTAGGCCTTTAACTTCCCTAACAGATACCTTCATGCCCAGATGATGGAGCTGAATAAGCCTTACTCCTACTTTGACCTCTAGATTGTTTCCCTTTCATAGGCCCCAATCCTTGTAATGTGTAGCCTTTACCCTATTATCTTCATCGTAGATTCTACATCTATTCATAGAGATAGGAAATTAGTGAATCTCTTGGTATTAATAGCTTGCTTGATCTCAGGGCATAAGCCATTGATAAACTTCACACACTTCAAGTGTTCACCTACCTCGCCATGATAGTGTGGATAAGACTTGGAGAGTTCCTTAAACTTGGCCGCATAATTAGCCATAGTTGAGTTACCCTACTTCAGCTCGAGAAACTCCATCTCCTTCTTTTCCCTCACATCTTTTAGGAAATACTTCTCTAGGAATACCCTTCTAAAGCTCTCTTAGATAACCTCATGTCATTTAGCTTCCATGCGAGTATGAGTTTCCCCACTAGTACTCGACTTCCTCAACAAGGACATAAGTGTTAAATGTCCCTTTTTGAGCATCAATGCACTCCATAGCATGAAAAATCTTATCGACTTCCTTGGCCCATATCTAAGCATTGTTTAGGTCATAAGCTCCTTTGAATGTAGGTGGGTTGCTCCTTTTTAGAAGCAATCCAACCCTTGAAAAGCAGTTGGTCCTTGTGGTTGTTGTTGGTTTTGGTTCTTTTCAATAGCTCTAGCAAAGACCATCAAAGCGTCAACTATAGCACGATCATTCCTTCCCCTCATTTCTTCTTGGTAAGGAAACAAAATAAGTAAAGAAGGTTAACAAAAAAAATAAACACAACAAAACATACAACTCCTCAAAGTACGTAACAACAAACAAGTAAACACATAACACACAAGGTTGAACGAATCAACATGCTCTGATACCACTAAATGGGACACTCGTGATCTTGAATAAGTTCAAACTATTTCGAAGCATCATACAACTTATTCTCAATAAAAGAAAGCTTTGTAGCATCAAACTCAACGTCCAACAACAAAGGATTCACATTAAATTCTCATCAAAACTAAAATTATCTTGAAGCATCATACAACTTATTCTCAATAAAAGAAAACTTTGTAATATCAAACTCAATGTCCAACAATAAAGGATTCACATTAAATTTTCATCAAAACTAAGATCCAAAATATAAGTCCTACTAACACTTCAAAGGCCAATCCAACTATCCATATTCAAATCCTTTAAAACTTAATAAGTAAACAAATCATAAATATATTCTCAATGTCACATATCTTATCAAAGTTGAACAAAACCCAACAACAACTAAACTAAAAAGCTCAACATAAAAAATGAAGAACCTAACTCACTGCATTCAACCTAAACAAAACAATACAAATACACAAGAGAAGTGAGAATATGTCTCACTACTATTAGGGGAACCTCAACAAAGTTGAGTAGAACACACGTACTCAAAGACTAAGGGTGTGATTGGTTTAAGGTTGAGAAGTCTCAAAACTTCAATAGAACTTCGTGACACAAGACTTATGAATTGGCCTCAATGTGCATTGAGATGTGTGTTAACTACAAACCAAACACTCTAATTTATGTTACCAAGTAATTTTGATCATGTATGGTGTAGTTTAAAAAGGGTGGGATGCAAACTAGTGATCATGGCTACTTACTAGTCCTTAGACGTTCATGATGTGTGCCCTTTAGACTTTTGTTGTACTATAGGTTGGATAATGCTATACTATTAAATTTGAAAAGACAAATGAATGTAGAATTTTTCTTTTTTTGTAGGCTTTTTTATCTTTTTTATCTCTCAACCATTACTTATATTAACTCATAGGTCATTCCTTAATTGGGATTTCATTTTTTTAAAAAGATTTAAGTGACCAAAATAAACTAATAAATTATATTCCCTTTCGCTTTTTCTTGTTACTCTATTTTTATCTAGCTATATGCTAATCTTGAGAAAAGAGTGTGAGCCTTGGATTATCGTGGTGAGTAATAACAACTTATAGATCTGTTGACCCTATATCCATCTTCCTTAGAGACAATAAGTTAGATATTTTTGCACTGAGTCAAAAATCAAAATACCTAAAAGGTGGCTACTACATTTGAGATTATCTTTTCCAGTTCTAAATTATCATATCGCACTTGGTGTGTCTTATACGTTGTAGTAGTTTTGGGGGTTGTCATAAAGGCTTAGGGTGAAAACAAGAAAAAAAAAAGCATTTTATGATCGTTTTAATGCTTTCATGTGAGTAGGGGGAGTGGAATACTCATATGTTTGTTGATGTGGGATGGAATTACACTTTTCTCATTGGTGTTGTGTTTTATCCAAGATTACTTCATGAGAATTGCTAATTACTATCTTGAATATGCAAATTCATTGAGTCATAATTACCATATTTGCTAAATCTTTGCGAATTGTGTACTAGATTCACTTATAGATTTTCTACAAGTATTATAATAATATAATAACTATTAGTGCCTACTACATTTATGGTTTAGTGACTATGGATTGGATGATTCTATCACATTCTTTTCTCTTTATTTATCTATACATAGTATTTTTTTTTTAATAAGACATTTGACTCTCTAGTGGAATCGCGAGGATTTCCTACGAGCTTTGATTCTTTTGGTCAATCATGGAACTAACCCTTGGTTTGAGATTTAGACACACTTAAAGTCATTTCTCATCAAGAATATATACTATAAATTTTTTGTTTTAGGAGAAATTATTAGGTGATCTTAGACCATCATGACATATCTAATTAAGTACTATTAATTATTTTTTATAAATTAAAAATTTTGAATAAATATATAGTAGGAATTGGTTGAAAACATGGATAAATAGTGATCCTGAATTACTTGATTTTTTTGTTTTTGAGGATTCCTTACTCTCTTCCAAGTTTTACTTCACCTTTTCCTTCTCTCGGTAATTTTCTTTTATTGTGCCAAACCAAAAAACTCAACCTCTGTTCACTCATCTTAAGATAAGTGATTCTTCTGTCTTTTTTGGTTGGGCCTCGTTTTTGGATTGGGCCTTCTTACGCCTGCGTCAGATGGAGGACATTACATGGCCGCATAATGTAATCTCAAGATTCTTGTGTTAAAATAAAAAGAATCAAATGGAAGAAGATATGCTGTCAACGTAGGTAGACTAGAAGCCGTTGTCTTCGTGTTTGAGTTCTATGTATTTTTGCCTAATCTTTTTCTTATTTTTTCATATTAAAAAGAAAAAGAAGAGCAGTGATCTGAAGCATGACATATTTTCTTCGTTAAGTTAAATTTTAGATTTGATGCTAGGTTCTTTGTGGACTAAACATGGATCAAAGCAGCAGATGTGTTATGAAGAATCACTTTTGGGCCACCACATATTTCTTAACTTTTGAAAAGTAGTGTTGCTTTTGCAATGAAAACATTTACTTTTATCCTTCATTTGAAATTCTAGGTCCATGTTGGTAGCTAGGGCTGTCTGCAGGACTATGTCACTGCCAACAGAAGGTCACATTTAACTAAAACCCTTTTTTTTCTGTTTTCTCCTTGTAAAATTATTATTTTTTAAATAATTCTTATAAAATTTATATATTTTAATTTTAGTTCTTATAATATATATTTTTTAATATTTATAATGTATGAATATTTTTTTTAGTCCATATCATTTATTTTTCAAAAGAATTATTTCTAGATGAATAAAATATTATAGGGATTAAAATAAAAAAAATAGATATATTACAAGGACTAAAAATAATAACAATTACTAAAATAAAAATAAATAAATTTTACAAGGACTATTTTAAAACAAATAATTTTACAAAAAACAAAATTAAAAAAACAGTAAATTTCATGAACCAAAAGTATATTTAATCCTTTCTAAAATTATAAAATAATTGGCTTTGGGCCAGCTAGATTTGATTACTTACTTCATGGAAATATCAATTGTTATTTTAGAATAATGCTTGCTGATTTTTTTTTTAGGTATTAAAATTAGAGTATAAAAGTGCGGAAAAAATTATAATCACATGATAAAATTTGGACAGATGTGAAATGACGAATAGGTTTATGTTAGCGTTATTATACTAAAGTTGGCTGTGGGTCCCATTTGCATAGTATTGAACTCGTGCAATTCTAGATCATTAGATATTTGGGGAGCAATGAAGATGTTTTTGAACCTTTTTGTCTTCCGGATTGGTTCATCAGATTTTTCCTGTGGAAATCTTATCTTGGGTGGTAGAGATGTATGATATATATCCTACTTATGAACTGTTGCAATTATGGTCCTCAGATTAGGATTTTTAGTAATACAGGAATGATATTTTTTTTTGTTTAAAGCAAATTTCTATTTGCATGAAAAGGACAATTTTGAAATGTATGCATCTGAAAGACGAGTGGTGATGATGGTTGTTTCGTTAAAATGAGTAAGTTTTACGTGAGTATATATTATTATGCGTTTAAAGTAATGTTAAGATCATTTTAGTACGAATTTTATCATAGATTTTATTGTTATTTTAATATATTTTTAATTTTAATTTTATTATATTTATAAAATAAAATTTACAAAGTTTAATATTCATTCACTAACCTAATAAAATAATTTTACAATATGATTTAATTACAAATAATTATTAGTATTATTTTTAGAATATATATTATAGAAACTAATAAATTTATTATATATGATATAATTGTAATTAAATAACAACATAAAATTATCATTATTTTTCTTATATTTATTCTAATAAAATATATTTTGATGAAAATTTTATGATTAAGAATTTTTTTTTTTTTAAATTTGAATATAAGTATTAAGATATTGTGATTTTAGTATTTATATGTACAATTTATTATCATTATAATTTTAAATTTTATAGTTTACTATTATTATTGTAGTTTATAAACAAAATTAACAACAAAAACTAACATAAATAACATATTTAATTTTGAGGACTTATTTATTATTATTACTTCTCATCCTCCCGTATTATTCATAATAAACAATTTTTTGTTTTAATTAAGAAACAAAATCAATGATTAGTTTTTTTTTATAATCTTCCTTTAATATAAAGTGTATTAATGAATTATTTATTTATTTCTAACTAGAGTGTCAATAAATATTTTTGAAATAAAATTTAAATTTATAATATTATTAATTAAAACTAACTAATTTTAATTATTTTATTGATTTTAATAAATTAAGTATTTTATATATATATAATTAAAGATTATATTTTTTTTTAATTCTAGATATTATTACAAAAGTATGCCTTAATTTCAAAATTATATTTTACTTAATTTGTTTATGATAGAAAGTTAAAAAAAATAAAATAAAATCACCATATATATATATATATATTATTAATTTTTGGGTAATCATTTTAAAATTATATTAATAATTTGTGATTGAATTTATAATTGAATGAATACATAAAATTTTCACTTCATGAACATTAAACTCTAGGAAATGTAATTGGCAGGCATCATGAGAAATAAACCGTCAAACGGCGTCGTTGGAATAGGTGACGGGGATGAGGAAGCAGAAGTTTCGTTTAGCAGTGTTTGTTTACCGCTACAACCCACAGCATAGAAGGCACACAGGAAAGGTGCCGATTGGAGAAGTAGAGTATGCCCACATTCCTTTACCTCAAAATCTGTCACCTTCTTTCGTGTAGCGTTTTCACCCAAAATGCAAACGATTTGTGTTTGCGGAGATAAGCCCTGGCGTTTCGACGCCGTCTCATTCTTCGGCTCTCGCGTGTCGTTTCAGAGCAGCCGCGCGTCGTTTGGCGCACTCAAAAGCCCAGTAGTATCCATGGTTGTTAAGCGCAGCCCCAAGCGTCTCAAGTACACTAGTGCTTCTCGCTTCACCAAGGTTTGTTTTAACGTGCCACGTCAGTGTTACGCAACCGTTATCTTTTATTGCTAATAATGCTTAATTAATGAACAGGAGGATGGTTTGGTCTATATTGACGCAGACCCATCTGCCTCTGACTCTTGGAAATTGGAACCAATTGTCAATTTGTTGAAACAAGGTGCTGTTGGAGTCATTCCTACTGATACCCTGTAAGTGCTCCTCAATCCTCTTGCCACAATCGTTTCCTTCTTTTTTATGATCAACTCAACTGCTTAATTTGGTCCATTTTAATTCATTTTCCATGCATTTTATACTTTTTACTATTACTTTTCATATGGGTTTTATGCTTTCATTGTTGGAGCTACAATTTCCAAAGAATTTTAGTGCCTTCAACGTGAAAAAATAATTGTTTCTCTTTCGCCTCACTGCAGAACCAAACACACTATTATTCAACCCCTTTTTTTACCACTAACACTTTGTTTAATATGAACTATGATGTCATTTGTATATTCTATTGCATTGGATGAACTTGTTAAGATGGAGAAAAGAAATGAAGGAACATTACATTTATGATGATGAAATCATTGTTGCTATGTTTGAACTCAAACGAAACTGTGTGTTGGTAATCAGAGGATGAGAGGAATTGAGATCATAGGCATTGGTCAGATAGAGAGAACAAGTCTCAGAAGGTAACATATTGATTGATAAAAGATACAGAAAATGTACATAGTGCTCTTATTTATACTAATTATTGAGCACTAACAACAAGTAACTAATCATAAAACTAACTAAGTGATTAACTATAACATAATTTTACTCTTCTAAATCCTAATATGGTGTCAACCCCATTGAAGGTGTGCAAGACTTCTTAACTTATTCTCTATGATGTTTAATGTCACATTAATTAGGGTTATTTACGCAGACCTCTCCTGGGGTTGGAGTTACACCCTACTTGTGAGGAAAATTATACCTAGCTCTCTTACTTTATATATTATTATTACATACACATTGACACCGGTTGTTTTTAAAAAATTACACACACCTTGCATACTTTTATGTACAAACCATACACATAATACCTTAAGAATAACAAAATGAGGGAGGTAGGTGTAATTTTTTACATAAGCAGGGTATAAGTGTAATTAACACTGATCTCCCTGAGATCAGTGATTATCTCTACCAATTAGTGTTTCATATCCTTAATCCTTGTGGCAGAAAAAGAAAATGTTTCTACATGTCAACTATGATATGGTCAGATGATATATAACAACCTATATTCCTATTATCCATTAAAATTCATTTTATTCTAATCTTCATGTAAATAAATTGATGGAGGTCCATAATTACCCAGCATTGGGTTTTCTTTGTTCACGTAGGTATGCAATAGCATGTGACCTCAGAAGCCATTCAGCCATTGAACGTCTTCGTAGGTAGGTAGCTTTTTGCCAATCTTACACATTTTGTTCCTAGAGACTCCATTTTCCATCCCCATTAACATAGGGTGTAGTGTTGTGTTGCAGGATCAAGAATATAGAAGCTTCAAAGGTGAGGAGTACAGCTTGTCTTAGTCAATTGTGCATGTGCTTCCAATTGGCCTGCTACTTTTCACATTATGGTGCATGCCACATGCTTGCAATCACTTTAAATTTGTTTAGGTTGGATTGTATTTGGCACAAATTAACAACTATCTCTGTGTATATATATATCTGGTAATATTACTTTCAAGTTTCAATAATTAATGATTATGATAACTCTGTACTTGCAGCCTCTTAGCATCTTGTGCCACTCATTCCGGGACATAGACAAGTACACAGTTGGATTTCCACGTGGTGATGGTCAAGGCCATGCAAATTTATTCAAAGCTGTTAAGCATTACTTACCTGGTCCTGTAAGTATGTTCTCGGGTTCTAAAGAAAAAATAATTGATAAAATTTTGTAAACATTTTAATGATTTTTGAAGGGGAAAATTTAGTTGGTACCTGCCATTTTCTATAGAGATTAGAGACCATGAATATCACTCTACTTAATATAATCAAGTAGGTTCTCATTTATTTTCAGGTGTTATCTGCCATCTTGAATGACCTTGATAAAAATGATGTGTTTATTATGTATACTAGCATAAAGAAGAAGAAAAATCTAAAATTTAAACAGTTCTTCAAATTTGTTTGCTGAAAATCTTAAGGAACAAGGAACTTTACATAGTAGTTGTTAGGTGAAAGGATGTATTCAAAGCCTATGATGATTACTTCCTAATAATTATTATGTTTTTCTTTCATTCTTACACACCTGTGTCTATGCAGTATAGTTTTAGACAATTATTTATTAACTGTACTTGAGTGACAGTACACATTCATCCTAATTGCAAGCAAAGAATTACCCAAGCAATGCATAAGATTTGGGACTTCTTCTGCCAAATATGCATCAAGAAAAAATGTGGGTGTTCGTATGCCTGATGATGCCATTTGTCAAGCAATTCTAAAGGAGATGGATGCACCATTGATATGTACAAGGTTTGTTTAAATTGTTTGATCCTTTTTTTCCTCCTTGCCTTGGGAAAGAAAGATGGTTTTCTAGTAACCAGAGTTGTCATGAGGCAAAATGTGGATTGAGGCAGCCGCCCAAAACACATCACTTTGATATGGCAACAAGTTACATAATTGAAGTGATACAGAAACTTAAGAATAACTTAACTATTAACATAACAACAAACCATGATCAAATAGCATTTAAATGCAAAGAAATCATGACATTGCTGCATTACATTAAAACATAAAGTAATCAAAATTTGATAATGCTAGAAACATAATAATAGAAGTGCACATCCAACACAATGCAAATGGACATAATGGCAAATATCTGAGAATAAAGAGAGATAACGAGGGGAAATCTGTTACTTCAGTCCAGATTAGATATAAGGCTGTGTGAATAAGAGAATAAAGGGAGTTTCAGCTTCTAGATTGTAAGTTACCGATGGCAGGTAAGTCCCAATATTGTATTTGTGGGTTTTTTTTCCCCTTGAATCCCTAGGTAGTACAAATTCAGATGGTGTTAGGAGTCAAAATCCCCCTTTAGATTAGACAGCTGTTGAATTATGGGGTTTTAAGTATTGATAGAGGAAATAGAGAGAGTGGAGACTTTGAATAATATTTTGTTGAGTATTGGAATGTATTACAGTGATAATATGTTCATGAAACCTAAAGCACTAACCTTTTTTATACTAATCATAATCCATCTAAAAAGGAAATAAATCATGAGATGAGGAAATATGGTAACCAATCCTAAGAGGTAATGAAAAAATAGTGAAACTAATCCTAAAGAATAGTCTGATAGATTCCAAGATGATAAAGATAATAATGAATATTTTCTCATATTCTAATACTCTCCCTCAAGCAAAAGCTTACTAGGTTTCAAGCTTGTAAATATACCCTTTTAGGAAAAAAATTCAGGCAATATAATTTGTAATTGTAGAATGATAGGACCAAGACGATTCATTGGGAAAGCCACAGGGCCAAGATGATGCTTTGGGGATGCCATGAGATCAGGATGATTCTCTAGGAAAGCCAGAGTGAGGATGATTCCTTGGGAAAGCCACAGGGCCAAGATGATTCCCTGGGAAAGCCTCAAGGAGAAGTTGATTTCCTGGAATGCCATGAGGCCAAGATGACTCCCTGGGAAAGCTGTGGGGCCTATATGATATCTCCGGGAAAGTTGTATGCCCAAGCTGATATCTCAAGAAAACTCTAGTATCCTGCAGTCATGCGTCAACAATGGAAAGAAAAATGATACTGAACAGTAGTGAAAACCTGAAAAAGAAACCACAAACCCAGAAATGGATGAACTAAGGACAGATCTGGAATGAGGAGGACAGTATGAGTTTGGCATGTCAAAAAAGTTGTCAGAAAAGTTGTCAGAAAAGCTGAAGGGCCACAATGAACAATGCTGAAAACACTGAAAATGGTAGGGAAAAGGGTGGCCAGAAAGAGAAACATGGCCAGAAATAGAGATGGAGACAATAGTCATTGAAGGAGATGATTAAAATAAAGAACACAACTAGGTTACTCTTCTAATTGCCAGAAGGAGAACAAAGCAGTTGGAAAACTTTCTAAGACACGTTGAAAAAAGGCATGGCAGAGGAGATCAGAAATTGGAGGGAGACATGTGTGTTACTGTGTTAGAGCATGCCTGAGACATCACGACCAGGTATGCTTTTTTCACAGAAGAGTAGTGATAGCTAAAAGATGGCATGACAGGAAAGATGACTAATTTGAAAGTAAAATCATAAAAGTAAAGTAGAACTCCAAATTTTAGGAAGCTTGGCAGCGGTAGTAATGGAACAAGTCATGAGATGTTGAAATTATGGGGTTTAGGTGTTAAGAGAGGAAATTGAAAGAGTAGAGATTTTGAATGTATTCTCTTGTGTATTAGAATGTATCACAATCTGATGATTGTTCATGAAACCTGAGGCACAATATTTTATTTGTACCAATCATAATCCTAACTAAAAACATGGAATGTACCACAATCTGATGACATGTTCATGAAACCTAAGGCACTATATTTTATTTATACCAATCATAATCCTAACTAAGACGAATTAAATCATGAGATAAGGAAATATGGTAACCAATCCTAAGAGATAATGAGAAAATAGGGAAACTAATCCTAAAGGATGTTCTAAAATATTCTAGGATATGATTAAGATAATAATGAACATTTTCATATAGTCTAGCAACACCCATTGCCTACGAATCATTTTAGTGGGGGGTAACTGAATGCATAAATCTGGCAGCATCACAGTATCAGCCACCTCTCCCTGCCCTGGTCACAGCAGAGCCACTTCATCTAACCTTTTTAGCCTCAGGCCATGAGGCAGGAGATTAGTTTCCCACCCCATCCCAGCTCCTAGGCAGCCATAATAGCCACTTTTGACAACCGTGCTAGCGAATGTTTGGTTTGGCATTCAGCACACCCAAACCCATATTTGATAAGTTTCAACTGGTTTTTTATTTTAAAAATCTTATTTGGAAAAAAAATGTTTTTATGCGATTTTGTGGTTAAACATGATTCTAGTAAAAGCTACTCTTATGTAACTTTGTGTTGGACTGAGATTTTGAGATCGAAGTTTCCAAATTATACTTCAAACTCAATTTTAACTAAAATCAAAGATCATAAAAATTGAGTTTGTAAACGCTCACCCAAACACCCACATAGTAAGTGCATATATTATTATATAAACAATTTCTTCTAACCATAACCTTTAGCACTACTTATTAGCCCCAGCCTTCCACCCCAAACAAATTTTCGTAATTGTTGGATAAGAATATGAAGAATAATAGTTGATGCTTGTACCTTATATATTTTCATCTTTCTTTTAGCATCAAGTTTCAGAAGGAAGATGAATGGATGATTGATCCAGTTATGATTGCTGATACATATGGACCAGAGGTATCACTCTTTCTATTTAAGGGTTAATGAATTTTGTCATTATAAATAACTAGAAATAATAATTTTGGCCCCTGTTCTAAAGAAAAAGGGAAATATTATTGGCATTTATGCTTATTAAATAAACCATATCATGTACATAGTACATTATATTTACATAGCCATCTTTCTCTAGGGAATCTTATGTAAAACATGTTCCCATGAAGAATGTGACTGAACTCATGCTTTGCAGTCTATTCATTATAAGACTATTTTGGTATCCTCGACTCTACAAACCTAAACATTTCGCAAGTTGGCCTATTTTCTACTATAGGTTTTATAGCCTTTATTCTCAAACTTTCACCCAGAAAGTAGAGAAGCAAAGTTTTAAAAGGAAAAAAGAGAAGGTGAAAGAGAAGTGCTTAACACCTTTTTGGGGGTGGTTACATTTACACGTAACACCTTTATTTTGGTTGTTCAGGGTCTTGATTTTGTTGTTGATGGTGGTATAAGAGTGGCCGAACCATCCACGGTGGTTGACATGACAAAAATGCCTCCCAAAGTGCTACGAGAAGGGAAGGTAGTAAGCTCTCAATTTGCAGGTTCTAAGTTTTAGATGGATTTGTTACTAACTTCATTAATGAACATCTGAAGAATGTGATGCCACTCTTTTACTGTGGTGCAAATGCAATAATATTAAGGGTCTGACTATCCTAAAACACTAGCTAAGAAATATTAAATACATTTTTTTTGTGTGTTTTAATATGATAAAATGTTTTCCATTTCATTAAATACTTGTATTTTTATTTCGTCAATCAATGTTTCATGGAGACTTGTTAACGTTACCATTATAATAAAAGAAGAAAAAAATAAGAATGTGACTGACAACAATTTTTGCTTGTCATCACATGTTTACACTACTTCTATGTGTATAGCATATCATATACTCTTGTTGGACTCTGAATATAAGAAGAAATATTACTTCCAAAGTACCTTTCATTTAATTGAAGAATTATTTTCAATGGCTCTTGTATTTTTTATATCAAGTTCCAATAAATAGTAGTTTAGAAAAAAATTATTATTAAATAAAATTGATACAATTAAATAATATTTAATTATTTCTTTTACTTATATTCAAGATCACAAAGAGTATTGTTTATATTGCTTGCATGTTGTAATAACAAAAAGTTAATTATACTTTTTAACTAATCAAATATGATGTTCAGGGTGCTATTTTACCTTGGATGGAATTGGAAGATGATCAGAAAACTGATGTTGATAAGGATCTCATCCCTGCTGGCATTTGAAAGTAATAATCCATTTCATTGAAAATTTAGTATGCTGAAACCTGTTCATGACTCTATTCCAACTTCGGTCCAACCCTTTCAGTGAATTTTACTATTTTTTTTTCCTGTTGGGGGGGGGAGGAAAGGAGGAGCATAAACGGAAAAGAGGGAAATGTATAAACACATGAACAATCATGAGAATGTATAGTTGATATTTCATGTAAATAAATTTTCATATTCTCTGTCTTATTTTACTTGAAATGAATTCCCTTGTTTAGATAGTACTTTTACTAGAAGCTATGAAGGACGGAAAGAATGTAATTTTCTTTTTCGGCTACGAAGACGTATAATTAATTTTGTACAGATATTATATTATTAGGTGTTTATTAACAATTTTTTTACTAGTTTTTTAGAAGAGATATGTTGGTAAGTTATGATTTTCTAGTTGGTAAAGTACTCTTAAAGGTGTAGTATATACTAACATATTTCTAAAAGAAGGCGAGTATATTAGCACTAATTCGTTAATATATTTCGAAGTAGTTTTTACAAGATGCATGTTAATAAACTATAACTTGAATGTGTCAAAAATATTTTTAAAAGTGTTAATATTTTATTTCTTCTAAAGTAATTGAGTATGTATTTTAGTGTAAATAACCAGAATAGAGATGATTAATGAACATGTCGTGTTTTGCTGTAATTATTTACTTTTAATTGGTAATTAAACTCAATTTAATTAATTAAACTCAATATGTTATTAGTTTAATTGGATGATAACAAATTTTCGGGGACTTAAAAATCAGTTTTGAACCTCAGTCTGAGGCATTCTTGTTGAACGTAAAAAAGGATCTTTTACACAAATGTCATATGAAACTGGGGGAAAAAAATCTAAAACAAAGTTATAATTGGTAATTTACCTCGTAGTTAAGTATAGATTTTTAATGAAATTAAATCAAAATTATTTTTTATTATTTTTCGTCAAAATTGTTTTTGAATGAATACTATTACATATAAAATTTTGCTTTTCAAAAAAGTAGTTCCTTGAACATTAGTTCTTCTATATTATTTTATAATAAAAAATAACTCCACATGTATTATCTTTAACATTGTTTTGAGTGAATACTATTATTTTTTATTTAATTAAAAATTGAAAAAAAATAAAAGTGAGAGAAGAATTATAAAATAATAAAGTGAGAGAAGAAATATAAATTAATAAAGTGAGAAGAGATAATTATAAAAGAAAAAAATTATTCTCATGAGAAAATATAAGAATAAAAAATAAAATAAAATAAATACGAATATTTTATATTTATAAAATAAAAGATATTTAAAAAAAATTATTCATTTTTAATAAATATTAAAAATAAATATTTTTACATTAATATTTAAAAAAAAACAGATGATGTAAAATAATTGTGTCTCAATTTTTATAAATGAAGATGATTTTATTAAGACATGATAATCAAAATTATAATGAATAAGACGTGACCTCCATGGGACCATGGATGTGATAATAGAAAAGTAGAACCGAAAAACCACATTTGAAAAGACCACCAAATAATAGCAGATGGAACTGCAAATCACTAACTATTCGCCCTTCAAAATAAGGCAATTGTTACTTGCACTCTCTCTCTCTTTCTTTATTTTTATTTTTCTCCATATATCCCAAGTCATACACTCTCTTTATCGGTCTTAGGGAACTTTTTTTTAATTGAAGAAGGTTTTTCCAACCTTATTCGTTAGTACTGCGTTTATAGCAACATGAAATTGATCGTTGATCTCGACAGCTACGATAATACAAAAACCTGAATGGGAGAAGTTTCATACTTAACTTTTATTTTTATAACAATTTTTTATCTCTTTCTAAATAATTCGTATCCACCACTATTATTAACATTATCTTAAAGTTTCTGCTACTATCTACTTAAAAAAACTTTCATCATGGAAATTTACTTTAGTCATTTATTATTATTATTATTATTATTATTATTATTATTATTATTATTATTATTATTATTATTATTATTATTATTATTATTATTATTTTCCTAATTATTCTTTATCTTGTATTTATATTTGTAGTTTACAATATTAGACTGGGTTATTCTCTGATAACATCTAACAGAGAGCCTTGTAAGCTTATTTGGAATAATTTTTTAAAAAATATATATAAGCCCAAAGGATGGAGTCAGAATTTCATCTTCAGGGAATAAGAAAAAAAAAACATAATTTAGAAAATAAAAGTTAAATTTTTACACGTATTAAATATACAATAAAGATTTAATATATATATATATATATATAATATTTTTTATAAATAAAAATATATAATTATATTGAGTACAAAAAGTAATATATATATATAAAATAAACAAATAAAATAATTTTATATAATTATAAATGATACTTTAATATCACAAACATTCTATTAATGTTTATTTTTTATTTTTATTATATCATATAACTTATTATATTTATATTTATTTCTATCTCTCCTCACTTATCATATATATATATTTCTTTCTCTGTCTTTGCGTAGATGTCAATTAATATAAGATTGGTATTCATACATTATTTTTTAATATTTTTTATAAATTTTAAAGAGATCATACAATTATTTTATAATAATTTAATATACTTGAAAAAAAAAAAAAAAAAGTAACCATGGTCCCTTGATATCACTCCTTGTCTGTAAATGACCCGAATATCACACCTAAAAGACACAACTGAAGTAACTCAGCATACTTGAATTAATATATTGCATTCCTTGTCAATTGTAGTGCAAAGGTGATAGTCTAGTGTATGAGAAAAAGTTACAGTTCTTTTGTTTCAACTTATCCAATTTATTTATGAGAATAACATTCTTATAGGAATAATATGTATGGGAATAACACTTTTAGATTTAAAAAAAATACGTTTAGTTAATAATTAAAGTTTATGAGAATCTCTTTTATATTCCTAGAAATAATTAAAACATGAATTTGATTCACAACACATCAAAATGTCTTTATTATATAAAAAATTATCAATTTTACTATTATGCATAAAAATAAAAATAAAAAGATAAAAGGTTGGCTACTCTTATCTTCATCGTTTAATTGTGAGTGAGATAATAAGGGTTCCTTAATATATAGAGTAACAACTTTTTGTCTAATGCTTCATCACTTATGTGTTACCATTCATAATTATTTTTGAAATCAAACAGAAGTAGAAGATTTTTTATGGTGTCGTGTTGTTATTTTATACAAATCAAAAGGAAGTAGAAGGATGGATTACGTGCTGGATGTTTGTTGAAACAAGGATCGGATAGGAGAAAAAAATAAATGCTCATATAAATGGAAGAGGAATGGTCCCAACTCCCAAGTCCATGGTCCCTTATCTCCAATCACATCATTATTTTTTAAGCTTTCACTTGGGACCATGATTTCCTCAATCAATGTTTTTTTTTATTATATTAGTTTATTTAAAAAAAACATATTTTATTATAATCTCTCCATAGAGTTTAAATTTTTTTTAATAATTTAATGATTATACATTAATAGTTTATTACAATTTTATACTATCGTTCGATTATATGTAACTGCTAATATGATTTTTAATATATTTATAATAAAAGTTAGAAAATTTATTATATATAATATCTTATGACTGTGTAAATTACATGAAATATTTTAATATTTCAAACTTAAATTAAAGTAAACATAAGATCATTGCAATTTGAAATTAAAAAAAAAAAGCTCCACATGTAATTTAATTTTAAATTGTGGCAATTTTAATGTAAAGAAGAAAAAGTTTATGTGAATGATTAGATTATTTATTACACATCCAACAGGGTACAGCTGTAGGGAGATCCATTTCCCGATCACATGATGACACATTTTGTTTCTTTTAGAGTTTTAGTACGATTATATATATTAATGAAGTAAACAATTTACTGATTAACTATATTTGATAAACTTTCTAATATATAACTACCCAGAATAATAAGAAATTAATTAAATGTTTCTCATGAGATAAACGATAAGTGTTTAATTTTTCAAAAAATGATTTATAGCCATCTAACAATGTTATTCCTACATTTAAACTTTGACATTCATTTTATAGAAAAATAAAATATAACATTTCTCTCCTCTCTTTCTTTTTTTTCCCTCCCTGAAAGAAGTGTAAAATTATTGTATGACCCCTATGCCCTTGGCTTAATCTCCCAAGTACAGCTTCATTTGCTTCCTCTTGGTAAGTGTTTTATTATAAAAAATAAAATAAAATTGCTTCCTCTTGGTTTTGTATTCTTGCCTTAAATTCTTGTGACCAAATTAATGGCAAAAGATATAAATGTCCTTTGTTTTTTGTTTTTTTATGGTTATGTCATTTTGTGTATTTTTTATTATTATTATCAATTTGTGCATTTTAACACATGGAAATTATAATAGTCTTGTTTAGACGGGTAAAAAAAGTAACCATAGCTCGTAAACTTCTATCATTTTTTAAAGAAGCAAAAATTACATTGAAGAAAACTAGTATACATGCTAAGCATTTAGGCAAAGAGTTGTTATACAAGGTTAATACAAAGATATCCAAAATATAAACGATAGCTTAAGAAAGAACTTCAATTAAGGTGGAGGAAGTCCAAAAAGTCTAGGACAAACTACAGATCCTATGAGTAAGTTTTTGTATATGTACTCTGTTAACTGACTTTTTGCAGATGTTGAATATCATGAATTCAATCGTTTGAATTAAAACTATCATAAGATAGATGAGGTTCATAAAATATTATCTAAATTTACATTTTATTTTGATTTACCTTATGACATAAACACTTTGTGGGCAAATATTTATAAAAAAATTATGAAAATAACTTATAATATATTCATAAGATATTTTTAACTTATTTTAATAAAAATTTCAGTTAGCTTATAAAAATAAGCTAATTCTATTTCTTTATCGATTACAAAAATAATTTATACATAAATATTTAAATAATAAATATTTATTGAATAATTCTTTAATTAAGTTGTCTATTCAGACAATTAAAATTTACCGTGTTTGTTGTGTAAAATAAAGTGTGGGTTGCTGATTCTTGTTAATTTTCACACTCAATTGCTTAGGAATTTTTAAAACTGAAGAGACTTCTCACCCTTTTTTTTTTTGGTTAGATTTAAACACAAGAGATAAGGTTAAGCTTCTCTGTATGTTCTAATAAACGGGATTCCGAATTTGATAATGCTATAATATAATATTGAAAAATTTTATAAAAAACAATGCCATCAAAAGATGTTAGCTACGTTAGTCTAGCTCCAAATATTTAGGTTTTGGAGATCCTTAGGGAAGTATAATGTATGAAATTCTTATACCAAAAATCAATGTTTCAAATTCTGAAACTAGATAATTTTTTTTAATATATATTATATTTTTAAATTTCAAATAACTGATATGGAAAATTTCTCACACTAAAAACTTTTAGTTATCTACCAAGAAAAATAATCTTTTTTGGGATTTTCAATATAAAAAAATATATTATGTTAAATTGTGTTGCTTTTTTGCCCCTTGAGATGCCATATTCCGTCTCAGTGGTACTGTTTGTTCTCCTTTGAAAAACTTTTATCTATTAAAGAGCTCTGTACTATCTTCACTAATCCTATGCTATCTTTACCTATCTGAACAAAGTTGCTTTCTTTCTTAAATAAACTAGTACCATTGCACGAGTAGCATTAGTTTTCATGGTCTATTTTTTAATTGACCTTTATTGAGTATTAAACTATAAATTATTTAATATTTATTTAAATAATTAAAATATTTAATTAAATATTTCATAAATAGTGTTTTCAAAATAGCTGTTAACTAAATTCAATAACGAAAAAAATAGAATAATTTCCTTACCTAGTAACATAAAATATTCAAACAATAAAAGGAGTAAAAAAAAAAATAGAGCAAAAGAAGCTTTGCCTAATTGAAAATTCAAAACCTTGTAGTTCAAACACGGAAGCATTGGAAATGTGAATTTAGACTTGAGACTGCATCTGCTATGTTTCTCTGCATACTATCTCAAATGTCTGTTAAAAAAAAGAAGAGGGAAAATAGAATAGATTAGTCTATTAATTAAGTACGTGAAATATAATAATCTCTTTCTTAAATCTGTATAGTCTTTTTAAATGATTCAATCTTTATAAATGTTCTTTATGATTACTTTCTTGTTTGTTTAATTTTAATATACCATGATTGTAAATGTTTTTATATTATTATAAAATGAATAATTTTAATTATATAATAATTTATTATTAGATAACAATTCTACATATTTGATCATGAAATACCAGTTACTTGTTAAATTATGCGAATTAAGTAATAATAGGATACTTTAAATTCAGAAGTTGAAGAAAAATATGAATAAAAAATTCAGCTAAATTGAATTGGATAAATGAATCTAAAAAAATTTGGGATTTGAATGTGAAAACAAAAATTTACACTATCCCTCCATTTCAATTAAATGAAATTCTTATTCTTTCATAAAATGAGTTATTGGTTTTAGTTAATGAGGTATGTGAACAATTGAAAAAAGCAGTTATGAGGCTGACAGTAATAGTTGAGGTAGTTGTCTGTAGCTTTTACTGATGTCTCTTCCATTTATGGCTGCGATGAACGTTGGACGCTTAAATGTAGTGCTACCAACTACATTATGTTGTCTTACCTATAACCTCATCTTCAATGCCTCTTCCTTAGCCTTTTCTTTTCATGGTTTTGTCTTTCAATGTTATAGTAATATCAGCTTTTGTACTATGGCTGCACTCAAGTTTCTTCGGCTGTGTGCTTGTGTTGCATTGATGGTGGTGGGTGTGCTGTTTGTCTCAGCTCAATCAACACTTGTGGTTTATTTTTACCGTGCTCCTCCACCTCGCTCTAGGTCTTCTAACGCTGTTTTCCAGTATCTAGTTCAGAGGTTGGATGGTTCCAATGTATGTAAGAGAAGCACTTGTTCTTTTTCATGTGAGGTATGCAATTTCTCTACACCATTTTTTAAGCTCATCTGTAACATATCTTTAGAAGTGTATGGTTTACATGGACTTTACAATAGTAACACATGGTATTTTGATTATTGTAGCCAACCTCACCTAATAAGAAAAGATTTAGGTCCTAGTTTGATTATTTTTTTTATAAATACTAATAAAAAATAAAAATAAAAAAGTGGGTAAAATGAATTCGTGATTAATTCATGTTTGGTATATCGACAAGTTTTACGTTGGCAAAGGCCTAGCACAACCCTCCGCCTTAACCCGAACATGGGACGGACTATGACAACGTAATCAGAGTTATCATTCACATTGTGGTTTCTTGAATTTTTGGTTTTTAACTGTGTCAATGGCGTTGTCTCATTCATGTAGATCTCACATAGTACGATAAGACTTTGTTGTTGTTAGATAAAATTAATTGAATTTATTTCGCAGGATAAAATTAACTTATATACTTAAACTCTCTCATCTAATTTCTCCAAAAGTTGAGATGCATGAGTTGATTTTATTTTATAGGAAAAACTGAATTCATTTTATCATTTTATTTTCTTCTCCAATAAATGCTTATGGAGAAATATATTCAAACATAGGCTTAAACTCTCTCATCTAATTTCTCCAAAAGTTGAGATGCATGAGTTGATTTTATTTTATAGGAAAAACTGAATTCATTTTATCATTTTATTTTCTTCTCCAATAAATGCTTATGGAGAAATATATTCAAACATAGGCTTAGTTGTCAAAGATTTGGTTTTGAAATAAGTATTTCTATTTGAGTCTGTAGATGATGAGTGTATTTTGCTTGACAGCTTGATGGCAAAGTTTACCCTTGCCAGGCTAATGGCATTGTGTTAAAGAACTTAACTCTAAATCATGAGCATAGCTTTCTTGTCAATGTCAGTACAAACAAAGGAGAAAGAAATTCATCAGTTTACTCATGGTTCATCGGTGAGCATTCATTTACTTACATTACCAGAAAATTGAAGAATGAAGAGAATTTCCTTCTCACCTCATTTAAGCCTGATTCTCTGGTCATATAATACTAACCTTCAGCAAAGCTTTCTGGGGTCTTGCTAATGATTTCCATTTCACTGAATAGATACAATATCCCCAACTGCAACCATTACTAGTGACCAGACACTTACAAATGAGCAAAGGATAGCAATTGATGTCACATTCAGTGAACCGTGCAATGGACTAGGTGGATTTGGTTGTCTAAACTCATCAAACTGTGATGTAAGTTGGTTTATTATAATGACAAACATTGTGTTAAAGGTATCTATAATTTGTTGTTTTCTAAGAAAACATTGACAACATTTTGACTATGGTTTAACATGTAAGATTATGGTAGCTGGTCCTGCCAAAGTGGATGCATCTTCTTTACAAATTATTAGACCAGGTGCCAAATACAGCCTTGAAGTGATTATCTCCACAACAATTACTTATGGACGTTTAGTAATCACAATGGCAGAGAACACTTGCACTGACCAGGCTGGAAACCAGTTCATAAGGACCAATGGTTCTACTTTGACTATTCATTTTGGTAAGGTTCTGGTTGCAATGTTCAAATGTTAACCTTTGAACTAAAAAGTATTTTGAGGGCACTCATATAAATTCAAATGATTTGTCTTAGATAGAAGACCTGTGATGGTGGACTTTTGGACATCTGTTCCATCTTATGAGTTGAAAATTAACGGTATCCCAAGAACAGTAGTTGCAACAAGCAAACCAGAGGACTTGATAATTTTCTTGGACTTTAGCATTCCTATAAGAAACTCAACTGAGCAAGTTCTGAATGCACTACATGTTAATTCTGGCTTCTTAACTCCACTCCATGGTAGAAGCAACGGGACCCGCGGATTTAGTTTTAAGGTAAAAGAGAATTTGTTGTCTCATATACTTCTATATAAGCTTATGTATAATAATATAATCTAATTATAACTCGGAAAAAAAAGTTTGAATTCATTTTACCTTTTTATTTTTTTTTTCTTAGTGGAGAAATTTATCAACAAAATTAGAATAAGAATTGAATTCTGATAACTACATTCCTTTCTATTAATGGGCTTCATTTTGTAGCTCAAGAACATATCAATAACTGAGATTATCACAATTGAATTACAAGCTGCATCCATATTTGGCTGGACAGGCTCTCCTGTCTCTCCTGTTGCTCCTCTCACATTCCTTTATGGTATGCTATCATCTGTGCTTATGATATTAACAATCATTTCTCTTAGTAGCTTTAACTTTATGCCAATTCCTAAACTTCTTTATAGATCCCATGAAACCCAAAGTGGCACTAAGGACCAGCTCCCTCACTGAAACAAGGGATTTCAACATCAACATAATTGCTGAGTTCACAAAGCCTGTATTTGGCTTTGGGGCCTCTATGGTAGAAGTGTCAGGAGGAAGATTGATAAGGCAGGTGTAGCAAACTAACAATAAGCATCTTATTCACTACAGATAGTCTTTACATAGTGGCTCAAGCTCAAGACATAAAGTTCAGTTATTAAGATTATATTTCATTAGTGGTTCAAAGTAATGTAAAAATTCCTCATTTTGTTCCATGTAGGTTAAAGGAACTATCAAGAGCTTTATACTCATTGACTGTCCAAGCAGTGACAAAGGAGGTGTCAGTTACCGTTCCTGCAGGGAAGGTAACTGATATTTCAGGAAATGAAAATATGGCATCTAACCAGCTTGATATCAAGCATTGTATGAATATCCCTTTTTCCTTCCATTTGTTTCTTATAATAATTGGTTATTATATTACACTTTATTTTTTATTATTCAAAATTACATGCTAATTGTTAATCTCACAATCCACAGCTTTTATGTATGAATATTACCGTTGTCTAGTCCATTTAACCCCAAAAACCAACTAATTTCAAAACAGTGAGAACCGGTTCAAAACCAGTGTTATAAAATTGGTAATGAATAACTTAATTGAATTGGTTGATTCAATTTTAAATTTTTTTTTTGTAATTTTTAAAATATTTTTATTCATCCAAGAATATCGTTTTAATCAAATAATGGTCAATATTAGTAATAAAGGTCCATACATAAGGTTCATTGATAAATTTTTATTTCAGGACTTATTATATAACCTTTTTATGTTAATTCAAAACTTTACTTGATTTTGAGTTAGTTTATTAGATAATACAAAAAATATGTATTTAATTACTAGTTTGAGCAACATTCAATAATGTTCAAATCAATAACTTTGAACTAGTACTTATACCAGTTCAATAATTAGCTCGGTTTTGAAAACATTGGATTACACCCACATAATAATGTAGCATGTCAAGCATTAGAGGATTATGATTTTATTATGTTAGGAGCCATACTGTGCCATTAGTTCTTGAGCTAAGTTTGAACTAATTATACTACGCTAGTACTTGACATAAATTAATAGCAGAAATACTTGCTAATTGTTTGTATCTAATATACATATCAAATAATCAGATCCAATTCAACTTTTCCCCTCTTTTCCTCCTTTCCTACTCACCAAATTTAAGCATGTAAAATATGCTAATCTAAATGGAATGAAGAAGTAAGCAAAAAGCACATGGACTTATGAGTGTTCTCTATGTTTGACTCGAGCTCTAATATCATATGCTCAGATTCCACCCCTGCAATATCCACTGCACTGCACTCATTTATCAGTGCCGGAACAATAGCAACTTCACTGGCAGCAGCTATGATTTCACTTTCCTCAGCAAATTTAGAAGCATTAAGCATTCTTGCTTCGGGAGATACAAGCAGTCCTGCTTCCAATCCATCAATTAATCTACACGTAAGTAAAGAAACTAATGTATTGTATTATAATATAACTAGACTACGAACAACACAAACAATTTTCAATTCTCAGAGTTCTTCTATACATCATCTCTATTTAAAGGTTATCTTATAAACATTTGACACATTTTACAGGGAGTGGTTGGACACCTACAAGTCTTTGCCCTTACAAGTTGGTTTTCAACTAATCAATTCATCAAATACTCTGAGACAACAAGAGGTCTTAGGTGGCTCATACCTCATCACAAGCTTCCCTGGAAAAAATTTGACACTTGGTCTTCCATCTTGGAAAGAGAGAAACTTGGAGAAAGAAGTAATGGCCCATCTGCAGGAGAGAGAGATCAACAACAAAGTGACTTAATGGGCTTGTCTTATATTGATCACAAACCATCACTTCAAACTGAAAATAACACCAAATCCGGTTGGCTTCATAATCAACACGATATAAGCAAGACAAGTACACTATATGGTCTACCTCTCAATTCCATCGAATATTTCACTTATTTCTTGGTGAGTTTAACATCAACTTTAAAAGAAGTGTGTGAATAGACACTTGTTTGCAACTGATTCATTTTCCTTGTAGAGAGGAGAACCATTGTCTGCTAACAATGTCATCAAAGGAATGGAGAGTTACAAAGGGTAGTTACTAGTTAGCCTTACAATTAATCTTTATGTTTAAACATTAGGCTCCAAACAGTAAAAAGAGTTTCTGAATTTGCAGGACTAATAAGAAGATTTGAGATTTGTTTTCTTATCAACAGGTGGCAGGACATGGAGATGAACTTATTCTGGCTTGGTGTGGGAGCAGGCTGTTTACTTTTATTTCATGTTTTCATGATATTCTTCCTAAGACACAGGACAGGGAGACCACCTCAAGGCAGTTTATCAGTTCCTAGGTTTGAGCTCTTTCTTCTGATTCTCATGCTACCATGTCTTTCTCAGTCATCAACGTTTGTAATAAAAGGTAAGAAAGTAGCTTTTACACTGTCTATTTCAGTTACCTATATTTACAGGATTTCAAAAGTGGTTATTCAATATATAGGATCTATTTGGATAAATTTGTTCGTAAGCACTTAAAAAAAGAAAAAATGAAATAAATTTCTCCATAAGTTAAAACTAGCTTATATATAAGTTAAAAATCAGTTTTTGAAAAAAATAATATGAAAAAGATTCAACAAATTAGTTCATGTATGCACTAATTTCAGCTTATGAAGAAACTTATTTCATTTTTTCTTCTTATTTACTTTTTTTATAAATTCTTATAAAGAAATTTATCCAATTAGACCTTAAATTGATGGACAAACTATTTCATCCTTTAAGTCTAAATTTATATGCAGGTGGTACAACAGGGGGAATCATTACTGGGGTGTTGTTACTAGCAATCCCTGTGGCATTTATCTTATCAATATTGCTATTTCTTATTATTGCAATCTACTCTGGATGTTTTGCCCAATACAAAGAATTCAAACAAGTGACTAATGAAGAAAAATGGTACATGAAGTTATTGATCTTTTTTATTGGGAGGCCTACAACAGGAAAGTGGTTGAACAGGAACGGGCTACCATCCTCTTTCCTCTCACGCTATGGAATCCTCTTTAATGATTGGAAGGGTCCTCCGGTACTCATTTTAGATGATCAAAACGAACCGAATTCTATAACCAAGTGGAGTGAAAGTGGCCAAAGTGGGATTGGAAGAACAAAGACTGTGAGTTCAGAGGACAGCAACGAGGACATCAAAATCTCCACATTCAAGAGGGTACTGGGCTGCATGAGAGCATCCTATATCATCCTTGACTTACTAAGAAGGGTTGGTTTGGGAATAATATCCGTTTCTTACCCATCAGAAAACTCAAGTAAAAGCTTTTTTGCATTGATAATCACATCAATACAGTTCATTTATCTGTTTACCACCAAACCATACATCAGCAGAAGCGTCCATGTTGTGGAAAGTGTTTCCCTCTTGTGTGAAGTAGGCGTGTTTGGTATCTTAATCCTTCAGAATGGTTCAAATTCGGTTGAAGCTAAAACTTGGGAATTGGTCATGTTGTTTCTTCTGTTGTTTACCTTCATTGCTCAGCTTACCAATCAATGGTATGCTATGGTAAATTCCATATTGAAACTCTCACAGTCTCAGAACAATTCTCTAAGACATGGATTAAAGTTTGCTGCCAAGGGACTCATCCTGCCTTTCCTTCCAAGCAAGCATTGGTCTAGCGTGATATCCACATTCTCCCAACCAGAAACAGACCTGATTTCAGTGAATCCTATAGGTTCAGGAACAGAATTTGAAAGAAGAAATAGAAACGGATATATGGATCCAATAAGCGCCATGACTGCTACTGTGGTTCCCTTTCAAGAAAGTCCAAGTACACCTAGCCACATTGAAAGAAGAGATCCTACAACCTCTGAGACAGGTGCAAGCGTTCATATTGAGGTGGAAGGTAAATGGCTGAAGGGGCACAAGGCTGGGCTAAAAAAAGAGCTAAAGATGTTAAGGGAGCTTGCAAAAGCTAGCTTCTCTGGGGATACCAGGGTTGATGAAGCCAGTACAAGCTACACTTTAGGTGAACAACATTCATCAGGTGAAACATATTTGGGTAACCCAAAGAGAAGATATTACTGACACTAATGCATAAGGGCCATACATCACCACATCCTATTTGGGAAGATTTTGGAAAATGCACATTACTTCAAATTGTTATGATTATTCCACAATCATTTGTATAGTCTCTTTTGTAGTTTTAGTGGCCTTAACTTGCTTCTAATGCTATTCTAAATTACTCACGCACGTGTTATGACAACTTTGATCATTTGTCACAGTAGAAACGGACAACAGATTCAAACATTCTCCTACCTTTACTGTTAATGTTATCCTTGTAGCGTGCAAATTTTTGGTACTCCTGCTTCTGATAGGTATACTTCTAATTTGACAGTTTTTGTTTTTTATCTCATGCGTCAATGCTCTGAATTGAAACAGTGCAGCACTTAACCATAATAAATTTTAAAAACAGTGCATAAACATGTGATAAGTTTGTTGTTTGATTGACTAAACTAGAACACTTTTAGAAAATAAAAACCAAAATGGAGCTGTTCTAACACATATTACTTGCATGAACTGTTTTAACCGTTGGTTTGGTCAACTCATCAATTTGATTGGTGACTTTCATGTCACATCATATTTTTTAATTTATTTTCAAAAAATTTGGACTGAGTTGTTGCCATGTAGGACTCGCCAGTCATATTAGCTAGTTTAGAACTCAGTTCTAGTCCAATAAAGAAGATATCTACAACTTGCCATTCCTACTAGCGAAATCTAAAAACAAAATGGTGTGACCTACCTCATGTCATCAATCAAATGGAGACACGTGGCAGGTAATAATGAACTTGCCATAGCAATGACTAGTTCTAGAAAGAAGACTAGAACTCACGTGACATGTGAGACTTGTGAGAGTGGCTAGCAAATTCTAAACTAGTCAATCTGATTAGCAAGTCCCACATAACATGTCATGGGGCTCATAGTCCAAATTTAATATAAGAGAAAACAATGACATGGTATGGAAGTTGCTAGTTAAACACTTGAACAGTTGAAAGAGTCTAATGCTAGTAATATGTTTTAGAATAGTCTATTTTGATATTTAGTTTCTAAAAGTGCTTCAATATGGTCAATTAACATTGATTTTTGTAAATAACTACTTTTAAAATTATACTAATATGACTTTTTATTTGTTGAGTAAATTTTTTTACCCTAATATTAAATATAAATTAAATTTATTGTATAAAAGTTTTCAAATCCCTAAACAAGATGCATCATATGCAGTTTCATTTAGCACTCAAAGAAGCCATGTAATAACGTACCAATCAACTCCATGGTGTGCTATTATCGATCAAGCGATGAACAGGATGAAGGACAGGACGTAGCTTACATGTCCAGAAGAATCGCGCCACATAATCAGGCAGAACAACGTGCTTTCGAAAAATTGTCGAGTAACTGACATTTCTCAGGATCTTGGGGCCTCGCAAAACATGACAACAATGGAACAGTAAACGTCAGAAACTGTCTTGAGTGAAAGGTTTTGGTGTTAGAGGGAAGAGGAATTGAAGAAATGGTGGAGGGAGGGTGAATGAGGAATTAGTGAGAAGGAGAAGCAATATGGGTATTTCTTCCATAGGGATTGGGAAAGGGAAGGTTTGTTTGTTGTGCTTCTTGCTTTAGTTGGCTTTGATTGAGTTTTGATTTTGAAGGGGAGAGTGATGTGAATGAAATGTTGTTTGTTCTTTGGGCGGGGAAATGCATAGAACCAACAAGGGGATGTACTATTTTGTACGTTACTTTGTTAGTTAATTGTCTAATGCTGTAAACTAATAAAAAAATTCACATTAATATAATTTTAAAAATAATTATTATAAAGTCTTAAATGATAGATATATTAGATTTTTTTATGGGTTAACAATTTTTATTTTTACTTTTTATTCATCGTAAATGAGTTTCAACCATTATATATTGTATATTTTAATTTTTTTATAAGGTTATATTTATTGCAATACTTAAATGACTCGATATTTATTAACAACCATGTCGATTAATCATTCAACCATTTGAAGCATGTGATTATTAAACATTGAATATCTATTTATGCATAGATGTTCAAGAGTATTTAAAAATAAAGAAATATTAAATTATATATTTAGTCCCTCTATTTATTTATATTATTCAATTTAGTTGTTTTATTTCTAAAATATTCAATTTAATCTCTTATTATTTAAAAAAATTAATGTTGTCATTTTTGCTATCTCCATTTAAATTACTAACAAAGGTGTCCTACTTGGTTATGACGTGTCCATTTTTTATAATGTTTAGGTGTCATGTTATTTTGTTTAGCTTGATTATTTGGATTTGTTTTATCAAAATGGTTAACTCAAGAATATAGCAACATGATCAATATGTTAATGTTAAGCTTTGACCATGAAACATCAACTTAAAAAAAAGGAGAAAAAAGGAAAGAATGGTTAGGACATGAAAAGCATTTAGGGTTCATGAAATTTGAAATTTGTATAATGTTTACTTTGCTAACTGCCTTCATTTTCCACTTTTAAAGGTAAATGTGTAGTTCTGTTTCTATTTTTTATCTATAATCCTTGTTTCATTATTTGTTCTATGTTGTTCAATGTTTTTGTTTGTCCTTTATTTAGATGATTGCTTGTTTAATTTTTTGTCTTGTGATTCACCACTTGTTTTTGGTTAGTTTAATGTTAACCACATTGATTTTTTTTGTGTTTAAAGTTTAATGTAGTTCTCTATGTTCCTGTTTTATTTTGTTGTGGTGCATCATATGTTTTTTTTTCTTGGTCAAGTAATATAGGGTGTTGCAATAGTTAAAAAAAGGGTCTTTTCTTTTTGTTTGACTCTAACAATGTTTTGTTATCTAAACCTTTTTTTTTGTCTTTGATCCCGACAATATTGTCTTTGACCCTAGTAGTGGGTAAAATATTTTTAATTGTTTTTGTTGACTATGGATATTTGTTTAATGTTCTATTTATTTATTTTTCTTTTCATTTGAGTAGGACCAATTTGTGATGAACAACTACTTTGAGTTTGTTGTGCACCATGGGGTCGCTTTGTTAATAGAAAGAAGTTAAATTAGTTGGGTTACAATTCCACATGGAAATGTGACCTAGATAGATGGTGTTATTTTGAAATACTAGAAATATTAAGGAAAATGAGATATCCTTTAGTTGAGGAGATGTGTTATTCTATAAGGGTGAAGAGTTGGATAAGAAGTCAAAGTTGTTGACTAATTATATGAGTGTCATTGAAATGATAGACATATCAAAGATAATTGACATTTATGTGGATAATAGGGATAATATAGGAAATGAGATAGTTGAAGATAATAGGCCAATTGAGGATAATGATGCTAGTAAGGAAAATGATCTAGGTAAAGGTAATGATCCTATTGAGAAGAATGGGCCAATTGATAGTAAGGGAGTTGGTGAGGAGAATGGATCTAGTTTGGGGAATGGGGCTAGAAGGGGTAATGGATTGTATGAAGAGATTGGCCCAAGTGAAGGGATTGAGGATTATGACCTTAATGAGGACATTGTTGAACCATCAAGTAAGGATGATGGTGATGTGATGGATTTTAAGTGACAATAATTATAAAAGATATTTCCTTTGATGATTCTTAGGAAGAAAGTAATGGATATGACTTGTTTGAAGTACTTGTAAATATATGCAAAGGATAGAGACAAATGTAAATGATTATGAAGGATTTGTGCCTATCAATGAAGTAATGCAACAACTTGATGTATGTTATTATTAAGGAATTGTGCATTAGGTAATGCAACAACTTGATTTTATTATTGAAAAGTCAATTGGTAGTAGTTGTAGACCCAAAATTGCATGCATTACAAATAAAAAAAAGAAGATAAGTTGGTCAATAAAGACCTTAATGCCTACCACCACCATTTGAGCTTGAAAATATTGGTGCAAAATATCAAATAATGAGTCATTGAATGAGGAAGGTTTTAAGGTTGAAAAAATTGTTAGGGAAAAAGGTATTTTTGATGTTGATTATAATTCTAAGGATTTTGGATAATAAGGTTGATAGTGATGAAAATATGGGAGAAAGTGTCAAGTTTCCCACCTTTAAGATGTCATATAAAATGACATATTACAAGTGGGAACTGGGAACATACTTTGTTTCGAAAAAGCTATTTAAGAAGATTATAACTACCTATGTAGTACACTGAGGGAGAAATTTGAAGATAAAAAAGAATGACAATAAAAAAATGGGAATAATATGCAAAAGGGATGTACATGGAATGCATATTGTGTCAAATTGGCTAACAAGGACACATGGCAATTGAGGAAAGTGGTGGACCAACATAATTACAGTAAAGAATTTATGGTGAAGCTACTAAGTACCAAGTGATTAAGTGGGAAGTTACAAACATATATAAGGCTCTTAAGGTATCACTACAAGAAATTCTAATATTAGCTACAACAAAATTAATAGCTAATTTGTAGTCAATTTCTAATTAAAAAATCAACTACAAAATACCTACAAAGTGTATTCTAGCATGAAATGAGTAGCAAATTAGTTAGAGAAATAATCCTAGCTAATTCATAGCTATTTTTTTTTTAATTTTATAGCTATTTAGTAGTTATGTGTAGCAATATATTATTCAATTTTGTTTTTCCTAGCTACATAACTAGAATATTATCGTAGCAATTTAGTAGCTAAATTATAGCTATAATTATCATATTTCTATACCATATCACAACTTTTTCTTAGTTAATTCATAGCAAATTCCTAAATAAACTATATTATTTTATTTTCCTAGATAATTCATAGAAAATTTTTAGTAAATTCCCAACATGCTAAAATTCTTTTCTCAAATATCACAATCTATGTCCTAGTTAATCCATGTTTAATTGTAAAACTTGATAGGAAAAAACAACAATTCACAACCAATGTAGCAACAACGCAGCGGATATAAGTTCCTTTTCTTACAAGAATCTATAAGGAGTAATAAAAAATAAAAATGAAAGAGACACCAAAATTTTTAACGTGAAAATTCCCCTCAATGTGAGAAGTAAAAACTACAGGTTGTCCAGATCAAAAAAATCAATTCACTATTATCAAACAAGGGTGCAAGAGTATTCAATCAAGAATACAAATTCATGCATACAACTAGTCAACACAATCAAGCAACAAAGCTTGAAAATGGAGAGCAAGAAATGAGAAACAAGAAAGTGAAGAACTCACAAAATCATGCTACTATATGAGCATGATTTATCATACCATAGACCTCCAAATCAAGATCCGAACAGTTAAGATGAAGAACTATGTGTGTTGAATCTGCTTTCAAAGTTCCATCCTAATTCAACAGTTAACGAAAGAGATAACACGATTTTGATGTGGTTGGTATGTGCAAAGATGAAAACAAAGCACTTTCTTTCTCTCCCTTCTTTCTCCTTTTTTTTTGCGGTGAAAGTTCACTCTAACTATCCCACTAATCTAATCCCTTCTCCTCTACTAAGAGAGACCTAGTGGACTTGAGGGTATTGAGCTTTTGTCTACATAGTTGGGAGTTCAAAAAAACCCAACATATCTTCCCTATCACAACTATGTGAGGTGATCGCCAATTCAGTGATCTCACAACAAGCTTCAAACTTCCCTCTTAGTAACGTCTTGGTCATCATATCAACACCATTATCATCAGTATGAACTTTAGCCAACTCCAATAGCTTAGCATCCAAAGCATCACGTATCCAATGATACCTCACATTAATATGCTTGGACCTAGAATGAAAAGTTGAATTCTTACCAAGATGAATTGTACTATGGCTATCACAGAATAACAAGTACTTGTCTTGAACAAAACCAAGCTCCTGCAAGAATTTCTTCACCCAAAGGATGCTTCTGTAAAGCAACATACTTCTGCAATTTAGATTGCCAAGTTACAGCTCTCCCTGCAAACTTAATCAAATAGCTTGAAGTGGACTTTCTAGAATCAATGTCTCTAATCATATTTGAGTATGAGTATCCCACCAAAGCAGGCTTAACACCTTCAAAATAAAGCCTCAAATCACTAGTACCACGAAGATAGTCCAAGATCCATTTCACAGCATTCTAGTGCTCTCTACCTGGATTAGACAAAAATCTACCGACAATACCAATAGCATGTGCAATATCTGGTCTTGTACACACCGTTGCATACATCAAACTACTCACTATAGATGCATAAGGAACTCTGCTCATATTAGTCTTCTTAGCTTCGTTTGAAGGATTATGTTTAGAACTCAATTTAAAATGAGTGGCAAGAGAAGTGTTCATTGCTTTAGCATTTTCCATATGGAATCTCTACAACACCCTTTTAACATAATGTTCCTATGACAACCAAAGTTTATTTGCTTGTCTATCACGAATGATTCTTATACCAAGAATATGTTTAGCAACTCTCATGTCTTTCATAGCAAATGACTCTCTTAATTGCTTCTTCAACCTGTCAATTCTGAAAATACTTTTCCTAACAATAAGCATGTCATCAACATACAACAACAAGATAATGAAGTCATGATCAAAAAATTTTCTAACAAAAACACAGTGATCAGATGTAGTCTTCTTGTAGGCTTGCTCACACATAACAAACTCAAACTTCTTGTACGACACTATCTTGGAGCCTACTTCAAACCATACACATTCTTTTTGAGCCTACACTCATAGTCTTCCTTTCCACTAACCTGAAAACCATCAGGTTGCTTCATGTATATCTCTTCCTCCAAATCACCACGAAGGAAAGTTGTTTTTACATCCATTTGCTCAACTTCCAAATCAAAAATAGCAGCTAAACTCAACACAATTCTGATGGATGACATCTTCACCACAGGAGAGAAAATCTCATTAAAGTTAACACCCTTTTTCTGTCTGAAGCCTTTCACTACTAATTTGGTTTTATACCTTGGAGATGCAAAATTACTCTCTTGCTTTATCTTATAAATCCACCTATTTTCCAAGACCTTGCCTTTAGGAAACTTCACCAAATCATAAGTATGATTATCATGCAAAGACTTTATCTCATCTTGCATTGCATTCAACCACTTTTGCCTCTCTTCACCCTCCATAGCCTCCTGCTAACACTCAGGTTCTTCTCCATCTGTCAAGGTCACATACTCATCAGAAGGATACCTTATAGTGGGTTGTCTTTGCCTATTAGACTTCCTGAGTAGAACTAGAGGTGGTTTAGGAGCATCACCCGAATTCTCATCTTGTGACATATCTTGTTCCTCTTTAACATCATCATCAAGAGGAACATCAAAAACATCTCTAAACTGCTGATTACCAACATAATCATGTTGCTCACCATTCTGAACATTATTCTCAATAGTATCTAGATCATGTACAGGCATATGAACTGGATCAATTTTAAACAAACTGTTATCTTTCTCAGGTGTAGTCTTCTTTACCTTATCAATGTCTTCAATGGTTTGGTCTTTCATGAATTGCACATCACATCTTTTGACAAGTTTCTTCTCAACAGGATCATATAACCTATAACCATACTCATCATGATCATACCTAATGAAGATACACTATCTAGTCTTCATATCCAACTTGGATCTTTCATCCTTTGGAAATGCACAAAGGCCTTACAATCGAAAACTCGCAAATGATCATACTTGACATATTTGCCAAACCAAATCTTTTTTGGCACCTCAATATTCAAAGCAACTACAGGACTAAGATTAATAACATGCACTACTGTGTAAAGTGCCTCACCCCATAAATGCTTAGGCAACTTTGCTTCAGAAAGCATGCACCTAACTCTTTCAATCAATGTCCTGTTCATCCTCTCCACTAAGCCATTCAATTGAAGAGTTTTGTGAGGAGTCTTTTCATGTATGATACCCTACTGCTTGCAATATACATTAAAGGGTCCATAATATCCATCACCATTGTCAAAACGAATACCGATTGTCTCTCAACCAGAGCTTGGAATTGTTTGAACTTCTCCAACACTTAGTCCTTTGACTTCAAAGTATAAACCCAAAGCTTCCTCGAACAATCATCAATAAAGGTAACAAAATAAAGTGCACCACTAAATGACTTTACCTTCATTGGGCCACAAACATCAAAATGCACCAATTCTAACAACTCTGACTTCCTTGAGGGAGGATGCTTTTAAAAGGATACTCTAGTCTATTTACTAAGAGAGACATAATAAGCTTGAGGGTATTGAGCTTTTGTTCACATAATTGGGAGGAAAAAAAAGAACCCAACAAAACTTGTCATCAAAATTGTTTGAGACACCAATGAACCTTTATGAAAAATTCTTTAAATCACTTCATGAATTCTTTTTGCTAAAATGACATACTCATGTATGATATACAATTACAAGGTAAAACTGCCAACAATAAATTAGAAGGTAAAACTTTTAGGTCTAGAACTTTCTTTAGCATAATCAACTTCCTTTGACAATGCTTCCTCAAAAACCAATTGCACAATAAGAACAATTATGTGTATATGAATGTTTGTAAATTAGTAAAAGAATGCAGGAAACTCAAAATTGATCCAAAAATCATTGGAACAATTTGACTATAGGATTGATTATTTGATTGAGATTGTGAAGTATCAAAATCACAATGGACATTGTGATTATCTGATTGAGAAGACATGAAATTAAAATCGTCAGGACAACATGACTATTGGATTGAAAGGCTTTGAATTCAAAATTTTAAAAATTACTTACAAAGAGGTCTTATTGTAGTGTTCAAGAGCTTATGAAAAAGCCTCGAATTCAACATATGTTAATGTTTTGGGCAAGCTTCCAAAAAATTCTCCATGGGTGCAATAAAGAAACACATTGATAATTATAATTCAAAAGTCTAAACATTCAAGTAATAAATTAAAAAGAGTTAAATTAAATTAAACTAAATGAAATTTCACACAGAAACAAAGGAACGATGAATAATTGATAGCACACACTAATTTACTAGGAAAATATGACACTTGATTGAGAGGAGGAGGGAAAGGAAGAGTCACCCATAAGTACAAGTGACTTGCTGGCTACCACATTCAAAGTGTAATTATGTCACTTTTGTGAGTGCAAAAATTATTACTATAACAATAATGCACACCTTAAATATGCATTTGTTTCATATGCCACTAGACCATCCAAATGTCCAAATCAAATCTTTTTTGGCACAAAATAGTGAATTCTAATAGTGCAAAAACATGCACATCAGATTTAATCTAGCAAAATAAAAATAAAATAAAATAAATATAAACTGCAAGATAGAAATAATGTGTGAAAAGGAGACAGGGGATACTTCATTGGATCTAAATTCCCTGGACAATGATTCTGCTATTAGGTGTAACCATGTTCAACTAATCACCTGTTTGTACATGGATCTGTCTAGCCTTTCATAAAATAGAAACTTGGTTGTGATGCGAAGGAATGATTGTTCTCTTGTAACCACCTGTTCTCCAATTCACAAACTGTTGGGGACACCAAATTTGCCCACGAGAGAGTGGTCAATGGCAAAGATAGGTTAGATATCATGAACATGCATGATAGCCTCAGTAACAGCTTTTGGAATTTCCTTTCTTCATAATAATTAAAAGTAATTAAAGTTATAGCAGACAAGTTATATCAATTTAAGTTAAAATATCTAAGCCTCCATTGTCTAGTCTTTCAATTGTCTCAAAAGTTGAGAAGTGCCTAACAACTTAAAATTCAAAATCTCAAAGACCAATTCTTACTTGCCAAGTTTGTATTCTCTCTTTATTAGTCATTCATGTTAAGATAGCTCTGTTCACTACCATGTTGGAGACATCAGCTTCCAAGTTATCAGCTCCTAAGCTTTCAATGTTGTAAAACATTACTGTAACAACATTTTAACCAACCAATGTAAAATTGATCCAAACAAAACTCCAACTTAAAATTGTATGAGGTGTAATATATTTATGTAATCATATAACCTTAAGTTAAATTTTCATTATATGGCAATGACAGGGCTTTACAATCTACACTAGCCAACGTCTGTTAGCTAAAACAATAACCTATATACAAACTAAACTTCAATTCTTTATCGCCATTTAATGTTAGATTAAATTGATCAAAGCTTTTTCCAATTTTCCTTAGTGGCTTCATAGCAAAAATTAAGCATAAAATGGTGAGGATTAAGTATATAGAGATTGTCTTGATAATTAACAAGTCTCCCATTCTTCATATTCCGGTTTGAAAAATAACAATATAAAATTTGCATGAGTTCTTAACAATAAATTTAAAACACTGCTAATCCAATAAATAATGTACCAAAATAAACCGTGTAAAACACAAATTGCCCCCATCTCATCCGCAAAGCGACCATGTAAATTGGCTGCAGAAATTGCATTCAAAATTTTTGGAGTGCTGGATGAATAGACCATGCTGCAGAAATTGTTAATCTCAGTCAGCAACCTATTGTACATTGGTGGTAACACAATTATTAATTCATCTATATCTTTAAGATTGGTTCTGGAGAATTAGTCTAAAATTGCACAATGTACTTTTGAGAATCATGCAAGAAAAGTAAGCAATGCTATAAATTTTATATAAAGAAGATATATGACATATAAAAATATCCATGATCCGACTTTCCTTATATAATAGATAAAAAGAAATCTAAATCTAAGCTCAAATTAGCTGCTAATTTGTAACTTTGCCACTGTTGTAAATGGAAAATTTGATAAAAAAGGAAGTCATGCCATGAAAATTAAGTATCAACTAGAAGTGAATCAAGCAATTCTTTCTTTTTCTCTTTTTCTCTTTTTCTTAATAAACAAATTTTAAAATTTATTTTAAACAATAAATTTCATATTAAAAACTAAAAATTAAACAAGCGATGGATTTGGTCTTTTTTTTCTCTCAAATTAATTATTAATCATCTCCACTGTATAAATAGTTGTGTTAATTGTGTATCTAATTAATTATGTGTCTTGTTCCTATTGGAAAAACAAGCTACACCTAATTCAATAAATTAAATCTTAATATAAAAGTTAACAATAAGTGAATCTTATTATTATATGGATATAAAAGAAATTGTAAATTTTAAGGAAGCATGTGCAGAGACAAATATGGTTAATTACTACTTATTTAGGAGTTTAAGACTACACTCAGTAATGGAACTCAAAACTCTTCTATCCATCTCATAAAAAATTAAATCATCAAGACTTGTTTAGGAACAAAAAAGTATAAAAAGCACTCAATCGCTCACTAATCCAAAGGAATAGTAGATAAAATGCATCGTCGAAACAATACAGGTCACGGATTATAGTTAGTTGTGACAATGCAATTATACAACAAGCAACAATGGAAGTTCATAAACATGACAACACTCAACACAAGACTCTAACCTCATAATCAGTTATTGGAAGTTTGCAAGCATGGCAACAAAAAGATTCACGATCCACAAACCTCCAATGCAACTAAAAATTTTCCATGGTCAATCTTGGCCAACACAAATTTTGCAAGAACAAGGTCTAGTTTTAAGTTTGGAATTTTTTCAAATAAATTATGTATAAATATCTTGAAATATAATCCTACAATAATAAAAAAATATTGTAATGATTAAATTAAACAATAAATAAAAACTATATCTTATTTAAAAATTAAATCAAACCTTACTTAAAAAATAAAATCAAACTTTATTTAAAAATAAAATCTTACCTTATTTAAAATGATAAAATAAAATTTAATAAACATTTTAAGGACAAAAGATAAATAAAAAAAAATTAGAAGTTAACACTTTAAAAATGCTACTTAGAGTGTAGGGCTATGTTTGACGGAATTAGCTAAAAAAACTAACCAAAAGCTAGAAGTTGAAAAACTAACTGTCAGTTAGTAGTTGAATGTTGATTAAATAAGCATATTATATGATACGAGTTTGGTAAAATTATATCATGATTGATAAATGTAAAATAACATAAATAAAATTATGCGTTGATTTAACATTTTAAAAGTAATCATAAAATAAAATAAATATACCGTCTATTATTATTAATATCTATTGAATTAATAAAATAAATATTATAAATAATATAACGATTAAAATAAATTATAAAGATATTTAAAATATAATAAAAAATAAATTTATTATCTATCATATCAATATCTTGAAATATAATATGTTAAAATAAGAAAATAAATATTATAATAATTAAATTAAATAATAAAATAAAATCATACATTATTTTAAAATTAAATAAGACCTTATTTAAAAATAAAATCTTACTTTATTTAAAAGAATAAAAATAAAATTTAAAAAATATTTTTTAAAAAGAAATAAATATTATAGGCTAGAAACTAAAAGCTTTAAAAGAAGTTACTTGAGGTAACATTTAGAAAAGGTTACAAACTACTTAAAAAAAACTTTTTTACAAAACATTACAAATAAAATTAAATAAACTAAAAAGCTAGTAAAAATAGTAGAAGCTAATTAGAATAACTTGCAAAACATAACTTAAAAAATATTACAAACTATTAGAAAAACGCTACAAATCATTTAAAAAATTTTTGTTAATCAAACACTACTAATAAGGTGAAACATATTAAAAAACTAATAAAAAAATAGTTAGAAACTAACGAAACTTGCAAAGGCAATCAAACTTAAAAACTAGTAAAAAAAAAGTTAAAAGTTAATTAAAGTAATTTGATAAATATAAATATATTTTCTAATTTAAAATTGTAAATGGAGAGTTTTTTTGCCACATTATTTTTTGATAGAAAACTTCTCACATACCATATCAAGTATAGTTATAATATAATTTCTAAATTTACTATTTTAAAATCTACTTATATAGAATCTATTATATGAATATATGATTTTGTAATTTTAATATTCCTGGAAAAAAGATAAAAAAAAGCTAATGCGGGATTTTTGCTTTCGAGCGCGGAATTTGTTTGAACTTAAGATTTTAAAAATAAATTAACAAAATTAACCACAGACAGGAGTATTAATTATTTAATGGTGGAACAATGAAAGTGCAGAATTTAGCTGCTGACATGTACATCTATAGAGCGTGCCCATACGTGCCTTGACTTATGCCAACTACGAATAGCACGGGCACCCATTAGGCCGTATCATCGTGGACAGTTACACACCGTTAGATCTTAACGGATAAGAACGACCAGCCCCAGCACGTGGCTTTCATTTTCACACCAAACTCCAAAACGGCAACGCACCAGCGTACTCCACACTCTTTTCAATTCATTCAAACCCCCCAATCCGGCAAAATCAAATTTCCCACCAAAACAATATCATTCCTTCCGCGCCGCATTATCTTTTCATATTTACAATTTTACCCTCCTCTTTCAAAACAAAACTTCTCCAACACGCTCCCTCTCGAAGCCCATATCCGTAAATCGCAATCCCCAAACTACCCCTCTCGCGGCTTCTCCCGCAATCTTCCCCCAAAAGCTCAAAATTTTCAAATCCCCCGCTACAATTTTCAGAATCTCTCTCCACTCTATATAAATTCCTCACTCTCCACCTTCAAACTCAAGCCCTAACTCCTAATCTCAACCCAAAACCCTAAATCCAGAACCTCTCTTTCTCTCCACAATGCCTGCAATTCCGGAAGAGCCTCTCCTCGCTCCCAATCCAGACCGGTTCTGTATGTTCCCAATCCAATATCCCCAAATCTGGGAGATGTACAAGAAAGCCGAAGCCTCATTTTGGACGGCGGAGGAGGTCGACCTCTCGCAGGACCTCCGCCATTGGGACTCCCTCACTGACGGCGAGCGTCACTTCGTCACCCACGTCCTGGCTTTCTTTGCCGCCTCCGATGGTATTGTCCTTGAAAACCTTGCCGGCCGATTCATGAAGGAAATCCAGGTTGCTGAAGCCCGTGCCTTCTACGGCTTCCAGATCGCCATTGAGAACATCCACTCCGAGATGTACAGCCTCCTCCTTGAAACTTACATCAAAGACTCTGAACAAAAGGCCCACCTCTTCCGTGCCATCGAGACCATTCCCTGTGTTGCCAAAAAAGCTCAGTGGGCTCTTCGTTGGATTGATTCCTCTGAGTCCTTCGCCGAACGCATTGTTGCTTTTGCCTGCGTTGAAGGAATATTCTTTTCTGGAAGTTTCTGTGCCATCTTTTGGCTCAAGAAGCGAGGGCTCATGCCGGGCCTTACCTTCTCCAACGAACTTATCTCCCGTGATGAGGGGCTTCACTGTGATTTTGCGTGTCTCCTGTACTCTTTGTTGAGGAAGAAGCTTACTGAGGAGCGCGTGAAGAGCATTGTGCGGGATGCTGTGGATATTGAAAGGGAATTTGTATGTGACGCGCTTCCGTGTGCGTTGGTGGGGATGAATGGGGATTTGATGAGCCAGTATATTGAATTTGTAGCGGATCGGTTGCTGGGTGCGCTTGGCTGTGGGAAGGTATATAATGTACAGAATCCATTTGATTGGATGGAGCTGATTTCACTGCAAGGGAAGACTAACTTCTTTGAGAAGCGCGTGGGCGATTATCAGAAGGCTTCAGTTATGTCTAGTTTAAATGGGAACGGTGGGGCCCATGTTTTCAAGATGGATGAAGATTTTTAATTTATGTGAATTAGGTTTATGACTAGTACTAATAATATATTTATGTTATTTTTTTTTTACTTTTTAGTTATAGTTTTTTTTATAAGGTATATGTTCTTTTGTTCTGTTCTGATCTGATTTCTTTGTATTTGAGGAATGATGAGTATATTTTCAGTTTACTGTGTTTTGTTTTTATTTATTAATTCCTTTAAGTTAATTAGAGTCAAATTAAATGGGAAGAAATATTTTTTTGTTAAATTATTTACGAAAAAGTGAAATGTGTGAAAAAGGTTAAATTTAAAATGTTTAATAATAAAATGGATTTATTAATAGTTTGGGCTAAGTTATGCAGTGTGGCTTGTGTCTCTTTGATTGTATTGTGGTTTGCTGGTGTTGCGAATGGCATCTGAGACGCAGAGTACTGGAATGTTAACTCGAGAGCAACTTTTATATCTTTTCGATCGATTCATTTTCCTTACTTCTCAGCCTGGTATTTTGTTTTTGTTCTGCTTTTTTGTGTTTGTTCTGCTTTTTTATTGATTGATTCGTGAGTCCCGATTGATTATTTTGTGCAATCTTTGGTTTCCGCAGATGCGAAGAAAAGGATTGCAGAGGCTGTGCAGGATAAGCAGGTGAATTTCTTTGTTGCTGGTCATTCCTTCTTCCCTCTGTTATTTTGGTCTTACAATTCTTTTTTAAATTGCATATCTTATCTTCAATGTTATGTGACTTTGCTATTCATGGTATATTCTTATTGTATGTTTAGTTTCTAGAAACATCTTTGATTTTAGGAATTATTAGTGGGCTTTCAAGGAAAAATAATTGGACAAATTTAGATGTAATTACTTGAATTTTTTGTATTAATTTTTAATTAAAATTAGAATTTAATTTAAATAAATTGTGTAATAAAGATTTTTGCTGGTTATAGAGGTAAAATTCTAATTTTTAATGGAAGAACAATGCCAAAAGCATAATGTATCGAAATTTTGGACAAAAAAATTATGTAGGTACCTAAAAAGGAATTCTATTTTGTTTCCTTGCTAGTCTTTTCAGTAGTTAATTCTTCCTTTGATTTTTTTTATTGGTGAAGTATTATTTTTTGGTAGATTCTTCATTTGATTTGAATTCATTAACGAGTGACAGCTGAGCAGATCTGAAAAACTAGAACCTTTGTATGTGCTTCTTGATCTGTTTTTTATCAGTCATTAGATGAGTGGGCGAGTCTTGGTACAACAATAAGGTTATATACATCTACCCTTCACAGACTTCACCAGATGGGAGTGTGGTGCATTGGATTGCCCTTTATTTGTTGTACTCTTTTTTGATTAGCATCAATATCTGTTGGGCTTTAGTTTTATAGATATTTAAGTGATGGATATATAAAATCAAAGTGCAAGTCAATGTAAGATTATACTTTTGCCCTTTGAATTTATGTGATAAAGTCAGTATATAAAACATTTCACCTGGAATTCTTAACTGATGAGCAGGAAGCTGTTGCCGTGACCACTGCAATACAGGAAGAGATATTTTTGGAGATGGGTGTTGGTATGTTTGTTGTATTTTGAGATATTAATTGTTTGTACTTCGAAGTATTGGTGCCTCATTTTTCATATCATTAATCTGTGCCATCATGACATTTTTGGGTAAACTCGGCTCTCCCATAGGCTGCTGCAATGCCATGGATGCCATCATTGGATATGTGTTTGTGACAATGCATCCCTGATTGAAAGTTTATTTTTCCTAGATACAGAAACCATCCAAAGCATTATTGGAGATTCACTTTTTTGCAATAAAAGAGAATCAAACACGTAATGGATCAAATAATCTTGGGATCTTGATGGTCAAATATCTACTACTTCTTGGTCCTTGGGGTAAAAATGAGTCGACACTTGACACTACATACATGATGGGTGATACTTTTATTTTATCATGCTAGACATGCCGATGTAGAAATAGTTTAGGAATTATTTTTTGTCAGAAATAATTTTGGAGTATAGCTTGGATGGAGATTGAGGTTGTATATTGTTCCTAGGTTCTTTTCTTTCTGGAAAATCTCCCGTGTTTCCTTCTCTGAAATAAAGTCTTGCAATACTGCAGTTTTAATGGTTGATAGGAATGACCTTTTCTTGACTTTTATTGTACTTTACATTTCTTTTCCTGCCATTTTAGTTTAGGATAGATGCGAGGTCAACTTGTGTAATTTGATATATGGAATGATTGTATGCAGAATCTGTTCTATTGTACAAACAAACTTGACAGTATTTTATTCTAAAACGTTGTTATTAATATAATTTATACAACAGACCCAAGATTTGGTATCTCATGCCTGGGAAAAGTCAGTACTGTATATGAGAATGACCTGGATTTGGTGATTCAGTTTTATAGATTCCTTTCGAAGTAAGTTCTCTCTCTTATATGTAGCATTCACTCATTTACCCTGTTAACATTTTCTCTTCAATTGTTAGAATAAATCATTTAGATAATGGCCATTCCATGTCTATCTTTCTTAGTTTTAAGTTGTAATGACTTTTCAAGAACTGAATAATTGAAACCCATCTATTGAGAAGGTGTACCACTAGGACCTAAGTTACAGAGAAGCAGTCAACCAACACTCCAAGTTAGCATGACTTGCAAGTGGAGTAACTATTAGGAGACATGGATCACATGATAGAGAGAGAAAACAGTGCAGTGTGGGATACATGGGAATGGATGGAAAGAGAGTAGGCAGGAAATTTGTTAGTGAAGGAATTGGGCAGGAGAATCTAGGCCACCCAAATAGCCCGGCATATCTGTATTTTTCTTCTTTGGGGAGGAAGTGAGTTGAGTTATAGGGTATTTTCTGCAGTAACTTATCTCTGGTATTAATATCACGCTGATAAATGAAACAGAATTTCAGTGATTATACAGTACTGTTCAGCTATTTCTGGTCCAATACTATCACTAAAAAATGTACTGGCTTTGATGTTTCTACCTTATTTAAAAAATGGAACATGACAATTGCATCCTTGGAAGCCATAAACTTTACAGTATAGGTGGAATTAGTGTGAAATGCTTTTATTCTTGCCTGGATGTTTCATTAAGAATTAGCTTTGGGAGAAATAATTGTTTTATTTGTTTTGCTAGTTTTTTAAGTGAGCTTTAGATATAAAAAAAACATTTATTTCTCAAAAAATAATCAGGAACAAACATGCACTCGCTGGAAATATTTTGACAATGTTTATTAGTTGTACTAATCTATGACTCTTTTATGCATTCCACTATGTGTTTTAATTAATTTATATATCATGTTCAAAAAAATTATAATTAACATCATAGCAAGAGAGGTTTTGAAAAATTATATCCCTAAAATGTATTCTAATTAAGATATGAACTTGGTTGTTTCAAAGCTACTAAAATGAACTTGGAGATTCGTTTATCTGGTAGAAGGATTAATAAAATACACGACTTTATCTGGTAGAAGGATTAATAAACAGTTACATAATGCGAAATGACTTTTGGCAGAGAAGAGGTGGCCTGCGATGAAGCAGAGCTTGGAGAAGAAGAATTTGCAGAAAAAATGCTCAATCAACAGAACTTACAGGAACGGGTAAAATTTATTTGACTTGGATGAATTCTATGCTACTTGCTGCACTGCTAATATAGAATGAGTAAAATTTTACAGCAACTAGAGATGCTGAAGTACATGCGCAAGTTTCACTTGGATGATCAATCTGCCATCCTCGAGAAGGTAAATACTGGTTTCAAAGTACAGGGAGATTCGATTCAAATCTTGCTTCCAATAAGAAAAATATAACAGTTTGACATACCAACTCTGAATTTTAATTTCATTCATGATACAACATATGTACTTAAAGTAGTAGAAAATGAATTTATTAGATGCATTTGGGTTTTCTTGTGCCAGTTACACCATCAGATGGAAAACGCCAATTATGAAAGCGAGACATCCATTTTGTCAGCTGAGCAGATCGAAGAGATTGTTCCAAGGAAGGTGTCCCCTCTGTATACTCCAAGGTAGACCCAGAAGCTGGCCTTATGATGGACTCTTTTGTTGTTAAGAGATTCAGTATTTTGGTTCAACTGTAGCTTACACTTGAGTTGGCCAATTCCACAATTTATGACACTTTTTATTTACTTCATTTACCTCCTGACTCTTCATTGTGGTACCAGATTTTATTTTCAATTTAATTCCTATATTGGAGCTGCTGTAACTAAGGTTAACATTTCTATGCAATGGTAGGCACTTGCTGCTTTTTCCCAGCTAGGTTTTCCTACCTCAGCAGATAATACATGGTGTGTGAAGGAGGAGGGAACTAGAACTACCAAATCCTGATTATCAAGCTAATCCACCAATGGAAAACCATTGTGAAAAAAGTATTTCGATGCTTTGATTTTCATTACGGGATCAAATTTTAAATTAACCAAATTAGTCATTTTTTAAAAACAATTGAAACTGCACTGATACATTTGTAATTATAATAATTTTTATTTAAATGATAACTTTATTTAAATGTTTTATGAAGTTTGACATTTTTTCTTGAAAATGGAAATGAGAAAATTGTGTTACGTGGATAATGGGGGGCGTTAATGCTGATTGGCACTGAAAACATTTCCTGCACTCTCATTTACTCTCGTAGATTAGAATAGCAGAATTTAGAAATGAGAGATCAGATATGAATAACAAATGAAGATATAGAATTGATTGCTGATAATTTGATGCAGAATAAACAGTGGAAAACCCAGCTACGAAGATACATCGTTAACTCTAATGATTCAATTTACCATTCCCAAGAACTTTACCGTAAACTCAACTACACTACACATTTGAAATTTTGGGTTAAAATTTGTGTTAAGAAAGTGGTATGTTGAAGAAGCTTTTACAACACAGCAGTTATGCAAACGTTGCAAGGTTCTATGAGATAAGCAATTTTCATATAGTCACGGTTCAATCGATAACTATAACGAGAAATAGAAACCGAAACAATTGGTTTTTATTTTTAAACACTTGTCAATTTGCAGGACACTGGTTTTTGCTCTACCAATAAAATATGCAAAATTATTTTATATTAAAAGTAACGATTAGTTTCATCGTAGCATGTTGAGATGGCCGAGTTGGTCTAAGGCGCCAGATTAAGGTTCTGGTCCGAAAGGGCGTGGGTTCAAATCCCATTCTCAACAAAACTTTTATTTTTTGTACTGTTATGTTTTGTTATATATTAAAATAATGACAAGTATTCATCAGAAAATGTTGAGATGGCCGAGTTGGTCTAAGGCGCCAGATTAAGGTTCTGGTCCGAAAGGGCGTGGATTCAAATCCCACTCTCAACACACATTGTATAATATTTTTATTTATACAAAAGTAAATATTTTTTTTTTGTGCAGGCCTTTCTTTTGGGTTAGGATTCATGCCCAATTTAAATATTAGTTTTCTGGTCTAGTTTTGTTTTATTCATCATACGGATTTTGGGGAACCATTCAAATAGGGACTAAGAGTTTAATTTGTATTTTGATAGAATTCATTATTAAAAAATTAATAGTACAAATTCATTTATCTTTAGAAATGGTATTTTAAAAATAAATTTATTTAGAAATGTTAACTTAACCCTTTCTAAATTAAGAAGCATGAAAATGTGTTTGTGTTGAATTTAAATTATTTAATGGATTTGGACAAAAGATATATTTAATGTTGTTTTGGACAAAAGAATATATTTGATGGATTAATATTATCCTATATTTTAGGATAAATTAATAACAAGTATGAGTTATGGTACGTTTTTAGCTAAATAACTTAATAGATTATTCAATGAATTTTTATCACATCACATTTATATATTACAACTTTGACTAAAAATTTATAAATTGAAACAAAAAACTTATTCTAATAAATTTTACCACAAAAATGTATTGAAATAAGCTAAAAACAATTTGTTGGGATTATAAATTATTTTCATAATTTCAAATGAATCCCGTAACGAGATTCTTAACTCATTTTAAGGTAGCATCTAACTTATCTTTTTCATATATAGTTTAAAAGTTATTTTATGTTTCAAGTTGAAAATAAGAGTTTTAAATTTAAAATGAAAGCTGTTTAGTAATTGACTCATAAATTTGTAAACTTAAAATATACTTCTAAATTAATATTTTTTGATATATTTTTTTTAAAAATTTTTGGGATTTGAAATAAAAAAGAGAAAGAAGTAGAAGCTAGAAATTTTAAAACTAAATAAATTTTTTTATATAGTATTCTTCATTAAAAAAGCTATTTTTCAAATGCTCATTTCCATAAAATTTTCTTTACTCCATATTTTTGTTTTAAAGAGAAGAAAAAATCAAAATAGATTAAGGCAAACTACCCTACATAAAAGTAAGCTAACTTTAGAGGAACCTTTTTTCATGGAATTTAACGCTAACTCTCATTATTGAAACATAGGTTGTTTGTTTTATTTTACAAAAGGATATTTGAAGACTTGTGGAGCGGGCGGGGAATGAAACTAAATCTCAATGAAAACAGTTGCATAAGAGTCAAGAAATTCTGTAATAATGAAATATATACCACTATCTAGTACACTCAAACTACAGTTCTTGGGCAATTTGTTTTATGTATAGAAGAAGTTATTATGAAACGTATACCCCTATATATTATTTTACTCTAGTGCTCTCGGATCCGACCTAGGTCTAAAATGGACCTTAATATTTTTTATAGGTAAAATAATATTATTATTAAGAAATAGAAGGCTAAACCCCAGCACACGAGTGTCTAAGTTCAGCTACAAGATTGTCTAGTTATAATAATATGAGATATCTAACAACCAGCACCAAAACCATCCAAAAAAAGGCAACAACACTAGTGTTATGAACCCCCCAGCACAAATAAATTAATATCATCAAACTGCATGCTATGACCTGAGTAGGTGGAATGGCAATTAGACTGCTATCAAAAGGCAATATCACCCTCAACAGCATGTATAGCAAAATTGCCTCTTACAAGATTTAGATAAGAACCAAGCTACATATGCAGCATAAGCATGGCAGTGATGTTGAGGTTGTCAAATATTTGAATGCCTTCTAAAAGAAGAGTGTTGCTCTGAACAATAGAATTTTCCATTTTGGCAACCAAACCCAAAAATAGATTTAATGGAATCTATCATTAGGTGAGACTTGCTCTTAGAACATTGATTTAATCTTACAAAATTAGTTTGAAAAAAAAATATTTTTCTCCACTTATATACATTCTTCATACTATTTTCCTGATAGAAGTAAAACCTCTAACTTATGTTATTTAACTATTGTTAAATTGACTAAACAACTGCATGCTATACAAAATTCAATTCCTATTTGATTTAGTAAGAGGTGATAAAATATGGCCTTGACAAATTTGAGACAAATATGATAGATATATAATTACCATATCCATCACTTTGTAGTGGAAAAATTGATAAAACCTGTTGAGTACTATATATGAAGCAGAAGTTCTCACATAGAACAAAAGTTTTTTGTATTTCATATTAAAAGACATATATAAGAGAAAAGAAAATATAGGAAACAGTAAGTTCAGCAAAATCCATGAGTGAAATCAGTAGCATTAACAACAGGTGGAATAACAAAGTGCCAAAGCTTCCTAATACCACCAACCCTATAATTCATGCACAAAAACTCCTTCGCGTACTGTTTCTCAACCTCCCTATCCACGTCATGAAGAAACACGTGAGTCACACCCGATCCTTTTCTCCCACGCGCCATCATGGCAACTGAGTATATCACCGCCATCCTCCCCGGTGCCGCCGCAAAGTACCCCCTAGGCCCATCGATCATGATGATGTCCCAATCACGTTCATACACCTCTTCAGGCAACTCGCTCAGTGCCAGCTTGCACCGCCGCTTGCCTCTAAGAGGGTGACCGGCAGGAACGCCGACACCAGGGCAATCATTTTTATAAGAGGAGAGGAGGGAGCCGGCGTCGGAGAGGCGCGTGGAGTAACGAACGGTGTGGGCGCGTAGGATGGGGAATCGCTGGAGCGCGGAGAGGGTCCACTTGGGATCTTCCTCGAGAAAGAGCGTGGTGCCACGTGGGTTGAAGGTGTCCCACATGAGCGAGTCGTGGCCGAGTCCGAATAGAAGGAAGTTGCATGGCGCGAGGGATTGAAGCACGTCGAAGGGTCTTCGCATCTCGCCCTTCGTCTGCTGCGGAATCTCGCTGGCCGTCGCGTAGTGGAGGAGGCTCACCAGGGTGATCGGCGTGGTGGCGAACTCCGCCGCCACGTCGGATTCCGATTCCGTCAGGGGCACGACAGAGGAGGAGGGGACGCAGAGGCCGTTGGAGTCGACCAGCGTTTGGCGGAAGACGAAGAGGAGGAAGACGGTGGCGGCGAGGGTGGTGGCGAGGAGAGAGAAGAGGCGCGTGTTGGGAGAGTGGAGCATGGGAGGGTGTTTCTTCTTGTGGGAAGGGTTCGAGAGTGACTTGAAGCCCCATGGTTGCATGTTGATGTGAAGGAAGTTAATTACGTTAATCTCCGTGAATGGACAAGTTAGAGATCGATGCATGGAGATTAAAGGCCATCTTCTAGCTGTTTTGGTCACATGTGCTACTTCCTCGTTCATGGAGATCACTTTTCTATAATTAGCCCTACATCCACCTTCTCACATGTGTATTGTAAACCAACCATGTTACTTAATGTCAAATATTTTGCATCATTAATACTAATTAGTTAATTATAGTTAATAAATAAATAAAATACTTACATAGTACCTAGTTAAATATAATTAATCGGAGTTGATCTATAAACCGAAATTTAAATTTTCGTTAAAAAATACGTTCATGTTTAATGCCTCGAACATAATTGTTTTTTTTTTTAAATATAAATATAAATATATTTTTTACCTTTCTCATTGCATAAGTAATAAAAACTCATTTGTATTATCTGTAGTTTTTTGACGTAGTCAACCGTATTTATCCTAACTATCCCGATAGTTTTAAAATTTTGTTTTTGTAATATTGAGCAATTTGTAAGCAGGTTTAGTGCACCTAACTTCTCTTTTATCTCATTTTTCTGTGTGTGTTTTTTTTATTAATTTCACATTACATAGTTTGTTCTTTTTATAGATTTTTCTTTATTTTTCTCTTTCTTTAACTCATACACTTTAAAATGGGTGTACTTTTAACTTTTTCCTTTATACACCATGGCAAACAATAGTCTCATTTTTTTTTTTTTTTTTAAGTATACTTAATGATGGTATATTGTAAAGCACCCTCCCCCCTTCCTTATGGAAATCCAACGAGCAGGTTACTATCAATGCATTTTATCATATGACGCCACTTACAGGAATAGAAAGTAAAACAGACCTGTTCTGATATGTTTTGGCTCTAGTAATGAAGAAATGACTATTACTCTTTGGTGTGCGATGTGCCCGACTTGTAAATGAGTCAATTGGTTTGAGACATCAATCGGTGTTTTAAATAGTTTTTTGGGAGGCAATGGGTAACAAGCATCTGAAGGCAGTGGTGAATACTGGTAATCATGCAACATGGAAGGCAATCAATGCCATGTATTGGCGCCATAATGTATTTCAATTGCAATGATAAATGAATATTAAGAAAGGATTTATAACACTTCATTTTTAACTAAAATCCTACTCACTAGATTATATGTTCTCTTTCACTGTTATGTTTGATTCCTGACTTGTATCTTCTCCCGAGATGTGAATGTACAACAATGCTAGTAGAGGAATTTTGAAAATCAGCAATTGTTAGTCCCAGAGAACACCGAATCTGATGGGGTCAGACATGAATTGAAGTTAAAAAGAATGCAAACAAGTGAACAAATTCTCGAGTGGTCTCAAAACTTGGATGTAAAATGAAGGAAAATTAAGCAAAATAACTTCTTGCAAGCCAAAAACCCAGGTTACGAGCAGAAATCACAAATCATGTGAACAGGAAGCCTGAACCGTTTGCAAACTTGCTAGATACTAATTTGCTGCGACCAAAACATATGACAAGCTTTAAGAGTGATTTCTTTCAATTCAAATCACAATGTGGCTATTCAGTAAAGGCGCACGTTGACTGTGTTAGGCAAACTTACAGCCCCAAGTAGGAGCACAAAGAGATAATACTGATATATGCTGTTATAACATCCTCCAGCATGATTCTACTTTTCCTATCTTTGTGATTTTTGCTTCAACTTAATCAGCTTCTTCAAACTTTGAACACAAGACATCCACACAGATTTTATAATGGAGCAGCATATGAATATTGATCATTGAGAAATCAAGAATCAGGTTGGTTTCAGTGCAAGCTTATTATCTCTTTGTCATGGATGCGGTTGAGTTTGATCCACCTCCACGTTGAACAGTGCGAGGGACAAATGACAAGCCTTTGTGGCGGCGACCAAAGCTGACAGATGAAGGGGTGTTGTCAGAAGTGCTCAATTTAGAGACTGCTGAAACAAGGTCATCCATGGCTGCATTTTCCACCTCCATCATTCCTGAAGCATCCTCCTTACGAACAGCTTGTTTGCGTTGGGACTTCAATCTCTGTTTCTTTGAAGGCTGAGCCTTCTTGAAAAACTCGAATGTGGTGGGGAATTTATGCTTGTCAATCAGATGCTGCCGCCTATTATTGTAGCTTTTGAATTTCAAACCACACCTTTCCACTAAGCATTCATACTATATGACAAAGACAAAAGAATCATATTAGATGGTCATCTAAATGAAAAATTAAATATGTGGATGGACAAAAAGATAACAGGCTAAACAATGAGCTCTCAAAAAGAAATAACAGATAAAAAGCATGTAAGGAAAGCAAAAATAAGTTTTAATCACTGTTTGAAATTACCAAATTGTAAATGAAGTTTTCTGGGGACATTTGTAAGATTATTAGTTTAAGTAAGAAAAAATAGGGGAGATACTTTATTGAAGAAACTAGAAAAAACAAAAGCAATATTGAATATCCCACGTTGAAGAAGGCAACAAACATCCAACTACTCAATTCTTTAACAAATATTTAAGAGTAGGAATGAAGGATAGATGCAATACTACAAGGAATTGTTTCTTCTAGCCTGAATCATATTTACACTTATATACCATATCGTAACCACGTGCAACTTTTGCCTGAAAGAAAGAATCATGCACTTCAGACACATGTATGCTTAGCAAACGAGATGTTGGGTAGACTCTGGAGCACACAGAACAGGATGCAGTATGCCTTGCATTATAGTGATTTTCAAAGTTCTCCATTGAAGTTAAGCGTGCACCGCAACCAACAATGGGACAAAAGACTTCCCTGCACAAAAGGATAGGCTTTGAGATGAGGCACACAAACTTCCATTCATCGTAGACATTTAAAGTTAAGGTTAAAATCATCATTTGGTCCCTATAGGTGCCACTCATTTAAAAATCAGTTTCTATACGAAAAAAAAAAAAACCTTTAGTTTTAATCCTATTCGCCCTTATTAATATATACACTGGTTCTTGCTGTTATCATCTTTTTTAAGTTTTAGTCCATATACGCCCTTATAGGGACTAAACCTTGAGTTTTTTGTTTTTTTTTTTTCATACAGGAACTGATTCCTAAATGAGTGTCACCTTTAGGAACCAAATGATTGTTTTAACCTAAAAAAAAAAAAAATTCTTGGGCAAAACATATTCTTGAACAAAAGTAAGGCCTTGACAGTAATACCAACAAAATTGTGTTTTTTCCCATTTAAAAAGCAAAGGGAGAATTTAACTAGACTTATATAAAACAAAATATTTCACAAAGAAGCAAGTAGAATAACAAAAAACTATAGTTAAACTAGAAATGACAATCCATCATGAACTTGAAATTTGAAAAAAAATCATGTACCAGCATTGCTTTAAAGCTTACATATTGTTAAGAATATGAAAACAACATATAAGGATCAGTACCTTCCTTCCTCTTGCATCCAATTCTCAAGCTGTTGCTTCTCTTCTGTTAACTCCAAAGCAACCTTTGAAATACAAAGGGTAAGTAAAGTAAAATTACCATATCAAAATTCAGTATCTATAACCATAAATCAAACAGACAGAAAAGATAAACAAGTGCAGCACCAAAGACCAAACAATTTGAAAATGAAAAAAGAAAAGAGAACCTGTTTGACAAGAAGTTCTCGTTCGAGGTTGCCGGGAGCGAAGAAAAGAGAGTCGGGTGCGAACCTGCGACGAAGGGGTTTCCAGAAGGGAAACCCTAATTGCTGATTCGGATTCTGCTCCACTTCCATCGCCATCTTCACACTCTTCAATCACACTCAGTTTTCCTTCCTCTTTCAATTTTGAATTCAATGGAGACTTCAGAGTTCAGACCAATTTTTTGAGTCACTCATTTCTTTCGGACATTTTAGTTTTGGGCCTTCTCAAAACTTCTTCAAAATTCATCAAAGCCCATTTTGCAATTTCTTTATCTCTCCCTTCTTTCTTTCACTCTTCTCCTTATTTTTCTTCGGCTTTATAAATATTCTGTAAAAAAAAATGGCTAATTTGAAGATGGTAGTGAACTTTTAGTTTTTAAATTTAATTTTTAAAATAAAAATGTATTTGACTAAAATCGAGTTGAAATAATTTTTATTTCAATTTAAAACATGTTTTATATTTATTTAAAAGAAAAAGATTTTATAAATTTAACTTTTAGTTTTAAAAAATACTCTTTTATTAATTTTATAATTATCATTTTTATTGTCATTGTGGTTATTGACACTATCACTACTATCCTAACTACCATAATCGCCACCATATCATGGTTACCTCCATCACGCCATTATTGTTAATATTGTTATCACTACTACTATTATTTTTATTGTCATTATTATCATTATGTGAACACACCCTTTAACTAATTTTAATAAGAGAGAATTTTCAAAATAAGTTTATTTTGAAACTAAAAATTAATTTTTGAAATAAAAAACTAAAACTAAAAATTATTTTTGATTTTTTAAATTTTTAACATGATTGAAAATTTTTAAAGTGAATTTATTTTGAAACTAAAAATATTAATTTTTGAAAAAAAACTAAAATTAAAAACTAATTTTGATTTTTAAAATTTTTAACATAATTGAGAATTTTTTAAGTGAATTTATTTTAAAATTAAAAAAATTAATTTTAAAACCAAAAACAAAAAACTAAAAACTGGTTTTACTTTTTTAAAAATTTTAAAATTTGCCATTAAAATTCATGTTAAACGGCCTAAATATACCCCCAGAGTTCGCTAAGCAAACCTTTTTCTACCTTTTTTTTCCGTATCTTTTCTTCGTGAAGTAATATAACATATGTCAGAAGGTTGTTTCAGGAAGTAACTCTTACTGTCATTCCTTACATTCCCTCCATTTGCTATTACACTTATTTATTTATTTATTTAAATTACTTGATTAATTTTATTTTTTCATATCGCTTGTTCGCACACTCCCTTTTCTTTTTGTTTCATATACGGCCTTAGTGCACTCTACTCCCCTCCTCTCTATTATGTTCTCGACGTTTTCTAGTGAGGTATACCTTCTTCACATGGTCCATTTTATGCTTCTCATTCTAGCATATTTGATATTCTCTTTGTGATACATAGTTTTAATTTGCTTATGAGATTGTTGTGTTATTTTTTTCAGGTTTTATTCCCATTCAATGTTTTTCCCGTTTTCTTTTGATAATGACAGTTTCGAAAGAAATAAAATTATTGAATACGAAAGGTCTCAAAAAGGAATTGTTAGATTTAGTAGTGAAAAAAGAAACTTTAGATTGATTGGAGTTAAGTTTAAACTAATTGTTTCCTTAATAGCTTATGTTGTTTTAGTGTGAGATTTGAAATATTGTTTTAGTTGAGTTCTATTTGGCCAAAAATAACAGTAGATATTGAACCGGTGATTTTACAAGGCTGGTTAGCAAGTGACCTAACACTCAATGCGAATTCATGGCAAAGATTTAGAATAGATATTGTAGCAGTATATTTTATGCTAAAGATTTAGAATAGATAATGTAGCAGTATATTTCATGCTAAAGAGTTTAGAGTCACGGTTCATTATGCCTTGTACAAGTGTCCCAAACTGTACGTTACCAATATGAGAACTTAAAGCAGTTCTTAGTTCCAAGATTTCTCTATTTTGCTCCTCCACCCAGTGTCCATACTTTGTCTTAAAAATTGGTATTCCTGTAAATTGAGTATTTTTAAAGTGAAAAAATAGTTTAGTACATCAAGAACAAACATACTTAAGGACATATGAGAAAATATTATATTAACCACAATGAAAAAATTGATTATGATGTTTACCACATAATTTAAGAGTTGTAATTAGATTTGTGGAAGTTGTATATAAAATCGATACAAGACCACCACTAGAAAATTTAAAATTTGCTACAAAATAATTTTGTGGCTAATTTTAAAATTAATAGTTATTTTGTAGCTAATTTCTAGTAAAAATAATTAGCTACAAAATTGCTACAATATTGAATGGTAGCATGATATAAGTAGCAAATTAGCTAGAAAAATAATCTTAGTTAATTTGTAGTAATTTTTTAAAATTTGTAGTTATTTCCTAGCTAATTTGTAGTAATAAGAAGTATAAGTGAATATAACATCAATTTAACTAGAAAAAATATTTTTCTAACTAATTAATAGTTAATTAGTTAGGATTTAGCTACTAATTTAAATGATAGTTAAAATTAGTAGCAAAATCAAAAAATTATTGTAGTAACGCTCATATTCAATATACGTTTACGGTACTTATACCTATAGTATCAACACTGGTAGTTTAAAAGTGTGTGCTTATGCAACACCTGACCAATGTAAGCAAACAAATGGAGGTAGAATAATTACAACATAAATTTGAAGAATTTTCGTATATGAGACTAGATAATCTAGGGTCAAATAGTTAATTAATATAACAATGCCACTATGCGCTAAGGTTTTTATATATATATATATATATATATATATATATATATATATATATATATATATATATATATATATATATATATATATATATATATATATATATATATATATATATATATATATATATATATATATATATATATATATATATATATATATATATATATATAGGACTTCAATAAAACATGTGCGTCTCTCTATATATATATTTATTTATTTTGTGTGTGTGGGTAGTTTCTAAAACAGGATTTTAGAAGGCAAATGATTTAGACATAGGTAAAAAAAACTGTCTTCTCCACAAAATTAATTTTAGTAAATGATTTAGATATAGATTTGTCATTGTTTCTTTATTGTTTTATTTAAAGGTTTAGGCCTATTAGCTTAATAACAATTCATGTCTATTAATCTATTTAAAAATATATTTATTGATTTATTTAAAAGTTTTATTACAAAAGTATTTTTTTCTATACATATATATTCATATGATACAAAATTTTAAAAAAGGTCAAATCTGATCATAAGAAAAGGATTATATTAAACAAATAGATTAGATTTATGTTTTAGAAAACAAAAGTACTAAATGACAAAGATACGTAATAACCACATTAAAAAAAAGAAAAATAAAAAGATAGTGACTAATTAATATCTAATTGGTGCACGTATGCATATGAAGAAACATCAAAATTTACATGAATATTAGTATATGTAAACACTTGTAGCATGTTAAGTATATATTACTATATAAATTTGTTTGTAAAAGAAACTTCTTATGAAGTTAAGAACAAAAGCATTTGCATTCAGAGACAATTTGAACTAAATCTTGCACATGCAGGAACACTTAAGGGTTCTAGTGTAGAAACTACCTTCTTTTATGCTATTACACATGGTGATCACTTATGGTGCATGTTTGTGAGTATCTCTTCTAAATTCTTATTTTATTAATTTAAATCATAATATTGTATGTTTATGTAATTATGGCACAACATGCAAATACTTAAGTACATGTAGTTAATGATCAAGAGGAGCATGAGGAGATATTGGTAGATGATGCTCTCGTGGATCCTTGGTAAGCAATGATTTTTGTAGGAGGCCTTGAGGATTTGTTAATGATTGGGCATTTTGCACATCATGTTGCTACCCACTTATGGAGTGGTGAGGTAATTAATTCTTTTATATTGTTTTTTAAATTTAATGTTTAAAAATTGTTACAATGATCGTAGTATGCTCAAGGTTGTCAATTATGAAAAAAATTATAAGAATTTATGATAAAGCACCTATAGATATAACGAGTGGTATGGAACTTTGGGTTGACACCACTTTTCAAATGTAGCTATCAAATGGTTGACCGAGGTGTGTTATTTGTATTTGTTGAATGGTGATGCTGAGAAACAAGCTCCTTCCACCTACCCATAAGAGAGATGATCATCACTCTCAATTATGTGTCATGCTTATTGTAGCTGCCAATTAAAAATGTATCTTTCAGTCAGTTGTTCATGGACATTAACATTGCATGCATGTACTTGATGGATTTGTTAGGAGTCTCACTCAAGGATGCAATGTGTGAAATGAAGACTATGAGAGGTTCTCATATTTGCCTAAGTTGGTTGTGAATTGTTTATGATGTGAGGTTCCAAGATGAGCGTTGGGACTTTGTTGTAAGGACTTTTCTTCTACACTTGGTTGGTTGCACATTTTTTGTTGATAAGAGTGCAACATATGTGGACATAACATTTTTATACATATTATGTGACCTCCTAACATGTGGTGATTATGCATGTGGTGCAACTACCTTAACAATCCATCACTTGACCTTTTTTGAAGTTTTTCCCCATAGCCTAAATGGACACTCACATTTTTTACTACTGGTCGCCTAATTGAATAATTCACAATCTTCTATATTTTTCACAACTCATAATAACGAACATCTTTCCTTTTTTATGCCTTGTATTTATGATTGACCTTAAAATAATAAGGATAAGTCCATTCTCTTTTGCAATATCTCTAACCCAATTCAACATTGCATCACAGGAAGGAAAAACCTGAAAATATAAATGAAAATTGAGAATTTGATAGTCACATAATAATAACTTAATAAAATTAATTTATCATTTACCTACCTTTGTAGTTTGAATGCATCACTATAATCTTATTTGTTATCCCATCGGTTGAAATATTCATCACCTTAAACATCTTATTAACAAGTCATTTCATGCCTAGTAATAAATAAAAAAATTAACAAGGAAACAAGACAAATTTTTTTAATAGGGTTTGGAAAGTACTTTTGTAAACCTTCTAGAAACTATTTTTCAAAATGTATTTTTCAGATTTTTTTCACAAAGTACTTTTTTGGAATGATGAAAATAATAGTCCTTTACCTTAGTGTGCATGATATGTAAAATTTGATCAATCGAATTTAGCATATGATTGCAATAGAATAAAATTAAGATAAACCTATGATATCTTTGAAAAATAAAAGTGATAGAAAAGAAAAAAATGGGTAGGAAAGGTTAAAGGAGAAATGTAAGTGGAAAAATTAAGGTTTATACCTTTTTAATATGAAAAGATATTTTGGTAATAAAAATTATAAAAAGACAAAAAAGAGTATAATAGTAAATAAGGGGAGTGTAAATATTTTTTTTCTTTATCTTTGCATTTTTTTCTTTCACTTTTCTCTTTATTTTTTTTGGGTTTTATACATATTATATGAAAAAAAAGTCAATTGCTAAATACACCTCCAAAATTGCTAACGATAACCCTTTCTACCTCTTTTCCTCCCTTCTTCCTTATACAAGCACATATCATCAACGTCACTAATCACCATACATCACACTAAAATTGTTTCCTCCATTCTACAATCTTACAAATCTCCTTGGATTTCTTGTAGTCCATTTCGCATTAATAAAATCAATAGTAGATAATATAATTTCATGTTTTTATAAAGTATAAAAAAGTTATGAATGCAATGAAACTGGAGGTTAAAGAACACAATTCATGAAGTGGATGATGCAACAACACCTAGATCTATGCCTCGTGGGACAAGATGTTAGGCATTTGTAGCCTCACACTACTTCCTTCCATTCTTATTAAGCACTAATGACTAACCTACACCATTAATGATAGACCACTTTCTCTTTCATCTCTTCGAATCGACAAACTTAATTTACTATGTTAATTTGCAATTCACAAAACTTAGTTCATAACAAAGAAGTGATGCATGGTGATTGGTATGTTAGAAATTTATAATTTCTTTTAATTATGTGTGTTTTATATTTTAAATACAATTATATCAACTATTTATTTAAAGTGATTATAATCTTAAGTGATCCAATTAAGTAATCGAAAAGACTTCCTAAAAGGCTTTATATGAGCTTAATGAGTGGATACCCAGGTTGGCCCGTTAGGGGATAATGGGAACCCTATATGTAAGCTAACACATCAGGAAAGGTTATGATCCCTAACACACCAAACTAAAAAAATATTATCTGTTCTCTCCATCAGAAAAGAGAAGCGAAAGTCCCCAGAAGGAATTAAGGTGGTTTGGTTGAGGAAGACCACAAACCAACAGTTCTCAATCAGATTGAAGACATTGAAAATTCTGCTATAATCTCCCACAAATGGATCCATGTGTTTATTTATTTATACTTCCTTATTTAAAGCTTTGATGATCTAGTATAACAATTATTTATTATAGGAAACCTCTCATAGGAATAAGAAATAAGGAACCCTAAGGTAAATAAATATTTCCAACCTGATGATGCTAATGATATGCGTTAGTGTGAGGAATGAGTTGCTTTCAGAAACAACTTTCTAACTAATCCTACAATGGCTCGCCATAAAGCTTTTCTATGGGTCTTATGTTTTCTATGGGACTTATTGTCCTCTCCCATTCAACTTATAGCCTTCAGTGACTTAGGTTGGCCCACTTACCCAAATTTTACAAAGTCTATTACTGGTTACAAAGTCTATTATTGCTTATTTACGAAGTTATAATTAATATTTACTACTAGAAATTTGTTATTTTCTTGTATATTTTTCTATAAAATAATATTTGCAAGAAATTTCTACTAATTTTTCTAAAATTCGTAGGAAATTTCTACCAAATTTCCTACAAAATATATTTTACAAGAAATTTTTGTGAATTTTTTTATGAAACAATATCTCTAGGAAATTCTTGTAAATTTTGCTGCAACTATATTAATCATAGGATTATTTTTTTTCAAATAAAAAATAGCAAGGAATTCCATAGATATTTTTATTTTCTACTAATTTTCCTGGGAATAATAATTCGTAGGAAATATTTAATGTAAATTTAAAATTCATAAAAAATGTTTTATGCGGATTTATCTTTGTAGGAAAATTCATAGGAAAATAAATATTAATAACTATATTGATTGGAAAAAATATATTATAAAAATAAATTTCTTAAATTTAGTATATTGAAAAATTATTATATAATTAAATTACTTAATTCTTGTGAAATAAATATGTATCACATTGATGGATAAATTAAAATACTAATTATAATATTTTTAGTTCTTTAAATTTTAGTGAGTGTGCGTCTCATCTTTTAGTTTCGACACTATTTAAATATTTTTAAATTAATTTATTTTTATTAAACTTCTTTTTCAAAATCAAATGTTGATATAATAATAATTTTAATAATAAAAAAATAACAAATGTAAAGACACAAATATAAATATAAATTATTTTTAATAGTGATTGTTGTATGAACTAATGAAATTAACTTGGTATGACTTGTTTTACCTAGTTAACAGTCAAGCACACATAAATAACAACAAAAAGAATAAGTTAAAACTAGATGACAATAAAGCAACATAGATGACAACTCACTATTAGACGATAAAATGATAGCAATAGAATACATAAAGATGACAACAATTACATGACTAATTAAAATATACAGTAACATTAGAACACAACACTATTTGGTTAACTAATTAAAATATGTGGAATTTAACCTGCATTAGTTATATATCTTGGAAAAACAAAAAAAAAAGACATTTGAAAGGTAAAAAAAAGACATTTGAAATGTAAAAAAAAAAAATACAATGAAGTAAACAAACTAAACATAGTAATAATGAGACCAAATAAAACATCATTCTCTAGTGGTCACGTCATTCATGTTTAAAGGCGCGTACCTTTCACATGCGACCCTTCGCCTCCAGCAGCCATGTCACCCAGGTGGTCCCACCTCCTAGCAAGACCGTCTTCCACCAAGACAGATACCTACGACTCGACCCCCCAGCAAGTCGGCCATTCTTCAAGTCGGCCAGCTGGTGAATCAACTTCATCCCCTAGCAGACCACCTCTGGCAGCCTGAGCCGACCTTGCCCCAGCCAGCTAGCCAAACATCCAAAGGAACTTCCTCCCTAGTGTGTCAGCACCCTTAGGCCTCCCCACGGATTTAGCCTCCCTTGCCACAGGGTCGACCCGGCACAAGACAACTAGATGGCAGTAGACTCGGTAGAGGCATCTTTATTCTTGGTCACCCAAGGAGACTAACGTCTCCTGCGTGCGACCACAAATAAAGAAGGGGCAGTTGTAGGATCCCAAATCGGTCCGGCCCAATACTGACTCAATACAAAGAAAGCTTCCACATGAGTTGATCGGATCACATCCACCCAAACGGGGCCCAAAAAGTAAGAAGAGTCAGACCAGTCCATTAATTTAGGGAGCTTGGCTGACTCGACCTTCCCATACCAAGGGAAAGGCCCAAGATGGCGGGCACGAGCCAATGGACCAGTCATGCGAAGGAGGCCTAACATTAGTCACCCACATAGATTTGGCCTAAATCTCGCAAGGCACGCTAGACCAGCCCAAGCCGGATCTGGGAGCTCCAGCTCAGTGCTGATGGAGCCAACTATGTTAGTGAAACCAAGCAAGTCAGCCATCCCAGAGGAGGAATGCCACCTCATAGTTCCCGAGCCGTTGGATTCTCTAGGAGACGCGAGGATGAGGCCATATAAGCGAACACAGGTCCCACACACCAACAAAATTGAGATCTTCGCCAATCACAACAAGAGAATGCGCCACGTCAGCCACTACCCGCGAAATGCATTGCGATTTTAGGGAGAACGTGCCACGACTGGGCGCGAGACCCAATAAGCATTAGCCTGGGGATTGCCAAGGCTAACTGACTAAATTAGGAGGTTGAGGTAGCTCCACGTGACGAGATCAAGCGCGCCTTCATCAACCTTTTGAAGGCTATAAAAGGTCTCAATGCAAAGAATTCGAGGCGACGAAGAATCCAGGAGTACAACATACCAAGCGAAGGTGCTGAAGAATCGCTGCGCGACTAGCGAGTCAAAGTTGCTGAAGGATTTCCGATTACGAGCGAGAAACGCCGATTAGCTCTCTTGATACTAGGTAAGTCCCTTAGCAAAAATCCAAGCATGCAATAGATAGTGCCCTTCCTCGTCCCGTAACCACACTTTAGATGGCAGGCACGAAGCCGACCTTAGCCAAACTGAGTCAACTACACTTCAGATGGCAGGTAGCTAGCTCACCTTAATCAAACCAAGTCCAACACATTTTAGATGGCAGACACGTAGTCGACCTTAACCAAATTGAGTCTAATACACTTCAGATGGTAGGTATGTAGCCTGCCTCGACCTGAGACTGAATCGACCTTGATCTCATGTTCATGATGTACCATGCATTCCACTTGACTCCGAGTCAGTAGGCACGTGTCTGAGTCAACCTAACATACATACTCACAAACTCCACTTAGCACTGACACGGTACGCCTAATGGATGGCCCCGGCTCTGATCTCAAACCTTCAAGGGATGAACGCCCAAGAGAAAGTTTAGTCCCTATGTCTTGGATTTTGGTGGACGCCTAGAGGAAAGTCAGACCATAACTCATAACCAGGTCCCTACTTAAGAGGAAGGACGCCTAATGGAAAGTCCGACTCTATACTTCACTGCATGCATTTAGAACTACATGAACTTTGATTCCTCTATGCTAGGAGAGGTACATAGGAGCAAGAGGCCTACTCTTGTCAAGTTATGCATTCCAAACATTCCAGCTTTGCACAAATACACTCCCGCATTTCCAATTAGTTAGTAACAATAAAGGTAAAGGTTACATTGCATGCATTTCATAGGGTAACTACTAGATGGTAGGCAGATGGGGTGACTCCCATGTGTAATCGGCTCCGTACCTAGACTCTGCTTCCACCGACTTGCCTTATTCACCCCCAGGCTCCAGTGTGTCTTTAAACATTGGTGGCGACTCTAATCCGAGCCGGATTAGGTTTGACCAATCCCCCTGGATTGGCCGAATATGTACCAACTCGTTAAAGTCGACTCTTCCTCAGAGGTGGATTCGACTCCCCTTCAAACTCTCAAAAAAAATCAAATTCCATTCCAAACCAAAAATTTTTCTTTCAAAATCGCCCCCAGCACGATTTAGGTCGCGTCACACTTCGTCATGTAGCCCGACAAATACTACATTTTGTGAGATCGACTCCAGACCGGCTCCAGCTCCTATGTAGCTAAGAGCCGGCACTCTTTGGACCAACATAATCAGCTTTATGCCGAGACCATCCTTACTGGCTCTATGCCAAGACCATCTAACCGGCTCTATGTTGAGACCACTTAAACGGCTCTATGTCGAGACCATCCTTACCAGCTCTATGCCGAGATCATCCAATCAGCTCTATGCCGAGACCACTTAACTAATTCTATGCCGAGACCATCCTTACTGGCTTTATGCCGAGACCATCCTTACCGGCTCTATGCCGAGATCACTCAACCGACTCTATGCCGAGATCACTCAACCGGCTCTATGCTGAGACCATCTTAACCGATTCTATGTTGAGACCATTTAACCGTCTCTATGCCGAGATTACTCAACCGACTCTATGCCGAGACCATCCAATCGACCCTATGCCGAGACCATCCTTACCAGTTCTATGCCAATATCACTTAATCGGCTCTATGTCGAGATCACTCAACCGGCTCTATGTCGAGATCACTCAACCGACTCTATGCCGAGATCATTCTACCCTTTAATCATACCTGCCTTGAGAACTATGTAAACTTTGATTTCTCCACTATAATAGGAGATATGTAGGAGCAAGAGACAACTCTTGTCAAGTTATTCATCCAAAAACCCCCAAAAACATCCTGCACTCATTTCTCGTAAATAATTTCCATTTTTAGAAAGACGTAAACCACAATATAAAAGTCATTTTCTTTCATGCATCTAGTTAGGGTAACTATCTTGTGAGAGTTATGATGGGATACCTGGTGATCCCTACGCATAACCGACTCCCAAGCCCATTTTCTAATTCAAGATCTGCCTTATCCAACCCCAGGTTTCTTGGTGTTTTCCGTAAAAATGCTGGTGGCGACTCCAACTGTGCCGAGTCGGTCTCGACACATTGACCAAGCCAACTTACATCCAACTCCAATGGTGTTGAGTCAGTTTCGGCACTCTACTGGTCGAGTCGGTTCTGACTCTACATTCCATGTCCCTTCTTTGGAAGGGACTCAGATTCCCTATATCTCCATTTCGAATTTGCGTTACGATTTAGATCGTGATAGATGGCGACTCCATTGGGGACATTTTGAGAGTCGAGCCCTGTCAAAACTAGCTGCATGAAAGTTTTGACTCTTGCACGCTTTACACCTTTCTGTTTATCTTTTTTTATATTCCAGTTCTTTGCTTTTCCATTTTTGTATGTTTCACATGAACCTTAGGGTAGAAGGCTAAATTCTAATATTTTGATGGGGGGTGTTTTCTGGGGGTTTCCTTATCCTTTGGTTATGACAACGAGAGGGGTCCTATTCCTGGACCTGTGCGATAGAGGGAGTGAGGAATGTGTAGTGGAGTCACTTTAGGGGTATATCCCTACTTGATGGCCATAAAAATTCCATCTAGAGCATGACCCTTTTGTGAATTCCTACATTTTGGAATATTTTCCTATTTATGATGGATTCGCAAAAAGGGTACTAAGCTCTAGAGGCCAAACTGTGAGGTTAAGATGACCAGTGGAAAGGAGCCCATAGTGGACTTAGAACCCTAAATAGAATGTGTCTCTACCTGGCCTGTAGGTAGTGGGAAGAATTCATGCCGGATCCATGCCGGCTTCATCTCGGCCACTATACCGATTCCAAACCCAGCCCTTGTGCCGGTTTCAATTTGAGTCGACTCTGTGTCGATTCCACGTCAATTTGGCTCCATGCCATTCCTTCAATTTTGTCCTCGCCCCGTGCCAACTCCATTTTGCCTCAACCTCGTGCCATCTTTAGTCCAGCTTTGTGTCGTCTCCTTTTCAATCTGCCTCCATGCCATTTCTTCAATCTTTGTCTTGGCCCTGCACCGTCTCTAATTCAGCTCCGTGTGTTTCCACTTCAATCTGGCTCCGTGCCGTTTCTCCAAATTTTGTTCCATCCCTGTATCACTTCCAAAGTCGGCCCAGCACCGTTTTCAATTCAGTTTTGACCTTGTTCGCTTAGGAATGCAGAATCGGTCCAAATAAAAAAAATACAAAAGGCATCACATTCTACATTCATTTACATTCATTTGCACCATGAATTTAAGATTAGGTGTTACATTCCATCATATTTGCATTCCATTCCTCAAATAGCCAACGCAAACCACCAGTTCCAGAAACACCCTTACAGGGCACTTTCCAAGGCGAAATAGATGGGGGCAGCTATGAGCGATTTAGAAGAACAACTAGCGGCATTAAGGAATGATGTTGATCTATTGAAGGTACAAGTGGATCAGATCATAGAAGTGCTGGAGTCATTGCAAACCCACAACCAGGGGGCATCAAGGCAACCATAAGCCACTTCCCACTACACCACCTAAAACCCACAAAACTAGAGGCAACATCAAAACCCCCACCAAACCTAATATCAAACACGATACCAGACCCATATCAAGCTGGTTCAAGTCACCATCCTTCCCCGCTTCCAGCCATGCCTATCCAAACCATACGACACAACGCTCCCTAGAGAAGGAACAACCCCAAAATTCTAACACCTTTACCAATGTCGTATGCTGAACTCTTGCTGTACTTGATTCAAAATTCCCTTATCGCCATCGTTCCTTTAAAACCCATTCAACCACCATACCTTAAAAACTACAACCCTGATGCCAAATGCGAATACCATGGTGGGACCTAGGGACATACTATTGAAAAGTGTTGGGGATTAAAACACTAGATACAAGACTTGATCAACACAAGATTGTTGAACTTTCTAGGAGAATGGCTCGAACACAGGCAATAATCCGCTTCCAAATCATGAAGGCACGTTAGTTTGCAAAAAAAAAAAAAAAAACTGTAAAGCCGAGTCTTGATTAGTTTGCATCCTAGGAAGAGCCTTTTGCTTTGTGTAGTCTTTAAACCTTTTCAGATTAATTGTAATGCTCCTTTCCGAGTAATCAATGAAGTAAATTTTGGTTCTCCATGCTTTCTTTTATTATATCTCTTTCCACATTTAAACCAAGTCAAAAAATACCAATAAAAAAATTCATCTCTAATGCTAATATCTCAGTTTTAATTTTGATCATTCCATCAATCCAACCGGCAAGGATAATGAGGGTAATCTATAAACCTCAAGCATCTAAAAGGTCTTTAACAAGCATAAAAAATGCCTTGAATCTATGATCATAAACTTCAATAAAAATAAAATCTACTTCCATACCACATCTTCATATCTACCCTCCACCACCAGCTTAACCCTCATTTCATAAACCTCCAAGAAAACACCCTAGCCTGGCCACTTGGCCCCTAGACCAAGAACAAAAAATCTACCCTGTCCAAATATTACCTTACTTGTAGATAAGGAAAACTCCCATTAGCTCAGTGCCTCCCAAGAATAAAAATAAAAAAGAAAGTGACTCACTAGACCAAAAAACTCAAAAAAAAAAAAAAATGGTCGAGCCAAAAGTTAGAGTCATGATAAAAAAATGACTCGCTAGGTTGAAATCTCAAAATAACAATCTAGGCAAAAGTTAGAGTCCAAAAAAGATAAAATAAAAGTTCATTAAGACTAAAAACCCAAAAAAGGCAGTCTAGGCAAAATTACAATACTGGGGCAAGCCACAAAGCACCTACATAGGGAGCAGAAGTTACCCTTTAGGAAAGCCAATTAGGGGCAATAACCCAATTATAGAAATATCCAAATTATTCTCAAAGGCTGGTTGATGGACTTTTCAAAATGGCATACATGAGAATATGGCATCCATTCACTCCCCACAAATCCCTTCACGAAATAGCAAAAACACCATCTCCTTCATAACCCTTCTGAAAATGAAGAGTTCAAAGAGAGGCATTACAATTAAAATGAAAGGTGTTAAAATCACCCAAAGCAGTAAGTCCCCGATTGGTCCCAAGCATGTACACAAACAAGGTGGCATAATGGCAACAACATCTTGGACGCACCTGACACTAAAACTAAAACGGAAGAAACCTAGCTACCTCCATGATAGGTTGAGATTTAGTCGTCATTTCTCCTATCAAAATACTAGATTTTCCTATGTTATGGGTAGCATAGGGTCAACCTAGGTCATTCTTCTTAAGGACATGTGGTTCTTGTATTTTCTAGGGTACAAGACTGAGTTATATGCAAAATAGGGCATGTAGAGCGTGGATTCGACAATTAAAGGTAAACATAGGGTTTTTCCTTGTAAAGTAAAGTATAGGAAAAGTAAATGTGCGAGAATTTAAATGGCTATCTAGGAAAGTAAACTAAGGCTACAAACGTAAAGGTAAGCTATATCTAATGCACGTATATTTATGATACCAATTCCAAAGTTCTCAATGAGATGGTTCTAAGTTTCAGTTCCTATTATGAAAGCAACTCCTCACCAACCCAATTTCCTACGACGATCACTGAACATTTGTCCATTGCTAACTAAAGATTTACACGATCGCTGCCTCGAGTTTGGTAGGGATTATGCCCTTGGTTGATGTAGGTTATCTAGTGCTCTCCTAGATTGTTGTTAGTGGTTCTGATCTGCCCCTAAACTAACATGCTCTATTCCTACCTTAGACAAGAATAAATTATGCTAAGCAGAAATTACATTCATAACAGTAAAAGAAAACAGATTCATTCATTGGTTAACAATGTACCAATACATGCAAAGGTATAGTTTGTGGATGGTGTGTGGATCAACTTCCCGCGAGGATTGCCAGCAATAGTTGTAGTGTTCCACCTATGTTGGTCAGGTACCGAGGGGTTGAATCACCAAGCAGTGTGCCAGCGCGACCTGACAGTCTCCTCTTGGCAACCGACCACTACCCAGACACAAGTCCTGGTGTCCACTCGATCGACTGGTCGCCCTTACTGAAGCACTATGGAACAAAGAAGAATGAAGGTTACTTTAACAGAAATAACTGTCTTGTCGTAACAGATTTTAACAAACAAACTAACTAACAAAAATAACAAACTCAACTAATTAATCATTTTCCTAAATGACACATGCTGGAATTGCTGGAGTGGAGTTGGTCTTCCTTTGCCGGGACGGGTCTGGACAAATGGTAGTCGGTACATGGGGTCGGCCTCAAAGGAGTCGGCATTCGGGTTGGACTTGGCATTGGTTAGGAATCGACAGGTTGGAGTCGGCATACGAAGCCTTCATGCAGAGTTGGCCATGCAGAGTTGTCCATGCAAAATCGACCATTTGGAATCGGCCATGTGGAATCGGCCATGCGGAACCAGCACTGTCGACCGAGTCGGCATGCAGAACCGGAGTCGACTAGGGACAGAGTCAGCTATTGGAACAGAATCAACCAAGAGAACTCATCTTGGCCGGGGATGACTTCATTTGACCAGGATGTCTCAGTGTCAGGACGCCTTTGGTTTCAGCTTCAGTTGGCCGAAATGTCTTTCGTGCTGAGACGACTTCGGTCTCGGTTTCAGCTGACCAAGACGCTTTCGGCTGGTCGAGATGCATTCAATTTCAATCGTATTTGGCTTGGAAGACTCGGCCTCGGTCTCGACTGGGACAGCTTGAAACTCCAATTTAACCTGTAAAATAAGACTAATCTATTTGTTAGCTAAAATCAGCAAATTAGCATGGATTTGTATTTTCCTATTCTAACCTTGGAAAACTGAATCTTTAACTAATATGTTATTCTTAACTACAATTTAGAGACTACTCTTCCCATGTTAAGACCTTATTTAGGGGGTTAAAATAGGAATTATCACTCCACCATGAGTCTTGGGATAGCAACTGTATGGAAATGAAGTTGAAAATAAAAACTTACCCCTACAAAGCGCTCATGCCATATACCCCATCCATACCCTATATCTTTCCATTACCTTATATAGTCCATACCTTCCATGCATCCGACAATCCACGACAAACATCTAGCATCCGATAATCCACGCATAAAACACATGTATTCCAAGTATCCAAATGTCCATCTTCCATACAATAAAAATCTCAATCAGTTTCGCATACATGCATACATAAATTCCAGCACGTCTAAAGCCATACATACAGCACGCATGCATGTCATTCATTCCATGATTGTTCCCTTAGAACTGGTGTCGATTCTTGCATTTTGACTTCATTTCGGGTCAACCTAGTCAATTCGGCTTTGTGTCGAATCCTCCATTCGACTCCGTGTCCCTTCCATTGTCAACCTATTGCATCCGGCTCCGTGCCGATTTCAATCCATCCGACTCTGTGTCGCTTTAGAGATCTAGCATCAAGCTCCATGCCGAATCCTCCATTAAGACTCTGTGTCGCTTCCGAGATTTAGCATTCAGATACATGCCAAATCCAATCCATTTGACTCCGTGTCACTTCCATTGTCAATTTGGCTCTGTGCCAAGTTTAATACACCTTATCTCCATGTCATCCGACTCCGTGTCGCTTCCAATATCAATCTCTAGCATTCGGCCCATGCGGGTTTCAATCCATCTAATCGGGTATCAATCTATCCAGCTACATGGCGACTTCAATTCACGACCCCGTGTCGCTGCCACCTAACAACCGGCCTTATGCCAAGATCATCCTTACCTGCTCCATGCCAAGATCATTCAACCAGCTCTATGTCGAGACTATTCAACCGACTTTATGCCAAGATCATACAACCGAATTTGTGCCGAGACTATTCAATCGACTCTATATCGAGAATATTCTACCAGCTCCTTGCCAAGATCATTCAAACTGACTTTATGTCAAGACCATCTATCCGGCTCTATACCAAGACCCATCAAAATCGGCTCTATGTCGAAGCCACCTATTCGACTCTACGTCCAGACCATCCATCCGGCTCTATGCCGAGACCATCCTACCAGCTCTATGCCGAGACTACTCAATCGGTACTATGCCGAGACACCCTAACGGCTCCATGCCGAGCCATCTATCCCACTCCATGTCGAGACTACCTACCCTCGGCTTCGTGTTGAGACCAATCCATCTGGCTGTCTCCCTCCTTGAGTTCTTTATTTATGTTCACTCAGGAAGATGTAAATCATCTCCTCTAACTAAACATAAATAAAGAGGGGGTAATTGTGGAACCCATTTTTTGTCCGAAAAAAAGCAGAGGTTGAAAATCGGCCCCTGACATTCATGGCTTCCACTCTGCACCCACTACCTTGCACCTTTGCCTTCTGCGCTCGTGGTTTCAATTTCTGCTCCGCGCTCATGGCCTCCGTGCTAATAGGTCAGCAAAAAGGAGGAACACAACAAAAAAAAGGGACAACAGAGAAGAAAACGACAAGGGAGACGAGGCTTGGGCATATCGTCTGGCGTCTGATATGTTAGGGTGGCAGGGCCTAGACATAACATCTTGCAATTGACATTCCCTAGCATCCTTTGTCGTGTTGTGCGGTACCTTGGTACCAGAAGGCACGTGGCTGATCCTGCTGCAATAGTGACCTCAGGAGCGGTCTATAAAAAGCCCAAAAAAGAAGAAAGAAAGGGGGAAGTGGAAGGGGTTGAAAATATGGAGAATCAAAGTAGATAGAGAGCATATATCTTCGAGTGTGAAAACTTTAAGTTCGAGAAACCCCAAAGATCCTAGAGAGAACCTGAGAACAACCATTCCTAGAGGAGACTGGCTGAGAGCGGATTCTGCGAACGTTAAAAAGGGACTTTAAGGGGTCGAAAAATTGCAAGAGAGTGTGAGAGCTAGCAGTGAAATGAGAAGTCTAGAAAGGATCTCCAAAAGAAAGACTCAGGAAGTTCACGCACTCTACAACAAACAAGTAACCCCTGGATACAAGGTAAGATATTCGAAATCTCCTCCTGGATACATCCATTTAGGCTCGAAATTCTAAACACACTTCATCGTGTAGCCTGGCAAATACTGCATTTGTAGGGTCGACTCCAGACCGGTTTCGACTCCTATGTAGCCGAGAGCTGACACTCTTCAGACCAACATAACCGGCTTTATGCCGAGACCATCCTAATCGGCTTTATGCCGAGACCATCCTTACTGGCTCTATGCCAAGACCATCAAATTGGCTCTACGCTGAGACCTCTTAACCGGCTCTATGCCGAGACCATCCTTACTGACTTTATGCCGAGACCATCCTTACCAGCTCTATGCCGAGATCATCCAAGTGGCTCGATGTTGAGACCACTTAACCGTTTATGCCGAGACCATCCTTACCGGCTCTATGCCGAGACCATCCTTACTCGCTCTATGCTGAGACCATCCTTACCGGCTCTATGCCAAGATCACTCAATCGGCTCTATGCCGAAATCACTCAACCGACTCTATGCCGAGACCATCTTAATCGACTCTATGCCGAGACCATTTAACCGACTCTATGCCGAGATCACTCAACCGGCTCTATGCCAAGACCATCCAACCAGTCCTATGACAAGACCATCCTTACAGGCTCCATGTCGAGATTACTCAATCGACTCTATGTCGAGATTATCCTACCCTTTAATCATACCTGCCTCGAGAACTACGTAAACTTTGATTTCTCCACTACAGTAGGAGATATGTAGGAGCAAGAGGAAACTCTTGTCAAGTTATTCATTCAAAAAACCCCCAAAACATCCCACACTCATTTCTCGTAAATAACTTCCATTTTTAGAAAGACGTAAAGCACAATGTAAGAGTTATTTTCTTTCATACATCTAGTTAGGGTAACTATCTCGTGATAGGCGTGATGGGATACCTGATGATCCCTATGCGTAATCGATTTTTGAGCCCGTTTTTTGATTCAAGATCTGCCTTATTCAACCCCAGATTTCCTGGTGTTTTCCGTAAAAATGTTTGTGGCAACTCCAACTGTGCCGAGTCGGTCTCAGCACACTAAATGAGCCGACTTACATCCGGCTCCAATGGTGCCAAGTTGGTCTCGGCACTATACTGACCGAGTCGGTTCTGACTTTGCATTCCCTGTTCCTTCTTTAGAAGGGACTCAGATTCCCTATATCTCCATTTCGATTCTGCTTTAGGTCACCACACATGAGATTAATGAAATATAGAATAAAATGAAAATATGTTTTTTTTATCAATCCAACTTGTTAAATTGTGAAGGCATGAGGTTATTAATCCTTAGTTGACTAGGCAGAAGTTCAAGATGTTTTTAACACCATATTTGAAAAATTCTGTTTCCCAGCACTACACTCTAGCCAACTTCTTCAGCTTTTCAAAGCATCCAACGAATCAAATCGTCACGAGTATGGGTTTGCAAAAATTAATGGCTAAAACGTTGTTGCTTCGTGAAAAATCCGCAGCCCCAGGAAAGAAACAAAAACTTGACTAGTTCAGGTACATATGGTGCTAGAGTTGAATGTGCTTTGATGGTTACACTCTAACTATTACATTTATTATAACGTGGATAGATTGATATTGATTAATTAAGAAAAAAAAGGAGCAAAACGAGAAACGGTAAAATCAATACCACTTTCCACACCTAATCTCTGAATAAAATAATAGTCATTAAGTGGTGGTGATATTTGAATTAAATTTGAAGACGATCAACATGGGATGCATATGTCAAAGTTTGCGCTGGATATAGATACATCTTAAAATATTGGTTAAGGTGTCAAAATCATCTAGGAACTAGTAATGAACGTACTGTAAAATTGCACGCATTAATTTACAATCTTGAGTTTTTAGCCAAATGAGCAAGTAAGAATTAACAATATTCAACCCAAAATAAATCAATTATTTAATCGAAACCCATATGTATTTGTTTGAAGTTTGAAGCGAAGGTTTCAATGGTAAAAAAAAAAAAGACCCAATCTAACATAATAAGAAAAATTAACGAGTCACTAATTTGCTTGTAAAACAGACATAGGTGAGCACACCATACAACCTACCTAATACCTAATGCACAAACGATAACACACAATATATATTGCACTTTTGCACTTCTTTTTTCCCTTCTCAGTTTAATTAAGGGAGCTAGAGAGAAATAAGAAATAACTCCTTTCAATCATACTTTTTAATAGAACAATTGAAAATTCATGACAATTTTATCTTAGTGACCAGGTTCCGTGAGTAAGACAATGACATATTGCAAAGGAATAGATTACTCGCATCTATTACTCTCTTTTTATTTATTTTCCTTTTGATAAAAAAATAATTGAAAGAGATAATTAATTTCATTGCAACTCTGCCAAAACCAAAAGAGATAATTAATAATTAATAAGGGGAATATACAGCATAGGTTAATGAGACTTAATATGAAAATATTCCTGATATAAATGTTGAATATAAATGAGAAGCAGGAAATTAACCATGCAAAAGCATCTTTCCACAATTTAACCAATAAGCAGTATTCTTTTAGCAAATTGACGAATTAAAAGAAAGACAAAAATGGATTGGACTTGGGCAAGCAACATTGGCGTGCTTGTGCATGTGTATTCACAATGTGGCTAAATCTCACTGGGTTGACGGAGCTCTATGACAAGGACAAGCTGCCATTAATCTGCCTCAAGATGCTAAACAACAATATCTTAAATGCTTAACGGTGAAGTGATGCTATGTGCATAATTTTAAATTGAGGAAATAATAGTTCTTGAAATTATTGTAATAATGGATTAAAATGACGCTTAAAATTAATAATATACTAAAATAATTTTAAATATTATACATTATCAATTAATTTAATTCCTGAAATTGCAATCAACAATAAAATTAGTATTTGAAACCAATTTAATCCTTGAAATTATAATAATTTATAAATTAGTCTTTAAAATTAAAAAGAGTTAATTACAATTTTTACTTTCTAACTTTTAAATTTCACAAATTTTGTCCCTCAAATTTTTTTTTTATATATTTTGACCCTAAATATTCATCCCTTGAATTTATCAAAATTTTTTCCTCTTTTTAAATTTTGACAACCACCAAAGTCATTATTTATTAAATATTTTTATTTTAATCATATAAATTTATTTATTCAATTATATAAAATTATTTATTATTTATAAATTATTTGTACATCATTCACTCTTTTATTTTCAGAGTAGTTTTTCATAAATAAAAATATTTATAAAATATTATATAATTTAACTAATAAATTATTTTATATAATTTAATAAATAAATATTTATACTTTTTATATATATAATAAAAATAAAAATAAAAAATTTAAAAATAAATTTATCAATCTTAACTATTAATTTTTTATATAATAAATATAAACATATACTTAAAGAATGTAAAATATAATTAACAAATACAATAATTATATATATAATATATTTTTATATATAAGCTAAACAAATAAAATGCATGAAAAAGTTATGGTAAAATTTGTAAAGTTTTAAAGTTATAACAAAAAATGTAATTAAGTTTTTTTTTTAATTTTAAGGATCAATTTGATTAAATATTATAATTTTAAAAATTAAATTAATTGATAATTTATCAATAAAGAAATAATTTTATTATTTTATTTATTTAAATGGTCTTGTCCATTATAATTTAAGAGACTAAATATTCTATTTCAAGAACTAATATAAATTTTATTAATTTTAAAGAATTGAAATACGGTGAATCACTCATTTTAAATTACTATCATCTCATTATCTTTTAAATAATAACTTAATCCGGGTTGTTTTTTACTGACTTATATAATGTATAAGGATTGATTTCATATATCTCAAATCGATGTTACTAAATTAAAATGTAGGCCAATATCTCATGTTTATAGTTTTTTTTTAAATTAAAATCAATGTTTCTTATTTTGAATGCGAATAATTATTTTATATCCTTATTTTTATTGAAATAACAGCAAATATTTCATAAATTGTATTTGTATGGGTATTTATAAATATGGGTTAAATGTAATTAACAATATAAAAGTCGGATTTAATCAATATAAGATCTTTTTTATGATAACGATTAAACTAAAATTAAAATCATAGGCGTTTAAAACTTTTAATTTTAAAGAATGCAAAATATAGTTTAACTGCTGGAATATTATTTTAATGATGATTTGCTAAAACAAAAATAATGAGAAAATAGGTGATGTAGCAACCGTGAAAAAATAATTTTATACTTAATTTGTTTTCTTTAATAACTTTATATACACTTTATTAATAAGTGAGGTGAAGAAATTCATTTACTTGTGTAAATTCAATCAACAGCTAACCAAATTTAACCGTAGCAAATTTTATCTTTGAGTATTTATGCGTACATTTTTTTTTTTTTTGGCTAACTCTCTTCTCATTGTGGACAACCCTAGAGTTTATACCTTGCTCACTTCATAACTAACTACAAAGATTAAGAAAGTTTGTTAAAATTATTATATAGTGATAAATTTATAAAAATATGATCTAATTCCTTTCCAAAATTACCTTTATTTAAAAAGAATTTTATCGAATTTCATTAATGGTATAAATATTTTTTATATTGTCATTTAATAATAAATTATCATATATAATAAAGTTATTATTTTTTATAATAATTAATTTAAAAAATATATTTAGAATAATTTCTAATTAGTTAACCATATAATTTTTTTACATGAAAAATATAAGAAAATTAAACTCATCTAAAAATTCACGAAATTCTATTAGTTTCTCTTTCCACTTTAATTTCATATTTTTTGTACAATTTTTCTTTTTTCTTTTTAATATTGCATTAATTTTTCAATATACTAGTAAAAAAGAAAATCTTATAGTAAAGTGTAGAATAATTAAATAAGATATAATTAGAGATTAAGAGTGGACTTAGCAAAAAAAATTGTATTTCGTAAATTTTATAAAGTCATTTATATAAAAAAAGAACAACAAAAGTTTCTAAAACGTGTCATACAAAAAGAAACAATAGGTATTATAAAATTTAAAAAATCATTTAAATTTTTAATATAAAACAATAGGTATATTATCTTTAATTCCAACAACACCCAACTTAACAAGTTAATAAGATCCAATGTGGAAAATAAAAAAGGAGAAGGTTTCATTTTGGCAAGTTAAAATGACCTCTACTTGGACCAAGACAGCTTCCAGATATATACTATTATATAGCACATGGTTGGGGTAACCGAGTAATCAACTTTGCCTCATTCTTTTTTCCTTTTATTATGACTTCTAATATATCCCACTGGGCTACTTCCTCAACCACGCGGAAACAAAGAGAGATATATAATAAAGAGAAGGATAGATATTAATAGAACTGTGGAATCACGTTTACATAACTAGAAGCCAGAGAAGGGGTGATGGAGATCATGAGAATAGCATTTTTGGCTTTGTTGATTTCTTTCATGATGCTTATTTCTAAGGGAGAAGGCCAATTAATAGAGAATTTCTATAGCTCGTCTTGTCCAAACGTTGAATCCATCGTCACCCAGGCAGTCACCGACAAGTTTACCCAGACAATCACTACTGGACAAGCAACACTTCGTCTATTTTTTCATGACTGCTTTGTTGAGGTGCCTCTCTCAATTCATATACTTCTTTAGTTCCTCACTTGTCTCTAGTTTCATTTTTCACAGTCAACTTTTGTTTTTATAATCAAAATAGAATTATCACTACGCTTCATATACTATTTTCCTTGTTCCTCTCGTATAGTACATGGTTTGTCCCAGACAAAACTTAGATACTATTATGTTGTTTTTCAATTGAAATTGAAATTGAAATTTTATCTCAAAAATTCAAGTAATAAAAGTTTGCATTTCATGATTATGGCAAAATTTCAATTCTAATTAAATAACAGTACTTATAGTACTTAAAGAACTGCATTTAAGTTTTATGTTTCCTTCCTTTGATGAGCATGCATTTTCTAGACATACTAGTTTCCTTCTGTTTACTCTCTCTTTTAAATTTCATATATGAAGTTGAACTTTCAAAATATGATTGTAAAATTTACTGTTGATGAAGGCTTATTCTTCTTTTTCCTTGTTAATCATTCCTGATTATGTCATCCACTAGAAATTTTTGCAATATGCATTTGGAATGGTATGCGTGACTACTGACTTTGCATTTTTTGTTTATAAATAAATAATTATAATATGATGGGAGACATATATAGTAGCCACACAAATATGCACGCCTTTGCTCCCTACCTAGATTATTAAAAAACCATTGACTACGAGGTATATACAAGAATACTATCAGTGGATCAGTTGTCAATTACTTTTCACCAACTACAATTAACATAAAAACATGCTAGAAACTAGAGTAGAATGTTTTAGATATATAAAATTTTGAAATTAATTGAATTATGCCAAAATTGGGTTGGTTATGGCAATGAAGAATTAATTTTGATGGTGTAGGGATGTGATGCCTCTGTGATAATCACGTCACCAAATGGGGATGCAGAGAAAGATGCCACGGAAAATCTTTCGCTACCAGGAGATGGGTTCGACACTGTGATCAAGGCAAAGCAAGCAGTGGAAGCTGCATGCCCTGGTGTGGTTTCATGCGCAGACATTTTGTCACTCGCTACCAGGGACGTCATAGGCTTGGTGAGCATTATTATTATATTAGTAATTTAACATAAACACCAAAAGTAAAATCAATTCATTTCATTAATTTTAAGTTAGTAAGAGTTTATTTTGATGGATAACCAAGTCTGTTCACACTCGTTGCGTTGCGAGAATTTGACTATGCTAATTTTGACCAAATCTGTTGTTGAATTCTGCGCCAATACATCATTAAATACATGTATATAGATTTCTTTTTTGTCAAGAAATTTTACGTCATTTATGTCTCTCTACACACTTTCTCTTATATTAATTGAAATTTTATGTTATCCTTACCTAATGATAGAGATTTTGCCCAATCGTAGAAGAAATGTTTTATGAAAGTGAAAAAAATAATATTATGAGCATTATTAAATACAATTAACTCAATTACAAGATCAAATTATTTTAAAAGTTGTTTTAAAAGAATTATTTTCATTGACCTCTTTAATTATTCTTTTTAATTTAACTGTTCTAATTAATAATTTATTTTTTTATATTAAATTAAAATAATCAAAGAGGATAATAATAACTTCATTCCTCCTCATATAATATATATATATATACACTAAAATTACACAATTATTTATAAAATTGGTTCAACCATAAAATTAAGACTTTTATTTTGCACAATAATATATGATATTACAGACACCAATTTTGATACGTTTTATTTTTTTATATTTTTTTTACATTATATCGTTTATCACATTTATATTTAGTTTCTTTCTATTTTTTTTCTTTTTAGGTTTCAATTAGCATTAGATGTCCACATACCACTATTCTTTTTTTAAATTTTGATATATTGTTCGTATAAAAGATTTTACATGATCAACCAATTAAAAATTAGAAAAAATAATAATATTTTCAAAATAATTATTAAAAAATGAAAATTTTATAATTGAAAAGTACATTCTAATCAAATTGTAAAACTAATACTAATTGAATAGTGTATATTTAATTTAACAATAAATAATGACACTAAAGTGGACTATGCATTAAATTGAAATTGAAATAATAATAGTGAATGGTGATTTTAATTTGTTTGTTTAAAACTTTGTCAGCTTGGAGGCCCTTCATACAGCGTAGAGCTGGGACGCAGAGACGGGCTTATTTCTGAGGCGTCAAGCGTAGAAGGAAACCTTCCGAAAGCGAACTTCAATTTGGCCCAACTCAACGCCCTCTTTGCCAAACACGGCCTGACCCAAACCGACATGATAGCCCTCTCAGGGGCCCACACCGTTGGGTTCTCGCACTGCGACCAGTTCGCTAACCGTTTATACTCGTTTTCATCCTCCTCTGCGGTGGACCCCACGCTGGACCCCACCTACGCCCAGGATTTGATGGCGGGATGCCCTCGAAACCCCGACCCCACCGTAGTGCTTCCCCTGGACCCGCAATCCCCTGCGGCTTTCGACAACGTGTATTACCAGAACTTGCTATCGGGGAAAGGGTTGCTCACTTCTGACCAGGTGCTGTTCACGGACGCCACGTCGCAGCCTACGGTGGTTCGGTTTGCGAACAACGCTGCCGACTTCAATGAAGCGTTTGTCGCCGCCATGAGGAAGCTCGGAAGGGTCGGCGTCAAGACTGGGAAAGACGGAGAGATTAGGAGAGATTGCACCGCGTTCAATTCATGATCGTCATGGCTTGATTACTTGATCTGTGAAAGTGGATTGTTTCTTCAATCATGTTTCCCAAGGAAAGGTTCCCGTGAATAATAGTGATTCAATTTTGCAGTGGGGGTTTATGTTTTCCAAATTTCTTGCTTGTTTACGTAATGCATGTACAATCTTGATAGTCTTGATAATCTATATTATATTTGATTGTGAAGATTTATAATTTCGACCTCGTAATTAAGTAACATATTAGGTCCTTTTTAACGGTGGAATTTACTTTGACAAACTAATTATTAAAACATGTATTTATCTTTTAACACTAGCTCTAATATACTTTAGCTCAATGATATTAATATTATAATGTAATAATAGTGGAAATATTGTTTATTTTTATTTAATTATAAAGTGTTATGCATTGTTAATTTTTGTAATAATTATTTTAAAATTTATATATAGAGTTATTTTTAATTAGTTGATAATATTGAAAATTTTAGTACTTACAAATTAAACTCTTATTAAAGGAGAAGAATACAAAATTGATGGACTTTATCTGCAATTTATAAATAAAAGAAAGTGTGTTTCATGAATATGAGATGTTGGTTCAGTGAACATATATTGAACTGGAAGCACTATGACGATAGTAAGGTAAAGAAGATTGTTGGTGTTAAACAAGCAGTGGTGGTGACTTCCTATAAGAACTTTGTGTCTCTATTGCCCAACTAAGTAGAATTTGATAGAGTGTTTTATGTACCTAGAGAAGGTTTGCTTTACATAAGAGAAAAAGAAATGGTTAAGGTGAGAATAGTAACAAGACACTTGATAGGTTCATTAATAACCCCCATGCTTGACTTTAAACGTGAGATGGGTGTCTATGTTGCATCGTGAAGTGGTTGCAAGATATACGATGCAGATTGTGGTAATGAGAAAAGGAGGTTCGAGTGTCATCATGTAGGTCGACCAAGCCAACTTTGGGCTTTAAAGGTGTATCCCAATAGAAAGGGGCGGGGGGAGGGGGGTGCATATATGGGTTACTAGATACCAATATATGAATGTTGTCATGCTTTTATTTATTTGATCTAAAGGTGGTTCGGAACAATTGCTTACTTTTGATGTCTTATGAGATACTTACTTTTGTTTTCCCTCAACATCTATATTAAAAATCTTTGTCATACATCAATATCCAAGTTACAACTCAGTTTATCATTGACATTTTGTTTCTAATGATTGAGCCATCTCTTTTGGGCTTGGGTCCAACAATAGCCCAATAACCACATGTCTTTTGTTTAAGGTAGGGAGCACTATTTAAAATCTTGTATTTTCAAATTCTTGAGTAATTACCATTTTTCTCTCTTCTCCTTCATTGTTTCCTTTCCTTTTCTCGCTACTCCTTCCATTCTTACAAGCTCCAACTTAAAGACTGTTTGTTCTCCTTGGTTTTTTAAGATTGATCCTTTTTTCTCGCTATTCATTTCTCCAACATTCAAAATCCCCATATATTTCTCTTTTTATTTACTCCTTGCTACCTTGCTTCTTTGTCTCTTCTTAGTTCTTTGTTCTCTTTTTGTATTTTGCCTAATTTTTATTAATGAAAGGTTCTTCTTCTTTAGTTCTAGAAGGATTGCCATTTTGGATATGCCTCCTTCTTGCAAGACATAGATTTCTATCTCGAAAGTGCAATACCCCTTATAAAGATGAGTAAAACATAAGAAAAGGTGATGAATTATGTTATGCATAAATCTTTTTTAAACTAGTTTCTAAAACTAAAAGACAATTTAAGTAAAAGGTGATGTTGAAGCAAAATATAGGTAGAAAAGTTTGTCCTATGAACCATTCGACGATGAGAGCACAAATATAAGTTTAAAACTTTTTGAAAAAATAAAGCTTTGAAAACATAACTAAAATCCCTTCTCATGTGAGTTAGTAACCATAAAATATGAGTAAGAAAAGAGGAAAGACAAAAAAAAAAACATGATTTTTATATTGTTTTCTCACCAATAGAGACTATGTTTAATCTTTGGTGTTCCACTAAGATTTCACTATCAACAATAGGTTACAAAGTTTAAATACTTGTTTTCTCATAAGCAAAATATTCTTTGCATTTCTCCCTAGACACTTGCCTCAAGTATTATTTAACTAAGTCTCTTCAAGCTCAACACATTCACCAACCATTTAGAAAGAGATAACAATAACCAAAGATTGCTGTCTATTGAAGAATAATTACAAAGTAAATGCATATAGTCTTAAAAAAAACCTCTTAAAATATTTACAACACATTCATAGAATTTTTTTTTCTAAATGAATGAAAATAATTGTTTTCAATAACATCAACAATCTTGTTCTTCAAAGTAGGGGAGACAATTTATAAGCATTAGAATATAATTGTTGGAGGGAGACTTTTTTCAGGTTAAGAATAGCTTTAATTTTCAACATTAGAGTTTGTTAAATGTAGCATTAAATGTTATTCCTTTGCATATGGATAATCAAATGTGGAAGTAGGTTTGTTTTAATGTGCTTTTTGTACTTTGACTATACATTTGGTAGAAGTTTCTAGTTTTGTGATTGATATGTTAGGACATTTTCTTATTTCATTGAATAAAATAATAGTAGAACAAAAACCTTTAGTAAGATAAAGCAATGATAGATGAAACATGACCAAACAAAGCACATGGTATATGGTCAATCAATGCCTTAGTTTGTCATTTCTACACACGTAATCAAAATCATTAGTCAAACTTATTTTGTCTTATTCATTTACGACAATGTTTGTTATTATTAAAACAATGTTAGATTGTCTTAGACTTAATAATCTTATATTTTTTATAATGACAAACAATTATTGATACATAAGGTTTTCTTTATGAATAATATTCTTATAAATAGTCTTAGAGTAAAAGAAATATTCTAAAAGTCTTAAAGTTCTTGGTTTACCCACATCATAACAAGCATTATCATTTCTCAAAGTAGATGCTTGACAAAGAACCAACCAGATAAATTATACATTATGGAATAATTAAGAATGAGAGCTAAAAGTTAAATTCCAAAGCAAAATATTTTAGCTATTAGATCAAAACTTAGAGAAGTATGAAACTAAGAAATATACTAACTATTAAAACAAAGTAATGGTAAGAATTGACAAAAATAAAATATATTGAAGCAAAATTATCTAACAAATGTGTTATAGTTAAAAAAGTACCAAAGTAGGAAATACAAAATGCATCAAATACTTTTTAACTAAGACTAAACTTAAAGAAAATGCAAATGCAATGTTAACTACAATGCTAACTAAGAAATTGCTAATGTCTTTATTTATCATCTTCTACTTTCTACCATTTTGTTTCCATCACTATGATTCATGAGGGAAATTTGATTCATGAGGGAAATTTGATCACTAACTAGTCCAAACTCCCTTCCCTAACAAAACCATTTTGGATGTCCAACCAAAGATCAACAATCTCGTGAGATAGTTGTATCAAATGAAGGTTATAACACCTTATAAACATAAAATACAATTATATATATATATATATATATATATATATATATATATATATATAACTATAAAAATATTTAAATGTATAAAATTATAAGATTTCTATAGGTATATTTAGGAAAATAAAACTTTACTAAATATGAATGAAGAAATAAAAAGGTTCTATTATGCCTCCCATGCACACAACTCTAATCTCAATCATTGTTAGAGAAGGAAATCACCTATTATTACCAAGTATGAATAGTTCATTGCCATCTATTTCATGTCATTCATTTTAGAAGAAGAAAAAAAACATAGAAAATACATGAAGGGGGGGGGGGTAAGATCCTAAATTTTGGAATTCACATGTATGTAATGTAAGTTTTTTTCGCAATCAAAAGAATAATAAATAAATAATCCATAAAAACATTTGGCAGTCATGTGACCACTTACTACCTTTTACTTGACCATTTATATATGATTGTATGATTTAAATTTATAGTTTCTTATTTCTCACAATAAGAAGAGTTTTCAATTCACACACACACTTTTCAATCGTCATTAGCCAAAGAATGCATTATGAAATAGACATAATGCCAAAGTAAATCTGATCAACAACAGTGATTATCCATAGAGAACAATACAACAAAGTAGAAGAATCAAGAGCTTGTACTTTGTTTGGCTACTATAGAATGTAAAATCTAGTCAATGAACTCACTAGCCTTATGAAGCAAGCTATGAAAATTTATGATATGATTGCACTTGCTCAAAAGGATCATTAGTGTGCTAATTTAATATGACATAAAGGTACAACCACTTGGTCATATATGAGATTTCATGCATCAAGCTCCCCTAAAGTCTCTAAGATTTTTATCGACATCTTACTTGCACTAAGGGTGAGGCTAACTCCTAGACTCATGTCCAAAATTCATAATACCACATGCATGTCATGAGAGAACACATAATATATTAAGCTTAATCACAATGTAGAATTTCAAAATGCTTAATCAGCAAAATTTATATCATATCAGTAAATCATCAATCACAATTTATCAAATTCCACTCAATCACTTTAAGATACACCAAGGCAATTCAGTCATAACTCGATCATCACTAGAAGTCATTCTAAGTATGTAAATAATCAATTTACATGTATGCCTACCAAACTACCATCACATAAAGGTGGTAAAATGGGCCTTGCCTGACAAGTCAATCTAGGTCGAGCCTAAAAAATGTTGGTCCAAAAACAATTGGGTTCATTTGGCCTGATATTATTTTTGTTTTTATAAATTTATATATTTTTAAGCAAAAAATAATTCGAATTAGCCTAATTCAGCAGGCACCAAGCTAGGACAGGACAACAAAAGGCCAGCCCATATAAAATTTGGGTAGGGTCAAGTTGACCTACTTTTTGTCCTTGGCCTGCTGAGACGAGTAATCCATTTTGTCACATCTATCATCTCATGTTGAAAAAATATATGGAATTAAGGGTTCCCTTAACATATAACAGGAAAGAAAATCTTACAAACATGCAGCCAAAAACTTGAATCTTCCTCCCTCCCTGATCAAAACACAAGTTCCAATACTTGATTACCTTCTCAAATTGTCCTTTCATTTGCAATCATGAATGAACCACTCAATTTCTTAATACAAAAACTTTTATTTTAACACATTTCACAACATTTATGACTTTGGTCATTTAACAATTGAGAACAGAAATCATCTACTTGGTTCTTACAATTCTAGTTTCCACTACTAGAGGTGACAAATTGAGCTTGGCTAAATAGGCTAATACCAACATGTTGGAACAATAAATGTGAAAGTGTCTATCTTCTAAGTATGTTTTGATGATAATAAGAATGATTAAAATTATATATAATAATAATGTATTACATGTGCAATTAATCGTTCAAGAAAGATGTTATCTTTGATATTGAATAACCATCCAAACATGGTTTGTATAAATGCATACAGTAAATAAGCTATAATTGTTATATCTGATATAAAGCATTCAATTCTCATTTCCTTAAAAAGTGTCCAAAGCACTATCTAGAATATATCATAATATGCTTATCTTTTATCTTATTAAATATAAAAATTTATATGTTTCTAATTATTTAATAAAGTTTTCATATTTAGACTATCCAATTTGCTTTAATGTTCTTATATGATATAGACATTCTGAAACAATACCATATTTGACATAAAGGGAACATATATCCCTCCATAGCTTCCTTGAGTTTGAGTATAGAAGTAAGTCGATGTATCAAGTGTCTTTCGCAATTAATAAAGATAAAAAGAGAAACAAACCAAAGGAAGAAAGAAACCTTGTACACTTTTGGGGAAAACCAAAAGTACAAGCTTTACTGACTAGTTTCTCTCTCTAGAGGAAAGAACAAGAAGATTTAAAAAGAATGCAAGGATATCTGATGCATTTAATGCAACAATTATCATGATATCCTTTGTGTTAACAACTACTTATCTCATGAGCCTATATAAGCTATCGTTTTTAGAGAAGCTAAGTAGTGAAAAATATCAAGCAAAAAGAAAAATGAGACAAGTGAAAAAGTGAACAGAAACTTCCGTTGGACGCTCTTTCTTCATTTCATATTTCTTTGTTTATACAAAACTATGTCTTTGATTTAAATATTTTATCCTAACTTAGTCAATTATCATCTTTTGTAAAAGCTTTTATTTGGTGTGAAGCCTTTATCTTGTTTGTCACGCTTTAAAACATTTGACATTTTGCATTCTATGCTTAAACTTATACATCTTGTTTGCGAAAAGTTTTCAATTACTGACATACACACAATTCAACTTCTTTTTGTTTAGTTGTTTATTTCATAACAACCTATAATTAAGACTAAACTAGGCTTCTAAAATTTAGGTGCCTGAAAGTACCAAGCATATTTGGCTCGACCCATTGTCCTAGTTGGACTCGTAAAATGTTGGTATGATATTATTAAATATTTTATTTATATTTTTTTATAAATCTATACATATATATATATATATATTTAGGATCTTATATATTAAACATTTAATTTTATTTTTTATTTATTTTTAATTAGGATCGATCTAGTTTGGTGGCTGGTGGCCCAACATAAGGCTAGACTAGGTGATGTGAACCTAAAGTAGGAGGTCAAAGGCTCCAAATAGGAGAACATGGGAGCTAAGAGCTTGGAGGGACCTATAACAAAGGGAAGGTTAAGGAAGTTTCAATAGGAGCTTAAGGAGAATAAGGATACATACATGAAGGATGAGGAAGATGCCTAAAAGCTTTTATGTTCCCATTTTTGTATAGGCCTTTTTGGCCAAGGGTAGTTTGATTGTAAATTTTCATACTTGTGTGTATAAGCCTTTCAGCCAAGCTTGTTTTTCCTAATACTTAAGGCCATTTTTAGCCAAGTGGCTTCCTAATAGCTAGAGGAATGTTTTGTTTCACCTTAGTCTTAAGGAAATTGAGTCATATGGCTCAATCTTAAAGGTGGCGCCTAGGTAGAAGGGGGAAGGGAAGTGTTGACTTTACTTTCCCTTCCCATTGACCCCTTGTTTAGGGGACCATGTATAAGGTCAAAATATACTTGTGTTAATCACTTTTGAAATTAAAGGAAATTATACTCTTTAAGTTGAGAGAGTGTTTTCTAAGTTCTTATTCAAGAATACCTAAATTCTTATTAAGATCTCCATGAGTCTTATGGAAAATCTCGTCAATCTTATCAAGCAATTGTTAAGGGTTAGTAAAAAGTCCAATTGTGTCAAACCAATCCATAACTTGACCAATCCAAACCACTTACAACATTTATTTAATGGATTGGACTTTTATCCAAATCCATATTTTGTTTCTTTTCATGGATTGGACTTTATCCAGTTGACATATGGATTTTACAAATAAAAAAAATCCAAATTTATATCTTCATGGTAAAACAAGACTCTATTGGATGAGAGTTACTTTTCTTTGTAAGTTTGTTATTTTGTCATTATTTTTTTGTACAATTATTTAATAATGATAATAATTTTATTTAATTAATAGTATTAAATTTTTTTGGGAAATAGTATTGAATTTATTAAGATTTTATTATTTATTTATCTATTGTACATTCATTTAAAAATAATTTTATAAAACTAAAAATATTATAATAAATATTTTAAAGATAATATTATTAAAAACAATTCATAATATTATATTGTTATGTTTTTCTAGTCATAGATTATTGCAAAATATAACTATTTCATTTTTAACATTTAACGATGTTTCTTGTTTTAAAGGGAATATAGAACTATATACTTATTTATTTTGTAACTGTAAATAATATTTTATAATGATAAATATAAATATTTTATTTATTTAATATTTTATATTAGAAGAAAAAGGATATGGTTGTATAGGAATTTATGTTCTTCACTTCTCTCAATTGAGTTATACAAACTATTTTGTAAATTATGATTGCTTCTATTTATTTTAATAAAAATTTAATTATACTTTTAATCTTCTTAGTTTGGTACTAATCAATTTTGATTTTCATAGTTTTAATGGTTCGATTTTTATTCAAACGATTAAAAAATAAACAATTTTTGTTTTAATAGTTTGATTTTGATCTATACATTTGAAAAATAGGCAATTTTAATCTTATCTTTAAACTTATTCAATTTTTAATAGACATGATGATGTGATAAAGTTAGTCAACTATATTTTTTTAAATTGGACAAGTTAATCAGACAAGTTATGACACATAAATTTTCACGTGACATTAATTATTTAATTTTTACAAATTAAATTATTTAATATTTGGACTAAAATTATCTTTTTATATATATAGGAACCAAAATCGAGCAATTAAAATTATTGGGATTAAAATTACTCATTTTTCAAATGTGTAAAAAATAAAATTAAGTAATTAAAATAATAAGGATCAAAATTTCTCATGTCCCAAACTAAGAAAATCAAAAGTGCAACTAAGCCTATTTTAAATTAAATTTAAAAATAAAAATATATTTAAAAGGGAAGAAATTAAAAAAAAAAGAAATATTAAATACAATGGACAAGATAAGTCATGTGACTTATTGAAAGGAAAAATAATTTTTAAAAAACTTAAATATGTTTTTGTTCCCTCAAATTTGACTTAATTTTGTTTTGTCCCCCAAATTAAAAATTATTTTTATTAGTTCCTACATTTCAAAAATAGTTGGTTTAACCTGACAAACATAATACAAATAATCATTTTTCATGTGTATAATTTTAAAGAACATTATTAACCTTAAAGTTTTTACTTAAATATTTTTTTTTATTTTTGCCTATACATATAAAAAATGATGACTTGTATTTTGTTTGTTTAAAATTAGCTTTAAAACTGGTTTTAAAACCATAAGCTAGTTTTTTAAAATTGGTTTTTAGTTGAAAATCGATTTTAAAACTAAACCAACTTTTAACCATAAATTGGTTTTTAAACTGATTTCCATTTTAAATCCAATCCATTTATTTGGATATAGATTGGATATGACTTGGATTTTTAAAAATTCAATCCATGCTCACTCTTAGCAATTGTTTGTGGCAATATTTCATCTCTAATCTTTCTATTTCTAATTACTTTTCACTTTCTTTAATTTTTCTCGAAAATTATAAAACCTAAAAATTTCTAGGTGTTATTTGAAATATCCATGGAGGCTTATAATATATGATATCAAGAACTAACATTCAACCCCATGGGAGAACTTCATTGCCTTGGTTCCATGTCATTTTTTTCTTGAATTTTCACTACACTATTCTATTGCAATTTGGGCACACCAATTTTGGGTCTTCAAGGGTGAGTTTGATCCAAATTCACCTCCCTTTTGTTGTGTTTGGTTTTTTATTTGTGTTAAGCTTTGTTTCCTTGACCTTTTGGCTTTCAATTTCATATAAAACAACCTCAAATTTGAGTTGCATTATTGCTTTTTCTAGCAAGGATTTTGAAATACGTGATTGATTCTTGATCCATGTTCTTGTTGATTTTATGCAGTTTTTGTCCAATTGAGCACTAGATTTTGATCACCTATTATTTTCACATATTTTTATGGTTTCAAATTGGTCAAATTCCATCTAGTGTTCATCATTGTTCTTAGTGTTCCTAGCTCTTTCAAAGATTCCTTTAAGAATTCCTAAAGATGCTTTGTTTGATTCATGAAACCATAGGGTAGATGATTTACATAGTTGAATTGTAGCTTGATTTATAATGTTTGGAGTTAATCACACTTGGATTGTGTTGAAATTTCATATTTGAGGTGTTACTTGTTAATTGTAAGCAAAATTTAGCATGAACATGTTCTTGAATATTCTTCGTTGTTCTTCAAAACACCATTTGATCCAAAAAAAATGTTTGAAATGAGTTAGGGTGTTTGTGTAAATATTAAAAGTTCAAGGATCAAATAAAAAATTACAAAGGCATTTTGGTAAAAAAAGAAAATATTAGGACTAAAACATAATTATAAAAGTTGTGGGCCTACATATAAAGAAATCACATGAAAAAGAAACATGAATCCCTACATGGTCCATTGCAAGAAACCTCGTGCCCAAACTCATTTTGATTAAATTACAATAGTCTTTTCTTTACTTTCACTTAACACCACTCTTCACCTAATTTCCAATTTTTGTTTCCTTGCTTTTCTTTACTCAAAGCTGTTCTTAGTATCTTCTTTTTGTCTCTTATACATTCTTTTGAGTTTAACTTTCCTTTCATACCACTTTTTCTTGCTTGTCTTTTAAATTTCCTGTGTTTTTTTTTAAAGCTTTCTTTCTTTGGAATTCGTAAGATTGGTTGAGATTTCTTTATGAACCATCTGGCTGGGATGGATGATTAATTGTGAGTTTGGCCAAGACAACCGAGTGAGTGTCTGGCTGACTGACATATTGATGGACCAGGTGATCGACTTATTAGGTTGACTAAGCAACTATCCTGACTGATCAAGCATCTAACTGGGCCAAACATGAGTATAGGTGTCTGCTGTGGGGCCACTAGTAAAACTCTTCCCGACATCTACTAATCTCAATAACTTGCAACTTTAGTATAGGGTTTGTGTTTCCACGAGTTTTGTTTGGTCGTTTTTGGCTTCCAATCTAGATTGCAAAGAGCAACAACTTATGCCTCCAGCACTCTCCTCCACCAATTTTGAATCGTGCAACATCCTTTTCAATTACGACTTCAATATTTGGTACTTTTTCCAAAATGATATTTTCACCTATGCATCGAACCTCTGAGATCGCATCAATGCTTGCCACCATAAGATTGATCTAATTAACAACCAACAACTCACCCCCGTCCAGGAGGAGTTTCGTCTCCTTTCTCTTTGTTGTCGTGTCCAAGGACGAATGCAACAATGATGTGTGCGAGATCTAAAAAGTTGCTCAATGTGAATAGCAAGAAACTTGCATCATTGTTGTTGTTATTGTTCCATTAGAGTTCATATACTCGACATAGCCTTTTCTTCGCCTTTTGGCCTCTCATCACCTGACCTGGTCAGCCTCTACCTCCACGTACCTCTATATACTCGATGCCAAAAACTTTATGCTCCACCAAGACCATGCTACGAATAAAGCCTCTAAAACTCTCAAAATCTACATCATCATTATCGTTGATGATAACAAAGGGGGAAAATTTTCACTTTGTGTTATTATATTTTTCAATTGTTGGTTGCTGAAAAGATCAAACTAGGACCATCATAGACAAAATAATACCAGAAAGCATAAAAGCAATGCTCAAAGTTGGTTAAGAAAGAGGTAGGTAATAATCAGAAACCCTTACTCTATGTTTATTGTTTAAAAACTTTCCTATGCAACATATTCATATTGCTAAAATGTTTCATTATCATGTTTATGGTTATTTGATTTAATGCATATAAATGTTTTCTCATCACCTCTTCGAAAAAAAGTTTGAGTAGACTTATTTTGTGGCTATTTTCTAGGTTTAAACCAATAAGCCAACTTCCATGTCTAATACTCGTACATTTTACGAGTTGGGTTTGAGACCCTTGATAACTCACTCATCTTCAACTGCTTGTTCTATTTGGAAGAAAATTATCTTAAACTAATTATTTTACTTCTTTGTTAATTTTTCATGGACCATCTTTAAAATAAAAAAGACCGAGAATGTGGCTTATATTCCTATTTCCTGGCATTTTAAATTGAACTTTAAGGAGCCAAAACCACAGACTAGCTTTTTTTCAGTATTTTTTGTAAAGAACAGTTCCACATAATTATCAATATTTGCTATGGACTATCTAGTATGATTGTAGTTGCCTTTATTGGAGAAGGAATGTTTCATGTAATTATCATATGTAGTATAATAGTTCTAATATTGTTTTTATCTTTCAAGCAATGATATTTGATTTTATTGATATAAGACTAGTGTATAATTGGATTGAATAAAAACAATGTTGCCATGCAATTGTTTATGTATATGATTAGAAAAAAATTGAATGAAATTAACTGAAAAATTGTTGTGAAAAATGGCAAAATGGGGAGAGAAAATGATGAGAAACTAGAAAGGGTGAAGAGAGACAACTTGGGCAGTTTGAAGTTTTTAAGATGTAGCACCCAAGACGTGAGTGAGAGATTTGAGGGCATGGAAAAAAAGAGGAGGAGAAGAACACCATCCACCAATAAAGGTGAATGGAGGATATCGAGAAAGGAGAGCTGTGGGGAGAACTAGATACCCACCTAAGCATAGGGAGATGAAGAGGGTTAAGGTTAAGATTCCCACTTTCTTAAGTGCAAGTGACCTTGACCAATACCTTGTGTGAGAGATAAAAGTTGAGCAAATCTTTAGTTGCTATGATTATGATGACTTGAGAAAGATGATAATGACAACTTTGGGGTTTATAGGGTATACCTTGGTTTAGTGGAACCAAGTGCAACAAGATATAGCTAGGAAAAGGAGACATGATCAATTCGTGGAATGACTTAAATAGGGACACGAGAGATAAATTTGTATCTTCTTACTATACTAGCGACCTCCACAACAAGTTGCAAAGACTTTACCAAGGAAGTAAGAGTGTAGATGATTACTTTAAGAAGATGGAAATGACTCTTATGAGAGCCCAAATAAAGGAGTCCCAAGAGACCAACATGGTTCAATTTTTGCATGAAATTAATAGGGAAATTCAAGATGTGGTGGAATTGCATAGATACTCCACTTTGGAGGAACTTATACATCAAGCCACTAAAGTAAAGCAACAGTTAAAGATGAGGCAATATTTTAAAAAGTCATTTTATCCTAGCTCTAGTTGGAGAGATAAGGAGAGGAAGAAGTCCAAAAGACAAATAAGGCCAAGAAAGAGTAGTGAAAAGAAGGACTTGGAAAAGTCCCTAATCCATCATCTATCTCTACTAAATCTAATTCTATTAAATATTTTTCAAATGCTTGGGTAAGAGCACATTGCCTCACAATGCCCAAATAAAATAACTATGCTCATAATTGAAAATAGAGAAGTGGATAATGAGAGTTGTAAGGAGGATAACACCTCATCTAGTGAAGAGGATAGTAGTGGTGGCCTTACTACTCATGATGGTGACCTTTTAATGATGAAGACTCATAAGCAGCTTCTGTAGTGAGGAAACCAAAAGTCAAAGAAAGAATATTTTCTATTATAGGTGTTTGGTGCAAGGTAATGTTTTCTCACTCATTATAGATAGGACACTTGTACAAATGTTGCTAGCCAAAAGCTAATGGAGAAATTGAGCTTAAGTTCATTCCTCACCCAAAACCATATAAGCTTCAATGGTTTAGTGAGAATGATGAGTTAGTGGTGGATAAGCAAGTGTTGGTTGCCTTTTCCAATGAGAGGTATAAGGATGAGATCCTTTAGGATATGGTACCCATGAAGGCTACTCACCTCCTTTTGGATAAATCATGGCAATATGACTGAGAAGTGGTGCATTATGGAGTGACCAACAAGTTTTCTTTTGTACATATGAGATAATAAGTTATAACAATAATAATTATTATAATAATAATAGTAATAATAACAATAATAGTAATAATAATAACAACAATAATAACAACAATAATAACAACAATAATAACAATAATAACAATAACAATAATAATAATAATAACAATAATAATAATAACAATAATAATAATAACAATAATCATAATCATAATCATAATCATAATCATAATCATAATCATAATCATCATCTCGGATAAATAACAAATATAGCAATCTTGCAAAAATAAAAAATATATTTACCCATTTTATTTTGTTTATACTTATATAGTATTTTACCAAAGTATAGAAGTATAAAAAACTAACCTAGCTTATAAATAAAAAGTCGAGAACAAATGATGAAGGTTGTTGTTATGCCCTACGCGGACTGTCCATATAAAAATAAAAGAAAAGGCTTTATATGAGTGAAAAGAAGACAATAAAGAAAGAAATGATTGCACTCTATGTTACCGGAAAGGGGGACCATTGGGCAGACACATTATCTGACAACACAATAATGGTGTGCTTTTTCTATGTGTATGCCCTGGTTGTGGAGTGGGGAAGAGAACAACAGAAATTATTATCAAACTATTAATTTTAATACAAATGCTGACGAGTACCCCAGCCACTAGATAAGGAAAAATAAATTATTGTAAATTAAAATATTTATTTTATTTTAAAAGAAGTGATAATTAATTGTAGCAATCAAAATATAATTAATCTCTTTATTTAATCTATCATTATTTAATACTTACTAAATTCTGATTTTTTTTTGTCTTTCTAACTATAAAATCAACTTAAAAAACTGATTTTAAACATTTACAACTTATAATTTATTATTATTATATTATAAATATAAATATAATAATTCTTTAAAAATTAGATGTTTAAAATTAATACTTAGATTCTTCTTTTTCTCATAAAGTTTTGCCACTTTATTAAAATGTCATCACCATATGTAATTTATCAATCTAATAATTTCTCTTATATTTTACTTTTTTTTAGATAAATAAATAAATAAATGAGTGGCTGATCACCTAATTAAATTTATTCAATATATATATATATATTTTATATATGTTGTTTCATATTTTTATTGATTTGTTAAAAATAATTTGAGACAATTTTTTTATAGAAGAGACAATTTCACGTGCAGTTATATATTTTTATACATCTTTAAAATTTTGACTTTCATATTTTTGTATATTTTATTCTTTTATCTTTTAATCTACCAATTTATTTTGAGGCAAACTGACATTTTCTAATATTACCTGCAAGAGGAGGAATTATTTTATTTTGGTAGGAAAAAAAAGTTAAGCAAGCTATGTTGTTGAAAAAAAAATAAAAAGTCAAATCCTATAATGGGTGATCTTGTTATTTTAATAAAATAAAATTTTAGTAATTATGGTTGTTTTTAAAATTTATTTAGTATACTAATTAATTTACTATTTTAATTATTTTTAATAAACATTTAAGGTTGGTTAATAAAGCTAAGACCCTAATTTTAATTATTCTAAAACAAATTATCACTCTTTCTTGCATTCCTCATTATACAAATTAGTCACATTTTATTCCTATATCAACTACAATAAAAGCATGAACAACATATAATAAAAAGGTGTAATTCATCGGTAGGTTAGCGAATTATTTGAAGATTTTTAATTATATCTCTAAACTAAAAATATTTATAATTGAATCTTTATTTTTTTTTAAATTGTAATTAAGTCTTTAGAGCTAATAAATTTTTTTACGATTTCAAGCCCTTATAAATTAATTTTAGAAATCTAATTACAAAATTTGTCGAAAATTAGAGATTCAATTAAATTTTTTTTTAGTTTAGGGGACTTAATTAAAAATTTTCAAAATATTGATGTATTAACTCTAAAAAGAATAACTTGTATTTGTATTTAAATAATATGTTCTTGTATTTATTATATCTCGTGTATAATCTTACCCCTTAAGCAATATCAACAAAATTAACAGTTTACCCAATACTAAATGTAATGATGCATAAAAGGTCGATATAAACATTATGAGTTGTCCATAATAAACCTAATTATTGTTGATATTTTTTTTTTATCCCTTCTTTCATAACCCGAACTCAAAGATAGAAGAGATTTTGGGCCCTATGAAAAATGTGATTAGAAATTTATAATAAAACCTTACCACAACTATCGAATTAATTATTTTCATTCATTATACTACTAGATTATCCAGTATAAAAGATTGAAACTCAGACCTCTCTTTTTCTTTTCTATTACAATTTTGAGATTATTTTTCTTGTATTGATTTGCAAAGGTAAAGAAGAGTAAGTCAAATTACAAAGTAGGAAGAAATCCTCCGACAAAACAATTGTTCTACTAGAGTCCTATTATTTATAACCTATGATATTTAAATAACAGAGATTAATTATTTTATTACGCATCTCAATCGTTCATCATTTATTATTTTATCTAATGGTTATAAATTAGTGGTCAACCAATGGACCACTTATTTTACCGTAAAAATTGCCTACAAAGTAGTTTAAAGTGGAAACCACGACACAAACCAACCAATCTATTCAGTAGCAGAATCACATTAAATTGAGGGTGTGCAAATGTATTTCGTGACTTCAATAAAATTATGAGTATATGTCTAGAAATTTTATATTTTATTCTCTTACTTTTATATATTTGAACACATTGTACCTAATTTTTCAATTGTAATTTGTTTGTGTTCACCGTTCAACGATTTCAAAACATTAGATCATGAATAAGACAATATAAGATATGTAATTTATTTTATTGAATATATTTAAAATTTTTATAATTTAACATTTATGTCTTCATAGGTATGATGATAATTATTATTAATTTTTATTTTTTAAAATAAATCATCCCATTAACTCAAACTTGTTTATTGAATCCTGTAGGAAAACAAATATGATAAACTATGTAAAAACCATTTTAACTCTAAGTAAAAAAAGCTCAAAATGTGACTTGAAAATGATGTATTAAAAGCATAATTTACTGATATAAAACATTAACTTAAAAAAATAGACTATTTCAGAATCGTCAAGAACCAGTTTAAAACTGGTAAAATCGGTAAAAAAAAAAATCTAATTGAAAAAAAAATCAGTTTGAATCAATAATCTTTATCACGACCAGCTTGCGACCTCAACATGGAGGATAAGAGTCGTCATCGGCATTTTATGAAAGAAACACCAGAAAATCTAATGGACAAAGTGGATAAGGCCTGGATCTGGACCAAAGAAACAGGTTCGAAGGTCGGTTATATGAGTGATACATGGTACCCCACGCCTATCACATGATAGTTACCCTAATCAGATGCATGGACCTTACAATCTCTCATTATTGTCTATCTTCATTGGGCCTGATGCATAAGCGTTTGGTACGAACAAGTGGAGGGTGGTGGGAGAATAAACTTGACAAGGGAAGCTTCCCCTGCTCCTACGTATCCCTCTTTGTACAAAGAAGTCAAAGTTTACGTAGTTCTCATGGTGAGTTTTTTTTGAATTCGGGAAGGGTAGGACGAATCTTATCTGGCCAACATATGATACTGACTATGTGTCGGCTAAGCCGAAAAGTCGAGAAAATGACATGTCAATCAAACTCGTGATTGCTCCTTTACCAGTCATTGGTATTCAAACTCACCTATGAATAGTGGTGTGAGGTTCGGGCGCACATACCTGGTATTCAGTAGAGATCGTATGACAACCGATTGATTCGCCTGAGTCTGTTCATCGATTCTCATTGCCCCCTCCAAGCACCCTCTCCTCTTGCTCTTAGGCCCTTTTATAGGCCCTCTTCCTCTCTGAGGTCCCTATCTATGGTATCTTTATTCAATCTCTCCTCATTAATGCAGTGGAGCTCTTCCGAGACTCATTTAATATCGCGGCACTTCCTCAGGCACCTTTAGATGCTTTTCATTTAATGTCAATTAAAATAGTATCTTTCCCTTGGATTTTCACCTTGGAAGAATCACCAAAGAAAACATTTCCCCCTACCTTCTCTTCAAGCTCCACAAATTTCTCCTTGTAACCACAATGTGATTACTTGCTCCATTGTCAAGATACCAAAGACTCTTATCATCACTATCTTCATTAAGTGCTAGCAACAGTGTTGGCTCTTCACCTTCTTCTTTGTCATCAACAAGATTTACCTTTTCTTCAACATTGGTTCTACACTCCCAATAAAACTGACCATATTTGTGGAAATTATAACATTCAACATTAGATTTATCATACCTCCTTTCATTCGTTCTACCAAAATTGCCTCTACCTCTTCCTCTCCCACGACCTTTGGTGGGTTGATAACTCCTTTCAGTATTATAAAAGTTGTCATGATTTCCTCTTCCACCTCTTCCTCCTCTTCCTTGGCTACGTCCACATCCACGTCCACGTCCTCTTTGATATTTTTCTCCTCTATTTTCTTTTAAAGAAGCTTTGGCATTTAGGGCTTGCTCCAAAGGCTCCTCATGTCTTCTCTTGAACTTTTCTTCATATACTTGAAGTGAACCCATCAATTGGTCCACTGTCATCGATTCTAAATCCTTTGACTCTTCAATTGTACAAACCACAAAATCAAATTTTATGGTTAAAGAACAAAGAATTTTTTCTACCACACGAATATCTTCCATATTCTCTCCGTAATGCTTCATTTGGTTCACTACTATCATCACCCTATTGCCAAAATCTAAAATTGATTTATATTCCTTCTTACGCAAGGATTCAAACTCTCCTCGTAGAGTTTGTAGGCACACCTTCTTCACCTTGTCAACACCTTCTTTAGAGGTGGATACATTAGACACCATCTCAAACATAGCTTCATCTAAACTTTGATAGATGAAGGTAAGTGCTTGTTGATCCTTCTTTTTCGTCTTTACTAAAATCTCCTTCTCATGTTGTGACAAAATAGTCACATTTTCAGGGAGAGTATAACCTTTCTCCATAAACTCCCAAGCATCTTGGGAGCCTAGCAAGGCTTTCATGTGACGACACCAATTGTCATAATTCCCATTGATAAGACGAGGTAATTGAAACAAGTTCAAGTTATCACTTGTCATCTCTCAACTCACTAACTGTATCTCTAACTCACTAAGTGTTTCTCTCAATTCACTAAAGCCTAAGCTCTGATACCATTTTGTTGAATAAAATAGAGGAGACTTTAGAAAATAGAAAAATAAATTTTATTTTTTGGCTTATCAGTTACATAGGTTGAGACTATTAATAATAGAGCAATTCATAACATTACAACGTCTTTTAATTAACACACTAAATACTTATAAATAGTGGTTACAAAATAATAATGTCTCTTAATGCAAAATAACTACTCCTTAATGTAGAGTAACTGATAACTCTTCATCTTACAACCCTTTATTTTCTAATTATTATTTCTAACAAAAACCACCAGTCCACTACAATTGTGGAGATGACAATGATAATTGTAGTAGTTGTTCGTTAGTGAGCATTGGTTGCAAAAGGTCAAATGTCCCTACATAGGGGCCTCATGTAACATTTTTCAGAGGGCTTTGAGGTCAAGTTTGCGGGTTGCAGGGTCAACCTATCGACGCTTCCAACGTTGATAGGTGTCATGGAGGTTAGGGTGTGCAGGGCCATCACGGTGTAGCCAATTCCTTTAATGCCTCAAAGTGGAAGGCAATTGTTGTTATTTCTTCATCAAGGAAGGTTAAGTCGAATGCTCCTTCTTCGATTCCAAAAGTGGAGGTTTCTGCAAAGTTGTACTGGGTAACCTTGGAATGGCTCTTGAGCATAGGATTAGAACTGACTCACGAGGACGTTTTGGAGGCTACGGGTGGGGCTCAGTTGTTCCGTGATCGGGATACTAGTACACCTAATGGCGGGTTTTGGCATTGCGTAAGGGACCTAGTGAGAATGGCGAAGGAAATAATGCTGATGAAACATGCATCAATGTGAGACGATTGGCCCGAATAGGTTTCCTTGCGTTTGATAGTTTGTGTATTGTGCCACTCGAAAGTAAATTTAGCTCGAATGGAGCCTCTTCCAGGGTTGGAAAAGTTCGGTTGGCTAGATGTCGTGATATTAAGCATGTGATCTGTCAGAAATGTTGATAGCATGGGGAACTACACTCTAGGTTGTTGTTAACCCGTGATAGCATGGGTAATGTGTGTGTGTTGATGTTGCTTGTTTTGAACAAGAGAATATGTTCTCAACGGCCAACTAACAAGGAAGTTGGGGTGAAGACGGTGTGGTGGTCCAATCATACTTCGAGGATTTTGTGTCGATGTATTCTACATTGTTTGTGGACCTAGGATTACGACTCTCTTTCACTGAGTTTTAGGTAAGTTTGTTAAAGCACTATTAGTTGTGCCCGTCCCAAGTGCATCTGAATGGTTGGGATTTTATTAGGTCGTTCAAGTTACTCTGTGAATGGTATGATATCACATACATGGTCGCCCCTTTCAGCTACATGCTCGTTCCTTATCGCACCATTCATGGTGGGAAGTACTCGACTGTTGCATTTAAGGCCATGACACATCTAAAGGTGCTTCAAGATTTTATAGAATCGTACAAGGATTTTAAGGAAGATTATTTCTTTCTACATCTTATGGATGGGGCTTGGGATGCCCTTTTCAAGATTGTTGAAACGAAGCTAGATGGGTTAAACATGATCTCAATGTGGTTTCCTTTGTATTGGAGCTACAATCACTTTATAGAATATGTGGGATCGTACAACATTTTAGAGGAAAATTTTGAAGAAAAAGATAACACACAGGAAGGGACAGTTGAATGAACGATTTAAAAACATAATTTAATATGGTCATCCAAAAGAGTGCAGAAATAAAAGAGTGTAGGGTAAGAGAGAAAAACATATAGAAATTATACTAGTTCACTATTTCAACAAAGTTATGTCTAGTCCATTCAATACAAAAGAATTTTACTAAGTCTACCTAACTTACAACCAAGTATTCTCTACCTTTTCAAGTATTCAAACCTATGTAATTTATCTTATTACAAGAAATCCAAGTATTTTTTGACACTTGGCCTCTTTAGGTTATCACACTAACTCAATAAAGTTTTTACAAAAGAGTAACTCACACAATGAGCGTTTACAATACAGAGCACAAACTTTACTTTGCTTCGCAAAGTAAGTTTTACAAGACAGTCATCCAAAACGTAAGAAAGCATTTTTTTTCTTTCTTGATAGAATGTGTTGTATATTAGCTTCTCTCTTTCGAGCTTAATAGATCCCTTTATATAGCACGTGAAAATTTGAATGTTACTTTTTACATAAGGAATGGTTGGATCTATATTAAATGCTACTTAATTGCTTCTTGTAGTATTTCTATAGAGACTCATGTTTTTCTAAAGACAGAGAAAGGTTGTGTCTTAAAAAATATATTTTTCTCTTAATTCTACATGTTGTCTACTTTTGATGAGTGATGAAGCTTCTGTTGGTTCCTTCTGAATGGAATCATAATCTGGATTTTCTTTTATCATACTTGACTTGTATTATAAGATCTTTATTGTTGTTCTTCGTCAATCTGAAAGCTTAACACATGCTAAAATAATATATTGGATAAACATTTGAAGAATCTAGATAATCAGCTCTTTATACGAATGAAAGAGTTTACAAGACAAGATAAGCAAGATAAACATCACTTTACACTTTTACAAGAGATTCTTCCAGATTAGAACAATTCAATTGTTCTACTAAACAGTAGGAACATTTAAGGACGTTGAGTTCTTCTATGGACCCTTAACTGCGTATTTAAATGTTAAGTTTCTCTATGGATGCTGAGAACATTCTTTGGATGGAGAGCTTCTCTATGGACGCAAAATATGTCCTTTGGATGACGAGTGTCTCTATGAACGCTGTGAATGTCTAAGTACATCCTTTGAATAATGAGTCCCGCCATAGACGCTTAGAATGTCCTTTGGACGGGGAGTGATTCTATAGATGCTGAGCACATCCTTTGGATAGTGAGTATGGACGACAAGTTCCTTAGAACGTAGTAGATGAACTTTTTTTAAAGTTAGTTTCCCTTACATGGATGTGTTTCAACCTTTAAGTCCAATAACCTGTTGTTCTTTTAAAATCTATAGAATAGTGATTAATCATAATATATTATTAATTTCCATAATGTTTGTTATTATCAAAATACTTAATTCATTTTGGATGCATAAACTTATATTTCAACAAAGTTGACTATGGAGGAAATAGTTTCTAGAGATGCCTTGATCTCATTGAAGAAGTACACATGCACATTCATTCCATACACCGTGCTTCTCTGTTCATCTAGGGAGAATATTTTGCTTGATTTGCATGAGTTTTATTGTCCTTGCTTATGCTTCTTCCGCTATTTATTTTGTTTGTATATGTCATTGACGTTTTGTTTTGCTCTTGCAAAAGCATATATGGATTCGCGTGCAAGCTTTGCTGCTGCTAGAAAGGCTAACATCCTTGTGCCGAAATCATGGCGTAAGAAGAAGTCATCAAGAAATGGAAAGCGTGCTAGCCTGGTAACGATGGTTGAGCCGATGCAATTGTTCGGTATGGATGTAGCTATTGAGGTGGCAGAAGTTGTGAGCTCGAAGCCTGTGGCGGCATCAGCGACTGACTTTGTGGTACATCTGGACTCATCAGTTCGTCTTCAAGCCCAGCTGGAGTCCACAATCGAAGACCGATGGGAACATCCAAGAGGCAGAGGGTGGGAGCAAGGCGGTTCTTTTTTTTTTTATCCCAAAAGCGGTGCCTCTTTCGGGATTGGGTTTCGCTTGGACCAATTATGATGATGTTTTAGCGCTACTAGATGGACAACTTGCTAGGGCCTCTTGGGATGGGATTGAGCGAGCTTTTGGTGGGGATGTATCAGAAGCGCCAGTAAACTTGTTAGTAATGGCGGTCCAGGGTAGACTATTTTATCACTTTTTACAAGGCATGCTTCTCAATCTCTGAGTGTATCTCGAACAAACCTTTGCAGCCAACCTTCTCAACGAGATCCTCAATGACATCCTTTAGAGCTTGACAATCTTCTGTGTCATGTCCCGGACAATTGTGAAATTTGCAGAATTTGGAAGAGAATCATCCCAACTTCAATGTAAACAACCAACGAGGATTTATCCATGTCTGACGAAATTCAACAGACATAACCTCTCCAAAGATTCTCTCCCGAGTTTTGTTAATAGGAGTATAACTTTGTTTCTTGGTGATCCTTGGTTCCTTCTCTACACCTCATTTTTAGGCCCTAGTGGGGCCGGTTGAGTGGTTTGACAGTTGTTAGTGGGCGCTTTTTGGTGGGTCTGCTTCCTGCTTTGCTTTTCTGGCCTCCATGGAGTTCTCGTAATTAATATACTTTTCCTCCTTCTTTAGGAATTCTTCCATTGATCCCAGTGGGGATTTTGCAATGGAGACATAGAATAATGACCCTTCTTTAACCCTGTCCTTGGCTAGCATGAGAGTTACTCCAGGGAGCAATGAGTCGGCTGCTCTAGCCTCCGCATTAAACGGTACAATGTAATCGCGAAAGGGTTCATTTGGTCCTTGACAAATCCTTTTTCAAGTTGGCTTCCGTCTTTAATCGTGCTTTACTGGTGGTGAATGCCATCTTGAAAGTGTGTCGTCGTAAGTCGGCCCACATATCTACATACTGAGCAGGCAGCAATTGGAATCATTTAAGCTCTCCTTGCTTAAGGGAGAGTTGGAATGCGTGACACATGAGTGGTCCATAGGCTCCCTTATATGTAAGAGCAGATCAGATGGTCGTTCGGGTCGGTGGTTCTTTGTATAACTCCATCAGTGAGAGTTGTTAAAGGTACTTTTGTTGGAAAACTAAAGGAAAAAAATACTTTATTTATATGTGTGTGAATTATATCGGTTGATACCCTATTTATAATAGAATATAAATAGAGTAACTTATAACATTAACGTACTAAATAACCATAAAAAAAATAATAATGCCTCATAATCTAAAATAACTCCTTAAAAAGAGTAATTGTTCATAATTATTCTTTTTACCACCATTTATTTTCTAATTATTATTTTTAATATCCTTTCGTAATTAAAAAATTCTGTCCACCATGTCTTTCTCTCAATCTTCTAAAATCTTCAATATTATCTTCCTCTTCATCATCATCATCCTCTAGTTTTCCAAATTCATCCGCCTGAATTGCCTCCCCAGTAAACCATGACACAACGTGGGGAATCGACAATGAGGAAACAAAGGGCTCAGATTAGAGATCTTGAGGAGGATAAAGAGAAAGGAGTGCCTGCATTTTGGCTTACTGCAATGAAAAGTAATGAAGTGTTAGCCGAGGAGATTTCAGAACATGATGACACTATCATCGATTCTAAATCCTTTGACTCTTCAATTGCACAAACCACAAAATCAAATTGTATAGTTAAAAAACGAAGAATTTCTTCTACCACACGAATATTTTCCATCTTCTCTCCATATTGCTTCATTTTGTTCACTACTGTCATCACCCTATTGCCAAAATCTGAAATTGATTCAGACTCCTTCATACGCAAGAATTCAAACTCTCCTCGTAGAGTTTGTAGGCGCACCTTCTTCACCTTATCAACACCTAAGTTTTCAAAATCTCCCAAGCTTCTTTAGAGGTGGAGGCATTCGATACCATCTCAAACATAACTTCATCTAAACTTTGATAGATGAAGGTAAGTTCTTGTTGATCCTTCTTTTTCGTCTTTACTAAAATCTTCTTCTCATGTTGTGACAAAATAGTCTCATGTTGTGACAAAATAGTCTCATCTTCAGGGAGAGTATAACCTTTCTCCACAACCTCCCAAGCATCTTGGGAGCCTAGCAATGCTTTCATGTGACGACACCAATTGTTATAATTCCCATTGGTGAGACGAGGGAATTGAAACAAGCTCAAGTTATCCCTCGCCATCTCTCAACTCAAACTGAATCTCTCAACTTACTAGAGCCTAAGCTCTGATACCACTTTGTTGGAAAACTAAAGGAGAAAAACTAAAGAAGAAAAACTAAAGGAGAAAAATACTTTATTTCTATGTGTGTGAATTACATAGGTTGATACCCTATTTATAATAGAATATAAATAGAGTAACTTATAACATTAACGTACTAAATAACCATAAAAAAAATAATAATGCCTCTTAACCCAAAATAACTCCTTAAAAAGAGTAATTGTTCATAATTACTCTTTTTACCACCATTTATTTTCTAATTATTATTTCTAGGGACCTGGAATGTCAACACCTTGTTAGAAAAAGGAAGGTTGGAAGGGATTACCTCTTCGTCCAACATCGGGCCATCATCAGAGGCGATCACGACCTTCTGCATGGCAGTCCTAGTAGGAAGAGATGACCATGTTAGTGAATTCTTTGATTGTCATTGGTGTGTATGTTGACGAGAACGGTTAGGTTGCAAGATGGAGACGAGTCTCAACTTGCGAAGGTGGAAATTGTGGAGGAGGCTAAATTTTGAACGCATCGATAAGGCGTTGTTGCTCTTCTAATATTCTCTGGTGTTGTTAAAGAATCTGTGCTAGGGTAGAGGCATCTGCATGTTGGGTAGGCAATCGCAAAGAAGAAGGTCAAGAAGAGGCCGTGGAAGGTACAAGTTCTCTGAAATTTCTTGTGCGGGATGACTCTGCCATATTGTTGGTGGATTTATAGGTGAGGTCGTCACTAAAATGTCGTTTCCCATATACGACGCCAATGTTCTATTGATGATCTTGGACGGATCTATTGGTGGTCTTTACTACAAGGCTCTTGGAGGCAAGGTGCCTGCAAAGGCTCCAAAAGTTTAGTAGGTATTGGTGAAAGGAGTGGATATTTGGTAAAATAAATGAGCGTATCTGGTGAGGTTACGTGACAAAGTGAAGTGATGGATGTGCGTTTCGTTCTTTAAGAAAATGGGGTTTCGAGTTTACAGGGGTGCAAAAGCAGTCAATTGCTCTAACTGAGAAGTTCTCGTCATTGATAATCGGGATGCGGGCAATGTCGACTACCAGGATAGATATCAGTAGGTAAGGATAGTGTTGTTGGAGAACATCCATATTCTAATCTTGGGATATCATATGATGAAAACGGATCGATTTCTGGAACACTATTGTTACATTTAATTTTCATCAAAATAACTATCTAGCACTTCAGAATCTCTACCGAGAAAGAAATTCTCTTGTCAAAATTAGATTCATAACTCAAAACGATTTTATTGATGTAACGAAATTTTCGTGCAAACACCCTAAATTCATATTTATCTTTTTAAATAAAAAAAGTAAAATAAAGACAGAATATATCTACTATTAATTTAACTTAAAACATTTCATAATTTTTTACTAATTTTACATTAATAATGAATATTTTGTACTTTTTAATTTTACACATCAATTCACTTGTACAAGAATCCAATCTGCACTCATGGCTTTTGTTAATTGTTTGTTTTCTGTCTTTTGCTTTTGTTTTTCCTCTCCCTTTCCCACAGTACCGATGTGATCCTCTATTAATATATTTCCACTCGTGTTTGGAGTGGTGCTAGATGATGCCGATTATTATATCATGTAATTGACCTTTCATGATCCTCTAGGCTACCTGTAAGGTGATGCCAATTTTATATCATTTAATTGATATTTCATTTCAATTGTCATTGTTCAATCGATTTTCTCAACCTAACTTCCTAATTGGTCTGTCCATATAAAATTAAAGCCGGTTACATTAACCTGTTTATCATTTCATATTTGCAAAACTTCCATTTATCATTTAAATTGATCAACAAAATTTATAGTTTAACTTTATAATAAATTAAAGAATTTATTTTTAAAACTTATTCTAGTATAAAATCAATCAATTCACTATATATCATAAGTTGCAATTGAACGAAAGTGTAAATCAATATATAACCTATTATCTCCTTGATTGTTTGTTATAGAATCAAAGTTATTTTAAACAACTATTTCTCCTGTACTAGCCCACCATTTTTAATTATGTGTTCATAAACAAACATAAAATTTAAGGATTTTTGTTAATGTGTGATGTAATGTAATGATACATATATAGGAAGGAACATAAAATTGTTTTCCTTTAACATGTGTTCTAAATTTAACGTTAATACTTGTCCCACGTTCTTTTGTCAAGTTGGGGGCATGTAATCAGATTAATCTATTTCTTGATCATATCCGGAACTTTGGGAGTAAAAAAAATTTAATGGAAAACATATAAAAATAATGAATTACCAAGCATTAAAATAATAATAATCATGGCCTTACAATTATTGGTAATGGAAGCAAGATATTTTACGCTCGTAATATGTTATATCAAACTGATGTGATTTCACATTCAAGGTCACAACATCCTCCTGAAAAAAAGGGTGACATGAAAATAAATTTAATTTCTCGACCTATGTTAGAGGAATACAAGGGCTACATAGAAGCATGATGCAAACAGTGTTATCCTATAATATTGCTGCTAACACAAACAACCAGTAATAATAAATATTCTTAACAAACACTTTTTAAAACCTAACTGAAACATATATTTTATATTATTAATAAAAGATAAATTCGGTCTATTATTTTTATAGACAAATACTCTTTTTGAGCCAAATAGTACCTAGAATTTATCGTAAAAAGTGATTAGATGCTTCTTGAAACAAGTGTTTATAATCTTAAATCATAAGATACAGAGAAATCAACAATAGTTTATCTTTTCTTATTCGGTTCTCCAAAACAAAACCATCCCGAGATTTTAAAATTATGTCACACACAGAACAATAATAATGTCCTTCCTTATTTCGTTCTTAAAATTTGTTTGCTAAATTTTGTGAAAATTAAACTGCAATAAAACAATAATCAAGTTATTCATATTTTTATATAATTTAAATATATATATTACATTAATTCTGATGTACATAAATGAGGTATCAAATTGTTTTCGATTAATATAAAATTTTATAAACATAATTTATATAAAAAAGAAAGTTAATACAATAATGAGTTTTTAAAATTAAACTATCCAATTAAAAATTATTGATTCGAATTAGAGTGAGTATAAAAGTATATCGGCTATTAATTTAAATTAAATTGTTTTAATTTTAACTAATTTTAAAATAATAATAAACATATTAATTATCCTTTTTATTTTACATATTTATTCATTTTGAAAAGAGTCAAAATTCCGAACTGAGCTCATAGCTTTTTTTATTAGTGTGAAAAGGAAAACAACAAGAACTAAAACACGAATCTAACTACACGAGAAGCATCAATGTTATTCAGCTAGCTAGCCGTACACGCACTCAATAGATTGGGACATGTGCACCTTTCTTTGCAAGCAAATATAAACAACCATTTCCTTCTCGTCTTTAGTTAATTGTTTCTCTTCTTTTTTTCTTCTTCCGACAAAATACTTTATTTCCTCTCGTGTTTGGCGTGGTGCTGGGTCATGCTATTCTATGGTGATGCATATTATTATATTATCATTCATATTTCATTTCAATGTCATTAATTGTTCTTGTTCATTCGATACTGTTCACTCAACCAACTAATTTTAGTCGGTCTATATTTATAAAAGACGGTGAGACTTGCTTGTAAACAACATTTGGATGCCCCAACCCACTTGTTTTCCATTTCGTATTTGTACGACGTCATTTAAAGCGAATTTGTTTTAAAAGTAAACCGCTACAAATTGGATTTTTTTATCGTTTAAATTAACTAGAAAATTTTATAATTTTAATTTAGGAACATATTGGCCCACGTCTTGAATTGTGTGTTCATAAAACAAACACAATTTCATGACTTTTGTTAACGTGTTATAATGATGCATAAGAAGGAACGTCGGCATGTTTTCCTTTAACATGTGGTCTAAATTTGACGATAATACTTGTCTCATTCTTTTGTCAACCTTGGCAAGTAATCAGATTAATCTTATCTATGCAGTTACTTCGAGAATAATAAATTAATGGAAAATATATGGAAATAATCAATCACCAAGCATTTCAAAGGAAAAAATAATTAGTCACCGCCTTACAATTGTTGGTAAAACGAGCAGGATATTTTGCACCCTTTGCTGTCTATGATACGGCCCATACGAATAAACGCCCTTATAAATTCTTATAAAAGAATAAAAAATTAAAATTAATTTATATATAAAATAATTTTAAAAAAATTCATATTAATATTTTTAAAGTTAATTTTTAATTTATATATAAATTAATATTAACTTAATTTATAAAAAAAATATTTTTTATTATTTTTATAAATAATTATATAAATTTAATTTATATGTTTGTTTATTAAATTATTAAAACCAAATTAATATAGTTATTACAGGGATTAGTCCAATCTAGAATATGAACCATATCTATAAAATAAATAAGTTTTAATTTTAATTTTAATAAATTTTTTTAATTTATTTTTATCTTTTAAAATTTTGTAACAATTAATTTTAATTTTTATAAAATGAACAAATTTTAATTTTAGATATTTTTATTTAATTTTAATTTTTTTAAATTTAAAAATATATATAACTAATAAATGTCCTGTAATAGTAAAAAGAAAAAAATAAAAATTTAAATTTTAGAAAGATAAAAATTGATAAAAAATTTTAAAAAAATAAAAGTAGACAACTAGTTATCTATAGTAAAAATAGACATCTATTAGGAGACAAACATTTACAAAGTTTTCAAAAGTCGTTCCAATAAAAAAAAGAACTAACCTAATCATGACTGACATAAATTGTCTTTCAATGATATTTGTGGGATATCCAGTCAAAAATTACAAAAAAGAAATATAAAATAAAAGATAGAGTACATAATGTTGGCACCACCACTAACAAGAACAAACTTTTGTTTTCTTAGTAGCAAAACAAATGGAAGTTTTCTGATAAAATAAGGGTAGAAACCGACTAGTGTCGATGCCAATCAAACTTCTACTCGCAAAAGGAAAAGATATAACCAAAAATAAATGGAAAAGAATACAAAGCTATTTGACAAAACACACCTTTTTTCTCCTCTTGTTTTGAGCAAAGTTATCCCTTGTTTGGCTTTCCACACTTGAGACAGCATCAGATGCTTGGCTCAGCTTCTTGAATCTCTCTTGAATCCAAATAAGCAAGAGTAATTTCTAAAGTAAACGGACACCAAAATACATGGTGGAAACTGCTGTGTTTCATAATCGAAGCCTACTAGAAGAAGTTTTTCCATATAGGTTGGCATACACAATCCTTGTTCTAAACACAAGAACCATGCATAGGCCTGCCCCAACAACACAGAATCCTGCCATGATCATGGAAGTTAGGAAAAAGCATACGCTGCCATCACACTTTAGAGTCTCCCTAATATTATGGTGAAAAGGGTGTTGTTTCTCTGCCTCAGAATCATAGATGGTGCTGGCGATGAGACTAGAGAAGACCAGCGTTCCTACAGGGTTTGACAGTGTAATGAAATTGTACAATGCACCAAAGTTTCTCAAACCAAACAACTCCGAGGCAGTGGCTGGAACAATTGCCCAATGAGCCCCATAACCAAGTCCAACCAGTAAAGTGCCAATATACATTGACCCTGGCCATCCCATACCAATGAAAACATGCCCAACGGTCATAATCAGTTGAAATACAGCCAATGCTGTTGGTCTTGGAAATGCATGATCCCTGCTCAACAAAAAACAAGGTGAAACAAGTCTTATTAGGGGCATCTAACACCTACACATTTATAGCATGTTGGACATAATCATTTTGTTCTTGTTTCTCAAAAACCCTTTTTTGAAGCTGAAAAAAAATTAGAATTTGATTTAAATACTCTTGTAAGTAAAAACGTTTTACACTGTCATTCAAGTATAGTTTATGAAGTGTCATATATGGTAAGATTATTAACTTCTAATTGGCTTATCACGTAAAAATCTTTGGATTCAGCTCCTCTGATGTTAGCAACTTACTTTAGAAAGTAAAGTAAGTAATCTCAGTAGTTGATGAGAAAATCAATGGTCAATACTAGGTGCGCAAGCATAACAAATCATGAGTTTGTCGGAATATGAATCATTTTTTCATCAACGATTGGGTTTACTTTATCTTGTACTATGAGTAACTCACCTTAGAGGAACCAAATCCAAAATCTTTATATTGACAAGAAAATTAAACTCAAAAAACTGTTTTTTACCTGACAACAAGCTCAGATATGTAACCTCCTCCAACACGGCCAAGGAAGTTCCAAATACTGATCATGGAGACAAATATATGGGCATTGCCATATCCTAGAGACTGGCTTATCTGACCCAGATTGTCAATTACAGTCAACCCAGATCCAGAACCCATGATCATGGAAATGAAAAGAAGCCAAAAGTCTGCTTTGATCAATGCTTGTGTCAAGGTGAAATCTTCCCCTCTGTGTGGCCCTCTCCTCCTCTTAACCCTCACTGCGCCTACTGCAGCTGCTTGGAGCAGCCTTGTTTGCAAGTGTGCTATACGTTTCTGCCTCTCTGATGCAGGGAGCAAGTCCACTTCCTTAGGCTTCTCATCTTCCAACTCACTCAATATTACTTCATCAGAATCCATATTTGATTTCCCTGGTCCTTTATTCTGTGGCTCTGGAAGAAGTGTCTCTTCTTCTGGATGCCATTGATCTGGGCCAAAATTCAATGAAATGGGAATAATAATTGGGACAACGAGGATTATCAAGAGAACTGCTGTGAATATTTTGACCACAATTTCACTCACTTCAACTAGGTCTTGAACAACCATGACTCCCGACAAATAAGCAGCCAATAGGAGGCACACACCATAGACAAATGTGAAGCTTTTGCCATCTGATGACCGGACTTGTTTGTGGCCCCCAACAGGCCTAACAACAAACATAAGACCTATTGCTACCAATGATGGACCAACAGCAACCATGAATATTAGTGATGCATGATCAGGGGAATGGAACAGTGCATATATCTGTGTCAAGATTGCACCACTCAACCCAGCAAAGCCCTTCAGAATTCCAACCACAGGACCCCGGCTTTTGGGGAAGTTTTGTACACAAGACACCAGAGAAACTGTGTTGAAGTAGGTTTCACCATTTGTTCCCACAAATATGAGAACACACATCTGCATAACAATAACCATTGATCACATAGTCATAACTTGTGCATTATGGTCAATAAATATCATGAAAACACATCCTTGATGTAATAAAGGTGCATATGCTGATTCTCTTATGATTATATTGTCATGAAATAAACATTTTCATCAAGAATGGTGGACATTACTAAATTAAGCTCCTGAGGAGGCATCAGAACAAACTATAAGATGTCAGTAGCAGGGATAAGGGTACCTACAACTTTATTCACATCCCCCCTTCTTAATTGGTCCAAACTCTAAACTTATTTATGCGTATACATTTTCCCAAAAGCAGTAATTATGTAAGGACTTACTAAAGATCAATGCATATACATTTTTTTCCCAAAAGCAGTATTAGCCAAGAACAGTACAAAAGAAAAGGCAGTGTAGAACAAATAATAAAAAGGGAGATTGGTTATGTAAATTGTTTCTTTATTAGTTATTAGAAAAATTGACCAAGGCTTGGCATCATCATGCCCAATGGGAGACAGCTGACAGCCAAATTGAGTGGGGTGAAATTTCATTAATTAAACTGTTTAGTGTCATGTCATGCCAAGATGGAAAATATTGCAACAATGTTCTTGTGACCAGTGGCATCGTGCCACATATCTCGCACTTCTTCTTACAATTTTAAAAGCAGATGGTGACTCATCAGCACGCTGATGCAGTACCGTTCGACAGCAAAATTGAAGTAAGCATAGCATATAAAGAAATACACAAACGAATTGAAAAGAGGGCATGGATGCGGAGCGCTTCACCAACAGATCACTCTCAGGGAAAAATAAATAACAGTCGAGGAAGAAACGGAATATTCCTTTAAAAGGATGTGCCTGTAAAGTACAAAGCTATTCGATTCTACCAACTAACCTGTCCACTTACTTTTCACTTTGAACAATTTCATCCCTTTATTCCGGAATTCTTTTACAAAAAGGTTGAATTTTAACGTATGATTCTGGTACCCATATGTTAAAAATCAACCTTTTCATAAAAGTATTTTTAGAATACAGAGAATAAAGCCAAACGGCATCATGGGGTTAAGGATTCATGATCCAAGCCGACATCATTTAATGAAATAAGACTCTGTTGTTATTTCGGTTAATTCCGGTAAACATCAAACAAGGATCAACCGAATCAAAGAAAGAAATGGTACAAGGAACAAAACACTCCATTGGGAACTATGGCAATTTAAAAGTCAGAAACTTTAGAGTTGATGACACATGATAAATCAATTAGAGCTTGCACAAATCCAAGAGAGAGAGAGAAAGACAAGATGTTAAGATTGACAATTGACATTAACATCCCCCAACAAGAGAGGCATGAAACTAGCACAAATCAACAAACCTGATCATGATGATCATCATCATGAATTCATCACCCAAAAATATGGCAAAGAAGGAAAGGAGGAAAGATACTCACAGCCCACAAGGGCAAAACAGGAACTTGAGAAGTGACAACGAGCCAGACCCAACCATAACCGAGAAGGTTCAAAGCAGCACCAACAAGGAGAGCACCCCAGATGGGCAACTTCTCACACAAGACGCCAGTGATGAAGCCAACAGCATCGCCAAGGTCCTTGGCCACACCCAACATAGCGAGCTGCTTCTGGTTGTAGTTGAGAGAGCTCTTTATGACAGGCGATATGCTGCCAAACAAGTAACCAATGCCCGCCCAGGATTGGAGCCACATTGAGGCCACAAACACCAGCCACCTGCTCCTGTAGAACGACGCCAGCTTCTCTTGCAACACACCCATGGGTGATTGATCATTCAACAAAGGACCTTTTTTTTTGTTTTTTATTTTTCTGGCGTCGCAAGCTCTGTGCTTCCTTGATCGGTCGAAGAGGATCCTGATAATGTGCAAGAGGAATAGATAAAAGCAGTGGAGGAGGAGAGAGAAAGAGGGACGCTAGAGCGACAAAATGGGAGGGTGGACCAGTAGGCTGAGCTGGCGCCTGTAATTCTTCATTGCATTGTCTTTCCATGCATTCAAATATTCTAGTCATCTTCTTCAAATTTTATTTTCCTATTTTATATGTATATACATATAGAAACGTATAAATTGAGGTATGAAAATTATAAGAAAAACTTATATAGTATGAAATTTTTTTTCAATTAGAATATGAAAAGAATAAATTTGAATATTCTATAATCACATGGATTTTACTCTTATAAAATAAGCAAATATTATATAAAATGAAGTATAATAATAGTTATTATCATATTAAATAAAATTTTAATTATTTTAAATTTTGAAATATAATCTTAATTTATTATAATTTTATTATTAAATTTTAATTAATTATTATTATATTTTATTTTTAAAAGTGTATTTTCTTATTTTATATGAGCTAAATCTTAATCATAGACATACCAACTTAAATTTCATTTCTTTTGTGAAGGATACTTTTAATTTGTAAAAAAATTACTTTTCAAATATATTTTTTATGGAATAAAATCTATTGTTAATCAGGAAATTTTTTAATTATATTTTTTATTGATTAAAATTTATTATAAATTATAAAGTTGTTTAAACATTTTTTTTGTTTAAACATTTTTTTTGTTGACCAAATTTTTATAAATTAGAAAATTGTATAGATTTTATTTTTAATTAATTAATATTATTTATATTTTATATTTTTAATTAAATTTTATTAATAATAGAGAATTTATTAAAATATATGAGTTAAAAAATATTTACCAATATTAACTTCAGATGTAGCTGTTAGTTATATCTCTTAATCAAATTATCTAAACCCTAATCATAGTTTGAAAAAAAAATAAAAAATCATAATAAAAAAAATACTTACCATGAAGTCATATGTCCACCATAAAGAATAATCATTGCTTTGAGCGCTGTAATAACATTTACTTATAAATAATATCTTCTTCCTAATAATTATATATTTTTATATAATAAATATTAAATACATTTTATATATTTTAAACACTAAATGTATTTATTTATTTATTTTTATAAACACTCTATACTAATTCATGATATATATACAAGGATTTCTTTCCACTCTCAAATGTATTTTGATAACAAAAGAAAGAAAAATATAATAGATGATACGGTAAAAGGAAAACAAAAGAATAAAAAAGAAATCATATAAAATTGAAGTGTAAAAGGGTTTAAATTGATATAATTATCGTGAAGACAGTGTGCGTACTTCAAAATGATAGCTAGATGGGTTAGATGAGTATGGCTATTTTGGATACTTTAGAGAAATTTTGAATCTTTTCAACAATAATCTATGGATACCTGGTACTAATATACGTGCAGACAAAGAAAAAGGGGGAAAGAAAAAAGGAAAAAAAACATAAATATAACATGTGATATGACTAGAGAAAAATTAAAAAAATAATAAAAAGTAAGATAAAATATTTACAAATCTTCATGTATCATTACTTAACATTATTATATATTTTTTGTACTTATATAGATACGATAATATCCAACTTCATTTTACATAAAATAAGAATTAAGATGCTTTCGAAAATAAAAAATGAATACATTTTTTAATATGTTTTTTCGTCGAGCCGCGGAGGATTTCTTCAAAGACATCCTAGCTCACACTCTTCTTTATTTTTTTTTTATGGAGGATACTTTTGATTTGTAAAAAGAAAATTAATTTTTTAATATATTTTTATTGATTAAAATTTATTATTAATTAAGAAGTTGTTTAATCGTATTTTTTATTGTCTGAAATCTATTATAAATCAAAATATTGTTTGACTATATTTTTATTGATCAAAATTTAATACAAATCAGATAATTATATAGATTTTATTTTTTATTTAATTAACATCACTTATAATTTTATAAATTTTAATTAATAATAATAATGTATTAAAATGAATGAGTGAAAAAATGTCCTTTTAACCCTTATTGTAATCATATTTACTAATAAATAATTCTAAATCTTCTTACTAATAATTCTTTTTTTTATATTGTAAATATTGAATATTTTATATTGTCAAAATATTAAATATATTTTATACTAGAAAATATTATAATTCATTTTTTAGTTTAATTCGACGACCACTATACATTACATAAACAAGCTTTGTCAGTACCTAATTATTAGCAGTTTAAATGTAAAACATTAATGTATTGAACAACGAAGAAATTTAAAAGCGGTTTAAAAATAATCTATTAATAAAGAGCCACATTACCATTTGGATCAGTCTAACAATAAAAAATTTTAAATAATTTGTATGAAATTTTAGATTCAAGTTTCGTTGTTATTCTTTTTTAAAAAAAAAAGTCATATTTTTATTAACAAAATTTAACAAAAACACGAAAAGTTAAATAAAACAATTAAAAATAAAATAATATTATTGTCAGCGATTCTAACACAAATTGCTAATAACATTAATTAATTAATTAATTACGTAAAAAGAATTTTAAAAAAAACTTATAACATAAGATAATAATTGGAATTGTGTCCCAGTTAAATTATAGCCACAAATTACAGTAGTGGCAACAAATTCACATAGATCAGTCTTTATATTTCTTGTCAAGGTTATTTACTAAAAATTATTATATTATTATATGTAAATATAAAACGAATGTTTCAGGGTGTATTGCTTTACCAATATTTGAATGACATATTAAGTGAATGACATAAGAAATGGAACTATTATGAAATTTTATTTTATTTTTATAATTACACCTATTAGCGTTTGAAAAACTTTTTGTTTTTTCTCAGATTTTTTTAATTATTTTAATTTTTTAACTTTTTTTTTTCACTTACATACTAAAGAAAAATATAAAAAAATAATAATATAAAATTTAAGCGTAAAAAAGTTAAAATTGACATATAGTTATTATGAAGAAGGTATACGTGCTTTAGATACTTGACAGAAAATTTGAATACTGTTAAACAATGATCTATGGACACCTGGTATTAATGTACATGTAGAAAAAGAAAGAGGGGAAAGGAAAAAAAAGATATAACAGGTAATGATATGACTAAAAAAGAAAAGGAAAAAAAAACCGTAACAATGAAATGTTGTAATGTATCATTACTTAATATTATTATATTTTTTTTATACTTATACAGATATGATAATATCAAACTTCATTTTACATAAAATAATAATTAAGTCGCTTTTAAAATAAGAATTAAGTTACTGAAATAAAAGGTTAATTATATATTTTTCTAATCGAATTTATTAAATAAAATAATAAATAATTTTATGGTTGACATATTAGTACATGTTTGGGTAAGTATTGATAAAATTGATTTTAAATTAAATTAATTTTATAAAATTGACTTTTTTTTATTAAAATTAATTTTGAAATGATGTGATTTATGTTTTGGTATTTTTATTTTAAAAGTAAGTTAATAATAAAATTTAGTATAAAGTTTTTTATGCAAAGTAAAAGTTACTTAAAATTACTTCAATTCGAAATTAATTTTGGATCCAAAATCAATTTCTTAACATAAAAAAAAAACATGTGAATATTTACCTAAAATCATATTAGTGTTATTTTAACATGATTTTAAATAGTCTGCCATAAAATCAAATCCGTATTAAGTAAATAGTCGAGTTACTTTGAAAATTAACTAATTATGTTGGTGTGACATGTAGGAATAGTGTAAAGTAGTTTTATATTATCACTCTACCATAAATTACCATGTGTGATAGGAGTGTTAACTTTTACAAATAAATACCTTAAAAGTCATATAATAATGATTTTTAATTGGTTGAATATCAATGCATAGTCATTAAACTCTAATACTTAACCACAATTTACAAACATTTTTAGACACTTTTATGGAAGGTTTAAATTTTTAGTTAATCAAATATTTTATATTATACTTTGATTATTAATAAATTTCATTAAAAGTATTGTTGTTTAACTTTATTACTTAAAGAATGTTTGTATTTATTATTGAGTGATTGTTTTAGTTTAATTATTGGTTTCGAGTTTGAACTATATAGTAGTCTTAAATACATAGAAGAGTTTTATTGTTGATAACATTGTTGGATAATAACCGAAGTGTTTTGATAATAAAAAAATATTATGAATAAATAGTGGTGACTAATATTTTGATTTTATACTTAGTCGTCAAGAAAATAATAAAGTCATTACAATATGAAAGTATGAATTCCAACTATATAAAAAGAATTTGTTATCTTAACAAGTTTATCCATTTACGTTCAAATATTTTATCGTCCATGAAAGACTTCGTCCAAAAGAGAAATTCTATCCAATAAAGGATTTAGTTTCTCAAGCGTAAAGTTTTCTTGTTTTATATGTTTATTATATCTTGTAACTTCCTATTTAACTTATACACTCTCATTTCAACATATTTCTTTTCAAAGCTTCATATAATGTTCATATTTCTGTATGTGTTATACTTTGCTATGCTCATTTTTCAAAGTAGCAAAGGATTCATTTTCAAGTTATGATGAAATAAGTCAACCTTGATATAAGAGAGTTTTGATCAAACTTTTACAGTTAAACAAACAAAAAAAAACAAGCATCTCTTATCAAACAAAGATAGCATGATTAAGGAAAGAAAAAATAGTTTTCTTTGGCACACCTTTTTTTTTTACTTCGACAGAAGATAAACCTCTATAACAGCTCTAAAAAAAATCTCTTTAGCATTCAATGCAAAAGATCTTTCTCTCCATGCAAAACGTTCTTTTCATCATGCTTATATATTTTTTTATCAAGTCTTTGAGAAGTAGAAGAAGTTACAAAAACACGAAGAGAAAAAATGAGATAAAAGCTCAACATCTTTCATGCTCTTTAGACGACAGTCTTAGAAAAGTTTTAGTGAATATCTTTTATATTTGACTTGCTAAGCAAAGTTAACCTTTGTTTGTAACTACTATATGTTCACCTAGTTAGTTATATTTCATAAAAACTCTCTTATTTTACGATAGCCTAAAGAGGTTAAGTGTTAAGGAATAATTGGTGTTGCTTGTCATCAAGTAGATCAAAAGTGTTGTTTAACCTAAAGAGATTTGAGAATACATGGTTTATAAATAGTTTGACTTTAGTGGATAAATTCTTTGAGTTAAAGGGACTTGATGTAAGTTTTATGGAAGAGTAAACTAAGATAAAATCTTTGTGTTGTTTTTCTCTCTTCCCTTCTCTGTTTTAGTTGTGTGCATCTCTAGACAATGCTTAAGAACTTATACATATCCTTTCATTTTCAAAAAGTTTTAAAAAATCACACATACAATTCAACTCCTCTTCTTATATATTTCACAATTCTTCAAACATTAATTTTACTCAATCCAAACAAAATTTTATCTTCTATAATATGTGTAAAGGGGAAAAAAATACTTGTATTTGATCTTTATCTTGTAAGTCTTGTAGGCAAGTTTTGAGGTAACTCATAAGGATATGACTATATAGTAATTAAAAAAAATATTGTTTGATTGTGTTTTACTTTTAGTTTTTTAAAATTATTTAATGAAATATTTTTTTAAAAGCTAATTTTTAGAGGAGTGGAGAAAGAAGATAAGATAATGCAAAAATATAAGAAATAGAAAATTAAAATAACTTTAAAAAATTATTTTTATTATAAAATTAAAAATATATTAATTTTGAAAATAATTTTCAAAAATTACTCTTATCAAATATGTTTTTAAAATAAAAGAAAATAATTTTAAAAAATAAGAAGAACAAAAAAACAAGCCCTCATAATTCATAATCATAGCAGCACATTAACGAAGAGTATAAGATATCACAAAATCAAGATGAAAAGCTTGTGAATTTTCATTTATTAATAGTTCTAGTAACTTGGTTCCAAATGTTGTCTAATCAAGGAGAGATTGTCATACCTAATGTTTAATGGATTCTCTTCTTTCCAATCTTCTGCTTTCCGTATTAAATCATCATACGCAATTATTAATAGTGTTATAATTTAGTGGAAAAAAGGATTATCTGTAAAGGAGAAAGAATGCATAATTAATCATAGCAGTACTAATTCTTTTTTTATTTTTATTTATTTTTGTTATATTACATAAACAAAAAAATTAATTATTGTTTATTTTTAATAAAATTATTTGTAATTTTTAATATACTTTATCTTTCTTATTTATTATTTTAATACTATATATTATTATTTCTCTCTTTTAATAAAGATATAATTAAATATATAATAATTATAATTATCCTAAAATTTTAAAATAATAAATATTTTAAAATATATGAATTTGATCTGTTTTATAATTCTTTCCATCAAGATGAGAGGTTGTACTCCAAAAGCAAAATGTTCCGCGGATAATAGCATTTTTATTAGGAATTTGAATAAACTATTAATTTGTTTCTTATGTATTATTTTTCATTTTAAATAATTTTTAAAATAATAAAATTATATTAGTAGTTTTTAAAGTATTAAAATTTATCTATTTAATTTTTAAATTAATATATTTTATTAATGGGACTAATTTAAAGGATTTTCAATATTTGAGGTACTATGTAGTACAATTTATAATAATTTAGAAACTATATATTTATATAATTTTATTATGTTAAGAGTATAAAAGAGAAGATAATATTTTAAAGATCAAATTGATGGTTTATTTAATTTTCATCTGATCATATTAATATATTACGATCAATCATTTAATGATGAAAAAATATCATGATATTCTCATTAATTAATAATATAATTATAATATTTTATTAAATGTAATAAATAATTGTATTTAAAAATAATAAATATTAATAAATATTTAACTAAATTATAATTTTGTTCATAAAATTTACTTTTTATATTATTCACTTTTCATATTATTTTTATCTTGTTTGTCATTTTTTTCGTTTAAACATTAATTAATTTTATATAATTTTCATCTAAATAAATTTAATGCGATAAATTTCACATCTTAAATCAATAATAAAATAGTTTAAAATTGAGTCTTAAAATTAAAATGATATTTTTTTTTAAAAAAAATAATATTGATTCAAATTTGAGAATTAAAGAGTAAAATGATTTTTTTAAAGATAAAGGACAAAAACGAATTTTTACTATGAGATAAAGACCAAAGTTATAATTTAACATAAATATTCTTAGTATATTTAATTTAATTTTAAAAATAAATCTATTTTATAAAATATATTATTTTAATTATTTTAATATATTAAACATTATATTTTTAAATATTTTTATTTTTTAAGTCTTTAAAAATATCAAAATATTAGTTAAAAATTGTTTATAGATATTACTATTACCATATTTAAGAAATATTTTATTATAAACTATGAAAAAAATTAAAGTAGAGAGAATGAAAAAATTTTTTATGTTAAAATTAAATAAAATATTAAAAATTACTCCAATATTTTATAATTTTAAATTTATAAGTAATATTTTTTGCAGTAAAGTTGTTAAGGTCTTTCTAATGAAATTACTTTTTTTTCCACTAAAAAGAAGTTTTTTCACTAAAAAGATATTGTTAAAAGAATCACTCATATATATATATATATGAAAAATCTATTAAAATCTAAGTAAAAATATATAAATAATTTTATGATTAACTAAATAAATTTTCATCAAGAATCGTGATTACTTGAAATTCATAGTTAATCTCCGATAAAAGGATTGATGTATCAATCTGTGAATGAAGTGTTGAGTGAAATAGTGTCTTTTGTCCACCCTCTTCCGCCTTGAACTGTTGTTGTATCAATTAGGTTCCTTTTTGTAAGATGATAGTGGGTCTAATATTTTATTCTTACTTTAAATATTACATCAAGATTTGTGACTCCAAGATATTATAGGGTTGAGGTGTATTAAAAGTTTTTCGTATTTGATTATAGCCGTTCTTATCTTTACTTCTATCATATCTTGTTATTGAACTTTTAAGCCTTGAGATCGCATCAAAGCCTTAAGACTCTTTTGGTTTGAAAAAAATATTTATATTGATTTATTTTTATTAATAACTACAAAAAGTATTTTTACTATTTTATATAAATCTTTAAGAATTAAAAATAATACATAATTTTTGTGTGTACTAATAAAAATAAAAAAATCTTATTAAATCAAACAAGCCCTAAAATATTCCAAAATAATTTAGTTTGAATTACACTGACAGACATTTGACATTTAAATAAATAAAAAATATATAATCAATTTAACTATGTTTATAGAAAGAAAGTTATATTAAAAAAAATGTGACATTAAGATAATAGAAAGAAAAACTTTCTAGAAAAACTATTATGTAGATATGCACAAGTCAATTAATAATATATTAGTCATGACATATATGATATAAAATAACTCAACTCGTGTATTGCATGATAAAGTTGCCATCTGTATAATTTCATCAAACTATTATGTTTATAAAATATCTTATCCCTTAATTAAAAAGAAGGGGAAAAAACAACTAGCCTCTTATTTATTATGTACATTATTAATTCGAACATGTTTGGAAATTGTTAATTAGAAAATTAATTAGGCTTATCTTTTGATATTTCCCTTAGCAAACTAATTAGGATATTTCTTTACATTATCCCTCCCATGTGACACACATATTTATGCTCAAGTGTCTTATTTAAAAAATTTATTTTATAGACAATCATATTAAATATAAATATTTTTCTTAAATTCAAATTATAATACATTAGAAAATAACCTTGGAAATCAATCCTGTTAATATCACACGCATATTTTATTGGTATATATAACTTCGCATCCTAAAAAGCAAACATATGTAAAAGAAGATAAGAGCTACTTTTAAAATTAAAACTAAAATCTGACTAAACTTAATTATAAAATAAACAATAAAACTTAATGAGATAAGAACTAGAAATTTTGAGTAATATTTTAAAAGCAGCAAGCAAGTAGCAATGTAGCATGATATATATAAAGCATAATTTAATAAGACCACAACAAAGGCATTTGGTCTCGTTCAATAATAATAAAAACAATTCTTTAAATTTGACATCAAACATAATTTCTACCAGAATCCAACAAAATTATCGCTAAGAATATATGTGATTGAGACAAATTTTTTTTTTTTAAAAGATAATAATAAAAATAATAAATAAAATGAAATGCAGGGTTCATGTTTGTGGTGCATATCAAGCTTGCACCTTCTAATTTCAATGAGCACGTTGAATTTTTATACTTGTATCTATCCATATCCAGTCCTGTCCCTGGACGTGGAAGGAGCACCTACTTCCTATTATTATTATTATTCAAAAGCATTTCTGAGAACTTTTAATTGTTGACGCAATGAAATGGAAGACCATGGAAAACTTGTATCCACGTACTTGTTTGTTTCAGATTATTTTTAATAAAAATTACCTTTTGTTTTAAAAAAACATATTTTATTTTTTTATATTTAAAAATTAAAGTATAAAAATATTTTATTGTTATTTTGTGAAATCATCTTTAATAACTTATATAAAAAACAAACCTGTAATTTTTTTATTAGGTACTTAAACGATAATTTCTTTCGAAAATAAAGCATCTTCCATAATTATAATTAAACAAACAAATTTTGTTTTATATAAAATATTTTAAAAAGTTAACTAGTATTGATACATTTGGTTGAATGTTCTACTTATATTACTTGTGATTTGGGTTTGATTATTAAATTTTTATTTTTGGTAGATGCTATATAAATTTCACTTTTAATATTTGTTTAAATTGATAATTTTTTCTAGTTTTGAAAACAAATGTGTCTTTCTATAGTTTAAACTTTTAAATATTTTTAAAAATAAATAACTTTTATGTAATTTTAAAATCATTTTATTTTAAATGTTTAAACAAACGCTATTCTCTTCCATCCTAGTCTTATTCTTAATTGTTCTAACAAATTTTCTACTTTCATTAATATATATATATATATATATATATTGAGTTTTTTTAACAGAGAATGAAATATAAGAATAAAATGAAAAAAATTTGCTAGCTAAAACTTCTTTAATTTTTTTTCTTTTATATTTCATATTTTTATTTCAAAAAAAACCTAAAAAGGAAAAAACATACATTTGATTATACATACACGAAATTGAAAAACGAAGAAAGAGAAGCTAGTTGTGTGTTTGAAAAACATCTTATTTGGGACATAAAGAAAGAAAAACGAAAGATATTTTATGAAGACAAAAAGCGACCCTAGAAGAACAGAGGAAGTTTTGAATACGGTTACCGTCCTTTGCTAATTGATTATTCTGTGAGAATTGTTTTAATTCTATTAATGAGTCTCTAGTATTAATTAATAAATTAATAAAAATTATTAAGAGTATTAAATATTATATTCATATTTTTATTTTTATTATTTTTAATCACATATATTTTTTTTTTGTTAATAGTCTCATTTAAATGTGTGCATCTCTTACGGGATCTAGTCTAATAAAGTGATTTTTCACTGTGTTGTCTCTTTCTCTCTATTAATACCAAGTCGCATTACACGTGTTGTGAAATAATTCTGAATACGCAGATATGAGCCAATCTCAACCTGGCTTTATGGAGAATATTTTGTTTTAATTGAGTTTAGAATTTTTTTTTTTATTTCACTTCGTAGAGTGAGGGTGAGATCCGAGATGTGAACCTCTGAACCTGAATCCTAATATATATCTAAATTAGAAATAATAATGTATTTTTATATTTTAAATATTTTTATAATTATTAAAATATACATAAATAAATTAATTATTACAATAATCAAATGATTTAAATTGTAATAATATTTAAATAATAAAATTGAAATTAAATAATTTATTAAAATAATTTAGTTCTTAAAATTTTTATTTTAATGATTGATGTTATTATTAAATTTTATATTATTTAAATTAAAATATAGTTAGTAATTAAATATTTAATATATAATTTATTATAAATTATATGTAAATAAACTAATTTTTTCAGAATAAATTACACTCCTTTTCTTTCACAGATACTAATATTATATATTAAAATACATGACATTTTATTTTATTTTATTTCTTTTAAGTTCTCTTAAGTTTCCGTTAAATGAATTACCAAAAACATCTTTTATATTATCACCCTTCATTATGAAAATATTATACTATCATCTTTTATAGTATTAAAATATTTTTTTTTCCTTTAATAAATGTAAATATATTCATTTTAATATATAATGTATATACATATATATTTTTTATTTATAAAAATTATTTTCTAAAATTTATTTTAAATATTTTATTAAATTCTAAATATTTTATTATATATATCAATTTATCTCAATTAATTTTTTAATTATTATGAATTGTGTTAAATTTAATTATATATTTAAAAATATTTATTTTAACTATTATTATTTTCAAAAACACATTTTAAAATAATTAAATTAAAATTATATATATAGGTAAAATAAAATTAGATATTAAGGTAGTATTTAATTGATGTTATTAATATAAGTTTTTATAAATATTTAAATAAATTAGTATTTTTATATAGTATTATTTATTAATTTTCAAAAATGTTATTAAATATTACATTTATTTTATTTAATAAAATTAATGCTAATATATGCATATTTAACATACAAATTTTTAAATAAATCTATTTATGCTAAAAATCTATTACTAAATGTGATTATTAAAATTTTAATACTTATATATATATATATATATATATAATATAATATAATTAAATTTTATTATTTTATTACTTTTATAAAAGTTAGTTTATAAAATATTTTTAAATACAAATATTCAAAATTATATATGAATGGATGAATGATAACTTAATAAATTAAAAATATTTTAATATATATTTTAACTAAAATATATTTTAAAATCTTATATAAGTATTTTTTATTTATGTTAAGTTAAATAGACTAAATTATCTATTTAAAATAAAAAAAAGTAATAATATAATACTTACATCGATTTTTTCAAAAAAAAAATATAATTTATTATATATCTCAAAAAAAAAATTAATGTAATACTCATATCTCTTTAAGAAATAAAATATAATACCTACCTATCTTAGGGATAACAATATAATTTATTTATTTATTTTAATGTCCAAAGTTTTCCATACATTTCCATAACCTCAAGAAAATAAGATTGAATTTTAATTTTTCATCCTTGTATCTTTTAAACCTGTTTCACCTTCGGTGTGGTTAGGGGTAGTGAAACTGACCTCGAGTCTACGACAGTTGCCATTCTTAGATGAGAGTTACATTTTTAATAAGAAAATGCAAAGACATTATTTTTTAATGTTAAAATTAATTATTAAGATTTTAAAATTTATTTTATTGAAAACATATATGCATTTTATTATAATTCTGATGATTATTTTTTAATTTATAATTTTAACTTTATACTTTATTTCTAAAATATATCTTTCATTTGATCACTTCATATGAGTAAATTTACTACTACTAGTATGTTTGGATGAATTATTTAAGGAAAAGTAATTTTTAAAAAGGATTTAAAATTCTTTGGACTATAATTTGTTGTTTGGATATTTTATTAAACAAAATTAAAAAAATTTAAAAAAAAATAATTGGCTAAAATTTAAGAATTGTAATTTAGAATTTTTTTTCAAAGTACATATTAATTATTTCGAAAAATATGGAGATGACATTATGTTTTAACTATCCTATCTCTAAACTTGAGAGTTCCATTCCATTAGGGAAGATCATTACCTCAAAGAATGTGTATCGAATAACTTCAATCTTATTCGAATTTTTTTTTCAAATAACTTCAATCTTATTCGAATTTTTTTTTCAAAAAATGTGTCAAGTCTGACTTTTATCAAGATTTCTTATTGAATTTCAATTTAATTCCATCTTCTAATTATTTCTCAATCTCTTAATTAATCATACAAGAAACATGGTGTTACATTAGGGAAGCTCTCTATAGCTCCTCTAGTTGGGCGAGGATGATATCTCATTCAGCGAGTAAGGATGAAACTTAGTGTTTAAGTCTCAATGGCTTAGCTCGTTAGGTGAATAGAGCATTCCCTGAGCAATTAAACAAGAAAAGAGTTCCTCATGGCTCTGTTAGCTGGGCAAGGCTTTGTAGTCGTTAAGTAAGAGCATACCTGAGAGTCTATCCTCATTGTGAGTAGGATTTGTTAGGTGAATCAAGTGATTATAAGAAAACTTTCCTATTTCAGAAATATAACTTTTCACCTCTTTATCAATGTCACAACCTATGTTTGCGACGGATAACCGACTCACTCAGATCTTCCAACCGAATGCCTTTCGGCCGTCTGGAGTCGCCACCTACGTTTTTCTGGAACCTAGGGAAACCTAAGGAAAGGCGGGTCTGACGTCAGAGGCATGGGTTCGGGAGTTGGTTACACGCTAAGGGGCATAGGGGCCCCCTAGCGTGTCTATCACTGATAGTTACCCCTTGGCTAGCAGTATAGGCAGAGGATGTCATTTATATTTGGGCGATGCTCTTGGTTTAAGTCTTGGGAAGGGGAAAGTCCGGGTGAGGTGTTGTTGGGTTCTGGGATTTAGGATTGGAGGTTTTGGGGTTTGTGGTCATTGACTTGATAGAGGTGTGCCCTCTAGGCCTACGTACCTCGGTTGCAGAGGGTTCAAAGTCCACGTAGTTCTGGGAGTCTAGGCAAGTGAGGGGTTAGGTTGGACGTGGTCTCATCATATTCGGCCGAGTGGGTAACGGTCGAGGGATTCCGGCCGAGACGTGCTCGGCTTGGGGTGGGGTTTAGGTTCCATTTTGGTTTGACGTTTACCGGGCTAAAAGGGTTGGGGGAGGATCGTGCTTGATGATGTGAGCTGTATCATGCTAACCAAGAAAGAAAAGGGGAGCCAACCAACCTGGATATCGAAGTGAGTAGATGACCCTTTGCTTGTGGACCAATACTTGGTTTGCCCTTGATGCGGACTTAGGGCGCTTCTTTTCTTCTTTAGTAATTAAATCTTTTTCGCCTCTTCTCTTCGTTCTGTCTTCTCCTCCTCGTTGTCCCCTTTCTCCTCGTAGCGAGGGGTTTATATAGGCTTGGGCGGTGGTGGGGTGGTTTCTCTTGGGCGGTGATTAGAGTTGGGCTGGTAAAACGGAGATCACTCAGCGTGGGGAGTGGGTGGTTGAGATTCCTAATATCTTGGGTGATTTGGATAGGATTGACTCGGTCTCGGTAGGGATTCTCTGAGGTCTTGTGGGTTGGATAAGGTTGACTTGGTCTCGGTTGAGATTCTCCTGAGAATCCGAGTTGGTTGAGATTTTGTTTGACTCGGCTGAGAATCCGAGAGGTGAGTGGATTCGGTCTAGGTTTGACTGGGTCCAGGTGGTTGCCTGGGTTGACTCAGGGGAGGTCTTGGTCCATTCTCGTAAACTGGGCGGGACCAATTTGGGGTATAACAATCAATAATATACTTCCTAAAAATCTTAAAAAAAAGATATAGACATTTACGTTGGGTAGGATGTGGTAAAAGACTAAAGTGTAATTTCAAATGAATTGAAATTCATAATACTTGAAATGCTAATATTTGTTGATGAATGGATAATGAATGATATTATTAATGTAGGGTGTCATTTTGAAGAATTGGTTGGTGAACCATTTCTTGTTGTGATGATGATTCAATTTGCCTTAAAGGTGGTCATGATGAGATGCACCGATGGTGGATACAAGTTGTTAGTATCCAAGTTCAAGGAAATTGAAAATAATCTTAGGATTACTATTGTTGTGTGCTTTATAAGTCCGATTACATACACTAAAACGAGTAGACACATAAGTTATTGGGCCACCATGGAGTTGGTACTTAAATTCAGGATTCATAACCTAGTGTTAGAAGGAAAAGTCAGCTAATGGTGAATGGCCTAGTATGAACGGGAGATTCCACCAGGGATCACATAGTCCTTGCAAACCTTGACTGTGGTAAAGTCATGCCCATGTACATCTATCTTGACCAATATCACTATCAACTTCCATAAGATCCTATTCTACTTTCCCCTAATGAAAGATGGTTATGTTAAGGAAGTATTTGAAACGATTGCTCAACTTATAGAATCTTCATAGAGTTGTGTGTGTGTTATGAGAATGTGCTAATAGGTGTGTATGATTGTTGTATTTGTTGAGAATTGAGGTTCCCTACTAAATGAATATAGGGTTTCTATACCCAAACTAATATATGATATGTATATTGTGTTGTACATTTATGCCTTACTTTTTAAGATATAAGAATATTCTAAAGTAAGTTTACCCTTATTATGTTTTGTATGTGTATCACTGCGATGACCTTAAATGACGTGTTCATGGGGTGCAAATGTTGAGGCCACCTAGAGGATCGAACACCAGTCGCATGCCGAAGAACTGAGTGTATGTGGGGCATTTTACCCTGTGCTTCAACAAAACTATAATGGATACAAGTAAAGCCTAGAGGATTGACCTTATGCTTCAACAAGAATGGTATCATGGTAAACTGATAGTGGAGTACGTTCTAGCAGGCATAACATGGTTCACTATCACGTTTTGTACTCACCTAAGCATATGGCTACTGATATAGGTCATGTGGAGCAGGTTGATGCACCTCACACGAGATGAGCTCACTAGGAACAACAATCGCCATCCTCTTGTCCCAATCCTTATCCCTATTATTTTAGGACTGTTCCTCTAGAGGTCCACGGACATGATGGAGCTTTTTCTTCTACACCCTTGCCGCAATAGTCATCTGTTTATTTTATGTTTAGTTGTAGGAACCATTTCAAGGTGTTTTGATGTATATATATTCTTTTGGGAAGTTTATTATAGGCCCCCAACTTTAGTTTCTTTATGTTTTTTTTATGATCTCTGAATGTAAGTACTAGGTAGAATAAACTCTCCTTTTTGTAATCCAAACTATTTTAAATGAGTTTTAATGAATGTACATGACATTCATGTTTTTCAATCAATATTTTACCTATATGTGCAAGTGTAGTTATGCTTTCATGATTGACATTTATATGTGTTATCATGAATCAAGAAAAAAATTATATGCTCTTTTTATAATTAAATTAATTTAAGATTTTACTTAAAATTAATTTTTGCACGTTGTCATTGTTTATAAATTGTGAAAATAGCAAGTCATTACAATGGATGGAACAAAGGATCATGATGAGCTAACTCCAAAAACCCATCCTCAATTCAAATTGAGGTTGTAACTCACCTACACGAAATTGGAATCTTTAATAATTGTTGGTCAGCTATACGATAATGAATTTGTTCTGAGAACTATACTCATCTAATAAAGTCCAAATTTGGATCTCATTTCAATACCAAGAAGAACTCAATTAAGTTCTTAAGAAAATGGGTGAAAACCAAGAACAAGAATAAAAGCACAAAGTGGATTAAAATAAAAGATGATTCCACCATAAAGATGCAATCCTTGATAAGGAAGATGAGAATTCGTCACAATACTCTTAGGAATCTTAATGAGAATTAATGTTCTTCACTAAGAACAAAGAGAGAACTAGTCTCATAAGCTTAAAGCTCAAATTCATTCAATGTTTAAAAATGTTCTTTGTACATGTGGTTTAAGGTTTATATATGGTCACCTCAATCAAACTTAGCACTAATCCTAATCCTACTCTAATCATGGCCCAAAGGCAAGTAAAGTGTGCTTGAGAAACTTCAAGGAAAAGTGTGCTTTAGAAGTTTCAAAGGATAGTGTGCTTGAGAAGCTTCAAGGAAAAGTATGCTTGTGAAGCTTCAAGGAAAATGTGCTTGAGAAACTTCAAGGAAAAGTGTGCTTGAGAAGTTTGAAGGAAAGTATGTTTGAGAAGTTTGAAGGAAAGTGTGTCTAAGAAGCTTGGGTAACCTTCCAAGCTTCCCTTGTAAACTTTCTTCTCGCTCAAGTGTTGTCCCAAGGAAGGAATTGGGCCAAAAGCCCATTAGAGACGAAATTGACGACAGAAACAACAACAAAACCCATTTGTGACAGAAACAACAACAAAACCCATTTGTGACAAAAACAACGTTAGCAACGAAAATAGTATTAGTGATGGAAAAGTTCAGTTACTAGAGTCCTGACAATTCACAAGTTTAAGGCTAAATTTCTAAATGAAAAACAAAGGTTCAAAACTCTATACAAATCAGCCAATACAAGCCCAAAAAACCCTATTCAAAGAGCTACACTTTATCTAAAAGGCTCTCTACTTGGCCTATAAAATATGTATACAAGTGTGAATTTTTATTTAGCTCCTTCTTCTCTTGGGAGTGTTTCCAATTCCCCTTGGAGCCTCTTGATCTTCCTTCTTTGATGCCTATCAATGAGCCTTACACAAGCTCCTTGAATGATTCTTACCATATCCTCTCTCCCCCATATCCATATCATTCTCTCCTTTTTGAAGAGAACTTAACATCAAATTTTGATCCTTGGTATCTACAACAAGAGAGACAAAGATTAAGCATATGTAATAGTAAAGGAAAGAGGATCCTCCATCATAGACCATCCATGCCCCTCCTGTATCAAAGGGAAGAATGAGATATCTTCCAAATATTCCACCAAGGGACCTATGTAAAACGTGTCTATGGAAGACATTAGCCACAATGTGCAATATTAAAGAAGATAGTTCCATGGTAACATGCAAAAATGTATTAAATGCACTAGAATAGAACCTATTTGCATAAATCTTATGAATACTTGGCATGAGACTATAAGAGGTCCTTTTGGAGCTTTAAGAGCTCTTGAAAGGTGGATCCCATCAGAGGTCTCCAAGCTCTCTTCCAATTTGCTTCAATCCTAAAAGTAGAGAGGATGAAGAGTAAGTATAATTCAGAAGGTGTTTGTAAACGCGAGTTCTTCTTTATTATTATCACCTTTCTAATCCATCCAATTTTCATGGGCAAGCTCTCTTTTGGTTGTAATAAAATTATTACAAAACAAGATAAAAATTCTAACTCTATGGAACTTTAATCCCATGAAAGACAAGTCTCTTATTTCCTTTTTGACTATTCACTAGACCACTAAGATCAAATACAAATTTAAAGAATTCATCACCCATATTTTGTCATGAAATATATAGTATAAAAGGCAACATCTTAAGAATAGGTGAGACAATTTCAATGCATTCATCATACTTTTATTCACATCTTGCTCAATATAAAATTTTAAAAAATATATATGCAATGCATTCTAATATTTTTGAAAGTCTAATAGTTCCATTAAGTTCCTACCATAAACTTCCTCAAAATCAAATAATAACAAATTGAGCACACAAAAAATTATATCTCTAATTACATGTTTTCAAACCTATGAAATTAATTAGGTCTACTCCTTTCATAAAAATTAACAAATATGGAAGATGTCTCATTAAAACGACACATAATTCTCAAGAAAATGCACAAACCACATCTAATAAGAATTTTACATCTTTATCTACAAAATATGAATCTTTATCTACAAAATATGAAGTTGAAATCTTTAATAATTATTAGTCAATCATAGAATAATAAATTTGTTGCTCATCACATTATAAGAGTTCCTTATATTTAAAATTATTACCTTAACTATAAGAAAAGAACGTTGAAAACAATATTGTGGTATCGAAAGATGTGACCAAATCAAGAATAGCTAATATATGTAGAAATATTTTTTTATGCTAAATATGATTTTTTTTAATTTTTATGTTCTTTTTTCAAAAATCTTAAAAATCTAATATAAGTATATAACATATCAACGGGGATATTGCCGGATTAATTTGTAGTGGGGTTATCGTGGTTATATCATTCATTAATTATTCAATAACATCTATTTATTCTTCCGTATATTCTACACAAATTATTGTAACATCTATTTATTCTTTCGATATATTCTATACAAAACATCACAATTTTGTAAGTTTAATTTCAATATATTAACTGGTTAGAAATAATTTTAAATATTTTTTAAAAATTAATAATTTTATTATAGATGTAATTATAATATAATGACAATACTATAAAAATTAATATGATTATTTAATTATAAATTATCGTACATAATAAAACTATTAATTTTTATAATGATTGTGTACTTTAAAATAATTTATACTAACAATATGTAAATATTCTTAATAATATGTAAATATTCTTAATAATATATAATATTAAATAGTGATTAGTCTCTATTTTTTACTTATTATAAAAATATCTACTCAATCGATATTGTTTTAATTATTTTTTTAATAACACACTGCCAAACTAAACAGTAACAATTTTAGCCTTTATTAGATTTTGTCGTTACATACGAAATAAAATATATAAAGTTTCACATGGGCTGCTACCTTGATGCATGAAAGATTTATAAATAATAACCACCGTGCTATCATGATTGTGATCGAAAGTTAATTTTTAACTATCATTTTAATTGTCAAGTGGCTTACGCATCTTTTCTGAAAATATCATCATTGTGTTTGGAAAAAAAAAAAATACTTGAACCAACTTATTCGCAAAAGATTCGAAATATAAATTTTTTCTACTATTCACAAACTTTGATAAATATAAACTGAAGTTAGTAATAATAAAATTTTATTGAATATGTCGATATGTCCGAGTGGTTAAGGAGACAGACTTGAAATCTGTTGGGTTACGCCCGCGCAGGTTCGAACCCTGCTGTCGACGAATTTTTTCTTTATTTCAAATTATTATTTTTTTCTTTATCTCATTACTTGATCTTGTCTATTCTTTCAATTTATTTCTTTTATCTCTACTTTTAAATTAAATTTTATTTTTTTAAAAAATTATTAATAGTTAAAAATAATTTCTTATCACAATTTAAATTATTTATTATGAATTTTAATTATAATATAATTAAATATTCAAACTATTTGTTTATTATACATTTTAATTATATAAAAATACATTTATCCTAAAATACTAGTTGCAATAATATTAACTTTTTGTTTATCTAAATTTAAAAAAATTTAATTTTATATAGTGTATTAATATTTAAATTTTAAATAAATTAAAATTGAAATAAAGTTTAAGTGATAATATTAGAAAGAAATAAAAAATTATAAATAAAAATATAATAAAATACTCAATATAAATAGAAGTCAACATGACCTAAATAAGAGAGGGTATCTCCAAAATATTATGTTCAAGAGTGATAAGTAAAATTTTTAATACAAAAAATTATTATTATTAATTTGTTGTAAATGGCTGCATGGACCTGTCATGGTTTCAAACAAGCCCTATGCAGGTTTATATTGTTGCATTCAGTTCTATCAGTTGATTGATAAGGTCACCCGATTTATTTAATACCATTGCGTTAAAAAGATTATGGAGATTTTAACTACTGATTCATATAAAAAAAAAGTACCTTCTTCATGTATGTTTTGAAAGACCTTTTGATTGAATGCGATGTTTTTACTGCAACATTCATGTAAAACTCATTGTTTATGTTGCTGCATACTTATTATACTTTAAGTTATTATATTTTTTTCTTTTTTTTTGCGTTAGGTGACAAGATATCATAGAATATACATGAGAGAAGAATATAATAAGATAAAAAAAATATAACAACAGTATGATATACTTTAATAATATTCGATATTTTGTGTATATAGATAATGATAAATACGATATAAATTATATTGAAATAGCAAAATTATTGTTTGATTAAAATTATATATAATTATTTTAAATATAACTTTTAATTCACTTGTTTAATTTTTTAAATATAAAAATTATAAAAATTATAATTTTAATTAAATTATACAAAAATATTATTTTATTTATCTACTTTTTTAAATTATAAAAATTATATATTTTTAAGTTATAATTATTATTCAGATATTTTTTTGAAAAATATTTGTATAATAATTATTTAATTTTTAGTTAATAATATTAATAATATACTTTAAATGTACATGTTAAAATTATTATAAATATATTTAAGATAATATTTCAAATATAATTTATATATAATAAATGCATATATATTGTTATATTATATATATATATATATATATATATATATATATATATATATATATATATATATATATATATATATATATGTTCTGATATGTAATTAGAATACAGAATCAGCAATTTGGTTTCTTCATGGACCTTAGGATACATATATATTTCCTCTATATTTTCTCTTTCCTATTAGGGTTTGTCTCCTAACTTCCTAAGGTATTGGACAACATGACAAAAGGTGCTAGGGACATGTCAAGGGCAAAACGACATGTCTCAAGCCTTTTTTTGACATGTCAGTTACCATCCGTCCTTGCTAGAGGGTAATACAGGTCGTTTTAGTGTTCATGCCTGGATTCTTGGTGCGGAACCGCAAAGTTTTCATAAGGTATAAGTGTGGAACTGACTGAGAGTGACTCAGTTTGTTGGAATGGATTTGGCTGACCGAGATGGACTCAATTGTCAGGAGGGCTGAAAGTCGACTGGTACACAACCCCTTAGTGTCGAGTAAAGCGATAGACACTTTCAATATGGCCGTCTGGTTGAAGTCATTACCCCTCCAAGCTCACCTGTGCCTTAGCTGCTCTAGGCTGTGATTGCTGACCAATATATCTCGATTTTATTTAGTAAAGTACCTACGACGTTTATATCTTGATGATGACCTTCAACTTTTGTGTTGGGTTCTACGTGATCGTTTTACTAACACTTACCTTTTGTGGGCCTTATGCCCTTATAGGTCTTATATTAGTGTTAGATTTTTTTGCTCTGCATATTGGCCACCTCTTATGGGTCTTAGATTTTTTCCCTGGGCACTGGCCGCCTCTTAGGGGTCTTAGATTTTTGTCTTAGGCACTGGCCACCCCTTATGTGTCTTAGATTTTTGCCTTAGGCACTAACCGCCTCTTACGGGTCTTGAATTTTTTCCTTGGGCACTAGCCGCCTCTTATGGGTCATAGATTTTTTCCCTGGGCACTGGATACATCTTATGGGTCTTAGATTTTTGCCCTGGACATTGACCGCCTCTTATGGGTCTTAGATTTTTGCCTTGGGTACTGGTCGCCTCTTATGGGTCTTAGATTTTTTGCCTTGTGCACTAGCCGCCTCTTATGAGTCTTAGATGCCATGAGCAATGGCTGCCTCTTACGGGTCTTGAACTTTTGCCTTGGGCATTGGTCGCCTTTTACGGGTCTTAGATGCCTTGGGTACTGGCTACCTCTTATAAGTCTTAGATTTTTACCTTGGGCATTGGCCGCCTCTTACGAGTCTTAGATGCCTTGGGCACTGGCTGCCTCTTACAGGTCTTGGATGTCCTAGGCACTGGCTGCCTCTTACGGGTCTTGGATGAGGTAGGTAGCCGAAATCTTTTTTGATACTTGCACAAAATTTGAGCTATGACCCTGCATATTTAAGGTAAGAAGCTTAGTTATGATATATACTTGCTTACCTCAGTAGCCCGTGATAGATCCAGCCATGACAAATATACTACATTGTTTTTTCATGCCTCATGCTGGGTATTATGATATGGTTGGCCATGGTGATTATGGTGCTTTATATATCCAACCAATCGTAGCAATTGATGAAAGGATATGGCCGAAATAGGCCGGGGCCTCTAAAACTTGTTATTTTTCACAAGGATATGGCTGTCTATACTTTGGATGATGTAAGGAGAAGTACTAAGAATCTTAAATAAGAAATATATCACATGTTATGGTGCCTCAACATTGTATATAAATGAGCTTTCAAGAATTCCCAACGGTGGGCACCAATGTTCTGATCTACAATTAGAATACAGAATCAACAACCTGGTTTCTTCATGGACCTTAGAATACATATATACCTCCTCTCTATTTTCTATTTTCTATTAGGATTTGTCCCCTAGCTTCCTATGATATTGGACAACACGACAAAAGGTGTTAGGGACATGTTAGGGGCAAAATGGTATGTCTCAAGCCTTGCCCCTGATATGTCAGTTACCATCCGCCCTTATTAGAGGGTAGTACAAGTTGTTGTAATGTTTATGTGTGGATCTTTGGTGCGGGATTGTAGAGTGTTCATAAGGTATAAGTGTGAAACTGACCGAGAGTGACTCGGTTGGCCGGGATGGATTTGGCTGCCCAGGATGACTCGGTTGCCGGGAGTAACTCAACTGGCTGGGACAAACTTGGTTGATTGGGATGGACTCGGTTGTCGGGAGGGCTAAAAGTCGACTGGTACATAGTCCCCTAGTGCTGAGTGAAGCGATATGGAAAACAGGTTGAGGTGAGCCTGACTAACTTGACTCGACTATTCGGGAGTGATTCAACTGGTCGGGATGGATTCGGCAGGCTGGGATGGACTCAGTTGTCGGGAGGGCTGAAAATCGACTGGTACATAACCCCAATGCTGAGTGAAGCAATAGGTACTTTGTATTGGAAAATGGGCCGAGGTGAGCTTGACTGACCAGGGAGTGACTCGACTGCCCGAGAGCGATTTAACTAGCTGAGATGGATTTAGCTCGGCTGACTGAGATAGACTCAACTGGCGAGAAAAACTCGACTAGGTGGGAGAGTTGAAGACCGACCAGTACAATATATATTTTATTTCATATATTATATTAGTTATATTATATATATAATATATATTGTATATAAATTATTATATATTATATATTATTATATAATATATGAAGAAATTAAAACACTCTACTCTATTCTATTACAACACTTCCTAATTCAATTCCTTATTTAAAATAAAAAATACATTAGACCAATATAATAAAATAAGATATAAAATAAAACTATTAAATATTATTGACCCAACTCATAATAAATTGTAATAGAATATGATTGTTATCTTATTATTTCTTTTCATATCCAAAATGAGCATTTAATAAAAGGGTAGAGTTGGAGAAATGTGTGAGATAAGACGTGTGAGCCACGATCATTAGATTAAAAATGGATAAGATATTAGAATTAAGAAAGTTTTTAAAATTAAACTAGTTATTGTATTATTAAAAACAATAATTCGAGATTTAATTTTCTACCTATAATTAAACTATGACTAAATTGGTGCAATTAAATAGTAAATTTTTAATATATTATATTAATTAATATTAAAAAAATAAAATAATATTCATTCATAACTTCACATTATTAAAAACTAAACTCCAGTTATAAATATCATAACTCATAACCTATAATATAAGGTGGTTTTGGATATAATTCTTAATAAATTCGCATAGAAGAACAAAATAAAAACATAAAAATATATGATTTTTTTATAAAGTAAAATTAATTTATTTATAATTTAAAAATAAATTTTTTAAAAAGTTAATATAAAAGAATTTAATATATATATAATCTAATTTTAACTTATAAAAATATATTTTATTTATTTTTATAAATATTTATGGAAATATTAATTAAAATAGATATATAATATTTAAAATTAAACATCAAATTAAACATGTGATATCATTTATGTATAATTGTAGAGCATTTATGTATAATTGTAGAGCCTCCAACTAGGACGGCCGTGAAGGTACGTTGGCAGGAGCGACCATTCTCAACCATGGCCGGAGGGTAAAGTAAAAATAAAAATATATATACTGGAATAGTAATTTTTTATACTTTTTATAAATAATTGAATTTATTATTTTATATATTATATTTTCATTTCTATATCTAAAATAAACAAATATGTAATTATACAATATTTTTTTGTTGTTATTTTATTTAATATATTTTATTCATAAATTAATGTTAATTAAATTTTAACTCACTTTGATATATATAAAAAATGGAGTGTATATGTAAAAATGATTATATTTAAAGTTTTTATTTTTTCAGTCAAATAAAAAATACAAACTAAAAATTTAATTATAAAAAATTATTCATATAGTATAAATTAAATTTTCTAACTTTAACAGTAGAGTTCTCGCTCTCTCAATCAAAGTATGCTCCTTCAAATATATATTTTTTCAATAATTTCAAACTACTATCTTTTATATATATATATATATATATATATATATATATATATATATATATATATATATATAATTTCTTAAGTGTCTATTAATTTTAATTTAAAAATAATTCTATATCACAATTTAAACTATTTATTATATATTTAAAATATTTATTTATTATGAAATAATCATAATTGTAAAACAATAACCAAAATACTACTTAAAATTAAATATTAATATATTAACAAAGAACAAACCTACACGGAAGATTTAATATTAAATAATAATATTTTATTGATCATATACATTTATATAAAAATAAATTAAATAAAAATGTTAATTCTACGTATTGACATGTATATAATATATTTCTTAATTTTAGTCTTTCTATAATTTTATTGATTCACGTAATACTAATGTATCTTGAAAAAAATATTTAAAAAATAAATAAAACTTTCAACTTTTACACAATAAAAAAACTATAATCACTAAACTAAAAGATTTACTTAGTTTATGATGTAATATATAAATTATATATAGTATTTTAGAAATATTAAATGTATTTAATTATTTGTTTATTTAATAAGTAAGAGATTTTATGAAAAAAATATTTTAAAAGTGTTTAGATATGTTTTACATATATTGAAATTTCACAATTTTGAAAAATATATTTTATAGAATTATAAATTAAATTAAATTCTATGTATTATGAATTTTAAATTATATTATATAATTTTATAAATTATTTTTATTACAATAAAATTATAAATTTAATAAATCTATATAATTTATAAATAAGTATAATAGATAACCATTTATATAAATTAATATTTTATTTTAATAGTAATTAACATTATTATAAAATTAATATTAATATAAATAATTTAATTATCATCACTATTTAAAATTAAATCAAATTAAAACTAATAAAAATATATACTTATTTAAACACAAATAAGAATATTATTAATGCAAAAAATATATATAAGGAAAGAGGAAGAATCCATTTACTCAAAGATAATTATAAAAAAGTTACTCCTTAATAAGATGTGCCACATGTTAAAGTTGTTAAATTGCAAAAAAAATAAACGGTAAAAATAAAAGTAACTCTCCTTGAATTACTCTTTGAATAAATGAATTTTCTCTCATAAGAAAAATATAAACACAACATATATAAATATTCATAAATATTATAAAATATTCTTTACATGATAATAAGTCAAGTTTTGCTTTTATGAAAAAGAAATTAACATATATAATCAATAAATAACTAAAATTATTAATATATAAATTCTTCTTTTTATCTTTCCTTTGAATATCCTCTTATAAACTAGTTGAGCCGTTATTAGTTGATCACAAATAAAATTTTAGTTTACTATAGTTTTTCATATACAAAAGAAGGTAATGAAATTAATCACCGATACGTATGTTCAAGCACATAGGCCAACCAATTATTAAGTCAAATTATAATGGAACAACAACCTTTTTTCTATTACATATTTTGCTATAACATAAAATAATTAAAAGCAACTTACTAAAGCAAGCACCGATTACATGACCCAAATCAATTCTTTCTGTCAAATACAAAACTAAATCCCCCATGTAATGCACCCAACCTCGAATGTATAGAAAAGAAAAAGCAAAAACTAACGAAACACTTCTAATATATGTTCACCCCTAATAATAATTAAAATAGTTCAAAAATAAATATGGACTAGAACTTGAAAAAAAATCATTCACAACTCATTTATTAGCAACTAAGTTAGTAGTTGCATATATAACTTTGTCATCAAGTCTAGATTTAGTATAGTAATGGATCAAAACACCCATTAATTAATAATTCAATATACTAAAACTTTTTAAGACTTTCCACCCTTATTTCATTTTTATACTTTAAGACTTTCTACGTTCATTTGTTAATTTAATGTAAACCTATAATAAACTTTTTAGATAATTTGCTCTTTTTATTGATCACCTCATTTATTCTTACTTGATTTCTTCAAAAAGCAACTTCTTGAACTCTCATCAATTAAAAAATAAATATAATCATAATTATAACTTATGATTAATAATGGTAAATAAATTATTATTATAATTTATAAATCATACGAATAAATTATACATAAACTTGATGGGAAAAGTCACTACTTTGATGATGGGAAGGTAGTACGATACTGGAAACACCAATAAGGCATCACCAATGTGGTGACACAACGCAGCGGATAAAAATTTCCCTAACTTGCAAGAATCACTAAGGAGTAACAACAAATGAGAATAAAGTAATAATGAGAAGAATCACAGAAGAGAGAGACCAATATTTTTAACGTGGAAAAATGTCCTCAAAGTGAAGAGTAAAAAAACCACGGGTCGTCCAGATTAAAAAAATTAATCCATTATGATTAATTAAGAGTACAAGAGTTATTTTCTATATCTCTCACTCACTCTGTGAAAAATTCACTCTCTCTCAATCTCCAAATCTGACCTTGTCTCCTTTATAAGAGAGACCTAGTGGGCTTGAGAGTATTGGGCTTTTGTCTACATAGTTGGGAGCCCAAAAATAACCCAACATATCCCCCATCACAACTATGTGGAGGTAATCGTCAGTACGACGATCTCACAACAAGCTTCAAACTTCCCTCTTGGAACTACCTTGGTCATCATGTCAGCACCATTATCATCAGTATGAACTTTAGCCAACTCCAACAGCTTAGCATCCAAAGCATCACGTATCCAATGATACCTCACATCAATATGCTTGGACCGAGAATGAAAAGTTGAATTATTACCAAGATGAATTGCACTCTGACTATCACAAAATAACAAGTACTTGTCCTAAACAAAACTAAGCTCGTGCAAGAATTTTTCCACCCAAAGCAACTCCTTGCATGCTTCTGTAATGCCAATAAACTCTGTCTCGGTAGTGGACAAAGCAACACACTTTTGCAATTTAGATTGCCAAGCCACAGCTCCCCTTGCAAACTTAATCAAATAGCCCGAAGTGGACTTTCTAGAATCAATGTCTCCAGCCATATCTGAGTCTGAGTAACCTACCAAAGTAGGCTTATCACCTCCAAAACAAAGCCTCAAATCACTAGTACCATGAAGATACCTCAAGATCCATTTCACAACATTCCAGTGCTCTCTACCTGGATTAGACAAAAATCTACTGACAGTACCAACAACATGTGCAATATTTGGTCTTGTACACACCATTGCATACACCAAACTATCCACTGCAGATGCATAAGGAACTCTGCTCATATTAGTCTTCTCAGCTTCATTTGAAGGGCTATGTCCAGAACTCAATCTAAAATGAGCAACAAGAGGATTGCTCACTGCTTTAGCATTTTTCATATGGAATCTTTGCAAAACCCTTTTAACATAGTGTTCCTATGACAACCAAAGTTTCTTTGCTTGTCTATCACGAATGATTCTTATACCAAGAATCTGTTTAGCAGCTCCCATGTCTTTCATAACAAATGACTCACTCAATTGCTTCTTCAACCTGTCAATTCTGGAAATACTTTTCCCAACAATAAGCATGTCATCAACATACAACAACAAGATAATGAAGTCATCATCAGAAAATTTTCTAACAAATACACAGTGATCAGAAGTAGTCTTCTTGTAGCCTTGCTCACACATAACAGACTCAAACTTCTTGTACCACTGCCTTGGAGCTTGCTTCAGACCATACAAGCTCTTTTTGAGCCCGCACACATAGTCTTCCTTTCCACTAATTTGAAAACCATCAGGTTGCTTCACGTATATCTCTTCCTCCAAATCACCATGAAGGAAAACTGTTTTTACATCCATGTGCTCAACCTCCAGATCAAAGGTAGCAACTAAACTCAGCACAATTCTGGTGGATGACATCTTCACCACGGGAGAGAAAATCTCATTGAAGTCAACACCTTTTCTCTATCTAAAGCCTTTCACTACTAATCTGGCTTTATACCTTGGATATGAAGAGTTACTCTCTTGCTTTATCCTATAAATCCACCTATTTTCCAAGACCTTCTTGTCATTAGGCAACTTCACCAAATCATAAGTGTAATTATCATACAAAGACTTTATTTCATCTTGCATTGCATCCATCCACTTTTGCTTTTCTTCACTCTCCATGGCTTCCTGGTAACATTTAGGTTCTTCTCCATCTGTTAAGGTCACATACTCATCAGAAGTATACCTTGTAGATGATTGTCTCTACCTATTAGACCTCCTGAGTTGGACTGGAGGTGGTTCAGAAGCATCACCCAGATTCTCATCTTGTGACATCTCTTGTTCCTCTTCAACATCATCATCAAGAGGAATATCAAAACCATCTCCAAGCTGCTGATCACCAACATAATTATGTTGATCACCATTTTGAACATTATTATCAGTAGTATCCAGATCATCTATAGGCATCCAAACTGGATCAATTTCAGACAAATTATTGTCTTTCTTAGGAGTAGACTTCTTTTCCTTATCAATATCTTCAATGGTTTGATCTTCCATGAATTGCACATCACAACTTTTGACAAGTTTCTTCTCAACAGGATCAAACATCTTGTAACCATACTCATCAAGACCATACCCAATGAAGATACACTGCCTAGTCTTCATATCCAACTTGGATCTTTCATCCTTTGGAACATGCACAAAGGCCTTACAACCGAAGACTCGTAAATGATCATACTTGACATTTTTGCCAAACCAAATCTTGTCTGGAACCTCAGTATTCAAAGCAACTGCAGGACTGAGATTTATAACATGCATTGCTGTGTAAAGTGCCTCGGCCCAGAAATGCTTAGGTAACCTTGCTTCAGAAAGCATGTACCTAACCCTCTCAATCAATGTCTTGTTCATCCTCTCTGCTAAGCCATTCAACTGAGGAGTTTTAGGAGGAGTCTTTTCATGTCTGATACCCTGCTGCCTGCAATATACATCAAATGGTCCACAATATTCACCACTATTGTCAGAACGAATACATTTCACCTTGCTTGATTGTCTCTCAACCAAAGCCTGGAATTGTTTGAACTTCTCCAACACTTGGTCCTTTGTCTTCAAAACATAGACCTAGAGCTTCTTAGAACAATCATCAATAAAGGTAACAAAATAAAGTGCACCACTAAATGACTTTACCTTCAATGGGCCACAAACATCAGAATGCACCAATTCTAGCAACTTTAACTTCCTTGAGGGAGGATGCTTCTTAAAGGATACTCTAGTTTGCTTACCAGCCATGCAATGAGAACACTTCTCCAACTCTGCATTCTTCAATCCTGGAAGCATGTCCTTTTTGGCTAAACAATTCAACCCTTTTCACTGATATGACTAAGCCTTCGGTATCACAAAGATGCCTCCATATCCATGGCATTCACACTATCTTTAGCAACCATAGCTTTTGTCCAATATAGTTTAGAAATTTTCTCCCTTCTGGCCATAACCAAGTTACCTTTGGTGAGTTTCCATTTTCCATGACCAAAGTGATTATCATAACCACCATCATCAAGCATATGCATAGATATCAAATTAAAGCGAACATCTGTAGCATGTTTGACTCCTCTAAGCCACAATTGTATTCTTGTGTTGGTTTGCAAGCAAACATCACCAACACCGATCATCTTGGTCACACCATCATTACCCATCTTCAACACTCCAAAATCACCTGTAGTGTAAGATGTAAAGAACTCCTTCCTTGGTGTAACATGTAGTGTAGCACCGCTATCAATAATCCACATGCTCTCATCGGATACAAAATTAACCGATTCAAAGTCTCGAAGAATGACAAGACCATCACCTGTAGCAGTAGTGACACGATCATCATCCTTTTCTTTTGACTTTCCCTTTTTGCCTTTGTTCTCCTTTTTCCACAAGAAACAATGCTTCTGTATATGCCCTGTTTTGTGACAGTAGTGACACTCCACATTCTTGTATCTAGACTTGGATTTACTTATACTCTTTTCTCTTTCCTTTTTCTGACTTCTCCCCCTATTTTCAGTGACCAATACCTCAGATTGAGATGAAGAACCTTGTGCCTTCCTTCTCATCTCCTTGTTAAATACACTACCCTTTACCATTTGTAAAGAGACAACACCATTAGGGGCTGAATTTGTGATGGAGACCTTAAAAGTCTCCCAAAACTTAGGTAAAGAATTCAAGAGTAGTAATCCCAAAATCTCATCTTCAAACTTGATGTCCATTCCTGACATCTGATCAATAATCCCTTGAAATTCATTCAAGTGATCTGATAGTGAAGTGCCTTCCTTGAACTTCAAACTCACAATAGAATTTAACAAAAATAATTTGTTATTCCCACACTTTGAGGCATACAAGGATTCAATCTTCTCCCACAAAGTCCTGACATGTATCTCACTTGCAATGTAATTATAAACATTATCATCCACAAAAAGTTGGATAAAATCACATACCTATTGATGCTCAAAGTTCCATTCTTCATTAGACATAGATTTTGGCTTCTGAGCAGCAAAAACAGGAAGATGCATTTTCTTCACAAATAATAATTCTTTCATCCTCCCTTTCCACAAGTGATAATTAGTACCATTCAGACTCACCATTCTATTTGTATTACCCTCCATTATTCTGGCAAGTAGGACACCCTTTAAACCAAAGAGCTCTGATACCACTTTGATGAGAAAAGTCACCATTTTGATGATGGAAAGGTAGTACGGTACTGGAAACACCAATAAGGTACCACCAATGTGGTGACATAGCGTAACGGATAAAATTTCCCCTAACTTGCAAGAATCCCTAAGGAGTAACAACAAATGAGAATAAAGTAATAATGAGAAGAATCACACGAGAGAAACCAATATTTTTAACGTGGAAAAATGTCCTCAACATGAGGAGTAAAAAAACTACGGGTCGTCCAGACTAAAGAAATTAATCCACTATGATTAATTAAGAGTACAAGAGTTATTTTCTGTATCTCTCACTCACTCTGTGTGAAACATTCACTTTCTCTCAATCTCCAAATCTGACCCTTTCTCCTTTATAAAAGAGACCTAGCAGGCTTGAGAGTATTGAGCTTTTGTCTATGTAGTTGGGAGCCCAAAAATAACCCAACAAAACTTTTTTAAATACTTCATCAACCATTCTATATAGATCTAAAGAGTCTTCAATTTTCTTTACATTCAAAATCTTCTACGACCTCTACATAAAAAAATCTTCAACTTCTTTTATGTATATATAATAAAAAAATCTTCAACTTCTTTTATGTATATATATATTCAGAACTAATTGATTGAAAATATATAATTAATATATTAAAAACAATATGTAAGGTCTTAAGTAAAAGAATATTATACATACTAAGTATTAATTTGTTTATTTTTCAAATTATCCTTGTTGTTTTTATATAATTTTTTAAGACATGCATGTTTAACATTTTGTTATCAAAAGAAATTATCTTTTGTAATTGAAGATATAGTCACTATGTTAAAATTAGTTATGTTAAAATTATTAAAACTCTAAACACCGAATCTGTTAATATCTTTTCTTGTCGATGACTATTTCTTTAGCCGACCTTCTTCCTCGTTGACAACTCCACTTCACTCAAGAAACCTACCAACGAATCTTCTGGGTTGAGACGTGATCGCCATAACAAGAATCTTCAAGATCATCAACATATCTGTAGAGTATGTCTCAACATAGGAACACATTTGTTCAGCGAGAACCGTCTTTTGAAACTAAGCATGTGGACCTTTCTTGACTATTTGAAACTGTTTTTGTCCTCTGCTAGATCTTGTTCTAATATTAGTATTGATTAGTGAAACGCTTGACTATGACGTTTTCCATTTTAGTTATCTTGTCTTTCTATGGTATTTTTTCACATGGGATTTGAAATACTAAAAACTCAAGTTTAATACAGTGGCGGTTTAAACTCACTAATTTTATTAAATTTTAAAATGCACACACCAGCAAATAATAATATAAAATTTAAATGGGCACACAAAGAAGCCCTTAGTCAATTTTCCAAAAAAGTTGCTCTATTTGTGAGTAATTAATATAACTGAAAATTTCAAGAAAAAAACTTTTTTTTATTGATGAAGAAATAAAAAAATTGAGGGAAATTTTGTAGATATTTATAGATAAGTTGTTTGAAGTAATTTTCTTAATGGCATATTTTTAATCTTTAATTTAAAGGATTTTTAGCTAGAAGCGATACAATAACAAAGAAATATGCATCTTTCGAGGACAACCTCTTCTTATAGTTATATGATTTAGATCATGTTAAATTATTAAGGATAGAATAAATAGTTGGATCCATTGATGATTCCTGATCTAAACATTTTTCAATGTGTGTTGCAAAATCTTTATGGTAACTAAACATAAACACAAACAAAAGTAATTGATGGCTTAATAGTTCTTCCTCAACTGAATCTCTCAAATTTTCAATGGATTGGAATCCCTCTTTTATATGGGGAGAATGTAATATGAGTTTTCTGTGATTCAGAATATATATCGGGAACTATAACCTTCTTTAAAGTCAACATTGATATCTTCTTATTTATAATAGATTCACTTAATTTGATTACATAAAATAAAATCCATTAATGATAAATAAATGATATAATTATTTTATAATATTAGTTTACACAATAATACAAAATTCCAACCAAAGTGATAATTTTTGAATATTTTTAATTTAATTTCAAATTAATTGTATTTGTAAAATATTTATTATATATTACATGATTGGTAATAATAACAATAATATATATATGTATGCTTTAAAATAGTCAAGGTGGTCTATTTGTTGTAATTTCTAATTTTTTTCACTTAAGTTAAACATGTATGACATATTAAGAAATCGAAAATTGAATTATATCTAATATAAAACATAACATTAGTATATTAGGAACTTTAAAAACTAATTTTCATTCAACATTTCTTACATTCTTGAATCCTTAACAATTTGTTTTTTCTATTTTGAAATAATTATCATTTAAATTTATTTTATTTTATTTTAAAATATTAATTTTTTTCTAACTTTATTCTTCTCCCTGCAATTTGTTTTAATCCCTATACCATTTTAAAATGACAATTATTTCATAATAGAAGAAATATTTCTATTAACAATATCATTGATGTGATTAATTTTAATTAAAAATTGATGATTTTACGTTGTAAACTTAAAGTTTAATTTATTGAAGGTGGTAAACGTGAATCAGTGGCTTTGATTTTTTTTCTAAAAATGGTGAGTTTGATAGAATCAACTATTTAATTTATATTTAGGTCATCTCACTAGTCCATGTGATATTTCAACACATCCATCTATGTCGAGAATTGGACATCTCATGCATGAAGTTTGCAACACTTGACATATGCAAGTGACTCGATAACGACTTAATAGGCCCAACAATAATAGTTAGTATAGATTTTGATATCATCTTAAAAATGTGAGTTTAAATTTAACTCCATCTTACAAAACTAACTTTTAAGTTAAAAATTATCTCTGCTAATATTTCATACCATCTCACTGGTCGATTCAGATCAAGGTATAAGATGTATATTTGTAAGTGTGATTTTAAACTGATGCAATATGTTATTTTTCTTTTTTCTTTTTTAGCTTAAATATGTTTTTACTCTTGGTAGAATGAGTGAGTTTTGATCTTGGATCTTGTAAGTTTTTATTTTATGTTCATCCCTCTAAATTTTGAAATCATTGATTTTGAAATTTGATTTTAGTCATTGTAAAATATTTTTTTTGATTTTTATCTCTCCAAAATTAGAAATCACTATTTATAATCCATAATATTCATTTAAAGATAGTTAATAACATTTATTTTAGAGATCTTTACTTTTTTTAAAGATATTATAAGTTAACATGGTACCACATACACCGAAGGGTACAAATTGTTATAGTCATTTGACCTTCTGTTGAACGTATAAATATAGTTAACGGATATCACATAATAGTAGGGATAAAAACAATGTCTTCAAATTTTAGAAAGATAAAATCAAACAATTATTTTTGTAAGAATCAAACTCAAAACTCATTGATTTTATAAAGATTAAAAACATATTTAAGTCTTTTTTTTTATATCTCATCTTTCCCATATTTTATTTCTTGTAAAGTTACTACAAGTCTCTCCTTGATTAAAAGGAAAAAATTCCTCATTTGACATAATCTAATAAAGAAAAGACTATTCATTTTGAACATTTTCTTATGAGTTTAACTTATTTCCACTCGTTCTTAAATAATTTGATATTTTAAAATTAGTGAACCAGTCGAATTGGTATGTGGAGTTTAATTCAAAACTAGGATAAAATCCCTTAAGTCTTTTGACATTATTTTAATAGTTAAAAGTGAAAAGAGAATACAATTCATTTCAACCAACAAACTTTCGATACTTATTAGTATACAAAATGTGTAAAAAACATTTGAATAAAATTGAAAAAGATAAACATTTACCTTAGAGAAAGAATAAAAGATTGATGAATTTGTGTTTTTTTATTTAAAAAAAAATTGAAGTTTAATAATCATCGAATCGGTCGCTAAACTAAAAAATATCGTTAAATTTAAAAATTGGTGGCTAAATCTTTAGCGACCAACTGTAGCCGGTTGCTAAAAACTCTTGTAGCTAAACCATTTAGCAATCAAATTTGAGTGGATGTCTAAAATAAATATCAAAATTTTGGTCACCAACGAATTTTGTGGTTGAAATAGTGATAAAAAATTGATGTCTATTTTGATCGCTAATTTATTAAAAAGGATAAATATCAAAAATAAAAATTGGTTGCTAATTTATTGAAAAGTATAAATATCAAAAATAAAAATCGGTCGCTAATTGATTTAAATAATGTTTTTTAAAATGGAAAATTGGTCAATATTTTTTTCGAAATTTAATTTACAAAAATAAAATAATGGTCACTAAAATTGTTTGAAATTTAATTAAACAAATCAGTCACTAATTATCTGAAATTTAGCTTGATTAAAAAAATCGGTCGTTAATGGATATTTTTATTTAAAAACGGTTGCTGTTTTGGTCGCTAAAATTAAAGAAATAGATTTGTTTAGAGACGGATTTAGTGACCGATGTTTTTGGTCACTATGTTTTTAGCTTTTTTTTCCATCTTAATATATATTATGAATCTGTAAAATATTTATCAATAATTATAAATTTAATCACACTATAAATAACATATAATAAATAAATTTGAAATAAAGAGTTATATATGTAAGCACTAATAATTAAAAGTACCAATATGATTACTAATAATTCAAAATCATAATAACCATCAACATAATCATCCTAAACATTGTAAACATGATTCTTTAGTATATCATTTTCAAGATAACCATCCTAAGCATTACCATCATGGTCGTCATTATTATTTGGTGTAGTGGGGGTTGACACAAGTGATTTCAGCTATAAGTGTTGTAAAATAAGTTGCATTTGTTGATTTTGTTATTCCATTTTTTCATTTTGTTGTTCCATTTTCTCATTTTGTTGTTCCATTTTCTCATTTTGTTGTTGAATCTACCTACTTTGCTCCTCATGATTATGCAACAATTGCACCACTTTCTCCTCAAGTGATTTCTCCTTAGCCTTTTTTTTTAAAGTTCATTATTCAATTCATGAATTATCTCGCGCATCTCTTCCATTTGTTGTACCATTGACATCTCAATCAAATTAATCAAAATACATGTTGAGCGCATGAACTTGCTGGTTAATTTGCCAAGTCCATATACATTCCCTTTTTCATTCTTACCCCAAACAACTTCTAAATATATGTCATTATCATTAATAGAGGAAAAATTAGAGTCATTTGCAGATGTTTCTTCCTATTGTTGGAGTTCTTGTCGATGTTGATATTTTAGCTTTAAAAAGGTTGAATATTAAACTAGACTTTTATTAATAGTTAATAAACTTTAAAGTAATGTTTAAAAAAGGTAAAATATTGAATTTACAACAAGTTCACGAGTTTTTTCATTGACTATTCTATAGACTAAATTTTTGGTTTTCTCCACCACCTCTTAAGTACTTGATGGCCGTTGAAGCTGTATAACCTACTTAAATTTAAACAAAAATTGAAATTATAATATATCCAATCAATTAAGTAAAATAAAAAGTAATTGAAATTACCATTTTTTCGTAATGAGCTGATGTAGATATAGATCCACCATAATAGGCTAAGGATCATTTATCAATAGCTCGATTTGCCTTGGAAATTGACCTTTTATTTTGAAAATTTGTAGAACCCTAATGTTTGTCCAAAATTGTTCAAACATTGGGTGGAATCCAAGTTGCACGATCATGACCATTTCTAATCTTACTGATTGCATTTTTGTAAAATGCGTGAACCCTTTTGCTAAAAAATGACTTTGATACTTTGCTCTTGTGATGGGTCCCACCTATACTCTTTTTGCATTAAAAAGTAGTTAAGCAAAATGGAAAACACAATGAACAATACAATTGAAATTGAACCAAAAGTGTAAATTACCTTAAACTCTCCAAACCACAAGTCATGAACTTCACATCGTACCTTCTTCCAACTTGGCCATGGTTCATCAAATTTTTGTTTAATGATCTGTGAGATTACACGAGAAGGACCATAGAGTGGTGTAAATATATGAAAAATGATTTTGTGAATATTCATATTTGAAGAATGCTATTTAAAAGATAAACTATTATATTAAAATTGACTTACTCATTGTCTATTACTTGAAGGAAAGACCTTTGATCCACTACATGTTCAGAGTGTGGAGATGGGTAATCAAGTGAAATGAATCTTGTAGTGTTGAAGGTGTGACCATTGTATCTCCTACTTCGATAGGTTGTGGTTCCTTTTCAATCGTAGGAAGTATGCCTTATTGGTGAATGAGAATTATGGACTATGATGTTGAGATGTGATTTATAGAAGTGGGAGAGTTGATGGTGGGTTGACCTTTCCAACTAACACCACGACCTTTGCCATGGTTAGGTGGTCTACAACCATCACTTGTACCTCTATTTGCCATTTGTATCTAGTAATTGTTATATATATGACAATTGAGATTGAAAATTAATGAATATAGTGAAATATTATATGTTTAGGGTTTAGGAAAGTAATCCAACTCGGAAGAGAAAAGTCAAACCTAATTGTTTTTACGACACCAAAATGTGTCACTTATGTTTCCTGTCATAATCACTACAAGTAATTGTCAAATGTAGAAAATAATTAACACAATGAATGTAATTCATGTTAATGTATAAATTACCTAAGAGGTATCTGTATTATTAAAATCATTTTCACTTTCACTCTCAATCGTTATGTATTCATCCTCGTTTGGTTCATCAAATCCTGTTTGATCTAATAATTGTATGTTTATTTCTTCTCCACCACCATTAATGTTAGCAAGAGATTTGTTAATGACATTTGGGTCAATATGCAATACTTTCACATGAACTTAAATTAAAACTCAGAAAAACTATAGGAATCTCCATATTAATTTAACTATTAAAAAATGATGCTTTTAATTGCTATAATAGAGAAAAAGTATTTTTAGTCCTTCAACACAAACGTTAGTGAACCTGCTAATGTAGTTAATGAAAGTCATGTCAATAATTGACATAAGAAAAGATTTGTCTAAGTAAAAATGTTTAAATATGTTTATCCTCTCTCAAATTTGGATGAATTTGTTTTTGGTCCATAAAATTAAAAATTGGTATTTTTAGTCCTTGAAATTAAGAAATAGTCATACCTCAACCCAAATAGTATTAGTGAATTTGCTTACATGATTAATAGATCCCAAGTCAATAATTGTCACGTTAAAATACTTGTCTAAGTGGAAATTTGATTTTTTGTTTTACCATGTTTGGTTTAATGGACTAAAAATGACTATTTCTCAATTTCAAGAACTAAAAATACCAATTTTTAAATTGGTAGGAACCAAAACAAATTTGCATCTAATTTGAGAGATAAAAAACATATTTAAAGCTTTCCACTTAAACAAATCTTTTCACATGGAAATTATTGACATTCGTTAGCCACGTTAATAGGTTCACTAACTCAGCGTCCATAGGAGGACTTGGCATCCAAAGGACACTCCTAACGTCCATAGAGAAGCTCAAAGTTTAAAAAACATGCTCAACATCCATAGAGTAACTGACCGTTCAGTGGAAATTCTAAGAGTCCATAATCGATACTCACTATCCAAAGGACATTTTGCGTCTATAGAGTAATTCACTGTCCAATGGACATTCCCAGCATCTATAAGCGATACTCACCATCCAAAGGATATTCTGCATCCATAGAGAAGCTTAGAGTCCAAATGACATGCTCAACATCCATAGAGTGACTCGTCATCCAAAGGACATTCCCAGTGTCCATAAGCGATACTCACCATCTGAAGGACATTTTGCATCCATAGAGAAGCTCACAGTCCAAAAAGGGATCCAATGTCCATAAAGGGACTCAATATCCAAAGACACAGTCAATGATATATAAAGGAGCTCAACATTCAAGAACGTGGTGATCAGGGATTCATCGTTTAGACTCAATGTCCAAAGACGCAGTTAAGGGACCATAGAAGAGCTCAACATCCATAAACATGGTGATCATCCAAAGAGGGACTTACTGTCCAAAGAAGGAATCATTGTCCAATATGATAACTCAACGTCCCAAGGATTCATCCAATGTCAATACAAGAGTGTGACGTCCAATAACGAGATCACCATCCATAAGTAAACTCAACGTCCAAAGATGCCCATATTGTCGAAATGAGAGATTGCTCAAAATGCGAAACAATTGCACTAATCCAAATCAAGAAGTATATCTCGTAAAATAAATTAATTATCTAGATCCAACACATCCCTATTGTCAAAAAGAGAAATCATCCAAAAAATGAAACAAATGCTTATTCCAATCACTATCTCTCACAAAAGCATAAAATTCTATTTATCTTGCTTATCTTATCTCTTAAATTCTTTCATTTGTATAAAGATTTGATTATCTATATCCAGTGTTCAAATGTCCACCTAATATATTATTTGAGAATCTGTTAAACTTTTTCAGATTGATGAAGGACGAAGAATAACAACAAAATTTTATAATGCAAGTCAAATATGATAAACGAAAACCCAAATCTTGACTCCATTAAGAAGTATAATGAAATTTAGAAAGAAAAGAATAAGTATGATGATGTGACATCTAATTACGTAAAACACACACACACACACACACACACACACACACACACACACACACACACACACACACACACACACACACACACACACACACACACACACACACACACACACACACACACACACACACACACACACACACACACACACACACACACACACACACACACACACACACACACACACACACACACACACACACACACACACACACACACACACACACACACGGCAAAATATTCTTTATAATAGTATAATTGATGTAATATAATAATTTATTGTCATAGTTATTATTGTAAAATAATAAATATAAAACATGACTATAAATTTTATTATGAATATTCATTCACTACAAAAAATATATTTTTTTACTAACGTTTTATTTGTAGAGGTTACAAGAAACCACCACAAAATGTTACAAACTTTGACACATATTTTAACCGTCACAAATTTAATACAGTTTTTTATGATTTACTCTTTTTTGGATTAAAAATCACACAATGTTTAATTTTTTTTTACTTTTTCCTTTTTACTGCTCTTTCAACTTCATTTAAGTTTTCTATTATTGCATTAACGTTGTTGAACAGAAGAAGAGAAGGCACAGTGTAAGAAGAAACTTCTGATAGAGCAAAATCAAAATTAAAAGTGAATCGAAATCAAAACAAGGGAGAAGGTCAATGATAGAGGGTGTGGCTGGGTTGGGTGTTTCAAGTTCAATGCTTTTGTGCCGTTGTCTCTTCCGACTCCAAGGCCACTTCGCTTGACCTAACTCAACCCAATTTTGATAATAACGGTGGTGATGCCAATGGTAATAGAAATGGTAACGACTTTGGTGGTGGTGGCGACGGCAGTAGAGGAGGAGGAGGAGGTGATAACAACCAGGGCGAGGAAGGATTGGACAGTGACAAGAAGAAAATGACTTTTTTAATATCTCAAAAATTCACTCTAGCTTATGCTACACTTGTTGGAGGTACCTTTCTCTCTTTCTCTCTTATTTGTGCAACCTCCACTTGTTTAGGTACTAACGAATGATAATTATCACTAAACCCTAGCGACTAATCCTTCTCTTGTTTTATTTGTTTTGTTTAATTATTTGAAGGGGTTGAGTTAGTCAACTTTGTTACCATTTCAATTCAACCAAAAGCATTTTGCAGAGAACTTGATGAATGAAAACTTTCGGGGACAAGGTGTTTGATCCATTGCAATTTTAGATGTTAAACAAACATAGTTGAACTTGATGAATGAAAATTTTCGAGGACAAGGTGTTTGATTCATTGCAATTTCAGATGTTAAATAAATGTAGTTATTGTTTGAATAAATTTATCTATAAGCAGAACTTATGGTAAAATGAAAATAAGAATAAAAAATAAAATTAACTTATTTATAAAAGCTAAATTTAGCTATGCATTAGTTATAAATCAGCTTTTAGAGAAGCTACTTTGAGAGAGGATTTACAAATTAACTTATGCATAAGTTAATTTTAGCTTTATGAAAAAAATATTTGTTTTTTCTTCTTCTAGTATAAGTTCTTTAAGTGCTTTATTATTTGAGTTTCATCTCTTGCAGCTAATTTTTACAAATTGCGGGGTAATGAACCACACTTCAAATTAGTAGCAATGTCTTGTCAAACACGGGCATGTGTCTGAAACTTATTCATGTGGAACTTTTTGAGCCTTTATACATTTACATATGAGAACTTTAATAATTAGATAAACTATAGCATTTTTAAAGCTAAGTTGTCTTTTTGAAGTGATCAGTTGTATGCATGTAAACAGAATCTAACAATGACAGTGACAACAAAGCTGCTGGTGAAGAGTATTATGAGGCTAAAGCATCAAAGAAAAAGGAAATCAAAAGACAAGAGAGGAAAACACACGTCAAATTTTGTTTCTTAATCCTGTTTTAAATACTAGTACAATTTTGTTTTACTTAAGTATATTTTTAGCTTGATTCTGCACCATGACCTGTAGCCTTCTTTCTGTGCCAATTTGCCAAAGACTTTTGTTTGAACTTAACTACCAAAAGGATGGTTTCTTGAAATGAAAGATGTTATGTTATGTGTATTTGATGATTTAGTAAAGGACATGAATTCAATATATTGTTATTATTATTATTTTTAAAACTGTCCAGTTGCACTAGAAGTTTCACTCATGAGAAAGTTTCCTGCTTAATTCTTGTAATTTTGTTAAAAAAACATGGTCATTTTGTTTTGTTCTTCATTATTGTTTTCTGGTGTAGTGTGCACGGGTAATTCCACTAGTTTGTATGTAATTATGAACTAATACTTAAACTGTTGAGTATTGGATACATGTATGTATTTTTGTACTTAATGTCATTCATCTTTTGGCATGTTTGATGAAAATTTCACTAGCTTGCATAAACTAAATAACCATTGATGGTTGTGTCAATCTTTCTGGAAAATGATATACGGTTAGATAAACATCTTTAATGCTAAACCAAAATAGCTTTTTGTGTAATAATTGGTTCCTCCAACTTCTTGTGTTTAACATCTAAAATTATTGGATATGTTTCTAATTGTTTTTGCTTTATTTACTTCTTAGGTTAAAAAAACAACAACTTCGATAAGTCTAATGCATTTTTAAGTGTGTTGATGTTATCCGTGGTTTGTTAAGTTGCATGGTGGCTTTCTTAATGTTATGTATTATTATTTAGGGATATGGCTTTCTTAATGTTATGTATTATTATTTAGGGATATAATTTCCTGATAAAAAATCATGGTTTCCTTTTATCCTTCTTCTTCCTAAGAGGAAGTTGAGGTTTAGATTTTAAATTAATGTGGTCTGTATAAAGTGGTCTTGTTTCTTAATTTGTTCTTCCTCAATTCTTGTTCAGGATCTTGTTTGGTGTGCTCTCAAAGCAAGGTTGAGGCAAGGATGATAGAATGGAACCCAACTTCCAATACATACTATGGTATTTTCAGAATTACCTTTAAAATCCACAAATATTCCCACTTTAATTTTTTGTTTTCGTTGGTATGATGAGGAATATCAATTCAGCGGTGTATCATAAGTGTTTCATGATTTTTAGAACCTCCATTGATTGTGTTCTTATCTGCGGTAGGTGGGGCATTTGTTATTTTAAAACAAAAGATGCAGCTGAATCTGCAATATCTGAGTTGAACAAGAGATGCGTTATTCTTGGAGAAGGGAGGTATTGCATTTGTTTCCTTGTTTTGTATGTTGAATTTCTCTTCTAACTTTTATATTAATCATTTCGGTGATAATACAACAAGATTTTTTTGATTTTGCTACTAATTTTACATATTATTTAAATTAGTAGCTAAATCCTAATTAATTAAATATTAATTAACTAGAATATTATTTTTTTCTAGTTAAATTTAAGTTATATTCATTTATACTTCTTATTACTACAAATTAACTAGAAAATAACTACAAATTTTAAAATTTACTACAAATTAACTAAGATTATTTTCTTAACTAATTTGCTACTTATTTCATGCTATCATTCAATATTATAGTAATTTGTAGCTAATTATTTTTACTAAAAATTAGCTACAAAATAACTATTGATTTTAAAATTAACCACAAAATTATTTTATAATAAATTTTAAATTTTTTAATAGTGTAATTTGTTCAGTTTAGGAATTTGGATGACGTCTAAGGGAAACTACCTGCAGTATGTATAGTTAAGCAAGCATGAAATGCACAGCATATGCTTACTGTATTTACTAGAATGTTTATTCAAATTATTGATAGTAAAGATGCAAGTCAATATTTAGCTGTCATCTAGAGCCTTGAGCTTTAATATTCAATTAGTGCCATAATCATTATTTCCAGGTTAGAGAAAGTTATGTTGATAGATGCAAACCACGTAATAGGTTCCAATTTGTTGATATACTCATGGTAAATCTCCATAGAAGAAAGTCACCATAGAATAACAGTTAAGTTTATATTTCTTCACACTTTGGTTAAGAAATAAAAACAAAACAGGGATTTTGCCCCAAAAGTTAAACCTTGCAATATTCTATAGTTGACTTGATCATGGGTTAAGGATTAAATAATGCATTATTTTTATGTTAGAAATAATGATTAGAAAATAAATGGTTTAAAGATAAAGAGTTGTCAGTTATTCTGTATTAAAGGACAATTATTTTATATTAAGGAGTAGTTATGGACAATTACTCTACATTAAGGAGTAATTATTTTACATTAAGGAGTAATTGTTTTACATTAAGAGACATTACTGTTTTGTAACTGCTATTTATGAATATTTAGTGCGTTAATTAAAAGACGTTGTAATGTTATGAATTACTTTATTTATAAATTGCTCTTATTTATAACAGGGTATCAACCTATGTAACTGACACACCAAGAAATAAAATATTTTTTCTCCTCTAGTTTATTTAACATCTTCTTTCTTGTACCAACTGTTGTTACAATGGAAGAAAATAAATATTTTTGACATTGGATGGCTTTGATTTTCCAAAGCATTTTAAACTTTGCATTATATTATACTGCATAGTATATACAACAACAAAGTCTTATTTCACTAGGTGAAGTCAACTACATGGATTACACAACATCATTTAGTTCAGTTAAAAGCTAAAACCTCAGGAATATTATTTTTTATGAGATCTCTCTTGACAACGTCCTCTAAAATCTTTTTTTTGGTCTCTCTTCTCCTTTCTTGTATTACCACACATTCATGCATTCTCTTTTTACAACTCTCACCTTTGTCTCATGTCTTTTTAAGGCTCAACATTCAATACCATATAGAATAGTTGGAAGTATAGCAGTAAAATAAACTTGCCTTTAAATTTTTGGATCATAAATAAACTTATGATGCTTTTCTCCATGTTAACCGTCCCATTTGTATCATTTGGGTGACATCTTTAATTTTTTCATTTAGTATAATTGATCCCAGGTATTTAAACTTAGAAACCCTGATATGACATCTTCTATTTTTTCTTTCAAGTCCTATTCTTTTTGTCTCTTGCTAAAATTACAATGCATATATTTTGTCTTACCCCTACTTAAGTGGAGACCTTTTGTCTCCAAAGTCATATTTCATACTGCATGATATATTCTGTGTATAAATTTTCTGCAGGATTGTCAGTACCACAAAGGAAACTCTATGCGAGGCTAGCTTGAAAAGAAAATTCACTGGCCATTTGGTCATTGACAGAGCTGCGATTCAGAAGCTACGCCAGGAGATGGTAGCCTAATTCATTAATTTATTTTACCTTTACCCCCCACATATTAGAAAATATGAATTACATTGTGTTTGATGCTTTTTATAGAGAAATGCAGTATCAACATCACATTGCTCCCAGCCCAATACAATTGAGTACGAATGGCCGTTGAATGGCTACTGCATTATAAGAAGTCCAATGCATGCTGGAATGGACTATGTCAGGTGGAGCATCATGAAAAATTATTTCTTGTATGTTGCGTGTTTCCACTGCATCGCCTACAGGCTGGATGGTTTAACTTAGTTTGTTTGCCTTGCATAGACAAATGAAGGAGATACAAGATGGGAAGAGTAAGCTTAAAATGGACAGGATTTTGTCTAACGAGTCATTGTCAAATCTTACCTGATTTTTATTCCTAATTACTAAGTTTGTTTGATAATTATGTTAATTTATTTTTTATTTCTTGCATCATTTAAGTACTCTCCCTTCTGCAAATTCACTAGAATGTTGGTTTGGGGAGTCTGTTAGAGCAGTTATATTGAACACTAATGTAAGTATAATTTTTTGATTTATAATACATTTTTCAAATATCAACTATGTTGGCGCTGATTCTTGTCTAAAGTCCTAATGGTTTTGATTGGGTTTGAGAGTGCTTTCTAACTAATTCTCATGGCTCTCCATGCCTCTCCAAGCACCACTAGAGGTTAATTACTAGTTTCTTTAACCATTTTATTCAGGTAAATCATTTAAATTCTTTGAATCTTGTAATATAAATATAGAGACAATATTTTATGAGGATTTCTACTATTTTTGTTTTCTGTCTTATAATTCTTGTATATTGTTTATCTTTTTTTTGGATATTGCATTACTGCTTGGTTGATAATAAGAAATGGAATTTAAGTTCAAGTCTTTGTTTTCCTTCAAAAATTGAAATTTATATAGTGATTGTGTAAGTTGTTCACTTATGAGTGATCAGTAGTTAAAGATGTTGTATTAGCTAGTGTCAACAAATACTTGAATAAGGTTGACTACATAACACTTCTTGTTGAAGGAGCGGCTTCTGAAGATGGGGGGTGTTGGGATGTGTATCCTGCATTGTGGGATCAGTTGTTATTGTCATCACCATAAGAGTAGAATTTGGATTTTGTTTAAGTATGAGATCTGGCCACTCAACCAGGTTAGATTTTATCCCATTTTAATGTCTTTAAAGTAAACTCCTATATTATGGTATATTAACTAATGTTCTCAATCCCCCCTTTGTTTTAAACAACATTTCTAATTTCTGTGATGACAACAATTTTGGTGGTTTTGGCCTTGATCCTACACTTTGAACCTTGCTATGGACAGACTAATATGTTGGTGTACTTGGGAATTTGTTCATTAGTTGGCTCACTTACGGTAATTTTCTGTATGTGATGAACTTTCATATGGATGTTGCAACACTTGAACTAACTAGATACTACTTTGTTCGTCATCAATTTTTCAAATTTTCGAGTTGTAAGCATAATGGCTATTAGAATTGCAATAAAGCTTACGCTTGATGGAATAAGTTAAATAGCTAATCCTCATACTTAGTTTTTTCTTACTGTGGTCACAATGTGTCATTACACAATTGAATTATCTTAACATTAACAGGGTGAGTGAATGATGAAACTTATAATTGAAACTATAAATTCTTGTTTACTGATATATTGAAGGAAAATTTGGCTAGTTTAGTCTGCATTTGATGCATGATTTATGATTTTTTATGCATATAAAGTTATGCAGACTAGATTATATTGATTTTGGGTTTTGATTCTGCAGATTTTTTAGGAAATTATATTTTCGTATTATGTTGTCAATTTTTCATATCACTAAGCTTGGATCGTTGATGAGGTTTGGTTAGTCTAGTTGCATGGCTGAACCATAGGTATTTTTCTTCCACCTTAGGCATGGTTTGATTCAAAGTCATTGTTGATCCATTCAGTTTGTCTTTGTTATTTTGTTTTGTTGCTGTGTATTTAGTCATCAAGTGACGTGGCTAGAAATTTAGCAAAATATCATTTTTATTTTTGATACATTTATTGACGATTTTTAAATGCCACTAAATATTAAATAAAAGAAGAATCAAACTGTATTTTGTGCCGATTTTTAACCCCCAATAAAAATTGTTTTTTTTTTGCGTATGTAGCGCTAGCAGTTATTTTAACTCCAGAAATACCATTTGTAATGGTTTCTTAACCGCTAGAAATTATAATTTTAATTCCTGCAAACAACAAAATTTTTTTTTTAGTAATGTTAGTGTTTAAGCTACGTAACATAATAAATAATAAATAATAAATAATAATTGATAATTGATGATCAGCAATTGTAACTGCTAATTGTGTTCCCACTAATAAAGGTTGGAAATATATGTTGGCAACATTCCATATTGAAACCTTAGATACAATCTACGATAAGAGAGCGTCACGCGGGAGAAATAAAATTTAATAAAATAACTGATTCGCCATCAACTTTACTTAAAATCAGAAAGTATCTTTATTTTGATGAACGTGGTCTTAAATAGAGAGTTCGGATTGGAGAGTTAAATTATGTGTAGAAAAGGGTTAAGTTGAAACTGAATTCTACTCTATGCTTAATATATTGGTTTTCTTTAGTTAATCTTACAAATTATTAGTTAATCTTAAATATTTTGTTTTACCATTTTTACTAATAGTATAATTGAGTAAATTAAAATTATGAAGACTTTTATTTTTGTCTTACTTTTATGTTACAAATTGTTTTTTTTTAATGCGCCTTGTTTCCTTTTTTATTTTTATTTGACTGGTGTATATTTTTAATTGACTATGTTTTAGGCCAACGTGTTACATTCGTGTATTTTCATGTGTAGTGAATATATTATTATAAAAGTGTATTTTAGTTGGTTATTAAAATTTTTTAATCTTCACCGACAGGTACATCGACACTAAGTTTCTCTCTCAATGTTTTTTTTATATACACCAGTCAAAAATTTTAATTTATAACCTAAGTCCAAAAAATCCAATTGCCTAGTACTACTTCATAATTGTTCCAGTCCAAACTATTTTAAATCTGGATCAATTTTTATATTAAGTTCAAATTAAATATTGACTCCACTTTTTACGTAATAAGCAGTTCAGATAAAAACTGTCAACCACATTTGTTCTCCTCGTTTGACTGGTAACGGTTGTTTCACAAGCAGTTAGTGCTTTACAAAAGTTATTGGAAATTTCAGTGTTTTTTTTTCATATATGAACATTGGTCATTAAATTTGCGCATTTCATTGCTTTTGGATTCATATAATTTTACATTTATTTTACTGTATAATACAAATATATTAAAAAGTTTCATCACAAAATATTTTTAATGAAAATATCCTTGTTAATAAATAATTTAAGAAAATTGATTAAGAAATATTTAATATATCTTATTAAATATTTTTAATTATTAAAAAACATTGACCAATTTTTATTTTTAATATAATAAATACTTCTATTAATTTTTTTTTATTTTTTTTCAAAAATATTTTAAAGATATTCATTAATAATATTCTGATAACAAAAAGAAATTTTTATATTAAGTGTACAAGAATACCAATTAAGAAATATATAATATCTCATATTATATTAAATATTTTCAAATGTTTCTATCTTTTAAGTGACACTATTGGTCAATTTTTTTTAACAATTTTACAAAAGTGATACAAATAAAAAATTGTCATGTTTAATAAAAGAGAATAAAAACATTTTTGAACATAAAAAATTACTCAATATTAATTTGTGAATAAATGGAAATAATTTTTTTTTTGAAAACTGATTGTAAAGTTACGGTACTTTTTATGATAATTAATTATAAACATTATTTTTTAAAAAAATTGAATCATAATTAAATATATTATATAAATTTACTTACGAATCCAATTCTTACAAATCTCATTTCCAAAATAAAAATTCTTTATAAAATACGATCTTAATTGTTGATTTTTTTAATTAATAATTACTTTTTTACTTTATTTTCTAATGTCCATCTCCTCACTTTTAAGGAGGTAAATTCAATTATTCTACAATTTATTTTTTCTTTTATAATCAAATTTGTTTTAAAACTAGTTATCAACCATAAACCGGTTTTGAAATTGGTTCAAAACCAATTTCAAATTGATTTGAAAAGAAATCCAAACTGAATTTTTGAAACAAAACTAACTCATGATTTAAAAATGGTTATAATTTAAATCTAGTTATAAAACCAGTTATGATTTCAAATTGATTTTTAAATCGGTTATATAGTCAATTTATGGTGTAAAAGCCGGTTTTAAAATTGGTTTTAATCATAAATCGATTTTTGAATCATTTACAAAAAAAAATCCAAACTATTTTTTAAAATATGAATGAAAATTTAAATGTAAATCTATAATCGAATCATAATTCAAAGTTTAATGGTAAAACTGTAATTTAAAATTCAATGGTCAAACTATACTTTCGATAATAATTACTTAGATATAGGCAGACAAGAAAATCGTAACATAACTTTTATAATTAAAATTCTAAATGGTCAAGTTAATTAATTAAATATTAATTAGATTGGATAAAGTGCTCCTATATATAACTCCTACGTACAAGGACCATCGGTTCATAAATCGCTACGCCTCTTTCATTCGAAATTCCAAAACTCCAAGTAAAGGAAATCAAGAAAAGACACGATGTTTCATTCCTCTGTTAAACACCCACGCCTCCCTTTCCTTTTGGTTGTCCCATTTCTATGTTTTGTAATTTCCTTGTGCTCAGCCAGAATAGTCACAAAAGATGACATTTGCTCAAAACACAAGAACCCTCAAAGTTGTGACGAAATTCTGAACACAATACCGGGTACTGGTCAAGGGGCAGATGTTGGAAGCCTTTCCTTGTATATCATTAACATGGCTCATGTCAATGCTTTTGATAGTATGACCCTAATTCATGGTATCATGAGAAACTCTAGCAACGTTCAATTCAAACAACGTTATAATGCATGTGCTATGGATTATTCCGACGCGTTGCTTTGCTTCACTCAGGCTAAGCAATCTTATAGTTCTGGAAATTACAACGACATCAAGTCCCAAGGGGAAACTGTGATAAAAGATGTTCAAGATTGTGACACAAAGGCTTATGATTCGCCCGACCTCAGAAGGAATAATCAGGATTTGGAAGATGTCACCATGATCATTATAATTCTAGCCGATTTTCTAACTGGGAAATATTAATTTGATTGTTATGTAGTTCGTGTCTCAAGATAAGTCAATAAATTTATCAAATTTTCAGTGCTTACGGAAAGTAACCTTATTTAATTAGTTTACGAATATTTCTCCTTGTTTTGTCCTTCTATAAAAAATAATGTGACTTAATTTAAATGACATAGCACTCATAATTTTAAATATTCATCTAAACTTAAAATAATAGATTGAAACAAATATGACATACTAAAATATTCATCAGAAAAAGAACACACAATTAATTGTTTAAAGATATAAGTCAATTTAAAATTTTCATCAAAGAGGTATGAACTCGATAAGTTATAAATTGAAAGTTGTAAATAGGAGCTAAAAAGTTGTAATAGTAAATAAGAATTGTTAAGTTAACTTATTGGATCATAAGTGTTTGTTGAATTTGTTTATTGAAGTAAATATCAATGTTAGTTGAGAAGCCTAACACAAACTCTACATGATGATTCTACACAATCCTACCATAAGTTGTCATCCCATTCACTAATTCATCAGCTCCATCGGTATTCAATTTAATGAGACATAACTTGACTAACTTGCTCCTTATCTTCACTATCATAATGCTAAGACACTCAGACTTTTGTCAAAAGACAATCATTTCATGCATGGGCCTACTACTGCTAGGTTAAAACGCTGAGGAGCTCCTATACAAGGGAACCTCTTGAAGTGTTGATTAGTACACAGTCTCTTGGCAGTTACATTTCACATTGTTATGTGCAAAAACCCTGCAAAAACCCTAGTTGCCATCCTTGAAGAACAATTGACACTATTTCTTCCTTCCTTGGGCATGAGATGACCAAAGTTTGTTCACATAAACATCATAGAGGATCAACTGTTATGTTGAACTACCACCTTTATGAGAAGAAAAGTTTGCTATGTTGCAAGAGGCAAACCCTATGATCTCGGTTTTATGCATGTTTGCTTGGTTCCTGTGATGGGAATTTTTTCGCCACAATATTATTTTGTTTGCATTTACCAATAGTGGTATAAGAGCCACTTGCAAAGTCATAGCTGTTTACATGCTATGTATGATAACCTATGTGATTTTATTATCCATCATGCATTGTATATAATTTTGTAAAAATGTTTTGTAATTTTTGTGCACTGGTGGCAAATGTTGGTCTTTTAAGACTAGGGTTAATGGATGTGAAGCATTCATATCATAAAGGCTAGTTATGTGGTTGATAGTGTATATGGTTTAAAGGTTTTGCAAGTGGATGCGCCCTTGACAATTGTACTAAGCATTATGAAGTGTTCATGGCACAATAATTCTAGGGTTTTGTAAAGGATGCACTCCAACTACCAAAGAAACCTAGAATGATATGATCATCCAAATTTTCGGGTTGGCACAATGCCTGCATCTCGTAAAGGGTGACCCCTCCTACATCGTCACTCACTAACTAGGCAGTGAGAACCCATTTGTAGTGCGTTTTTGAAGCATCATTTTTTTATCACATAATAGTAACTCTAAATAATTGCTACAATGATTATCTTAATTTTATTGTTTGATGAAGTGCTTATGGCCTTAGTTCTTTCGATTGTTTATTTTAAATATGACTTATGAATCATGCCTTTACTTATATTTCTCTTCTCATTTTTTTCACTCTAGTTATGTAAAAGAGGTTTGTTATTATGTAATCAAAGAAAATCGACACTTGGAGGCTTTACCATAAGAGCATTGGTGGGACATGATTAAAAAAGATGAGCATATCCACTTACTAGGTTTTAGTTTAAGATTCTCTCTTGGTTTAAGTGAATCAATGCATTAGGGGTCATATGTTGTGCTATGTTATGTTATGTATGAGATGCATGCTATGTATGTATGGTGTGCATGTTATGTATGTATGAGATATGTAACTAACAAAATCCCTCAAAAGGAAAAATATTAGGTTATAACATGCCTTCCAATGCTTAGCACTTGTCAAAACTAGAATCAACTAAGTGTAGGTCATCCATGGTAGGGTACCTTCATCTATCTTGGTAAGACACATTGGGATAATTATAATATCCAACTATCAACCATTGAGTTTGTTCATAAGATGAACCTGAATAAAGATAGTGATCTTTTGGCCTTTGTACATATTAATGCATGTGGACCCCTTATCACAATGGCTAGAGGTGGTTTGCAATATGTCATTACATTTACTGATAATTTTAATAGATATAGGTTTGTGTATCTAATGAAATACAAATAAAAAATCTTTGAAATGTTCAAAGAATTAAAACATGAAGCACAAAACCATCGTGACAAAAATATTAAAGATCCTAAATCATATTGAGGTGGTAAATATTTGATTCAACAATTTGGTGGTCATTTGAAAGCGTGTGTGATAATATCTCAACTCACTCCTCCAAGAATGCCATAATGCAATGATGTTTTATAAATGAGGAATTAGACCTTGTTGACATAGTTCAATCCATGATGAGTAATTCAGACCTTTTACACTCCTTTTAGGGATATGCTTTGCTATAGCAACCTTAACACTTAATTGTGTTCTATCAAAGGTATTTTAAAGACACCATATGAGATATATTGGTAAAAGATCTAGTATGCCTTTTATGAAGATTTGGGATTGTGAAGCTTATGTTAAGTGACACATGTTAGATAACCTTGACCTTAGATTTGACAAATGCATTTTTGTGGGGTTATCCAAGAAAATGAGGGATATTATTTCTATAATCCTTCTAAGAACAAATTTTTTATTGAGAGGACATGTGTATTTCTTGAAGAAGAATTCATGTACCACAAAAGAATGATGATGAGCTTATAGTGGAAGTAGAGTAGGCTCTATAAGATGTTGTGGATCAACAACCTATTCAGGTTGCATAAGATATGCGTAGGTCTAACAAGATACATTAAGAGCCTAAGAGATATGGATTTCTCATAACCTAACATGGTGATGTATTACCCATGGATTAATATGAGCTTGTGAGCTACCAAGATGCCATTGTTGGCCTAGAATTTGATAAATGACATGAAGCCATGAGATCAAAATGGAGTTCATATACACTAACCAAGTATGGACTTTAGTGGAGCCACTTGAAGGAGGTAAAACCCATGGGTGTAAGTTGGTTTTCAAAAAGAAAACAAACATGGATGGTAAAGTATATACTTTTAAGGCATAATTGGTTCAAAGAGCTTCGTGCAAGAAAATTCGTGGTATAGACTATTATGAAACCTTTTCCTTAGTTGTGATGCTTATGTCAATCCAAATCTCGATTGCTATTGTAGCATACCATGACTATGGGATCTGACATATGGACGTTAAGATTTCTTTCCTCAATGAGAATCTTGTCGAGGATGTGTACATGACACAACTTCAGAGTTTTGTTACTCTGTCAGATGCTGGAAAGGTATTCAAGCTACAACAATCCATTTATAGGTTAAGTAAGCTTCTAGAAGTTGAAGCCTTCATTTTGATAAATTTGTAAGACAACTTGGAGACATAAAAAAATGAAGATGAACCTTGTGTATAGAAAGAGGTTAGTGGAAGCACATTTTTCTTTCTAGTGTTGTATGTAGATGACATACTACTTATTGGAAACAACATCCATATGCTACAAACTGTTAAGACATGGTCGGGGAATTGCTTCTTTATGAAGGACTTAGGCAAAACAACCTATGTATTAGATATCAAGATCTATAAAGATAAATTATTGAAACTTCTTGGCCATAGTCAAAGTATGTACATAGATAAAGTGTTAAGATGTTTTAACATGCATAAGTCCAAGAAGGGACTTTTGCCTATTTCACATGGTATATGTTCGTCTAAGGCACAATCCCCTTTTATCCAACAAGAGAGAGAGACCACATGAATAATATTCCATACATCTATTGGTTCTATCATGTATTTCATGCTATGTACTCGACTAAATGTCTCATATGCTTTGAGCATGACGAGCACAATTTGATCTTGGTGAAAGTTACTCGACTGTTGTGAAGAACATCCTTAAGTACTTATAACTAAGGAATTACACTTGGTCTTTGGAGATGATAGTTGTAAAGATCAAATTTTGAATGTGTTTTGTGTGACATGTAGACCCATGAGCTAGAAGAGCTCAAAGCAAGACATTGTTGCTAATTCCACTATAGAGGCTAAGTATATTCTTTCTACTAATACAATAAAGGAGGTTGTTTGGATTAGGAAATTCATTATTAAGCTTGTAATAGTTCCCAACATTGTGGGCCTAATTTATCTCTACTATGACTACAATGGAGCAATTGCAAAAGCTAAGGATGAAGGGAACCAGAAACCACACAAGAGGGAGAGGGTTGAATTGTGGGTGTGATTTTTAAACAATTTTCCAAAATGCAAGACTAAAAAAAAATTCACAAATGGTGTCCAAAATGATCATCTAAAGGGAATAGAACTAAAACATATATAAGAAAGAGAAAAACATCACAAAGATTTTATCTTGGTTCACTTTTCCACTAAAGCTACATTCAGTCCTTTTAACACGAAAGATTTATCCACTAATTCAAACTAACTTTACAACCAAGTATTCTAAAAACCTCTTTAGGTTATACAACACTTATAATCTATCTAATTATAAGCAAAACCAAATATTCTTTAACACTTAGCCTTTTTAGTCTATAACAAAAGTAAAAAGAGTTCCATAAAATAAAACTTTACTAGGGGAGCATATGACAGTTACAAACAAATCTTTATAAATTTTCTTAGCAAAGCAAACACATATATAAGACAAAGCCTTTTCACTTAGAAAAACTTCTCTGAAAATTTTCTAAGATGTTGTCTAAAGAAAATGAACACTTGTATCTCATTTCTTAGAAGCAACTTTTTCACTTGTTTACTCACATATTCCTTATCTGCTATTTCTTCCTTGAAGAGATATATAGATATAGAGAAGAGAGTTGTTGTTTTGCATGAAGAGAGAAAATCATCTTTGAATTAAATGGCAAAGATACACTTTTGTAGAGCTTTAGGGGAGGCTTTATCTTCTTTTAAGGCCCAGAGAAAAGTACAATAGAAAAATTATTTTTCTCTTTCCTTAAACGTGCTTCTTTTGACTAATATGTAGAAGATTATTTTGCTAGTTCATTTGATTGCAGAAGCTTGATTAGAACATTCTTCTATCAAAGTTGACTTGTTTCTTGAGTGCTTGATAAGGAAACCTTTTCCTTTTTGAAAAACAAAGTACGATAGAGCATAACATATAGATATAAATGAACATTTAAAAAAGTTCTTAAGCACAACTTTTTGAGAGATAAGAGATAGCATATATGCATAAGCTAAAATACAAGTTGCAAGATATAATAAGCATAAAAAATGATTTGTATTTTTATGTGAAAAGTGACTAAGTCCTTCTTTGGACAAAGTCCTTCTATTGGATGATAAGCTCGTTTAAATGTTATTGGTGAATTTGTTCAAAGACAAGTTTTTTGTTATGGACCCAAACTCTTTTCATTAAGGTTGTGATGACTTGTACTTTTGAAATGTTGAGTACTCATAAAACCATTAGTCAGCACTCTTTAGTCATAATATTTGTTATCATTAAAATATATGGATCTTTTAGACACATTTAGTAATGCTCTAACAATCTCTTACTTTCTGATGATGATAAAAATTATGGTAAGAGAAAAATAGAGAGATATGTTGCTTGTGTATATATGACAGAGCATTATTGTAAAAGGGCATAAGTATATAAAGATAAGCAAAAGAAACAACTTAAGCTTGTCTTTGGAATCGTAACATCAAGACTTAGGAAAAAGAAACATAAACAAATATGATAAAGATGTGAAAACTTATGTAGTATTTAAATGAAACTTTCTCTTTTACATTATCTCCTCATTTTTGTTATTAGACAAAAAGGTGAGGAAATAGAGAAGCATCATAGTCTAAAAGAAAAAAATAGTGTAAACATAAAGCAAAAAGAAATAAAGAGCTTACGATTTAAAGGGTAGAAGGTGGAGGAATGAGGCCAAGAAAGTAGGAAAGCATTCCATAATCTGAGATTCTAATTGATCAAAATGGTCATCAATGTAGATTTTGCTTGATATTTGGACCTGTTGGGCCAAATCTTGAAGAGGTTAAGAGATAGGAGGTTGGTAAAGGGTGAGATCTTGAGAAAAGGGTAGAAGAGGGTCAAGTATAAAGGATGTAGGGCTGATAGATTTTGAGGGTGGGGAAGGAGGTGTAAGAGGTGCATGCATGGTGAGAACAGGTTGAGGTAGCTGCACAACAAGAGGATTGAAGTCCTTTTAGTAATGGAACATATTTCCCAAGTATGAGGCTTCTGCAAATTCAGGAAAGAAAGACCCATGGTAGGTACAACAACATAGATGAGGATGTTCTTAAGGCTAAGTAGCCTAAACTCATTAGGGTTTTGCTGCTTGAGGGCACAATGGCCAATCATCAAAGTGATGGGTTAGGATCTCCTTCACCATAGAGAAACTTCGTTTGGACACCATGGGGTGTCCAATTTCTCTTGAAGGGTTAAATGACTACTTGAGACTTGATGACTATGAATCCAAAGATGTTTCCATGGTTGCAAGCTTCATCTTCATCAAGGGGAACCATAAGCATTTTCTCATGTAGATAAGCTCTTACATCAATAGAGTAGCTCTGAAGAACAAGTTCTTCATTGTAGGGCAAACCTACGACTAAGGTTTTGGTCTTCTCCTCCTTGTAACTATTGAGATCTAGCATAGAAAGTCTAGGGCATATCCTATGAGGCTAAATCAGAACAATTGTAGAGGATATGATAATCTGAGGTGGTCGAAAGAAGTGTTGGACCTTCAGCTCAGAACTAGCAGAGATAAATATGCTTGTTAGGTGATATTCAGTAGCAGGGAAGAAAGGGCATGTTGGTTGGGGTAACTAGTTGGGTGGAAGAGGTGCATTTTTAGAAGGTTAGTATATGGCTAAGTGTGGATAAGAGGGTGAGGGAACCAATTCATAGTTATATGTAAGGGGGTAAGTAGGTCTAGGAACTAGTGGTTTTGGTTCAAGGTGTTGTAGGAAAAGAACATGTCATTCTTTTCATAATTGAAGTTTAGAGAAAGAAGGGTTAATAGATAGTTCATCATCAAAGGTGTCCAGAGAAGTGGTTTGGACAATAATATGAATAAGTGAGGAAAGATTGATGTTTAAGAGTGAAGTGTTTGGATTTTGGATAGGGCTTTGGTTTTTTGATGAAGAAGGAATAATATGGGTGTTTATAGGAAAATCTGTAAGTGATGAAAATTCAGCTATTTAAGGCAAATGGATGTCCAAAAAAGCTATTGTTTCAAGTTCATAGGTGGTTTTAGACAGTGGTGTTTGTGGGAGAGTAGAAGAAAGTGGTGAAGAAAGGGAATAAGACATGGGTAGAGGAGGAAAGGTTTTCTTGGTAACATGTTGAGACATAGTCTTAAAACGTTTACCTAGTTGGAAGGCTGGTTGCCTTGGTGTTCTATTGATGGTTCTTTCCTTTTGGTTAACCTTGTGATCAAAAGAGCATCATCATCTTCTACTTCTTTTTCAACAATAGCAAGTGTCGTTGTTGTAGCAACTACCTCTTCTTTAGCATCTAATTTTTGAACAATTAGTTTTCTTTGCTTCTTAGCAGAAGCTCTTGTGAACCTTGTAAATGAAGCTTTGCAATTGGACACAAGCTTTTTAGATAAGTTGGAGGTCTCTATCAACTTTTCCTTAGAGGGCTTGACATCATCTTGAGGCAAGGTGAGCTTAATGGTGTCTAACCTCATAGGAGCTATGTTATTTTTCCCAAATTGGTGTTGTTTGAAAGTACGAGAGAAGACTTTTTGGTTAGTGATAACTCGATTTTTAGTCGTGTTCTGTTTATCAAATAAAATTAAGGCTAACTATAGCACAGTGTAACCCTAGGTTGAATCTCTCAAGGACAAATGGTGTTCGATTATGGCTTAATATGGAAATCATAGTTTTACGCAGAAACGCTAAGTGTGTAGAATGCCGACTTGCTTTCGGCAATGACTGATCTGATCCGGTCTTGGTAGAGGCGGATCTGACACGGTCTCGGCTAAGAGTGGACTCGGACACGGACGGATGCGACAGAGTCGGACTAGACTTGGTCTCGGATTGAAATGTAGGAAATATAGGGGTTGTAGTGAGATGCAGAAAGTAAACTAAGTATGAAAGTAAATGTAATCTAAAATATACTAAATAACTATTGCATCAACATAGAGGTCAATAAACAATTAGTTCTCGGTTCTTCCCTCAAGTTTGTGACTCCAAATCAACCTAGAGTTCTTATGACGATCGCCAAAGATTTGTCCATTGCCATACCGAGGATTTACATAACCGCTACCTCATTAGTTGGCAGGGAGTAAGTGTTAATACCCCATTTTGTCTGGATAATTGAAGACATTTACTCGCCCAACTCAGCAAAAGATGGTCAAAGGTAGCCTGACTAGAAAAGGGAGAAAACATAAGAACGAAGGAAAAGATTATCAGACTCATTACAATGGCCAAATAAGGAAAGATATTAGTATCAGAACCTAAGAAAAGCCAGGAAAGGAATATGAGCATTACATCCCTCGAACTCTTGAAAAAGATGATAGTAGCGGTGACAAGGAAATCCCGGGAACGCCACTTGTCAAAAAAGAGCAATACCCCTTGAAGTACGCAAAACTTTTCAGAATAGATCAGGTTTGCCAACATATGGGATGGAACATGTTAGCTCTAACAGGAAAGATAAGAGGAATGCTATAGTAGAATCCGGACAAACCATCCTTGGTAGAAAAAGGAAAAGAAGACCAGAGGAATAGGTTAAAGGCGAGCCAGCCTGTCCTTTGTTAAGGCTTGACAAAAAGAATGGACGCAGGCGTCTTGGGGTGCCAGGTTTGTCACTTCACCGCATGACATGAAGGTCCATCACAAGGTCAACTCAAGATGAAAAGGAAGTAGTCGTCATCACATTTAAAGCAGATGGAAAAGTAAACTCCTAGGGACATACCCTAAAGCAAACATTGGAAAAGCTGCCTTATGACAAAAACAAGATACGAAATAGTTCTACCATTGTTAGAGCCTTTGACGGATCACACAGAGTGGTGGTTGGAGAAATTGAAATTCCCGTTCAGATTGGACCCTTTGAATTCCAGATACATTTCCAAGTCATGGACATAAGGCCAGCTTATAGCTGTTTGCTGGGTAGACCTTGGATTCACGCGCCTGGCGCGGTCCTGTCCTCCCTACATCAAAAGCTCAAATTTATTGTAGGTGATAAGCGAGTCATCATCTTAGGGGAGGAAGACTTAGTGGTGACATGCCCAAAACCAGTAGGCTACACTGAAGCCAATGAAGAAGCCCTGAAGACTGCTTTCTAATCATTAGAAATTGCCAATACCACCTTTACAATGGGAGCCAAGAGGGGGGGTGATATGAGTCCTTTGAGGGCAGCTACTAAAATAATGATAAAAAAGGGATACAGAGTAGGGAAAGGATTAGGAAAACACCTTGATGGAATCACGAGGCCAGTTCAAGTAAGTGGTAACCTAGGAAAACTAGGGCTTAGCTACCAGCTCCAAGGAAGGACATTGCGGAAAATGCCAATAGGTAGCCGGAAACGAATTGGCCACCTCCAGAAATATTTTGTCAATAATGGATTTGCCAACCAAGTTGAAGAAGAAGCTGACCAACTAGAGGAGAGGGGTCTAGAAGATTATGTAAATCCTTGTCTAGACCTGACTGCCGCTGTCAATTGGGTTGTCTTTGACTTACCTGTAGTTCAACTGTAATGTCATGACCTTTTTTCCCCAATTGGGGAATTACTGATGCTATCTTATTTTGACTAATGAATGCAATGCTTTTTCTTCTTGTCCACATCATTCATCTATCATTTTTCCTGTATCATTAACCCTCATTCTAACCCACATCCACCATTAATTGCAGAATTCAAAAATAACAAACTAATAACATTGATTCTCACCACCCTTACGATAAGAACAACTTAATTCAAGGAAAAGAGACTAATCAGGATATCCGAGAAGAACTAGAAAGAATGGATGAAATCCTATGCCCCCATCTGGAAGGAATAGAAATAATTAACTTGGGATCCACCTAAAAGAAAAAAGAAGTTAAGGTGGGCACTGTGATGCATCCCGAAGACAGAATAAACCTCGTCCAGCTAGTGGAGGAGTATGTGGATATATTTGCATGGTCATATTGAGATATGCCGAGTTTAGACAATGAAATTGTGGAACACAAAATACCATTGGAATCCCACTACCCTCTTATAAAACAAAAACTGAGGAGAATGAGTCTGGATGTCTCCCTAAAAATCAAGGAAGAAGTGAAAAAGCAATTGGAGGCCAGATTCCTCACAATAGCCAAATACCTACAATGGGTGTCCAACATAGTGCCGGTCCCGAAAAAGGACGGGAAGGTGAGGATGTGTGTAGACTATAGAGATTTGAATAGAGCCAGCCCCAAAGATGACTTCCCCTTGTCGCACATGGATATCTTGGTAGATAATACTGCCCGACACATATGTTTTTCATTCATGGATGGCTTCTCAGGTTACAATCAAATCAAGATGGCACCCGAGGATATGGAAAAGACCACCTTTATTACCCAATTGGGGGAACCTTCTGCTACAAAGTCATGTCTTTTGGTTTAAAGAATGCAGGAGCAACATACCAACGGACAATGGTAGCTTTGTTTCATGACATGATGCGTAAAGAAGTGGAGGTCTACATAATAGACGACATGATTGCCAAATCTAAAATAGACCAAGACCATGTCCAAGTTCTGTAGAAACTGTTTGAAAGATTAAGGAAATATCACCTTTGCCTTAATCCGGCAAAGTGCACCTTCCGGGTTAAATCGAGGAAGTTATTGGGATTCGTTGTCAGTGAGAAGAGGATAGAGGTTGACCTTGACAAAGTAAAAGCGATCCTAGAAATGAAGCCCCCTCAAACCGAGAAAGAAGTTAGGGGATTCCTAGGATGGATAAATTACATAGCGAGGTTCATCTCTCAGATAACGGTTACTTGTAGCCCTATATTCAAACTCTTGAGGAAAAATCAGAAGAAAGAATGGGATGAGGATTGCCAAAAAGCATTTGAAATGATTAAAAGCTACTTAAGAGAGCCTCCTATTCTGGTACAACCAGTGGGTGGAAGACCTCTCTTCATGTATCTAACTGTATTGGAAGAATCCATGGGCTGCGTATTGGGACAGCATGACGAGTCTGGCAAGGAAGAACAGACTATATATTATCTCAGCAAGAAATTCAGTGAATGTGAGATGAGGTACTCGTCAGTAGAACAAACATGTCGCACTCTAGCTTGGGCGACTCGAAGGCTTAGATCATACATGTTGTCCTAGACTACATGGTTAATCTCCAAGATGGATCCCATTAAGTATATCTTTGAGAAAGTAGATTACATAGCCCATAACCCCTTAGCGGATTATCAGCCTATGAAGCATGACTTCCTAGACAAAGATATCTTCTCGCTTACTAACGAGGTGGAACAAGAAGAAGGATGGACTCTATTATTTGATGGAGCATCTAATGCTTTGGGGTATGGCATCAGAGCAGTTTTGATATCTCCCCAAGGGCGATATTTCCCTTTCACGACAAGATTAGTCTTTAGTTGCACTAATAACATGGCAGAGTATGAGGCTTGCGCGATGGGTATAGCCATGGCTTTGGAGTATCAGGTCAAGAATCTAAAAGTCTATGGAGACTCCGCATTGGAAGTACATCAGTTACGTGACAAATGGGAAACCCAAGATGCGAAACTAACCCCTTATTACTCATATATCAAGGAGTTAACTGAACATTTCGAGAGTATCACTTTTCATCACACACCATGGGAAGATAACCAAATGGTTGACGCGTTGGCTACACTGGCCTCTATGTTTGAGATAGACAGAGAAAGCGATACTGTAATTCTCCGTATCAGACATCAGTCAGATGGAAAAGGAAGTAGATGGAAAATCGTGGTATCATGACATCAAGCAATACTTGAAAAGTAAAAAGTATCCTGCTAGCGCCATCAAGAACAACAAATGAACGTTGAGAAGGATGGCCAGAGGGTATTTACTGAATGGGAAAGTGCTTTACAAGAGAAGCTCGGACATGACCTTATTCTGGTGCGTTGACAATAAAGAAGCAAATGAAATATTAAAAGAAATTCCACGAGGAGTCTTTGGCACTCATGCAAGCAGGCCCAACATGGCTAGAAATATATTGAGAGTAGGGTATTATTAGGCAAAAATGGAAGCGGATTGTTGTGAACATGTGAGATGATGCAATAAACGCCAGATATATATTGATAATATCAAAATCCCACAAGCACCTTTAAACGTGCTGTCAGCACCTTGGCCCATTGCCATGTGGGGAATTGATGTGATTGGTCCAATTGAGCCCAAAGCATCAAATGGTCATCGTTTCATCCTGGTAGCCATAGATTACTTCACTAAGTGGGTAGAAGCGGCTTCATATCCTAGTGTAACCAAGAATGTCGTCGTCAAATTCGTGAAAAGAGATCTCATTGCCGTTATGAGGTGCCAAGTCGAATCATCACTGACAATGGAACCAATTTGAATAATAAAATGATGACTGCACTATGTGAACTGTTCAAGATTCGTCACCATCGCTCCATACCCTATCGGCCAAAGGCAAATGGGCTAGTGGAAGATGCCAAAAAAAACATAAAGAAAATCATTCAAAAAATGGTGGTGACATATAGAGATTGGCATGAGATGCTCCCATTCGCCCTCCATCACTACTAGAAATGTATTATTTACCTGCGAATTTTCCTGTGAAAAATAATTTGCAGGAACTTTGTGTGGATTTTGCTGCGTAATATAATTTGTAAGAAATTCCTATGAATTTTACTACCAAAATATATCCATAGGAACTTTTTGCAAATTTTGCTACCACTTCAATAATTGTAGGAAATTTTTTTGGCGGATAAAAAATAGTAGAAAATTTCATAAATTTTTTTTGTTTCCTACGAATTTATTTGAAAATAAATATTTACAGAAAATAATAGCTGCGAATTTTTTTCGCAGGAAAATTTGTAGGAAAATTTACAATAAAATTCGCAGGAAAACTCTTCATTAAATTATTCTTAATGTAAATAAAGAAATAAAAAAGAAAATAGAAAAAAAATTCTCTCGTTCCCAAGTATGGTTCTGCTGGCCGCTGGCGCACCTTAAGCTTCCTTTCGCTACCGTGTCTTAAGAAGATTTCACTGAACCTTAAGCTTCCTTTCGCTACCGTGTCTTAAGAAGATTTCACTAAAAACCAATCGTAAACCTGAGAGCCTGCAAGCAAACCCCCGAACTCTCCCTCTAAAAAAAAAAAGTCAGCGTACCGTTCCCGCTGGAGTACCATTAGAGATAGGAAAAACAAGTAACTTCTCTTTCTCTCTTATAACTTTTCTTTCTCTTTTCATCAATTTTAAATTGAATTCCACAATTCTTGAATCTGAAGGTGGTCACAGTTCCTGGCTTTGTAGATTGTTCTGTCTCGTAGAACACGTGTTCAATCTCATAGAACCGTATTTTATGGTTTTTTTTACTTCGTCAAACTGTTGCAAAATCGCCACACCATCACTGTTGTCAACTATTTGGTGAGTTGCTCTTCTTCACTCCCTATTTAATCTCATTCTTTCTCATTCCTATTTTCTATTTTCAGTTTCTGAACGCAGTGTTGTGCTTGGAGGAGGAAAGCCATTTTCTGTTTCTGAACGTCTAGAAAAGCCAAGGTAACTCTTATTTTTAACATTTTTCTTGGAATAATTAGATGAGTAGAATGAATTATTAACTGAACTTGCTCATTAGAAACGTTAGATATGAGAATGAGATTTTTTTTCAAGAATACAGTTATTGATTCATTTATACATGCTGGATTTTAAAATAAATAGATTTTGATTCAAGAATATAGCTATTGATATCAGGAAAGTTTTGATTCATCATAGTTGTGAACTGGACATATTTTTTCATACCACCAAATAATTGGCGAAAGGTACAGCACAACATATTTTATTAGAAATTTAGAAATGTCTTGTAGTGTTAATACATCTCTGCACGTTTGGCAATGGAATCTGCATCTTCTTCAATTAATTTTAACATTCCCCTTGTCCTCTCATTTAGCTCTGCAATAAACATGCAATAGACAACCACACTTCAGTTTATTACATGCTGGGATCAACTTGTTTTGTAGAACTAATTGCTTTGGTTTCACATCTTCCAAAGATTTTCTCATCTTTCTCCATCTATTATTGGTTAAATTGAAATAACCTCTGCTAGCTATGTTGTACTTTCCTCTTTTTTACCATTAGTTTTCTTGACTTGTTTGGTAGATTTTAATGACAGTCCTCCTTGTTGACCATGAAGACACATTTCATGATTGCAGGAAATTTGAAGATACTTTTTATGTGGACCACTTCATTTACTACCTCAAGTATGATGTTTGTATTGTCCGTGATATCTTGTGAGTAAAGATGTCCTGAACCAGTATCTTTTCTATTTTTTGTTTCATTTGTGTACTGAATGACACAACACAATGTTTGATTGAAGTGCTGGGTTTTGTAACTAGGTATCATAATAATTATGAATTTATTGTTAGATTCTCATGCTTTTGATTTGAGTCTTTTGGTCACAACTACATACCCACTACCCATAAACAGAACATCATAATATTAGTAAAAACAAGCCATTGATAGCAATCTATTTTTAATTAAAAGGAATAACAAATTGCCAACACGTAATACATTAAATTGAAGCCATTTGATATCCTTTGCTTCATCACACACAAAATAAAAACTCACTTAATTCAGCCACACACATAATTCAAAATGGTTAAACTGAACCTATACTTTTACAATAGATCACAAGAAGCCACGTAACAGCCAACACCACAAAAGTATTCAGGTATTATAAAATCAAAGTTAAGAGTAAACTCTAAATACCTGCAGCACTTGTCAGAAAAAAACTTGTCTTCAGCATTCAATATCTCGATCGCGCTAAAGTTTTTCAAACAACTTGTAATGGAACTATTTTGTTCAATATCAAGGCTCAGGTCAAAAAAGGTTTCATCCCTAGCTGTCACAGTTTCACATCACAGACACCTGGTCTCGTTGGTGAGTATTCCCTGACCAGAGCAATTTACAATAATGAGATTCCTAAAAGAAAGGTGGGGAGTGAGAGTCAGGGAGTGCAATAAATTTAATCCAATACAAAGTTCAAAATTTATAGTTATTCCAAACTTTACTGCAAGCAAAAAAGTAGGATAGTTATTGGTGTTGTATGACAGTTATTCATGAATTTCATAAATAAGATGTATGACTGGTTTCTAAGGTGATTGTGTATGTTAAATGTCAACTGAGGTGATTGTGCATGTTAAATGTGTGACTGGTTTCATAAGCAGTTGATGTCTCCTAATCATTTTTTTGCAATCCATGCCTCTTTCTCCAAAATGTCAACAAGTTCATTTAAGAAAATATGGTAGTTATTTGACTTCATCTCTTGACAACATGAGAGATAGATGAGAGTAGTAGAAGTGAGAATGTTAAAATTTGACTATTTCTTGAAGGTCTTGTCTAAAATGAGGTTACTATGTTTTTGTTCTTAGTTCAATAGACAAATTCTCCATGTCTGCAATCTTAGTGTAGTAACCTTTTTTCATTTCCCATATACAGCAGATGTTTCTTGTATGTTATGCACAGCAGTTAAATCCCATGAGTCTCTTGCATATGTTTCACTCTTTAGGATCACTTAATTTCACATTTTTTATCTAAGAATTTTAACTGGTACTACTTCATTGAATCAATGCAAGCAACAATTGTATGCAAGCAACAATCAGTACTGCTTTATGCATATTTAAGAAATATTTGGATAGTGGTTGGCATGTAGCATAGAGAACTTCATCCATGTAATATAATTGCTTTTATCTACTAATAAAATGTGTTGTCTTGGTCCTATTGGAGTAAGGGAAGAGTTACTAATAATTGGTCCTTGCACACCTTCCTCCAGCATTGCAACAAAAAAATTACTACTTATAATATATTAGTACTACGAAGTACAAATTTTTTTTCGACAATTGAGTACATTGACATGGGTTTCAGTGGTTTGTATCCATGTCATGTCGTTAATTTTAGTTCTAATAATGAGTATACAATCCATGTCTAGCGCAAAGACTTCTCTCTTTTCTAATTAAGCGTAAATGCTCTATCGCAAGTGATATTGTTAAAAGCTCTTTAGATATACTAATGGAAGATTGAGGATGTGCTCAGGATATATCTTACGCAGGTGTTATCTGCCATGTGTTTGGAAGAGTGAGATATTCTTATATGCCATCATCTTATATTTTCATATGTCTAGTGTTACCACAGTACCTGCCATCATCTTATATTTTTGCCATCATTCCTCTCTTTATATGAAATTCAAATAGCTTTGAGCATACTATGTAGGTATTCATTCTATTATGTATCTCTAATATTTTTCTCCTAACTAAAATTTGTATGATGTAGGAGAAGTATGTATGATGAAGATAGTGATCATACCAAATAGGATGGTGTTTGATATCTCACTTTATTTTTTGAAAGAGGTATGTAGCCTTAGTGCATTTTATTTGTATGGTTGATTGTTATTTCTCTATAATCTACAAGTGGAATTGGACTAACAATTGACTCTTTGTTTTATTTTATTATGATGTAGGATATGCTTCACAAGACATGGTCCACTTGGATCCTTTCTTAGGAATATGATTTTGCCTTAGAGGTTTTTTTGCTTGAATTGTTGAACCTTTAGATAAAGCTAATAACTATTTTGGAAATTTGGCTTCTTTTAATGAATTTGGAAATTTTAGTACTTATGAACTTGCTTGAGTTTTTATTTTTTTATTTTTGATATGATTTATTGGAAAAATAGAGTATCTCTTACAGGTCTATGTTGTGATTTGTGGTTAAATATGTGAGGGCTCTTTCTGGTTATTTATTGCTCAAAAAGTAAACACAATTATGTTTTACGACTTTCCATGGAATTAGAATCAGAAATATTTCTCTAGAGTTAGGTAATGATTACGTGTTCTAAGTAAAGGATGGTGTCCTGTGAATTAGAAATTTGATATTTCTAATTTGTATATACATTGTCATTAATAAAGTTTTAGATAGTAAATAGTATTTATTTATAAATCACTATTGACTCTTTATGTTTTGAGCTCCTTTTCTTTTAGATCTACACTTTGTTTGGTATAAAAATGAAAAATTGTCCTGCCTATTATTATAGTATAAATTATCATGTTATATTTTATATTGAACAGTGAAGGAATATACCCTTATTATGAGTTTATAAAAAAATGAAGCACTTGAAGATAATGCACTATTTTGGATGCTTTTGTACCATAAATAACTTGTAAAGAATATTATATAATTTGTGTCATCTTAGAAGAAAAAGGAAAATTTTAATTTATTGTCCTATAATTACTTATATATATATATATATATATATATATATATATATATATATATATATATATATATATATATATATATATATATATATATATATATATATATATATATATATATATATATATATATATATATAAGAGTTATTCCAAAAAATTAATTAAGAGGAAGCAAGTTATTCCAAAAATAACTTTAAAAGTTACTCTTTTATTTTCATTAATAAATATTTTAGGACAAAAGAGAAATAATATAAAAAAATAGAAATTAGCATTTTAAAAAAACATTACAAGCTTTTAAAAAATTTATTTACTAAAATAAGTCTAACAAAATTATAAGACATGAAATATAATCAACTAATTTTTAAAATCGGCAGGAATCTTTTCAACTAATTGCGAATTATAAATCTGCAAGAAATTTATCTGCGGATATATTTCGCAGGAAAATTCGTAGGAAAATTCGCAGAAAAATTCGCAAGAAAATCTGTAGGAAAATTCGCAGAAAATTTGCATTAAAATTTGTAGGAAATTTCGTAGGAAAATTCTCAGGACAATTCGTAGGAAAATTTCTCAGGAAACATTTTCCTTCCTACGATTTTAAATTTGCAGGAAAGTGTTTAGATTTTGCGGGAAAATTCACAGAAAAATTCGTAGGAAAATTCGCAAAAAAATTAATAGGAAATTTATTGTTGAAGGTGTACATTTAATATTATAATATAAATTAGGTGTCAAAAACTTTGGTCACTTTAAATAGTAAAACATAATAATATAATTAACACGTATAAATTATTAATTGAAAAGAAATATATAATTTACAAATGCGATTTAGTTTAATAATTTATTTTAAAAATTTAAAAATAAGTTAATTTATATAAATATATAATTATTTTTTTTATATTTAATAAATTTTGAAGAATAATTAATATGACCATTTAAGTTAATATATATAGGTTAGGTTAATGGACATGAAAAAATTTTTAGTATTTTAAAAAAATTATTTTTAAAATAAAACTATTAAATATTATTTTTTATTATGTCAACTAAGAATAAAAAATATTAGTAAATTTTAAAATTCATATAATTAAATAAATTGATAAGTTCAAAATATTAAACACTTTTGTTAGCTAAGGTATAAAATTTTAAAAGAAAATTATTAAAATTTTCATTTTTCTTTTCAATCATTAAATGCGTTTGATTGAATTTTTTTTTATTTTTTGAAAAATATCTTAATAAATAATGTTAGAAAATAACTCGTAGAAAAGAAAAAATGAGACAATCTAAAAAAGAACATGTATGATAAAAAAATTTGAAAGCAAAATATGAAAATAACTTAAAGATATTTTATTAATTTATAAGTTTTCTCAACCAAAATAGTTATATGTATTAGAGAGTTTATCACATTAATTTATATTATTTTTTGCGATATTAGATAATCAACTTTACTTCATTCATTTATAATTTTTTTAGAAATATCATACAATCTTATAATTTATTATATTTTTTGGTCATTTTTATCCGTAATATTTTAATAAAATTTCTTCCTGAATTGCTAGATGATATGTGTTATATAGTTACCTAAAATTCCTACTAAATAAAACAAAATTTATATAAAAAATTATATTAAATTATTTTATATTTACCGACTAATTCAATAATTAATTTTACTAGACCCTTATAATTTAATACGTTAGTTTAACTCCTTTTAACTTTTGGCGAAAATAATTTTTTACTTTTAATTATTTCAGCCTTAATTAGATATTCATACATGCCAAACACCCATAGTAGATGTCGAAACATTATTCCACACATACCGTGTTAAACTAACCATTATTTAAAAAAAAAACAATGCATAATTTTTTATATGTTAAATTAATTTTTCTTATTTGTAAATACACTTTTAATATTATATTTTTTATTGGTACTTTTAATTGATTATAGTTTTATATATAATTGTTTATTATAATTATTGTTATACTATTTTTGAAATTTATTTATATTTTGTTATTTATAATGTAATTAAGCGAGTGAAAATTTATTTTGGCAGGTTAAATAATTTAATTTTTATTTTTTTAATTTCTTGTTTTAGCAACTGAAAATAATTTAATTTTTAGTTTTTAAATTTCTATTTTTTAGTGATTGTTTTAGCGACTAAAAAAAAATTTTTTTTTTTTGTAGTATTCAAAATAGCAATCGAAAAAAAATTGAACTTTTTTTTTATCTTTTCTTAGCGACTGAAAATTCAGTTGATAAAATTGGTCTCACGTTCATTTGCAACAATGTCATGCCATTTGATTTGCCATAAAAAGAATACTCACAAAACGACCAAGGGATTAGAATTTTTGTGACTACTCTAAATTGATCGCTAACATATTTAACGACTGTTTTTAGTAAAATAGCATACTTAGGGTCCAAAAAGAAGAGCTAACCCAACCTAAAATTAAAGATAAAATCACATAAATAGAGTACTACAACATGTGACACATTCATGGTCATTTCCACTGTCAAGATGTGGGAGTCTCGAGTTATGGTCTTCATGAAAGTTGTAGATAATTTCGTCCTTAAAATTTAGTTACTAGTCTTGTATCATTTAGATTCATACAACTTGAGATATGCTCAAATACTAAGTCTTTGTCAGGTAGTTAAGACAAAACTACGTTTCCAAATTTGAGTACAAATTAGTCTATCATACAAGATAAATCAACTCACGACCTTTTTATGTGAAATGTATATCATTCTTTCAGATTTTTGTGGGCACCAAAATCCTCTCAATATCATTTTATGAGCTCAAGATATGATCCTTCTTGTGAACATTGCTACTAGTGACATTCCAAAATGCGATTTTTAGTTATTTTTGCTAATTCATTCACTTAAAATCACAAAACACAACCTAATGCAATTAAAAAAATCTAAACAAGAGAAATTGAGCAAATAATGATGGATGGAAGCCTAAAACTAATACAATGCATGCAAAACAACTAAAAAACACTATGTAAAATATGCTATGAAACATAACACATCAAAGGTGTTGTTGTTAATGGAAAAGTTCGAAGACCTCAAAACGAGCAGGAAGAATGACTATGCATTGTGTCTGTTCTAGTTCTTTAGTATTGTTTAGGTAATATTTTCAAATTTTTATGACATTACGTATGAAATGATTATCTCCATTGTTTTTATGTGTTGTAGGTGGCTGAGGGTTGGACAACAAGGAGTAGAGTCGCTATAACAACAAGGTGGTTAAAGGTTAAGGAAATTCGGTATGTAGATTGATTGTGGCTGAGAGTTGGGTAGAAAGGAGTGGAGCTGCTATGGTAGAAGGAAAGAGGAAGAGAAAAGAGATGGGGGGAGGAGGGGGGGGGTATGAGGAAGAACTAGGGTGGAGCCACTATGATATTATGATAATGGGAAAGTCTTTTTTTTTTTTGTGTTGTCCTTCTTGGTAGTGTTGACTTAAGTGACTATAATTTGTAAGTTAAGTGCTAGCTTGACCTGTAACGACTCTTTGTCGCTACTTGACAACTTAACAACAATTTACAAAAAGATTCAATTTTGAGAAAACTTTTATTATTTTGTTAATAAAAATACAAGTAAAATTTCACATTTTAATTCTCAAATATAGTCGTCAACCATAATAATGTCAACTTAAAACTTCAATAGTAGATAGAGGTATCCTAAGTAACATACATAGATAAGGAAAAAAAAATTAGAATATAATATTGTACCTTATGACACCACACCCATACATAGAATATTTCAAAGTATCTCAAAAAGTGTAAAGATGCGTGTTTGCACATGTATGTCTATTTGTAAGTACATACAATAAAAGAGGATATACATATGCACTCCCTAGTTGGTCATTTATGTACACTATATCTAAGGTGAATTAGGATGACAAGAAGGAATAGTAGACGAAAAGAAAGAAGGACTCTATGACACCTAATTGAGCTTCTTCAAAAACTAAGTCTTAGAGCTTGAAATAACATCCTATATATCTTGATATATGGCATGCCCCTTAGGTACAAACATGAGCACACTACATCTACTTAATGGTGAAGGATCTGAGTCACTAGTTCGGGCTTACCATCTGCTCCTGCGATAATGTCACAATCATTGCAGTTACAAAAGATATAGCGAAAGGGTAAGCTTACAAAATTTAAGATAATAGGTAAATAGAATAATATTAAAAAATAATAAACATGTAATAAACCCAAACAAAACCATAATTAGTCACCAATTATTTATACAAATGAATTACACATGAAAGATAATAACGAGATGCATGCAGACTTAACTTTGTGGAGATTTTCAACATTCGAGCGATCGATGCTGACATGTCCCTTATCATAGTACGACAGGAGAGACAAATCTCATGAATATATAAGGTAGCACATGCTAAAAACCATTTGGAGACACCACTAATTGATTTACGGAAATGATGTAGTTGTTTGTCATGATAGACATACATAGATAGTAGCTTACCACAACACAAGGTTTTAAATGATCTTGGTCTACAATGTGGGGTTTGCGCGCCTATTTATCCTCAAGGTCCATCGACAGTTGCTCCACCAACCTTTCCATCACTAGGTTAAAGGCCCCACCAAGCAAGCCTAACTTACATGCTTGCTCGCAACATGACATGAGGTTCATCGTCATCTACCTCAATCACCAACTCATTCATGAATGCATGTCCATTCAATTAATAACAATAATTATTATTAATTACTCATATATTCTTTTATCAATTCAACAATACACTGAAAATGTCTCATTAGACACCTTTTTTTTTTTAAGACAGAGACAAAGGTCTCAATAATAAGCTTTGTGCTTCTGTTATTTCTATACATTTTTTCCTCATTTTTTATTCTCCCCTTCTTTCAAACTTTCTTTTTGACTTTTTCTCTATATAATCCAAAACTTGAAATTCTGTCTTTTTCGCATCCATTTTTTAACACAAAAGATATTTTCATTGAAACTATCAAAAGAAAATAACGAGGGTTTCTTTATTCTATCCAAAAAAAAAGGAATGAAAATTTTTTTTGAAAAAATTTCCAAGATACTTATTTACACCTTTGAACATGTATAGATCTTTTGAACATGTATAGATCTTTTGAACATGTATAGATCTTTTGATTATGTCTCCCCAAAAATCTCATTGTTGTGAGATCTCATCAAATAACTTCTACTTGATAACAAAATTCATTCTTCATAGATAACAAAATTCATTCTTCATAGATAACATTTTGGTTAACATCAGGTAACGTACGTTATAAAAAATGATGTATAATTTAATTAATTTCACTAGAATACTTTAAGTATTTAAATTTAGACTAATACATCTTTAATTACTACTTCACTACTACTAAACATTTTTCGAAAGTTAAGTAAACTATAAGTTTTATTAAAACTATCTTTATTATTATTTTTTTATAAAATTATTAAACTTTATCATTTTGAAATAAATTTAAATGAACTTAATAAATTTTAAAAAATTAAATATAAGTTTCTAAAATCAACTTTAACACTTTAAAAATATTTTTAGAAGTTTTAAAACTTATTTAAAGTAAATTTATTGATTTACCCAAATAGAATTATCTTAAAAGTATAAAAGTACGTAAAAACCATTAAAATCGTATTTTTATGAAAGTTTACAGTAAAAATATTATCTTTAACATATTAAAATAATTCTATTGAGGTAAAAAGTCCATTTTATCCCTTTTAGTATTTTCTCATTAAAATTACTACTATTAATCAATTCTTTGTAAAAAAATTAATAAAATACTAAATAAATTTTAAATATTTATTTTTATTCACAATTAACTTAAATTAAATGTATTAATAATTATAAAAATGTTAAATTACAAAATTACCCTTCAAATAAATTATTTTAAATTTTTATGCTAAAACTATGACCATTTTATCTATTTGTACACTAATTTTATAAAATTCACTTTAAATTATAAAAAAATTATTTAATTTACAAAATCACTTTTATTAAGTCCTAGTGAGGTTAAACAAGGTTAATTTTCACCCTTCAGTTTTTATCCTATTAATTTAATTTATTTCAAATTTTCTAATAACTAACTTGAAATGAATGCTTCATTTCTCTTTAGGTGCAGCCCACTACAAAATTCGTTAGTAACTAGCAGTTCACCTAGAGTCCAATACAGTTAATACTCCATGAAAATTGTTCTCTCAACATTTATTCGATATTTGTATAATTTTTACATATTTATTATCATTTAATTAATATTAATTCACAAAATTGATTTCTACTCAATTATCCATATCACAAAGGCATCTCAACCGTGTAGATTTTTTTCCAATAAAATTGGTGATGCTTAAATGCCACCAAAACTAGCTATATCCATCGATCTTTCCAAAAAAAATACTTCCATCAACTAAAACAAATATTTTTAATAAAATAAAAAATTTAAAAACAGAAAATAGAATATATTTTTAACAACATCCACCACACATTAACATAGATTTTCCATGAATCCAACCACTAATAAAAGGTAAAAAATAATTAGAAAATCTATACAAAGATTTACAACAAATACTAGGTAGGTCATTTTCATGACCTACAACATCAACAAACCAACCAAAGCATACCATACATTTTCAATACATGATTAAAAAAAAATTTTTACTTTATCAAAATAGTAGAAAATAGAAAGAGTTTTCCTTACCCAAAGAGATGCTAAAATGAAAGATTGCAGGAGGAGATAATGAAGTAACTTTAACCTCTTGAACAAGAATCTTGAATCACCATCAACAACAAACCAAATAACCACACCAAAACCAAGAAACAAGAAAGTAAAATAGTTAGAAGATGGAGGAAGTGTTTGATCAAATGGACAAAAGAGAGAAAAGAAAATGAAATTGATCTTACCAACAAGTGTTAACACTAAGCCTTGGAAATTTTTGAAGAGAACTTTGGAGAAGAATGTTGCACCCCAAAACTATCCAGCTCAAACCCACAAGACCAGGCTGAGATCACCAAACAGTCAACCCAAGGCTGGGCCGAAACTACCAAGGAGTCAACCCAAGACTGGGCTGAGACTACCAAGGAGTCAACCCAAGACTAGGCCGAGACTACCAAAGAGCCAACCCAAGATTGAGCCGAGACCAGCAAGAGTCCACCCAAGACTGGGCCGAGACCACCGAGTAGTCATCCCGAGACCCAGTCAAACCTGAGACCGAGATCAGAAGAGGAAACCGAGTCCGCTCCAGTTGTTACGTGGAACGAGGATCGAGTTGCCTGAATATCAAGGCGAATCTTAACCATACACGGAAGCAGGGATTGTGGATAGATAGAATTGGTTTCCAGCCCAACCACCACCACGCGAGTCCAGAGGCGGTTGCTCCCTGGCAGCTGAAAACCCTATATAAGCCTCAAACACGAAGAGTTGGGGGCATGAAAAATTAGAGAAAGAATCAGAAGAATAGAAGAACGAAAAGCTGACGATTGCAAGGAAAAGAAGAAGCAGGGACTCCAAGTCTAGACTGAAGGGCAAACAAAGATATTGGTCCACAAGTATGGAAAGCTCATCCGTTCTAAATTCCAGGTTGGTTTCTTTACTCTAGGTTTTAACATGCTGCATGCTTAGCCTAGGGTATTATTTAATCATGCCGTCAGGTAAAAATCTTGACACAAACCCTCCTTCCTCGAGGTCGAGTCGGTCTCGGCCAAAGAGAGACCGAAACTAACCCACAACCAATCCAGTTTCCATCCGACCCATTAAAATCCCATAACTACGTTGACTTTGATTCCTCTGTAGCCGAGGTACGTAGGCACAGGAGGCATACTCTTATCAAGTCGTAAACCCCAAAAAAACCTGAAACACTATGATGCCTCACCAGAATCTCCTCCCTCGCAGTAACCAAAGTCTGAAACGCCTTACCTGACCCAAACACAAGTGTCTCCCCTATTCCTTACAGCTAGCCTAGGGTAACTATCTCGTGATAGTCACATTGGGGGGGGCACCTTGTGTTTCCGGTGTGTAACCAACTCTCGAATCCACAGCTCTGATCCCAGACCAGCCTTTCTCTAGGTTTCCTAACATTCTTGAGAAAAATGTTGGTGGCGACTCTTGACGGCCGAGAATGATTCGACCGTTGAGAGGCCGAGACGATCTCGGCCCATCTCAAACCAGATACCCCATACGTCACTAATCAGGTTGTGACAAAGAAGAAAAGAGACATGAGATGTAAAGAGATAGGAGTGGGCTACAATGGCTACATTATGATGGGAAGGAAGAAATGATTAAAATGATAAAACTCCATCAACTATTAAGTGACAAATAAATTCTATTTAATATAGTGTTTAGGTTCCAAATTTGTATTTAATTTTTTTTTGAAATAAAATGGTTACCATAATTCACAATGACTAAGGGAAAGTAAGAGAGAGAAAGTACTCTTAGGCCAAGGTTAGGTGTACTATTTACTTAGGTGAAATTTTGTAACTAAAATGTAATAAAATAATAATTAAGCTAAATTAATTGTTAATAATAAATTAGTAAATTAATGACTTACTAAAATAATTTAGAATGAATAAGAGGATTTTTCCAAGACCATAAAGACTCTCAAAATCACGTTCTTTGAAATCGAGTTAAAATATTATTATTTTAATTAATGAGATAAAATAATAATAAAAATTATATATACCTAATTATAATGGGTAGGTATTAGTTATAATTAAATCTTTAAATGTTCTTGACTATTTTTTCACTTTTACCGTACATTCTTACATTGTCAGTGTATAATGCAGTTTTAGTTTTTGTAAAATCTCATACTAAAAATTACAATAAAAGTCACACATATTTATTAATTATTTTTAAAATTAAATTTAATTATTTCTTGTGATTATTTTTAATCAATTTATTAATCATAGAAGAATGAGATAGGTGTTACATGACCGACTCTAATAAGCGATGACTTGTTCTGTTCAATACAAATATATTTTTTTAACTTTATTAACAATGATTTTAGTATTGTTGCTTGACCAACACAAAATACCAATTAATTTGACTTTTGATCGACTTTAATTATGTTTTTATTGCAGTGAGAATGTATATAAAATTATTTTTTAATAGAAATGTTTATCAATTAAAAAATATATAGCACCATTCTTGAATATAATCCAAAAAGGATTGCATCATAATATCATGTATTAAAAAATCAATTTAAATTAAGTTAAAAATAGTTCATGTAACATCGCAAAATTTGGGTATCAGAAATATACTACAAAGAGATATCTTTTATGACTTTATCGTTGTATTATTCATTTGAAGATGCCTTACGTAATACTAACTAAAGTCACCTTAACATTAAAAAATAATAGATATGAGATAATAGATATGAGATAATAGCATCCACAAGTATAAATGGGTTGAAACATATCAACACACATAAGAAGGGAAGGAAGAAAAGTTAAGGTTAGAAAATAGGAGAGAAAAGAGAAGAAACTGATTTTATTATATTAAGTTAGCTCTAAATTTATATTGTCAAATTGATATGGATTTAAGAGATACTTAAATCTAAATAAATTAATATTAATTGATGTTCTATAGAGTTTATTATTATTTTTGACAACTTAAATCGAACTAACTTAATTATATTTAGGTTAGTTCTAATTAAATCATATAATCATTTAATAATAAAAGAAAAAATAATAAAATAATAAAATAATAAAAGGAAAGGAAACTGAAGAATAATATAAAAATTCAATATTATAAATTATATAGCATAAACATTATAAAATTGCGCAACATTAAAAATTAAAAGGTATCAATAGAAGTGTTACATGTTTTATTAATTCAACTAAAGATAATACAAATTGTATATCCATCAAGTCGATATGTCCGAGTGGTTAAGGAGACAGACTTGAAATCTGTTGGGCTTCGCCCGCGCAGGTTCGAACCCTGCTGTCGACGTTTATTTCTAAAACATAAAATAGTAGGTTGAAACAATTATGACATATTAAAAAAAATATAATTAAAATCGTTTAAAAATACGAGTTACTTTAAATACAATTTTACTTGTAAAGTTCCATAACATGTGGTTTTATTATCCTTCATGCATTGATTATAATTTTGTAAAAACAATTTGCAATTTTTGTGCACTGGCACCAAATGTTGGTCTTTTAAGACTAGGGTTAATGGATATGATCTGTTCATATCATAAAGGTTAGCTATGTGGTTGATGTTGGTCTTTTAAGACTAGGGTTAATGGATATGATCTGTTCATATCATAAAGGTTAGCTATGTGGTTGATAGTGTATATGGTTTTAAGGTTTTGCAAGTGGATGCATCCTTGGCAATTTTGCTAAGTATTGTGAAGCATTCATGGTATAATGACTCTAGGGTTTTGTAAATGATGCACTCCAACTACCAAAGAAATCTAGAATGATATGATCATCCAAAGTTTTGGGTTGAGGCATTGCCTCGCACCCTGTAAAGGGTGGCCCCTCCTTCCTTGACTGCCATCCACTGACTAGGTAGTGAGAACCCTAGCTAACTTTGCATATGGTGTTAATTCATAAAGCATTTTTGGAGTATCATTTGTTTATTACATAATAGTAACTCATCAATAATTGTTACAATGACTATCTTATTTTATTGTTTGATGAAGTGGTTGTAATCTTAGTTCTTTTGATTGTTTATTTAAATATGACCTACAAGTCATGCCTTTACTTATATCTCTTTTATATTTCTCCTCTCATCTTTTTCCACTCTAGATAAGCAAAAGAGGTTTGTTATTATATAATCAAAGAAAATAGACAATTGGAGGTTTTACGATAAGAGCATTGGTGGGACATGATTCAAAAAGATGAGGATATCCACTTACTAGGTTTTAGTTTAAGATTCTTTCTAGGTTTGAGTGAATCAATGATATTAGGGGTCATAACCATGTCACATGTTATGTTATGTATGATGTGCATGTTATGTTTGTATGAGATGTGTAAGTAACAAAATCCCTCAAAGGAAAATATTAGGTTATAACATGCCTTCCAATATTTGACACTTGTCAAGACTAGTATCGACTATGTGTAGGTCGGTCATACGAGGGTACCTTCATCCATCTTGGTAAGGCACGATAGGATAATTATAATGTCCAACTGTCAACCATTGGGTTTGACTTAACTAAGATAATTTCAATGAAATTGACATACTTAGAGGCATAGAGTTAGGTTTTTGTTCATAAGATGAACCAAAATAAATGCTAGTGATCTTTTAGCCTTTGTACATATTGATGTATGTGGATCCCTTAGCACAATGGCTAAAGGTGGTTTGCAATATGTTGTTACATTTATTGATGATTTTAGTAGATATAGATTTCTGTATCTAATGAAATACAAATCGAAAACCTTTGAAAAGTTAAAAGAATTCAAAAATGAAGTACAAAACCAACATGCAAGAATATTAAAGCTCTTCAATCATATTAAGGTGGTGAATATTTGATTCAACAATTTGGTGATCATTTGAAAGAGTATGAGATAATATCTCAATTCATTCCTCCAAGAATGCCACAATGGAATAGTGTTTTAGAAAGGAGGAAACGTACCTTGTTACATAATTCAATCCATGATGAGTTGATTATACCTTTTGCACTCTTTTTAGGGATATGCTTTGCTAATAGCAGCCTTTACATTCAATTGTGATCCATTAAAGGCGGTTTTAAAGACAGGATGTGAGATATACTAGTAAAAGATCTAGTATGCCTTTTATGAAGATTTAGGAATGTGAAACTTATGTTAAGTGACAAATTTCAAATAACCTTGACCCTAGATTTGACAAATGCATCTTTATGAGGGTATCCAAAAGAAGCCATGGGATATTATTTATATAATCCTTCTAAGAACAAAGTGTTTATTGAGAGAAGAGATGTATTTCTTGAAAAAGAATTCATCTCCAAAAGAACTAGTAGGAAGAAAATATAACTTCAAGAAATTTATGTACCACAAAACAATTATGAGCTTATGGTGGAACTAGAGCAGATGCCACAATATGTTATGGATTAACAACCTATTCATATAACATAAGATCTGCATAGGTCTAATAAGATAATAAAGAGCCTAAAAGATATGGATTTTTCATAACCCAACAGGATGATGTATTACCCATGGATTGATATGAGCCTATGAGCTACCAATAAGCCATTGTTGGCCTAGAATATGAGAAATGACACGAAGGCATGAGGTTGAAATGAAGTTCATGTACACTGACCAAAATGGATTTTGGTGGAGCAACTTGAAGGGGTAAAACCCATGGGTGCAAGTTGGTTTTCAAAAAGAAAACTAACATGGATGCTAAAGTACATACTTCTAAGGCATGACTAGTTGCAAAAGGCTTCATGCAGGAAAATTCATGGTATAGACTATGATGAAACTTTTTCCTCAATTGTGATGCTCAAGTTAGTTTGGATCTTGATTGCTATTGTAGCATACCATAATTATGGGATTTGGTATATGGATGTCAAGATTGTTTTCCTCAATGAGAAGCTTCTCAAGGATGTCTACATGACACAACTTGAGGGTTTTGTCACTTTGTGGAATGCTAGAAAGGTATGAAAGCTACAACAATCCATTTATAGATTAAAGCAAGCTTGTAGAAGTTGAAATATTCGTTTTGATAAAGTTGTAAGACAACTTGGATTCATTAAAAAATGAAGATGAACCTTGTGTATACAAGAAGATTAGCGGAAGCACATTTGTCTTTCTAGTGTTGTATGTAGATGACATACTACTTATTAGAAATGACATCCTTACCCTACAGACTGTTAACACATGGTTAGGGAATTACTTCTTTATGGAGGACTTAGGAAAAGCAACCTATGTATTAGGTATCAAGATCTATAGAGATAGATTATTGAAACTTCTTAGCCTTAGTCAGAATACATACATAGATAAAGTGTTAAGACGTTTTAACATGTATAAGTCCAAGAAGGGACTCTTGCCTATGTCACATGGTATATGTCCGTCTAAAACACAATCCCCTTTTATCCAACAAGAGAGAGATCGCATGAGTAATATTCTATACACACCATCTATTGGTTTTATCATGTATGATATGCTATGTACTTGACTAGATGTCTCATATGCCTTGAGCATGACGAGCAAGTACCAATTTGATCTTGGTGAAAGTTACTAGACTATTATGAAAAACATCCTTAAGTCCTTAAGAAGAAATAAGGAGTTGTCCTTGGTCTTTAGAGATGAGGAAGATCTAGTTGTAAAGATCATAGTCTGAATATGTGTTTTGCTTGACAAGTGGAGCTATGAGCTAGAAGAGCACAAAGCAAGAAATTGTTGCTAATTCCACTATAGAGGCTAAGTATATTGTTGCCACTAATGCAATAAAGGAGGTTGTTTGGATCAGGAAATTCATTATTTAGCTCATAATGGCTCCTAACATTGTGGATCCAATTGATCTTTATTATGAAAATAATGGAGCAATTGCACAAGCTAAGGAGGAAGAAAACAAGAAACCATATAAGAGGGAGATGGTTGAATTGTGTGTATGATTTTTAAACACTTTTCGAAAATGTAAGACTAAAAAGACAGTTCACAAATGGTGTCCAAAAAGATCATCCAAAGGGTGTAGAACTAAAATAGAGATAAGGAAGATAAAAGCAATACAAAGATTTTATCCTGGTTCATTCTACCACAAGAGCTATGTCATGTCGCTTCAATATAAATGATTTATTCACTAATTCAAATTGACTTTACAACCAAGTATTGTCAAAACTTCTTCAGGTTATACAACACTTGTACTATAGCTGATTACAAGCAAAACCAAGTATTCTTTAACACTTAGCCTTTTCAGGCTATCACAAAAGAAAAAAGAATTTTAGAAAAGATAACTTCACTAGGTAAGCATATGACAATTAGAAATAGATCTTTAGAACTTTGTTAGCAAAAGAAATACATATATATGAATAAATCTTTTTCACTTAGAAAAAATTTCAAATATGTTATCCAAAGGAATTGAACACTTGTATCTCATTTCTTAGATGTAACTTTTTTCACTTGTATATTCACATGTTCTCTATCCACTACTTCTTCCTTGAAGAGACATATAGACATAGAGAAGAGAGTTGTTGTTTTACATGGACAATAGAGCTTTATTCGGGGCTTTGTCTTCTTTTGAGGATAGAGAAAATGTACAGTACAAAAGATGATTTTCTCTTTCCTTAAATGTGCTTCCTTTGATTGATATGCAGAAGATCATTATACTTGCTCCTTTTATTGTAGGAGCTTGATTAGAACACTCTTATATCAAGGTTGATTTGTTTCTTTAAAGCTTGATAAGACCTTTTGTTTTTTGAAAAATAAAGCATAGTAGAGCATAACATATAGATAGAAGTGAATGTTTAAAAATGTTCTTAAGCCTAACTTTCTGAGAGATATGAGATAGTAAATGCGCATAAGTTAAAATACAAGTTACGAGGTATAATAAGTATAGAAAATTAATTTTGTTTTTACATGAAAAGTGACTCAGGCCTTCTTTGGACGAAGTCTTTCTATTGGACGGTAAGCTTGTTTGAATGTTGTTAGTTGGCTTGTTTGAATGTTGTTAGTTGGCTTGTTTGAATGTTGTTAGTTGGCTTGTTCGAATGTTGTTAGTTGGCTTGTTCAAAGACAAGTTCTTTGTTATAGAGAAAACTATTTTCACTAAGGTTGTGATGACTTGTTGTACTCTTGAAATGTTGAATACTCATAAAAATCATTAGCTACCGCTCTTCAGTCATAATATTTGTTATCACTAAAACATATGAATATTTTGGACACATAAAAATATTTTAACAATCTCCCCCTTTTTGATGATGACAAAAATTATTGTAAGAGAAAGAGAGAGAGAGAGAGATCATAACATTAGAGTAAACATGTTGCTTATGTATATATGATAGTTCATTATTGCAAAAGGGCATAAGTATCAAAAAAAGTTCAAGAAAGGAGAAGAAAGAAAAAACCCTCTAAGGACTAGGAGAAAACAAGCAGGATATCCATAGCGAAACAAAGAAGAGAGGACGACACCAAACTTCCGGATACCAAGTTAGTAGAGAAAACTCATGAACATGCCCACATGATAACACCTTAGGGAACCTTTCCCATGTGCCTAGCTTAGACCGAAGTCGTCCCCCTCTCGGCCTCCTTCCTCTCCAATACCCTTTCAACTAAGGCTGAGTCTATCTTTGCCTCCTCCCTCTCCAACATCCTTTCACTAGGGCCAAGTCTATCTCGACCTCCTCCCTCTCCAGCATCCTTTCCAATAAGGCCCAGTCCATCTCGGCCTCCTCCTCTCTAACACCCTTTTCCACTAGGATCGAGTCTATCTTGGCCTCCTTCCTCTCCAGCACCCTTTCCAGTAGGGCCGAGTCTATCTCGACCTCCTTCCTTTCTAGTACCCTTTCCACTTGGACCGAGTCTATCTCGAACTCCACCTAGGCCGGTCGGGACGAACCGACCTCATCCTTTTCATATCCAATAGCCAGCCAGAACTACGTAGACTTTGACTCTTCCAACCATGGAGGTACGTAGGCATAGGAGGCACACTCTTGTCAAGTCATGAATCCTAAAAACCCAAAGTACCATAATCCTATTCCGCTCATTAATACGCTTACGTCTTGGAAGGTATGACCAAAACCTAAGTGTCATCTCCACTCCCCTCAACCATTTAAGGGTAACTATTAGGTGATAGGCATGTTGGGACACCTTGTGTTCCCAACGTGTAACTGACTTTCGAACCATCTCTTATTTGAAGACCAAACTTTCCCATCAGGTTTTCTAGCGTTCTCCGAAAAAACTAGTGGCGACTCCATGCAACCGAGTTGGTTCCAGCGGCCAGGTGGCCAAGATGACCCTGACTCGACCTGTTTCAGTCTCTCCCCGAGACGAGATCCGTGTGAGGCCTAGCGTCACGATTTAGGTTTTGACAAAAAAAATATATTATAAGGATTGAAAATAGTAACAAGAATTAAGATAAAATATATAAAACTTTCAAATTCCATTTAAAAATAATAATTTTACAATCTCCAAAATAAAAAAAATGATAAATTACATGAACCACAAAAGTATTGAAGGCAAAACAAGACAACTGGGCTTATGATGGGTTGAATAGGGGCTGAACAGAGTTTCGTTGTGGCTTTAACAGGCATCGACACAATGGACATGAACGAAATGTGCATTTCTGGAGCCATTAAATAATGCACTCTTTATAGAAAACATGCAAGCATTCGGTGGAAAAGACTTCCAACTTGGATTTGGCGCAAAACTCTTCCAAATAAATCGCACATTGATCTGTAGAATAAAAAGGAAGCTCTGTTGTTTCGTCTTCCTTCAATAAATTCATAATTTTGGATGTCGATTGCAACACATATTAATGCTCACTAAGATCAATGTAATCATCATCGTCATCATCAGGCCACATGGTAACATGAAGCGTAACATTCATCTCCCACACGTTGTGTCCTTGGTGTGCCACGACCATTTCCTTTGTGCATTCGCCAATACAGGGTAGTATTTCATGCAGTCTCTGCAAGGGCACGGGCACAAAGGAGAATGACTCGTACATAAAGGTCATGTTATCATTGTCCAACATCATCGTTACTTTGTCACAATTGCATAGAATTTCACGAGGAACCAAGAGTGTGCGATTGATTGTGGTTATGGATTCAATGTCTGGTTGGATTGGGGAGGACGTGATTTGGTGATGGATGTAAACAAAGTAAATGTAGAAGTGATCACCATTGGGACAGTCAACTAGGATGGATACTGATGACTCTTACAAATGGTCGAGGTAAAGTTTAAAGAGATCTAGTTCCATGACTAAGCGACAACTAACAAAATGATTGTAACAATTAAGAGTTAAATAAAAGAAACAACAATTTGACTTAATAGTTGGATTTCATGCAATGATGTACATTCCTTTTTATAGAGGAAAATTTCAAAATTTAGTCAAGATATTTATTTATAGATGTGAATTTTTTTTTTTCATTTTTATATCCATATCTATCTTCTTAATTCAAATAATATATTTCAAAAGAAATTATTTATGGTTAAAATTAACTTTATCTATGATAAAGCAAAATTATATTGGAACATTTTCATTATCTTGTTTTTTATATTTATTGTTCTTTTGTGCTTAAAATATTTATTAAATTTTATTTATTAAATTATTAAATATTTATTTATTCTTATATTATAAGGATTGAAAATAATTTTAAAAATTCATTTTATTTTATGATATTCGAACCAGTGATGTTCAGGGATGGATTTTGATTTTTTTTAGTTAAAAAAGTATTTGAATATTTATTTTTAAAAAATTACAATCAATCTGATAATACCAAATGTGATTTGGATTAAATAAGATATTTTAGAAATTTTAATTTTTTATTATTAGATAACATTCTCTAAATATTAAATATTATTTTTACAATAAGAAAATTATCTTTGAGTACATGTAACTAACCGCGTATTTAAAAATAAAAACACAAAAGATATATTAAAAAAAGGTTTGCACACAATTGATTAATGCATTTAGGAGTGTTTTACTTTATGATACATGATTATATATTTATATTTCATATAAAACAAGTAAAATTTTATTTTTAAATAATATCAGATTTTATTTTTAAATAACATCAAATTTTATTTTAAATAAGATTCGATATTTCTTAAAATAAGGCATGATTTTATTATATTGTTTAATATAACTATTACAATATGTATTTTATTAGTTTAGCTCAATTAAAGGGTTCTCCATAATTGACTTTCCAGAATATCAAATTGTGAGTACTCTTTAGCCAATTTCATGAGTTTTCTAGCATCTTCAGCATATAATGCTTAACATTTTCCACCATAATTAGACTCGTCAAATTCAGTGATAGCATATTAGACTACTCCCAAGCCCCCAAGAGAGACTTGGTAGCATCTATACTGGTCTCTATGAAAGTAATACTCTAACCATTGAGCTAAATAGGTCATTTATCACCCTCAATCTCTTCCCCTCCTCTCAGTTTCTTCCTCTTCCTTGTTCTCTTCCCTCACTCACTTTCCCTCCATCACTTTCCAAAGACTACAAAGCTCAATGGCATGGTGTGGTTGGAGCTCACCGTCGACACCCAAACCTTTGATGCGGTGAGACCCCTTTATGTCAGATGTTGATATGTGATTACCACAAGTCTACAGTCCTCATCAAGTAATAAATTTCCAAGATCATATATTTATTAAAATTGATTTTTGTCAATATTTCTATTAAAAGGATTTAAAAATGAAATGAATTGATTGATTGAGAAAAGAATTGAGATAAGATAAAATTGCATAAATTTAAATTCAAATAGGAAACAAATAATCAAATAAAATCAAGGAAATTTAATGTTGGGAAATTTCTATAATTGAAATTCACATCTTGACTTCTTATTTTGCCTAATATTCTTATCTTAATGTTCTACTTGATTCTCGCTGAAGGTGAATTAACCTAATGTCATCTTCGTTTCCTTTCAAAATATGGAGATGCATTTAATTAAATTGACTCCTACTTTCATAGTAGTTATGTTCAATTAAACTCATTACTTTCTTTGTTAATTCATTGATTCCTCAAAGGATTAAATCTACTTTCTAATTTAAAACCTAAGTTTTCCTTCTAAGATTCCAATCACTAAGTTCATATTTCAGCTCTTCCTTAAGTATCTAAGATTATGAAAAATGATGGTCAATCATTTTGCATAGATAAAATAATGAAAAGAAGAATCAAGAGGAGAAACTCATAAAATAAAAATAACTTAATTAAGCATATATTTTCAAGAGTTTAGCCTCAATCCTAGAACGAGATGATTACTCAAACGTAACCATGGATAAAGAAAAATAACGAAGAAAAGTTCAAAACCAAAGGTAGAAGTAGAAGAAAAGATTGTCTTCACTCCTATCTTGTCGCCCCTTGTAAAATTTGTTGTTTAAAATATAACCTAAAATATTTATTTATACTTATGGTCCAAAAAGAAGACACAATCCAACACAAAATAAAAGATTTTTCATAAATAGAGTACTACATCATATGTCATGTTTGTGGTTATTTCCACAGTCAATATGTGGGAGTCTTGCGTTATGATCTTCATGAAAATTGTAGATAATTTTGTCCTTGAAATTTAGGCACTGGTCTTGTATCATTTAGATTCACACAACTTAAGAAATATGCTCAAGATGTTGAATCTTTGTTAGGTTGTCAAGACAACAATATTTCCAACCTTGAGTACAAATTAATCTATGGTACAAGATAAATCAACTTGTGATCTCTTGATGTGAAATGTATATCATTCTTTAAGATTTTAGTGGGCACCAAAATCATCTCAATATCATTTTATGAGCTCAAGATATGACCTTTCTTGTGAACATTGCTATCAGTGACATTCCAAAATGCAATTTATGGTTATTTTTACTAATTCATTCACTTAAAATCACAAAACACAACCTAATGTAATAAAAAGACGTAAACAAGAGAAATTGAACAAATAATGATGGATGGAAGCCTAAAACTAATATGCTATGAAATGCAACACATCAAAGATGTTATTACTAATGGTGAAGTTTGACGACCTTAACATGAGCAAGAAGAATAGTTATGCATTGTTGTCTATTCAAGTTCTCTAGTATTGTTTGGGTAATATTTTCAAAAAAAAATACATTATATATGGAATGGTTATTTCCATTGTTTTTATGTGTTGTAGATGGTTGAGGGTTGGGCAATAAGGAGTGGAGTTTTTGTGACAATAAGGTGATTAACAATTAAGGAACTTGGATGAGTAGATTGATTGTGGCTCGATTGGACATCAAGGAGGGGAGCTGCTATGATAGTAGCAAAGAGGAAGAGAAAAAGGAAGAAAACGGAAAAAGGGGAGGTGGGAGAGCTATGAGGAAGAGCTGGAGTGGATCCACTATGATATAATGATAATGACAAAATCTTTTCTTTTTGTATGTTGTCCTTCTTGTTAGTGTCAGCTTGATCGACTAAAATTAGCATAGGTTATGAGTTGGCTTTGTTGACTTTAATAAGCGACGACTTTTCTCTTTAATACAAATACATTTATGTTGATTTTCTTAACAATGATTTCAATATTATTGTTTGACCAACACAAAATAACTATTTACATTGAGTTAACTTTTGGTTGACTCTAATTTATGTTTTTTCTATAGTGAGAATATATAAAAAAATGATTTTTTTAATAAAATATTTATAAAAATAAATAAAATTATAATTAAAATAATATTTAAATAGAAATTTTTATCAATTAAAAAAAATATAACATTATTCTTGAATTAATCTAGAAAGGATTGGATCATTATATCATGTATTAACAATTAAGTTTCAATAATAGAATAGTGTTACATGTGATATTTTCAAGTAAAAGTAATAGAGACTATATAATAATCTAGTTGATATGTGTGAGCGGTTAAAGAGATAGATTTGAAATCTATTCCACCTAGCTTTCTTACCCTGATGGCTGATATTTTTAAATATTAGATTAATATTTGTACTCAAATTTATTTTTTTAATTATTTATTAAAATATATTCTATAAATAATACCTAAAAATATTTTAAAAATATATTAATTTTTATATAAAAATTGTAATAACTATTTTGAATTAAAGCATTTCTAAGAATTACTATTTTATGAGAGTGATTTTTAAAAGTTTTTAAAAAAAAAATATCTTATCCCTTTCAATTTATTCTTTTTATTATTCTTTTAAATTAAATTTTAATATTTTAAAAAATTATCAATAGTTAAAAATAACTTTATATTACAATATAAACATAAATTTAAAAATTTATATGTTCAAAAATATTTATTTATCATAAATTTTAATTATATATTTAAAGTATTTATTTTTTTATAAAATGTTAGTTACATAAAATAAATATTTATTTTTTATATTATATAAACTAATATACTAGTTATAATAATATCTATAGATAGAAATTAAGAGATAAGTTATTATGTGTTTTTTTTCTCAATTTTTATTTTGTAAGTTGAACACTTTGAATTAATAAATAGTCACTTTACTCTATTTATGCAATTTAGCCAGATTTTCGAAAAAAGAAAGTATAAATTATATATGTCCTCTAACTATTCTTCATTGAGATTTTTATACAATTATCAAAAGAGTTAGATTAGTGGTCACTTGAACCATTTTTTAATTTCTAAATAGGAAGAATAATGAATATAATAATGTAGGTTTCAAATATTGTCTCATGTTGATATGAAACATACTAGCATACATGAATCTAACAACACTTCTCATTACATTTGAACTCACCTTTCACAACCAACTAACACAAGTACCCAACAATTGTAGTGATGTGTAGAAAATTGTTCTGCTCCACCAAAAAGAGAAGAAAACCAAACTCTCCACTTCTTAAGTAGTCCCATTAGTAACAACCAGGTCAAATGCTATTTCTTCTTGAAGAGTATGAAACTTTATTTGTAATGAATAAATCATATTCAACTTAGCAACTTGGAGTTCTGAGTTATTACAGCAATAATGTTTTGAAACAGTTGTTTTACACTCTTGATATAGATAGGATTAGGACTACTATAATTTATTTTAAAATAAGTATGAAATGTGGCCGCTACATTTATCATTTTCAGTAATATTTATTATAAAATGTTTATAAATATTTTTTTAGTAACATATTTTTTATACATTTAATAATATTTATTTAATATAAAATATTACTAATAATACTTTACAACATGACTCAAATATAATATTTACTAAAATGTTATCAAACTAATAAGTAAAATTTTTAAAAATATTGAATAACAAATTAGATCATTCTCTTTAACCCCTTTCACAACTTTATTTGAATTATGAAGTAATGTGAACATCATCTTCTCCAAGACAAAATAGTCCAAAAAAACAAAGTTAGGACACTCTCTGCATAAAAAAAAAAAAAAAAAAAACTTGGCAAACCAACACCAATAAAATAGCTAAAAACTGTTAAAATATAAAAAATAAAAATACTCAATTCTAGAAACCAACTATTTTGTTCTCAAATTTTTCTTTTGCTTTATGGCACACACTTTTCCTCCATTGGAGAATAACCCAATAACCTAGTTTTATTAGCTAAAGAAAACATAACCATTTAATTAAATGGTATTAAAAACCATTGAAGGAAGCTAATTAGCTTCACAACTACTATAAAACAATGGATTTTCTTTTCTACCATTAAATAGGTTATATATTAATGTATAAAATAATTTTTATTTATTTACTTTATTTACTAATTTATAATCTCTTTAATGATATAAAAGTAAATTTATTATTTTATAGTTAGGATGTAAGCGGGTCATGATTGACTCACGAATCCAATCAATCAAACCCAACAACATTTCAACTAGTTGGATTAGGTCATCAGTTTAAGTTGGGTTTATTTTATGTAACCCAATATTAATTAGATTGAGTATCTAATCAGTGAGTTTCAAATTCAATCAACCCAACGCAACCCAATCATTTTAATTAGTGAGTTTCAAAAATAATCTTAATACTAATAAATTATTCATTATTTGTGTTAGAATTAGATAGTTAGGCTCCTTTTTAATTTAGGCATACATTAAATTATTTTCATAACATGACTAATTTTTTATTACACTTGAGTTTAGGTGGTATATTGTGTGTGAGTTATTCTAAACTTCTTGCATAGTATATATTATTTTACATGATTATTATTTAGCTAGCCTTTGAATATTTGAATGCTTCAATTTTTTTAAAATAGTTGAATTAATTAAGTATTTTATTTTTCTAATCTTCTTTATTTTGATTTTTTTGAATTTCTAGAATATATGATTATTTATCTAATTGACTCAACTACTTAACCCAACCTAACATGATTAAGGTTGGATTAGATTCAGTTGGGTTGTTTAATAAAATGATAAAGCTCAACTCAACCCAATCTAATTCAAATATGCTTCTTTGTGTTTGATCTTTAATTAAATCAAATCCAACTCAACATCAACCACTTACACGCCCCTATTTATAGTTGTTGTGAAGCCAATTAATTTAATGGTTATATTACTTTTTGATTAAATAGTTACATTTTTTAGCTAATATTACAAGAAATTTTAAAATTTATTATAACAAAATTAATAGTTATTTCGTAGCTAATTATTTTTACTATAATATTGGTGGTAACATGAAATAAGTAACAAATTAGCTAAGAAAATAATCTTATTAATTTGTAGTAAATTTTTAAAAAATTGTAGCTACTTTCTAGCTAATTGGTAGTGATAGAAAATATAAATTAATATAATTTAAATTTAGCTAAAAAAAGTAATATACTAGTTAATTAACTAAGATTTAGCTACTAAATTAAATAGTAGTCAAAATTAGTAGCAAAATTAAAAAAATATTTATAGTATTTAGTTCTCTTTATAAAAAGGAAAAGACACTCTGAAGAGAAAGTATAATCTAAAAATTAAAAGGATTGTTTTCTAAAATTGAGTATTCTTATTTTTTTTTTGTTTCGAGCAATTTTGAGTTATTTTGTAGGTGTTGATTTGTAGTGTTATCTTTTGCAAAAAGTGCCGTGAGTCAATTATTTCAAAGTTGTATCTTTGGAGAAAATGAGAATGTATACAAATTTACGATTCAAGCAAAGTCCAAAACGTCTTAAAGAAAATGACCTATTATATCACTTAGCCTTAACTATTTATGTGAATTTGTGTTCATCCTATGTAGCAACAAAATATTAAGTTGGTAATTTAATTTCTTTTCAAAAAATATCAATTAAAAAAATATAACACCATTCTCAAAAATAGTTTTAAATTAAGTGAAAAATGTCTTTTTTTTGCTTGATATCCAACAGATTATATAGGAGAATGAGAGAAAATATGAGTTCATATTGTTTGATGTGGGATTTGAGTTATCTCACTCCTTTATATAGGAAAAGGAGTGATGCATGGATTTACGTTGTTCCAGGTGGGACTAAAGCTTTTACTTATTTGTAAATAACTTATTTTTCTTAATTTAATTAATTAAAACCCAATTTAAAGTCTAAACTATATTTCTCCCAAAATATTAATTATTTAAATATAAAACAATTAAACCACTTATTAATAATAATTAATAAAATACAGTATTTACAACCAATAATAAAATGGAATAAAAACTAGAGTTTTACAATTTGTATATTAATCACTGTCGGTTGGAATGTCATATTCTCAATATAATTATATATTTCTTTTACTCACAAAATAATATTAGTTATATATTATTTTTTTACACTTGACATCAACATACTTATTCATATAAAAAATTGGAATCTCACTTCTTAATATAAGTTTTTTTTTTAAATCTAACTCAAAAACTTGTTTAGAAGTTTATTCTATAGTAAGTCTTATTAAATAAATTGACAAACATAGTAAATCTTGTTAAATAAATTGACAAACATACTAAACAAAGAAGGAGTAAATATTGAAAAACCAAATTAAACTAAATTGAATTATAAAAGCTAGACTATTTTTATAAAAGGGAAAAAAATTATCCTCCTTTTAATATTTCTTTTATGAATTAGTACAAAAAGTTGATTGAATTTGAAAACAATTTAGTTCAATTCAAAGAACAATATAATTTTGAATTTGATAAAATAGTTCGCTAAACTAAAAATCAGTTTAATCCAGTTCGTGTGATTGTTTTTTTAGTGTAGTTTGATTTAGGAAAATTATTTTTCTAATTCAATTCAATTATCATACAACTCGGTTCAATTCAATTTTTTTTACAATCCTAATAAGAATTTGAGAAAATAGTCCAAAAAATAATTTAGTTCAATTCGAATAATTATTTTTCAATTCAATTTGATTTAAGAGAATTATTTTCTAGTTCAATTCAATTATTATACTGTTTCAGTAATTTTTTTACACTCCAAATATCCCTCCTCTTTTCCTAATATCTCCACTCTTTTTTTTTAAGTGTTATCCCAAAATTACGTCATGTACTTTCTTCGGGAAAGAATTTTTTTTTTTTGAAAGAATATTGTCAGTGGAAAATCAAACACTAAGTATTTTATTTGCTACCAAGTAACTTACGCATCTTTCCTGGAAATATCATGGTCAGGTTTCGATAAAAAGAAAATTACATTGACCAATTTATTTCACTAAAATTTAGTTATAGTAGGATCCTGAGGTAGGTTGGTATTAATAGAAAATTCAATATATAACATCTATTTGGTATTCACAAATTCTGATATACGTTATGGTAAAACACAAGAATAAAATTATGGTAAAACACAAGAATAAAATTAATAAAATTTAAAATAACAAATTGTCGATATGTCCGAGTGGTTAAGGAGACAGACTTGAAATCTGTTGGGCTACGCCCGCGCAGGTTCGAACCCTGCTGTCGACGTTGAATATTCTTTATGTTTTAGAATAATATATTTTATCTTAAATACTAATAAATTAGTACTTTCACATACTCAATAAAATTATTGGTAATCAATAAGAATTCCCTCTTTTTTACCAATTGAATTTTATTTTTTAAAAAGAAATTATTTTTTTACCTTTATCTATTTATTTGATCTTATAAATAATCAATCACTTTCAATCTACCTCTTATCTTTGTCTACGAATTGAATTTTATTTTTTAAAAAGAAATTATCAAAAATTAAATATAATATTATATCACACTTTAAATTATTAACGGTAAATCTAAAATGAATGTGGACCATATTCTACAAGCTAACTTGAAGGAATTTTCTCCCTCTTCCAACTTAATGAATTTTCTGGTATGAAATTGTAAGGGTACTACAGTAAAGGTTTCTCCTACATGGTAAAGGATTTAAAGAAATAGTTTGATGTTGAAATGAAAGTGCTTATTGAGATGCATACAAGTGGTTTTCACGTGGAGGAAATCATAAAAATGATGAATTTTACAAATAAGTTCATTTAGGATCTAGTGAGTGCATGCGAATGTATCTAGTGTCTCAGGAATGAAAACTTATGGAAAGTGAAAATTCAAGTCCATTTACATCAATGGGTCCACATGAAGGTTGCTAGGAAAGAAGACTTGCATTGGTTTTAATAGTCATTTATTACTCTCCTTCCTATGCATGAAGACAATAATTGTGGGAGGATTTTCATGATATCACAACTGTACAGGAAGGTTGGATGATTATCAGAGATTTTAATTCTATCCTTGCTAATTATGTGTTGGGCAACTAAAAGAATGTCTTGACAAGATGTTGATCAACCTTAGCGAAAGATTTTAAAAGGAAATTTTCTATCACCATGCCTCATTTAAGTTAGATCACAATCCTCTGTGGGTGAAATTTTGCAGCAACTCAACAAGTAACAAATGAAAGAGATCCTTTAGGTTCCTAGCAGTTTGGTTGATGCATGAAGACTTTTCAAATGTGATCTCCCAATCTTGGAATAGAAAGGAAGAGTGGAAAGTTAATATATGTTGCCTCCAAGATTCATTTGTTGAAAAGCATTAAGTTTCCTCTTACTAGGAAAGATATCCTAACTTCGCATAAATAGGCATATTTGTTACAAAGCATTTACAAAGGGAATGGAATGAAAGGTTGGTATGCTTTAGGAGCAGCCACTTTTTCCTTCACTACAACACCTTTATCTTTTTCTTTTCAATCTTGGGTGTTGTCTCCATTTCTATTCTATCTCATTTTTTACCTCACTTTCTTAGTAAGACACAAGTCCGTCTAATTGTTTCTCACTCCTTAAGGTTACCATGTTACAATGTTTGATGGGAGTAGTTTTAGGTTGACTAGGAAATTTACCTAGAGCTTTGATTGAAGTAGAAATGAGTTGAGCAATTAGAGTCTCCAACATCTTATTATGGACTTCCATATTATCCATTCGAGTAGCCAACTCCTTAATGGAGTTGTTTATTATCTCATTCGTTTGGTTTGACTCATCACAAACTCTTTCACTAAGCTTCCAAGCTTTGACATGGTTATTTAGAGAATTTGACGGTTGTTGGAAATTTTGCTATCAACTATCCTTTTATCCTTCTTGACCTTGATTATTATGGTAGGATAAGTTAGGATGACTCTTCAACCTTAGATTATAAATATTCGAATGTGGATCAAATTTTTGCTTTTAGGTAATCATAGAAATTATGGGTTGAAGCCATGTTTTCTACTTGCTCCTCTTGTTTAAGTGACATCTCTATTGGACAGTCTATAGTTTTATGTCTTTGCATATGACAAATCTCATAATAAAAGTTACCAACATCTACTGAATTTACTTTGGCCTTTTTCTAACTTTGTCAAGCTTTTGACCCCAATCGTCAAACTTAGCCAACAACATGTCACCATTATTCACCTTATTCATAACTAGGGAAATTCTCCTAAAGGTGTTGCCTTTCTTGCCTACCCAGTGAATTTAGTTTGAAGCCATAACTTCAATGATGGCAATTGCCTTTTCAAGTGACTTATCCATGAATATTCCACCAGTTTTGAAATGCAAAGTCATCTTCTTGGATATTTCAACACATTATAAAAAAATGGATTGTTAACCATCAATCAATTCAATGATGAGGACATACGAGTAATAGTTCTAAAAATCTCTCTTAATCCCTAGGGAAAAATTCACTTTCTTCTTGGTAGAAATTAGTAATTTGACTCCTCATCTCATTTGTCTCTGGAGATGGATAATATGTTGAGGAAAACCTTCTCACATAATTTCAATGTAGTTACAACGTCTATAGGAATGATCCTTATCCATGCCTTCACCTTATCCCTAGGTGTAAGGGAAAATAGGTGGAGGTAAAGTGCATCTGGAGTGATACCTTGGAAAATTTTTGTCTCACCAATTTCTAAGAACCCTTTAAGGTGATCATTAGGGTCCTTCAATGGTAAACCACCAAATTGATTTTATTTTATCATAGTTAGCAAGGTCGAAGGTATCATAAAACCATTGACTTCGATAACAGGACAAGCTATCCCAATAGGTAACCCAAGAATTGTTAGTGAAACATACTCCTTCAAGGGTTTATTCGCAAGACCTTCAGTCATGACTATTGTTACCTCTCAAACAATTTCTACTTTTTTTTTGTTGATTTCTCCTTCTACGGAAGGTTTTCTCTAACTTAGGGTCTCCTTCAACAAGTTTGATAGAGCACTTTTGAGACAATTATAGTGACTTATGTTGGATATTTTTGATATCGTTGTATGGTTAATATTGACACATTTGTTGAGTCTTGGGTTACTAGACCTAATTGGGCTTAGTTGATAATCTTTGTCTATTTTTGGATTTAATTCTTATTATGATGTTTCTATCCTATGCAGGTCATATCTAGAGTTATAGACCTCCAAATTGGACAATTTTTGTAGCTCTAGAAGTCTAAGACAAATATCTACAATTTTTTCTTTTAGACTCAACCCAATTCATCCTTATTTAGTGTCAAAAGTCTGCTTGAAGTTGTAGCCTCTACACCTACTTTGTTGGGCCTTCCATTGTATATTTTAGCCTAATTTTGGACCTCTTATTTGTGGACCTTTGTGTTACAAATTTCTCTAGCCCATAACACATTCTTTTGAATTTAGATCATGTATTAGTTGGTTTTGATTAGTTAGAATTCATTTAGACACTTTTTTGTAGACTTCTCATTCTTGGTTTTAAGATATTTCTTGGATCACAAGTTTTCTCTCTATTATCTCTTCTCTTTTGGGGTTTGCCTTGTACTGTTGCTACATTTTCTGTGACGATTTCCATAGAAGGATAGGCTCTCTTACAATTCAAGGTTTCATAATTGTGGTTAGGTTTGACTTCTTGAATCTTCCTTATGCAAATTTTCTTATGCCTCTCTTTTCTTTCCATTTCTTGACCCGTTTTCATGATTACGATTTTGCTTGAAATTTTGGATTGTACTAGGTTAGGTAATCGATTGATCACCTAAATCAACCAATTAAGTGCTTGAGTCCATGCTAATTACGGACTGTGATTGTGATCTTAATTTGTATGGACAAATGTTAGATAATTGTCAAATAAATCTTGAGTTGATATAAATTTGCAGTCTTATGAGTACTGTGATAACAAAACTACATGATTGGAATCCTTAAATTGGTGTTCCATAATTTTGTTACATTCTGTTTTTGTTCTGCATTTTACAATCTTATAATTCTGGTTTTATGCTTCTATCATATGCATACAAATCCCTCATTTATGCATTCAATTTGGTTTCTATTCATCAAGATTAGGCACTACAAGATTATGTCCTTGAGAGATTCAACGTAGGTTGATCCCTACACTATGTAAAATCTAGTGGTTTTGATAGTATTTCAACAACAATATCAATGTTCTCCTAAATAAAGAGATCTTAGAATAAATAGAAGAAAGTACCTACAAAAGAGAAATACTCATAAAGAACACCAATAATGGAATAGAAACAATAAAAGAAATTAAGAGAGAAGTTTTTTTCAAAAATAAAATAAATAAATTAATAAATAAATAATACTTATAAAAACAAAGAGATAGTAGTCCTTGGCAACAATGTAAAAAACTTGATAGGTAAAACCGCAAATGTATGGTTGTCATCAAGTAATAATTTTCAAGATAATCTCCACAGGGTTGTGCCTTGAATTTCATAAATATTGCAGTTTAAATGAGCTTTAAATTTGAAAGAATAAGTTGGTTGAGAAGAAGATAGAGATAAAATGAAATTTGTTAAGAATTTGAATTTAAACCAAAACAAGGAAACAAATAATGTTACAAAGATTTTATTGTTGAGAAAATCTACAGGATTGAGATTCACATCAAGACTTCCTATTTATCCAATCTCCTTATCTTAATGTTCTTATTAGTTTTCTTTAAAGGTAGTTAACCTAAGGTAACCTCTATTCTCTTTCAGGATTATATCTAATTGAATTGACTCTTACATTTATTATAGCTATGTTCAATTAGATATGTTAAGTTCTTTATTAATCTATTGGAATCTTGAAGGATTAAACCTAATTTCATGGTTTAATACTTAAGTCCCCTATCTAGAGTTCCAATGAATAGGTTCACCTTTTAGTTCTTTTCCTAAGCATCTAAGGTTATGAAAAATGACGACCAATCCCTTTGCATGGATAAATTAATAAAGAGAAGAATCAAGATGATAAATCAATTAAAGATGAAAATAATTTAATTAAGCATAAATAGTTGTAAAGATTTAAGCTTCAATCCTAGAACAAGGTAACTATTCACTCATAATCATTGAATCAAAACAAGAAGAAGAATAAAACATTAAACCAGGAAAAAAAATGAAAGTCAAGAAACAATCTTAATGTCAAGCTCTAGCTCTAAGCCTTCAATCATCAAGGTTTGGAATGATATTCTTAACCCCTAAAAGGTTATAGGGATGAGCAAGAGACGACTTTATCTTTATCGTCACCTAGCTCAAAATTTTTACCAAGCCATTTATTTAAACTTGAACCTGACTCAATTGAGACCTAAAATATATGGTACAAACCCGAGTCAACCTAACTCCCTAACATAATGTATTAATCTTAATATTATATATAGTTCAATCATGGAATAAAAGAAGTATAAATCTTAAATAAAGTATATTTTATAATATATATTTTATAATAAATAGTATTATTATAAGTATAATAATATGTTATACAAAATGATATTTATTAAATTAAAAAGATTTATTATTAATACACACACTTGTTGAAAAAAATTATATTTTTTTTAGAGAATATGAGATACCAAGACGGGTTGAGTTAACCCAAAACATAACCCGAATCTATTCTCAAAATGCATCGGGTTTAATTTTTAAACTCAAACCTATCCAAATCAACTTCGAGCTAGGACGAGTTAGCAGGCCTAGGGTTGGGTCCTTCTTACCCCTGGAAGGTTCATTTATAGTTAGGGGGCTAATAAGGTCCAAACTCTTCCAAAATAATAATGGATTAAAACTCTACCAAAATAACAACTGAAATACAAAAAAAATAAAATTTAATGCATCAAGTGTCTCTTCTCTTCTACCAAGGTGTTCTTGCAGAGTGATATAAACAAAGATATGAACATTGGAATATAATGAAAGCATACATATAATTATTCTTTTATTTTTTTAAGATAAGTATGAGTGAATATATATATATATATATATATATATATATATATATATATATATATATAATTGAAGATCAAATTGAGATAAGACAAGATATTTGCTTTATTAATTTTATTGGACGCTTTCCAAACATTAATTGTATTGTAATTCTTATTGGGTATATGAAGTGAATGTGTAAAAACACTAGAATTGTTACATTGCTTCTTTGAGTAATCTACACATGTAATACACAATTAATGTAGATACTTTTAATAATTTTTGTTATCAAAATATTTTATGAGATGAGTGTTTCTATTATGTCTTTGGTTCCAATAATCTCTCTTCTTTTTTATGATGACAAGCATGATTAAAAGTAAATTTGTATGCATGTATATAATCAAGATCAGAGTAGTATAACAAATATATGTAAAATACCATGTATATTAAAGCATATAGGATAAAACATGTTTTATATTGCTCCCCTAAGTCTACAGACGCATAAACTTAGAAAAAAAAAAGAATATAAATAACATATCTTGAATATATAAAAGATTAGTAAAAAATTTCTTATCCCAATTCTCCTCCTTTTTCCATCCAAAAAAAATTACAAAAATCATCATTGTCTAAGAAAACAAAATAAAGCAAAACAAACAAAAAGAAACTTTTTAAGGTTGAGGTGGTGGTAATGGAGGTGAATTTTGGTTAGTGATTTAAGCAATGATAAGTCATATTTTATACACCTCATAGGAACCTAAGATGGATGCTTTTGAGATTATTTGGTGCTTAACAATTACGTCTTAGTTAAGATTCATATTATGGACCTAGAAATAGGGAAAGTATAAATCCAAGCTAATTTGAAGGTCTTAGTTAATAAAAGATTTTATTCCTTTTTGCAGCAAACACCAGATGATCTCGGCCCATCAAGCAGAGTCTCGACCTAGGAGAAACCATCCCGGCCAGACCGACTCCCTACTGGACTGGTCAACTCTACAGTCCAGTAGCCCAAAGGAGCAAGCAACCCAATCAAGCAGCCCAATCAGGCGACCCAGTCCAGGTGCACCCAACACAACTCCATCCAACTCAACTACCACATCATTCCTAGAAGAAGCTTTCTGCGCAAGAAGAATCATTAGGAGGGTAGATTAGGCAATTCAGATTTGTAATTCTGTTAGGTTGTCAAGTGTAGTGTGTATCACAAGAGACCCAGCTCGTGTATATATAGAGAACGATGGGCACATTTTAATCGTTGTTGAATTCAAAATTATAATCGCATCCATTGTACTCCATCTTCTCGCTCACGTTTCCATTCTCACGGTGGTGCATGGTGCTATCAGAGGTATCTCTCTCGATCGAGGAGGTGTAGGTCAAGAACTGAGAGGCCGAAGGTTGTTAGAGGGGACCGCTTGGCTTGCCATCGCACTCTGGTGGATCTGATCCTCAAGATCTTGGCTATTGATGGTGAACCATCGTCGTTCTTCCATGGTGATCGTTGTGGAAGGTAGATTCATTGAATTCACACCCTGTGCTTGTACTTTGTTTATAATAATATAAGTAGTTCCAATTCTAATCTCCTGGTTATGAATCTTGCATTTTAATCTACTTCTCCGTGTCGCGATTGCACATTGTTAAGTAGACAAACGTTAGACTAGGCCAATCGGAACCGGTTTAACAAACTTCAGTAGGTAAACAATTAGAGAACCTAAAATCAACTCCGAGCTTAATTCTTGCCAACTGATGAGGTAGCGATTATGTAAACCATCGGTATGGCAATGGATGAATGTTTGATAATTGTCATAAGAAGAATCTCAGGTTGATTCAAAATGTAATCTTGAGTGAAAGAGGTGGAATCGACTTAGTTATTGGGGCTTAGCATGAATGCAGTAGTAGCATTAGTGGTAGTCTAGTTTAGATAGCATTTACATTCTTACTTAGCTTATTCTTTGTCTTTATTTTACCAGCAACCAAAACCCCCCTATTTCCTGCATTTCAATCTAAGAGTGAGTCTAGTCCAACTATGTCGCGTCCTCCGAAACCGAGTTAGTTTGACTCTGTTGCGTCTGTCTATGCTTAGCCGAAACTGTGTCAGATCCATCTCTGTCGAGATCATATTGGATCAATCTTTGCCGAGAGTGAGTCAACATTCTACACTTGAGTGTTTTCTGCATTACTCTAGTTTTCACACCAAGTCATAATTGAGCACACTGTATCCTTGAGAGAATTCGACCTAGGGTTGACTATACTATAGTTAGCTTTAGTTTATTTAATGCACGTAAGGACGACTAAATATGAGCTTATCAAACAACCATGAATGCTTAAAACATAGCTTCAAAATGATCAAGACACTAATCAATATAAGCTTTAGCTTCAACAACGAGGTCTATAGAAGGTGGTGCTATTGAGGTTGAGGAAAGAAAAAAGCCAAAGGTTAGGCTTCAAGTTGTAAAACAAATCTGTTGGGTAGTATCCTCTCCAAGCAATCCTTTTGCATGTTACTCTTTGACATAAGTCCAACCCAAAGATAGATGGTTCTTAAAAAGAGGTGTAGAAAGAGTAGGCATGACAACATATTTTCTTATGGTTTGCTCTTCCTTATTCTTGTTCCAATTAATAAAAGGTAGCCTTAGGAAAATCCAATTCAGTTGAATCAAGACTCATGTGGACACCTTAATATGTTGAGAAGGAGGGATGAAAAGTTGGTTCTTCATCTCTAAACTATCATATATCATGCTACGCATCATATTATCACCATTGCATAGGTAGAAACCATGTTCCCATGGATCTAGAGCTCTAAACTTCATATTGCAAGAAATATTAGAACCTGTAAAGACTACTCAACCTTGCTTATGCTTTATGAATTTCCATTTGATTTAACATGAATTTGTGTTACTAGATTCTTGGATGATGAACTTCAAGTATTTAGCCCTTGACTACATTTGGATATATCTTCTTATGAAAGACCTTTAGGGGCAACGAGGTGTTAAAAGATCCAAGTTCACTAGTGATTTAGCTGGGAGGAGTGGATGCATTTGATGGTGGAATATATGTGGGTAGGTAAAGGTAGGAAGGTGTAGTATGTAGGTGATATTGGTAGCTTGGTAAAAGATAGTTTGGTCTAAGGATTATGACTAATGGTTCAAGGTGTTTAAAAATTTGAATAAGCCACCATTAAAAATATTGGTAGACTCCAACTTTACTCTAGCTTTCCTCTCAACACATGTGATGTTAATGACATCAGGGTCCTTATGTTTGTTTAAGCGTATGTAGGATATGGGTATTTGGTAGGTGGGGATAGTGATTGGAGATGGAAAGCCTTCTTCACCAGGTAAAATGATGGTAACTCATTGTTTATGGCTTGGACGATGTTTGGGTCTTCTATATAGGTAACATGAGATGGTGAATTTGGGGTGAAATGTTCTAGGAGTTGGTCATTTTGTTGTTTAGAAGGTAAAGGTTCTTCATAAAACCTTATGGGTAAGGCTTGTGATGGAGAAAAGTGAGTAGGATTAGATGGTGTACAAGAGGTTGTAGACTAACTTTGTGAATGAGTCATCCTTTTATTTGAGATAATTTTGATATTGTTCCTTCTCTTCTTTGTGACAAAAGGAAAAACAATTGGGTTGGAAGGAGTAGTACCTTTTGTAATAACAACTTCAACTTGCTTTTTCTCTTTTTGTTCATTCTATTGATGAGAGTTTGATCATCATCCTCATTTTTATCAGATTCTAGCATCAATACTAGTTTCCTCTTTATAGCAACAACAACTCTAGTCATACCTATATTAGACGCATTTCCTTTGAACACTTAAGTAATATTAGTTTCTAGTAATTCATAAATAGAGGGTTCATATCTTCTACCTTTTCTTCAGCTTTAATAGTTTTCTTCTTAACTATTTTGGGCTCAAGATGAATCTAAACAACATTGTTCTTCCAAACTTGGGTTACCTAAAAATAGGCATATACTTCTACTGTTCTAGATAGCTTAGCTCATGAAACTTTTCATAAACCTTATTCTAGAAGGTTTTTGTCAGCAAGGTGACATAAGTGATCTAATTCACTTTCTTCCCTTTGCCTTTTTTGCTATGCCTAAGGTGCATCAACAACAAATGTGGCAAGTTTAATTTTTGGGAAGTGACCATGTGAAATAGAACGAACCTCTAGACACTTAAAATGTGACTTGTGTTCCCAACTTTGTGCAGAATACCATTGTTCAACATCTACTGAAATATAATTTCTTTATTAAACAACTTCATCATGGTGAAGAGTCCTTTAGCATCTAGGTTGATAAGAGTATCACTAATGGTTTCATCACTGCCAAAAGCTTTTTCCCAGCCTTTGTTCTAATGGTTCCTTCTCTTTCACATCAAGTAGCAATGACGGTGGAGGTCACAACAACCATCACAGGAACTCCCAAAATAGTTCCAATGAAGGATTTTTCAAAGAATTCAACATTGAACTAAAATTCCTTGACAAGGTTTGGATGCACAACTTGTTCCTTTTCAAGGTATAGAAAATTGCCACATTCTTTGAGGTTTTTTTCTTTTGCATCAACTCCCATGGCACGAAGGGTGTCAATGTTAAAGAAATACTCAGTATACATTATTGCTTGACAAGTATTTAGGTTGATGCTTAGTTGAGGAGGATAAACGAGAAATCTTGGTTAATCTCTTCTTGATGAGGGTTTGAATTCAGTAAGAGGTTGGAGTTTCAATTTTGTTTGCAGAGAAATAAAGGAGTTCAAAAGATTTTGAGTAGAAGTTTAAAAAGAGAAGATATATTTAAAAACAAGAAAGAGAAAATATGTGAGCTTTTAATAAATATTTTTGAAAAAAGTGTACTTTTGCAATGTCATTGTTAGTTTCAGGAAAACATCCAAGTTTGAAAACGTACATGACTCAGAATGAGAGAGAAGAAGTTCACCTTTGTCATAAAGTAGAATAAATAAATAAACTCATATATTGAATGGACACATGAGAGTATAGAGTTTTTCTATTTTTGGATGTTGGGATGCTTGTAAACTCAATCATATACAAGTTAAACATTTTTTTACTGAATTATTTCTTTGGTCCTTTTTTATTTATTTTATTCAATTTAATCCTCCTATTATTAAAAAGTTCGATTTCGTCCCTCGATTTTTAAAATCATTTCAATGTTACATTTTCTGACCATACAAACATGACATTATTAGATTAATCATGGTGATGATTCTAAGTTACACTAGTAGTTGTTTTCAAGTGGAAATTTTTAATCATCATTGTAATAATTTTATATTTAAGATTTAAAAATAATAATAAATATTATAATTTAAAAATACATTTGTCTAGTTTCTTCTTGTTCTTTTTCATTGGTCTTCGTCACTTATTCCCTTCTTCTTCCCTCTATATTTACAACCTTTCTCATTTTTGTTCCAAGTTTTGTTTTTTCTTCGACCCAAAATGGAAGAATCTCGATCTCTACGCTCTCCTCGTGGCCGTCCCCATTTGGTCTTTCTTTAAGTTTTCTTCTTTTCTTTTTATGGTCAACCTACAAATTCACTCTCCACCAATCAATGGTACTTTTTGACTTCTGGTTTTTAGTAATTTTGATCATAGTTCATGAACATGTAGAGGAATATCCTTGGTCAATGATTTTTTTTTTGTTTCATGGGGTTGTTTTGTTGACTCTAATATATGTTGGGGGTTTTCATTTACTTGGCTATTAAGCCTTCAACATTTTTAGGCACTTGGTTGTTGCAAGTGAGTTTTTCTTTGTACACTGTTTAGGGGTTGAAGGGGTGTTAAAAAGTTTCATTTTTCGGCCCCTAAAAGAAAAATGTTTATGTGCAATTTGATATTGATGAGGATAATTTGAAGGATGTTGCTTTGATGTAGTTTTTGTTTACTAACCATGCATATGTGGTAAGTTTTGGGTGTGTAGGTGTATGGATTGCCGGCGGATAATCAAAGCTTCAACTTGAGGTTGTTGATGTCGATGTTTTTGTATTGACAATGTTATCACAATTTTAAAATATTTTTTATTAAATTATAATATTTTATTATTATTTTCAAATTTTAAATATAAAATTATTATAGTGATGGTTAAAAACAACTGCTATGTGTAATTTAGAATGACCATCATAGCTAGTCTAACAACATCATCTTCAATTAGACGAAAGGATAACATTGAAGCAATTTTGAAAATTAAAGGACTAAATTAAATTTTTTAAATACAATTATATCAACTATTTATTTAAGGTGATTATAATCCTAAATGATCCAACTTAAGTAATTAAATAGACTTCTTAAAAGGACTTAATATGGGTTTAATAAGTGGATATCCATGTTGGTCCATTAACAGACAATGAGAATTCTAGGCTAACTTATCAGCAAAGGTTATGGTCCATAATACACCAAATTAAAATGACACGTTTTATGTTCTCCCCATTAAAAGAAAGAAACAAATGTCATTGGAGGAATTAAGGTGATTTGATTGAAAAATGTTACAAACCAACTGCTGGTAATTATTGAAGATTATACTACATTCTCCAATATATCATCGAGGATTCAAATATTTACACAATTTTAAAAGTTTTAATGATCTAATTTGAAAATAAAAATATGAAAAATATAAAAATAAGAAAACTTCATTGGTGACAACCATGACGTGGTTGTAGCCATTTGAACTCAACTGAATATCGATTTTCTTTTCGAAAACTTAACTTTATGACAAAGCGTTTGTGGATGTCGTATAATTCTGTCAGTTATCTTTGGGTAAAACAAGATAAGAAGAATAACACATTAGAATAGTGTCCGAATAAGTTCAAATAATGGGATGATTCACTTAACCAAGATTGAGATCTATTGTTGTACCAGCCTTATAAATAGCACGCTATAGCCACATAGTGGTTTGGAGCAGCCCTGCGCACTGATGGATTAAATAGCGACCGTAGGGATTCCCTGCAGTCAAAATACAATAACCCAAATAATTTTTAGTTTATATTTTATTAATGTTTTAATTTATGAAAAAACAAATTAACGAGTAAGATTTTTTTGTACTCGCTCTCTAACTACACAGAATCCAAATCTGGGCGTAGAAGCACTATAGCAGCGCTATTTGTTGATTCTAAAGAAGTCCTCTAATCAGAGACATCAGGGCTTTTCTTGGGGTATTTTAGATTTTAATTTTTAAAAATTTGTAATAATAGTGAAAATAATAAAGAAGAATACTTGGATATGTAGAAGATGATAATTGATAATTAATAAATCCTATCTAGAAACTTCCATTTGATTTTTGTCAGTATTTGTGTGTATATTTTGTTATGACTTTTATTATTAATTATGAATGTTATTAATTTTGAGTAACTTTTCAGAATTTTATGTATATAGTATACATCATATAAATTATATAAAAAAAATTCAAAATAGCATTTACCCCACGTACCACTATCTCGCTATAGCATTTTTGGGACTGACCACTAAGCGCCGCTTTCCTGGATTTAAAACATTGGATTGGATTGTACATGAGTGCAAGGTGTTTGAAAAAATGATTAATCCGATATATGATTTATTGAAGTATGACAATAAAGTTCTACAATTACATAGGAGTAGAACATTTTCTGCAACTTTGTGTTTGTTTTTTTTGTCCATTCTAGTTGTCAGCTATATCTTTCTGTGTCATTAAAATTCAAATATTGACAACTCAACTCTCTTCTTATTTCTCTCCAGCATCTGCACTCGATGAAGATCCAAGTAATGTAAGTCTTATTTATAATAATAATATAAAATGAGAGCAATACCAAAATGTTAGTTAATGTTGCGGCTGATACCAAATCCAATTTTTCGTATTTTTTGCACATTCTAGATTCGAGTCATATGAAATTAATGTTTTATATTGGCTCACCAAATTAATACAAAGTCCGAGTGCACGAAATTCGATTTTAGGCGTTGTACTATTTTTTTGGAAGAGAAGGATAAATAAAGTTACATAGAAGGGAGAAAAAGACCATTGAAAAAAAAAATAAAAAAAATGAAAGGAAAGGGAGTGTATAAGTAAGAAAAAGGAAACTGTAAATAGCAAGTGCCTAATGAGTAAAAATGAGAGTAAGGGCAATTATTGGATTTGGACCCAAAGCCCAAAGAAACACCCCTACCCCTAGTTGTGTGCTTATAAGAGCTTCATCTCAATTCTTCTGAATTGAATAACACGTATGTTTATACACAGGTTTCTGTTCTTAGTTTCCTATCATTTTTCCTTTGACCGGATGAATATTTTATATAGACTTAAATAGTTTCTTGTATCTTAAATGGGTCTAGTTTTTTTTTTCTTCCCAAATTTAAAATTGATTATTTTGTTTTTTAATTTAGAAATAATCTACTTCTGGTCCTTGTTAAGAGACTAAAATTATTACAAAAAATAACTTTAAGAACCAAAAATGGACTATTTTTAAATTAAGGTGATGAAAATAATTAATTTAATTTTGAAAGAAAATTAAAAGAAAATTAAATTTAAATTTAAGGGGAAAAATTATTAAATCTTTTACATGTTTCAAATTTTTTATCTTCTTCGAAGTGTGTCACGGGCTATTTTGATAGGCTCAACACCTATTAACTGTTCATGTATAACAACCTCATTCCCAAAGATTATTAAATTCTTGAATGGTATCTACAAATAATTTTTGTGAAGCAAGTTAATTTATACTAACTACAATAATTTTTTATTTATATGAAATCATAAACATTTCTTGATACATACTTTCCCAATATTATACCCTGAAATGGACCAAAGTTATGGCCTGTTAAATTCAAGCCCATACCAATCCACCATATGTGAGAATGCTCTTGGAAGAACAAAAAGGAAGAAAGACTATGAGTTAAGTAATCCTTACAAAATACCAAGAAAAAATACCGCAATCAGTTACACAGTCTGGACTTACAAAAATAAGACTCTAGCAAATAGGGTAATTCATATAGGAGGCAATAAAGTAAAAAAAATACAAATCATGTCTTTTAGTCCTAGTTAGCAATATCTTTTGCATTGAAGAAACAAACAAATCAAGCAACTTGTTGGTTGGAGGGCAAAGCAATATGGAAAAATGGAAAAGATAAAACAATTAACTAGCCCTCACAACCTTTATCACAAGATTTAGTTCAAACCCATGTTGTGGTGCAAACCCTTTTTCTTTGCTAAATTTATTTAATTTGAGCATTTAGAGTGAGTTAGAACTTAGAATATTGCTTGTCATATTGTATGTTTTTTTTTTAACCACCAGGGATTTAGTTATCCCATTAGATCTTGAGATATTTTGTAAGTTTTAGTCTTTTAAACTGATTATAAGACTAACTTTTAGTTCAATATTTTGTCACAATTAAAGTTTATTGTTCTTCTCGTAAAATGTGTTTGGTCAGAATTAGTCGTTCTATATGTTTTAAAACCCCAATTTACTTCTTTTTAGAAAAATTTTGTTACACAATGTTGTAAGGAAAATAAAAAGGCAAAATATACTATAATAAAATAACAGTGAATAATAAATTAAATAATTAAACATATATTTATTTCTTTTAATAAAGTATGTTTGGAATTATATAAATAGAATTTACTTTCTTAAAAAGAACAATTTTTATCAGTTAAAATTAAGACTTTTAAATTATAAAGGATTTTAGCATAAAAATATTTTAAAAACCATTTCTTAAAATGGAAAGAAACCAAATAATTATTTTGAAAATAAATTTGAACCCATTCTCCTCTACGTGCAATATAAGAAAAAAAAATATCATGTGTTCAATAATTGGAAAATACTTTCAAATTAGACTATTGTTTTTATGTTTAATGCTTTTCGAATGGCCTGGATTTTATTTTCTTTACGATGTTGGTTAGTTTTTACTCCTAAATGAAAAAATTCTAATTATTTTTGTTTTTGGCAGAATGAAAAAAATCTTGAAAAGTATATAAGCTGGTATTTAAACTCTATACTCTGATTTCAAATACTGAACCTATGTTTGTGTGTAATTAGAGGAAAAACAAGTGGACAGGAAAGGGATAGAAAATTATTATGTTTTTATTATTTATTTAAGAAAAAAATTAAGAATATTTTTTTATTGTCCCGCGTATAAAAGTATTTTCCTAATAAGTTGGCATGCAGCGAGAGAAAATGTGTGTTGCACTTTTTTGTTTACTTTTTTTAAGAAATTAAACATTTTTTATAATAAATATTGTAAAATGTTTAAATAATATAGTAAAAACTTTAAACTTTTTTAATTAAATTTAACTTTTTAATTAGAATAAAAATCTTTTTATATTATTTTTTTATTCGCTTTTCCATGTATTCAAACAAGTAAAGACAAATTCCTTTACTTTTACCTTCGTATTTTTATCCATCCAAACAAATTTATTTCTTTTTTATTGTAAGCAAGAATGGAACCACATTGTATCTTACGGGAGCAGTCGCCCTCAATTCACAAAATTCCCTTTAACATCTATTTTAATACTATATATCCATCTCGAAACTATATGTTACCTTCCTTTACGTTAATGTACAATCATTTTGACATTTACAAAAAGTTATTGTTAGAACTTGGAATTGTTTTCTTCAAATGTTTCATATTCTCTTATCAACACACACAAAACAATAAATTTTATCAATTACAAATGTATGAGGTGGGTAACATTTTGGATTTCGCTGATTGTATTATATAGTATTATGTAATTGTTTATTTAAATATGCGAATGTTTAAAAATTTATTTTGTTATAAGATATATTTTGAGTATATAAGTGTTGAACTTAGGAGTTTTTTATAAGTAAAAATGAAGAAAAGAATTTTATGATGAGAACCGTTCAAGCTGTCGAGGATAGTCGTGTTCATCAAAACAAGCTCATACTAGTTAGGCAATGTGTGAATCATGGGCCGTTAGAGTGAACAACAAAATTTGCTTTGTAGCATTATAAAGGGGCGACTTGTAGCACCCTCATTATTATATGTTACTTTTCTAAAAACATTGATGTTGTTTATGCATAAAACCAAGGAGAACCTTTAGAAAGAACATTGGAGGAACAGGAAGGATGATCCTAAGAGCAAATTTTTGTTTGAATTGTCTTCATTCCAAGTAAAAGGGCACTAAGAAATCTCGCTCAAGTGTACTAAAATAATTGTTGGTAGAGGAGTTATAGGGCATGTGACATTGGGGCTGCTTGTAGTTATGTTTTGACTGTTGATATTTATGATGTTTTATTATTTAATTATGTTAACAATTAAATTGTCCTTTAAAGTTTCAGTAGGATATCTTTATATTTCTATATATGAGTAGGTATATGTAAGACCTTTTATCAGGCAATGTATGATTTTAAGTTTTTGATTTATATGAGATTTCTTAGTTATTAAATTAAAATATAGTTGGGGTAAAGGATAATGTCACAAGGTGTGTAGGAAGTAAGTCATACCTAACACTCTAAATTAAATATATGAGCAGGTATTATGCCTTTTCCTAACGAATGTAGAGGTGTGAAAGAATCTTATGTTTTTATCCCTAAAGTTCAACCAATCCTTACAAGCACTTTGGTACTATAAGAGGTCTTTATGGTGGAAGATTTGTTGGTACTTACGCCAAAGCTTTCTCTATAGCTTTTCTAACCTTTTAATTTGGTGAGATTATAGATGTTTGGCAACTCCTTCTACTCTAGCTACGAGTCACTTTTTCTTGTGGAAAAATGTTCAAAAAATGGATTATGTTCTTAGTTCGAGTCCAATTTACTTCATTCAACCAAGAGTCATGTATCACCTTGGCATGATATCATCTACAAGTTAGTTAACAAAAAACCTAAATGGTTCTAGTTATTGCTTGGAAGGTTGAAGGGAAAGACAAAGAAAGATAAGTCTATGATTTGACTTAAAATACAAGGGTTGTAATAAGAAGGTTTCTACAAAACGAACATGTCATCTACTATTGCATGTTGCTTAGTCTAGACTGTTGCACCCCAAAACTGTCCGAGACTGAGTATTCCCGGGACCCACCTTGGCCCATCTATAAAAGAAGATCATGAAAGATAGTTCCAACAAACTTGGCACCTACCAAGAGAGAATCAGGAGAGAATCATGGGAGGAGAGTAGGGGATATGATACGGATATTAGATCCTAAAATTAAGGAGAGAATTGTGGGATATGAAGGCAACTACCAGCCCAATCTAAAGCCTATAAAAAGCCTCAAAACGAAGAGTTAACGAAGGAAATTTTTCCAAGGAGAAACTCTGAAAAAGAGAAGGAGAAACTCTGGAAAAAGAGAGAGAAAAAGGAGGAGGAAAGAACTGAAAGATGGAAAGACGGAAAGAAGAAAATTGACGATCGCACTGAGTAAACGAGGCAGAAACCCCAGGTCTAAATTCAGGAGCAAGCGGAAGTATTGGACAGAAGGACGAAAAGACTCCCCTGCTCTAAACTCCAGGTTAGTACACATATTTCCAGGAATTCTCACGAAATGATCTATTCTAAATACTAGGTTAGTATCATGTGTCCCTAGAAACTTTTCTGAGTCTAGGAACCCCTTCCTCCCAGAACGAAACTAGACTGAGTATCATGCCTCCCTTGAATGCCCCTCCCGAAACGAATCCATCTTGACCTCACTAAGGCCGACTCCATCTCGGCCCAATGTGACAAGTCTCCCAGTTCGAACCTACCCCTCTCAGAGCCGAGTCCATCTTGGTCTCAATAAGGCTGAGCCGGCAAGTGTCGGCTTTGCTTTCACCCGAACCCTCACCAGCCCAGAACTACGTTGACTTTAATTCCTCTAAAACCGAAGTACGTAGGCACAAGAGGCACACTCCTATCAAGTCTTAAACCCCAAAACCCAAGAACACCTTACCTGAACCTCCTCCCTCTCGGGACCCATTCCAGAAACACGACCCAAACACAAGCATCGTCCCTATTCCCATATAGTTAGCCAAGGGTAACTATCAAGTGATAGGCATGCTGGGGCAACCCTACGCCCTAGCGTGTAACCAACTCCCAAACCCGTATTTCTGATTCCAAAGACCAGCCTTTCCTTTAGGTTTCCTAGCGTTCGCTAAACCAAAACGCCGGTGGCGACTCCTTTGTGGCCAACTCGGTCTCGGCCCACCTAGCTTAACGTCACAATTTAGGTTGTGACATAGACGTTATTTAACCCTATGATCTTCCTACATGAAGATAAGTCCATGGTAGCCTAAGTTAAGGAGGTGAAATGATTCAGTCATTGTTAGAACATTATTGCAAGGATACACAAGAGCACCTTTGCCCTTCTTAATAGGGCTTAGGTAGGCGTTAAAGTCTTCCATAAGAATCTAAGACCTTATCATGTTGTTGGAAAACACGTTCATGACTCTCAAAGGTTTTCATAGGTGTCTACCCTAGGCCACATGATTAAAAGTAACCAAGGATCAATACTATTATTCAAGGAAATTTAAACATGTACCAATTGTGGATAAGCAAGTTTAGTCTCCATCATAAGCCCATCATTACTCACCAAAGCATATGCCACCAACGAAACCTTTTCCTCCATGTTGTATGATAGTGGTAGCCAAGCTTGCCATAGAGCTTAAAATTTATGTTGTTATTGATCTTTAGCTCAAGGATCTCTAGAATATATGGCTTATACTTGCATTTTATCTCTTATAAAGGAAGGGAAGATGTTATGACCTCCTCCTCTAACATTCCAATGTAAGATATTAAACATCATGATGGATAACTGATATAAGAGAGATAATGAGAGTATTATTCCTCAATTTCATGTATATGCATAAGATCACACAAAAGTTACTCATTTAAGCATCAAGATCATAAGTGTTAGATTGTTGCTACTTCCACTTCCTTCATCCACTTTTGTCAATATGATGTCATCTTACAAAAGGGTTGTTGGATGCATGTCTTCATAGGGGATGGTATGGGGCAAAAAGTAGTCTCTTGCATATGGATATCTAGACTGACTCATCGATGAAGACTCACTACTTTGTTTCTCGCTTACCTTTAGACATTGTCATGTACATGTGTCCCTGCATGCAACTTGCATGTGCATTGGGTTAGGCATGACAGTTTGGTGGGTGTAAGCATTATGATTCACATGTCTAAGCAAACTTGTCATACCTTTTCATAAGACCATTGGCTCCACTTGTAATATTCTACAAGGGTATCATTGTAATTCTATAATTTTCTACGCAAAAATGTATATCTTAAAATAAAAACCTCACAATCCTTCTTAATTAAAACATAACCTGTCAAACATGGGTACCCAAAGTACCTTATAATCCTCAACAATAAATCATGAAACATAAAGAATTAAATCCTTATATAGTAGATCATTAACTTTATCCTACTAAGAAGGTTCTAATAGAAACAGATCTAATAAGAAATAAATGTGCAAACAAATCTCTTTCTTGTTCTTCTTTTAGAATTTACTTACTATGAAAAAAACATTTAGAATAAACTAATGAAATAATGTCTCAATAGGTGCCCTAAGGACACAACATAACATACATTTCGCACGTAAACATTGCATACTTAATATCCTCTTCATCTTACATAGTCTAACATACATACATATACATTATTCATACATCATTCACAGTCAAAAAATATAATCACTCTCACAAGCATAACTTAATGTGACATTCTTAATTATATCTTTTTGTTATCCTTCTTTATGGTTTATTTGAGCTCATAATCACCAAGAGACATCCCTTTTATTCTCTCTCACATCATATCCTCCTTGCATCAAAAGATGTCATCCACCACTTTTTAGGATCTAAAAGGGGTGGATGCTCTTTCTTACAAAAGAGAGCTACATAACTTCTTTATCGCTCTTTGGGATTTGAAAGAAAAATGCCCTACCTTATAAAAAAAGGGTAGCATAGTCTTATTTACTTACCACTATCTAGGAATTAGAAGGAGAATGCCCTACCTTTCCAAATAAGACAACATAGTCTTATTTACCTACTAATTTTGAGGATTTGAAGGGTGAATTCTCGATCTTGCTAAAAAGGTGGTATAATCTCATACATGCATATAATCATATAGATATTTTCCATATGGAGATAACTTCAAAGTTTGTTCATATTAAAAAAATGGATAAGACATGTAACATATATAACATTTAAATAGAAGACATACAACTCAGAGGGATTAAGCATGATCATCCTCCATCATGAACAACCATGCACCATAAACCCTAAACCTTCAAGTAGTAGAGTTATATCTTTATCTTTATTGTTTGAGAGTTCCACTTTCCACATTACATCACTAAGGAGATCCCCCTATTCCATTATGTCGTATTTAAACAACCTAACATTGATTCCATGACATATCTCTTAATAGGATATCTTCTTCCTTGTTAAAGTCATGCATGTTATTGTGGCCTTGTCTATCTTTTCCTAAGGGTTTATTTTCTCCTTTAGTTTCTCTTAACTCCTCATTGGTTTCTCTTTATTTCCACATCTAGTTTTGCCTTTATTTTTTCTCTAATGTAGTCGGTCAAACTCCCCCTTTGTGATGATTGAAAGCAAAGCCACTTATAGGTTTTAAGAGATGAAAATAGAGAAGAAAGATAAACAATGTTATTGATAATTGATAAAGCATAAAATATATGTTAATTTTAACTAATATATATACTTATTGAATTCATTAATTATTATACATGTAATATAATTATTTAACTAAATACATATAATACAATTAATAATAATGTTACAGAGTGTTTATTAGATATATATATACTTTAATAAGAATGGAATTTGCTTCAACATCTAAGCCATATTTTCAATTTCAAAAGGGCCATTTGGTTTTAGAAAATGTTTCCACTTTTATATCCCTTTTCATTTTCTGAAAAAAAAATGTTTATTTTCAAATTTTCAAGATTAAAAAATATATTTGGTTTTTGTTGTTTTTATTTTTATTTTCTAATAATATTTTCCAATCGCCACACCTTAGAGAACTTATTCTTATTTTGAAAACAATACCTTTACCATGAATAATTTAGAAACACTTTTTGGCAATTCATGCTCAAACTCTTGAAAACATATGTATGGTGGTTAATTTTAAAGATTAAGGTTTGAGTGTCTTTTCAAACTAGATATGCTAGTAATATGAATTAAGGATATTTGAGTATGTTTGTAGGGCTTAACCCTTATGAAAATATTTTGAAATCTCAAGCAAATGGGCTATACCCACATCATAATAGTAACAAGGATTAATAATGTTGTTTGTAAAGGTAGTATCATCATACCACAAAGTAATAGGCGAATCAACAACTTGCAATAAAAAGACAAGAATTGGGTGGTTGTTATAGAAGATTGCTTTTGAAATAAAGATATTGAATAAGTTGTCAAAGAAACTTGTCTTTGTTACTTTAGTATAAAAATAGTAAGAAACAATATTTAAAACTATCTCGAACTAAGGCTATGGTCTAATTTATATAATGGTCCACTTTGACCTAAACTATATTAACCTAAGTTGTAAAGTATTAACTGAGGTCAACTCCAAATACAAATCTCTCAATATACACTCGTGAACATTAGACTACATAATGACTTGGAATAAAGTTACTAGATTGTTATACCTAGACCAAGTATTATTGTCTATTTTATATCTTGTGTCTTGTATTAGGGAATCTCATTTCAAACTTCTATAAATACAATCAACGTCACTAAAATAGGTAAATATATATATATATATATATATATATATATATATATATATATATATATATATATATATATATATATATATATATATATATATATATATATATATATATATATATATATATATATATCATCACTTTGGTAGAATATCTACTAACTTGAGTATCATAGTGTCATTTGCAAGTACCCACCCATATTGTATGGAGTCTTGCATTGACTATGCCGCTCATGTAAGAGCACACCTACGTTTGACCTGACAGTACTTATTTTGTTGTATTTTGTCGTATACAGCTTTTGTTAACATGCAATAATTTCCATATATTATGTCATGTTTATTATTGAGTTATGATATGAATGTTATTGAGTTATGTTTGGAATGCCTTGCATGATAAGATATGAAATGAGAAATGAGTAATGAGTAATGAGTAATAAGGATAAGTGTCATTGTGATGCGTGACCTAACTTACTGATGAGTCACAATTTATACATCTTTTAGACACCTAAGAAGGAGGTTTGCAAGACTATTCTGTACTTAAGAATGGATTATTAGCTAAGATTCATTCTATGGGTTTGAATACAGAGAAAATACAAATCTGTGTTAATTCAGATTTCTTAGCTAATAAAAGTGTCACTCCTTCTTCTGTAGGTCAAGCCGAGTTGACCAGGGTCAACAAAAGGAGTCTCAGCCGAGATGAAGTCATCCTAGTCAGTCCGACTCCATCTCGGCAGGACCAGAGTCGTCTCGGCAACCCATGCCTTGCAGCCCAACAGCCCAGTAGAGAGGCCCAATTGTATTGACCACATCAGCTATCCAGCTCGGAGGCCATCTCAGCATCAGCTCAAATGCCATGTCACTCCTAGGAAATCTGCCATGTCACGTTAGAAGATCTGCATAGGGGTAGAATAGGATCTTCACAGTGTAATTCTGTTAGGATTTGTTAGGATTAGCATATCACAGCTCGTGTATATATAGGAAGAGTTGTGCACTTTTTACACGTTATGTCTTTGAATTCACTTTAATTCCATACTCACTGTACCCATTTTTCTCTCTCTCGCTCTCTCCATTTTCACGGTGGTGCACGGTGCTCATTGGCGTTTCTCTCGATTGAGGAAGCGCAGGTCTGAGACTGGGAAGCCGAAGTCTGCCAGAGGGGACCGATCAGACTACTGACGCACTCTAGTGGAGCTGATCCTCAGCGTTCAGGCTAACGGAGGTCAACCACCACCATCAACCATGGCGATCGTCGTGGAAGATGGATTCATCTGAATTCAGAACCACTGTATTTGTATTCCATTTCCGTTAATCAATTTCATTCTGTAACTCTTGTCTCCATTCTCTTCCTCTACCTTAATTCATGATTTGATCCGCGATTGCAATCAAACTGTGAACAATGTTAAGCTAAGCCGATTGGAACTGGTTTAACTAATATAATAGGTAATCATTTGGCGATTGTTAACTGAGAACCTAAAATCAGCTCTGAACTTAATCCCTGCCAACTGATGAGGTAGCGATTGCATAAATCCTCGGTATGGCAATGGACGAACCTTTGGCGATTGCCATAAGACTTTCCAAGGCTGATATGGATTGAGAACTGGAGTGTGGAGCCTGGACTGAACTTGGATTAATGGGACTGAATATGAGCACAGTTAAATAATAATAATAATAGATAACTAGTAACAGTAGTATATGTTTATCGCATTTATAGTCTTAGTCCATTTTCGGCATTACTTGCATTTCCACCCCATTTATTGCTTTTTAGTCTGAGACAGAGATAGTCCATCTCTGTAGCGTCCGTCTGCGCTCAGCCGAGATCAAGCCGGATTATCTCTACCGGGATCATCTCGGCTCAGCCTCTGCCGAGAGCTACTCGGCCAGTTCCGAGGAGAGTCAGCACTTTACATCTCAGAATCTACGTCACTTCACTTAACACCAATTCACAACTGAACACACTGTGCCCTTGAGAAGAATGACCTAGGGTTAGCTATACTATAGTTAGCTTTAGTTATTTGATGAGTGTTCAAAACAACTAGAAAAACACACATCATCACTTACGAGATGACAACAATGTGCCAAGTGAGACTTGCTTAGGAAGTGACCTAGCTTATGATAAGCAAGGATCATGCTCACTAAGTGTGAAAGGTTATGAGATGAAATACTTAGTCTGCGATAAGCAAGCATAATCCTCATTATCCTAGCTTTCAAAAGTGAAACATTAAAAGAGTTGTGACATACATTATTTAATAAGATGAGTCGATGAGTTGTGAGGAAGTAAACGCAAACCCAAGTGATAAGGTCAATAGACCTCTTAGGGGATACTCGGTATGAAAATCTCACATGATGCAAGCTTAGTAGTACTTGACATGCTACCTAACAATATCATTCTAGAGTGGTATGGCCAACTATAAAGGGTTGAGCAATGTTACTCTTAGACTACTTTTTGGACTAGAATTAGTACCAAATTACATATTGATACGATCTTGATTACAAAGATAGCACTTGATTCAAACTAGACAATTGGATCATCTTAATGGAGCCTAGGATCTCCCACTTAACACAATTGCGTTACTATGCATAAATTAAGGGCAAAATTTAGTTGATTTTCATAGTAGGAATGTAAAATTGAACTTAAGATAAAGAGAATTGAAAAGTAAAAAATCAATAAGGATTAGAGAGGGTTGCCACTGATTTCAAGAAAATTAGATAAGAGGAATCAAGATTTGTCACAAGTCTCATGGACAACTTGATAAGAATTAAGTGTTAAAATGAATCGACGTTGACTCAAAGTAGCTATGATTAGCTATTTATACACACACAAGGCGCGAAACACTTAAACTATCCTAAGTAGGCCTTGGGTCGTGCTCCAAAGAAGACTCGTGAACATTTGACCAACAAAGGCACGTTTAATGGAGGCCAATGAAAGTGCGTGGCGTGACGTTCCACAAGGCTAGGTGTCCAAAGGACTTTGGCATTGTCCAAAAGCCCAAGGTTGTTCAAAGGAACTATTGTTCAAAGAGGTCGTCCATAAGGACCATCCAAAAGGGCCATTGACCAAAGAGCACCAAGGATTGTCCAAAGGGATCATCCAAAAGACCCATTGTTCAAAGGGATCCATCTAAAAGAGTCGTCGTCCAAAGGACTCAAGGGCATCCAAAGGGGCCATTTGTCCATAAACTTCAGATGTCATTCATAGGCCAAAAATTAAGGTTTTTAATACAAAGTAAATAAACTAAAAGCAACTATACACAGTCCTACAACTACTAAAGAGGTGAATCTTCCTTCTTGGTTCTTCGTATGTTAAACATCTCTTTTCATGCTCTTCAAGTCTTCCTCGATTTGTATCAGACTCCCCTTCTTAAAAATAATTTGTCGTCAAATTCATATATCACGCATCTAAAAAGTGAAAGACAAGGATGAGTTATATATCATGTATGATGGAAAGGACACTTACCCATAAGGAGACCAGCTCCTCATTCCTCCTTGATCAAAGATATGAATGGAGGATCCGTCACTAACCTTACAAATGCACCTACATGTAAGGCAATTGAGATATATTTTACGTCTATCATGTTTTAGTGGATGATCATACAAAATTCAAGCAATGGACTCCTACTGTCAAGATCGTCCATAACTATCGTCCATTGGCCTAAACATAGTCCTTTAACGATGACTTGAGACTCTATTGTCCCATGAATATCTTGACTTAATGATTTACACATCGAATTCCTAGGCATTTTAGTCCAACAATACTCTATTTCGCTACAAACGCTACTTCGTCCATTTAGAATGCACGCAACCATATGATGGAAGTTTAGTTATCAACCATAGAGGGATTTGTCATGCCTATTTATAAGCAACTAAGGCTCATGCATCCTCATTAGATCATGTCCCTCTGATTTCCAATTTCTTCGTGTTTGATGGTGACAGTGGGGGTCAACCAACGAACTCAATACTCTATTGCTATTATAAACTACCAATGTGTGTATAAAGCTTGGGGACGCGTCATTTTGAACATGCAACAGCCTAGTACTACCATAATTACAACATGCAAGCACACTTGTACAAGATAGTTCATACAGCACAGATGCGACATGCAGAACTAATTTATATTGTCCATACACATGCATCAACACCAGATACGGCCCATAAGCATTAACAAAAACATGCAAGGATTTGGAATTAATACTAAGCATTATGACATCGGCACAACTGGTATTATTCACAAGTACAAGCACCAAAACATCCTGATGATGTACAGGTGCGTTTGGACGATGAAACCTAAAAGCCTCCTGAGTAAGGGTTTCACTTCCAAATGCGTTCACAACCTATATCAGACTTGCAACCAGATAAGGATCATAATTCATATTAGAACCATAAGGATTTAGTGGCCAAGGACTCCTTCTTTCTAGCATCTTTATGAACCTAATAGGAAAATCAGAAAAATTGCAAAGACACATGGAAATATATGTTAGTAGAAAAAAGGCAAAAGGGCTCTCTTTTTGCTATAAGTACTCTCTTAACCTCCCTTCTACCGGCTATCAATGCTTTTCCACCTTCAATACTCTTATTTTTCTCACTTTTTTGTTTTGGACATTAGTCCGATCTCTTTTTTTTTTGGATGCTTAGTCTTATTCTTTTCTTTTCTTTTTGTTTTATTTGGACCCTCTCTACTCTCTCTTATTCTCTCTACTCTTTTTGTTCTTTGTCCATCTTCATTTTCATTTTTAGTTGGTCCTCACTCACCTTTCTTGGAGATAAAGGCTTCAAGGTCACCTTTTGTCCCTTATGTACAAATGAAAATTTGTTGGTAACCCCATTATGAATCACCTATCGATCAAATTGCCACGTCCTACCTAGGAGGATGTGAGTAGCCTCCATGGGTACCACATCACATGGTATTTCATTGTTGTATTTCCCCAAGGTTACTGCCATGGACACCTGTTTGCCCACGACCATTTCTCCCTTGCTATTCAACCACAACAGCTTATATGGTTTCAAGTGTGCCACTATAGGGAGCTTCAACTTCTCTAATAGCTATAAGCTAGCTACATTAATGTTGTTGCCACTGTCAATGATCATGGAGCAAAGTTTTCCTTGGACTTGGCAATGAGAATGGAAGATATTCTCCTATTAGGAGTCATTATATTTGTCCACCTGTACGCCCAGTGATAGAGCATTTTTTAGGAACTTAGTAGTGGCTTACTGTTGGACCCATTTTTTGTCCCCGAAGGAAGAACGGCCCACAGTAACGCAAACCGCATTCACCCGAACCCATTGGGCTGGACAAGAGATAACCATTTTCAGCCCAAACAGGTAATATGGGGCAAAGAACGCGGACGTGGCCCATTTCCATGTCATCCGAGGAACGACGTGGAAAGACAGCAGGACTGTAGTCGCAGTAATAAACAAAGTCAAACATAAGGAAAAGCTGAAAATGGGAGACAAGGCAGAGCCTGGCAGGGGGGACAAGACGAATGTACTCCTGAAGAGATGAAAAGGAATAAGGAAATGAAAAATAGGTAAGAACAGGGTTTCTACGTGGGACAAAACGCCATCACACAACAGGTGAAAAGCATAGGGAGATATGCTTGACAAGACGACGATCATGCTGGACAAGGCGACAGTTTCTCGCCTCTAAGTAGCCATGCCTCATAACACAATCTGATCAAACGCCACCACAATTAATGCTAAGACGCCCTAGGAGAGCCCCTAAACAGGGAGAGAGGCTGTCGCCGCATTAAATGAATAAGGGGAATTCGCCACCGCATTTATGAATCAAGATTGCCCCAGATACGGTGGATGGAGAGAGAGGTTGAAACTTGCCTATAAAAAGGGAAGTAGGGAACGAAGGAAGGGGAGGCTTTTTGGTGAGAAAAGAGGAGAAAAGAGGAGAAAGAAGGAGGAGATAATAGCCCATTTGGAAGCAAAGAAGATCTCGCGCTGCGACACGAGGTAACCGCTTCAAGACCTGGAAGAATCATCTGGATACCAGGTAAGTTATCTCCATTTCCCGTCTGGTCCACCCTCACTACCTTTCCTACACGTATCCCCATTGGACACCTCAGGAACCGAGAGTGTCAAGATTTACCCATGAGTAGTGACTGACTTTTGAGCCGGGACCCATACTCCCCCCATTCTAATTCCGAGAGAGACTCGAAATCTGTTAGTAGCCGAAACCACATACTGGTCCGACAGGGTGTCGGATCGTTAGCTTATATGCCGTCCCTCACAGAACTACGTGGACTTTGACTTCTCATAACAAAGATACGTAGGCATGGAGGAGCGATTCCTCTATCAAGTCCGTTCCCACACACACACACCTCCCCAGACCCGTCAAAGGAAACCCTCGTGTACTCGCCCCAAAAAAAAAAAGGGGAACGTCGTCCGAATCATCCTTCCCTCAAAAGCATCCGTAAGAGTAAGTGTGATCGAAGAGTTTGTTTTTTAGTAGGGTAACCATCAAGTGATGGGCACGATAGATGCAAAGTATCTCGTCGTGTAAATGACCTCCGAACCCCCTTTCTCTGGTCCGAGACTAAGCCTATCCAATCCAACCCTTGTCTAAGGTTTTTCTGATGTTCCTAAACAAAAACATCAGTGGCGACTCCTAAGACCCTCTGTCGAGAGGTCGCGAGCCCATCACGACACTTACACTAAATATATTTATCATTTTATGATTAATATGACACATTTGTTGAGTCTTGAATTGTCGAACCTAATTGGGTCTAGTTGCTAATTTTTGTTTATTTTCGAATTTAATTCTCATTGTGATGTTGTTGTCTTGTGCATACCATATTTGGAGCTACAAAACTCCAAATTGGACAATCTTACTGGTTATGGAAATATAAGACAATGTTCTACAACTTCTCTGTTTTGGGCTCAACCCATTTCAATCCTCTTCAGTGTCAAAAGTCTACGTAAAGTTGCAGCCTCTGCACCCACTTTATGACCTTTCTTTGTATATTCTGACCCAATTTTGCGACCTTGGTTGGTGGGCCATTCGACTGCGAATTCCTCTAGCTCAGGCCACCTTCCTTGGCATTCAGAACATGTAATAATTATTTAGTAGTTAGTTAGAAGTTAGTTAGACATTTTTTTCTTTCACATTAGTTTAGTATGTTTCTTGGATTGCAAGTTTCCTCTCTTTTCATTTTTAGTTCTTACTTTGTATGGTGTTATGTTTTTATGACGATTGTCATGGAAGGTTAAGCTTTGTTATCAATTCAAGGTTCCATGATTATAGTTCAATTTGAGTTCTTGAATCTTTCTTATGTAAATTCTTCTATATCTCTTTTTTCTTTCCAATTCTTAATCTATTTTCACGATTATGATTTCGCTTGAAGTTTCGGATTGTGCTATGATTAGGTAATTGATTGATCACCTAAAATCAACCAATTATGTGCTTGAATCTATACTAATTAAGGATTGCAATTGTGATCTCAATTTGTATAGATGAATGCAAAATGATTATCTAATAAAGCTTGGGTTGATATGAATTTGCACCCTTATTAGAACCATGATAACTGTTAAATATATTCCTGATTTCCTATATCTTTTCTGATATGATTTTTATTTGGTTTGTATTTTCTTGATATAGTTTCCTTATTTCCTGTTTTTGGGCTTAGATGTTTACCCTATAAAAGGGGATTAGAAATTGTATTATTTACACCTCTCAATTCAATATATTTTGTTTATTTAACTTGGTATCAGAGCAGAGCTTTGCTCTGCCTGTGCACACAACTGAGGGTCGTCATTTGGGGTGCCATCTACCGTCACAGTCTGCCGCCACCGTCTACCGTCGCAGTCTGCCGCCACCGTCTACCGCCACAGTCTGCAGCCGCCGCCTACCGCCGCCTACCGCCGCAGTCTGCCACTGCCGCCTACCGCCGCTGCCACTGCCGTCGTCTACCGCCACCGTCTACTGTCGCAATCTGCCGCCGTCGTCTACCGCTGCAGTCTGCCGCCGTCTGCCATCGCCGCCGGCCGCCACCGTCTGCTACTGCCATTTGCCGCCACTGCTGTCATTTGCCACTGCCACCTTCTGCTATTGCTGGCTGCTGCCTGCTGCTGTCTACCACTATTTGTCGTCACCGTTTTGTTCGTTGGCCTTGTTCCTACCATAATGAAAGGTAATGGTATTACTGCTAAAAACTCTGCTATGGTAGCCTCTCGTAGAGGAAGAAGTGATCATGGTACTAAAGGAATGTCACGAAATGGTAAAAGTGGTCATGGTAAGCTTATCTGCTCACATTGTGGAAAAGAAGGACACCTATAAAATAGATGTTATGATTTGATTGGTTGGCCAAACAAAATTGCAAATATATCTTTGAGTGATATCCCTTCAAATGAAAGGACTGGTTTTCAATTAATTTCAAATGAAGAGTATCAAGAGTATCAAGAGTTCCTAAGGTTCAAGTTCAACAACCACGCCCAATCATCTACATCACCAAGTGTTTCAACTACTTGCATTTCTCATTCCATGGGGAGTCAAGGTCCATGGATAATTGACTCAGGTGCTTCTGATCACATTTCTGGTAATGACTCTGTGTTCTCTTCTATCTCCTCACCTAAGTTTCCTCATTTCATTTCATTAGCCAATGGTTCCAAAATGGTATCTCAAGGAGTTGGTCAAGTTTCTATCCTCATCAATTAGTTTAAACTCGTGTTTAATGCGTTCCCAAATGTCCTTACAATCTGATTTCTTTGAGTCAATTGAATCGTTCTTTGAATTGTTCAGTAACCTTTTATGCTGATTCCTTTATTATACAGGACCGGAATACGGGCCAGTTGATTGGCAAAGGACATGAATCAAGAGGACTTTATTACTTATCCAACAACCCCTCTACGTTGTGTTTTGCGTCTGAATCTCCAAAGCTTTTGCATAATCGTTTAGGGCACCCTAGTCTTGCAAAGCTAAAGTTAATGGTTCCTAGTCTCAATAAATTGTCTACCTTAGAATGTGAGTCATGTCAATTAGGCAAACATGTCAGATCCACCTTTCCAAACCATGTCAACAAAAGATGTAATTCGCCTTTCTCTATTGTCCATTCAGATATTTGGGGACCAAGTCGAGTAACATCTTTTGGTTTTAACTACTTCGTCACATTCATTGATGAATACTCACGGTGTACTTGGGTCTATTTGATGAAAGAAAGATCTGAACTTTTGTCCATCCTAATGTCCTTCTCTAAAGAAGTGGAAAATCAATTTGGAAAAACCATTAAAATATTGAGAAGTGATAATGCAAAAGAATATTTTTCTTCCGATCTAAACTCATATTTATCCTCAAAAGGAATCTTACATCAGTCCACGTGTCCTCATACTCCTCAACAGAATGGTATAGCTGAAAGGAAAAATAGGCATCTGGTTGAAACTGCCCGTACCTTACTCTTAAGTGCAAATGTCCCTACTAATCATTGGGGTGAAGCCATTCTTACTGCCTGTTTTTTAATAAATCGAATGCCATCTGCTTCACTTGAGAATCAAATCCCTCACTCAATTTTATTTCCTAACGATAAAATGTATCATGTGCCTCCTAAAGTCTTTGGTTGTGTATGTTTTGTTCATAATGTCTCTCCAGGTCGTGATAAACTCTCTGCAAGAGCAATCAAATGTGTATTCCTTGGATATTCTCGTTCAAAAAGGGTACAGATGTTACTCTCCATCTACAAAAAGACATTATGTGTCAGCTGATGTTACATTCTTTGAGGAAACTATGTTCTTCACCAAAGATGATTGTGACTCTATTCAGCAGGCACTACCAATTCCATATCTTAGTCCACCAGAATCGCCATCCCTTGAAACACATAATCAAGACATACTCCAACCTTCCTCTTCTATTCCTTCTCAAGTTGAACTATCTCCACCTTCAATGCCTACATGTCAAAATAGGATACAAGAGATGGGTACCCCAGTATGTGAAGATTCACTTGATTCATGTCCTCTACCCTCAACTGACCCCACACCGGATCCTCTTCCATCCTCACCTTCCCATGATTCTGACATTGGTTGGCCCATTGCTCTTAGGAAAGGTATTCGCTCCACTCGTAATCCTCATCCTATTTATCTTAGTTATCATCGTTTATCTCCTTCTATTTTTCTTTTGTTTCCTCTGTCTCGTCCATTACTATTCCTAAATCTGTCCGTGAAGCACTTAATCATCCTGGATGGTGACAAGCCATGATAGTCGAAATGCAGGCACTAGAACAAAGTGGTACTTGGGAGTTAGTTCCTCTTCCCTCAAGCAAGAAGGCAGTTGGTTGTAGGTGGGTATTTGCTATTAAAGTTGCACCTAACGGCACAGTTGATCGCCTCAAAGCCCGATTGGTGGCAAAAGGGTATACTCAAGTATATGGTCTTGATTATGGAGATACTTTCTCTCCTGTGGCTAAAATCACTACTATCCGCCTCTTACTTGCAATGGCTGTTATTCGTCACTGGCCTCTTCATCAATTAGACATCAAAAATGCTTTTCTACATGGTGACTTGGATGAAGAAATATACATGGAGCAACCTCCTGGTTTTGTTGCTCAAGGGGAGTCTGGGTTAGTATGCAAGCTCCGTAGATCCTTGTATGGACTTAAACAGTCTCCGAGAGCTTGGTTTGGAAAGTTTAGCCAAGTTGTTCAAAACTTCAGGATGATAAGAAGTGAAGCAGATCACTCTATATTTTATTGTCATTCCTCTTCTGCTAAATGTGTGTATCTGGTTGTATATGTGGATGATATTGTTATAACAGGAAATGATGATATCAAAATTTCTCAGTTAAAGCAGTACTTATTCAGCCACTTTCAGACCAAAGATCTTGGCCACCTGAAGTACTTTCTTGGCATAGAGGTCGCTCAATCCAAGGAAGGCATTGTTATCTCTCAGAGAAAATATGCTCTTGATATCTTACAAGAGACTAGTATGAGTAATTGCAAGCCAGTTGATAGTCCCATGGATCCAAATATGAAGCTAATGGTAAAACAGGGGGAACCTTATTCTGATCCAGAGAGGTATAGAAGACTAGTGGGTAAACTCATTTACCTCACTATCACTAGACCCGATATATCCTTTGCAGTGGGAGTTGTAAGTCAGTTTATGCAAGCACCTTGCGTTGATCATTGGACAGCAGTTCTCCGTATTCTTAAATATATCAAGAAGACACCTGGACAGGGTTTTCTATATGAAGATAAAGGAGACACCCATATATCATGTTATTGTGATGCTGATTGGGCAGGATCTCCCATTGATAGACGATCTACTACAAGTTTTTGCATATTTATTGGGGGAAATATGGTCTCTTGGAAGAGTAAGCTGGCCAAAGAAATAAGTACAGAATTTGTCAACTCAAGTAATCAACTTGCTGACATTTTCACTAAGTCTTTAAGGGGACCACAGATACAAGTTATATGTTCCAAGCTTGGAGCATATAATCTATATGCTCCAGCCTGAGGGGGAGTGTTAAATATATTCCTGATTTCCTATATCTTTTCTGATATGATTTTTATTTGGTTTGTATTTTCTTGATATAGTTTCCTTATTTCTTGTTTTTGGGCTTAGATGTTTACCCTATAAAAGGGGATTAGAAATTGTATTATTTACACCTCTCAATTCAATATATTTTGTTTATTTAACTATAACAAAATTGCATGATTGAATCTTGGATTGGAGTTACATAATTCTATTTAGTTCAATTCTATTTTTCTTAATTCTGTTTTGCATAAGTTCTAATTTTACACTATTATGTTCTACATACAAATCCCCTTTTAGCATTCAATTTGGTTTTTAATCAACAAGAATAGACATTACATGATTGTGTCCTTGAGATATTCAACCTAGGTTAGTCCCTACACTACAAAATTAAGGGAAATTCGGTGATTTTGGTAGTGTTTCGACATCATTATCACCTAGCAACCTCTTCACCATGAGGAGATCACCCTCATCTGCCAAATAGTCATGTGACGATTCACCCTCACTTTTGGACAATAATTCTCCCCCAAGAACTCTCACTTTCCACCATCCCATCTTCCTGCATCACCGTAGTCCATTTTGTTTGGGCATTGGGAGGTAATGTGTCCTTTTCCCAAACATTTAAAGCATTTAATGCTACTACTTTTGGACGATGAAATGGGATTCAATGGTGCATGTTCTTCTTTTTGGCCTCATGGTGGGGAACTTCCTTTCTTTGGACTCTTGTCCTTTCTAGGCCACTCTCTCTAGTCATCCTTACCCCTCCAATGATCAAAACTATTGGGGTAGGATCTCCTTAAGGCTAGACGACTCCTCTACTGAGACTCAACTCTCGTGGCTTGATGTACTAGGTCGTCCATAGTGGTATAGTTCTACCACATCTTGTATCTCTTGGTTCAGTCCATGCAAAAATGAGTCATAGTGACTTCATTGGACTCCAATACATTAGCTCTTAACAACACAACCTCCATGTCATTATAATATTCTTCCACACTTTTGGACCCCTAATACATCATTTGCAATCTGTTGTACAGGTCACTTGTGTATAATTGAGGCACAAATCTTAACCTCATCTCTCTCCTAAGATCAGGCCATGTATAAGCATGTCTCCTCTTGCCTTCTCTAATTTCCCTAGAAAATTGGTTCCACCACACCAATGCATAATTAGTGAACTCATAAGTGACCATTTTGACTTTCTCGTAGTCATCATAGTCGAAGTAGTCCAAAACTTGGTCCACCTTCATTTTCCAATCTAGGAATGCTTTTGCATTTCCATCTCCTACAAATGGATGAATTCGGAACTTGAGAACGTCCAAAGGTGCCCTACAAATGGATGAATTCGGAACTTGAGAACGTCCAAAGGTGCTCTCCAGTAATCCTCCACTTTTCTTCAGTCTTGACATGGTGTCTCATCGTACCTTCTTCCTCTCCTCTCGTCATACCTTCTTCCTCTCTCTACGAGGCTCTTCTTATCTCCTCCTTTTTCTTCATGACCTTTCGCTCCTCTCATTGTGGTGCAATCTGTAAGGTTCTTTGGACAATCTATTTGGACTCCCGATTTTGCTTCCCTTACTCTCAAGTATGGACGTGACAGACTTCTCCTTTGTTTTACTGAGTCCCTCCACTTTAGCGTGGATGCTTGTAATATCTACCCTCACAACCTCTAGTCATCCTCCCAATTTCGCCAATTGGTCTTCCAACCTAGCCATTGCTTCATCATGTGTCGAGATTTGGGAAAGTAACTATTCGCTTCCTCACTATTGCTATCGGTCATAATTGCACGTGTTCTTTATTTATATTGACATTTCTCACAAAACTGTGTTAGTAATAAAAGGAAAACCTCGTCACTCCTAAGTGTTTACACTCTACACTTATATATTCACTCTTTATGGCTTTTTCTATAAGGTTCACTCTTGCCTTTTTCCACTCAACTCACGACTACGCCTTGAAAGAGAACCTAGATTCTACTAATAAAGTTCTAAGATGCAAGTGAAAATCGTTGAATCACAATAACTCTTAGGAAATTCAAAAGAAATGAAAACTCAAAGACAACTAAGAATTCAATTGAAGATAAACAATAAATGAAACAAAAATGAAAGCTTAATCAAATTAGAAATCGCATAAGACAATGCAAAGACTAAAAATTAAAATACAATAACAATTATGCAAAAAAACGAACAAAAATTTTCGTTGTCCAAACCAAGAATCCAAAGTGCTATGGACAATCATCACAAGCCAACGACACTTAGCTGAAAATGGTTAGGAAAAAAATAAAAACTTTTTTGGGCACGTGGTTTATTTGTGGATTCGTAACAACTTTTCGTTATACTCCTTTTTTAAACTACTTTCTCATGTGCTCTATTTTTGTTGTACTGATTTTGACCATGGATCTAATTGATTTCACTCAATTTTTTTTCAATTCTTTTGATCTAACTTTTTTCAAACAATTACAACTCTTTTTCACAAATTATGAACAATTTCATCAAAAATAGAAATGTAAACTTTATCACAATGCTCTTTTTTTCCGAATTCTTTTGAAATTGAACCATGAAAAGGAATTTGCATCAATTATATCGACAATTAAATCGATTAAATGACTGACAATAGCTAGGCGATCAAAACTTGAGCTAAAATTTTTAAATCGCACAACTAATTAAAGCAAGATTGTGCATCCGAATGGATTACCTCTTGATACGAATACGAAGGCTATAGAATCGAAATGTTGCACTTCAATTGCAGCACATTGTGAAGTGGAATGCTTTAATTACCACCTGATATAATCCTGATTGCAGAGATAGCACATGATTCGAACTAAACCATTGGATCATCTTAACGAAGCCTTGAATTTCCCACTTAACACAATTGTCATCACTATGCACAAGTTAATAGCAGAATTTAGTTGATTTTCATAGTAGGAATGCAAAATTGAACTTAAGATAAAGAGAATCAAAAAGTAGAAAATGGATAAGGTTTAAAGAGGGCTCACCACTAATTTCAAGGAAATCAGATAAGAGGAATTGAGATTTTCCACAAGTCTTATGGAAAACTTGATGAGAATTAAATGTTCTATTTCAAGAACAAGTCGAGAGAACTCTCTCAAGTGCTTAACTAAGCAATTTTCATAAAATGAACCAAAGTTGACACAAAGTAGCTATGATAAGATATTTATATATACACAAGGAGCGAAACACTTAAACTATCCTAAATGGGCCTTGGATCGCACTCCAAAGAAGACTCGCAAATGTTTGACCAGTAGAGGCACGTCCAGCGAAGGCCAGTGAAAGTACATCCATAGGCGTGGCACTCCACAAGGCCGAGCGTCCAAAGGACTTTGGCACCATCCAAAATCCCACGGTTGTCTAAAGGAACCATCATCTAAAGGGGACCATCCAAAAGGGTCATTGTCCAAAGAGCACTAGGGGTCGTCCAAAGGATGTCATTGTTCAAAAGGATCTTCCAAAGGAGTTGTCATTCCAAGGACTTAGGGGCGTCCAAAGGGGCCCATCTTCCAAAGGAACTTATGGATCTTCTAAAGGGTGTCTGACATTTATAGACTTCATCCGCCATAGGCCAAAATTAAGGTTTTTAATACAAAGTAAACAAACTAAAAGCAACTATACACAATCCTACAACTACTAGGGAGGCAAATCTTCCTCCTTGGATCCTCGTATGCTCAACATTCCTTTCCATACTCTTCATGTCTTCCCTAGTTCATATCAATATGGAGTAGTAAATAACTTGCATTACCATCATTCATGTGCATTTATGGAATGCTTTATGTAATCGCTTGAGATATGGTATGTATAGGTATGCTACCTGGCCTTATGCCTATACAAGCTTGTAGTGAGATGTATTCTCACTTTTTTTATGTTCTTTTTGTGTTGGGGATGATAGTCATTTTGCAAGTAACTTTAAGCATAAGCTGAGTTAGGACTCTTTCAATGCTTTTATTTCATTTTCTTTTGGTTTTATGCTATCATAAAATGTGTCATTAGGACAAGGTTATAATGAGGCTTGATGAGTATTATAACTACTTGGTTATTTATGTAGTTGACTTTTGGAATGCCAAAAGATTGTTTTTACTATTATGTTTTATCGAACCAAATGAAATTAAACATGTGAACCTTTTTATCCTATATGTATATTTATAGTTGAAATTTTTCGTATTCTAATTGACACTGTTGCCAAATTTAGTTAAATTATATCTTCAATAACTTTTTTTGGAATGCAAATTTAATCGATCCAATCATTGAATTTGATATTTTTATTAATTAGATTAAGTACGTAAAATTTCATAAAATTTAAATTTTTTATATATGTTATTTAACAATAAATATTTATATATGTATTAAATATTATATATGTTAAAATAAAGTAACATATAAACTATCAATTAATTTTGGAATTGTATGAAATTTTATATATATATATATATATATATATATATATATATATATGATCTAATTAATAAAAATATTAAATTTACTAATTAGTCGATTAAATTTATATTCTACAAAAATTATTAAAGATATAATTTTACTAATATTAACCTCTAATAACAACAGATTATATATATATATATATATATATATATATATATATATATATATATATATATATATATATATATATATATATATATATATATATATATATATATATATATATGTGGTAAAAACTGTTATACTACTCTGAAAACTTCCACTCAAAATTTTACTTAAGAAATTTGATCCAATTATACTTACCCGTAGTGTAGGTTGAGATAAGTATTTAGAACCGCATTAAAGTGAACTATGCACAAATATAAACATATTAGCATAAACAAAAAGTTTATGAAATCAATAATTTACTCAACTTTATTTGGTTAATTCAGTCCTCTATTTATTTATTTTGTACAATTTGTGTCTTTTATTATTAAAAATTTTAATATAACCCCTCAATTTTTAAAATAAATGTAACGTTGTCATTTTCGTCCAACAATAATGCCATCAAAGTTACAAATACCAACAATTCTGATTTGTGAATAGCTATAGTTTTTAATCGCAATATAATAAATTTATTTTTAAATTTTAAAAAGTATAATAAAATATTTTAATTTATTGAAAATTTATAATTTTATCATATTGGAACTTTTTTATCTATTACTATAATAAAATTAGTTTTCTAAAATTTTAAAAACTATAATATTATACGATAAATTTAAAATTATTATAATTTTATCTTATTAAATTTCAAAAAACTATACTTATTTAATAAGTTTTACTTATATAATTTTTATAATTATATTTATATTAATATTTTAGATTTGATAAAAATTATATTAGTTTATTTTTTACAATATAAAAACTTAAAATATTAATATTTAAATTAAAAAATATATAAAAATAATTCTTATATTAATATTCAAATCTATTAATAATATAATATAATAGGATAAAATAAAATCATTTTTATATTATTTTTATTTATTATTTCATATTTGTTATATTTAAAAATTGAAAAATAAATTAAATAAAAATAATCATTTTAAATAATATTTATAACACAATATAATAATTTTTATAAAATTAAAATATTAATGTATATGACATGATGAATATATTAAATTATTATATTTTCATAATTTTCAATCAAATAAAATTTAAATTGTTTATTTTATTATAATTTTGTTAACATGAACTTAATTATTTGAACTCTTTATTAAAATATCAGAGTTCAAGGCCTGTGCTTGTACATCAACTCTAGCAAACTGTCAAACTGATATGCTTGGTGAGGCAAATCCTCGACCCAACATCTATTGTGCTAAGTAAAAGTTAACTTTTACTTGAAATTATTTGTGCCCAGTTGTCATCTATTGTACAACGTGAAATTATTTGTTTAGTGATCAAGTTATTTATCTTTATTTACTTAAAAGCGCACCACAATTTTAATTAACTAAATTCGAAGACAAACACATGTTAAGAGAAAGTCACTTTTAAGATGACAAAGAAACAGAATGGGGGTTAATTGATTAATAATATCTTCTAACTTTAATTATATGCATACTTTGTTCTTTAAATGCTTAAGTATGCTACTAATTTTTCTTTTTTTTAAAAAAAAAGCTATAAAATTAATTTGGCGGAGAAAAAAATCATATAACAAATTCTACAAGTGGTATGGATATTTAACAGAGACCCAGATGCAGTCTTGAACACACAGATTGATTGAGCTCTTGGATATACGAAAATGGATTTTGTTATTCTCTCTCTTTTTTAAAAACTTGTTTAACTTATTTTAAATAAAAATAAAATAAAATAACTTTATTGTAAATGATTGATATATTTAAAAAATTATACCAATTAGTTTTAAATACATAAAAATCATATTAATTATTTATAATATATTTTTAATTCGAGTAAATTAGACACCTTCCCCAAAAAACACGTTTTATATATAATGTGGATTCGGTTGTTTACCCTGTAAGTAATGAAAAAGTGTCTTTAGTCTTTCGAATCAAAATAGGTCCCAAAAGCAAGAGTCTTTCCACATTGGTAATTTCTCTTTCATTTATTTGCCAAAGGAAAACCAGAAAGAGCATGTTATAACACAAAAGTCGTCAAAACCAAGTCATCTTATCTATCACATTAAAGTAACTTTATTTGATATATCAGTTTCTTATCCATCTCCTAATCATCCACCAAGGCCGTTGGAAGTCAATCTAGATCTTTTCGTAATCCTTTTCTTAAATTATTTAAATAAGAACACCATAATATTTATATTAAATTTAACATGAACAAGAAATACGAGGGAATTCAAATTTCACATTTAATTAAAATAAAAGTGATATTAGGTACATATTTTTTAACATACATTTTATTATTTTATTATTGACATAAATTTATGCCGGACTCGATAAATATAATGAAATCTACTAAATAAAAATAAACTTATATCACTTACTGAGTAACTTAAGAATTTAACTTAAAAGAAAGAACATTTTAAATAAACAAATGTATAGGGTAAAACTAGTTTATTAATTAACTAAAGTTTATAAATATCTCAATGATTCATAGCTCAAGGTGGAATTAGGACACAAATTCAATCAATGATCCAGTGTTGGATAAAATTATTGATGTTGTCAATATCTTAATAATTTGACAATGTTATATAAGAGGCCACCAACATATTTGTTACAAATATTGTCAAAGACTCAAGAGTGTAGGACAACAATTTATCACAATTGGACACTTAGGGATCAAGGCAAAACCTAATTCGATTAAAGTTACTTACCTACCAGATTGTGTTCTCTAAAATTTCTTCTCATTATTCTTTTATCTTACTCCATAAATTAAAAGTATTATAAAAATAATGTAAATAAAAGAAAAGATATCTAATAGTATAGAGAAGTAAAAAAGAAAAGAAAAACTAGATTTTATTTCATTTACATAAACAAAAGATAACAAGAGAAACAAAATCATTACTTAACCTCAACCTTAATACCTACATAATGTCAATTGTTAGAGATATAAAATCATTATTGGACCTCTACCTAATAACTTAGCATTTAGGAGAGTTGGTTAAGAACAAGGTATCAAAGCCTTTAAAAATTATGATTCTTGTTGCACCCATTCTTTATAATTAATTAAACTAAATTCCAGCACACGGTCAAGTGAGTCTATGCACTGCACACACTTAAAGCTTATAGAGATCTTGTATGGGAGAACATGTTAGATTTAAAAATATAAAATTATTATTGTTCTCCATCTAATAACTAGTGCATGAGTTTGTAATTCAATATAATCTTTCAAAAGTCTTAATACAAATTTCACATCCTAAGTGTTAATAACTATTACTTTAAAAGCAATGTTTCTACTAGTGAATGACAAAGGATCTTTTATCCACTTCCATAGCCTTTTTACAACTTCTTTAATAACTACTTCACTACATGATGCTAATTGGTAGAGATATAAAATCATTATTGAACTTCCACCTAATAGCTTAAGCATATAGGAGAGTTTGTTAAGGACAAGGTATCAAAGCCGCTAAGGATTATGATTCTTGTTGCACCCATTATTTATAATTAAACTAATTCTAGCATAAGGTCAAGTAGCCTATGCATTGCCCACACTTAAAGCCTATGGAGATCTTGCATGAGAGAACATGTTAGTTTTAAAAATATAAAATCGTTATTGGTCTCCACCTAATAACTAGTGCATGAGTTTGTAATTTAATATAGTCTTTCAAAAGCCTTGATACAAATTTTGCATCCTAAGTGTCAATGACTATTTTTAAAAGCAATATTTTTGCAGCGAATGACAAGGGATTTTTGTGAGGAAGTTGTGAGAGATAGTGAGGGAGATTTGTACAATAATTTATTGCATAATGGCAAAATATAGCAAGGACTTTGTGAAACATTCGTGACAAAATTGCAACAAAAGTTGACAAAAGACAAAGAAATATATATTTGTAAGGAAGTAGGAGGGATATATAATGATGGTTTAGCAAGGAAAACCCATGTCATTAGCATGAGAATAGAGAGAAATTTAATCCCTTGCTAATTAACAACCTAGATTAACTGACAAAAGATTTCTCTCACAAATCCCTCCTAAATCCAACAACAAGAAATTTGCGAGAGAATCTTCCATCGATAGTGTGCAAATTTCTTGTAATATATTCATATCCAATCTAATCTAAAATTGATCCAAAAAATAAAAAATTGAAAAAAAACAATTTTTTATATTGTTTTGGATCATTTTCTTGCTCAACTATTGGATTTTAAATGAAATTTATAAAATTAAACCAATATTTTTAATACATATAAATTATTATGTATTTCTCATGTTATATATATATATATATATATATATAAAAAAATAAGTATTTCATCGATATTTTTATTATATTTTCATATTTACAACTAATGTAGTAAAACTATATATCCTTAGCTTTCATTTTAAATATATATGTCCCTAACTCCTAGGAAAAAATTATGTTATAAGATAATTAATTAATTAATTAAGATGCTTCTTCTTTTTTTTATCTTTTTTATTTTTAAATAAGTTATTAGTATACATATTAAAGATAATTTATTTATTTTTAAAATAATATTTAATATTTGAGTTAAAGACTTTTAATAATAATAAATTAAAATATTAATAAAAATATATAATAAAAATCCAATCATCCAATTCGATCCAAATTAAATTTCATCGAATCAAATTCAAGGATAATCAAACCATAAATTATTTTAATTTTTAGATATAATGACTTTTTTCCTCACAACTTATCCCAATCAATCCGTGAAGAACCCCTACCAGCGATTTTGAGGTAACATCATATATATTTGGCCCAAATGAGAGAGTTGGTAATTCTCTATTAAGTAGTATGAATTTGGGTTGATTCCAGTTATAAATACGTGGAAAATTTTGACCATTAAGTTGGTCATATGCACATCATATGACTATTTCGGATAGCACTTTAAGATTTCTATTTCTACAGCATTTATTTTGCACTATTTGTAAACATAATTGACCAATTTATACATAATTAAACTTTAAAGATTAATTTGCACATGATCTAAATATTAAGGAGTTAATGGTAATATTTTCATAAATTAAATACCATATTAATTAATAATATTTATATTTCCAATTGTGCAATTATATAACTAAGAAAAGTATTCCTAAACAAAATTCAATACTATATTAAAAAGTTAGGACTTTGTCTAAATCATAGAGACCAAAAAAATAAATTAATTACTCACAGCAAAAGCAACATTCACATTTCAAGAGAAGAAGAAACCCTTAAATAAACCCACTTGATGCTTGGTCTTCCTAGTTGTGATGCAGCACTGGTCCTTTATCTTTTCTCCTCTAGTGCGGCTATTGTGTAATTATCTCCATTCGTTTTTTCCCACTATGACTTGGAGCTTTCTTATAATTGCTTTTAAATAATATTTCCTAGTGTTTTTTTAATCTCATATAATGTATACTTTTAAAGCAGTAAGAAAAGTATATTTCTTTCTTTCTTTAATATGCGAAGAATAGGAGACCACAGCAAAATTCTATAACTGAGCTGGTAATATCTTCATTAAATATTTCTAAAATTTATGTGACTATCAAAAAAAAATAATAATTAACCTTCTCGACATGTAGTTGCGATAAATATTCACATCGAGTAAGATTGTTTTTTATAAAAAAAAATGCAATCTATACAAAAGACTTATATTAAAACATGATATCGTGTATATATATATATATATATATTTTATTGTGTGTATGTATTAAAAATATAATATATCGTACTAATAACTAATTCTATTAGTGTAGAATATTAATATATATTATTTATACATTAAATATTAGTATAAAATATCTATTAATTAATATACAACATTAAATTTGTACTATTAATTTAATTTTCGTTAAACAAAATCTATAGGAATAACCTTAATCTTAGCATTTGACAATTTCTTTTTGTTGATAGTAAACGACAAATTTTTTAGTGTTAAGTTATTCTTTTATTATTTTTTTTAAATTTGACCATTTGAGTCAATTTAGTATGTTTGAAAAAATAGTTGAAAGTTGATAATCAGTAGTTAATAGTTAAAATTAAGTTGATAGCTAATAGTTGAAAGTTGTTAAGTTAACTTATTAAATTATAAATATTTAATAAAATTATTTATTAAAGTATTTAATAAATATAAAATGACAAAAATAAATATATTTATATAAATTTTAAATTTATTTTATTAATAAAAATATATTTCAAGTATTTATAAATTTAAGTTTTTATTTAATTTTAAATTTTGTAATTTTTTATTTATAGATCAATTATTTTAATTATATTTTTTAGTTTCAATTATTATATTTTTATATTGTGCATTCTACTATTAACCTTATTCTATATCTTAAAATATTTTTAATTAATTTTAAAATAAAATAAAAATAAAAATAAAAACAATATAAACTTAAGTACGTGTCATATTTCTATTATATTGATTAGTGTAATGATTAAGATATTTTGAAGTATAATATTAAAATAATAGAATAAATAATATAATCATGATTAAATAAACATTATAATATAAAATATTTAAAAATAATAGAAGGAATAAAGTGGACTTATTATCTGTTATTATCAATATTTTGAAGTATAATATTAAATTAATTAATTAATTATTGTAAATGTTATAATGACTAAAATAAATGAAATAATGTAAAAAAAGTCCAAAAATAATAGAAAAAAATAAAGTCTTATTGATAACCAAAGAAAGAAGAGAAACACAAAAAAAAAAAAAGTAATAGAATTACCTAAATAAGTGAAAAGAAAATTTAATAAATATTTTAAAATTAAAAAGAAAATAAAATATAAGAAAATAAAAGCTACTCCTCTTAGTCTTGAATATAAGAAAAAAAATATTATGGATGTTGATCTCAAATATAAATAAATATCAACTAATTTTATCTTATTTCCAAAATATCCTTTACTTATTAGAAACTCTGTTTTCAATTACTTTGTTTTATTCTTAATATTAAGTTTTAATAAAAATTAGTTTAAGAAAAATATTTATTATTAAATAAGATTGATAAAATTAAATAATATTTAATTAAATTTTTAATTAACATAATTTTTTTCTTACACATGAGACCAAAGAGAGTAATATTTTAAAAAATATTACTTGAGTGCCTTAAAAAATACCACAAGCTACTAAAAAGAAATTTGTTTACCGAAAACAATTTGAACAAGTTAAAAATATTAAACACTGGCTAAAAGTGATTGCCAAACGCAACCTTAAAATATATCAAGTTAATTAAATTTAGCCTTTTCAATTAAGGAGTTGGTTCAAACCAGGCACACTCAAGGAGCTAGACAGATTATGTTAATAAATTATAAGGTCACTTTTACAAGATTTTAGCTGAGGTAAAAAAAAATAACTTTAATGTGACTTCTATGTTCGCAAATTCTACTATCATAGTGTGATATAGTTAATAAATAATTATATCTTTCAAATATATAATAAAAAAAATAACTTTTAGATTAGTGTGAATAAAATAACATTTGTGGCAAGTAATCAATTCTTTAAATAAATATTTGTACTTAAAAAAAATTAATTTTTTTTCTAATTGTGTATCCCGAGGAATATCCCAGGGTTGGTAAATGTTTTTTAAATCTGTGGTGATTTTAAATTAATGACTAATAGTACGAGCAGATGAAGGTTGGGTTTAATTTGGGTGGGTGGGTGTGGGGGTGAGGTGTAAAATATGAATCAGAATAGCTTCATTCTATAACCTTTGCTTTTTCCAAGTCATCAATTGCTTGTCTCTTGTTCCAAAGTGACTACCTTTGAGCCCCATTCCCTTTTAAAGTCCTCACTCATTGTGATTGCAAGTACCATATATTTAGAATTGACATAGATAGTGAAAGAGGAAGAACAATTAAGAGAAGAAGAAGAAGATGGCAGATTGGGGACCAGTGTTTGTGTCTGCGGTGCTTTTCATTCTCCTGACTCCAGGCTTGCTGGTCCAGATACCTGGAAGAGGCAGGCTAGTAGAGTTTGGTAACTTCCAGACCAGTGGATTATCAATATTGGTCCATGCTATTCTCTACTTTGCTCTTGTTTGCATTTTCATGTTAGCAATTGGGATCCACATGTACATGGGCTAGATCATCACACTTTATATTTTCTTTGGTTTCTATTCAGGGCTGTCTTCTGTTTTTCTTCTAATGTCTTTTTTTGTTTTTCTCTTTCAATAAATTTCTTCCAATCAAGCTTGTCCATTAATCACAATTATTTCAGGTTTTTGGAACTCTAGATGTATTACATTAATTTGTAAAATAAAGAATTGGGTGGTTCATGCTTGTATATTCAATATATGATTTATGATTTGTGCTTTGTTCCGGTTCTTGGAAATTCATTATTATTTTATTTTGATAATATTATTATTTTATTTTAGTTAATCATATATTATTATATAATTAAAAGGTTTGATGGATTCTAATAAAAAATAATAATCTTGATTCAATCAAAGAAAAAGAATTAATCTTCTATGAATCAACATTCAAATGTTTAATTTGAAAAATGATTAAATTTAATATTTTAATTTGAATGGATGGATAGAAATAATGATTCAAGGTATTACTATATTTATACGAGTAGAAATTATGTATGGATTAGGTGGGCCGAAAAAAAAACTCAAAAAAAAAAGTAAATTTCTTTTGATAATTATTAACAACATATAAGTAAATATTATAACTTTTAATTAGATAATGGATCAACATTAAATTATATATTTCAACAAGCTTTGTGAATTGTTCTCAAGTCCTTGTTTGTTTGTTTTTTCTTCGATTAGGTTTGTTCAACTAAATATTATAAAAAAATAAATTATACATTATTTACATGATAACAAATTTGTTATATGAAATGATTTGTAATTAGATGGCTCATGTATTCTTATTTTTAATTAAAAATGTTGATTTTAGTTGATAATATTTATTGAGAAAATATCATTTAGGATATGTTGAGTAGTACACACCATTTGGTCCCAATTGATTCAATAATTTGCTGCTTTAAAATCTTTTAATAGTTGCTTGATTCTTTATACTCCAAAAATTTTTACATGAAAATCGCTTATAATTCACTTGGTTTGCGAAAGGTATGGCAAGTTTAAAGTTCAAAATAGCTAGCACAAAAGTCTGAAATTTATGACAATATTTTGATATTTCAACGAGGAGAAAAAAAATTATAATTACAGTAGTAAAAAAAATGGAAATTGAGATAGAACATGCATGATACTTCAGTTATTTTTCTTAAATGTGCAAAGGGTGCAGCTGAATCTTGTAATCTAGAATTTATTGTGATTTTTTTTTAATTTTATCATAAAATTAAATATTTTTAAAAGTTAAAAATACATACAGTTTTTTTTATATATAGAAATGTAGAAAATGGATTGAGGTCATGTGCGGTTGTTCAAAAAAATTACAAATGGTTGTCATCAAGACCTTAATAAAATTATGCTTTTATTTGGGAGTTACCATGGTATATTTATATTTAGAAGGATTTTGGAACACATTATTTAAAGAAATAGAATAATGACACATGCATGTTAACGTAATATTAAGAATAATATTTTTAAAATGTGACAAGATTATAGAGTAAAATTTACATCCTTCTACACAATTTAAAAAGTTATAACTATTATATCAAAAGACTTATTTAGTTTATGATGCAAAATATATATTATATATAGCATTATTGTAGGGTTAATGTGTAAGTTTAATTTTTATTATTTTAATTTATAAAAATATATTTATTATTTAATTTAAATATTAAAATAATTACATTACTGTTAAATTAAAATAATAATATTTAATATTAAATAAATAATATTAAATTATATAAATAATTTATAAATTTATAAAATTAATTAAATTATATATATTCTAAAGTAAATTTAATTAAATAGTTAAAATTTTATATTATTTATATACTAGTATAATTTAATAAATTAATATAATTTAATAAATAAACAATTTATTATTTACTCCTTTAGTTTAGAGGTAGAAGTAGGTCAAACCGTCGATCAGAGGCCTACGACTCAGCCTAAGCCATTTAGAAAAAATGTTAGGCTCATTTTTTAAAAAAAATAAATTAGTTAAATAGGTCAATATTACGTTTGACAAAGCTAACCTATTTATCAATAATATTATTTTAATAAACAATATTAACATTAATATAAGATATAATATTATAATTATTTTAAGAAAATTATAAAATTAACCTTGTAGACTAGTTTTTAAAATATTCAGTTTTGATTGAAAAATTTTGACAATTACCTACGGTGACTATTTTAAAAATTAGTCAACAGTGAGGAGGTAATATATAAACTCAAATGTTTATCTAATAGTATAAGAAAATATGTATTAGTATAATAGGTAATTATTTGAGTTTATACACTACTTCTTTGATCTTTTTTATAAGATCCAAATTAGAATTTTTTTTGTTGACACAATATTTATTGGTCAAATAGACATGTTATTGGTTTATTAATTTTCGTTCTTCCAAATTTTGAAATTATTACTTTTGTCTCAAATGTTCATTTTAAAATAGAAAAATAATACTTATTTCATGGATTTAAAATAAAATAGAGATATTATATGCTCATATGATACTATAAATACCAATGAATGCTATATGGAATGTTCATTTGACTTTTCATTAAACATATAAATAGTAACCAAGTGTGAGACAAAAAATAATGATTTTAACTTTATGATGGATGAAAATCAAATAATATTTTTATAAAGACTAAAATAAAAATTTGCTCATTTTACATTAACTAAAAATATATTTAAGTCCTAATTAATTATATGAATTTATTTAGAAGAAACCCCTGTTGTAGTGTTATTTTATAATGTCATCCAATCATAAATTGTCATGATGATGTTTCTAATAATTCATTTAAAAGTTATATATATAATGATTTCTAATTGGTTGTTAGTGAAAGAATATTTACAATTTCTCATGACCAAGAATGTCAGCAACATACTCTTTTTAACTCACTATTTATTATTGGTTAAGTATTATTAAAAATTACAGAATCATGAGTATAGTTTAATAACTATGAAGTGAGACCCATCAAACTTTATAATTTGCCTAATAACAAAGAGTGTTCAAAAAGATATGTTAATATCTCAAGATGGAAAATGAAAATTAAACTCTAATTATTTATATTTTCATAAATTTTAATTTTTAAATATAAATTTATTACATGAATTAATCTAGTAATTTTAAAAAAATTAAATAGTTTTAAATTCCACTTAAATTAAAAAAATATAATGCAATGCATGAGATATTTCTTACAATATAATTTAATGTTTTTACCTTGACAATAGGGACGAGAATTAGAATCTCACATAATTGATACTCATAAAAATTATACACAATACATGATTAGTAGATTATTTATCCATCAAATAAGTTTAAATTTAAGTATTTACTAGTAAAAATTTGAAGATATATATATCATGCAATATAGAGCAGGAGAATAATTCTCATATTTTTAAATTATAAAAACTGCAAAATTGAGTTATACAATAATATATAAACTTTTAATATTAAATTTAATTAATGGTTATTTAATTACTTAAAAATAATTCATGCGTATAATATTTTAATTTTGACTATTTAAATATAATTTAGTGATTATTTTATCTATTGTTTTTATTTCTCTTAATATGTGGAGTTTCATATATTATACATGCACACATGCATACTTAATACACACTTATATATATATATATAAAACATATAAGTGAAATAACTCTTATTATGAGAAATAAAATTTATGCATAAATAGTTAAGTGGTCAAGTAACCACTTACAAAAATTATATATATTTTTATAATCTTGTTTATTAAAAAATATCAAATATTCCATAAAAATTATATATATTTTATAATCTTGTCCATTCGAAAATGATCAAATGTTTTATATTTGTAATTCTAATTTTTCAAAATAAGAAAATTTCTTATTTGTTACTCTCCTTATACATAGGGGACAAATTAAGAGAGAAATATTTTTATTGTAAGAAATGGAATTTATAAATCTGAGTTATATAATAATAAATGAATGATCAAAATTAAAAGTTAGTTATAAAAAATATTTATACGTATTTTTTTTTTAATAATTAAAATTAAAATTTATAATTCACATTTCAAACATTTGATGTACTTATTGTACATAGAAGTGTATCAAATGAGAATTCTTAGTGTGAAACTAACATAAAACTTAGCACTATTTCATCATTTAAGAGTTCTCGTTTGATACCTTTCCTATATATAGGAATCTTATCAAATAAGAATAATTTATATTATAAAAAATAAAAATTATATAAACTTAGCATTGTTTTACCATTCAATATAATTTCACATAAAATGTGAATTTTTTTTATTCAGTAATTGAGTTATAATTAATCATCACATATATTGTGTATGTCAAATCTTGTAATAATTGAATAACAACAACTACATAAATAAATGTGAAGTGTATAAAACAATAATGTTACTAACATTATGTGTTAGCTTTAAGAAATAATTGTGTCTTTTAAATATATAGTTAAATATTATATCTTCAAGTTAGTGTATATGAAAGAGCATTTGTTGGAAAATGTTAGTCGATTAAAAATATCTCAATTTTAATCCCTCAATATATATTTAATTTCCTGCTAGAAGATACCTTGGATTCACTAGAAAGAAAAAAAACAATAATCTTGATGTATATCAATGAGATACTAATTTATTTTTTATCAATCTATTATCCGTATATAAAATTTATTGATTTGAACTTTCGATTTAATAATAAATTTTAGAAATTAATTATTTAATAAAAAGGTTATTGAACGATAGACAAATGATTTTGACATATAAAAACATATAATTTATGTAACTAGATATTTATTATATTTTATAACTAAGTATTGAAAAATCTTTGACTTTTTTTTAATTGAGATGAGATGGTTATGGTAATGTGGTTATTTCAATATATAAAAAAATTAGAATAATAATATGGTAGTCCTTGTCAAGAATAAATAAATGCAAATTTCAAATGATAGGAGAACAGAGCTATTAATATTCCTTATAAGGATATAGTAGTTACTAAGGAAGACTCTACAGAGTCTTTCACTTTTGGGTTATGTTGCTTGTTCTCACATTTGGAATTTGTGTGAACTATGCTAGTGTAGTTTCTATTCATTCGTTCGTTCATTTATATTGGTTATTATTAGCCTGTTGTTTGACATTATACAAGATTCATCAATATGTTATTTTGCAATCATATTTTTGTGCAATATTCAGACTATAGTTAGTCTCTATATGATTTAGTCGTAGGCACACTTTTATCCTGCTAAACAATGTGTAGCCCTAGTTTTAGTTTTTACATTAGTAAATCCTAATCACTAACAAAAAATAGAAGATGTTGATACACATAAAGAAAATGAATTATTTTGTAACATAACCTCGTCAATAACTATATTATTAATCATAATGACATTATTAGTAATCAAAATTGTTAATGATATTAGAAAAAAAATTAAAGTTTCACGTTTTTAAAATATACTTAATAAAAATAATTTATAAATGAATATCAACTCTTATTTTTAGAACTAACTTTTGAATTTAAATTATATTTAAACCTACCTTTTTAATATGATATTATAGTTTATCTTAAATCTCTTAACAAGCTTACTACCATATTATACACATAAAAGTGAAAATAGTTTAAAACTAATTTTTTAAAAGACAATTTTCACCTTTTGAATTAATTTTTGAGATTGAGTTAATCTTAAACTTATATTCTTACAAAATGTAAGATTCAAAACTAGAAACTAATAACCACATTTGTAAGGGTTCTTTGACTTATCATCTTCTTTTTTCCATGCATCAATGAAAATAATTTATAAATGAGAGATAATCCTCACCTCTTGAACTAAATTTTAGGATTGAATTATGTCTAAATGTAAAATCCAAAATGAAAAACTAATAATTACATTTGTGAGGGTTCCTTGACTTATCATTTTCTTTTTTCCACGCACCAATAAAAATAATTTATAAATGAAAGGCAATTCTCATCTTTTAATCTAGTTTTTGGGTTGAGTTAAAGATAAACTCACTTTCTTACAAAAATGTAAGATTCAAAACTATAAATAACTAATATTAATATCCTTGAGGATTCCTTAACTTATCATTTTTTTTTTTGCACACCAATAAAAATAACTTATAAATAGGAGACAATTCTTGTCTCATAAACTAATTTTTTACAATTGAATTAAGTTTAAACTCATATTTATTCAAAATGTAATATCCAAAATAAAAAAAAAAACTTTTTTTTGAGAATTTCTCCTCTTATCATCCTTCTTTTTCTTCTATTTCTTGAAATTTCCCAATGCTCTTCTCACATAAGGAGGATTTATGACCTCACAATCTAACATAGGCCATAACTTGAGCCTATTGGATAACGTGATAACGTGAAAGTATATAACCAATAAACTTTTTATTTCTACCAAAATAATCATTAATACCTGGCTAAGAACAAGTTTATTAATGAGTCCAAATACAAACTAGGCAAAACCCAATACTCGCTTGTGCTACTCTTTTCTTGTGCTTCCAAATTTCCAAGCGTCCCTTTCGGTGGTTAATGGTTTCTTCATTAATCCTCACTAGCAAGCATCGCCATAAAGCCACCACATTTTCTGCTTTCTTCACCGAAAGCCACATTATTTTACAATTTTTCTTTTTGTTTTTTTGATTTTCCGGATCAGAGAGAAAATGGCTGATTGGGCACCGGTGTTAGTCGGCGTGGTGCTGTTCGTGCTGCTTCAACCGGGGCTGCTCTTTTCTTTTCCGGGAAACGGTAAGCAACTAGAGTTCAGCAGCATGAAGACCAACGGCAAAGCTATTTTCATTCACACACTCATCTTTTTTGCGCTTTATTCCGTCCTCATCATGGCCCTTAAAGTTCACATCTACACCGGCTGAACCGGTTCCCAACATCTTCCTTTTCCTCCTCTCCTTTTCTCTTCCGAGGTATATTAAATCCCATTGTTGTAACTGCTTGTTCTTTTGTTGTTATTGAAATAAAAAAAAAGCAAATATATTTCTTTTTGGCTATCAACATTCGTAGATCTGTCGGTTTTATGGTGGTGGTGTTTAACTACTGGTTAATTTAAGTGTAGTTTCCCAAATGCTGAATTTTATAGTGGGTAAGAATGGTCTTTTAACCATATATGAAAAACTGTGTATGAATAAGGAAAAACCATATATGAAAGTAACACAACCATCTTTCACTTCTAGTAACATCTTTTGGCATAATTGGTATTAATGACGAGGCATAATTGGTATTAATGACGAGATGCTCTACACACATACATAACTACTCTACTAAATAGTTACATAACACTTTTCAAAACTAAACAGCAAGCAGATTACTCATGAAAGTTTAAGTAGCCAAATAAGAAAGTGTAAATTCAAAAGGGCACATATATCTTGATCAGCATTTATTGAGAAGATTGTTACATAATCTACTTTAAGATAAAGCAGCGCATGTTAGTTTTCTTTTGCTGCTGCCTAGATATAAAGATGGATACTAAGAACAACGAAGAACAACATGAGAAACAGACCATAAATAACAGTGTGCACAAACATGGATGCAACGGTGGTCTTCATGTTCATAAACTCGAAGGGTGCATTCTTCCCCGGCAACTGAAAGATCATTCCTGGGGACAATAGCCAAAACAGAGCTGCAGCTATGAGGGGAGGAGCCCAATCGTTCATTGTAGGCCTCTAAGAAACACCCAAAGCTTGATTGAAAGAAGAGCAAGTTGAAGGAATGCTAGAGAAAGATCAAAAGTACTAAATGTTGTTGCCTTCTATCTCTCTCTCAAAGGGAATTGGAATCCTATAAAGTTTGGCATCAAAATAATCAATCATTCACTTTAACATTTGTCCTCCTTTTTATCCGGGTCCTCTATGTGGCTTTTTCTGGATAAGAAAGGCATCGTTTTCTTTGGTAGTCCACAATGCAGCTAGGCTAGTTCTAGAGAATGGCTACAATGGAATTGAAATTAAAAATGACTTTCTGTTCAATTCCAATTAAAGTGTGTTGGGCTAGTCATTTGGGAGATTATTATTCTAGTTTAATTAATTATTTTAACTTTTGATATGTAACTGCCTTTAATATTTGAAAGAAGAATTTTATTTTTTATATTTGAATAAAATTATCTCTCATAAAAAAAACATATATTCTCTGTTAAAAAAGATAAGTTGATGAAACTTATCATTGTACATTTAGTGCCCAATGACAAGCCTGATTTCTTTATTGTCCCCCTTGATGCCACAATGCAAGGAAGGGGTTGGACAAAACAAAATTAAAAGAACAAGAAGGAAAAAGAAGATACAAAAGTAGAATGCAAATCAACCAACCACACATAAAAAACACACAGGCATGCGCTGGGTGGACTTTTTCTTTCTTCAAAAAATAACTTTTATAAACCTTAGCGTTTCCCTTTCTTTTGTTCTTTTAATTCTTTAGCTTTGCTTGCGTGGTAGCCGGAAAGATTGGTCAACACCGAAAAAGCGGGTGTATTAAAAGAAAGAAAGAATGAGTTTAATTTTAACACAAGATATACTTTTTTAATAATTATTATAAAACTAAAGAATCTTATCATACATGGAATTTATGGCTAAATATTATTTTAATTAACTTATAACTAGTTTGATTTTTATAAAACAATTTTTTTTATCATAATGTAATTAATACATTCTAACTAAATTATATTTTTACTATACATTTATACAATTTTATTTGAGTTTAACTAAAATATATTAATAATGAAAAAAATTATACCATCATTTTGGGGATGAATGAGAGAATTTAATAAGACTTAGAAGCCTCTTAGAAAATTGATACAAGCAATTCAAGAACTACGTAAAAAAATATATAATTGACCTAACCCATGTTTTACCAAAAATATCAATAACTTACATAAACTCATCTAGTCACAAAATGTTATAGATTTATTGAATTTTATATTAATTATTTAAAATGTCATATGTATGATAATTTATAATTTGAAACAAGTATAAATATCTTTATATTAATTAATAATATATAAAAATTAATCTCATTTTATTTTGCAGAAATAAAGAAAAATATAAAAGGTAAGATCAAATAATTAATATAATAAAACAAAATAAAAAGTATTATATGAATAATATGATATTTTGAAAAATATATTATATATTGTAAGCATGTTCCCTTAAGGCCAAAAGTGATAGGAAAATAATGATAAACTGACAAGTAAAGTAATAAGGAGAGCGAAGAAAAAATAAATAAGATCAACGTGAAAAATTAAAGAATAAAAAAAAGATGTGCACAATTATTATTCGACCACAGACAATTATATAATAATTAAGTTTGTTATTTTAAAAGTCATATCACAAATAATTAATGATTAATGAAAAATATAATTTTTTTAACAGTGCATGCATATTATATTTAAATTAAAATATAAAAAAATTAAGTTCTACTCTTAAATGAAAGAATTTTTAAGTGTTTTCACACCTTAATTGAGACGCATACTTTTATCATAACATTATATATTGAGTATTCTATTTTATTTAACTATATTTTTAATTTTAATTAACAACTAGTCTAAAAAATTATTTTTCAATTAACTTAAACCCTTTTTTTTATTTCTATATTTAAAATTTTAATCATTTATCTGTTTTAATATTATTATTTTCATTTTATTCTTAAATTAAAATTTAATATTTTATTAATAATTATAATAATCTTATATCACATTATAAATTATTTATCATAAATTTAAATATAACTTAAAAATTTAAAAATAATTATTTATTATTAATTTGAATTATTAAATTATATAAAATAAATATTTTCTTATTTATTGTAATATTAAAATATTAATTTAGAGTAAATAATCAATTTAATCCTTAAAATTGTAATCATCAGTCAAGTTGATTTTTATATTTAATAAAATAATAAATTTGTAGTTAAAATTATATATCATTAATAAATTTATCTCTTTAGATAGTAATAGATAGTCAAATTGATTTTGTAAATAAATAAAAAATAGTAAAATATTTATAAAATAATAAATTATCAATCAATTTAATCTTTAAAATTGTAATACTCAGTAAAATTGATCTTTAAATTTATAAATTTTTTTTATTATACTTTATAACTTGAAAATTTTACAAATTTTATCATAATTTATTTTTACATATTTTATTTATTTAGTTTATATATAAAATATATTATATATACAACTACTGAATTTTTTAATCACAATTTACATTCCTCAAATATATATTTATATTTATTATAAAAAAATTAATATTTTAAATTTTAAATTTATTTTTTAATTATATAAATTTATAAATTATATAAAATAATTTATTAGTTAACTTATATGACATCTTATAAATTTATTTATTAAATATTTTTATTTCTAAATAATCACTTTGCAATCAAAAAAAGTCAGAGGTGTATAAATAATAAATAATTTTATAAATTTGAAAGAGTAAATTTATATAATTAAAATAAAAATATTTAATAAATAATTATTTTGGTGGGCATAAAAATTTAAAAGAAGAAAATAAATTTAATAAATTTATATAAGTCTAGGATCTAAATGTATGAAAAAATTTGAGAAATAAAATTTAAAAATTAAGAGGTAAAATTATAATTTTTAAAAAATTTTGGAAATTAATTTAACTAAGTAAAATACTTTTAAAGACTAAATTAATTATAATGTATAATTTGAAAATATTTTATAAAAAATAAAAATAATAAAATAATTTCTAATATAATAAATTATCAATCAATTTAATCTTTAAAATTGTAATATTTAGTCAAATTAATCTTTAAAATTATAAAAGACTTCATTGCACTTTATAAATTTAAAACTTTATAAATTTTAACATAATTTATTTTCATGCATTTTACTTGTTTAGTTTTATATAAAAATATATTATAGATATAATTACTGTATTTTTTATTAATTCACAATTTACCTCATGTATATATTTATATTTATTATATAAAAATATTAATAATTAGAATGATGAATTTTTATTATGTAAATAAATTTATATTTATTTTAATTATATAAATTTATAAATTACATAAAATAATTTATTAGTTAATTATATAATATTTTATAAATTTATTTATTAAATAATTTTATTCATGAATAATCACTTACTTAACTAAGTACAGAATAAATTAATTATAATGTATAATTTTAAAAATCTGTTATTATATTATTAATTTTAGGAGTAATTTAATTATTATAATTTTAAAAACTATCCGTTGGGTTAATATAATGATGGAATGATGACCGACAAGTAAAGTGAGAAGCATAGGCTAAAGGATAAGAGTAAGGCAAAATGAGTTTCATGATTCATCGCATTTGTTGCTGGGCCCAGTAAACCGAAACCTATAGGATGGAGGACCAGATATCCTAACGTAAGCGAAAAGTTAACTAAATAGTAATTTCCTAGTACCGGGCACAGAGAAGCATAGCTCCGAATGAGGCAAAACCCAACACTCGCTACTGGGACTCTTTTCTTGTGCTTCCAAATTTCCATGTGTCCCTTTCGGTGGTGGTTTCTTCATTAATCCTCATTAGTGTGCATCCCAATAATACAAACTACTAGCTAGCTAGCAAGCAAGCATCGCCCTAAAGCCACCACCTTTTCTTCTTTCTTCACGGAAAGCCACATTTTTTTTTCCTGGGTTGGAAAGATCTGCTATTTTTCTTTTATCTTTTTATCTTTTTTGGTGTTTCCGGGTGAGAGAGAAAATGGCTGATTGGGCACCGGTGTTGGTCGGCGTGGTGCTGTTCGTACTGCTTCAACCGGGGCTGCTCTTTTCTTTTCCGGGAAACGGTAAGCAACTAGAGTTCAGCAGCATGAAGACCAACGGCAAAGCTATTTTCATTCACACACTCATCTTTTTCGCGCTCTATTCCGTCCTCATCTTGGCCCTTAAAGTTCACATCTACACCGGCTGAACCGGTTCCCGTCGTTTTCTCTTCCGAGGTATATTAAACCCCATTGTTGTAACTGCCTGTTCTTTTCTTGTTTTACCTTTCTATGGAAATAAAGGGCAAACATTTTTATTTTTGGCTCTGGAAATACATAGATCTGACGGTTTTCTGCTGCTGCTGTTTAACTACTCATTTATTAAGTTTAGTTTTGGTTTGAACTAACTTGCTCCAGTGCTTTTTGGATCCAAAAGCTGAATTTTCTAGTCCGTGAGAACGGTCTTTTAAGGTGTGCCAGTTGCGAAAAATTGTGCTCCTGAAAGCTTCCATTAAGTCATCAATTGCAAATTTGATTTTGAATAAAATTTGATTTTGAATTAAAATTTGATTTTGGTTAAATTGATTGTTAACTGATGCGATTTAGACCATGTTTGGTTTGGGGTTTGAGGTCGCTCTCTAAAATCGCGTATTTTCCGTAAAAAAAAGTTGATTACACTTGACGCTATGCCACGTGAAACGCACTCGAAAACTTTAAGTGTGTTTGGTTTTACGGGAGAAATGATGAGAAAATATAAGAATTGTCAAATTTTTGACTAAGTGATAGAAATAACTTTTGTGTTTGTTAACTTTTATGTTGGTATGAAAAAATTAGTATAAAATTTTTCATTTTTTTTCAAAAAAACTACTCAAAGTTCCTTACTCGGAATCAATTCTTTAATATAAACTCAAATATTTATTTAAAATCATATTAATATTTTTTAATGTGATTCCGAATAATTCAACCCGAATTTAATAATGCGGATCATTAACGTAATTTTCTTCTATGTCCAACCTGAAGTGACTAACGACATTTTTTGCCTCTGAAATTGTATTTTCAAACACTCCAATATGCTGTGATTTAGTGTGTACAAGGGCTCATATAGTTTCAGTTCCTTGTTTGTATAATACAGGGAAAAGATAAGATGATAACCAAATTCACTTGTGCCCATTTTGTTTAATATATGCACAGGGGTAAACACAAATTGAGATTTGTTACCTTGAATTGGGTATAACCCTATAGTGTAGGAATATTTTCATTTCCACTCACATGTCGGTGAAAGATGTTAAATTTGAGCTCATAGATATGTGAATATTTTGCATTTAATTTACGAGTATAAAAAAACAATAATTTATCTCCATTTAATTATTTCTATCTCACTTGCAGTTAGTTGGGGGGTTTTTGGATGTGTCAGATAAAGTGGCTATTCAAAGCAATATTTGGAGCTTGGGATATAATTTTTCTGTGTTACATTTTCTGTTTGTCTTTCATTTTTCAACATGCTGGAAAAACCGTCGCATGATGCATAACCTGGCCTGTAAAATACTAAACTGCTAGCCTAATATATACAGACTAATGAAAAATTTTCAATTTTAATTAGATAATAGCCCAGCAAGTGCTTGTAAATGTAATATTTTCAATTACTATGAGTATCACCTGTTATCTTATTTTGATTTTATTCAAGTATTCTTGGTGGTCAATTGCTGTGATCATTCCAAATTATTGAATTAAAATAATACAAAACTAAATTTAAAGATATATTAAGTACTGGCTTTTTTTTTTTTTTCTCTTTCTCTTAACACTATCATGGGCTGCAATGAAAATAGAAGGAAAAATAAATGGAAGGATAGGAATGGAAAATAAGTGTTTTTCCTTTTTTGGTTGGCAGATGAATAAGGACGGAAAGTAAAGGAAATAAAAATTAAGTGGGTTTCATACCCTTTTTTTTTAATTTGGAAAAAAAAGTGTGTAAATTTGACTTAAAAAAATAAAAATACTCTGGAGTGGTAAACTATTGCTGATTTTGTTTTATTTTATTTCAAGTGATCAAATATTTTTTTAATTTATTATTATTCTTTTAGTTTATTATGTATCTTGATTAGATTTTTTTAATTATTGAGAGCATATTTTATATTTTTTATCATATTTTATTTTTGTATAAGAATATTTATATTATTTTAAAACATACATTCTCTTTTTCTATTCTTTTTTATTCAATTAAACAAGAGGAGAGAAAACTTGTATTTTTCTTTCCTTCTACTTTCTCTCTTACTAAATAATTAAAAAATTATTTCATTTTCTATTTTTTTTTTTTTCATTTTCATTTTTTTTTTACTTTCATCGCTTTCTTTTCTTTCGTTTTCATTTGTTAACCGTTCATAGTGTAAAAGAAAAAGTTTGTTCAAATACATTTGAATTTTTTTTTAAAATATAAGAAATTTAATTTTTATAAAAGAAAAGGAAATAAAAAGCAGGTTTTACAACAAAAAAAGAAGGCACATACACTGGTATTCCTTTATCGGTTTTTCAATTTCTCATTTATAAAAATTTGTTAAATGTAATTCTTATTTTTCATAAAAAGAAGTTTCTTTTTAGATTTTTGTTTATAAAAATTAAGACTACCTACATGACACATTTTTATTTTTATAAATAAAAGAATAAAAAGACATGATTTACTTTTTAGGAATCATGGTAAAACTTCTACAAATCTTATGTTGACCAAAGAGTCAAAATATTTATTCCTCCCCTCATAGTTTTTTAACACAAGCTTAATTATAACAAACAGGTTTGGTTTAACATTAGTATTCATAGTTTCATACCTATGCGGCCATCAAATCACGTTTAACTGCTTTAGAACGTGCTCTAACAGGGGATTAAGCTTCATGTGATATTCATTGATTGGCATTCGGACCAAGTTGTTTCGATGTTTTTTTCTTTTAAAATTAAATTTAAATATTATGAACTATTAAGTCATCAAATTATATAAGACTCTATACGGAAATGTTTTACTATATATATTTCGAAATATTTTACATCAATATAAAATTTTTATGGTATGTGCCAAATGCGTCAATTTAAATTAAGGATTTCATTATCTATCTTTAAATTCTTTAAAAAATTACTTTTTAAATTTATATAACATCGAATTTCGTTGTGTCAAATAAAAAGTGAGACTCTAACTTTTTGCTAAAAATACACCAAATTTAATTTTTAGTCCCAAATTTAACTTGATTGGCCTCAAATTCGATTTGAATCCTTTCTTGTATTATAAAGATAAGGTTAAGGTTTTGTTGTAGAAATAAAATCATAAGAGAAAGTTCACCAGTTGATTATAAGATTCACTAGTTTACAGCAACAATAAGTTAATTACTTCTTTCACCGTGAAATTGAAATTAATTTTTCCTCACCTCATTACCACCCAAACATGCCCTCGACTCATGTATTTCAAGGATTTATGGTAAAATCTACGTAAATTTTACTATTGCAATCCTTTAATTGGAAATAAAATAAAATAAAATTATTCCATCCGGAAACCGCAAGAATTTCTCAAGAGATTTGAAAGGCTGTTTATTAGGTCCAACATGGCAATGATAAAAAAAAAAAAAAAAACATGTCAGCTAAAATCCTTAATGTTTGCTATGAAATTGAAATATGGTCAAAGGTTGGACCAAACTGCTATACATTTTTCTTATAAAAGAACAAGGAAAACGTTGTTAGAGACTAATTACAATGAAGTCGAACATATTTATAAAAATAGGTCAAGAAGTATTATTAAGTATTAACCTAGTTAAACTTAGAGCCCACGGCCACGGGAAATATGTGTAATATCAGGTGCACGAAAATTGTGGAATTCTATAAAATTGCGAGATTCTATTTAAACTTATTAAATTAGTAAATATATTTTTTTACCATTTTCGATTTTTATAGTTAAAAAAAAGAAATATTAAAATGAAAGATTCTATATAAGAGCGTAAGATACTAAAATCCAGACAGAACAAGCATGATGAAAAAGACATAATTCCTATAATTTTATATCTCCTTTTCCATTTTGAACAATTTTTGGTACACAATACCCAGAAGAAACCAAGATGAAAAACTTTAAAGGGAAATTAATACATCAAAAGAGCCAAAAAAAAAGAAAAAGAAAAAAGAAAGTAATTGTAAACATACTTGTGGCGTCTATATAAGGTGAAGTTGGATTCAGTTGATGTGTATGTGAATGCCTATTGCTACAACCAAGATGGTAAGTATGCAGAAGAATATGATGGCGTGAATCAAAATCGCAATCCCACTAGTGCTCATGTTCCCAAACTCAACCACCCTATACCTTGCTGGAAATTGGAACAACAAACCCGGAGATAAGAGAATGAACAACGCCACCGCAACAATAACTGGTCCCCAATCAGCTCCCATTTCTCTTCACTCTTCACTCTTCACTCTTCACTTCAATTCTCACTCTATGCTTATGACTCTATTGCTTGAGTGTGAAAATAACCCAAATATGGACCATTTGGGGCTTTCTCAATAAGTAGAACAATTCCTTGGTGGTTAAGGAGAAGGGGATGCCAAACTTGGTGAGAAAAAAAGACAAGGGTTAACGAGAGAAGAAAGGTATGTTAATTGTTGTGGCAAGTGGGTTTGCTTTATGTGCCAGCCAAAGGAACTAGCTTTATTTTTATTTATTTTTTTTCCCTCGTAAGCTTCTCATAATTGCTCACCTGGCTGTCTCTTTTTTCGATTGCTTTACTGTTTGATCAAAGTGGGTCTAATTTATTTATTAAACTACATTAAGTTTTGAAAAGTGGAATGAATGCGTGTGAAAATATTGAGTTGTGGCATGAGACACTCTGGTAGGTTCCTTAATTTATGTGTTCAAAGCCAAAGCATACATGAATTTAGAAAAGAATGGAATGTCTAAACAATAAAAGGAGATATGAAAGGGATATCTCGATCGGGTCGTTCTCATATGACATGGATCCTGTAATATATTTTTATTTGTTATTTATATATGGGTTAATGATATTTTAATCTCTAAATTATTTTAAATATTTTTTTCAACTTTTAAAATTAATAATTTCTGTCTTTATATGTTTAAAAATACTCAAATTTTAATCACTAAAATTATCACTTTTTTTTCTTTTAAACATAGATAAAATTTAAGTATTTAAAAAAATATAGAAACTAAAATTAACATTTTAAAATTGAAGATTAAAACCAAAATTTAAAAACATTTTAGGACTAAAAATACTACTAACCACTTATTTATTATTAAAACTTTGGTCGGAATATAACAGGTTAAAAATTTTGGATTTGAAATCTAGAGGAGGGCGATGTGAAAGTGGAAGAATAACTAATATTTAGTGGCCCTTTAAGCTAGGCCCAGCCTCCAAATCCCTCTACTTTTCCTATTTCCAGGTCTCATGAAATAAATCAGAATTATAATCATTGGAAGATTCATGGGAGGAATACTTATATAAAGAGAGAGCACACACAAGAAAAAGAGAAAAGGTGAGAACTGAGAAGCAAATTATGAACTCTTTCCATGTATATATAGGCACGGGTACAATTAAATCAAGGCGAACATCTTTATGTTTAAATTAAGTAGATTTATAGTCGATCAAGATCATGAATATCTTTCGGAGATATAGTGAAATTAATTCTCTCCAAGAAGATACCTGCAACGTTGTTATGCCATGTACACAAATGCACTCTAAGTATGGAATCTTATTCCTTCCATGATTGTCTATGTAATCAAAAGGTGAAAATATGTTTTTGATTTTGGTAAATTTGGTTTTTAAAGTTTTGATACTTAAAATTCATTTGTTAATTTTAATTTTAACAAATATTAGAATATTTTTAAAATAGTTCTTGCCATTACTTACATCTAATCATATTATATTATATACATATCATCTTAAAATAGCTAATATCATATGATAATTAGATGCATAATATATATTTTTTATATTATAGATATATTTTAATTGGTAATTGAAGATTAATTCCTTTGACGCGTAGAGATCACTAGAGAGAATATTGTCTCTCACAATCAAATTTTTTCTCTCTATATAATCAGAGACCAAATTCTTAATAACATACTTAAAGGAATTCAATTATCTATTAAATGTGTCATACTTTATTAGTAGATCCCTAATTCGTTTCTATTAAGTGGTAACAAAAAAATATTTTTAAAAACATTAAAATTTGTACAGATCAGAACTAACAAAAGAAAAACAAATAAAATTATCTTTAAAGATATTAAAATTATATTTAAATTAAAATTTTAATGAGAAAGATGTACAATTACACTGCTGAAGAAAGTACAAAAATTAATCTATATATATTTAATGAAATCCTTATCTTGTGATCAATCTCTCTTTTATCAATATAAACCATAAATTATAACATGTAATACAAATAATTTTTAGAATTATTTGGACAAGCAAACAACATTTGATTCATTGAACGTTGATATATGATGAGAAAAACCATTCATATTCTATGTTGTTTCTATTTTTTGTGAAGTCTCAATGGAACAATTACACTACAAAGAGTGGAAAGAAATGAAACTCTCTCTATATGTTAAAAATGATATGGATTTATTTACCTAGTATAGTAAGTTGACAGTCTCCTACATCAACTTGTTATAATAATATTATTATTGTATAATAACAATAATGATCCCTATGGACCTTAAATCTATCTGGGCCCGGTCCTTGGCATGTCTCCACTGACTCGTGATTGAGGAGTAGTGGAGTCGGCCACTCACAGCATCCAAAAGTAAACCACAAAATCATGGGAGAGTGGAGTGGAGATCGTGGGAATGTAAAGGCGCGGGGGAGTCAGCCTCAGGGCATATAAAAGGCCGCAAAAATGAAGTAAAAGTGGTTGAAAATTTCAGAAAGAGAGAACAGGCAAGTGAGGAAAGAGAGAACATGCAAGTAAGAAAGAGAGAGCAGAAAAGCGAGAAAAAAAGAAAACTGACAATTGCTCGAAGGAAATCAGGGAGGAATCCTAGAGCCAGATCGAAGGAAGAAAGAAGGTATTGGACGAAAAGAAGAAGGTGCAGGACTCCTCTGGATACCAGGTTAGTAAAATGAATGCATGAACATTCCCTCAAGTTGAAGCCTTAAGACCCTCCTCTGAGTGAAACCGAAACCAAATCTCCCACCCTTCTCTCCTGTTGCCAGGGTCGAATCAACCTCGGCCTATTGGTCGTTGTAGTATAGTGGTGAGTATTTTCGCCTGTCACGTGGACGACCTGGGTTCGATCCCCGACAACGGCGCCAATTTGATAAGTGGGTTTTTAGTCATCTTACGCGCATCAAATAATTAGTCATCTTACGCGCATCAAATAAAACTAAAGCTAACTATAATATAGCTAACCTAGGTCGATTCTCTCAAGGACACAGTGTTCAGATTGTGCTAAGTGTAAAAATTAGAGTTAATGCAGAAAATGCTAATTGTCGACTTACTGCCAGTCGGCTTAGACAAACGCAACGGAGTCGGACTGACTCAGTCTTAGACTCTAGAAAGCAGTAAATAAGGGGGGGGGGGGTTGTGTTTAAGTGTAGAAAATAAACTAAGTGCTGAAAGTAAATTAAACTATGCTAAACTACTCTATACTAACTACTATATCAATTCGGGAATCAAAACACGACGGTTTACTATTCTTACTTAGAATTGTATTCCAAATCAACCTTAGATTCTTACGACTACCGCAGAACGTTTGTCCACTACCAAACCGAGGATTTACACAACTACTACCTCATCAGTTGGCAAAGAGTATGCACTTGGTTGATTTTAGGTTTTCTACCTAATCAAATTGTTAAACTAGTTCCAACCAGTCCTAATCTAACGTGATCTACCCCTAACAGTGTGTCACGGTAAAGTTAAGAGTAGAATTAAAGCGCATGAATTATAAGAAAATTCAGAATTGCAAACCAGTTGTATATATTGATATACCAAATTGAATACAAAGGTGAGAAATCAGAGTCTCCAGATAGTCCGCCTTCCACGACGACCGCCAATGGAAGAACGACAGTGATGCACCAATGGTGGCTAGACGTTGAGGTTTCCGTCCAACAGAGTGCCTCAGCTATACCAAGCGATCACCTTTGAAGGCTTCCAGCTTCCCAAATCCTAGTCATGTACCTCCTCGACCGAGAGAGACACCGTATTGAAGCTTCGTGTACCCTGTACTAGCTTGGAGTGTCTGCGATTGCTGATGGATCTAGCTCTAGATTCTACTAAAAATTACACACTTGAAGACGTGGCCTGGTGTGCTTATTTATACACAAGTTGGATAAATATAAATCTAATCCTAATAACAGAAATTCAAATCCTAAAGATTCCAATTCGAATTACATATTACAATCTCCTCAATCTTAGGAGTTTCCCAGTTTCCTAATTTCTAGCAGAATCATATCTGCATTCCTAGTTACCCAAATTACAGATTCCTTGATCTTAGCAAATCATATCTGCATTACAGATTCCTTAATCTTAGAAAATCATATCTGCATTACAGATTCTTTGATCTTAGCAAATCATATATGCATTACAGATTCTTTAATCATAGAAAATCATATCTGCATTACAGATTTCTTAATCTTAACAAATCATATCTGCATTACAGATTCCTTAATCTTGACAAATCATATCTGCATTCTTGCCAGAGTGATTTTAGGCGAGATTTCTGTCACTGATGTCGGCTTGACCAGGACGGCTAGTCCGGTCGGGTGCTTCCTGTCTTGGGCTGAGATGTTCTCGTTGGGCCGAGGTACTCCCGGCATTCAGGCCTGCAAAACAAGTCTTAACCTTTTTGTTAGTTAAAAACCTCATTTTAGCACATATTTGTATTTCTTCTATTTTTAGGCCCATAATTCAAATCTTGATTAAGACAAGACTTTTAATCATTAAACATTCTTAACAACACCCATCTTAAGTCCACATAAAGTGTATAAAATATGACTCATCAGACCCCCACACTTACACTTTTGCACTCCTGGGAAAAATCAGATTTGAGCATTCAAGGAATTGAAAGAGGGACTAGGATTTTCAAATAAACTCCTCAAGTTTGACAAAACAGCCTAAGCATGCATTCATCCTAGAATCCAGATATTCAAACAATCTATGAAAGTTACTTTCAACACATCCAAAAACAAATGAGCAACCTGCAAACATTAAGAGTAACCAAGAAGTGACTAAGCTCTCTCAGGACATGTTCTCTCAATCTCTCAAGTGTTTAGGTTTGTATATATACTCAAACATCCTATGTCAACTAGCACTACCAAGCTTTGACTATCCTCTCCTTTCACACCTTCAAAAACACATGCACAAATGATCAATAGGACTTTTCAGGCTTGTAACATGACTAGGGTAAGGTAGGTTTCAGGATGGTAAAGTGAGCTTTAATAACTAAAGGGACAAGAGGAGCAATGTGGAATGAATTTGTAAGCACGAAGATTATCTCCTTCGGACATTACCAGTTTCTTCAAAGAGTCTTTGTTCACTGTCCTACTTTTCCATTTGTATTTTTCTCTTTCTTTTTCTCACTCTTCCTGTCTTGCAGCGTTTGTGTTACAATCTTACTTGCAATCCTTTCTTTTTGTTTCCGCTACTTATTCTTTCTTTTCGTATCCTTTTTCTTTTCTTTTCATCAACCCTTTTTTGGACACACTTACTTTTTTTTTAAATATACCACTCTTGCAATGCCTCTAGGTGTCACCCCCACACTTATTCAAGATTTATTTCCAAAACAATTCCAAAGCTCCTCTGTTCCCTAAGGTTTGGGTTGATTATGGTTTTTCCGGCTTTAGGCTTGTAATGAGCTGTCATATCTAGAAACAGTTATAGGCTCAAAGGGGTAATCAAAGGAATTATTCACAAGGTAGGCTTTATTTGGCTAAGTAGCTGTAAAGAAAGATGACCTAGATCATATCATTCCTGCATGCGAAACGAGATATATCCAGAGAATCAAGGCAAAACCTAGAGTAACCAGTAACATAGATGCAAATATCACACAAGAAATGAAAGAATGGCGAGATACAAAGCTATTCATGCAAGGCTCGAAAGTTCTCACACGATTAATTGCTCTGTCACTAATGACTCATCTTTTCAGTTTTTCACTTACTAACTGTCTAAGGATGCAAAAATTTCACTCCCTGTCAGGTTTAAAAACCTCTCATCCAGGGTTATGCATTGCTTCATACTGTTTCATTCAACTTAAAGAAGTCTATTCAAATTCTTTTTCAAAATAGTTTTTTCAGTAATTGACAATTCGAAATTAGAAGTCAGCTAGTAAAAACAAAATAAAACGAAAATGAAAACCAAAATTGAACAAAAAATAGCAGAATCAGAATAAAAAGAAAAGAAACAAAATGAAATAGAACAGTAACGAAATAAAAACGAAATAACAAAACTAAAAACAAAACAAAACCAAACAAACCGTCACCCTCTGAAGGAACACCCCCCCATACTTAAATAATGCATTGTCCTCAATGCAAAGCATATGTGCGCAAAGGAAGGGATGAAATAGAAAGACTGTTTTTTTTTTTTCAGGGTGTAAAAAATGTGCAGAATCTGATATCCAGTATTTTTGCTCCGCTCCTATTGTCTACAGCTTGGGGGAGCTTTCTCCTCATCCATTTTGATAGTTTCAACATGATATCCTCCAGTAGCTTCTTTGCACTTTTTCCTATAACTCCTACACTGGGATTAGTGTCATTGCTGCTTTTCACACACAAAGAAGATTTAGTTAATCCAATATAGGTACACTCACAATTAACAGAATTTTTAAAATCCATATTTCCAAAAAAATTCAGAGTGTTTAGTCAATTCAAAATGTAAATTTACTAAGGCATGGAATGGCTGCACTATGGATGACACTGGTATTGATTCTACTACTAGTGAATGAAGTAAAGAAGGTTTATTCGTGGATTCCTGACTTGGCTGCCGGGAGTGGATTCGGATTTTCGAATGTGGAGTCGGATGGTCGCATGTCATCTTAGTTGTCCACGTGTAGATGCGGTTACCGGATATAGTCTCGGCATCAGTCAAGTTGCGGCATCGGCTATTGAGGACACATTCAGACTTTTCTTGATATCGGTTTCAGGGACCTTCTGTGAAAAGATGGCGAGCAAAAAACGAAGAAGGAGAGCAAGAAAGTGAAGTCGAAAGAGGAATAGTAATGAAGAGTCAAGTTAATCATTCGCGTGCTTTGAATCTCGTCTCATTAATGATTGCTGGGATTTTATCGAGTCGTGTGGTCCCGAGGAAGCCATAATGGCGGTAAGTTTAAACGTCTCCTAATTCCAAGGCCCAGACAAGAGTCACAAAGCGACCCAAAACGACACCGTATTCCCTGGAATGGCCTGCCGAGAGTAAGTCTATGTCCTACCGACTAAGCTTAAGGGGCTGTGTACCGTCCGGTACAGGAATGTCGGACGGTAGGGAGCCGACGGTTAGCATTGATCGGCCGGCTGGTCAGTAAAGTCAACTCCCCACCTGCACCTACAGACTGCCTACGCTAGCCCATCATGAAAGTCAGGATAGGGGAAGACGCGTCAGAGTCTTGCGTGTACTACTCCCCAGATCGAAATTTCCATGGCTGATATACCTAACCTCACCTGCCACATGTCATGGGACTTTTCGCCGCTAGAAGACATATATCTACTTTAGGATAAAAGGAAAAAGAGAAGACTGAGAGAGGGATATGAGATTTTAAACCAGAACAATATATAAGAAGTTTGTGTCAATCAAGACCATAATATACGTATGCTTCACAGTGAAATCTGATTTTGGTTACTTATTCAGCATCTTCTTTTTGGTTTTTTTAAATTCTAATACACTTCTTAAATCCAATAGTGTGCGTAGTTATAGAATAAGGAAGTATGTTGATAAAGATGAAGACCGGAAAAAGGACCAGAAGTTGTAAAAGCACAAGGACTCTCCGGTGGAAACTGAAAACAGAGAGTTACCCTTAGAAGATTCAATTATCAGTAGTTCAGTACAATAACTATCCAATACGATTATCATATCAGGATAAAACTATTGATTCTCGTGTGAGGATAAAACATCGAAGACCGAGCTTACAACTTAAGGCTTCTTTCTTGTATGTCCATGACACTTGATATGGTTGTTGTTAATATCTACAAGTATTTCAAACATGTTGGCATTAACTAGGAATATCTGTGGAATGAGGTGTTCACATTAAGTGTCCAACGGTGTTCCCTTGATTTCCCCAAATTGTTCTGTTTCAATGTTTCTTACTTCTTTCTAATTCAGAAGTAAAGGAAAAACATTTTATCAAACAATATGCATACCACCATAAGACCAAGGCCAGAGAAAAGAAATGAGGGGAACAGCGAAACAGGACATATAAACATAATATATAACGGCCACTGCGGCTGGCTCTTCATCAAACATGTTGTATGCAGTCATGGCAGTGCTTTGGAACATTCAAAAAGATCAGACAGGAGACAAACTTCATTGATAAACTACAATAGCATGAATAAAGTAGTAGGAGTAGCCCATCCTATTTATGTGTGATCGCCGTACTGTTACTACCTTACCATCAGGGTTCCATGAATCAAGTTTAAAAGATATTATACATATATTTCTTATAATTTTATCTAAATGTAGAATATTTGTTTGTATAATGTACGAAATATTTATTAGTATATTAAAAAGTAAGAGCACCGAAAGATCGTGGACGAGTTTCGTTAAAAAATCCATTAATCATCTTAAAGTTTTTTAGACATTTTTAATTAGCTAAATACGATCCAGTCATCCATTTAACAAGTTTTAAAATATTCAATAAAACCATTTATTAATGAATGTTCGAGAAGGTGATTGAACTTTCATGAAGTTGTTCCCATCTTGAGTCACCGTGGGTTAAAGGAGGATGAGACTTTTTGACATTTTGGAATAAGCTTTCAGTTGAAGTCATGAAAGAGTCGCTTAGATCCTTTTTCTAGGACTAAAGTTCTTAATACCATTGGAGTCATTGTGTTATTGTTCGTTTTGATTCTTGTGAACCTTTACAGTTTTGTTCTTAAAAGACTTTTGTAGGTTAATGAAGGAGAGTATTTATAAATTATTATTTATTTCTCTCTAGCAACCTGATATTTTGCATACCAAAACAAGAGTGAAAGGGTGTATTTTAAAAGAAAATGTACTTATAATAGTTGATTATCAAATTAGGAATTGAAAACTGTAATTAAATGCAAATACATGGATAATAAATTATGAATTTATTAAATAATTATTATTTTTTAGTTAACAATTATATTTTTTATCCTTTAAAATTTGTCTTTGCTAGTTTAGAAGTGATAAATTTAGAATAGGGAAGCTTAATACATGTACTATCATATGTACTACATTAACATCCTTCACAACAAGATTATTTTTCTCACACACTCTTCTTTTACATTAACTCTTACACTCATCTTTTATGATAGAATTGAAGAACGAAGAAATTAAAAAAATGATTTTTTTTTGTTTGCAAATCTTTCTTAGAGACAATGATTAAACACTAAATATAGAAATCTTTTCTAGTAAAAATTCAAACATTAGTTGGACACATTTATAAGAATAAGTATTAATTCTTTCTGCTGTTCTAAACTGTTGTTGGCTTAATAATAAAATTTTTGCATTCTACTTTCTAGCTATAATAAAAAAGAAGAGGAGATTAAAATGGATTTACTGCTCTCTATGCCTCTTGTGAGATGTAAGAAATAATATATATAAAAAAAATAGAGTATGAAAACATAAGAATTTGGATATTTTCCTTGTATAATAACATCTCATAATATTCTTTGTATTCTATCACATCTTACAAAGAGACATTTTTTGAAAACTTAATTGGCAGCCGTCCCCAGATAAGAGAGATCCCAATAGTGTATGTTACTTTGAAGGAATCGTTGCATTCAATGCCTCTGCCGATTTTGATCCTAGCCATTCTATTTGTCCCATCTTTTAATTTCAATGCCTCTCCCAATTCATTTCCTTAAAACATTCGAATATAAATCCTCCATGTGTTTATACATTTTCCTAAACCATTCGGGTCTTCAATTTCCAAACAAGTGCCATCTCCATCTTTGTCCATTCCCTCCTCTTCTTTGGCTTTATGCTTTTCTTCCTCATTGCCATTAACGTTCACATTGGCAGTGGATAAACCATCCACTGCAAACAACATATCAAAGTATATAACGCCTGCATGAAATATTGGAATAAAGGGTTAAATATCTTTAAGGAACTAAGGATCACAAGCTTCTTTTTAGGAAAAAGATTACGAGATGAGATACGAGCATTCTAATTTTTTTTTGGAAATAAAGATATAGAAATTCAACTTTTGCTGGATCATGGACACTAAGAAGTTCAGTTCGGGATATACTATTTTTAGCTGAAGGTGTTCTCAACAAGTAAAAAGCAAACAATTGTTGCATCATCTACTATGGACGCAGAATTTATTAGTGCTACGAAGCAATAACAAATGTTAAATGGTTAAATAACTTTATTTCCAGTGTTAAAGTTGTAAAATTCTATTAAAAGACCATATATTAAAGATGTTTTGCGACAATTTGGTTGCGATATTATTTAATAAAAGTGAAAGTGGAAGTAAATATATATATTAAATTTTTTATAGTGAAAAAAAGACATGATATAAGAGTTAGTCTCTATACATAAACATAGAATTGAATTCATGATTTGTTGATCCACTAACAAAAATATTGTTGGATGAGATGTTTGAGAATCAATAATAATGTAATCTGTATCATAGTATTACTATTTTAAGTTAATATTTGTCTTTTCTATTATTATATGACTTTGTGCACATTAAGTTTGTCAAGTAAAGTTTTGATTTAAATCAATAAAGTTTGAACCATATATTCATTTAGAAAAGGTTAAGCATTGTAATACATGAAAGGAAGTGTTTATTTTAAATATAATAATCATAATTCATTTGTAATAATTTTTAAGTGATTATATCAAATTTGAGTTGACAAATTACGACTATATTTGATTGTCGAAATAAATATTATTTTGATAATAATATGAGCTAAGTGGGATGTTGGAAAAATGTGTAGAAGTGAATGTGGCTCACATATTATAAGTATTCAAAATTTGATGAAGCAGTGATTGTTACAATATTGTATTATTAGTTCTTAACGGAGGAGGGAATGTAGGAACAGTTACAATTCTACATTTCATGAGAGTCCCTTGCCTTGCCTATAAAAGTTTGTAATGCTCCATTGATTCACACAATTAAGAAGAGGCTAAGATCAGAAGAACTCTCTCTATTTTATTTCTACAAACTCTTTTCTTTCTTTGAGATTTTTATGTGCCCAATATTTTTCTTGTAATTGAGTTATAGAACTTGATAACAATGACTTTAAAGTGGAGGTATGTTTTCCCATTCTTACCTTCTGGTTCTTGTTTGATGGACTAAAATATCCTACATTATTTACAACTTTTAATTCATGTATATATGCTAGTGTTATGTATAATGGACGACAATAATTTTCATATTCAATATAGGGGTCTAACTTCTTGGACATATTTTTTTTATTAAAAATATTATAAAACAAATTCAATCATATTTTTAATAAATTTTAAATTATTTATAATAGAATTTAATTAGAATGCATAGATAGTTTGAAAATATTTTATATGAAAAATACTAGCAAGACTTCCTTTTATATTTTCTTTTTGAGATTTTCTATACTATTGATTGAAATACATTGAAAATCACAAATGTGGATAGAATTCATCAATAAATTAGGAGAGACTCATTAAATGGGAATGAGTTTCACCAAAATTTATAATTTCTAACAAATTTCAATTAATAGTAGATATAGTTTTAGAGAGATAGTTTCATTGGCATTATTCATTTTACATTATTGTTCTATTATAGATTACCATATACAGAAAAATTGTTATATTTTTTAATAATTATTTTAAAAATCATATCTACAATGATTTGAAATTGATTAACATATTAGTATATAAAAATTCAATTCTTTATAAGAAAGTAATCTATTAACATGTTAGAAAGGGTGATTGAATTTCTTAAAAATGAAGGTATATTTTATAAGATAAAATATTCTTAGAAGTATTGACACAACCACAAAATCACCTATAAGCAATAACAAAAAGTAATTGCTACTAAGAAAAAGTCAACACTAATATATAATTTAGTATTGGCTAAGCAACAACAATAAAATTGTTGCTAACAAAGTGGTTGGTTAGGTTATTCGGTAGAAGTCATCATGAGAGAGACCCAACCAATAAAGCCAACGATAATTTGTATGGTATTGGAGGTCTCATGACTAAATGCAAAACCAAAATGATGAAGCAATCCTTGTTAGACCTGAGTTTGGAAATTAAAGAAAAGTTAGAGCAAAGTGAGTCAGAGGCTGCACCAAAATAGATTATTTTATTGCAAGTGGACGAAGAATAGAACTCATATTGAAGAATACAAATAAAACTCAATATCATTATCATGTAATTTGGGCTAAGTAATTAATTAGGATCCATTTATACGTATTTTCGCATAAATTTTGGTAGTTGGTAGCTGATACAAAAAATAGAAAAGTCAGTTATAGCGGTTGAGATTTTATGGCTAAGCAACAACAATAAAATTGTTGCTAACAAAGTGGTTAGGTTATTCGGTAGAAGTCATCATGAGAGAGACCCAACCAACAAAGCCAACGATAATTTAGACATGGCGTTGGAGTCCTAAAAAACGCAAAAACCAAAATGATGAAGCAATCCTTGTTAGACCTGAGTTTGGAAATTAAGGAAAAGTTAGAACAAAGTGAGTCAGAGGCTGCGCACCAAAATAGATCATTTTATTACAAGTGGATGAAGAATAGAACTCATATTGAAGAACACAAATAAAACCCAATATCATTATCATGTAATTTGGGCTAAGGAATTAATTAGGATCTATTTATATGTATTTTCACATAAATTTTGGTAGTTGATAGCTGATAGAAAAAATAGAAAAATGAGTTATAGCGATTGAGATTTTATGGTGGGAGTCATGACGGTTGAAATTTTATAGTATAGAATTATAAAGTTGAGTTATAAGGTTGAGATTTTATAGTGGAGAATTATAATAAATTTTTTTTTTATTTTTATGTTAAAGAACTTTTATAATATTAATTCTTGATAACTTTAATTCTACCGATAAATTATGATTTGGGAAAGTTTCCTTTTCAAACAATCCATTTTTCTCTGTTTTTTCCCATCAATTGCTGCTGAGCCACCTTGCCGAAAAAAAACTTATTACCACAACCCTGAAAAATTAAACCAAGGTACATGAGTCACGTTGGTACGGACACTTAAGCCACCTGCAACGTCACTACCACAATCCCATCGCTGTCACCTACAACCACTAGCACCAAGCCACCTGTAACAACCACTGGCACCAAGCCACCTGTAACAACCACTAGCACCAAGCCACCTGCAACAGAGAAAGAGAGAACGAAAAAAGAAAGAGAGAAGGGGAAGGAGAAAAATAATGCCTGCAACTACCACCTTGCCACTGCTCCTACTGCCCTAACTCAAATGGGGAAAGGAATAGAAAGAGTGAGGAAGAGGGGGCGAGAGAGTAACGAGATGGATTAATGATAAAATTGAAATTTCAGTCACATGTAAACTTCTAAATTTCAAAGTAATTAACTTGCACGAGAATTATTTATTTTGGTGCTCAAGTTCAAAAAATAGTGACAACTTAGCTACCCATCATTCACAATTAAAAATAACTTTTAGAACATCATTCAATAGTCACCGCCTAAATTAAAAAAAAAAAAAAAGTCTTTTTAAAAAATGTTGGCGTAGAAACAGCTCCATTATCACTTATTTCAGCGGTCCGGCGGGTTTTGTTTACCTTTCACCGTTATTTTGTCGTAGTGTAATCATTATAAAATTAATAATTGAGATGATGTATAATAAATTATGAAATTATTAAATGGTAAATTTTTAATTAATAATTATAATTATGTTTTATTTTTAAAATCTATTTTCCTTATTAAAAATATTTTTTACACTCTTTAAAATTTGAAAAGACTTTACTACAAATCACAACCATGTTCAAATTTGAGGGAAAACCATTTTTTAATTATATTTTAAACCTTCTTTGTTTGTATTATTTCTCACTCTAATTTCTATAGTAAAAAAGAGGAGAAATGTGTTATTTTTACATTATTGTTCATACTACTCTATATACTTTTTTTTTTTTATTTATATATATATATATATATATATATATATATATATATATATATATAAAATCAAATATGAAAAATAAGAATTTTATATAGTTTCACGTCAGTTATATTCTCATCTACCATATGTCCATTGAAAAATAAAATATTTGATTCTTTCTCTTACTTCCGTTTCATCAATAATGCCATATCTTACAAAGGAATGGAATGCAAATAAATAAATAATATACATCGATAATATAAAAATATATTATCATCTAATTATAAATTATTATATATAATAAATTTATTATTTTTATAATAATTATCTTAAAAATTAATATTAAAAATATTTTAGATGGTTGACTAATAAACTCAAAATAGAAATAAAAAAAAGTGTGAAAGAAACTTCTTTGGAAACTTAATTGGTAGCCGTCCCCGGATAAGAGAGATCCCAATAATGTGATGCCATGAGTTGAGAATGTAACTTTCAAGGAAACGTTGCATTCAATGCCTCTGCCGATTTTGATCCTAGCCATTCTTTTTGTCCCATCTTTTAATTTCAATGTCTCTCCCTTCCTTGAACTTTATGTTGTCCTAGCCAATGTTGCTAGCCAAGCCCTTGAAAAAATTCGAATATAAATTCACTTATACATTTCCCCCATGTGTGTAGAATTTGGGTCTCTTATTAAGGAAACTTTAAAGAGACAAATGGGTGATTGGGCTGGCGTGGTGATTGGCCTTGTCCTGTTTGTAGTGTTTTCACCTGGATTACTCTTCCAGCTTCCTGGCAAAGGCAGGCCAGTGGATTTCTGCAATTTCCAAACAAGTGGCATCTCCATCTTTGTTCATTCCCTTCTCTTCTTTGGCTTTATGGCTATCTTCCTTATTGCCATTAATGTTCACATTGGTAGTGGATAAATCATCCCCTGCATACACCACCTATCACTACTATTATTACCTTTTACGTTAATGTAAAAATGAAATGAAATAGAATATGATGAGTTAAGTATCACTACTATCACTACATTCATTTGTCACACACCCATAAGTTAAGTATCCACATAATGGGGGTCTTAGATGTATGGTTTTGAATTTGGCATGGTTGCTACACTCAGTATCCTGCTTCTTAGTGAGTTAAATTAAGAGTTGTTCAAAGCAATTTATTGTTGATTTGATGCCGCTGTTGTATATATTATTTTCTATGATGACAAGAATTTACCACTGTTTCTGAATTCCATTATAACCATATCAATCACAAGCCGAGATGTTTTGATTCCTCCATTGTTTAATGACATAGTATTTACGATGCTCGAGAAACTAACCTACTCATTCAATTCAATTGCAGCATTAACAAAACTTAGAAAAGTTATAATAAAAAATTGTATATCCCTCCAGCAATTTTATTGAAACAAATTCGGTAAGTTGAAAGTTCAAATAATTGGTTTCTAATTCCAACGACGGGTTAATTTGGAGAGAAGAATCCCTCATGTACACGAATTATTAATTTAAAAACCAAAAGTAAGATGTACATATTGCAGACTAAATGCCCTTCTTACTCACACAGCAAGCAGTATCGATACAACATATAAAATTTCCTCGCCTCACAATATTCAAAGGCTTTATAAATTTCTTGTTAATATTGTATTTTCTGATAGGTTCAATATAATTAGTATCTTTAACTTGTAGTTCATTCAAAAACAGAATGAGAAAATTAAAATTGACACGAGTGAACAGGTGCAATGGTTCATTTTATTGCAAGCAAATGAAGTGATCAAAATCTCAACAACAAGATTCACTTATTATCTCATCACACATGTATGTGTGATCTGCAACCTAGCTTCAAATCCTCATCTTTTCCCTCCTAGAGCTTCAGCGGTATATATTGGCCTCATCTGCACGACATCACCACCATCAAAACGACCATAAATCACAAGCACCAAAAAGTAAATAATAATAATAATAATAATAATTTTTATTTTTATTTTTTTAGTTTAGATTATGTGCGATTTTAGTTCTTTATTTTTTTTTAAAGAAAACAATGTTTTTCTATTTTTAAAATAAAATAAAGTTGGTTTTCTAATAAATTTTTCTTCTACTTATAACTTTTAAAATCTTATTATTTATTCAAATAATTAAGAATTTAATTTACAATGGATTTAAAATATGAAATATTTTAAAGTTTCAAAGTCAGAAATTTAATAAATTTTGAGAAATTTAGTAAGAAACAACATTAGAATTTGACGAAGAAGAAAATTTAAAATTTTTATTTTCAGTAGAATTTGATATTTTAATTAATGAGTTTTGAATAAAAAATATTTAAAACGATTTAATCAATTTGATTTATGAAAAATTAGAATAGAAATGAAAATTTAAATGTTTTAAATAAAAGAAAGAAGCACCATAGGTATATATCTTATTTTTATATAATTGAATATACCTTATTTGTATAAAATGTTTATTATAATTTCGAAGGTGGATATTATGAAAATAAAAAACAATGATTTATGATTAGAGCAGAGGTATATATTATTTTCTTTTACTGTAATAATTAAAAAAAAAGTAAAAAAGATGAAATATGGTTAAAAATTGTTAAGAGAGCAGAGTTACACATTACATATGGTGGAAGGATTAAAGGTATAATGAATGAAATGTAATAATAATAATTAATTAAAAAAAAAAAAAGTAGAGAGGGGTATGAAGCAAATAAGAAGAGAGAGGCTGACGTGGAAGATCGTTGGGCAAGGTGATGGAGCAAAGAATGAAACGGCCGAATTCGGACAAGTTGGAGATAAGAGCAGCAACATAGAAAACGAGGACGAGAAGTGTCACCCACGGCAACATGAGCAAGCCAACGAGGAATGTGAGTGATCCCAGAACCATGAGGGATAAGGATATACCCATAAACAGAGACGCGAATGCTGCTGTCGAATTCTGCGAGGTTGCCAACGTTGTCCACCACACCTGTCTCCTTGACCGTGACAAAGACGAAGACGAACATCGATACCAGGTGGTAACGGGACAGGGCAACTCAGGTAACTTCAGAGTTTGCATGATTAGGGAACATAGCTCGTATAAAACCCTCAGTTGCTGCTCTTCGCTGTCGTGTTGCCGTCTCATTAATGCGTCTTGCCAAACACAATTACAACTCCACATATCATCTACATCAACCAACTAGTTTTATAGTCTTAATATTTATACCTTTTTTATTTTTTTAATCAACTCAGAATTTAAGGACTAATATCCATCCACTCAATTACCATATTTGACGCAAAAGGTAATTGTTTGTCTTTTAATCAATATTTTGGGGTTTGAGTTTTATTTTTAGATATGAAACAAATATATTTAAAGAAAAATATTAACGTATTAGTTGGTGAGTTAACGATTAGTTATTGGTTTCAATAATAAATACTTTTCATTTATTTTATAAATAAAAAAGATAAATTTAAATATTTGATCATATATTTAAAAAATAATATTATCTACCGACTATGTTAGATCATTTTATTATGGTTTTCTTAAAATTGGCATTGATGAGTCTGCCTTAAAAGTGAGACTATGAGTATGGGCACGAATGGGATAGGGGGTATGGATGGAGTGGGGACATTCTCTGTTTCAAAGGATAAGCTTGGTAAGTACAGTATTCGAGGGCATCGGATAAGCTCTGTGTCGATGTCGTATTTTTCCTCTTCATAAATAATTGGGGATGTTTTATTCGTATAATTTTTAAAAGGAAAACGGTACACAGGTACATGTCTAACCAAATTATAGGGTGGATTGGTTTAGAGGAAAGATATCGGAAGAAAAAATAATTATATTTTTGTTCTTGTATAAAATTTTGTTTTAATTTTTTTATTTTTAAATTTAAATTAATTTTATTCATTTAAAATAATTATCAATTTTTTATTTTAAAAACTATTTTTAACTAATTTAATATGTGAAATTTATTCTATTAAATTTATTTATATAAAAGTTGTGAAATTTAAATAATGTTAAAGAAATATCATAAACATATATGATAAATAAATTTTACGAATTTACGAAAAAAAATTATACAGAAACTCAATTTCATGACTTTTTACATTATTTTATTTGTTTATATATTTTTTTAATATTAGTTGATATCTATAATTTTCATATATATATATATATAATATGGGACAAATTTTATATTTTAAATTAATTAAAAAATATTTAAAATCATGTTTTAAAAAAAATTAAAATAAAAACATTATTTGATATACATAATATTAACTTAAATTTAAAAATTAAAAGACCAAAATAATATTTTAAAGATAAGGAATTACAATAAATTTTTTCAATAAAATAAAAGAAAAAATATAAATTAAAAACAATAAAATATGATAAAGAATACAATTAGTGATGCTTTTAATAAATGAAAAAAATAGAAAAAAATAAAATGGAAGAGTAAGTAGTCTAATTTTGTAATTATTCTTTTGAAAATTGAATAGAATGATTATCGATCGAACTGAATCAGACATACGATCAATCTAACTATTTGGTCAAGTTACTCACATTAATAATTAATGTGTTTGGAAATTGATTTGATCGAAAGTTTTACACTATTTAACCTATAAAAGTAGAAGTAACATGAAATTAGATTAAAAAATTAAGATGGTTTGATGACACGTCGGTTATTAACCGCTCAAACTAACAAACTCCAAGCATATTTCAACAGAACTAGTTTTTAGTTTACTTAAAGACGAACATGGGCCGAATCTAAGTAAAAATGAGCCCAAACTGATTTTAAACTGACTTGTATGGATTCCCCCCCCCCCCGCGTTCCGAATCCAACTTTGATTGAATTGATATAGGTAATTAAGTTCATAAAACAGAAAAAAAAAGGCCAATTAGGGGTACACAAGAACTCTTCTTTACAACAAAATGTGATTGATAAGGTGTCATGACATTCCTTAGGTAGAGGCATACCTTTTGAGATATGTTGGATTACTTCTTAGACAACATGCTATTCGATGTGTAGTTTAGGTAGAGTAAGTAGCCTTTGCTTTTGGGGGCATTAAAATGCCCATACGATCTAAGATGGACGATGAAATTACTAGGATTGAGGTCTATCCTCAACTTAAGCCCATTAAAAGTTATCCCTCAACTCAATAAGTCAAGGTAAGAAAGGTTACCTAAATGTTGTTAGGACTTGGCCGAACTAGGACCTATAGGTTCCTAGTCCCAAGTAGGAGAGGAGTCTAGGAGCAAGCAAAAGGTTTTAGGTTTGGTAAATTTTGTTTGCTAGGCAATAATCGTTGTCTTTTTAAATTTTGAAAATTTTGATGTTGGACTGCCATATGGCCACTAACACACTAGACTAAGCAATGCATAACATGTGCTTTAAGTCATGCACTCATGGTTAGTAGCACATCCCAATTACATAACTAAAATGACCCTACATTTATGGAGGTTTTCTCCCTTTTGCTTATGATTTAGGTTTTGCAATTATTGTTTTGTCCTTTTGTCTTTTGCCACAAATATTACTTATTTGAGTTTGGTTTCTCTACTTCTCTTTTATTTGCATTTTTTTTGTCTTCGTTACATTGAGCTTTCCTCTAATTTCTTTGGTGACCTTTGCAATGATCAAGACTTTTTGGTGGAGTTTCTTATGCCTTACCTCTATTTTTGTCACAAATATATTTCTTGTCCCTTAGCTTCATTTTCTTTATTTTTTATTGTTAAGGGTTTAAGGAGTGATTTTCCTTAGAATTCTAATGATGGTGTGCCTCATGAAATTGAGGGATGATGGTAGAGAGTGCAAAAACTCTTGAGAGGAACGAGTAGGTTTGTCATTATCATGACAACTATCATAACTAGATGTTACGGTGAGGCAATTTGTGATTTGTAAATACCTTTCCTTTGGTAGCTCGTGTGCTTAATGCTTATTGGAGAGGAGGAGAGTCGTAAGCATTTGTCAGTTAAGGCATATATGAAGAGTTTCTTCCAAAGTTATAGATTGGATTCCTTGTTGTATTTTAGTAGCTCAGTCTATATTCGATTGAGCTTAGATTCTAGCACTTCGACCCTTTATGGTCACAACTCTAACATTGTTGTTGATATTGCAAAGTTAATGATAAGACATTCACAAGGCTTGGGCCAAGCTCTTAGGGCCTCCCTTCTAATAGCACTCAAATATGACGGAAAAAATGTTCACACATTCGAACCCTGAAGTCTTGGAGAATGTCAGATTCTATAGATTGATCCCTTAAACGTGCCAAACTCGAGGTATTACTTTGGAAACTTGACTAAGAACAATAAGATTTGCACATCCCTATTTGTGAAGGACAAATTTTTATGGGTGTGCGACTTGTGGTATCCTCTACCCAACTATGTAATAATAAAACTAATAAAATACGAGTAAATCAAAATCTTGAGTCCAAAGACGATAAAGGATTTACATCTTCATACCATTCATTTAATGAACAAAATAACATAAACTAAAATGTCCTAATGACACTTCAAAGCTCAAATAGAGAAAATAAAGTAATAATCCAATTAAACACAACATGAATAAATTCTTATTACAACATTTTACCCTAATATCACATCATATAAAAGCTTGAAATCCCAAAAGAAAATAAAGGAAAACAAGTAAAAGAAGCCCTATCTTAATCTTCTCATTCTTGCTCTAAACCACCTATAATGGTGATCGACCCAAACACAAAAACAACACAAATACAAGAGTGAGAATATATCTCACTACAAGCTCATAATTTAAAATGGAAGACCAAGTAGAACATACAATCAAACAACACCTTACAAGCAATCACATAATCAACATCCCACAAATGCACTTGAAACGATGGTAATGCACTCTCAATTACTACTTTGTATGCAATGTGATACCAACTCTAACCCAGTAAGTAGTATAGGGGCAACACTTTTAACCCTTTTTGGTTAGCCATACAATACTAGAATGATATCCTTTACTAGTACGTTAAATACTATTCGACTTGCATTGTGACACCCTTTACCCCTATGATCTAGTTAATAATATTTAAACAATTATTTTTAAAACGTGACGTTATACAACTATTTCTCAATAAAATAAAACTTCATAAACATAAACTTAAGGGATAAAGAATTCACATGTCTTAAACTCAACATCCATAATCTCAACATAAAAGCTTCTCAAAATATAACCTAATGACATTTCAAAGGCCAATGCAAACTACTAAAGTCTCAGAAAAAAACATAAAAATATAATTAAGTCAAAGAACGTGTTCAACCCTGACATAAAAGGAAGCAACACAAAGGCAACACTCGTTGTTTTGTGTCTTCTCCTCTTCACTTGCAAAACAAAACAAGACAAACAATACAAAAGGAGTAAGAATGCATCTCACTACTATCAGGACAACCTTGGCAAGACTAGGTAGCACACACACCACCACAACATATAAGATATAACACATACATCCACAATAAATACTATGCATATGCTATGATAATATGCATCCTACGCATTACTCCATATGCATGTGGTACTAACTCAATTCAGAAAAGTAGGCTAGGGACAACACTACTAGTTTCTGCCTTTATGGTTAGCCATACCACACTAGCATAATATCCTCCAATAGCACATCAGGATCTACTAAGCTTTTATCGTGTGCTTCGGCTCGTGCGATCAATCATAGCCATTGCAGTTTTCATATTTAGTAGTACCCAATAGGTCTAGTGACCTTATCCCTTGGCTCATGTCTACTTTCTCTTACACTAGTTACATTATATGATGAATGTCACACAATTCGTATTCTTATTAGTTTCCCTTAAACTGGACTGATAAGGACCATGCTTGCTTGTCATAAGCTAGGTACCTCATCTCACAACCTACACGATAAACATCATCCTCACCTACATATAGACCTAGGTCACTTACCTGATAAGGGTCATCTGAGTTTCTTGTCATGCCAACTCTTGGCCTAGGAAACTCATTTAATAACTGCCCATCTTTATTCATTTTGTCATACCCTTTCTCATACTTGTTTCTTAATGCAATAAAAATTATATCTTACTCAAAGTTCATACTCAATAGTATATAAAGACATAAATGTAAGAACACAACTTATAAAAGAACACATAACTCAGATCTACATAAGGGATCCTAGCTATAAAATAACACATATTCTCTTGTTTAGCAAATCAATGCTACATGGAGCTTTGTACACACTCTCACCTAAAGGATCACTTTGTTCGCCAACGATAGGAGTCACAAAGAGTTACTACTCTCTATTCCCCTCTCTCACTCAACAAGACACTAACTCGCTTAGTGAATACTCTAAATTGAGAATTTCAACCCTCTATTTCACTGCCTCGCTCGACAAGCCTCACTACTCACCCAACGAGTAAGACCACAGAGAGTGCTGCTCTCAAGTTCTGAAATAGTGAGCATCACCACTCACTTAGCAAATAACTTGACAAAGAATTCCAACTCTCTATTACGCACTCTAGCTTAGCAAGCCTCCCTACTCACTTAGTGAGTGGAGCCATCGAGAGCTCCAAGGCACCTATTCGCCTAATGAGTCTTGCACTTACCCAGTGGATAGGCCCCACATATGAGAAAATCCTCTTTTTTGACACGTTCTCACCCAATAAGAATCATCCCTCGCCCAACGAGAGGCGACGAACTATAGTTTTCATTTCACAATTCTGTAAAAACTCAACCAAATTCTCAAAATTAAATAGGAAAACCTAACCAATTTGTGTTCTCTTTTATTCTATGGGTTTTAACACATAAATATGCACAAAAAATAACATTCAATCCCATCTAATTTCATTCAACATGAAAAGTCCTAAATCAAAACCCAAAAATTAATCCCAAACCTTAACATACATAGTAACCAAGAAATTTACCAATTAATAGCATATTATCACACAAAAATCAATGAAAATCATAGACAACAATGCAACACTAATCCAAGGGTTTAATCCCCTTTTAGAGACCACCAAAATCATGCAAAATTAGGATCCTAGGGATGACCCCTCTACCCATCTTACATAAAAGAAACCTAAATAGTGAGATAAAACTCACTCCCCTTCCTTCCTAGAAAGTGTAGACATAAAAAAACATGTTCCTCAAGGTTGTTCTTTTTATTCTTCAAGGGTTCCCTCTAGAGGTTCTCCTTTCTTCATTCTCTGGTTTGAAATCACATGTTTAAGAAAATGAACTTAGCAACAGAAGGGTTCTCATGGTTTCTCTAGTCACTCTTTTATATTACCCCAAAATGGACCTCATAACTCTCTTTGACAACTCGTGATGAACATAAGCATGTTGAATTAAGCATGTTGAATTAAGTACAAGTGTGCTCCCACAATGCTTGGCTAGCATGGGCATATTGCTTTGAACATGGTCATGCTTGATGGCTTGAGCACAACTTGCTCAAAACTTGGGCGCAAACAACCCACTTTCCTCTCTTAATCGCTCGGATGATGATTTATTATGAGCGTAAAACCCAAACAAACAGGCCCTATATCTCTAGAGGAAGCTCCAAGTGATGAGAAAAATTAAACTATCATGAGCTAAATGTTTTGCATCAAACATAACTTGTTTATAGACTCTCTTGCCTTCCCTATGGCTTGGTATCCCACTCCTTATATAGGAGAAGAAGGTGATGCATGAGCTTATGTTACTCGATGTGAAACTTAAACTCTTACCATATTTAAATGACTTATTTTTCTTAATTTAATTAATTAAAACCCAACATATATTTCTCCCAAAATATTATTTATTTAATTATAAAATAATTAAACCACTTATTAATAATAATTAATAAAATACAATATTTACAATCAATAATAAATATAATAAAAACTAGGGTTACATGCATCATGTGTCCTAACTTGTTGAATCAATCACGACCATTGAGATTTTCATATTGAGTAGTCCTAAGAGGTCTAATGACCTTACTACTTAAGTTCGCATCTACTCCTTTTTACCTTAGTTTTATTACATGGTGCACGTTACATAACTCTTTTTATTACCTATTTCAAAATTGAATTGATAAGGGTCATGCTCATTTATATTTATATTTATATTAATATTTATTTTGTAATATTGACTAAAAGTCTAGATAGAGATATGAAAGTTTCAAAGAACTCAATCAATTCATTGTAACCAATAATATCTATATTTGATTTTTAATTATTTTCTAGGTAGGAATCGGGAAATAATAGAAATAGATGATTTAACTTAGAGGGGTAGAATAAATGGACAAAAGGTGGTCTAAAAATTGAGGAAAATTATATTTAGACTTAAAATAATAATAAAAAGTATTTGAAATATAAAAAAAATAAAGTTTTAAAAAAGAAATGATTATAATAAATAATTAGTCTTAAGAAATTATATTTTAAAATGATTAGCAAATAATTTAAAAAATCATAAAATTATATTTTAAGTATAGAAATATGTTTAGATTATTATTTTGAATTTTTTCCTAAACGCTGACAAACAACTTTCAAAACTTAATTAGAAACATCAAATGAACTCTAAAAATTAGAAGAATATTATTATCATTAGTTGAATGATCTTATACAGAACAGAAAACTCTAGGGTCATTGTTTAAAATTAAATACATAAATAATGCTATTAATTATAATGTACAACAAAATCAATTAATTTCTCTTGTTTCACGTTGGTAGCTAAAGGGGAGGAGAGATCAATTTGCTTTCTTGTTTGTTATAAATAAGTTTGGTTAATTGCAAATTTTTATAAGATTTTGATTAAAATTAATTATTTGTAAAAAATTAAAATAATGACCACAAAATTAGCTTAGGATTTGAGTGCCATGAGAGTGAGGCAAGCCATGATGAAGGACATATAAGTGTAGATAGTTTGTCTTCTAGGTCTCAAAGAAGTGAAAGGCATGAGAGACATGGGAGACATAGAAGGGTTAAGAAGGAGCCTAGGAGGAAAGAATTAGATAGCATGAAGTGTAAGATACCACCCTTTCTCGAAGATTGCAAACTGGATTCATACTTGAATTGAGAGTTGAAAGTAGATCAAATTTTTGAGTATTTTAACTATCATGAGAAGATGTAGGTAAGACTAGTCACCTTAGAATTTAGTGACTATGCTCTTGTGTGGTGGAATCAAATATTAGGAGACATAAGGAGGATGAGGAGGGAATCGTGTGAGACTTAGGTCGAATTGAAAAGATTATCAAGGGAAAGGTTTGTGCCATCTTATTACACTAGGGACCTATACAATAAACTTCAAAGGCTATACCAAGGGCCCAAGAGTGTGGAAGAGTACCATAAGAAGATGGAAATGGACCCAATGAGAATCCAAATAGTGGAGTTTAGGGAGGCTACTATGCCTAGGTTTCTACATGGACTTAATAGGGAGATTCAAGATATAGTAGAGTTACAATAATATACCACCTTGAAGGAGTTAGTCCACCAAGGTATCTAGGTGGAGTTATAATTGAGAAGGAGACAAGTGTCTAGAAAGCCCTATCCTAGCTCTAGTTGGAAGGGTAAAGAGAGAGAGAGGCCTAAAAAGGACAAGAGTCCTAAGAAGGGGAGTGAGTCCTCCCTTGGCCAAAAAGAGGAGAAGGCACCATCTATGCCAAATTCTTCTAGGTCTAGCAATATCAAGTACTTTAAATATTTGGACAAAGGACACATAGCTTCCCAATGTAAAAAATAGAAGAACCATGGTCTTGAGAGAGAATGAAGAGGCAAAGAGTGAGAGTTCATAAGAGGAATCTTCCTCCACAAGTGAGATAAAGTCATCTAGTGAGGATTCTCATTATGAAGGGGATCTTCTCATGGTTAGCATACTTATGAGTAGTCAAGTGATGGAGGAGGCCGAAACACAAAGAGAGAATATTTTTCACTCTAGGTGCCTAGTGATGGGTAAGTTGTGTTCTATCATCATAGATAGGGGGTAGTAGTGCTAATGTGGCTAGTTTTAGGCTAGTGGAGAAGTTATCTATCCCTACCTTTCCTCATCCCAAACCTTATAAGTTACAATGGCTTAGTGAAAGGGGTGATTTGGTGGTAGAAAAACAAGTAATCTTGGCTTTTACCTTGGGGAATTAGAAGGACGAGATAGTTTGTGATGTTGTTCCAATGGAAGCTACTTATATATTGTTGGGTAAGCCTTTGTAATATGATATGAGGGTGACCCATGATGGGGTTACCAATAAGTTTACATTTGAACACATGGGACAAAAGGTAGTCCTCAAACCTTTGTCTCCATGAGAGGTATGTGAGGATCAAAATAAAATGAGGATGAAAAGAGAGGAGGAAAGAAAAATGAAAGTGAAAACCGAAATGAGTAAGAAGAAAGAGAAAGAGGAAAAAAGTGAGAAAAGAAAGAGTGTGAGAGAAAATAAAGCCACAAAAAGTGAGAAAAATAAGAGAGGAAAAAAGTCAATCAAGAGTGGTAAAAGCAAGAAAGAGGAAAAAAGGAAGGAATCCCTACTAGTGAGCCATAGAGAGGTAAAACGGGTCCTCTTGGCCAAGAGGGAACTCTTGTTCTTTATGTCGACTAACATTCTTTTAAATGCTTCTTCTCCTTTGATTTATCTTCCTATAGGTGTTGGAGCTTTGCTTGAAGAGTTGAAGGATGTGTTTTCTAAATGTCTCATGGGTTGCTACCCTTGAGAGGTATTGAGCATCATATAGACTTAACTCTTGGAGCTACTTTGCTCAATGGGACTGCATATAGGACCAATTCTGAGGAATCAAAGGAGATTCAAAAACAAGTTGACCAATTCATGGAGAAAGGTTGGGTAAGAGAGAGCATGAGTGATGAACCCTTGGATCCACAATCAAGACCTAGACTCAAGGATGTTGGAAATTTCTTGCTAAAATTAGGAATCGAAAAATGTAGAAGAAGAAAAGGAGAAAACGAAATTAGGAAGAGATGACTCGCCACTAATTCTTAAGAATTAGGTAAGAGGTTACAGAGATTCGTCACAAGCATCATGAAAGCTTGATGAGAATTAAGTTTCTTGCTCAAAACAAGATAAGAGAGAAAATGCTCTCAAAGTACTAAGCACAATTCAAATTCATTAAAAAAGTGATTAGGCTAATTACAAAAGAGGATTATATAGCCTTTCCTATTCCTAATTAGAGTCTCCTAATCCTAATTAAGGTAGTCAATCGAAGCCCACAAGGAAAGAAAGCCCAAAATGCATCACAAAGGTCAACTTGGCTTAACAACCGTTTTAGCGAGGGAACTTGGTGACCGAGTAGCGATAAAAATTCGAGTAGCATGGAAAACGTGACCTAATTGGGCTTTGGCCTAGGGCTAAGCTATGCTATAAAAAATGTACTCAAAGTAACATGAAAATACAAAGGAAATAAGGTCATTCTATCTCTAAATAAGGTCAACTTGGCAACTGGACAAGTTATACAAAACATGACCTTCTTGTGCCTCTTCTTTTAAGAGTAACCAATTTGTGTTGCACCTCTTCTTGGATCCTCTTGAGCCTTCCCTTAGTCATGAGTCCTTGAAGTGTAGGGATTTGCACTTTATTAAAGTCTGTGGCCTCCTTGGTATGCATCAATGAGTCCTTGTGCCATGCTTGTGATACTTATGCCCAAGAAAGATGGCACTTGGAGGATGTGTACTAATTGTAGACTCATTAATAATATAACTGTTAGATATAGACACCCCATTCCCCATTTGGATGATCTTTTGGATGAATTTCATGGTTCTAATATGTTTTCCAAAATTGATTTGAGAAGTGGATATCACCAAATAAGGATGGGGAAGGGGATGAGTGGAAAACGACTTTCAAGACCAAATTTGGTCTATATGAGTGGCTTATCATGCCTTTTGGCTTGACTAATGCCCCAAGTACTTTTATAAGATTGATGAATCATGTCTTGAGAAGCCTTATTGGTGAGTGTGTGTTTGTTTATTTTGATGATATATTGATATATTCTATTTGTGTGAATGATCATTTCTTGCATGTTAGGAATGTGTTGGAAATCCTTGGAAAGGAATCACTATATGCTAATTTAGAAAAAAATGTACCTTTTTCGCTCATGAGTTTGTTTTCCTTGGCTTTTTTGTTGGATCCCATGGAGTCAAAGTAGATGAGGAAAAGGTTAAGGCCATCCTTAAGTGGCCTACACCAAAAACTATGAGTGAGGTGAGGAGTTTCCATGGGCTTGCTAGTTTCTATAGAAGGTTTGTAAAGGACTTTAGTACACTTGTAGCCCCCTTAATGAAATAATTAAAAAAAGTGTTGGTTTTAAGTTGGAAGAGACCCAAGAGAGAGCCTTCCAAGTCTTGAAGGATAAGCTCACTCATCTTGTCATTCTAGCACTCCCAAACTTTGCTAAATCTTTTAAGTTGGAGTGTGATGCCTCTAATGTAAGTATATGGACTATTGTGTTGCAAGAAGGGAACCTCATTGCATACTTTAGTGAAAAGCTTAAAGGTTCTCACCTTAATTATTCTACTTATGATAAAAAGCTTTATGCTCTTGTGAGGGCCTTGCATGTTTGACAACACTATTTGTTGTCCAAGGAGTTTTTGATCCATAGTGATAATGAATCTATTAAACATTTGAGAGGACAAGGTAACTTGCGTATGAGTCATGCCAAATAGGTAGAATTCTTAAAACAATTTCCTTATGTCATTGAGCATAAGAAAGACAAAATGAACATAGTGGTAGATGCACTTTCTAGGAGATATGCTTTGATTGCCATGCTTGAAACTAAATTGCTTAGTCTTGAATGCCTTAAGGAATTGTATGAGAATGATATTGATTTTGGTAAGGTCATTGCCTTGTGTGCTAATTTGGCCAATGGTGGATATTTTAGGTATAATGGATTTTTATTTAAAGGAAAAAGATTATGTGTGCCTAAAAGTTCCATAAGAGAATTATTAGTGAAAGAGGTACATGAAGGTGACTCAATGGGTCACTTTAGGGAACTTAAGACTTATCAGGTTTTGTTTGAGAATTTCTTTTAGCCTCACATGAGGAAAGATATAAATCATATTTATGAGAGATACTTTATATGTAGAATGACTAAGTTCAAAAGTTCATCCATGGTTTGTATGCTCCACTCCCTATTCATACTATCCCTTGGGTTGATATATCCATGAATTTTGTGCTTGGTTGCCTAGGTCAAGGTAGAGATTCCATTTTTGTGGTGATTGATGGGTTCTCAAAGATGACCCACTTTATTCATTGTTACAAGGTTAATGCTTGTCATGTGGCCAATCTCTTCTTTAGGGAGGTTGTGAAATTACATGATTTACCTAAGACCATAGTTTTGGATAGGGACTCCAAGTTCCTTGGACATTTTTGGAGGATTCAATGGAGTAAGTTTGGTACTGAGCTACTCGTTTCTACCACTTGTCATCCTCAAACGAATGAATAAATTAAAGTGGTTAATATAACCTTATCCTAACTCATTAGATGCCTTGTAGGGAATAGTTTGAGATCTTGGGAAGAATGAATATTGCATATTGAGTTTGCATATAGGGTAGTTAACTCTACTACTTCTCATTCTCTGTTTGAGTTGGTGTATGGTTTTAATCCCTTATCCCCACTTGTTATGTTGCCTTTATCTATTGTATCTTCTTTGGTGAATGATGATGGGCTTACCAAAGCCCAATTTGTTAAGAAAATGCATGAGAAGGCTTGGTCTCATATGGAAAAGAAAGGGAACAATATGCTAAGCAAGAAAATAAGGGGAAAAGGGAAAAGATATTTAAGGAAGAGGACCTAGTTTGGGTCTATTTGAGAAAATAGGTTTCCTCACTCAAGGAAATCCAAGCTCCTTCCTAGCGGGAATGAACTTTTCAAAATTGTGGAAAAGATTAATAATTCTTATAAACTTGATATGCCCTAAGAATATGGGGAAACAATAATTTTAATGTGATTGATTTAACTCCTTTTGACATAGGTACTCAAGCACTAAATTTGAGACCAAATTCTCTTCAAGAAGGGGAAGATGATATATATATTGAGGGGCAAGGTCATATTTAACATGAAGGCTAAGCTTCAAGGAGAAGTGCACCAAGAGTTGGGTCTCCTTAAGGGCCACATAGGGCCCAACTGTGGCTTAACTTTGTATACATTTTTTTAGTGTAATCATGATCCTTTGTGAACTTGTTTTTAATATTTGAACCATTATTTTTAAGTGGTATTCGCTTGTAATAAATCTTTGTGGACTTGTACTTGGACTGGGAAGCCAAATACTCCTTTTCGACCATTAGTGATCGAAAATTGGCATCAATATTTCAAGGCATTTACTAGTTACGTTTTGACATGGCTTTAGGCCTTAGCTTGCATGTTAGGTTAGTTTAGGATTAGATTAAGCTTCCTAATCATGATTAGTGCAAGAATATTTAAGGTCATTTTGTAATTAGTTTAATCACTTGAATGAAAATTGAGCATTACATTTTTAAGAGACTTTTTCTCATCTCTTGTTCTTGAGCAAGAACCTTATTCTCATTAAGTTTCCAAGATATTTGTGGCGAATCTCACTCTTTCTTATCTAATTCCAATGGATTAGTAGTGAAAACACCATTCCTTTCTTCTTTATATCTTTGATTTCTTTTTTCAATTTATATTCCTAAATTTCTAGATCTAATTTTTGAAAACCTTCTAATTAGTTATTGTTTGTAGATTCTTGGGTTTAAAAAAGGGTCTCTAAAATCAAATATAAGTTCAAGAGTCGGCTACGTGTAGGGAATATATTACACCCTTTAACAATTGTTAAAAACAGTATACCCAATTGACTAGACAAAAATTTTACAACTTTATTAATATTTATTTTACCCCAATAAAAGGAAAATATTTTATTATTATTTTTTGTATTTTTAAAGATAAGAAAATTTAGATAATTTTTATTTTAATTTAAAAAAGAGAATTTTGAATTGAAATTTAAAAAGATGCATTTTTTAACATATTTTTATCTATTTATTTTTATGAAGGAAAAACACTTGAAAATATATTTTTATTTTTTTTTATCTTTTTAAAAGATTTTTTATTTATGAAAAAGAAAAAAATTTAAAATTTAAAAGGTCATATTCTTTTTAAATAGGTTATTGTTAAAATTGAAAATAATCTTTTTATATTTTTTATTTAAAGAATTTATCCTTGCACTAGGGTTCAAGTTAGCAAATAGCTAATCATTAAACCTTTACCATTCGAATAATGTTAATGATAGAATATGTAATTAACATTATTGATTGTTGCATATTTGGATAAAATTTATTCTTACATTACTAGAAATTTTAAAATTTTTCATTTTGCTACAAAATAATTAGGTACAAAATTGTTATAATATTGGTGGTAGCATGAAATAAGTAACAAATTAGCTAAGAAAATAATCTTAGTTAATTTATAGTAAAATTTTAAAATTTGTAATTATTTTCTAACTAATTTGTAGTAATAAGAAATATAAATGAATATAATTTAAATTTAGTTAAGAAAAATAATATTCTAGTTAATTAATAGTTACTTAACTACGATTTAGCTACTAATTTAAATGGTAGCTAAAATTAGTAGCAAAATCAAAAAAATCTTATAATGTTATATTTTTTAGATAAACATTTTGCTTATTAAAAAAATATTTTAATCTACAAGTACAACAAAATTTATGACAGCAAATGGCTATTTATAAATCTCATTAATTCAAATAACATTGAACATAATATACACGATTCAATTAATATTACACTAGTAGAAAATTTAAAATTTGTTACCAAACAATTTTGTCGCTAATTTTAAAATTAATAGTTATTTTTGTAGCTAATTTATAGTAAAAATAATTAGCTATGATAGCATGAAATAAGTAGCAAATTAGTTAAGAAAATAATCTTAATTAATTTGTAGTAAATATTTTAAAATTTGTAGTTATTTTCTAGCTAATTTGTAGCAATAAGAAGTATAAATGAATATAACTTAAATTTAGCTAGAAAAAATAATATTCTAGTTAATTAATAGTTAATTAGGTAGGATTTAACTACTAATTTAAATGGTAGCTAAAATTAGTAGTAAAATCAAAAAAATCTTATAGTGTGATGAATTTTGCGTAGATAAAAATTATTATTATTATTTTTTAAAATTCTTCACGCTATAAATAATTGAAACATTAATTAAAAAATAAAGTCTCAAATTTTTGTTATTAATTTTATTTTATATTTCCAACTTACCAGCAAAAGCAAAAGAAGTTTATTTCTATATACAGAAAGAAAAATTAAAAGCAGAAACCAACCATCTCTAATTTCTAATTTCTAATATCCTAATCCTACACAAACGGAAAATACTACGGGAACATACATTTCTAATTTCTAACCATCTCCTAAAAGAGAAAAAAAAAAAAAGAAAAAAAGCATAAAGAATTGTGAATCAAGAAATACTTTCTACACTAAAGATATATACATTATATTTTATATTGAACGTGAAATAAAAATAAAGTATATAACATCAACAACAACAAGGATTGTGAAAAACATTGCACCTAAAAATGAAAGGCAGAACCAATATTTTTCATATATAATAATAAAATAATAATGATGAAAGAGAGCAAAATCTCAAAGCAATTATCTCTCATGCTAACAATATGTACAAGGAGAGAAGAGAATATGTACTAGGGGAGAAAATTCTGCTTATAAGAACTTTATTTGTGGATGACCGACTTATCTCATTGTTTTCATAAAAAAGAAGTGATTTTTAAACTCTTTTTCCTGTAATATAATAAATTTTCTCTCATTTTTTAGATTTTTTATTAAATAAAAAAATTTCTGAATAAAGTTGGTTGCACTACAAAAATTTTTTGATTTTGCTACTAATTTTAACTACCATTTAAATTAGTAGCTAAATCCTAACTAATTAACTATTAATTAACTAGAATATTATTTTTTCTAATTAAATTAAAGTTATATTCATTTATACTTCTTATTACTACAAATTAACTAGGAAATAACTACAAATTTTAAAAAATTTACTACAAATTAACTATGATTATTTTCTTAGCTAATTTGTTACTTATTTCATGTTACTATTTAATATTATAATAATTTTGTAGCTAATTATTTTTACTAGAAATTAGTTACAAAATAACTATTAATTTTAAAATTAGCCATATGTAGCAAATTATTTTGTAGCAAATTTTAAATTTTCTAGTAATGTTGCTCACAATCCTTAAACTCTGTTTTTATGTAGTGTTTTAATAACTTTTTTTATTAAAAATAAATTTTATTAATTCAACATTAATTCAAAGTTCTCATAAAAGAAGATTAAATCTACAAAATTTCACGCAATTAAATAAATAAATAATACTTTATCATCTCATTTTGTTTTAACATACAATTTTATCTGTGTGCACCAAAAGCATTCTTCAAATGATAGTTGAAAACTAATATTTTACAAAATAAAAATATCACCGACAATGGTATAATATCATTTAACAAAGGTTTTTTTTTTTTTTTTTATAAACACAATCAATTTTTAAATATAAACAAACAACTACTATTTGCTTACGTATCTATGAAAGGTAAACTTATATAAAATTTTATATACATAATTATCGTAATATCACATAATTCAATAATTAAATTAATAAAAAATATGACAAAAAAGTAATTAAAAGAATTATTTTCCTAAATTTAACACATAATATTGCTAACAAGGTATACTTTGGAAACGAAAAATATAAAGAATTAGTATATCTGAAGGCAAATTATGTTCATACGCGCGTACGTATTCCCTAGATGCGTTTGTTAGTTATCATTTTCAAAGCGGTTCTTGGGGAATATATGGTGATTTTGTAGCTAGAAGCTGCCCGTTGTGGAGAAACAGTTATTCTGAGGGTAATCAAGTAATGATATGGTAATTATCTGCAAAAAATTCCTAATGACGTTATGAAAGAGGGATGATGATGTTAACATCTTTGACACAACGTCATGATGCTGATGTTGCCACAGAATCAGATCCACCATCCCACTTCACTTACAACTTGTAATACCAACGACAATTAAAGGAGTTAAAATATCTCGTGTGGATAAAGTGTGCAAGAAAAATCCTAATGGTAAATATGATTATCTTATCTGTACAACTTAAGGAACATATATACTAGTTCATTTTAGTATGCATATTTGTGTACGAGAGATGCCACTTTTTTTCTTATACTAATATATATACACATATGTGAGTTAAGTTTGAACAATCCTGTAATCCATTATTATATATTTGAACCATGTCCAGTTCTATCCATTATCTGGCCAGATATCTTTAATCAAAATATAATAATAGTAGTATAGTAATTTAAAAGGTTTGCAAATATAATAATATAAAGTATATTACTTATTGCTAGCTCATGATTTATCTTTCCATTAATCTATATTTGATGCTCACGCCCTCATCTCTTCTATTAGTATTATATTTTGCCATATCAACTCACATGCCAATTCTAGCTAATATTTTATTGTTTTCTTATCTTTTCAAATTTAATATCATTTTAATTATATTAGTTAATATCACATCATCTTTCATTATATATTAAAAAAAACACCACTAATGACTTCTCTTCAAAAATTTTATAATATTTATTATCTTTTGATTTATTATTATTATTGTCTTCTTCCCACCGTAGCTAATCACTGACTTTTAATTCCTCTCACCTTCTATTTTATTAAGTTATATATATGCATCTTAAATTCTTAGCTTTAATTTCACAAAGAAAAATTTAAACATCAGACAAACTCAAATCCTTTTGCTTCTGTCATCTTTACTTATATATTTTTTGTCTATGAAAAAATAAGAAGAAGAAAAAAATAATTTAATTAGAATGTAAATGTAAAATATATTTAATAATAGTGTCATGTATGTATGGTAAATTTTGTAATTTTTTATAATAATTATTTAAAAATTATATATAACTAAAATGGTTTTTAATTAATTAATAATAGAAAAATTGTATACTTACAATGAATAAAAATTAAACTAAAAAATATATATGAAAAAGTAAAAGTAAAAGGGAAAAACTCTATATGCGTTGAGTCAGAAATGAATTTATTAATCAATACATTCTAAGAAATTTTGCCTAAAATAATTTCTATTTGTTTCTCATGATATAAATAGTTTATAGTTTTTTCGAAGTAGTAATAGATTTTTGTAAGAACGTTACAAAATAGTATCACTTAGAATAGATAATGAATAGAAGAATAAAAAAGAAATATCTTAGTGGAATTTTGATACAACTTGAATACGCATATATATTTTTTTAAAAGATTAGATGTTATTTCCTTAACATTGGATTTTCTAATTTTATGCATGTTGTAATAGTGACCCGAAAATTATGACTTTTTAAATAATATATTGCATCTACAGTACCAAAAACTATAAAATGTCTCTAAATTGTTAGAGAATTTAAAACTTATATATTCTTAAATTTTCTATTTAGCACGATATTGATTTTAATAAATGTACTTTTTTATAATTATTGTATTTATTCTTAGTATTAATATAATGTAATAGAGTTAATTTAAATAAATTGTCTCGCAAGATTAAGATTAATTCTAATATTTTGTTTAAACTTGCACTATTATATTTATTATTTTAAGATAAATTTATTATAAAAATGTTACCAATATTTTTTAGTAACATTTTTTATATTTTTAATAATATTTATTAAATATAAAATATTATTAATATCATTTTATAACATAACTTAAATAAAATATTTACTAAAATGTTACTAAAAATAAATATGTAATTTTTTAAATATTTTTATAATACTTTTTAAATATCAATAAATGTTGCGCAAACACGTTGCACAAAAACATACATATATCCCTACAAGAATTTTTTAATTTTCTTACTAATTTTAGTTACCATTTAAATTAGTAGTTAAATCCTAACTAATTAACTATTAATTAATTAGAATATTATTTTTTAACTAAATTTAAGTTATATTCATTTATACTTCTTATTACTATAAATTAGGTAAAAAATAACTACAAATTTTAAAAATTTACTACAAATTAACTAAGATTATTTTCTTAGTTAATTTGCTACTTATTTCATGTTACCAATCAATATTATAATAATTTTATAACTAATTATTTTTACTAGAAATTAGCTACAAAATAACTATTAATTTTAAAATAAATCACAAAATTATTTTATAACAAATTTTAAATTTTCTAGTATATATATATATATATATATATATATATATATATATATATATATATATATATATATATAAAAAAAGTATTAGCCTGCGGATTACATGATAATAAATATAATCAGAATTGCTATATGATATGAAGGCTACTACCAAGAATCCTACTTGTTCACTTTTTATTGGATACGCATATAATTTGGAAAATAAATAACATTAAAAAAAAGGACGGAAACCATTTCAGATTCTTCTTGCAAGATTCATACAATAAAATTTATACCAAATATTATCCATAATTAATTTCCCAACCTCATAACGTAAATGTTAATAGGTTCTTGACAGTGCGATTGGCTTATCAGCATACAGTCAAATTCTAAATTTTTATTTGAAGATATTTCATAAAAGTGAGAATAATGACAGCTTAAAACAAAATGCTCTTAAAATAAATACTTGCTGTAGATCGTTCATTATCATTTCATGAATTTAAGTTTGATTTATCAGCGATGCTATTCATCAGAATGAAGGAATGCTTTCGAAATTAATTACGAAGAGTAGAAATCAATATTCTTAAATGGTTTGATATAAAAAGAAACTTTTACCCGGTTAATGCTCCACTTTTATATTTCTAACCATTATATTCTTTTGTAAGTTTCATACTGAACAGCATTTTTCTTGATTTATTTATCTTGAGAATTCAGTGGGGATAAAAGTCACACACTAAAGCCATAGAATAAGCGAATAACAAAATTACATGAGCAAAAAGCTCCCATACCTAATCTATTGCAGTATGGAAAACTCATGCAAAATATAAAAATAGAAGAATTTCAAGTTAATAAATATTCATTTATATAGTTCCTCAATATTTTGCTCAAACGAACAAACTTGTGCAGCAATTTTCAGTATTTTTTTTAAAGTGCGCAACACAGCAGAACAAATTCTTTTAGCTATTCTGCATTTCATTTAAGAACTACACATGAGGTGCAGCTTAAGATCCACGATTGTGCACTTTGGTTTAAAATATTATATCATGAAAACATTTGTTTCAAGGGTTTAAAATATTCTTAAGAGCACTGTGTTGAGAGAAAGCATAGGTACAAACATAGTCACTTACATCAATGAAAATGAAAACTTCATACATATGTTGCAAACTTAATTGGGTTCGCTTCAATTATCTTGTTTTGATTAGCAAACATTTTTTTTTTGTTGATAATTTTAATGATATCCTAATCCAAGGCACATAAAGTATATTTCACTAAAAAATACATATGAAATTTATATTTATCTCATTTGAAAGAGACAAACGGAGACCTATGACATGGGAAATTATATCTTACTCCATAAAGACTAGAGGCATCAAGAAACATGCTAATATATATAATCCAAACAAACTACTACTATTTAACGTTGACATAATTATTACAGCATAGCATAATTCTCTCTACAGAATAAAAGAGTATTTATTGAATGCTAGCTAGCCTGTTATATATATATATATATAGGTAAAATAAGTAGAATGGTTGATAACTTGTCTTAAGGCTCAGCGTTTAATCGCTCGAGCATCAAACGTTTCTGAACCATACGAATATATATCTCAGCTTTAATGTCGACGCTTTCATCAGCAGGGTGGCCATACCAGTCATCGAAATTGCACCTATTATCTGACACATCAATGGTAACCTTAGGACTTCGGTTGATGGCATAGTCCTGGTGGACCACGAAGCCCACAGAGGCAGGAGAAGAAGAGTAGTGATTTGGCTTCATATCCGTAGCCGTGTATTGGACGGTTGAAGAAGGCTTATGTGACCAATAGAAGGGCAGCAACTTTCCCTTCAAGGGCCCTCTATTACGCTTTCTGTATGCCTCCATTTTCACCAGCAGGTTTTGGGAACAAAGGAGTAGTACTAAAGGAGTGCACGGTGTGAGTTTCAGTAGTTGAGTAACACAAGATTGTGGCTATATATATTGCTGTTCTTAATTGGAATCCGGATAAAGATGAGGATGGTCCCTCGTCTAAAAATCTGGAGGCATAATCTCTTTAAATCCGTATTGGCTCCCTCGTTTATTCCAATTATTACTTAAATGTAACTTTGCTTGCTTTTTTAAATATATGTTGCTATCTTTTTGCTAATAGAATCCATTATATCCTTTTTTTTTACTAATATACACAAATAACGCTTCATTGCCCAATAGCGATCAGTTTGTTTCTTTTAAGTAAAGTTTGGATTCAAAAATTCCTTTTTCACTTTTTTTTTTAACAACTCTTTTATAAGATAATTCCACGTTACTCAACAATCAGTTTCTATCCTAAATCTTATATGTTTTCATTTTTTTTCCAAAATAAATACTTTAAAAACTAAAATATAAAAGAAGTTGATTCACATTTTCTTCTCCAATCTTATTTTGTGGTTTAGTTCAAAGGTATATATAAGTTATCAGATAGGATAGTGATGGTTCTGTTTTTTCAAAAATTGAACCAAACCGAATTATTTTATAAGAATATTTGATTTGGACTACTGATCTTATTTTGAAAAGTTTGGTTCAGCTTAATTTTTTTTTTCTCAAAATAGTTCATTTTTATGTTGTAATTTAATTTTTTTTTATATTTGTGTATGGTTCGACTTTTTTAAAAAACAAACCTGAATCCCTTTGTAAAAAATGGTTCGATTCCACAAAACTTGTTTTTATATTAATGGTTCATTTTTTTTCTCAAAATGGTTCCATTTTTATTATTGGCTTTGATTTTAAAATGGATTAGTTTGAAACGGTTCGGTTGGATTTTTTTTGCACAATCTTATTACCATTAGGAGTGGTGCTATACATCTAGTCAGGCACGAGCTGTGTTAGTTTTGCAGAAATTTATTCTTGATTTCAAAAACTAAAAACTGTTTACGAAAATAGAAATCAAACATACTCTAAATATCGGACGAATTCATTTCTTGAAATAAGTTCACTTGCCTTAACATGAATTAGTTATGGTTGATAGTGATTTATGAGTAGTGAGAATCTAAGACAAAAACTTTACCTATAAAATTCTACCCTACCAAGCTTGAAACGGATCAGATTCTGTCTCTGTGGAACAAAATTTCCTGCGAGGTTAGGCTGCATAGTGCATCTACAGAGCAATTTTACCTTTTCTTTATCTACAAAATATGTTACATATGCATAATATATTTTTTCCTTGTCTCATATTTCTAGCTAGCTGCGTTACATTTGAAAAATGGGATAGGCTTAATGTGGGAGTTTGCGTAAAGGGATTGATACTTCACATTATGCTTGATAGTTCAGATTTCAGAGTAGAGGGATTTATACTCCATCCACTAAACCCAAGCTTTTCTACTATGTATATTTTTCGTGAAGATGCCTTTTGATTATAAATAATTATAATTGTACCATCACCTCAAAATGATACTAGAAGCCTAAGAATTTTAGTTTTCAGTGCAATTAAGAAAATTTGTCTTTTTAAGCACTTTTTAGGTCCACTAATTAACACGACGAATGACCAGATCTAAGGGTAGCAGCAGAAGAAAGCTAAAACCATATCTTCAAAAAGACTGTAGAAAGCAAGATAATAATAGTGGATGATGGATAAGGTTGGTGTCCTTTTCACTACTTTGAAGCCTTCTTTTATAGCACGAGCCAGACTTGCCTTGCAATATATGAAATTTTACTCATATAAAATTAGACTATATTTTATAAAAAAATGATTTAATTTTATAATCTGTTTTAAAAATTATAAATGTTATTTTCAATATTTCCTCTTTACCAATGTTACGTTGGTCTATTAATTCGAATCACTTAAACAAAATATTGAATTAAAGAATGGTGGACGGAAAAAAGAGGTTAGAAAGAGATATATTACTAAAAGTAATTAGTTAGAATTTTTTTTAACAAAAATTAACTATAGGGAAAGTCGGAATTGGATATATATATATATATATATATATATATATATATATATATCATCCTTTTAAACTTTCAATTTATATATTTGTATGTATATCTATCTTTATATAATTTTATTCTTTTATATATTTATCAAACTATTTAAAGACTTTATCTAAATTAATTATATATTATTGTATATATTAATTCTCTTATACACGTAAATAATTTTTCTCTCAATTACTTTTTAATTAATATTTTTAAGCTTGATTTAAATTTAAAAATTTGTACATTATATAAAATAATTTAGTGTACGTTATAAAAATTTATTACTCTTATTCAACACTTCCACGTTGCATTTCATCCCATGGGTCAACCATAGCGAACCCCTATCATATGATAGATTTTAAATTTTATGTTCATCAGTTTTTTTTTTTTATTATTTTCATATATAATGATTTACAATTTTTATAATGGTAATGTAGCTGCAACTGAAATTTAAAATCATCATAATATACAAGCAATTATTGGTGATAATGTTACAGTTAACCTTTTGGTTTAAAACTTTTATTAATAGTTAGAGTTTAATAATAATCGATAGTTAGTTATCGCATCAAAACGAAAAACTAATTTATCTTATATATACATAATATATTCTCTCATAGCTAATTTATTTGGTTTTATAAAACAGATTAGATTGGATCACTTTGGTTTTATAAAACAATTCTTCTAATCCCTCCCAAGCTCAAGTACCTATACAATAAATGTTTGTTAGGTTACCCTTCTCATTTTCCTTTTTCATTCACGTGATTACCCTTCTGGTCACTCTCAAGCTCAAGTACCTATAGGATAAATGTCTGTCAAGGCTATTCTCGTCCGTCATAGACTAGGTTACTGATAGTACGTATTTTATACCCCTTATAAGGTCTTTAGATGGGTAGAATAAACTATAATTTGGAGTTAAAAATCATGTATTAGCTAAGATTTAGAGTTCCAAGGTTAAACTAAGGAAAATACAAATCTAGGCTAAATTATTGATTTTGGCTAACAAAAATATGTCTTGTTTTGCAGGTCAGAGGAGAAATCTGGACGAAGTTAAATTAGCTAGAGGAAGTAATCTAGGCCAGACGAGACCCTCCAGGCTGACTCCGTCCCTGTCAAAAGGAAGTCATCCCAGTAGAGATCGGATGTGTCCTGGTCGGATGAAGCTGACTTCGTGATGTCGACTCTATCATTAGCAATCAAGATATCGACTCATGTAGAGCCAACACCGAAGACCGACTCCGTGCAAAGGTGATATCTGCATGCCGACTCCAGTTCGGATGTCGATTCCAGACCGGAGGCCGACTCTAGACCAGATGTCGACTCCAATATCGGATGTCGAATTCAAAGCAAATGCTGACTCCCATACAGAATCGGATTCATCTCGACATTAGAAGACCGACTCCATTTCAGCAAGATTCAAGCACGTGCATAAAATGTGATTTAGCACATGGTAGTTAGGAAAGTAGTTAGGGTAGTTAATTCAGTTAAATTTGTTATAGTCAGGTGGTTAAATTTGTTATAGTTAGGTGGTTAAATATGTTATTTCAGTTAATATTGTTATAGAGTTAGTTAGGATATATGAATAAATAGGAATACATAGCTAAGTTCAAAGGTTAGTGAAAATTATCGATAAACACGCTCACTACACTTGCATACACTTCCATTTCCATTCCAACATCTTTATTCAATGGTGCTTCAGAGACATTCATTTAGGCTTGAGGGAACGTAGGATAGAGTTTGAGCTAAGTAAAGTTGCTAAAGGGGACTGACCAAGAATCTGGCACACTCTAGAGGGTACGGCCTCTCATGTTCGCTATTCTCCTTTGGTTGAACACTACAACTACTACTGGCGATTGTCGTAGGAAGTTGGCCACCATCTTTTCCATTGAATCCACTTTTGTATCGGTATTTTGTCTAATCAATGAATACATATGTTTCTTTGCACTTGTATATTTGTAATTCCTATAGTTTAATTCCTATAGTTTAATTTGTTCTTGATTTTGTTATGCTTGTGCATGTTAAGAATAGACCATGCTTAGATTAGGATCTGGCTGGAAACTACCTAAGTAATAATATAGATAATCGTTAGATAATCTACGTTAACCACAAGCTTAATCCCTACTAAATCGAGGTCGTGGTTGCACATGCCCTCAGTAGGTAACAAACGAACATTAGGCGGTCGCCTTAGGAAATCGGTTGGCAAGGAAATACTTGCATGCTAGAAATCTGAAAAGAACCATTCTTTGATCCCATTGTACCCGATATCATAAATATACATTAGATAGATATAATTTGTAATTCTTACTTAGCTTGTAAATCTTTACTTTTTGTTAATACTTTAGATAATCTTTATGTTTCTTGTAAATTTACTTGTTAAAAACCCCCCATTTACATTGACTTGCTAGAGTCTACATCCTACATAACCAGTTTAGGAATCTTTACCAGCCTTTCACCTTAGAAAATACAAGAACCACGTGTCCTTGAGAAGAATGACCTAGGTTGACCTTGTGCTACCTTAACATAGGAAAAATCTAGTATTTTGATAGGAGAAGTGACATTCTCAATGCTTATCAGTCACCCTTCTCGTTTTCCTTTACCATTCACATGAGTACCTTTCTAGACCCTCCCAAGCTTAGTTACCCATAGGATAAATGTCCGTCAGGGTCAATCTCGTCTATCACAGACTAGGTCATATATTGATGTTTTCATGTGTTTACACCAATCACAATAATACTATCTTTCTCATGCGTTCTCAACAATCACAACACAACATTCACACAGTCAACATAGTTTAATAGAGAAACAACAAATACAGTCAAACACCAAACGTTCATATAACACAAATAGGGCAGCATAGGTGTGCTTCCATTAGCATGAGCATGCACAATTGGTGTGACTCTGCACGGGCGTGCACAATCTACACAGGCATGCATAGGTTTTACATAGTCGTGCTCGACAGCTTACTACCGAATTCTCTTGGATTCTCACCTAGAGTTTTGGACCTAAAGGGGACCTACAAACCAGAACCATCTCAAACCTGATGAAGCCGACTCCGATTTTGCATGGCCAACTCCGCATATAGGCCTTGCATGCTCACTCCAGTCTGCCGACTCTAGCCCAATTGGAAGCATTCCAACCAGATAAGACTGACTTAGTATCCGCATCTCCAACCTGGATGCCGACTCTTCTAAGGCAGACTCCAGGTGCCGACTCCCATCCGTCCAGATTCGTCTCGCAAGCGAAGACCGACCCCCACTCTAGTAATTCCAACACGTGCCATTTAGGAAAACTGTTAATTAGTTGAAGTTGTTATATTCGTTATGTAGTTAGTTGAGTTTGTTAATTCTGTTATGACAAGATGATTATTTCTATTAGAAGTTAGTTAGGCCGATGCATGTATAAATAAGGGACGTGAAGTTGAGTTCAAGGTTAGCACAAACTTAGCTAGCTACGCGTTCATACAACATATACATCCATTTTCCATTTCAACATCTTTGTTCCATGATGCTTCATAAAGTGCCTAGTCGATCGAGTAGGTGTAGTACCAAAGTCTAGGTAGCGGTCGGTTGCCAAAGAGGACTGACCATGAATTTAGTACACTCTAGTGATTCAACCCCTCAGTACCTGACCAACGTAGGTAGAACACTGCAACTACTGTTGGCGATTGTCGTGGAAGTTGATCCACAATTCATCCACAACATTACACTTTTGTTTTGTATCACGTTCCAGGTTATTCAATGAATGATCAAGATTCTGTTTTTTCTATGTTTGATTTCTGTTAGCATAATCTTTTCTTGCTTAATCATGGTTGTGCATAGTAAGATTAGAACACGTTAGTTTATGGGCCAATCAGAACCACTCTAACAACAAAATAGATAATAATTAGATAATCTACATCAACCAAGTGTGTGATCCCTACCAAACTTGAGGTAGCAATTGTTAAAGTCTCCAGTTAGCAACGGACGAATGTTCAGTGATCATCGTAGGTAATTGGGTTGGTGAGAAATTATTGTCATAGTAAGAATCAGAGTTAAAATCAGTAAGTGATAAATCGGGATAAGTGATAAGATAAGATAAATATATCGTAATTATCTTAATAGTCTTGGTAAACTTAGTAAGCCTAGTAATCATAGGTAGCTATTAATCTTTACTTTCCTTTAGTTGTTGTGGTTAATCTTTACGTTTCTTGTAAATTTACTTTACTTGTTAAAAACCCCCCATTTACATTTACTTGCCAGAGTTTGCATCCTACATAACCAGTTTAGGCATCTTTACCATCCTTTTATGCTAGAAAATACAAGAACTACTTGTCCTTGAAAAGAATGACCTAGGTTGACTATGTGCTACTTTAACATAGGAAAATCTAGTACTTTGATAAAAGAAATGATGACCATTCTTTAGACTATCACCTACTTCTTGAGTTTAGATGTGATAAGGATATGAATAGCACTCAAGAAAACTTCAAATAAGAGCAAGAAGCAAGAGATATTCAAACTCTAAAAGGCCCGGTGACAAGAGAGAGACTAAGGAAGCTACAAGAAAAAGTGCTTCAAAAGATGGATTTGCTTAGAATTTGAAGGACTCAAGCCCAACCCTAAGCTAAGCCTAACCATCTACATTGTATGGCTTGCTCCTTAACACCCTAGAAGCATATGTATTGCATTTGTTCTTCATTTAAAAATCATTTATAATCTTAGCTTAACTCCTAAAGTACATTATGGATTTATTGTGTTTGTTTGGCTAAGTAGATAGCATATGCTTGTACTATTTAAGGATAGACTTGTAACTTGTTTGGATAGCTAGATAGGGTATCCACCAAACAAGGGGTAAGCATGAGGAAGCCTATATAAGGCCCCTCCTTCCTTGTAAACTCAACATCATTTTGGATGAAAGAATAGTATGTTACTTTGTAACTTAGACAGCTAAATCTATGTCTTATTTTATGCAAGAGACTCTAAGTCTTATCAAGATTTCATGGGCTTGTGGCAAATCCCATCTGCTCTTATCTTCCTCATTGAGAGAGAGTGGCGATTTCACACTTCCATTTCTTTCTTAATCCACATTTTTCCATTTCCACAAGCTCTATCTATTTGGAAGGAGTGACAATGCAAAGCTTCAAGGAGATCCTAGGTCATTCCACATCATTGGATATCCTTGTGATTCTTGAGTCTTGGGTTGGTTCTTGCATGAGAGTTTTGCTAAGAAAGTGCTGCAAACCACCATTGATGAGTTGTTGAAGTTCCCGATCCATGACTTGTTAATCCTTGTGTTGTATTTTTGTTTTCTTGAGTTCTTTTAGCATATTATTGCAGTCAAAACTTGTTCTTAACTTTAGTGTTTAAAATTGAAATTGCATGCCTTGCGTGTGAAAAATTTCGCGTGGAAGCCATTAGAGAAAGTGTTGGAAAAAATCTATTGAAAAAAAGTAGTGTTGCATGTTGTTTGTGTTACTTACACACCAAGAAAGAAAAATGTTGTATTGATGAAAAAGAATATTATTGTGGCATAAAAAGTAAATTAAAAAGTGAAAGAAATCCAGTGAAAAATTATAAAATGTGTGAGTAAAGTTTCTTGATTAAAACATGCTAGTAGTATTCTAATGAAAAAGTAATTGTGCTGTTTGATAGTAATCTTGAAAATTGTATAAAATGGTTGTATTGGCTGCATTTATTGGATATTATATTCTAAAATCCTGACATTATCTTGTGTCTAAATCCTTGAGTCTTCGTCTTGTTTAAAATTTCACTTTGAGTTTAGCTATTTCTTGTCCTATATTTTTTTTTTTGCTTGTATTTCCTTAAGAGTCTTTGAGATTTGATGTATTTCACTTGCATCTAAAAGCTTCATAAAAAATTAAGTTTTTTCTACAAACCAAAGATAGAGTAGAGTGATAAAAGGCAAGAAAGTACATTAGAGAAGAATCGTCTAAAGTGAGCAAACACAAGGGTGAGTGTAAACACTTAAATAAAGGTGATGATTATATTTTCTTTCTTGTATCTTTTGTGCATTTTAAGGTTTGTTGGAGGTGGGAGGCTTGTCTGTGAGAAGTGAAAAAGAAATACAAAAGGAAGTAGATATAAAGATGGCAAATTCAAGCTTCAATCTAGAAGATCTTTCTCCTAAGTCAAGATTGATGATGAAGTACATGAAGAAGTTAAAGGAGAAGATTGAAAAGTTTGAAGGAGACATGGAATCTATGAGAATTGATTCACATAGTGTGAATGCCAAGATAAGATCATGGAGTAAAACACAAGAAAAAGAAGAAAAAAATAAAAAAGATATGTTAGTAGTAGTAGTGATGACAATGAAAGCTTTAATGGTAAATCTCATAGAAGAGAAAAACTTGTAAAAAGACATGAACTGACTATTTATGAGCCCAAAAAAAAAATCTCTGGGATCTCATTAAGGGTAAAATCTCACCTTTTATTAGGAGGGTAGTGTTAATGACTACTATAGCTGGGAATTGAAAGTAGCTCAAAAATCTTGATTGCATTAATTGTGAAGATCTAACAAAAGTCAAATTGATAGACTTGCCTTTTAAGGGTTACATCTTAGTTTGGTGGAATGAAATTGTCATGCAGATAAGAGGCATGAGGAAAGCATCCATTGAATCATGGGAGGAGTTGAAACAAGAGATAAGGGAAAGGTTTGTGCCTTTATTATAAACAAGACTTGTTTGTTAAGTTGCAGAAAATGTATACGGTCCTAGAAGTGTGGAGGAGTATTTTAAGGAGATGGAGGTAACTATCATTAGAGCTCGAATTGTTGAGTCTCAAGAAGTCACAATGGCCCGATTTTTTCATGGTTTGAATAGAGATATTCAAGATATTATGGAGTTAGGTGACTATACATGTTTATCTACTATTGTACATCAAGCCTCTAAAGTTGAATTTCAATTGAGGAGGTAGTGAAGGAAATCCTATCCTACCACAAGATCCAACTAGAGGGGTAAGGAAAAAAAGAAGGAGAAAGTCATTAGAAGGGACAAAAGTCCCAAGAAGAGGAGTGCACCCTTTGAAGGTCATCGTGATGAGGTAAGAAAGGTAAATATTCTTAACTCTAACACTCATAAATCAAGTAATATTAAATGCTTCAAGTGTCTAGGGAAAGGCCATATTGCCTTTCATTATCAAAACAAAAGGACAATGATTCTTAAAGAAGATGGTGACATTGATAGTGAAAGTTCCCATGAAAAGACATCAACTCTTGGAAGTGAGGTTACTGTAGTGAAAAAATGTTATTTGAAGGAGACCTTCTAATAGTAAGAAGATTGATGAGTGCATTCATAAAAGATGATCAATCAAAACAGGAAAATATATTTCATTCTAGGTGTATGGTTAAAGGCAAATGTTGTTCTCTCATTATAGATGGAGGAAGTAGTGTGAATGTAGCCAATCTCTAACTAATGAAAAAATATGAGATGCCCACTATTCCCTATCCTTGGGTAAGTACAAGAATAAGATTCTTTATGACGTTGTACCTATGGAAGCCATAAATATCTTGTTAGGAAGATCGTGGCAGTTTGACAGACAAGTTATAGATGATGGTGTGACCAACAAATTTTCCGTTGTCCATAAGGGTAGAAAGGTAATTCTTAAACTCTTAACACATCATGAAGTTATAGAAGATCAACTTAAAATGAAAAAAAGAGAAAAGAAATTGAAAAAGAGAGAAAATTGAAAGGTGAGAAAATTAGAGAAAAAGATAAAAAAAGATAAAGTGATAATATCTTGGTTAGTAGGAGAACTATTAAGAAAGTTCTCTTAAATAAAAAAGGGCCCTTATTACTTTGGCCTACTAATATGTGTCTAGTGTTGAATTCTTCTTTAGAAAATTTTCCTACAGCTTTTGAAAGAATGCTTGAAGAGTTCAAGGACATCTTTCCAAAAGAAATACCCAAAGGATTGTCACCCATTTGATGGATTAAGCATCAAATTGATTTTATGCTTGGTTCTTCGTTGCCTAATTGTCCTACTTACAGGTCCAATCCTAAGGAATTTAAAGTGATACAAAGATATGTCACACAATTACTTGACAAAGGTCTGCTAAAGGAAAGCAAAAGTCTATGTGTTGAGCTTGTAATATTGGTACCTAAGAAAGATGGTACTTGGTATGTGTGTGTATGGACTGTTGGCCTATAAACTCTATTACAATTAGATATAGACACTCAATCCTACACCTTGATGATTTACTTGATGAATTATATGGTGCGTGTATATTTTCCAAAATAGATTTACGAAGTGGATATCATCAAATATATATGAAAGAGGGGGATGAATGAAAAACCGCTTTCAAAACTAAACTTGGATTATATGAATGATTTGTTATGTCATTTGGACTAACTAATGGCCCTAGTACTTTCATGAGGTTGATGAGCCATGTTCTTAGATCTCTAATTGGTAATTATGTGATTGTATATTTTAATGATATACTTGTTTATTCTAACTGTATAGATGATTATATCTTGCATGTATGAATGTGTTGTTATTGCTAAGACAAAAATGCTTATATGTAAGTCTTGAAAAATTCATGTTCTATTATACATCCAAGGTTGTGTTCTTAGGCTATGTAGTTGGCCCTGAGAGAGTCAAAGTAGATTCTGAAAAAGTGAAGGCCATTTAGAATTGGTCAACACCAAAAACAATAGGCGAAGTTAAGTTCATGGGCTAGCTAGTTTTTATATACGTTTTGTCAAAGACTTTAACACCTTAACTTTTCCTTTAAATGAAATAGTAAAAAAGATGTAGGTTTCAAATGGGAGGAAAGTCAAGAGAGAATCTTTCAATCTCTTAAGGAGAGACTAACCAATGGTTCTATTCTAGCTTTACCTAACTTTAATAAGACTTTCAAACTAAAGTGCGAGGCTTCCAATGTGGGAGTAGGAGAAATTTTGTTACAAGAGGGACATCCCATAACATACTTTAGTGAAAAACTTAAAAATTCTCAAATAAATTTCTCTACCTATGATAAATAGATCTATACTCTTGTTTAATGTTTAAGCCTTTCAAGTGTGGCAACACTATTTGTTACATAAAGTGTTTGTGATCCATAATGATCCTGAATCCTTTAAACATCTTAGGAGTCAAAATAATTTAAATAAAAGACACATCAAATGGGTTGAGTTCTTAGAAAAATTCTCATATGTCATAAAACATAAACAGGGAAAAACAAGCATTGTTGTTGATGCTTTGTCTATGAGACGTTCCTTATTATCTATGCTTGAGACTAAACTCATAGGTTTTGAGCACTTGAAAGAATTATACCTTGAGGATAAGTTTTTTAAAGAAATTTATGAGCTTTGTGCTACAGGTGCAAATGGAGGTTTCTACATCCATGAAGGATTTCTCTTTAAGGATAAAAGGTTGTGTGCCTAAAAGTTTTGTGAGAGGACAGTTGGTGAAAAGACTCATGAAGGTGGTCTCATAAGGCAAGGTTTCTACATCAATGAAGGATTTCTCTTTAAAGATAACAAGTTATGCGTGCCTAAAAGTTTTGTGAGAGGACTATTGGTGAAAAGGCTCATGAAAGTGGTCTCATAGGGCACTTCGGGGAATATAAGACTTATAAGACTTTGATTGAACATGTTTTTTGGCCTCATATGAAACATGATATTCATCATATATGTTTTAAATGCCTTATTTGTAAGTTTGCTAAGTCAAAAATTATATCCTATTGTTTTTAAACACCTCTTGTAATGCATACTATGCCTTGGATATATATTTCTATGGATTTTGTATTAGGCTTGCTTAGATCTAAAACTGGAAAAGATTCTATTTTTTTCGTGGTAGATAGGTTTTCTAAAATGGAAAATTGTATACCATGTCATAAAGATGATGATGCTTGTTTTTTCGCCAATATATTTTTTAGACAAGTGGTAAGATTGCATGGTTTGTTAAGGACCATAGCTTCAGATAAGGATTCCAAGTTTCTCAATCACTTACAGAGAACCCTGTGGAGTAAGCTTGGAACTAAGTTTCTCTTATCAACTGCTTGCCATCCTTAGACTGATGGTGAGACTAAGGTTACAAATAGGACCATATCCCAACCGCTTAGGTGTTTTTTCGGTGAGAGTTTTAAAACACAGGAAGAATGGTCACTCTATATTGAGTTTGCCTATAACAGGGTAGTGAACTCCACTACATCCCACACCCCTTTCAAGCTAGTTTATGGTTTTAATCCTTTAAGACCTCTTGATTTATTACCTTTGCTTGATTTAAATGCTATGCTTAACTGTGATGGTATTTCTAAAGCACAATTTGTTAAAGAATTGCATACTAAGGTTCGTTCTCACGTTGAAAGAAAGGTTGAGCAATATGCTGAGAAGGTTAATAAATGAAAAGTTCAAAAAGTTTTTAAAGAAGGTGACTTAGTTTGGGTTCACTCAAGAAAGGAGAGATTTCCTAACTTGAGAAAATCTAAACTACTCCCAAGAGGAGATGGTCCTTTTAAGGTCTTAAAGAAAATAAATAATAATGCCTATATTCTTGATATGCCTCAAACTTATAAAGGAAGTCATACCTTCTATTTCTTGGACTTGTTTTCTTTTTCAAGTAATCTAGACTCGAATTTAAGGTCAAATTCTTTTAAAGAAGGAGAGCCTGATAAGGATATGAATAACACTCAAGAAGACTTAGAAGAAGAGCAAGAGGTAGAGGATAATCAAACTCTAAAAAGCCTGATCACAAGAGGGAGACTAAGGAAGCTACAAGAAGAAATGCTTCTGTCGCGATGGATTCGCGACCTCACGGCGGAGGGCTTTGGAGTCGCCATTGATGTTTTAGTTTAGGAACATCAGGAAACCTTGGACATAGACTAGACTGGATAGGCTTGGTCTTGGGGTAGAGAAATGGTGTTCGGAGGCCGGTTACACAATGAGATGATTGACATCTATCGTGCCCACCACTCGATGGTTACCCTACTAAAAAAACTGACCTTGACAACACTTGCTCTTCTCATGGGGCATTCTTAATGATGAAAAGGTATTGGTGGGCTTCTGAACTGGGATAGTGTGTGTGTGTACAGACTTGATGAAGGGATCACTCCTTCATGCCTACGTATCTGTCCCATAAGAAATCAAAGTCCACGTAGTTCTGTGAGGGGGGATCTGGATGTCTAGTCCAACTCACTGTCGGATCTTAACTAGGTTTCAGCCATTGTTAGGTTCCGGGTCCATCCCGGACCTAATCCGGGACCGAGGATGTCCTGGCCTGAAGGCATAGTGCGATTTCTATTTGGGGTCGGAGGTCTTGGGGTCCACGAATCCATTGGGATAAGCGGAAATGCACCTAGGAAGGGTGATATTTAGAAAGAACCAGGAATAGGGTGGAAATAACTTACCTGGTATCCATTCAAACTCTTAGGTGTCCTCTTCGTGGATTATAAGTACCAAAGTGCTGAATATATCTCTCCTCAATGATAGATAATCTCCTCTCTTCTTCCAATTCTTGGTCCTTTTGCTCGTTCTTTGTTGCCCTTTTTATAGGCGGTTCCAACCTTCCCTTTCCATCGACAATATCTGGGACAATCTTTGCTCATAAATGCAGTGGCGACTTCCCTATACTCATTTAATGTGGCGACACTCTTCCTTCTTCCTTTGGAGCGCCTTTGCATTAATTATGGTGGCGATCGGTCAGAATGTGGTGCTAGGCGTGGCTACCTAAGGATGAAAACTGTCGCTCTTCTTAGCAGGGTCGTCGCCTTGTCGAGCATTCCTCCCTATGTTTTCACTCATCGCTTCATGGCATTTTGTCCCACGTAGAAGCCATGTCCTTGCCTATTTAATGCTTCCTTATTCTTTTCATCTTTCCAGGAGCACATTCGTCTTGTCCTCCTATCAGGTTATGTTCTGTCTCCTATTTCCAGCTTTTCCTTATGTTTGACTTCGTTTCTTAATGTGTTTGCAGCCCCGCTAGCTCTCCACGTCACCCTTTGGGTTATTGGGAGGTCCCACAATCATCGTTGGGATCTTGTCTTATTTGCCTCTTGGGTCAGACCAAGAGTGAATCCATTCATTCTCCAGCCCAACAGATCTTCGCATTGGCTATTACCCACAGTTGCATGTTCTGGGGCCAGTTTGCCTCCTTTATGGGCTTGAATGGACGAAAAATGGGTCCAACAGCTTCAAAAGATAGAGTTGTGTAGAAGCTAAGAGGACTTAGGCCCAGGTCCAAGCCTAAGCCCAAGCCCAAGCCCAACCATCTACATTGTATAGGTTTGCTCCTTAACACCTTAGAAGCATATGGATTGCATTTATTCTTCATTTAGAAATCATTTGTAATCTTAGCTTAGCTTCTAAAGTACATTATGGTTTTATTGTGTTTGTTTGGTTAAGTAGATAACATAAGCTTGTACTAGGCTAAGGATAGCCTTGTAACTTGTTTGGATAGCTAGATATGGTATCCATCTATCCAAATATGGGGTAAGCGTGAGGAAGTCTATATAAGGCCCCCTTCCTTTAAACTCAACATTATTTTGAATGAAAGAATAGTATGCTGCTTTGCAACTTGGAGAGCTAAATCTATGTCTTGTTTTGTACCAGACTTTAATTCTTATCAAGTTTTCACGAGGCTTATGGCGAATCCCGTTTGTTCTTATCTTCCTCATTAAGAAAGAGTGGCGATTTCACATTTCCATTTCTTTTCTAATCCACATTTTTCCTTTCCTTCTTGCTTTTGTGTCCATTTTCACGAGCTCCATCCACTTGGAAGGAGATCCTAGGCCATTTCGCATCAAGATAGTACCACATGACATTAGAGTAATACTAGGAATGCATCATTGGCATCATTCATGTGCATACTTGCTTGTTACTATCTACTATGTATAGTTGCTAATTGTTTGATCAATGTATGTTTGAAGTTTTCTTATAAATAAATATATGTATGCGTGTTCATGTGTGTCCTACTCATGGTATGCATATATCATGAGCTGAATGGGAACTATTTCTCACTCCCCTTTGTTTTCAATGTTTGTGTTTGGGCTTAACACCACTTGTAAGTGATGACAAGCAGGAGCATGAAGGTTGAGCTAGGGCTCCTTAGCTCCTGCTTTCTTTTACTGCTTTCATTTTGTTTTTCTTGTTTCATTTGAGTTACGCTATAATAGGACATGTGACATCGGGGTACCTTATTTTTTGAATTAGGTTATATACTATGATATTAGAAATTGGCCTTTGGAGTACCATTAGAAGCATGCACGTTTATGTTATTTTGAATTCCAAACAAATGATGAGTTTTGAAATCTTGAATTGTGAATCATTTACCACTAATTGTTATTTTTGTAATATTATTATGTATCGAGGTAGAGGGTGTCACACTTAAGACATATGATTGGGGACAAAAACAACTTCTTCAACATGGATAAAAAAGATAAAGTAGTTGTCACTTTTGGTGACAATAGCAAAACCAAGATCAAAGGTATTAGTAAAGTGGGTACACAAAACTCTACACAAGTAGATAATGTCTACTATGTGAAAGGTTTAAAACACAACCTTTTAAGCATCAATCAACTTTGTGAAATTGGATGTGAAGTTGTCTTTCAACCTACATAATGTGTGATTAGAGAAACATTCGTTGAAAATATTTTATTCTCTAGTTGTAGAGATAAAAATCTTTGTAGTGTCCTTCTTAGAAGAATTGTCAAACCAATCATGCTTTATGTCTTCACAAATGACAAATAGACCAAGCATAAAGGGGTAGGACACCTAAACATGAAAAGCATTTCAAAATTGTAAAAATTGGATCTTGGATAATGGATTAGAAAACCATGGTTTGTGAAAAGGGGATTAGAAGAAAACAAATTGAGTCTAATTTTCATTCTAACAATATAGTGTTAACTACGAAACAAAGTCACTAAGTCTAAGGGAAAAGAGATATGAATTTGTGATAGTGAATGACTACGTAAGATTTACATGAGTTTTATTCTTAACCACAAAAAATTATTGTTTTGAAGCCTTCTAATCTAAAGCTTCTACAAGAAGGTTCAAAATGAAAAGTCTTCTAACATTGCTTCTGTAAATCAAATTCTAGCATTTCCCCAAATGGTTTTTAGCATGTGCCATGTTCTTATGACTTAGTAGTCATGTATACTATGTTAAAGGAAAGTGTCCAAGTTGATAACTTAAATTGTTCAAAGTGTCCATGGAGTAAGATTGGTATGGTCTGAATGATTGAGAGTCTATTGAGTGATTGTGATTGTTTTTGAGTTGTGAATTTCCTTGTATCTATATATTAATGATTTATTGTGTGGAAATGCTTTTAAAATTTCTAGAAGTGTTGGACCATTCCTTTTGTAAGCTTACCTTTGAAATTTTTCACATGTGGATGTGATTGTGATGATCTCAAACATCGTGTTCATGAAGAGTAGATGTTGAGGCCACCACAGACCAGGAGTACTTCACACATGCCCTAAGGACGGGTGCATGTAGGCCCCTTTTGCATTGATTTTCAAGAGACAGCCATAGGCAACAATGGAGCTTGAAGGATCGACAAAAAATCCAAATGGTTTATTATAGAAGAGAGCTCATGATTTCTTATGCACTAACTATCATTGCCTTGTTCCTTAACTATCTACATGTCCCTTCAACTTTGGTTGCCTATCTAGGTAATGTGGAGAGAGCTTGACCCTACCATGTGAGGTTAGATTACTAGTGACAACTATTGACATCTGTCTCAACCAAGATCTCGCCCATGCCATTGTGTTGCTCCTGCTGATTATATCTAGATGATGTACCACTTACTACTCCTCCTCAATAGTGGTAGTGCGTAGTAGTGTTGACCAATTGAGGGTGCATGTGCAAGTACCCCTCCCTTTTCCTTATTGTAATTATGTTATATTTTTCTTTAGTCCTTGTATTTGGTACTCCAATCCCGTGTTACCGCATTTTTAATAAATGAGATGTAAGTGTGATAAGTTATAAATGATTACATTGATTACTTGAACTCTAACTTTATGTTACTTGAGTATTCATTTCTTTAATTTGATGAATTATCAACTTTGTGATGGTGAAAAATTTATATCTATTTTCATAAAGGCTTTATCGAAGAGTTTCCTAAATAATTTAACTTTCATATATATGTGTTTTCCTATCGTAATGGCAGCAGATGTGTTTTTCTACTGTAATGGCAGCAGATCATTACATTATGAATGAATACTTTTCCACAAAAATAACATTATTTTATATAAATAAGGTTTATATAATATGCGTTGTGTACTTGTCACTCATGATTTATACCTGGTACAATTATATTTTTAAACTTTTATAAAACATATAACTGTCCTCGTCAATTAGCTATCGATTCTTGTAATTATTTTTATGTATTCAAGAAATTCAATTGCGTTTCTTGGAGGCACCTGATTTCGAATATGTTCTCGAAAGATATGGAACAATTATATATATATAAAAATATTTTTTTTAGGTGTTTAAGTCTTAGCATCGATGCATGTGCCATGAACTTCTCACAATAGTAACTACCTACCTTTTAGGCGTGATCGATCTCCAACCATTTTTTAGAATAATAATGTATGCTTGATTGCAACAGAGGTGCATGCAGGTTGGATGTGCTCGTGAGTTAAGAGGCATCTAATTGGTGTACATGCATGGGACCAAGCTTTATTGGTTTCACCTTATAATTTCGTGTTTGTGTCTATAAACTATTGCATTTTCTCCACTTTAGTATGATGGGGCAAGCAACGGTTGAGAAGAGAAAAATGGTCGTGCCCACCTGGCTTTTGCATGGGACAAGAGACAAGAATTTTAAAGTTATTTGTTTAGAATTCAAGGATAAGATACTCCAACTGACTGTCTAGTCGTACATCGCACAAATTCAAGTTGGTTATTGCTTGGATTCCTGCTTTCTCTTTTGCTTACTAGGATAATTTTTTAGCTTTCCACTTCTCATAAATATCAATTATGTCTATATTAATAGAACGACATTGACCGGCTTTTATTTTGACTGAGTATAGGTGAATGTAAACTCCCTGACATTCCATTCAAATTAGCATCTATATAAACCCATCTAATTTGATAAAAATCGATTCAAAAAATTAAAAATTGAACAAATTAAATAAAAAATCACAATTTTTGATTTTATTTTAAAAATCATTCAAATCAATTTTAAATTCAAATTATACAAACGTACAAATTTTTATTTATAAGTTTATGATATTTTCCATGTTTATATTTTTATTTTTTAAGTATTTGTAATATTATCACATAATTTATATTTACTTATAAAAATATATTTAATTCGAAATAATTTTTAGTATATAAAAAAAATTTCACCGAATATAGTAGAATTATCTTTTATAGAAACTATGTGTACTCTTAATCTTAAAAAAGAAACTATATAAGTACTTTACAATATATAAATACAAGTATTAAGATGTGCAAGTTTATCTTATCAAATTAATAGCTGATTCACATGATTTATTTTCATGTTTTTCTCTTCAATTTCAAAACTCTCATTCAAATTATTCTTTTTTAAGGTGTGATTTCATTTTATATATATATATCGTTTTATATTAAAGAGTAAAGTAAGTAATAAAATTGTAACACCGTTGATCTCACATATACATAATAAATCATGAATAGATTAGAATATCAATGATTAATTTATTATATGATTTAGATTATTTATTTTAGTTATATTTACTGCAGAGAAGTTATATATATATATATATATAATTATTTTTTTAATTTAATAGTTTTAATAAGTAATTCATATTTAATCATTAAATTAAAAAAAATGAATGGTGAGGTAGTTCTTTTAAAGTTACTTTTAAAGTATATTGATAAATCAAATTATTTCAATAATAACTTAAAAAAAGTTATTCCTTGTCAAGATCCTTTATTTTCTTTTAATATAATATTTTTAACAAGTATCTTACATTTGATCTTTAGATTAAGAGAAAGTAAAAAGTGAGGTTAGAGAATAATTTTAAAGAGTAACTTGATGAATCATTTCTTTTTCTCTATATATATAAGCTTCATTATACTTTTAGTCTCCTTAGTTTTAGTGCATGGACAATTTTGACTCTCATAATTTTAATTGTTCGATTTTATTCCACATATTAAAAAAATAAAAAATTTTATTTCTTATAGTTTTATTTTTTATTTTGCTCTACACATTTAAAAAATAGTATATTTAGTTTTATTATTAAATTTTTAATAGACATATGACACAACAAAGTTAGTAAATTATATATTTTTTAAAATTAAATAATTAATGATAGATATATATTTGATGTGACATTAATTATTTAATTTTTTATAAATTAAATTATTTAATACGTGAACTAAAATTAAATAATTTAAACTACAAAACTAAAATTATATATTTTTAAAATATGTGGACAAAATAGAACAATTAAAAGTATAAAAACTAAAATTGTTCACGCCATAATCTAAAAGTAACAAGAATACAATTAAACCCCGCCCAACACACATAAATACACCTACAATACAGTAAATTGGTTTATTTAGATAATTATGTTTTTTTTTTTTTACCTGTCCTTTGCATGCTATCTCACACACATATAAATACACGTACAATACAGTAAAATTGGTTTGTTTAGATAATTATGTATTTTTTTTACCTGTCCTTTGCATGCTTTCTCAATTCATACAGTGATAAGTTTCCTCATTTTATAATGCATGTTTTGTAAGCTTTTATGTTAGTTTATTTAATGATTTTCTCTTTAATTAATAATGTTTCCAATTTAATACATATTTAGTTTCTTTAATTTTTTCAATCAACACTCAAATTTCTTCAACCAACACCAAATATAATGAGATTATACATACCATTAAAAAAATATTCCATATTTTTTTGAGAATTTTCAAAATTAAAAATTTCAAAGCCTGTATTTTAATGTTGTAATTTATATTTTTCCAATAAAATAATATTTTATTAATTAAATTAATTGTTTTTTGAATATTTCCATATTTATATTTTTTAACTTTTACTTATATTTATAAAGATTCGTGAATATATAAGATACTAAATGCGACTACAATTATCATTATAAAGACTTCAAAAACCATAATTTATAACCACAATTATGAATGGGCCACATTTTAAAATCATACACCCTATCTCAATTTAATTTGCTTTTGTTGATCTTTTCATCATAAGAAATTTAGAAATATATGTTCATTTCAGTTATTCACGGGTTTACTATATGCAGGCCAGATCTTGCTTGGACTTTACGTTTGGGAAGGCTTCTGACCTTTATGCTGCTTTCCCTTTGTATAAAGTGCCAAAGAATCCATGACCAAAAAGAAAAAAATAAGGTGAGAGAATCTAATCCTAGAATAAAAAGTGAAATAGCTTTATATTTTACTAGCATATCAATCTACTTTCTCCCACCTGTGTTAACAAAAAAAATAATAGTAACAATACCACGGTTATAGTGCCAATAATTTTGAAATGTTATTATCTTTTGAATTATTTCAACTATATACATTACTAGAGATCAACTCTTATTCTTTTTATTTACACAGGATTATCTTTATAAAAACGATGTTATTGTTTTACTATTGTATAAAAATGATGTTATTATTTCAACTAAATACATTATTGTTTCACTTTGTTTTTTTAAAAAACAAATTATATAAATATTGAAAAATAATGACAATTAATAACCAATTTGATAATTTCATTCACACCATAATTTGTAAACTAATATTTTAATGATGCATGACTTTTTAAGTAATTAATAATATGTATGTTTGGTTACCGATAATATATGGTTTATCATATTATGTGTGTTAACCAAATTATACATGGTTAATTGAACATTCCAACCATTTATGTCATCAACTAATTGTTAGAAATCTAAATCAATTTAATTTTGCATAAGAATTTAATTATAAATTATTTTTTATTAATTTTGTTTCATAAAAAAAACTTGTAGATTCTTTTTCTTGATTCTTTTTCTTGTTGTATTACTAAACATATTCATAATACATCATATTGATCCCAACGTCAATAATAATAGACACAACTTCAACAAATAATATTTCACATGTCATAAAATGAGTCTCAAAAAATCTCATAAACATTGCATCGCAAAAGTTGGTTTGACATAATATAAATTTTGAAAACTAAATTGTGTGCTAACAAATAAACCTACTCAAATAATAATAGGAGTACGACTAGAAAAAGTAACAAAGTACATAAACATAATATAAATCCTAGACCATAAGAATGTTACAACTATTGACAATGTCTGGGTCAAAAAGATGTGGATGAAGCACCATCATGAAGCTCAAGAATTCTAATTTGAAACCATTTACTTATATAATTTTCTAACGAATCACCAATTTAGTCTTAGAAGGCAGTTAAATTAATCTCTAAAGTTAATTGGTAATGAATAATCAAATTGGTGCCTAAAATAAATAAAATAGCAAATGGTCCTTAGAAATATATATTATTAATCAATGTAGTCAATGAAATTGTAATCATAAGTCTAATTGGTTCCTCAAATTAAAAGGGATTAGTAGTACTTTTGCCTCCTAACTTTTAAAATTTTGTAATTTTTTTACGCATTTTGACCCTAAGCTTATATAATTTCACAATTTGTGTGTCATATTTTCAAATTTTCACACATTTTATCTCTAAAATACAATCAAGTCTTTCAAAATGGTAAAAATATTAGAGTTAAGATTTGAATCTTTAACTCCTTCCTTCTCACCAACTACTAAAGTCACTAAGTCATTTAGTTTGTTTACTTTTATTATATATATATTATGTTTTATATATAAATCAAACACGTGAAATGACTTATTGGATTTAGTGGCTCTGGATAAATATATAATTTACAGTTTTTTATAATTAAAATAAAAAATATAATAAATAAATTTATCATATTAACTTTTAATATTTATCATACAATAAATATAAAATTACATTTGACAAACAAAAAATGTAATTAACAAATGTAGTAACAATAAATATAATATATGTTTTATATATAAATTAAACAAGTCAAATAATTTATTGGTTTTAGTATTTTTGGAGGAGGAAAAGATCAAGTTTCAAATTCTAGCTCTATCCGACACTTTCACTATATTTTAAAGGTTTTAATTGTTTTGAGTAAAATGCACAAAAATTTTTAAGTAAAATAAAAAATTTGTAAAATAATATAATTTTAGGATAAAATGTATGAAAAAATAATTAGGGGCACAATTTATAAAATTTTAAAGTTAGGGGAAAAGTGTAATTAATTTTTTATTTTATTTATGGGATCAATTTAACTAGTTATTAAAATTTAAGGAGTAAATTTATTGATAATTTGTAATTTAATGGATTATTTTGTATTTTATTTATTTCAAGAATCAATTCGATTGTATATTGCAATTTCAAGGACTAAATTGGTGATTTAGAATGTGTGGAAATTTAAAAATAGGAGACAATTTGTGAAATTATATATGTTGTGGTTAAAATGAGAAGAAAAAAAAACTTGGGGAGCAATTTGTGAAATTTTAAAGTTAAGAGGCAAAAAGTGTAATTAAGATTTTAAATTTTAGGGACCAATTGGATTAGTCATTACAATTTTAAAGACTAAATTAATTAATAATTTATAATTTTGTAGATTATTTTGTCATTTTATTTATTTCAATACTCAATTTCACTGTTTATTACAATTTCAGATACTAAATTGATAGTAATGTATAGTTTCAATGACCATTTTGACATTTTATTAATTTTAAAAACTAATTTGACCAATCATTACAATCTTATTTTAAAAATTAAATAATATATTAAAAATAAAAATTAAGTAAATAACTAATTAAAAGTAAAAATATTATTTAACTTTATATAAAAAAAAATATTTTAAAAAATATTACATTTAACTATGAATTTAATCTTTATATACTGTTAGTGTAAAAATTATACTCTAAATTAAAAATCATCATGAGTAATGTTTTGAAAATCAAACTGGTCATTGAACCATTGATAACACTTATTCAAAGTTTAATTGTGATTAAATTGACAATAATTAAATAATATATTCTAAAACTTTAATATAATATATTATGCAATATTAAGAAAATAACATAATATTCATTTCATTACATTAAAAATAAAAATTAAACATTACTTATAAAGTATATGTGTTGAAAGATTTTTTACTATATAATTATACATATTAAGATTCAAATATTATATATATCAAAACTAATAATTATATTATATTTTTTTATATTGGTACAATTTTTTATTTTTAAAATTTCTTTAATATACAAAAAAGTTTTTATATAGTTTATTACTCAAAGTTTCTCTTTCTTTGCCCTAAACTCAAAGAATTAGTCTCACGTATATTTACTCAAAGTTATAATTAGGTTAATAAAAAAAAGCTTGACAATGAAGCTTATGCAAATCTCTTATCTTTCTTTGTTTATTTTTAAGGGGAAATATTAGTCCCACATAGATGGTGCAAGTGTGTTGCACTAGTACCTCAAATATAAAATGTTTGCTTCATCATATTGGTAACTACAAGTCCTACATTAGTAGTGCAAGTATGTTGCACTACTAACTCAAATATATTTGTTTCATCACATTGACGCTATAATTTTGACATTGAGGGGTGTAAGTATGTTGTATTGCTACCTCAAATATTAAATGTTTGCTTCATCACATCGAAAACTACAAATCTCATATAGATGATGTAAGTATATTGCACTATTATCTCAAATACAAAATATTTGCTTCATCAAATTGATACTATAAGTCCTACATTGATAAGTAGAATATGTTGTATTGTTGCCTCGAATATAAAACATTTGGTCTTAGAACACTTCTAGCATAAAGTACTTATATAGACGAGGGTACACTCATAAAGCAGTAATTTGACCAATAGCAATAGATTTTTTTTTGACAATTAATAACAAGTTTTATAACTTGTTTATTTTGCAAAACATTCCTAAACATATTTTATTGCTAATAAGTACTGCACTTATAATAACTATAAAAAATAAAATAACTATTATAAATAATAACACTAAATTAATAGTAATTGATATTAAAATATTTAAAAATTACAAAATAAATTTTATACTTAATATGATAATCTTCAAGAAAAAATGTAAAGTTAATAAAAATAACATTAAAAATATTATAAACAATACTAATAAATAAAATTATACTATCATAATCATAAGTTAGACATAATAGTATAACATTTAAAAAATCATAAAAATATTTAAAATAATAATAAGTTCTAAAATAATATAAATATTACAATCATAAGTAATAAATAATAGTAAAACATTTATTTAAAAAATCATTAAAATGTTTAAAATAATGATAAGAGCGGACACATTAATATTGCAATCTTCAATCAAATGTAAAGTTAATAAAAATAACATTAAAAATATTATAAACAATATTTATAAAATATAAAAATATAAAAATAATACTAAAATAACATCATTCTTAAGAAACACAAATTATTACAACAATAATTACAGTCTACAATGTAAAATAGAAGGAAAATAATATTGTTGAAAAAATAAATAATTTTCAGTTTATTAAATTTTTTGTTTAAATAAAAATAAAAATATAATGTACTTAGAAATTACAAAATCAAATTGAATGCAAAATATCAAAACATTTATTACACCTATCATATCATTGCACTTGATCATGGTTTATTCTCTTTATTTTTTTTATGGCACGAATCCTTATTTATGATAAGGTACAATAACATTCATTTACTATTGACCACGTGGGAACAACCATATTATATTGTCATTAGCTTCAAATTATCTAAGTTGTAAAAATCTACCGTACTACAAAACTCTTTATACTTTTCATCACTTACTCTCTTAATGTTATAAGAATAAATTCTTGATTATATACAATCACATTTATTTATATTTAAACCACGTTTGAAATACAATTAACTATAAATATACTTATGAATAACTATATAAAATGATTACATTTTCATGGTGCTTTTTACTTCTAAAAATGGTATATGAATAGAATATTGACCCTCATTCATTCATCTCCTTAATTTCTCAATTATCCCCTTATTAGGTCCATTTAGTCATATTCATATATGCAAATAACTACATAAAATTGTCAATGTTTGAATCATGGTCCAGTTAAAACTTATCATATGATGATCATTTTATACTTTTCATTGCTTCATCTTTAAATGAAACAAGTATAGATTAAGATGGTATACAATTTAACTTAATGTGAAACAAATTAACCATAATTATACTTGTGAATAACCATATAAAATGATCATAAATTCCTATAGTGGTTGTTTTACTTGTAGAAAAATAATATATGAATAGAATGTTGACTCTCATCCTTTCATCTTTCTAGTTAACAATTAACCATTTGTTAGGAATATTTAATCATACCAATACATTTAATTTGGATTGTTGTCTAGTTGTGAAAACCTACCATATGATAACCATTTTATGTTTTTCATCATTTTATCTCCTAATGCTAGTAGCATAGATTCATGCTTATATATAATCACTTTGTTGACACTTATTGATTGTCATAAGTAATTAACTACGCATGTAAGTATGGTTAATTAAATATAATTAGAGTGTTAATTATCGTACCATTCAGTTTTTATACCCAGTGACCACCTAACAAACTTGGTAAGTAATGTGTGTAAATATGGTTAATGTTGTGTTATAAATGTTTTTAAGTAAATAATGTATTGATAATAATTATCAATAAGTTAATATTAACCACTTTTAAGGTACATTTAACTTCTATTACACATTTCAATAATTACATATAAATTTAGTGGCATATTTTCTCCCCATCCAATTTGTATAGTTTCTATTGTTACAGCATAATTTTCCCAACATTCTCAATAAAACCAGCAAGGCTCAAAAGAAACCCAGTAAAAAAATCATGCATTATTGTTAGAAAAAATGAAGATGACTTTTTCATAGCTCAAAATCTATCAATTTTGTTTACCAACTTTATTTACACCTATGGTTGTTAAACCAATCACACAAAATATAGTCAACCATCCTCCACTTGTACCAGAGTAACAAGTTTCAACTCTCATAAAATTGTAACAAACATTTAATTACACACATGGACACCATCGTTATCATAACAATAAGATATTGTCCAATAATTAAGATTGTTTGAAACATCATTACCATGATCATCACACTTTATTGCATACAATTGAACATATGTATTTATACAACTCTCATAACAAATAGAATCTATTAACCCTCCACTAAAAAAATTAATCACTTGTACTAACAGAGTTCTCATCTACAAATTACTTGATTAACCATTCACTTAATAGAGTTAACCTCTTTTACTAATAAAGTTACCCACTTTGAATGATTCTATAATAGGAACACTACTTAATTTAATCCTATAAGAACCTTACATATTTAGTGTTTCTAACAAGATACAAGTTGTTTTAGTTTGCAAAAAAGAAACACATCATAAAAACTTAAGCTATCAAATCCAATAACAGTGAAAGATAAAAATGTTATGAACCCAAAATAACATTTAGATCTATACCTTAGTTAGATCCTTTAGGAAGCAATGAAAACATAATGAGATTGCTTAGTTGTCCATATTTACCTTTGGTGATTTTTGGGTCTTGACATTTGTACCTTCTATCAAGTTCAATATGAACAAGTCTTTCCTAGCTTTTCTATCAATATGGCTCAAGCTCCCCCAAATGACACCAAAGTGTTGTCTTTCACTATACCCAGTACTCATTCCTTTATGCAAGCTCAGCCTGCACTTGTAATACAAATCTATTGAACAATCAACCAAACTAATTGCATAATCTCAAATGCAATATACATCTAGTAATAGGACGGATTCTACATTATTACAACCAAACTGATAACACCATTTAAAATTTTATGCAATTCAAATGTCATACTTAAAATACAATAATAAACCTGAATCACTATATAATTAAAACACATCTTTTTGATAAATTTTAAGTTCAAATCAGTCTAGTTTGACATACCTAATCATAAGCATATATTGGAAGAAAAAGATATAGAGAAATGTAAAGTTAGGTTAACATACTGTCAAGGACCATACATATTTTGAGATTGTTGAAGGATAAAGCAAAATGTGCTTTCATATACAGAGAATAATGAAACGGATCCAACACCATGATCACACAAAAGGTGAATCCAAAAATGCAAACAATACTACCACATAACTAGCAGTGCTTAAAACCCCATATTTTGATGGTCATTGGTGCCATTGTAGCGATCAAAGGTTTTAGGTGCCATTGTGGTCACCTTTCTCCTAAGTATTACAATTGAACAAATGTGAATATTTTGTAAATTCATCCCATCCATCTTTTTATATGAAGACTATTATGCAAAACCAATTTAAAATCAATTTCAAGTATCCGATAAATAATCTTAGCCATTAAATATTTTAATAATATATCTAATGATAAATAGTTATGGTACACCAATATACCACATATCTACGTACTTTACCTTATATGCTTTTGTGGTCTCATCTTATAAAAAAAGCATTAATAATGAAACAAGTAAAGGAGATGTTAAATGATCAGTATAAAGATTTTTTTTAAAAAAACTGGTTAAACATATAAATTGTCAATTTTTATTGGTGTTATTTTAGAATAGTTTTATGAATTATTTGGACCGATGTTAGATCAATTCATGGTGGTTGAATTGAGCAGTCTTAATAACTATGAAATGAATTTTAAATTAGTTTTTAAAGTCAATATACTTATCACAAATGGTAATTTGTTATTGAATCACAGTATAAAACATATGTATAGAGTTATATTGCATTGTAGTTCAATTTTTAGGCTTAATTGTATTTTTAGTTCCATAGGTATCAAATATGTGCAATTTTGGTCCCCAAGTTCTAATTTCACAAATTAGGTCCTCTAAGTATCATTTAATTTACAAAAAATGATGGATGACTGACAAAAAGACTTGATTGTAAATTAAGGGATACTTGAGGTACCCAATTTGTATAATTAGAACTTGAGATACCAAAATCGCACAAATGCGCTACTTGATATACTAAAAGTACAAATAAGCATGACATAAGCATTTTAAGAGATTTTGTAAAAAAAATTGACCGATGATTGATAGAAGGAATTGATTGTAAATTAAAGGATACTTGGGGACCCAATTTGTGCAATTAAAACCTAAGAAACCAAATTCGTACATATGCAATACTTGAGAAACTAAAAGTGAAATTAAGTATGACATCAACATTTTAAGAGAAAAGAAAATGACAAATGACTGACAAAAGAACATGATTGTAAATTAAAGAATACTTAGAAAATCCAATTTAAACAATTAGAATTTAGGAAGCAAAACCTCACATATGATAACTAGGTGACTAAAAATATAATTAAACCAATTCTTTAAATACACGAATATAAAAAAAAATTACAATTAAATGCACGATCAAAGCCATATATAACATATATGAATAATTCAAAATCTTTCTACAAAATATTCCTACTAATTCTTCAACAAAGAAAGTATTTTCAAGACATTAAATTTTTTTTTATTTAATACTTTTTATATAAAATATTAGAAAGATTTAAAAAAAGGATTGTTGGAAGATATAACCTCAGTGTGCTGTTAATTAATTGCAGTATACATTATAACAATGGAAGAAATTAGGTGTCAATCACTAGGTTTAAAGAATTTGTAAATAAATTTCAAAGAATTAGTTGAGTGATGTGAGAGAAGATCTCGTATTAGATGAGCGACGTGTTTGAGTTTCAAATGTTCCTTTGAAGTAAAATAAATGTAAATTCCCTATTAAAAAATTTAGCTTAAATATTCTATTTATCTTAAACTGATACATCATCTTATTATCCTAAAATTGTGTAAAAAGAAAAATATTTGTAAATGAGAATAGTAGTTTTCTTTTTTTTAAGAATTTTTTATTTCATATCCAGAAATATTTTCTTCTTTTCACCAACCGATCAAGAAACTAGTGATTCGGCCTAACAAGGAAGGGGCAGAGATTTGCTTAAGCTTGTTGCCAAGAGTGTCAATGATTGAAGAATATATGAACACGATTGCCCCACTCCACCTGTATAGCTTAACGATATATCGTACATTATTATTGAAGATTTATTGTGTTGTTTTATTTTTTAAAAGATTCTTGAATGAGATTGATTTAACTTATTTTATGAGAAAAAAAAACACTAGTTTAGAATATTCCTCAAACCTCTCCGAATATTATTTATTAAAATATATAGCGCACGATTCTCGAGTTTCATTCCTCCCAAATTCATTTTCGTTGGATTTGTATTGACTAGAAATTATATAAGGTCATTCTCATACTGATGCTAATGTTATATAGGCATAGGGGCTAAGGTGTTGAATATAAGACTTATTTTAAAAAAAATCAAAATCAGAAACTCATTTAAAATGAAAAAATATCTTTATTGTTTTAATTGCTTAATATTCGCACAAGCATATAATATAAATATGTTAAGTTTATCATTATCAACCATACTCTTTCTTTATTCTTTATAAAAGAAGTTTAAGATCTGACTTAGAGATTGGTCAGAATTGAAGTACTTTAAGATCTAACTTAAAAAAAACAGAAAGAAGGAATAAATAAAAATTTTCTATAAATTAAAATTAATTTATGCGTTTCATTTTTATATAATTTCTCTAGAGCCAACTACTAGAAATTTATATATTTCGTACAGATTTTTCTACAAATTTTACTTAAAAATTCACAGAAAAGATATTTCCTGCATAATTTTTTACGATTTCAAATCTGCAAAAAATTATTTGATGGATAATTTGTTTTTGCAAATTATAAAATCGACATAAATTTGACCGATATATTTTGCAGAAAATTAATTAATATTCATAGGATTTTTTTCCTAAAATTTAAGGTTAATTAACGATTTTTTTTCTAGAATTTATTGTGAAGAAATTCACAGGAACATGCGAAAATTTTTGCACGAAAATTTGCAAGTATATTTGCTAGGAATTTTAAAATCCACGGGTAATTTTCCAACGCAGTGTGATTCCACAAGAATTTTGGTAGATATTTTTTGTGAATTAAAAGAATATCTATTTATTTTAATATAGTTTTTAATTTAAAAATATTGATATAAATTAATTTTTATTATTTTATTTTATAGAATTAAAAAATGTTATCTAATTTATAAAATATTAGTAAAATTATTTTTGAAATATAACTATGTCATTAAATCCTTGCATGTATGGAAGGTAATTGTCTAAACTAAGCCTTTCGCTCTAAAAAGTTTGTCTGCTTGAAAAATCTAAAAGTTAATAGAAAAGAATATGGAATAGTATAAGTGCTTGGAGAAAATATAATGCTTAGTCACACTCATAAGTAATTTTCTTTGTTTTTTTTAAGATGATAAATAATTTTTTGGATCAAATAGATATTTAAAATAGGGATCACGATGTATTACATATCATTTTATTATATTATATTTTTGAAAATAATAGAATAAAATAAATATGTTTTTTAATTTTTTACTCTTCTTCTTTATTTTTTAAACTATAATGATGTCCAAATAAATATAAATATATGAAATTATGTAAAAATGTAAAATTATTTATTTTATAAATCATTCTACAAACTAATAAACGTAAACATTTTTTATAGGTAAATGACTATTATTAATAAAACAAAGAAGCTTGTTGTGGTGAATCACAAGTTATGACCAAGCTAAAAAATTTTTTTTTCATCTTAAAAATCTTATACAAAATTTGTATATATTACAAGGCTTTCATATAAAGTAAATGATTCAATGACCATTCATATAAAAATAAGAGAAAACTTTTCACTTTTACATTTAACTCCAACAAAGATCCAAATTTTATTAAGTATAATACATCACACAACATCCACCAAGTCTTTTTGACATTTTTTTTATTAGACCAAGCCAAGATACAAAGTAACAAAGTTGTTCACATGTAACCAAGCAATCATAGGAATGATGCCCCTTATAAAAAATATATAATGACAAAAGCCCATGTGATTGCCTTAAAAAACATTAAATATCCCATAAAATCTATATAAGGCACAAAAAGCTACAGAACTTTAGAAAGCTAGTTAAAATAGAAAGATTATAGCCCAAGAAAAAAGCAAATAGTTAAGCCAAAACACAATTAACTTAAAATACCATACCACATTCCCTAATCCATATTCTTTACATGAGCTTTTGGAGTGTAATAGAACAAAATTATCAAGTTAAAGAAACATGTGAGCAAAAGAAAGGAAAAAGAATAAGATGAAAAGCAATTGTTCAAGCATGTTGACAATAAAATTTCTAATCAATCATAGGATACTATCCTTTACTTAAAACAAGTAATCATTACTTAACCATATGTGGAGAAATATTTCAAATTCTAATTCTATGAGAAGTCCAAAAATATCATTTAAGTTTTAATTTTTAAGCAACAACCAGTTTCAACTATAAATCACATAAAATATAGACTTGCAAGAGATACTCTATTTTTCCAATAAACCACATTAGAAATAAAACAAAAATCAAGTAAGTTGATAAGTATTAAAATTTATAAATTCATAAAAAGAAGTCAAATTTCCAAACTAGTTGTTAGCCCTATTTAAAGGTTCAATAGTTCAAGTAAAAAGTAAAACCTCCAAGGAAAAACCCCATTCCTCACTAAGGATCCGAGTGGATCATGTCCTGTGAGCCATGTCCTACATTATAATAAAAGAAAACAAAGAACAAATTGTCAGTCAAATTCTACATGTAGATTATAAAGAAATTACAACCAACCACACAAATGAAATACATTAAGGCTACACAGCTCTTTCAGAAAACTAAAGTGAGATATCAAATATCATCCTATCTAGTAGGATCACTATCTTCATCATAATGATCATCTTCATTTTCATTACTATGTTGAGGAGATGAAGGTGGATGAGAAGAAGAAGAGCCAAGAAATCTCAACTGTTGTACTAAAGTATGCACTTCTTTTCTAGTTGCAGTTAACTAGTCTTATTTCTAACTTCTCTTACTCTTGTCTTTGCAATGATTGATTTAATATTTGAATTTGACTCCTTAGAACATCAACATCCCTTAAGCTAGTAGAAGACCTTGATGATTGACTTAAAGACATAATCAATGTTCTTTCTACAAATCCACGTTCAGAGGTCCTTCCTTTTTTTTTTCCAATTGTATTTACCCATATATCAAAATCAAAAGGCATGTGATCTATGAATGGTTGATTGTTTGCTCCATCTTTTCCTAATGAAAATATTGAGTTTTGAGAAGATAATTCATAATTTCTTTTTTCAAACTTGTCCTACATCATAAAAAATTCAATCAGGAGAAAAATATTAGAGAAACATAATAGAATGACTACCTACCTTATGAAATCAAACTACTTTGTGATTTTACAAAATTTTCTTAGCAATCATTATATACTACCACAAATCAAATATCTACTCACATGGGATTAAATAAAACATAGTGATTTGTTCCTTGCACATTTATCAACAACTCAACATAATAATGACGCATTGAGCAATTAACAAATAGTAGTTTGCAATTTCCTTACTCATACAAGACTATCCCGCCATAACATGTTGATAATCACTCTTTTACATCATAACCATATCAACAAAGAATTTTTTTTACCCCTTTGGATTATCAAACATGAACAATATTAGTATAAAAAATGAAGGAAAATCTAAAACCATGTTGATAAGGAATATATAAGAAATGGGCCAGCAGGGTAGAATTGATTGTTGGGGTGAATGGATAATCTTCCTTCTAAGTTCTTATTCTTGATGATTAAGAAACTTTAAGCAAGCAAACAGATTTATGTCAAAGAATGTCTGCCTTTTAAGTTCTTAGTCTTGGTGATTAAGAAACTTTATACAAGCAAACATATTTATGTCAAAGAATGTTTGCCTTCTAAGTTCTTAGTCTTGGTGATTAAGAAACTTGAAGCAAGCAAACAAATTTATGTTAAAGAAAGTCTGCCTTCTAAATTCTTAGTCTTGACGATTAAGAAACTTGAAGCAAGGAATACCTTCTAAGTTCTTACTCTTGATGATTAAGAAACTTGAAGCAAACAACATATGTAATTTTTCTATAATTGATATTTGTTAAAGTAAGGATTTAGATTGATAGAACTTTAATGTTGGGAATTTAAATGAGCTGCAATATATAGAGATAATTTTGTATATTTTAGGATTAATTTGATAGTTTATTAATTCTATTTGTTTTTATAAAATATCAAAATTACATCAAATCCTTTTTAATCTTCTCCTTGCTGGAAAGTTGGTTAAAAGTATGATATGTGAAGTTCCCAAGAAATAAGACTTGATCTTAATTTGAAAAAAAATAGCCTAGTTCAAAGGAATAAGGATATGGTCTCGCTTTAAACCATTAACTTGATCAATTAGCCAACAAATTAGTATCAAAGTCCCCAATAACGCATGATCCCCTATCATTTAGGGTGTTGAATGCATTGCTCCCCTAGGTCCTAAGTCACCATATAGACCTCAACGAGTAGTATTCTTCAACTTTCCTAATTTGTTTTATGTTATTTTGGCATATTCAAATTAATATTACAGAAAGTGAGTGAGAAACATTGCATAACTGGAAACATTGCATAACTGGTAAGGACATTACATAACAAATAAGGATTTGGTTGACCCTCAAGAAAACATCCAAAAGGACCAAGAGACAAAGAATAATCAAGCACTTAAAGGCCCTATAACTAGAGGAAGACTAAAGAGGTTACAAGAAGAAGTGCTTCAAAAAGTAGAGATGCTCAAAAGCTTGGAGGACTCAAGCCCAAGCCTAAACCCAAGGCCAACTGATGTTCATATTTGAGACACCTAATAAGGACTTAGGATGGGCATAGTTGACACTATTTTGTAGTTAATAATCACATATTAGTTGAGTTTCAAATTATTGAGTTTAAATAAGGTAAAATACAAATATGTGCTAATTTATGGATTTTATGCTCACAAAGAGGTTTATTATCTTGTGTAGGCCTTATTTGGAGAGACAGAGCTCTAATCAGGACTGTACTAACTGACCTTCAGAATTCCACTCTCTTGTCGAGTCCAAGTCCCCACTCTACTAGCCGAGATCGAGTCTTCTCGCCCATCCCAGCCAAGACCAAGTCCCTCTTAACCAATCGAGACCAAGTCCCCTTGGCCATAGGATACCAAAAGTCGTCCTAGCCAACTGAAGTCATCCCAACAAACTGAAGTCGTCTCAGCAAGTTGAAATTATCTCAAGCAGATGAATTCACTCCACACAACCGACTCCTTCTCCAGTAGTCGAGTCCACTTCACATGCTGACTTTGTTTCCATCCGCCAACTTGACTCTACATGGAGACTTCGCATGACGAATCCATCTCCGCCTGCTGAGTTCGTCTCGGCCATCCGATTCGTCCCCAACAGCAAGGCTGAGTGAACTGTACTCCAACAACTTCGAGCACGTGATCATTTAGGAAGTAGTTAGATTGTTAGTTAGGTATTTTAGTTAGTTTTTAGTTTGTTAGTTAGTTGTTAGTTGTTAGTTGTTAGTTATTTAGTCATTGGTAAAATGTGTATAAAAGGAAGAGAAGTTTGTTTGTTGATGTTGGCTCATTTTTCGTTTAGTATTGTTCAGTGTTCGTTGTTCAGTATTCCATCGTTGTTGAATCATTGGTTCATTTGCACTCTCTCTAGTGTGACCTTCTCTCTGATTCTCTATTTTTCTTTCCTTTATTTGAACGCGACAAAGTTTTCCATGGTGATGAACATGGAAGGCTAACTTTACTTTCAATTTGGGATTCGTGTCTGCAACTAGTTTGAGCTCCTCGTTCTCCACTCTCATGCAATTTCTTTTGTTATGTTTTCCATTTCTCATTCTGTTTTCATGATTTTGAGCTAGCTGCGTTTTGGATTACATTCCCCTTAAGGCGATCAGTTGATAACCTGAATTCAACCAATCTACATAGGCAAATGTTAGATGAATATCTGATTCTTAGGTTGGTTGATATGAAAGTGCATGATCCCTTAGGAGAGTTGTGATACTAAACTGCATGACTAAATTCCTGAATTGATTCTCTTTTTAATACGCTTAACTCCAATTAGTTTTGTCAATTTACTTTGTGATTCCGACTCTAAAACAAACCCCCCCTGTTCCCTTACTATTTCGATCCCTACATTACATCCCTACATTACATCCCTGCATCACTACATTTCTGCATATCTGCATATTACTCTACTGCATTCCTACATTTAGTTTCAGTTATCCACGCTTAGGCATGACGAAAATGTGGCCTTGTGAGAATCTACCTAGGTTGACCCCTATGCTATTAAAATAATAGGAAATCTAGTATTTTGATGGTGTGTCGACAGCATTATCAAATTGGCGCCGTTGTTGGGGATACATGTTGTTGTGACTTATAGTGTGCCGAGTCTGTGTCTATGTCGAGTCTGTGTGTGTCGAGTTTGTATGTGTTGAGTCTGTGTGTGTCGAGTTTGTATGTGCTGACCGAGTCTATGTGTGTCGAGTCCTTATCGTGTACAAGGTTGAGTCTGTGAGTGTATAATTTTTTTCCTTTTTCTGCATAATCTTTTACTTAAAGATCAAGTAATATTTGAATTCAAACATAATAATTAACAATTTTTAGATATTTAAAAAGATATATCTTATCTTTATATTTAACAAATATTTAACAAACTTTCAAATATAATAAATATTGAAATATTTAAGAAGATATTATTTATATTTGGAAATAATTATCTTTAAATATAAGATATATTTAATAGCAGATAAATATTTAAATAATCAATATTTAAACAATCTAGTCTGACTCATTTTGATGTTATAATAAAGGGAAGCTAGCACAACCCCTAATGCATAAAAAACTTTTCTTCTAAATTCTCTTGTATTGCTACAGTAGAGAACAAGGGATGAGCACCATAAGGACATCTCAAAGTCTTTGTTTTACACCTTTTAGGTAAGGAGGAGTGAGAAATCTCACTCAAGGGTGCATGTATGACTATGGATAGAGAAGTTGGTCTCAAATCCCTGTTGGTTACTTATGTTTGACTACCTCTATCAATTGATAAAGTGTTTAGTTGTTTATTCGTGGTTGCTTGAGAAGATAAGACTCTTAACTTTATAACTATGAGTTAAAATCCTAGACCCCAAAACTGTCATGTATGTTTGTCTCTCCTAGTTGGTAAAACACATGGCTTTTAACCTCATGGTCATAGGTTGAGGGTTTTCCCCTTGAACTCCAATTGTAGTATTTGGTTGTTTGGATGTCTTTGAAGAGGAGATTAAACTCCTCGTACTAGGATGTAATTTTTGAGTTAATTGTTATGAATTTGGTTGATTTTGAGAAAGTGTACCTTTGCATGTGTTTAGCTGTTTTATCAAGAATTCATGAGTAATGCTAAAATTATATTATGTGTATATATGTTGATATGAAAGCATTGCATAAAGTATTATGATATATAAATTGAGAAACAATTTAGTAATAATAAGTGTTGGTGGGTTACCTAGGCCAAGAGATGGGGAGAATGGGCCCGAGCAACACTTATCAAGTGAATGACCTAGTCTAAAGGGATTAGAATGATACTCACTAATTGTGTGGACTATGGATGAGGTACTTAGGTCCAAAAGGGAGAGAATGGTCCTCATAAGCACAATTTGCAAAAAATAAAATAATAAAAATAAGCTAAGACATGACATAAATCATTAAATAAAGACAAGTGCATAGGGAAATAGATACAAACTCGAATTGATAAGGTCACTAGACCTCTTAGGGGTTACTTGAGAATTAACTTCTAATAGTCATGTCTAATCCCACAAGCTAAAGCATACATGCAAGCTGAGTAGATTCTGACATGCTACGAGACGATATCATGCTAGTATGGGATAAGTCAACCAAGACTAGATTTCATCGTTGTCATTGATATGCATTCAAATAAATGTCTTCGTATAATTGTTATAATTTATTATGTTTTTTTATGGTATTGTGTGACTTCTACTTACATTGTACTAGCACTACAAGCTAAGTGAAATATGTTTCTCACTTTCTTTTGTTGTATTTTTTTTGTGTTTAGGTTAAATGCCACTTGTAGGTGATGAAAAGATAGAGCATGAAGACTAGTGTTCTTGTGCCTTATGGTTTCATTTATGTTTTGTCATGGGACACTTTGATAGGTTGTGACATCGAAGTTAGATTTATGAATTGGATTTATATTTTATATTGATTTGATTTTTTGTATTATTTAAGAATGTGTACTCTTTATACCTTCTAGAATAAATGAAGACACACTACAAAAAAAATATATTTATATTGGGGGTTCATTTTTGGAGGTTTTAATAAACACCCAGGAAATATTATAATTTTGGTAGTTTAATTAACTTCCATAATTGAATACAAATTATAATTGTTCGTTTTTTTTCCAACATACTAAAATTGTTGGAAGTTTAAATATTTTACTATTTTTTCGCTATTTATCTTCCGGTCACATAACTCCGTGTTAGGGTATGAGATCAAAGTTCTTGTGTGAGTATTAGGAAGGGTTTCGATTAACAAGGATTCTGATTAGCAAGAGTTCAAATTGAAGTTTCATCATAATACTTGCATTCATAGTTTACCTTTCTTCTCTCTATTCATCATTTTCTCCATTCCTCATTCATCATTTGGAAGGTCTCGTAAGGGGAGTTTTTGAATAACATTGTTTTGCTCGGTTTTCTTTTTTATTTTTTTTTCCTTTGTTGATTTTAGTTCTAGGAACTCAAGTTATGTCTGTGTTTTGATTAGGTTTTTGCATTTTATGTTTATATATGATACTCCAAAAGTCTTCTAATGTTGAAGTTGTTTTAGTTTACATACTTTTACCTTCATTTTTATAAAACCCTCTGTATTTATAAAATACATTGTAATGATACTCCGAAAGTCTTCTAAAATTATTCTTGCATTGTTTCCACTATATTATATCGTGTATTTCAACCTTTTAGCAACTCATGACCACTTATTATTCTTTTTATTTCCACAATATTATTCTCCTTTACCACCTAAGAACCCAAAGTTTAAACATTTCCTTCACAATTTATGAAATAATAGCATTAAATAAACCCACATAAATAAATAATAAAAATAGGATTTTTGAGGGCTTACTAGATACATGTAGTCATCATGTCTCCATGACATCATCACATTGTTAAGTCCACATCTCTCTCTGAGTAAATCCCATATTTAGTATTGTATGCTGGATGGTTGTAGTCTGGATTTTCTTTAATATACTAAAGTGGGAATGCAACATATGTCAGGTGTTTAATTTCAATAAATTGTTTTTTTCCGCTTAAAAAGAAAATGATTTAATAAATTTACCTTGTGGTGAACAATGGCTTCGTCAAATCTGCAACCAACTGGGAATGTGTCCCCCTGTATGAACATATAGTAAATATTAAAGATTAATTAATTTGCAACCTTTTAACTGCAAGTGTCAATCCTATATATATAATAAACCTCACACATACCTACTACAGCCCATTGAGGAAGTCCTCCAAAACTAGGAAGCAGCAACACCTTGCCAAGATCTGATTGAACCAAATGTTTGTCAAGTAATTAGCCATATTTCATTTCCAATTAAACCAATGCATGTAGAATGTAGAAAGTACCATGGATAAGGCCAGTTAAGTGCAGCCATTCTTCATCAGGGTAGTCCCTTCTTATAGCTTCAGCTGTCTGGAGCAAGTGCTCAATCTGAGGTTCATCCAAGTCAGGGTCACTTTCATCCACCACTTCATTAAGGAGTTCACAACATTCCCATAAGTTTGCCTAATGTCCACACACTTCAGCACATAATTGCACTATGAAACTAAGCCAATTATGCATAACCTTGCAAATTTCTGCATAACTCTGCAGATCCGCAAGCCAACATGTTCCTTTAATAGTCTATAGCAGCCATGCATACTCATTTAAATGCTTATTAGAAATTCCTTCCCATCTTGAACGAGGAATATAACAACTATTAAAGCACAATTAGAGCAGTGGTTGAACTTAATTCCACATACAATAAGGCCATGATCACAAGCAAAGCCCACATATAATTGGCACCACCACATTAAACAATCCATACATCACATCATCAAGCACTGCAATTTCACTTAGCAGTTAGCACCAATATCCATCTAGCACAAAACCAAACCGAGATACATATCATGTTAAATCATTACTACACCATTCATCCCTCAAAACCCACACATTTCCATCTTTTTTCTTCTTATTACTGCACCTCAACCACTATCAAAAGGGATTGTAAGCCTTTCACTACTACAGAACGTTAGCAATAACACGTTTTACTGGTGTGATTAATTTTTCATCTAAATAGCATATACGAGTGAACAAATTCAAACTTACATTTTAAAACTAAAATTCGAAAACTCACCGTCACCCCAAACCCGAACTGTAATTTGTTTGTACTAACGCGACGAAATTACACAAATTCATATTTTCATTCATTCATTAATTTTTACAACCGCTAAGATTTGATGTGTACTTTAACGTTAAAAATTATTTCAGAAGCTATGTTACATGTGGAAAGTTTTTATCAAAATTAACTAAGATAATATATTATATATACTATACGCCCAATAAAGATTAATCTAATAGATAAGAAACGGTTTATATATATCTCACAAAGATAGGAAGTCAAATCATATTACAAATTTCAAGACCTTGATAATAAATAATTTGTAAGTAATCATGTAAGTTTCTTTTTTAACATTGAGGTTTGGCTTAGTCTTGATAAGTCTTCCATTACTCAATTTACCTTAATTTTTTTCTAAAAATTTTATAATCAAAAATTATTAAACTAACTTTAGTAAAATTATATGTTAAAATAGTTGATAAATATAATATGACAGAAATACATATGTTTATATGATATTTTTATAAAAGTATGTTTTGGAGTAGTTATACTTTTAGTTTTTAATTAATTTTAAACACTTGTTATTTTTTATTTATAGATCAATTATTTTAATTATATTTTTTAGTTTCAAATATTATATTTTTCATGTTTTTTTATTTTATTATTAATTTTATATTATATCTTAAAATATCTTCAATCAAGTTTAAAATAAAGTAAAAAAATAGACTTATGTAGACATTATATTTGTATTATGTTAGCATTATATTTGTATTATGTTAATTAGTGTAATGGTTAAAATATCTTGAAGTATAAAATTAAAAATAATATAATAAATCATGTAAATAGTTTAATGGTTAAAATAAATAATGTAATAAAAAATAAAAAAATAATAAAGAAAATAAGATAAATTCACCATTTATCAATATCATCAATATCTTAAAGATAATGTTGAAATAATAAAAATTATAATTAATAAATAAATTTAAATAATTAATGTATAAGATTAGGATAAATTATTTGATAATAACTCTTAAAAATATTTTATTCAAAAATGAGGATTTAGATTTTTTTTGTCTTAGACATAAGAAATTGTTATCATAAAATTTAAGTAAAAATCTTCTATGAAGTGATGGAGTGAATTAACATGGACTCAAATAAATTAATATTTTACATAAATTTCAAATTATTACTATTAATAAATATAAAGTATTTATTAGTCATGTAAAACTCATAAATAAGGTGTATTTATTATTAGAACCAAAGTTGCATTTAAAAAATTACATTAATGAGAAGTTTACCTGTCCAGTCTTGCTTAGTTAGTGGAATAGGTGCATTGTAAATTCTCTCAGACTGTTCAATTTCCATAGATAAAAAAAATATTAATTGAAAGTTTGTCTTAGTAATAATATATTTTTTTTTCATAAAAGATGGAAGAATGAGATAAGGATAGACTCAAGCATCTGTATAAATAATAATCTATTGAATATTTTATATATAAATACCTAAATAAAAAATATACAATTTCGTAACCCGGTAATATGAATGTAGGTATTCCAATTTAGTATTCACTTTGGATCAAATGTTTAATTTTATTGAATAACGTGAGAGTTTTAACTTTGTCACTCATTCATAAAAATATAACAATAGTGAGATTTTAAGGACCTCTTGATCGTCCTATCCTAAAAAAAAATACCTTTCATCTCCTATTAATTAAAAATATATTTAAATATATTTTAGATTTATATAAATATGGTTTTTTCTAATTTTAGTTTTTTTTTAAATTTTAGATCGCATATTTCTTAGTCTTCTTTTTTAATCCTTATCAATAATTATAGTTAATTCAATACTAACATAATTAATAAAATAAATAATATTAATTGAGATATTAAGGTAATAAAAAATATTTTAAATTAAGATAATTAAATTATTTATATATGTTTAATTCAATTAATTAATGTATTTATTATTTTATATAAATAAAGTATTTACATATAATTTATTTCTTAAAATATTATGTACAAGAGTTTTATTTATTTTAATATTATTCATATTTTTCAATTCACTAATTTACTTTTAATATTTTAATTTTTTTTAAAATTATATATAATAAAAAATAAATTTATCATCTATCGTTATCTTATGTTATTAAAAGATAAAAATAAGAGAATCCTACCTTATGAGTTTAGGAGAAGAGAAATATATATATAATAAAATCCTACCTTAGGTAAAAAAGGATAAGAAAGAAATTTTGATAAATATTTTAAAGATAGAAAATGTAACATCCTAAAATTTATTTAATTATTTTTAGAAATAAATTTCATTATTATTATTATCAATTTTATTTTAATTATTAATTGATGCAGGAAATTATTTTATTAAATAATTGTATTTTAAAACTGAAATGTTATTATTATTATTATTTTTAATGATGACAGAAAATTAATTTAGTTCTTAAATATTTACATTTAATTTTATTTTAATAGAAGAGTTAATGATTTTATAAACTGATGAGGCATTAATCTGAATTATTTTCATTTATTAATTTAATTAATTGAATTAATGGGGGTCTGACGGGCGAGTCAGGGTTGACCCGACCCAGTTAGAATATTAGACAGGGGTAATCAGTCTACCCCAATTTGGTGTTTTCGCGTCAGACGGCCAGACCTAGAGGAGAGAGATCGTCCCAGAGCTGCATCAGATCATCACTGTTATTCGCATATAAGGTACAGGGGAGATGGGTTCGGCCATGTGTGAATACAGGAGTGTACGGGTAGTGAGGGCAATCCCTAAGTCCCTCTAAGATCTAAATTCTCAAATTTGTTTGGTTATTATGTTCTAAAAATACTTTAATCGGTAGAAAAGATTTGTCAATGGGTTATGTGGTTTTGGTTGATTTAATTGATAATTTAATCGGTTGCATTTTGTGAAAGGTGTTAGTCTATAATCATATACGAAGTGATAAATTTAACTGTAAAGTGATTGTGAGAGAGAGATTTTGAAAGGAAAAATGTTCAATATTGAATGGAAAGCATCAGGCTATTAAATAGCCCATACACCGCAAAGCAAAAACAGAAAATACGATAAATAAGGAGTTACTGTTAGACCTCTAACTAACAGGAAACTAAAGTAAAAGAATCCCAACAAAAAGGGGATTTTATTTGACTAATTCCTAATAATTCCTCCTTAAACTAAATTCTTTAATGCAAAGAAATTAGTTTATATTATTTTCTGTATAGACTCCAAGCATTGCACGTAGCTTTAAAAAGACATCCAACTTGAGAGGCTTTGTCATCACATCAGCAATCTGTTCTGAAGTATTACAGTGAATCAGTTGTATCACTCCTGCCTGTACAAGCTCTCGAAGAAAGTGAAAACGAACATCTATATGTTTGCTACGTCCATGCATTACTGGTTTCTTGATAGTTTGATAGCAGAACTACTATCGCACTGAATAGTTATGGACTCTTGCTCAGTTTGATCAAGTGTCATGAGCAACCTCTTTAGCCAAATAGCTTGACAGGAACATGATGCTGCTGCAATGAATTCTGCCTCTGTGGTTGACAAACTTACAATTGGCTGTTTCTTAGAACACCATGATACAGCTCCAGATCCAAAAAGAAATACATTTCCAGTTGTACTTTTTCTATCATCCACATCCCCAGCATAGTCATTATCAGTATATGCTGAGTTTATCACTTCCTCCCTTCTTGTAGAAAATTCCAAACTCAGTAGTTCCTTGTATGTACCTTAGTACCCTCTTTGCTAGTTGTAAATGGAGCTGAGTGGGATTCTCCATGTACCTGCTCAAAAGACTTACAGCAAACATCAAATCTGGACGAGTCGAAGTGAGATACATAAGACAACCCACCATTTGCAAGAAGTAAGTTTTATCCACTTGTTGTCCTCCTTCATCTTTACAAATCTTAAAACCAGGAACTATTGGAGTTTGAACTGAGTTGCTTTGATTCATCCCAAAACGTTGCAACATCTCCTCAAAGATATTTCTTTTTTGATAGATAAAGATTCCTCCCTGTGTCTGCAAGATTTCAAGACCCAAAAATACTTCATTTTTCCAAGATCAGTCATGTCAAACTCAAGCATCATCGAAGTTCTTAAACTCAGAAACATCAACTCATCATTTCCTGTAAACAAAAGATCATCAACATATAAGCTTACAATGAGCACGCTGCCCCTTTTGTTTTGTTTAACAAAAAGAGTATGCTCATATTCACATTTTTTGAAACCTTCTTTAATAAAATATGCTTCAATGCGGCTGTACCAAGCACGCAGAGCCTGTTTAAGCCCATAAAGAGCTTTCTTTAATTTGTACACTTTTTCTTCTTTCCCTTTCTGCACATAACCACGAGGTTGCTCAACAAAGACATTTTCAGCTAATTCTCCATGTAAAAAGGCAGACTTCACATCTAGTTGATGTATAGCCCACCCTTTTTGTGCTGCGAATGCAATTACCAACCGCACAATTTCCATACGAGCTACTAGAGCAAAAACTTCTGTGTAGTCTACACCGTACTGCTGTACATATCCTTTCGCTACCAGTCTTGCTTTAAACTTGTCAACTTCTCCCTTTTCATTGAGTTTAGTCTTGTAAACCCACTTTACTCCAACTACTTTAGCTCCCTTTGGCCGATCAATTAATTCCCAAGTGCCATTTTTCTCAATCGCCTCAATCTCTATATCCATGGCATTTCTCCATTTTTCTATCTTCACAGCTTCTTCAAAATTGAGCGGGTCGGCACCAGCAGTATACAAAGCAAAGACTGTTGAGTAAGAGACAGCCTCTTCATCAGACAATCCTTCACCGGACACATAGTCTCTTAGCCAAGTTGATTGCTTTCTACTCCTCCCTTCCATAAGACCTTCAGAAGTCTCTTGATTAGTAGCAAGAGACTCCTTCGGTTGTGCATCAGTAACATCTTCTTCTACAGGAGATTCTTCTGAAACAACTTTGTCATCATCTTCCCATTCTAGCTCACAACTAGTAGTTGACTCATGTTTGTTCCATTCCCATGCTTCATTTTCTTCAAAAACCACATCTCTACTTACTATAATCCTTTGTGAGATAGGATCGTAAAGCCTATATGCCTTTGATTCGTCACTGATTCCGAGTAAAACACACTTCAGGCTTTTCTCATCTAGTTTAGATCTCAAATTATCAGGTACATGAGCATAAGAAACACAACCAAAGACTCTAAAATGCTGGACTGATGGCTTGACTCCGCTCCAGGCTTCTTCAGGTGTTTTATCCTTCACCGCTAGCGTTGGACAGCAGTTTAGCACGTGCACAACCCAATTTACTGCTTCTGGCCAGAAGGTTTTAGGCACTTTCTTTTCAGATAGCATGCTGCGAACCAAATTCATGATTGTTCGATTCTTCCGTTCTGCAACACCATTTTGCTGCGGTGAATATGCAGCTGTCAGTTGTCTTTGCACTCCATGCACATGGCAGAAGTTATTGAATTCTCGAGATGTAAACTCTCCACCACAATCTGTGCGCAACCTTTTGAGTGACATGTCTGTTGCTTTCTCAATATGTAACTTGAAGCTTTTGAAAACATTAAAAGCCTCTGATTTTTCTACCAAAAAATAAACCCAAGTTTTTCGACTGAAATCATCAATAAAAGTAAGCAAATACCTCTTCTTGCTATTTGAGACTGGCTTAATTGGTCCGCAAATGTCGGCATGAACAAGCTGAAGAATCTGTGAAGCTCTCCAAGAACTTCTCATGGGAAATGAATCTCGATGTTGTTTCCAAACCAGACAATCATTGCACAGCTTAGAAGGCGGCTTAAGCAGTGGTAAACCTTCCACCATTCCTTTTTGCTGCAGAGTTTGTAAGCCTTTAAAACTTAAATGACCAAATCTGCAATGCCATAGCTGCGCTACATCTTCCATAACTGTATTAAAACAAGTAGGTGCTACAGGCAAGGAGATGGCATGTAAGATAAACATCCGATTCAATGACATATTAGATTGCATAATCAAACCTTTGTCTGGATGATATATTTTGCATTTTCCCTGTTGAAATAAAATGCTCAACCCCTTCTCTTGCAATTGTCCCAGACTCAGCAAATTGTTCTTCAATTCCGGAACATAAAAAACTCTCGAGATAATGCTAATAACTCCATTTACATCAAGTCTGATGTTGCCTTTCCCATTGACCACCATATGCGAATTATTTCCCAGCTTCACTAAATCTGAGAAGTTCTCATCAAGCTCAGAAAAATATTCCTTGTTGCCGCACATGTGATTACTGCACCCAAAGTCAAGAAACCAGACATCTGTCATTTGTTGCTCCTTTGCTTCAACATAACCCATCAACAATATGTGTTCTTCGGCACTCTCTGACTGATTTTCTGCAAAATGGGCCAGCCCTTGTTTACATTCCTACTGAAAGTGTCCGAGCTTGTGACAATTATAGCATTCCACCGTTGCTTTATCAATATTTTGCCTGCCTCTTCCACGACCTCTACCTCCAAAATTCCAACGCATTCTTCCTCGTCCAGCAGGACCAGCATATTGATTGCTCCGAGTCACCTTCAGAGCATGTTCTTCATGGACAGTATTACTCATGCGTTGTTCATGCACAAGCAAACTACTTTGCAGCTCATCAATCGATAGTATACTTGTATCCTTGGATTCTTCAATGGAACACACCACATAATTGAACTTTGGTGTCATGGACCTTAAAATCTTTTCTACCACAGCAACTTCTTTCAAATCGTCACCATTGGCTTTCATCTTGTTACTAATGACAAGAACACGAGCAAGGTACTCATTCACTGATTCTCCTTCCTTCATGTGAGCAGTTTCAAACTCCTTTCGCAAAGCTTGGAGATGAGCACGCTTTACTCGGGTTGTTCCTTCATATTTCTGCTTCATGGAGTCCCAAATACTCTTTGATGTATCTTTGTTGATTATAGTTTCCAGAATTGAACGATCTAAAGCCTAAAACAGATAGTTCTTAGCTTTAAGATCCTTCAATTTCTGCTCTTCATAAGTTTTCTTTTGTGCCTCAGAGAGAGTGACACCGTCTGCTGCTGCAGAAACTCCATTTTCTACCACAACCCAATACTCTTTTGATCGTAGAAAATTCTCCATAAGCATCGCCCAATGACTGTAGTGACCATCAAACCTTGGCACTGTTGGTTGAACAAAAGCACCCTCTGTAGCCATTGTCGTTGCTTAAATCCGAGAAGACTGCTGCTTCTACAGAGCCCCTTGTGAGGCTTTGATACCAAATGATAAATTTAACTGTAAAGTGATTGTGAGAGAGAGATTTTGAAAGGAAAAATGTTCAATATTGAATGTAAAGCATCAGGCTATTAAATAGCCCATACACCGCAAAGCAAAAACAGAAAATACGATAAATAAGGAGTTACTGTTAGACCTCTAACTAACAGGAAACTAAAGTAAAAGAATCCCAACAAAAAGGGGATTTTATTTGACTAATTCCTAACACGAAGTAGATATAATTATTGAAGTATGGAAATATGTGATTATTCGATATGTCATTGTCTATCATGCGATTATGAATTGTAAATGTATGTGATGTTGTCATGATTGATTGAAGAATATTAGCTACGTGTTCTTATAAATGATTTATGATAATGATGGCTAAATTGATATGATTTTGGTATGATTATGGACTGTGTGAATAATGTATGAATCATGAGAATGAGAATGTGGATGAGAATGCATTAAGCATAGACATGAGATGCATGAGATGCATGAGAAGCCAGACATGGCTATAATACCCTGGCCATATGTGGTGTTTAACAGGGGACCTGGACAAAAGTGTTGTTTAACGGGGTGAAATAATGATGGGGGACATTCATATGCATGGGCCATAGGTGGTGTTCAACCATGCTACACGTCGACCATAGGTGGTGTTTAATGCGACACACCGGCCATAAGTGGTGTTTAACAGTGTGGCCATCATTAGTGATAACTAAGGGAATTGAGGAGGTTCGTCCATGGTGTGGAGTTCCGAATCGAAACTCTTAGGAGTGGTGATTGGCATATGCAGTGTGTGAGCATGTGCACGTTGTAAACATGAATAGAATGTGATTGATTATGAATGTGATTGATTATGAATGTGATTGATTATGAATGTGATGGAACTTGTGGTTTGGGGTACTATCTGCATTTATATATGATTGAATGCTATTTCTCACCGTACTCTCTTGTGGTTTTCATTTAGGTAATGTTGAGGGCACTCATGGTGCCGAGTTTTGAAGGGGTGGGGTCTTGCTCTGATTAGTGTGACATAGGGGCTTTGAAATTTAGAATAGTTGTTCTATGTCTTTTGTTGTTTGAATAGCTTACTTTCAAGATGATAATGAATTTATTTTTCAATTATAATATTTAGAATTAAAATCTTCTTAAAAACTTTGTACCTACTTGTTAATGACCATGTGAACCTTTTATCTTTAATACGAATGGTGTTTCTTTGGTTTTAACTATTACCTTGTCTTTCTTTTTATTTACATTATTATTTTAATCTAAGTATTCAGGGTAGAAGGGTGTCACAAAAAAGAATAAAATATAGTGTTTTAAATAAATTAATAAAATAAATAAAATGAAGACAAGGTAATAGTTAAAACCAAAAAGCACAATTTGTATTAAGGATAAAAGGTTCACATGGTAATTAAAAGGTAGGCACAAAGTTTTCAAGGAGGTTTTAGATCTAGACATTATAATTGAGAAAACTAAAGTCATCATCATCTTTAAAATAAGTCATTCAAACATCAAGGCATAGAGCAACTATTCTAACTTCTAGAACCCCGATGTCACACTAATCAGAGCAAGACCCCACATTTTCAAAACTTGGCACCATAAGTGCCCTCAACGTTACCTAAAAGAAAATAACAAGAGTAAGTACAGTGAGAAATCGCATTCAATCATATATAAAGGCAGATAATGCCCCAAATTCCACCCATTACCGTACTCAATTACTAACAGTTAACAGATGCTCATATATCAATCACATTTCATTCATGTTTACAAAATGCACATGCTCGCACAATGCATATGCTCATCACCACACCTAAGAGTCTCAAGTCGGAACTCCACACCATGGGCGAACCCCCTCAATCTCCTTAGTTATCACTAATGATGGCCACACCGTTAAACACCCCGTATGGGCTGGTGTGTCGCATAGTTAAACACCACCTATGGCCCGTGTGAAGACATTCCACACAACCGTTAAACACTACCTATGGCCCGACGTGTAGCATGGTTAAACACTACCTGTGGCCCATGCATATGAATGTCCCCCATTATTAGTCCACCCCGTTAACCACCACTTTTGGCCAGAGTCCCCTATTAAACACCACATATGGCCAGGGTATTATAGCCACGTCTGACTTTTCATGCATCTCATGCCTCTCATGTCCATGCTCAATGCATTCTCATCCACACTCTTGTTCTCATGATTTATACATCATTCGCAGAATCCATAGCCATACCCAACCATATTAATTTAACCATCATCATTATAAATCATTTATCAAAAAGCACAGAAACGCACATAAAACACCATTGACTTTCACCCAATTTCATCATTGCACACAAGAGCCCCAGATCATGAACAACCATAAACAACCACAAGAATCAAGTAATTAGGGCAATTAACCATACGATTTCCCAACAAAAATCACATTAGGACAAGACATTAATCAGACCACAGAACATATTGACAAATTGTTTTTTTTACCGATTAAAATATTTTTAGAACATAATAACCAAACAAAATTGAGAATTTAGATCCTAGAGGGACTTAGGATTGCCCTCACTACTCGTACCCTCCCAGATTCATATATGACCGAACCAATATCCCCCGTACTTTAGATGCGAAGAATAGTGATGATCTGATGCGGCTCTAGGACGATCTGAACACCTTACCTCCTCTTCCTTGCAGGTCGGTGTTCTCTTTCCTCTAAGTTTGGCTGTCTGACGCGTAAAACACCAATTAGGGTAAACTGATTACCCTTGTCTCTCCCGTTAATTCAATTAATTAAATTAATAAATGAAAATAATGTAGATAAAGCCTCCTTAGTTTATAAAATCATTAACTCCTCTATTAAAATAAAATTGATAATAATAATAATAATATAATTAATTTCTAAAAATAATTAAATAAATTTTAGGATGTTACAAATTCAGGATAGAAGGGTGTCACAAAAAAGAATAAAATATAGTGTTTTAAAAAAAGCTAAAACAATTCTCCAAACTACTAAAAAAAAACTTGTTCACTAAACATTATTAATAAGTAGAAATAATTTTTTAAAAAATTAACTAAAATAACTTAGCAAATAGCCTATAATGACAATCATATTCAAAATACTATAGGATACTAAATATAGATATCTATCTGTGGAAGAAAGGAAGATTAGATATATGATAAAACATATATTATAAAAAAATGTATTTTTAACACCATAGTTTGATATTTAAAAATAAGGGAATGATTTAAATCATTTATTTTATTCATCTAAATTCTCTGTTTTGTTCATCTATTAGATAATAAATACATCAAAGTCATTTATCAAAATAAATAAGTAAATAAAAATATCAAAGTTAAGTATCATCAATTTATTGTGAGTTCATTAAATTGTGTTTAATAATTGGATATATAAGTTAATAACTTTTTAGAAAAAAAAATTCAATTAAAAAAATAGAACTTGTATAGTTCCTCAAATTTTTTAAAGTATTAACTTCAGTCTAACATATATTTATTTTTTCGTAAGTAAAAATATAAAATACAAAAAAATATAACATAATTAGTATTTTCTTATTTATTGTATAGAATAAATTTTTATTTTATCTAATTAAAATTTATAATAAATCAATATTTTTGAAAATATATGTAACCAGAATTCATAATAAATAAATATTTTTAAATATTTAAATTATATTTTAGGTTTATGGTACATAATTTTAAATTTTAATTGTGATACAATGTTATTTTTAATTATTAATCATTACTTTTAAGAAATTATTAAAATTTAATTTAAAAATGAAAATAAAAAGAATATATTAAAAGAGATAACAACAAAATCAAGTGTTAAAAAATCGTTTGGTATGGTTAATTGAGAATTAAGATTATTTTGTTAGTTTCATGTAAAATATGTAAAATACACATTCAAATGTGAGAGGAGTGAACATGGAAAGAGTAAGAGCTTCACATTTTATTAATTACTATTACAATAATCTTAAATTTTACTTTATTAAACAAGAAAAATATCTTTAGTTTGATGAAATTCATTAAACTATAAAATTTAAATTAAATTAAAATTTCAGTAAAATATTATTTTTGGTGTTATTTTTATATTCAATTTATTAATTTTGATTTATTGTAATATAATTTATTTTTAAAATATATCTCAAGTAGTAATTTTATCTTTAAAGAAAAAATAAATTGAAATATAATATATTAAAATTAAATAACATTACAATAAGTCAATATTAATAAAATGATATATAAAAGTAATATATTAAAATTAAATTATAAATTTCAAAATATATTATAATTTTTAAAAAAATACAATCTAAAAATAAATTAGTAAATTAAAAAATAAGAATAATATTAAAAGAAACAAAATTACTGTCCATAATATATTAAAAAATTAAATTAAATTAATTTATATGTAATTATCTTATTTATGTAAAATAATAAATACATTAATTATATTAATAAATAAATAAATACATTAATTAATTGAATTGTACATATAAAAGTAATTTAATTATCTGAATTTAAAATATTATTTGTTACCTTAATTATCTTAATTAATATTATTCATTTTGATAATCACGCCAGTATTAAATTAAACAAAGTTAGTGATAAGAACTAAAAAATCTATATTAAAAATGTAAGAGATCTAGAAATGATTTTTTTCAATGAATATAACCAGACAGAACCATATTTGTAAGTATCTAAAATATATTTAAGCCTTAAAAATAATATATAGAAAGGAGGAAGAGAAAGAGGAAAAGAAATAAAAATACTTTGAGAATTGAAGTTACTCTTTTCAATAATATTTATATAAATCAAATGTTATTAATTAAATATTAAATTAAAAATTCTTTTAAATAGATTAAGTTTATAAATTTTTATGTATTTTTAAATTATTTAATATTTTATACCCTTTAGTAAACACGGTTCTCAACTCTACCATTCAGGCTTTGATACTTCAACATTAAATTAAGAGTAACCTCATATTATTAAGTATCTAAATGTTCCAAGTATATGGAATTGTCACAAGCTAATTTGTGACGAGGCGCGGATGGTTTGAGGTGAGCTGAAATGGTCCCAAACACGGGTAGCTGAGACCATGTCCGCCATGAAGAGTCGTCACAGACGTTTTTTTTCAAGGAACGTCAGGAAACCTAGGGTAAGGCTGGTCTGAGAATCGAAGTTGTGGGTTCGGGAGTTGGTTACACATTGGGAACACAAGGTGCCCTAACATGTCTATCACCTGATAGTTACCCTAGTTTAGTTGCGAGGGAGTGGGGATGGTGCTTGTGCTTGGGTCAGGTAAGGTGTTTTAAGGCTTTGGGTTTTATGACTTGATAGGAGTGTACCTCCTGTGCCTACGTACCTCGGCTATAAAGGAATCAAAGTCCATGTAGTTCTGGCTGAGTTATTGACTAGGTGGGAGCTGGATTGACCAATGCCAATTCTGGTTTCTCTATGGCCGAGATTAACTCGGCCTTAGAGTGGGCAGGTTTGTGCTAAAACTGCTATCTAGCGGCGCCGAGACCATGTCGGCCGCGTGGAGCTGGCACAATTTTAGCCGCGGGGGAGTAAGCCTGGAAGGGCAGGGTGCATGGTGTTGACTTAGGGTGCAATGCCGGCCTGGTATGCAAAATGATGCACCGCTAATCTAGGGTTTAAGAACATTCTATGACAATTACTAAGAATGCAATATGTTAACCATGGAGTAAGGGAACCAACCTGGAACTTGGAACTGAGGAGCTTTCGCTTCTAGGTGACCAGTACTTCTGCTTGCCTTTTAGTCTAGACTTGGAGCCCCTACCTCTTCTATTCCTTGCAATCGTCACCTTTCTATTCTCCTGTTCTCTTGATTTTCTCTCACCAATTTTTCCTGCCCCCAAACCTTCGTGTTTGAGGTTTATATAGGGTTCTCAAGCTATCAAGGAGTAACTGCCTTTGGTCCCACTTAGTGGTGGCCGTTAGGCTGGAGACCGAGTCCCCCTGCCTTCAATCCCGGCTTCCACGCAGGAGTTAAGATTCGCCTTCATACTCGGGCGACTCGGTCTCCGCCCATCGTAACGGCTTGAGTGGACTCGGTCTCGAGACTCCTCTTCTAGTCTCGGTCCAGTTTAGGGTTTGACTGGGTCTCGAGACTGCTCTTTGGTGGTCTCGGCCCAATCTTGCAGTTTGGGTTGACTCGGTCTTAGAATCACTCTCTAGTGGTTTCGGCCCAGTCTGGAGGTTTGGGCCTGGGAGGGATTTGAGTCTGTGCAGGTTCGACCCGGACAGTTTTGGGGTGCAACAGGAATTTAATTCTTGAATTATGAAATTAAAAAGACATTCCTAGTATAACTTTGTTAAATTTATTGTAGACTATTTGATGAAAGAGTAACGTTGTCATTGGTTTACAAGATATTTTTTTAATTTTATAATATTTAAGCATTAAATTATGAATATTTAATATATTACTTAAGATATTTATTTTTAAATTAAATAATAAGTTGACCATGATAATAGAATAAGTTAAGGACGAGTTTGACTCTCTTCATCGTCTTCCCAAAAGATGACATAGGTTTAAAAAAAGATAGAGATAACAAATTTAAACTCAACCTTATTTTTATTGGGTTTTATTAGGTTTAGAAAATTTTGCAAGGGAACATATCTTAAGTTATTAATTACTCTCTTGATTTCTATATAAGACCTTTTTGAGAAATTTATTTGTATCCTTTTTATAAGATTACTTTTAAATAAATTGTGTCTTGTGTTAATTATTTTTTTTACCAAAATATTCTTAATAATTTTATAATTTTTGTACTCATTCAAAAATAAATTCTATAAATTAATAAGATAAATTCATTCTCTCTCTTATAATGATTTTACAATATGACTAACACATATTAATTAATAGGTAAAAAATAATTAAATAGAAAGAGTAAAATGATGAGTCCCAATAATTTTAAAGGTAATTTTGAAAAATCAATACAAATTATTAACAAATTTAATACTATTAACTAAATTAATCAACTTCATTAATTCAAGTGAATTAGTTAAAAGAGTATTAATTCAAATAATATATAAAAATTAATAAATAAAAAGTACATAAAGTAAAAAATTTACGAACTAAATAATTTTTTAGGTTATATATATATTAAAATTTGTTATTTAATTGTTATTATTTTAATTAATTAATTGTGAAAATAATTAATTTATATTTTAATAATTATAAAAATAAAGTATGAAAAAAATCTTATAAATTATATATATACACACTCGTATTTTAGCATATGTAATACATATTTATAGAACTAAAATTATAATAAATAAATATTTTTGAATTATAAATTATACTATAATTAAAATTCATAATAAATTAATATTTTGAACATATAAGTTATATTTTAAATTTAGGATAAACAATTTATATTGTGATATAATATTAGTTTAAATTATTGATAATTTTTTAAAAAGATATTAAAAAAATTAATTTAGAAATAAAAAAAATAATAAATTAAAAAATATAAAATTTAAAAAAGTCTTAAAGATACTCTCATTAAAAAAAAAAACCCTAAAAATATTCTTGTTGAAAAATAATTCCTAAATACATTCTAGTTGTTCTAATTTTGAAAGAGAATATATAATAGAACAAGGTTACATCCTCTATCCATAATCCAACCCTGCTTTTACAATTAAAAGAAAAAAAAACATGAGTCCAAATTCGATCTTGATCAAAGTAAATTCTTCATATTATAGTAGGAACAAAATCAAACGCATACACGAGAGTTTAGATATAATTGTCATGCCAACGGATGTCCTATTTTGTTTAGTCCATGTCCGTGTGAAGTTGAAGTGTTCAACAAATTGACTTGATTTTCTTTTCTGATTGGAACAATTTTATTTTCCCACGTTTACCACAGCAGAACTACGTGCAAAATAAGGTAAGAAGTATATAAAGTCATATAAGAGTCATATATAAGAGCCATATAAAGTTATAAACACTTAATGACAGCGAAGGTGATGGAAATTATGTACTTGAAATCACCAAATTTGAATTATGGGACCTTCTGGTTGTCTTTCCAACTACATTAGGTATAACTAAAGAAACATGAAGTTACCAACCACAAGGACACCCTTTTTATTTAGTAGTTAATTTGACCCTATTGAAAAAAGTGATCTTATGAGTATGATCTGTTCCCTCTAACCACTTGGTCTCTATTCCCTTTATATAATATTCTCACTCCCTAACTCCATAACCCCAACCATCCCAGCATTCTTTCTTCTAAAAAGCATCTTCGCCTCATTTTTTTTCTTCTACGTATCTTGGTTTTGTCATTCTATGTTTTCTATCAATTTAGATTTTAGCCTCCACATTGTATATGCAGGATAAATGTTTTTTTACATAAACAAAATTTATAATAAATGATTATTTTAATATATAATAATTAAACTTTATAATAAATAAATATTTTGAATATATAAATTATATTTTAAATTTATAAGAAAAATTTAAATTATAATTAAAAATTATTTTTAATTATTGATATATTTTTTTGAATATGAAAAATCTAGAAATATATAGATATAAAGATGATATATTCAAAGGAATAGATGATTAAAAAAATGAAATATCTAGATAAAAATAAAAGACTTTAAATGTGTTTTTGGTCTCTCAAATTAGTGATGAGTTTGTTTTTATTTCTCAAATTTAAAAATAATATTTTTATTATTGAAAAGTAACATATTTTAGTCTCTCAACTCAAATGACATTAGTGATTGTGACTTTGTATACGTGCTTAAAAGATTATAAGTAAGCATATGTTACATGGATTACAAGTTACATGATTCACTTGTTAAAAGAGATAAAAAATATGGTAATACATAGAGGCCAAAATTTGTTCCCTAAAATAAAAAGTCTACTTATAGTCATACTCCTCTCCCAAGACAAGTGATTTTTTGTGGCAAATATTAACTTATAATCTGTTAGTCATATAAACAAAATTATTAAGGTGATTTAGATAGAGAAACTAAAATAGAATATTTCCTAATTATAATAATTAAAAACCTTATTTTTAAATTTGAAGTTCTAAAAACAAATTTACCTCAAATTTAAAATATACATTTAAATCAAGATATATAAAATATAAGTAATTTAAAATTATTAAAATAAAATAATTTTAACTTATTGTTAAAACCTTCAAGCATGTCTTTAAAACATGTGGACAAATCAAGCATAGGAGAAACAACATGAAAACACATATTAGTAAGCAATAAAAATTGAGGTTCCTTCCTAGTTAGGAGAACCTTCTTCACTTCCTTTCTACCTACAAGTAAGGACTCTTGCCTTCACTACTCCTCCTTATTATTTTCTTTCTTTTTCTCCTCTCTTTTTTTTTCTTAATTTTCACTTGGTCCTCGCAAACCTCTCTTGGAGACAAAGGCTTAACAACCACTTTTTGCCTCATATGTACAAAAGAGAACCTATTTATAACCCTGTCATGGGTCACCTTCGTATCATATTGTCATGGCATACCTAATATGATATGTATGGCTTCCATGGGAGCCACATCACATACCACATCATCCTTATAGCTATCAAGGGTAATAACCAATGACATTTTCTTATCTATTACCAACTCACCTTTCTCACTCAACCATTGCAACTTGTATGGTAAGGTAGGAAAATCCAACTTCTCCATTAACCTAAGGCTAGCTACATTTACACTACTCTTACCATCAATGATGAGAGAGCATAATTTACCCATTGGAAGATAGTCTCTTTTAGTTTCAGCTTCCTCTTTCACTAAGCTGCTCATTAGCCTTCTCACCATAAGAAGATCACCCTTATAATGAGATGTCTCACTTGACAACTCTCTTCCACTAGAATAAGAAAAAGTTTCCTCTTGGGTGATACTCTCACTATCTACTTCACCATTGTCCATAAGCACCATAGTCCTCCTATTAGGGTATTAGAAAGTAATAAACCTTTTTTCCAAGCACTTAAAACACTTTATACTACTTTACTTGGAAGAACTAGAGGTAGGTGGAGTAGATTCAAGCTTTTGGCCTTGGGGTATCTCACTCCCCTTCTTAGGACTCTTGTCCTTTCTAGGTTTTTCCCTTTCTTTTTCTTTACCTTTCCAATTTGAACTAGGGTAGGCTTTTCTAGAGGAAAGCTTCCTCTTTAATTGAGACTCACCCTTGGTGGCTTGATGTACTAAGTTCTCTATGGGATTATAGTGATGTAACTCCACTATGTCTTGGATCTCCCTATTTAGCCCATGTAGGAACCTAGCCAATTGTTGCCTCTTAGAATTCCTCTATTTGTTCCTTTACCGTACAAATTTCCATCTCTTTAAAGTAATCATCTACACCTTTAGACCTTTGATTAAGCCTTTTCAATTTCACATAGTCTCTAGCATTGTGGGTTGGTACAAATCTCTCCCTCAACTCTCTATTTAGGTCACCTCAAGTCTCACAATGGGGCCTCCTCACCCTCCTAACATCATACATGATTTGGTATCACCAAACTAAAGCATATGTTCTAAATTCTAAGGTAACCAATTGCTCTACCTTCATCTCCCAATCTAGGTAGGCATCTGGCTTATTCTCTCCTAGGAAATGGGAAAATTTGCACTTGACACTCTCCAAGACATCTCCCTTAGGTTCATTCCTTTCCCTCCTATGCTTTCCATGTCTCTGTACCCTCTCATTATGTCCATGTCTATGGCTCTTATGAGATCTAGAATATCTACTCACATGGCCCTCTTCATGACTAGCTTTACTCTATTGCGTGGAAGGTTGACTATTCTCCTTTTTCCCTTTACTAAAGGCTTTTGCTTTTGCATTAACACTTGAGTATCTCTTTTTACTGAATCTAAGCCCACCCCATTCTCTCTCTCCATCCTCTATAATCTCTCACCCTTTGGCCTCTAGCTTTCTCATTTGTTTAAGCATCACTTTTGGTTTTGGGTGAATAACTCTCCATGTCTTCTCTAGAGTCTCCCATGGTGTTTTCTTCACAAAAATACTCACCTAAAATTGCACCTAAACTTACAAAATACTACACAAACTAAGAGATAAACTAAGGAAAGCATCACCACTCCTAAGTATATCACATTCACAACTCGCGTTTCACAATTTTGTGGCTTCCTCTCTCATGAACTATCTTTCTTTTTACCATTCAAATTTTCCTTTCTATGCCTTGTACAACAATCCTACTCTAATAATCAAGAATCAATTTATAAGTAAAAGATAAGAGAATCTCTAAAAATCTTAAAGAATTCCAAAGGAAAAGAAACTCAAAGATAAAACTAGGAAGTCAAGAAAGCTAAGAAAGTTAAGAGAGAAAGGCTAAGAATGAAAGCTAAAATCAAATAGAATTGAATGAGACATTAAGAAGACACTAAAAGAAAAAGAATTCAAAGGAATATGCAGGGGACATTGTTGCAACCTAAATTGTGACGAGGCGCGAGATGGTTCGAAATGGGCCGAAATAATCCCAGCCATAGGATGGCCGAAACCGACTCGACCACTTGGAGTCGCCACTAACGTTTTTCCAAGGAACGTCAGAAAAACCTAGGGGAAAGGCTGGTCTGAGAATCAAAATTGCGGGTTTGGGTATTGGTTACACATTGGGAACACGAGGTGCCCTAACATGTCTATCACTTAATAGTTACCCTAAGCTAGCTGTAAGGTTGTAGAGATGATGCTTAGGTTTGGGTCCTGTAGAGATTACGGGGGGTCAGGGGTAGGAGTAAGTGTTTTTGGTTTTATTTTTATTTATGACTTGATAGGAGTGTGCCTTCTATGCATACGTACCTCGGGTTTAGAGGAATCAAAGTCCACGTAGTTCTGGCTAGGTTACTAGTTAGGAAAAGGTGAAGTCGGTCAATACCAACTTGGCTGTGTTTAGGTCGAGATGAATTCGGCCTTGGCGACAGAAAGTTTCAGGAGGATGGTTGGCTCACATGAGGCCTAGATGAACTCAGCCCTAGTGATGGAGGATGTCAAACGGTGAGGTCGTTTCGTTCCGGCCAAGGGAGGCCGAGGCGAATTCGGCCTCGGCAAGAAGGAGACCTGGGAGGAAGGGAGTTGTGAGATTTGGCTTTGGTTTCGTAGAGAGGGAAGGAGCTACCTAAGGCTTCACCTAAGGGAAATATTTATGCGTTTACTTACTAACCTGGTATCTAGAGGAGTCCGGTGTCTTCTTCCTTTCGTGCAGTACTTCCTTCTCTCCTTCTGGCTCACCCTGGTCTTTCCGTCCAGCTTGCACCGCGCTATCGCCAATTTTTTTTCTCTCTTCTTCCTTTCTCTGGAATTTTTCACCAGAGTTTCTCCTCTCACTTATCTGACCAAGATTTTTTGCCCCCCCATCTCTCTTCATCTCAAGGCCTTTTTATAGGCTTCGAGAGTGTAGACTCAACTCCCCCATGATTCTATTATTCCTTCATGGTTGTGGTGGTTACTAGGTTGTGGGGGATAACTCCACTACCACATGATCCCTTCTTTAGGGCGAGTCATGGTGGGTCCCACAAAGACATGTTGGAGACTAAGTCCCGGACAGATTTAGGGTCTCATAGTTGCCCCCTCTTTATTTGTGTTCATCTAGAGGATCCAGTATGGGTCTTCATGGATGAACATAAATAAAGATTCACAAGTGAGCCCGATCTGGGGGATTCTTGGGAGTTTGAGGATGACGGGCTTATTTGGTGTGTGCTTCTGATTGAGTGGGTCAATGGACTTTCCCTTAGGTGTCCAAGGTTGAGAATGTAACTGAATCATCCGTTATGGGTCCTGGGTTAATTGGATCTGTGGGCCATCCCTTGGAGCCCAAGGTTGGAGACGTCACTGGACTGTCCATTAAGGGGTCCAAGGTTGATTGAATCTATGGGCTATCCATTAGGGCCGAAAGTTGAGAAGTTCGCTGAACTTTCCGTTAGGGGTCCAGGTTTGATTAGTCTATGGGCTTTCAGATAGGTATCTAAGGCTGATTGAGGGGTGCTGGACTATCCACTAGGGTCCAGGATTGATTGGCTTATGGGTTTTCTCACAGGTGCCTGAGGTTGATTGAGAGACACTGGACTGTCCACTAGGATCCAGGGTTGAAAGGTCCATGAGCTTTCCAATAGGTGCCTAGGGTTGATTGAGAGACACTGGAATGTCCATTGGGGTCCAAGGTTGAAAGGTCCATGAGCTTTCTAATAGGTGCCCAGGGTTGATTGAATATGATCTAGGTTGTTTGTGAGCTGAAACCGAAGGCTTCCTTCAATTGGGCGTGTTTGACCGAGATGACCTGATGTTGGCCGAGATAAGTTTGGCTGAGTCAAGTTGATGCTGGCCGAGACGAGTTGGGGTTGGCCAAGATGACTTGTGCCACATGGAGGAATTTGAATTTGAATTTTGGAATGCCGAGGGTTGCGCTTTAAGGGACGTGCTTGGTCTTTCTTTGGACATGCCCCCTTGTTTCGAATGCGTTCAGACATGCCTCTTCATTTTCATTTTGAGCTGGAGCCATTAGAGGCCCGAAGTTGGGTTAATGAGTTGGTTGATCATTGGACTATCCAATAGGTGTCCAAGGTTGATTGGTTGCTAAAAGGACTCATGGGCAATCCGCTAGTGCCCATGAGTTGAAGGAATTACTTAACTATCCACTGGTGTCCAAGATTGAAGGATCTAAAAGGACTCATGGGCTATCCGCTAGCGCCCATGATATGGAGGAATCGTTGGACTATCCATTGACGTACAGGATTGAAAGATTTGAAAGGACCCATGGGCTATCCGGTGGCGCCCATGAGAAGAAGGAATTACTGAACTATCCATTGGCGTCCAGGATTAAAAGATTTGATGGGTTTTTTCTAGGATGGAATCGGATAAAGATACCGGCATAAAGTCTGTCAAGGAGACTCGAAACGGAGTCGGCCCGAGGTGGTTCGACGTGGAGTCAAAAAAGGGTCAGTTCGACATGGGGTCGGCAAAAAGATGATTTGACATGGAGTCGGAAAGATGATGGTTCGACACGGAGTCGAAAAAGGGACGGTTCGACACAGAGTCGGATAGACATCTCGGCATAGAGCCAGATTTGATGATGTTAGCCCGTTAGCTCATGTCGAAATGAGCCTAGCGCAAAGCCGGAATGGGTGAACTAGCTCATGTTGAGATGAGCCTGGCATGGAGCCAGAATGGAGAAACTAGACATAGAGTCGATTAGAGACGCGACACGAAGTTGACACAAAAACTCGACAAGGAATCAGTTGGGGACGCGACACGGAGCCGGCATAGGTGACTCGACACGGAGTCGGCATAGGTGAATTGACACGGAGTCGGTTAGATGACTCGATGTGGAGTCGGTGTGATGACTCGATGCGGAGTTGGCCTAGAACCTGACACGGAGTGGGCAAAAGGACTTAACATAGAGTCGGTGTAAACCTTGACATGGTGTTGGAATGAGAGAATCGATATTGGCCCAAAGGGAATAACCATGGGATGGCGTGTGTTCATGTTGTATGTATGTATTTATGCATGTATGCAAAACTGATTGAGATTTTTTATTTTATGGGAGGATGGCCATTTGGAGGCTTGGAATGCTTGTCATATGCGTGGATTGTCGGACGCGTGAATGCTTGGAACGCATGTGGGTTACATGGGCGTTTGATATGGATGACTGGATGCATGGATGCTTGATGTAAATGGCTAGATACGTGGTTGTATGGATGTATAGAGGTTTGTCGTTGATGACTGGATGCCTGGAGGTTTGTCGTGGGTTGTTGGATGCGTGGAAGTATGGATGTACGGAGGTTTGTATGGAGGTTTGGTTGTGTTGACGTGGGTTGGCGTGGATTGATAGGTGTGTGCGAAGGTATAGACTGTATAAGGTAATGGCAAGGTGTGAGTTGGATGGGGTACATGGAATGTGTGTTTAGCGGGGTCAAGTCTTTATTTCCTTATAGTTTGCTATCCTAAGACTCATGGTGTAGGCAGCTGAGCTTCTTTTAGTTCCAGCTTTACTGTTAGAGACATCCCGAATGTTATTACTTCGTTATTGCTCATGAGTTGAGACTAGTTAGAGGCTCACTACTTTTAGTGATCTTTAACTTTTTCATTTTAACTGTAATGCCCCTTTTGTTTATTTTGTTTTTGGCTTATAGAGGAATGAAGAGGATGATGTTTATGTTGTTTCTATAGAAGGGTTTATGGGGGGGGTCAATGCTATCCTCATGTATACAATTATGAAGAGTCCATCATCCAATGCCTTTAAGGATAATTTGCGTATCTCTATGGCTGAGTTACTGCTTCTAGCTGGCTTTTCCTAAGGGCCATTACTTCCCCCTATGTTAGTGGCTTGCCCCCAGTATTGCATTTTCGCTTAGACTGCCTTTTTCGAGTTTTCAGTCTTAGTGAACTTTTATTTGATTTTTTTTTACTTCTAACTTTTCCTAGGTTGTTATTTTGATGTTTCGACCTAGCGAGCCGCTTTCTTTTTTCCTTTTTTATGACTTTAACTTTTGCCTAGACCATTTCTTTTGAGTTTTCAGTCTAACAAGTCACTTTTTCATTTTTCATTTTTTTTCTTTTTGGGGGAGCGCTGAGCTAATAGGAGTTTTTAAGCATGGTAAAGTTTGATGTGGTAAACCCTCTTTCCTTCTTGGTTTGGGGGCCAAGTAGCCAAACTAGATGCTTGAGGTTTTATAGATTACCCTTATTATCCTTGCCAATTTGATTGATGGAGTAGTCAAAATTAGAACATGAGATATTAGCATTAGGGATGGATTTTTTATTGGTATGTTTGACTTTGTTTAAATGTGGGAAGAGAAAAGGAATCATGAAAAAGTATATTAATTCGAAAAAAGAGAATTACAGTCAATTTGAAAAAGGATGGAAGACTACAAAATAGAAGGCTCTTCTTAGGATGTAGCCTAATCAGAACTCGGCTTCACAGTTTTTTATTTTATCGAGCCCTAGCCGGTTCGTGGAGCCAGCAGTTGGGGATTCGAGGTCGTAGTCAAGTTTGTTCCTTCCTCTTTTTCGTTGTCATAGGATTCACTGATATGGGAGGTTGCCGCCTCTAGCACAATCCTCCCTTTCTTCATCCCTAGTTCCACCCTTTCTCTGATGAGGAGTAGATTCACAAAATTTGACGACACGTTCTCTACCATTTTCTCGTAGAATGGTGGGTGGAGTGTGTCGATAAACATTGTTACCATTTCTTTGTTGGATAGAGGAGGCTGAATGCGAGTGGCTAGCTCCCTCCGACGTCTAGCATATTTCTTAAAGGCTTCCTTTTCTCCCTTGGCCATGTTTTGCAATTGAGAGCAGTTTGGGGCCATATCCATATTATACTTGTATTGGTTAAGGAAGCTTTCTGCCAAGCTTCTCCAAGTTGGGATATGTTCATGCCTTAATCCTAGGTACCATCTAAGAGCTACTCCCGTGAGGCTCTCTTTGAAGAAGTGGATTAGCAGAGTGTCATCATGGGTGTACAGGGTCATCTTCCTACAGTACATGGCGAGGTGACTCTGGGGGCAGGAGGTTCCTCTGTACTTGTTGAATGTTGGCAGCTCGAAATTGGGAGGAACGATGATGCCGGGAAATAAGCATAGGTCAACCGCTTCAAATCCCGTGTGCTTAAATCCCTCCAAGGCATCTAGTCTTTCTTCAAGGAGTTGTAGGATTCGAGCGGACCAGGAGTCTTCATCAGGGTGAGCATGGGGTGGAACGACTGTTTGGGCCCCACTGTTTTCATAGTAAGGGCTTTAATGCGAGGTTTGGTTTGAGGTGACACGATGGGGGTGGCTTGAGGTTGCTCCAATGCCCCCTGGTTTGACATTGACTCCAGCATTTCCACGATTTGGCCAATTTGTGTCTTTAATTGTCTAACATCATTTTTTAGAGCTTCTTGTTGTTTTGCTAAATCCCTTATAGCTGTCTCCATCTGTTTTTCCTTGGGAATTTCCTTGTAAAGGTTTTTCAGAACTTGATCCCTACCCTAGTATTGGTCTTGGTGAGCTGGTCGAGTGAAGAATGGTATGCAAATGAGATGGAATACAACACTTAATTTTAAATGCATGATGGAGATGAATGCAGAATATGATGCATGATATTTTTATGTTTTTTCATTTTCATTTTTATTTTATTTTTATTTTTTTTAAGTCAACTCTGCATTCCTAACCGGACAAGGTCAGTACCGAATTGAAAAATGGTGTTGGGCCAACTTAAGAAATGATGCGGGGGTCAAACAAAATTGAGGAGATGGTAAGGGGGCAGCTTAAATAAGGAACGACACGGAGCCTGATTGGAGATGACACGAAAACTGGAATCGGCACAGTGGCTAGGACAAAATTGAATAAAAAAGACGGCACGGAGTGGGACGCGACTTAGAATCGGCACAAGGGTTGGGTTTGGAAACGACACCGTGGCTGGGACAACGACACTAAGCCGAACTCGAAATTGGAACCGACACATGTGTCGAGATGGATCCAGCATGCACTTTTCCCCTTACCTACAAGTCGGGTTAAGGCAGATCCTGCTTAGAGTTTGAGTCTACTATGGGTTCCTTTCCATGGCTTCTAAACTCCTCACCATTAGGATCTTGGTTCTATGGACCTCCTAAGGAACACAATCCATAGACAGGATAGAATCCCAGAATATGATTGTTTTCGAAGACTGTCAGCCCCAAGTGGAACTATCACGGTCACTAGTACAGAGAAAACCTCCAGTATGGGTACCACTACACGTTCCTCACTCCCTAACACACAGGCCCGGGAATAGGACCCCTCTCATTGATAAATCACAGGTTAAAACCATCTCCCCAGCAAGTGCCCCCAATCACAATAGTATTATATTTTTAATCATGATTTCACAGGTAACATATAAGAGAAAAACACAAGAAAAATGAAAAAATGCATATAAAGGCAAAGGACCCAAAATTCTACACATACATCAGGTTCACCTCCCTAGCTAGCCTAGCAAGGCTCAACTCTCAAAGTTTCCCAGCGGAGTCGCCATCTGTCATAACCTAAATTGTGATGAGGCGCAGGATGGTTCGGAATGGGCCGAAATGATCCCAGCCATAGGATGGCCAAAACCGACTTGGCCACTTGGAGTCGCCATCGGTAAAACCTAGGGGAAAGGCTGGTCTGAGAATCAAAGTTGTGGGTTCGGGAGTTGGTTACACATTTGGAACACGGGGTGCCCCAACATGTCTATCACCTAATAGTTACCCTAGGCTAGTTGTAAGGTTGTAGAGATGATGCTTAGGTTTGAGTCTTGTAGAGATTACGGAGGGTCAAGGGTAGGAGTAAGTGCTTTTGGTTTTTTTTTATTTATGACTTGATAGGAGTGTGCCTCTTGTGCCTACGTACCTCAGCTTTAGAGGAATCAAAGTCCACGTAGTTCTGGCTGGGTTACTAGTCAAGAAAAGGTGAAGTCGGTCAATACCAGCTTGGCTGTGTTTAAGCCAAGATGAATTCGGCCTTGGCGATAAAAAGTTTCAGAAGGATGGTTGGCCCACATGAGGCAGAGATGAACTCAGCCTTAGCGATTGAGGATGTCAAACGGTGAGGCCGTTTTGTCCCAGCCAAGGGAGGCCGAGGCGAATTCGGCCTTGGGAAGAGGGAGGCCTGGGAGGAAGGGAGTTGGGAGATTTGGCTTTGGTTTCATAGAGAGGGAAGGAGCTACCTAAGGCTTCACCCGAGGGAAATATTTTTGCGTTTACTTACTAACCTGGTATCCAAAGGAGTCCGGTGTCTTCTTCCTTACATGCAATACTTCCTTCTCTTCTTCCGGCTCGTCCTGGTCTTTCCGTCCGGCTTGCGCCGTGCTAACGCAAATTTTTTTTTCTCTTTCCTTTCTCTAGAATTTTTCGCCAGAGTTTCTCCTCTCACTTATCTGACCAAGATTTTCTGCCCCCCTCCCCCCCTTATCTCTCTTCGTCTCAAGGCCTTTTTATAGGCTTCAAGAGTGTAGACTCAACTGCCCCACGATTCCCTCATGGTCGTGGTGGTTACCAGGTTGTGGAGGCTAACTCCACTACCCCATGATCCCTTCTTTAGGGCGAGTCATGGTAGGTCCCACGAAGACATATTGGAGACTAAGTCCTGGATAGATTTAGGGTCTCATAGACATAACCATACATGTTTCGGTCACCATGAATATAACATAAAGATGCACCAAAATTGCACCACAATAATTTTAGGAAACTAGGTGTACACTCTTTACTTATTTTGGGACCTTGTAGTCTTTTTCTTTAACTTTCCTTTCTTGTTCTTTATGGCTATGCTATATTTTTGTAGAAACTCTTAATGCCACTAGTCACTTATATTTTTCATGTTCACAACTTTTTTTATACACTTTTTGGCCCACACTTTTTTTTTCTCACAATTGCACCACTAGTTCCTTATAAACTTTCAAAGAAATGATGCGTACTTTGACTTAACATTTCATCTAACACTTGGTGTGTATTGTAAAAATACAGAATGTAATACATAGGAACAACTTTCACAAATCAACACAAGCTCAAATCAACTTAGGCAAAACCATATTGGTGCACATTACAACAAGGATTTCAACTAGTTAACAACATACACATACCAATTTGAAATTTCCACGAATCAATCAAGAAAACCTCAAAAACAAAATCATGAACTCAAAATTTAATTTAGCCAAACTGAACAATGACAATATGGATCTATGTTAGGCGAAGGAAACCTAACAAATTAGAAGCAAACAAACAAGAATTGAAGCAAAATTCCAAGGTTCTATGACTTACTTGTTATCGTTCCCAAAGTGGAGAAGTCCTCCATGAAAGCTTCCATCAAAACCTCAATTTCAGCAAGGATATGAAGATTCAATGCTCTAAATACCACTTATTACACCCACAAACCCACAAATCATCAAACAAAACAAAAAAGGCTTCAAGAACACACTAGGTCAGGAACCAAAAATTGGAAGAAGAAGAAAGTAAAAATGGAATGAGATTAGAAGTGAACTTGCCACTAATCCTTAGGGATTAGATAATAGAAGTAAATATTTTCCACAAGTATCTTAGAAACTCAATGAGAATTATAGTTCTTGTTCAAGGACAAGAGAAGAGAGAAAGTCTCTCACAAGTGCAATGCACAATTCTATTTAATGTGTAAAAGTGTTTAGCTTAATTACATTTGGAGCTTATATAGGCCTTCCCAATCTCAAATTAGAATTAAGAAAATCCTAAAGTAAGTTAAGTGAAGGTGACAAAGGTCACAAAAGTTGGTGACAAAGGCCTTCCCAAGCCATACAAGCCTAAATTGGTGACAAAGGTCACAAAAATTAAAGACGGTTTTCTCAGTCTTTAAGGGAAACTCCTAACTTGGGCTTTTGGTCCTGAATATAAGCTATAATAATGGAATATGATTATTCTAAAATGAAAAATACAAAGTATAATATGTCCTAAATGAACTATACAAGCCCAATATGGCAACCTAATAAAGTATACAAAGTTTAGCCTTCAATGGACCTTCCTTGGCCTTGCAAGAGGCTCAGTTCCTTATGCATTTCCTTTTGTATTCTCTTCATTCTACCCCTTTGTCATGGGGCCTTGAAGTGTAGTATTATCCTTATTCTTGGCCCTCTTGAGCGTCCTTTACTTACTTTCTCATATTCATATTAGAGAGTGTTTAACACAAGCTCACAAAGATAATCCAAAAATGTTTCTAAAGGCGTCCAAAAAACTTGTTTTTAAAAGGGGAGTCCAAAAAAGATAAAAACATGTTTGTGAAAGAAATAAATTAGATAAGAAAGTAAGGATAGAAATATTACTCGAAGATTTTTATATTGGTTCACTCTATAACCCAAAGCTACATCTAGTTCCTTTGAAAGATTTCACTAAGTCAACCTAACTTACAAGTATTCTTCACCTCTTTAGATTTCCAACTACTTACAATCAACAACCCTAATTGTAAGACTCCAAGTATTCTTAACTTAGCCCCTCCAGGCTTTACAAAACAAGGTTTTGAAGGAGGAGTTACTCAAGTAGTGAGTTTACAAGAAGACTTAAGCTAAAACATTTTACAATCAAAACATAGCTTTAAAAAAGCAAATAGAGAAAAAGTTCAAAAGACTAACAATGTATGGATATAGTATGAACAACTTGGTCTCTCATTTTTCTCGTTTGTACTAATCACTCTTTTTCTTTTGTGATCTTTCTTTTTACTGCTTGCTTGCAAACTTGCTTTCAGAAAAATCTCTTTTTCGCTATATCTATATGTTTTTGTCATGTAGTCCTTTTAATTTCTTTTGTTTTTCTTGTATTCAAATTCGTATTTTTTTAAATGAGAAACTGGCGTAAAAACATTGAAAAAAAGACAAAGTTGAATACAAGAAAAACAAAAGAAAGAAGAAGGACAAAGTGACAAAAACATAGAGATATAGAGAAAAAAGTCTTATTTCTCTATATCTCTATGTTTTTGTCACATCCTCCTTCTTTTTTTTTGATTTTCTTGTATTCAACATCGTTTTTTTAAATGAGGCCTTCTTTGGATATATATATATATATATATATATATATATATATATATATATATATATATATATGCTTAAAAAAATGACCGTTGAGGTAGCAAATGACAGAGTAAAGTTTTATCCTTTATGAACATGGCATTAACTAGAATCTTCTCTAAGATTACCTTAGTTAGAGTGTAAAGGTTTGTAAGAAAGTGAGTGTAATTACTTATTGAGAACAAAGATCTATTAGGCACTTTTGTATTGGACATTTTGTTGTTTAATTGACACTTCTATACACTTTGTTGGACATTGATTTTTTGGACGATTTGCACAAATCGTTGAACGTTGTAGCTTAAAGACATTTTAAGCATGAAAAATCTGAAACACTTAAACTTTCAAATATTAGTGATACAAGTGAATATTTGTGATCATCAAAACCTTAAAAGATTGGACACTCTTTTCAAGAGTGTTTAACAAGTGTGAGTCCTTGTGTCCTCCCTATAATCCTTGTTCCAAAAAAGGATGGCACATGGAAGATGTGTATGGACTATAGACCTATTAATGTTATCACATTTAGATATAAACACCTTACCCCATGACTAGATGATTAGCTTAATGAATTGCATGGATCTATAGATTTTTCTAAAATTGGCATGTGAAGTGGTATCACCAAATTATGGTAAGAGAAGGGGATGAGTGGAAAATCACTTTCAAGACCAAGTTTGATCTTTATGAGTGACAAGTCATGCCCTTTGTAAAAGATTTTAGCATAATTACTATCCTTTTAAATGAAATTGTTAAAAATAATGTAGGCTTTTTGTAGGAAGAGAGCCAAGAGAGAGCCTACCAAGCCTTAAAGGATAGGCTCATTCATGCCTCCATACTAGCTCTTCCAAACTTCACCAAATCTTTTAAGTTGGAGTGTGATGCTTCCAATGTAGGAATAAGGGTTATTTTGTTGCTAGAAGGGCATCCTATAGCATATTTTAGTGAGAAACTCAAATGTGTCCAACTTAATTATCCTACTTATGATAAAGAGCCATATGCTTTAGTGAGAGCTTTACAAGTGTGGCAACACTATTTGTTGCCCAAAGAGTTTGTGATCCACAATTATCATGAATCTCTCAAACACTTAAGAGGGTAAAATAAGTTAAACAAAAGACATGCCAAATGGGTAAAGTTCTAGAAAATTTTCCCCTATGTTATTAAACACAAACAAGGGAAGGTGAATGTGGTGGCAGATGCTCTCTCTAGGAGTGATAAGTCATATTTTATACACCTCACAAAGGCTTAAGATGGATATTATTGAGACCGTTTAATGATTAAGAGTCTTGTCTTAGTTAAGATTCGAATTATGGGCCTAGAAATAGGAAAAATATAAATTTGTGCTAAAATAAGGATTTTAACTAACAAAAGATTGGACTTGTTTTGCAGGCTTGAAAGCCGAAAGCATCTCGGCCCAAAGGAGCATCTTGGCCCAAGCAGACTTTAGTGGCAAAAATCACTTCGGCAAGAATGCATATATGACTATGCTAAAATTAAGGAATCTAAAATGTAGATTTGATTCTCCTAGAATTAAGGAATCTATAATGCAGATATGATTATGCTAAAATTAAGGAATCTGTAATGCATATTTGATTCTCCTAGAAGTAAGGAATCTGTAATGCAGATATGATTATGCTAGAATCAAGGAATTTGTAGTCTCCTATGGTTGGGAATCTGTAATCAGTAATTCAAATTTGTAATCTCCTAGGATTGAGAATCTGTAATCAGCAATTCAAATTTGTAATCTACTAGGATCAAGGAATCAATGATTTTGTGAGATTAGATTTGGCCAGCTTGTGTATAAATAGAGCACACTAGGCCACGTCTTCGATGTGGAAAAACAGTGGAATTCTAGACCTAGTGCCGCCAGCAACTGCAGACATTCCAAGCTAGCATGATGGTACACGAAGCTTTAGTAAAGTATCTCTCTCGGTCGAGGAGGTACAAGATCAGGATTTGGGAAGCTAGAAGCTATCGGAGGTGATCGCTCGGTACAGCCGACGCACTCCGTTGGACGAAAACCTCAACGTCTGGCCATCACTAGTGCACCACTGCCGTCCTTCCATTGGCAGTAGTCGTGGAAGGTGGATTCCCTAGAAACTCTGAATTTCTCACCTTTGTATTCGATTCTGTTTCAATAACACAACTGATTTGCTATTCTATTCTTTGATTTTAATCCTTGCACTTTAATCTGCTTTAACATTGTTAGAGGTAGATCACGTTAGACTAGGACCGATTGGAACTGGTTTAATAATCTGATTAGGTAGATAACCTAAAATCAACCAAGTACATACTCCCTACCAACTGATGAGGTAGCGATTGTGTAAATCCTTAGTATGGCAATGGACAAACGTTCGGCGGTCGTCGTAAGAATATAAGGTTGATTTGGAGTATAATTCTAAGCAAGACTGGTAAACTGTTGTGTATTGATTTCCGAATTGGTACAGTAGTTAGCATAGATTAGTTTAGCATAGTTTAGTTTACTTTCTACACTTAGTTTATTTTCTGCACTTAAACACAACCCCCCCTATTTACTGCTTTCTAGAGTTCGAGACCGAGTCAGTCCGACTCTGTCACGTCTATTCGAAACCGAGTCAGTCCGACTCTGTTGCGTCCGCATCTGCTCTTAGTCAAGATCGTGTCGGATTCGTCTCTGCCGAGACCAAATCGGACCAGTCTTTGCCGAGAGCAAGTCGACATTCTAGACTTGACGTTTTTGCACAGAACTCTAATTTTCACACTTAGCACAATCCGAGCACACTGTGTCCTTGAGAGAATCAACCTAGGTTAGCTATACTATAGTTAGCTTTAGTATTTATTTGAGACAAGTAAGACGACTAAAAACCCGCTTATCAAGGAGACATGCCTTACTTACCATACTTGAAGCTAAATTGATGGCTTTTAATGTATTAAAAAAGTTATACCTTATGGATGATGATTTTAAAGAGGCTTGTGAACTTTGTGTCAACTTAGCCAATGAAAGCTTCTATAAGGATTATAGGTTATTGTTTAAGGAGAAGAAGTTATGTGTGCCCAAAAGCTCTATTAGATAGTTGTTGGTTAAAAAGGCATATGAGGGTGGCCTAATAGGTCACTTTAGGGAATATAAGACCTATGATATCTTGCATGAAAAAGGATGTGCATCCCATTTGTGATAGGTTCTTAGCTTGTAGGGTAGCTAAGTCTAAGGTCTCTCCCTATGGTTTGTACACTTCACTCCATATTCCTACTACTCCTTTGGTGGATCTTGCTATGGATTTTGTATTAGGGTTGCTTAGGTCTAAGGGTGGTTGAGTGATGAGATCTTGACAACCCTTGAAGAAGAACCTCAACCAAGTAAGGAGAGCAAGGAAAGCATGAAGACCAAGCACTTCAAGGCCCCATGATAAGGGGAAGGATGAAAAGATTGCAAGAAGAAATGCTTAAGGAGATGGGTCTTCTCAAGAGTCTAGAAGAATTTGCCCAAAGCCTAACCATATACTCTGTATGGGCTTGTACCTTGACTTCATGATACTTAGTTGCTTGTTTGTATTATCTTAGCTTCATTTGTATATGTTTACTTTTGGGCTTCATAAGGCCTTAGTACTTGATATCGGATTTGTAAGAAAATCCTTAGTTACACTAATTGCTACCCTATTTGGATGGCTTGATTGGTTGCTTCCTTGCATGGATGGACACCTTATCCTTACAATCAAACACTTAGCTTCCCTTAAGACACGAGGACCATAGGTTATATAAGCCTCTCTCACTCCCTTGTAAACATAACTTTTGATGAATATAATACTTGTATTACAAGCAACCAAAGAAAGGAGTCTTTTATCTTATTCTTGAGCAAGAACCTTCATTCTTATCAATTTTCCATAAGGCTAGTGGCAAATCTCAATTCTCTTATTTTCTCCTTCATGGAGTAAGTAGCGAGTTCCATTCTCTTTAATCTCATTCTATTTTGTACCTTTCTTCTTCCTTTATTCTTAGTTTCTTTGTCACAATTTCTATCTTGGAGTTCTCTTGAAATTTTTGTGAGCAAAGTAGATCTAGGGTTGCATCACTAATGTGGGCAATCCCTTCTTTAGGGAGGTGGTGAGACTCTATGGTCTTCTTAAGACCATAGTCTCAAATAGGGACTTCAAGTTCCTTAGTCAGTTTTGAAGGACTCTTTGGAGTAAGCTTGGCACCAAGCTACTCCTTTCCATCACTTGTCATCCTTAAATGGATGGACAAATTGAAGTAGTGAATACGATTTTGTCCTAACTTTTGAGATGTTTTATAGGGAAGAATTCAATGGCATAGGAGGAATGATTGTCCTATATAGGGTTTGCATATAATAAGGTAGCCAATGCCACTACATCCCACTCCCCATTTAAGTTGGTGTATGGTTTTAACCCTTTGTCCCCTTTAGATTTGTTGCATTTACGTAATGTGTCTTCTATGGTTAATAATGATAAGCTCTCTAAAGCTTAATTTGTTAAAAAAATTGCATGAAAAGGCACTATATCATATAGAGAAGAAGGTTTAACAATATGCTAAACATGACAACAAGGAAAAAAGATAAAGGATTTTTCAAGAAGGTGACCTAGTATGGGTCCACTTGAGGAAGGATAGACTTCCTAACTTAAGGAAATCTAAACTTTTCCCAAGGAGAGATGGTCCGTTCAAGATTTTGAAAATAATTAATGATAATACTTATGTTGTGGATAAATTCTCTTCAAGAAGGGGAGCATGATATGAATCTGGATTAGCTTGGAGATGACACTCATAAAGGCAAGGAAAGCATGGAGATTAAGGCACTTCAAGGCCCCATGACAAGGGTAGGATGAGAAAGCTTCAAGAAGAAGTGCACAAAGAGATAAGTCTCTTTATGGGCCAAGGAGGGGCCCCTAAAGGCCCAAATGTTTACTTTTTGTTTGGCCTTATAAATCTCTCTTAAGACACATGTTTGCTTGTATTAAGATTTTTCTTTCATTGTAATTAGCATAGCACAATTGGATTGGGCCAAAGCCCAATAGCTAAGGGATTGATTTAGAGAAGGCATTAGAGACCAAATTCTCGGTCACTAATCTTGACTAGCTAGACAAGCTTGCTTAGCTTCTCTACATTGGGCCAAGAGTTGGGCCTTAGCCCAAGCCTTAGGATTAGTTTAGCTTAATTAATCTCTTGTAATTAGGGAGGGTTATATAAGTCATTTTCTTGATTAGTATAATCATTATTGATTGAATCTAAAACTTGCATTGGAGAGTTCTCTCTTCTCTTGTTCTTAAGCAAAAACCTAAATTCTCATCAATTTTCCGTGAGACTTGTGGCAAATCTTAATTCTCTTATCTAATTCCATGGATTAGTGGCAAGCTCCTTCCTCAATCTATTCCACTTTCTATTTTCTTCTTTAATTGTGTTTCTTGATTCCAATTTCATATTCCTTGTTAAGTTTCCTCGTACCGTTTAAAACATATGGATCCTTCTGGTTCATCACTTCTCCTTATTCTTTTTTCTTCCATTCTCTTCTACTCCTCACTTATTCCCTTGTTTCAAATCTTATTTTTTTTCTTGCTTCTTGGTAAAAAATATTCATGATGGTTGATGGTTTGATTCAAGCTTAAAAGCTTAAGGAGATATCAAAGGTCATATTTTTTTCTCAAGAACTTTATGTTTAAGGACTCAATACAAGTAAGGAAAGTTATTCTTTTTTGCTTGCTAAATGGAGTTTTGAATCTATGGGAATGTTGTTTATGGTTGAGAATCATGTTTTTAATTGTTAATATATGATATATGATGCTTAATTTTGAATGTGGTTTGACTATCATATGTTTGGTTGTTGTCTGGAAATTTTAATATTGTACTCAAGTTGATATTTTTAACATAACTAGCGTCGTAGTGCATAAAATGAGATTTCTTTTTTTTCTAACGGAACTAGACTTGTAGGAATACAACTTTTCCTCAAAGAATCACTTAAAAATGTTAAAACATGAGCTACGCGCATTTATAGTTGAACACGACTTTCTAAAAGCATGAAGTGACAAACTATATTTCTATGGAGTGTTTTGAAAAAATAAACAAGTTGTACATTTTGTAACTAAAAATCTCAAGCTTTCATATGACATATTATTTAAGATTTTATTCATTTAGTTACTATTTTAAATATATTTTCTAAATCGACTCACTTACATTAGAATGTCCTATTTTTATTGTTCCAACCAGTTCTAGAAAAAACATTTACCATAAATTGTACAAAACGTGTTAAGATGCATACTATAATTTTTTTGAAAAATATATTTAAAATCCTACATTGCAGGATAATCCTTATTCATTCTTACCATCATTTAAGATGCATACTACAAAGTCATGGCATATCATGTTTCACATGAACATAGTTGTAATTAAAATAAAAGATAGAAATTAAATCTAATATTTTGTTTATAAAATTTTTAGAGTTTATTGATAACAATGATAGTAAGAATGACTAAGGATTCAAATTCTATTATATTCTTTTTTATTTAATTTCATTCAAAACTCAATACAAGTATACTCACAATTTATAAGCTCAAATTTCACTAAATATATACTAAGCCCAATCTCTTAATGTGAAACCCTATTTGTAGATGTTTTATTCCCATAGTTCAATCAAGATTAATCTAAGCATTAATTATAGAAATTTTAGAGAATTCGTGTATCTAAAAATTTTATTCCTATAATCATCTTAATATAGAGTAATCAACTAAATTTCAGTATACATACACAAGATTTCTCATCATGCATATAACTCAAAATAAGTTTCTCAACTATTAGTTGACAAAAGGCATTAAAAATAGAGATAATCACTCTAAATTATAAGAATTTGCATTGAATAAAAAAAAAGATCAAATATTGAGAAATTTCATAAGGTTCATCTAATCCTAACCACAATGGGTTTAGCAAAACATGATGAAATAGCATTCAAGAGGTGTTTCCTCAATGGTAAAAATGTAAAAACCTAGAGAGAAAATGAGCTAAGTATAGTGAGAAGTTGACTCTTAATGCATTATGAACAATAGGGCTTGCAAAATAGGTTTTATATTAGCTTGAACGAGCCGCCCAAATACATAATTGAATCAGTTACAACCCACATATATTTTAGTCACCAATGTTGAAAGGTGGTTGGACATTTTAAATGTTGAGCTAAAAATATTTGTGAAACCATCATAATTTAACTCTACTACAACATTTCCAACATTAAGTATCCAATGAAAAATTTGTGACTTAGTGTTCAATCCTGCATAGATTCTTTCTTAGCATTTTCAATGTTGACCTTTAAAGCACAATTGTTAAGTGGTATTTGCATGTAATAACATCTAGTGGACTTGGAATTAGGCTTAGAAGCCTAAAATAAGCATTTTAGTCACTAGTTTTGGGTGGCTTTTTTACCTTGCATTTTTTAGCAACTTTTGAGCCTTTTGATTAGTCTTAGGATTAGATTAGGCTAACTAAACATAATTATTACAACCTATATAAAGCTTGAGTGTAATGATCTTAGTCACATTTTGATTGAATGAAAATTGTGCGATGCACTTGAGAGTTTCTCTTTTTTCTTGATCTTAAGGAAGAACCATATTCTCATCAAGTTTTCATGATAATTGTGACGAATCTTACTCTTTCTTATCTAATCCTTAGGGATTAGTGGCAAAAACTCCATCTTTATCTTCTCCATATCTTTAATTTCTTCTTCCAATTTTGATTCCTAATTCTAGACCTAGTTTTTATGATAATTTTCTAATTAGTTATTGTTTGTGGATCCTTAGGTTCATCAAATATCATCCTAGCATTTCAAACACTAACTCCATTTTTTTTTACTTAATTTCCTTCAAAATTAAAAGAAATTCTTCATGAAATTAAAATTTACAAAAGAAATTAAGTGTAAACTAAATTATACTAAGTTTTATGAATTTTTCTATGATTTTTTTTCTTGTTCTTTTTCTACAATTTTTTTCTTTAAAAACATCCACACAAATTTATCAAATATGAATGGTCAGTTATACATTGATGGTGATCTCTCAAATTTTTTTATCCTTTCATATTCCTTAACAAGGAATATCAAGATTTTGGTGTAACCAGGTAACAAATCTTAATAATATATAGGTCACAATAAGTAACGAGTCATAATGAAATTAGTAGAAAATTCATATAACGAAGATTTCAGGTATGAAAAGTCTTTCTAATGATATTGGGATCAGTCATTGTGTCCCATTGATATGAAATAAACTATACTTTTAACTTTAGAATACGAATAATACAGTACGAACATGAATTTCGTCGTCCATATTTTACGGAACGTAATTGATGAATAAATTTTCTCTCTTTCTGTTAACTCACTGCACATAGTTCCAATTAACTAGTTCGTTTTAGTTTGCACAATTTGTATGAAAACAATGCGTTTCATATCCTAGTTTTTTTTTTTATTTTTCTAATGATTCTAGAGAACTTATAATTGCTAAATTCATTTAAACTACCATTTTTATTCCACGTGGGATGAACATGCTATTAAAGAGTAGCTAGTTAGAGTTCCTTTTTCTCTTTACCATGACAGGTTAACTACAAACCAATCAAACAACTATGGGTCCATGTCATGAATATACACATCAAGAAGAGCGAGAGAGGGCTTGGAGGGAAAAACAGCACATTGCTTCGAATATAAGCACTGTTGACCATTATAACGCCATTCTCACAATCTTACTACACAAACCATCTATTCATTTGTACATGATTCTAAATCTGTTCCCAAACTATCAATTCACGTGCTTGTGGTACCAAATTAGATCACAATTCACACTCATTCGCTTTAAAGCACATGTTTCATCTACATTTGACAAAGCAATCATACGATGTTTTTCTTTAACTAGATGTTTGGGAGACCAAGGAACAAATGACACAAATTTAGTGCAGTTAAGAGAGTTCAGAAGTAATCTTATTCTTAAAGCAACAATTTCTTTCTTTTTCATTTTGTGCATTGAAATTGGTAAAAATATTTTTCCAATTTTTATCTAAACAATCTTATTTTAACAGAAATGTATTATTATGCCTAACAGTGTCAGATTATTAAGAGAAAAAACAAAGAGGCCCAAATCCAATTGTCGTTTTAATCATGTCAGAGAAAATTGATTGAACAACTTATTCAGTGGGTCACATATTAGGAACCTGGCCCGATTAAATGCACTAAGTTGAATGAACTTTTATGCCTTTCCACGGCCAACTGAGAATTGAGCCTGTGCATGTCATCATTGTCGTCCTCTCTAATTCCTCCCTTCTACTAATATTTTAGGTGGTATATTTAAAAGAGATTTAGATCAATTTTTATCCTACAATCATAAATAAATATCTAAATTGATATATTTAAATAATATTGATTATTAATTTTAATTATATAGTCATACATGCATTATGGATGCCATATTTAGTAAGAGATGAGATATTGTGCTACAATCATAAATAAATAGTTGATATGATTTATTTAAACAAAATCTTGACCCTCAAATTTAATTATATAATCAATACTAGCTCTTCTTATTCTCACCTACCACCTGATGTAGTATGAAGTGGTGACTTTTTATTATGAAAAATAATAATTATAAATTTGAGTGAATTAACATAAATAATTAAAATTAAAAATTAATTATTGGTTATGTTATTATTTAATAAATTTATTTGTATTTTTTATCTTTATTATTTAAATATAATTTAATATTTTATATTTGTAGTTTTTATTTCTCAGAATAATAAAAGTTTTTATTTAATATATTCCATGTATATATTCTCACGATAAAAAAAAGTTTCCATTTGATATGTTATATATATATATATATATATAATTTTTAAGGTGCCTCTTAGTAAAAGGTGAGGTAGAAATAATTTTTATACATTATTTTTTGAAAAAAAAACATTAACACTTAAAAAATAAAGGAACACAAGAATACATCTAAAAAATGTTTCACTTATTTTATTAATTTTTAAAGTAAATGTTATAAAAATGATGCAAAGAAAATAGTATGTAAATAATGCCACCCACTATAATCAATACTCACAAGTTAATGTGAATTATTTGATTGATTTTCTTTCCTGTGTTTGGAAAAACCTTCCAATGGTTATTACCCTCACGTACAAACAAAACCCACTAGTGTCGTGCAAAAGAAGTGATTTAAGTGAACATGACTACAAAGCGAAAAGAACCATGTAACGCAAATAATCAATGTTTGATGATGCGATAATGACATTGAAGGTGATGACAATTATTTATTTTTAGGAATAAAAAATCATAACATAAAGACTTATGGGACCATATGTGGCTGTCTTTCCAACTACATTAGGTACAACAGAAGATACACAAAGTTTCTAACCGGAGGCAAACACTGATTGTTTAGTGATCTGATCCAATTGAAAAAATATGTGATTTTATGTTCTGTTCCCTCTAGCAACTTCGCCCTTCTTCCCTATATAAGCTGAATATTAACTCTATGCTCCCAACCATCCCAACAATTTTAGCCTCTCTTTCTACCTTAGTGTTTTTTTTTTTTTTTTAATATTTTTTTCAATGCGTTAGCCATTTCTTGGTCTCTATTATCATTCTATTTGCTTTCTATCAAAACAGAGATTTGAAAATCGGTGCAGAAATCGTGATCGGCGTGTTGGATTCAGAAGCCGCAAGTGCATCCAAGCATGTCATCGAAGTAACAAGGGTGTTACGTGTGGTATATATATTTAATTATATATATATATGTCATTTTATATCCGGCATAACATTTTCTTTTTTGATTTTCGTGGATTGATGAAATATAACCATTTTGATGTTGGCTTGGCTCAATCAAATCAAAGTTCTTAGAGATTTGTTGAGTTCTTTAGTCTGATTGAGCCGTGCCAATATCAGATATTCATCCTCTATATATAAATTAATGTCCTATGATATGCTATCTGTCTTTAATTAATATCTACAGCACGTTTTGTTGCTTTGATATATGAATCCCGAAGAGAAATCATGATTGGTTATGCAAGACACCACTTGAAATCATGATTAGATATGCATAATCTTATATGGGTTAGTCGTGTAATATTATACTAGTTATGTAGTGTTGTTATACCTGTTAGTTTCGGTTATATTGTTATCAAGTTAAATATATGTTGTTAGTTGTTATTCAGTTAAAATAGTTCAACAACATGGCTCGTGTCATGTAAATTCATTAGAAATTATCACATTTGATTGATCTCAAACACCTTGCGTTCATTAGCAGAAATTGATCATAAATTTGAGAAAGATTTACTAAGCCCCATGAGAAAATAAAGGCTCAACACCACCACATGTTCATATGCAGTCAGGATTGTTTGTACTCGACCAATTATTCCCAATTGCCTTTAATTTGGTGATATTGTGACCAAAGTTTTGTTGGGACAGGGCTAAGATTGATGAGAAAACGGGGCCATTATTCTGTTCCAACAGAAGCATCCTTTTATCACAAAGAGCAACTTTATTAGTGGTTGCTTGGCAAAATAAGCTATTACCATCGGTCAAAAGTTAATATTACAAGAGCAAAACCAACGTTAGATTATTAGTTAATAAATAGCATTAGCTAAGAAGTGGTCAAGGCTTATTAATTATTGTAGGCTAAGTTGACGTTAATTTCACAATTAACATGCGTTTTTTTTTTTTTTTTTGGCGAAAGTAGTGCTGGTTTAGTCAAAGTTAGATTTAACACGGGTTTAAGTGATGCTAAATTTATGTTAGTAGCTAATGATTTTTTTTTTCATTTTTCTTCATTTTTTACCCACACCTAGACTAGTATCGATAGTATAGAAATGTGTCTAGCATTGTCTCTACAATTGCCTTGAAAGACCAGGCCAACTCAAGTTGCCTTCTCACATGCTACATTTTCTCCTAATAAGTTGTAGCTACTTCCTAGCAAAGTATGTTATTCTCAATTAATTATTGAGACATTCAATACTTGAAGGTAATTGCTTATGACTCTTGAGTTAGTAACATGGCACCTTGTTAAAGATGCAAAGACATATCCTTAGTGTCATAACATCGACCTCATATCTTTCCCTAGCAACGTGCTTCCATAAACTTGTGTCTTATCTCCAAAAGTTTCACTAACTTGGACTACACCTCTTGTAGTAGGTCCTCACATACTATGTTTAGTGGTAACAAAACATAACATAGTCGAGACTTATTTTGTTCAAGATGTTAATCACATAAATGAAGTTTTATATTGTAAATACAAATGAGAAAGAACAAAATGTAAAGCATAACTTTTCATAGAGTTCACAAGATATGTTCACAAAGAGACACGAAGACAAAGACATCTTGACATTGACACAAGAAGTTTTTATGTTGACAAGAGGTTTTAAAGATGACAAAACCAATAAATGAAGCACTTTGGTGAAGACAAGAGGCAAAGGCAAAAAAAGAAAAAGCACATTGAAGATTAAGCCAAAGAATAAAGATCAAAGTCAAAGACTTGGGTATTTGATGTAAACACTTTGTATTCCAACAAGGCTAGATCCTATGATCCATATATGAAATTAAGAGTAAATTTGGTTTTTTAAAACGATCATTAAATGAACCAATTTCATAAGAAAATACTTAAAAACTTAATTTTTTCATTATTTGGCTCATTTGGGTCAAGACTCGAGTCTCCCACAAAGGACTCAAGTTTTTATGAAGAAAATTTGTAAAAACTCAAGTCTCTTCCTTAAGGACTCGAGTCTTTCATGAAAGACTTGAGTCTCATTAGTAGGTAATGAAAATTTGTGAAAATATATTATTAAATAAATTTTATATCTTTTGTTATCAAATTACATCTTTTGGGATACAAAATTAACTAGGTTTTATCAATCAAATCATATATAAACAAAACTTTTGATTAAAAAAATTGACCAATAGAATCATAGTTGGATCATTAGTGAGAATTCTTAGTTAAGAAGAAAAAGTATTAGAGCTTCAATTTGTGATATCATCACTTTAAGAGTTAAACCAACTTTTGATTTTTCATTTTGTATTCAAGGGTGATTTCCCTTGAAGGTTTAATATGAGAGGTATAATTGAGAGGTATATGCAAGGACATCTTGAGCATAAAAGGTCTGCTATTGTATCTTTATATTCACTAAGGTGTGTTATCTCTAGGAACTAGGTCAAAAGTGTTAAAAGAGGAGCATCCTAGGTGGAGTTACCAAGGTGGGTGACCTTGAGTGTAAAAAACATGTTGCTTTGTAATACTTTGACAAAGTAAAAAATATCAAGTGTGGTTTGATATTTCTCTCTTTATTTGAAACATATGTGTTTATGGTCTTATTAAGATTACAAAAATGACTCTAAGACACCTGCAATGCTATTTAATACCTATACTCTATTTGGTAGTGTAGAAATATATGAGAAATTGAGGAGTGAGGGAGTGGAAATGGAGAGGGTTGTCGCAACCTAGATCGCAATGGGGCGGATTTCGCAGAATAGAATTTTTGTTTTGAAATTGGAAGCTGAATCCATCCTAGAGGCGGAATCGGCTATGCGGAGTCGGAACCAACTCGGCCAATCCAGGAGGACTGACCAAGATCAATCTGACTCTAATAGGAGTCGCCATTGGCATTTTAAAGAGAACACCAAAAACCAAGAATGGATAAGGCAAGTCACGAATCAGAGACTGGGCAAGAAGTCGATTACACACAGGGATAACATGGCATCCCCCTACGTCTATCACGTGATAGTTACCCAAATTGGCTGCATGTGCTAAAAGGACCTTCACATATTTACTATTTTAAATGAATGGTTTAATTTACAGAGGAAAACGTATATACAAGGCTTAGGTGTTTCGGGATGAATAACTTGACAAGAGTGTGCCTCCTACTCCTACGTACCTCTTTTCAGTCAGAGGAATCAAAGTTCACATAGTTCTAGATATATGACACAATGTAGGAGGAATAGACTATCCATTAGGTGTCCATTAGGGAATGGCTTGACAACGTAAAAGAGGTAGACTATCCATTAGACGTCCTGGTACATAATGACTTTAAAAGGGAAGTGTAGGCTATCCATTAGGTGTCTGAACGTAGAATGACTTTAAGAAGAGAAATGTGGACTATCCATTAGGCGTCCAGACCTAGAATGACTTCTAAAAAAGGGAGTGTGGAGACTAAACTATCCATTAGGCGTTCAGGCACAGAATGACTTCAAAAGAGAAGTGTGGACTATCCATTAGTTGTTCGGACCTTGGATGACTGATGAGCCATATTTTATACACCTTATAGGGACCTAAGATGAGTGTTTTAGAGATCAATTGGTGCTTAAGAATTGAGTCTTAGCTAAGAATCATATCATGGACCTAAAAATAGGGAAGGTATAAATTTGTGCTGATTTGAGGATTTTAGCTAATAAGAGAATTTATTCCTTTTTGCAGGCCAAATTGATCTCAGCCCATCAAGAGTCCCGGCCTAGGTGAGTCGTCCCAACCAGACCGACTCCTTCTTAGACCAGCCGGTTCTACAGGTCCAGCAGCCACGTGGAGTAGTCCAAATCAGCAAGCCAATCTGGCATCCAAGTCAGCTCCATCCAGCTCAGCTGCCCTGCCACTCTAGGAGAAGCTTGCAGCGCAAGTTACGCAAGGGTAGATTAGGAAATTCAATTGTAATTTTGTTAGGAGTTCGTTAGTTAGCGCGTATTGGTCCAACTCGTGTATATATAGGAAGAGCTGGGTATGTTTAATGGTTGTTGAATTCAGATTCTAGTTTCATACATTTTGCGTTTTATCTCCCTCTCATATTCTCCATCTTCATGGTGGTGCACGGTGCCTTCATTGGTGTTTCTCTCGATTGAGGAAGCGCAGGTCCTGGACTGAGAGGCCGAAGATTACCAGAGGGGACCGTTTGGCTCGTCTTCGCACTCTAGTGCATCTGATCCTTAGTGCCTTGGCCACCAAAGTTGAACCACTGCTGTCATCCATGGAGATCGTCGTGAAAGAACGATTCCTTTGAATTCACACCCTGTGTAATGCTTCATTAGTAGTAATACAAGTACTTTCTGATTCTGATATTCCGTTTGCACTTCTTGTATCTTAATCTACTTGTTGTGTCGCGATTACATGCAGTAGAGTAAATGAATGTTGAACTAGGCCGATTGGAACCAGTTTAACAGCTATAGTAGGTAATCAATTAGAGAATCTAATCAAGAACCTAAAATCAACTCTGAATTGAATCTTTACCAAATGATGAGGTAGCGATCACGTAATTCCTCGGTGTGGCAGTGGGCAAATGTTTGGCCATCGTCATAAGAAAGTTAAGGTTGATATGGAACGTAAACATGAGTGAACGAACCAGAACCGACTTGATTGTTGAGATGGAGTATGAGCACAGTAGTAGCAGTAGAGGTAGCCTAGCGTAGTTGCATTTGCATTCTTAGCTTAATTGTTGTTTCACTTAATCTACAACCAAACCGCCCGTTTCCTACTTTTCAGTCCAAAACGGAGTCAGTCCGACTCTGTTGCGTCTATTGCACTTAGCCGAGACCGAGTTATATAAGTCTTTGCCGAGACCATATCGAACCAGTCCCTACCGAGAGAAACTCGGCACCTAGCCGAGAGTGAGTCTGCATTCTACACTTGAATTATGCAATACTTAGTTTCACATGAAGCCATAATTGAGCGCATTGTGTCCTCGAGAGAATTCGACCTAGGGTTGACTATACTATAGTTAGCTTTAGTTATTTGATGCGCGTTGAGACAACTAAAAACAAGCTTAGCAATGACTTTAAAAGAGAAGTGTGCATTATCCATTAGACATGCTTAGGAGGAGACTGAACTATCCATTAGGTGTTTAGGCACAAAATGACTTTAAAAAAGAAGTATGGACTATCCATTAGGCGTTTAGGCACAGAATGACTTTAAAAGAGAAGTGTGGACTATCCATTAGGCGTCTAAGCTATGACTAAAAGAAATCCTAGATAAATGTTATGATGTTTGGTGACAAGCATAGGAGGTAACCGAGATTGACTCGATTTCGGATGTATCTGGATGTTGAGACCAACTCGGCTAACAAACTGGATGTTGCAGCCTTCGGCTATGTAAAGTTGGGACCAACCTAGACTTCTCAAATATAAGGAAGTGTGACTCTGATGTCTAATGCAAGGAGATAGAGGACCAAGACCGACTCAGTCCTTGCTAAGGCTGACTACATTTTTGTTGAGCAAGGGACCTGACTAGTGTTTTGGTGTAACCGTAGTGAGTACGGATATGGAGGACAAGCCTATGGCATGAGTGATGTATGTTAGCTTATGCGAAGGTGTTTTATGGACTAACCTAGTATCCAGAGAGTTTGACGTCCTTTCTACTCTGTTTGGGCTGCATCTTGGGTTGATAGTGTGGCCTCTTTCTCTCTAGCCTTCACAGCACTTCACACCTTCCTGCTTGCTCCTGTCCTTGTTCACTAGTTTCCTTCTGCTCTCCAATTCCGTCTCTCCTTTCAATCTGAAGTCTCACACTAATACCTCTTCTTTTGACCCAAGAACTTCCGATTGACCCTAAGTTCTTTGTCCTAAGGCCTTTTATAGGCTACGCTTAGAGTCGTGGGTGCATCTGATCTGACCACGTGGATCAACCTTAGCCCGTTGATCTTTTTTCTTCTTCTTCTTGTTGATTTCACACATGTTTTAAATTGTGTACTTTGAACCCTGTGCCCGATTCTTGACAGCCACTTCGAGGAAAGTTGATTCACGTAGATTCTTGTCCCCTCTTTGCTAACGTGGCTGGGTCAGAGGATCCCACTTTCTTGGGGTGTGTAAGATTCTTGCCTCCTGGTGATGAGTTGGACTTGGATTTTTGTGCCTTCTTGCTGACTTGGCTACATCCAAGGGTCCCTTGTTGATCTAAGGGAATCTGATGGCCCCAAGCCTCTTGAATTTCGTGGGCTTTTGTCTCCTTTTGCTAAGGTGGCTAATTCTGGTGATCACCTAGTTGACCTGGCCAAATCTGAAAGTCCTATTGTACAAGGTGGGCCGGCTTGGGCCTTTTCCTACGCTTTGGGACCAAGTCTGATGGCCTTTCTTCATGAGGTGAGCCAACTTAGGTCTCCCCCTTTCCTATTGGGCCAAATCTGGGCCTAATCTACCTGGGTAGACAAATTTGAGGTCCTATAGTTGCTCCATATTATTTATGGTCACTTAGAGAAGATGTTTGTATCTTCTTGAGTCAACATGAATAAAGACTTCTTTCAACGGCTCTTGAAACACTTTGGGCGCACCTAGCTAGCTTGGTGGCGCGAGGGGCTATCTGTATGGTTTCGGCATGTTAGGTTGACTTGATGATGTGGAAGGCCGACTTAGTGACGTGGAAGGTCAACTTGGTGACGTCATTCCCCCTTGTCCCTGCGTTGTAGAGCGCTATGAGTGGGTGAGTGAGGAAGTCCTCACTTATCGCTCTAGTATGTCGCGCTCTAACATGGCCATGTTGGTTGCCGAGGGTGCTTGGTTGAAGAAGTCGTACCTGGGCAAGTTTGACTTGGTGCGTTGCTCTTTTGAGGAACGTGTCTATCATTCTACCCAGGAAGGTAAGAACAACTTCATTTTCATGTATGAGACCACCTTCAGGGACCTAGGGGTGGTACTCCCCTTTGACTGTTTTGCCTTTGACATTCTCAGAATGTTGGAGGTAGCCCCCTCCTAACTTCACCCTAACACTTGGGTTGCCATGCAGGCTTTTAGGGTGATTTGTAATACCTTAGCCATTGTTGCCTTTGCCCCCACTTCCTCAATTACTATACCACCCAGGTGGGCCAGAATGCTGGCTGGGTCTCTCTTACCCCACTCCCCAAAGGGAGTCTTTTCATGTCTTACATGGTCTCATAAGGGGTTTAATAACTGCTTTGTAAAGGTTCTCACATTGAAGAAGATTCCTTTTACTACGGATGGCAAACCCTTGCCTCTCTATTGGAGGTTATCTTCCAAGTTTAAGGGCTTGTCCGTAGGGCAACCTCCTACCGATGACAAGGTCAGCTTGAGTTTATTGGATGAGCTGCCTAAAGGCTTGAATTGTCAGGAGCTGGTGGCAACATCCTTTTCCCACCATTCTATCTCGTTGCTGAAGGGTGATTTTTTTACTTTTGCTTATTCCCGACTCGGCCTAGCGCCGACCTTTTGACTAGGTTTTTTATTGTTTTGCAGGGATCCTGGGCAAGCAAGGCTACGACCCGGGTTCCTTGAATCAGAAATCTGCTTCGGTCACCAAGGCCATGCTGGCTGCTCTAGAGGCCTCTGGCGCCAAAGAGGGGGCCACTGCAACGCCCTCTACTACCTTGGGACCCAAGGAGGTGGCTGTCGATACAAGGTCGACTCGCTCGCCCCCTGCCAACTCCTCTGCTACTAAAAAAAGGAAGGTGGTTCCTTCTACAAAAGAGGTTGCTCAAAAAAAAGGGAAAGTCATGGCTTAGTCATCTTCTCAGCCACCCCCTCAAGCCATCCTTGTGCCTTTGGCAACTCTTGCCCCTATGCCCAAGGCTGTTGCTTCATCCAGTCTGGCTGTAATGGCTCCTGAATTACCTCCGAGGATTTCCTTGCTTTGTGGCTCCCTCTGGTGTGGGCTCTTTATGGGGTCCTCAGTTGGACATGGCGTCGTTGTTCTCCTCCAACCTCTTGACCCAACATGATCGGCGATTGCTTCTTTCTACCGAAGCCGAAAGCTCTCTTGACATGGTGGCAGCCTGTTGTGTTCACACGCTAGCTGTTGTCGACGTCTTGAAGAGTGTAGTCAATAAATCCAAGTCACTGGTCTGGAAGGAGTCGTTTGCGCAGCAAGAGGTTGCAAGGCTACTTAAAGAAAATCAAGAGCTGCGGACTGCCCATCAAAAAGTTTGCACTGAGGGCAAGAAGTTGAAGGCGGACCTTGCCTCCTCCCAAACTGAGAATTCTCCACTCAAAGCTGAAGTCGCCACTATGAAGACAACGATGGGGGCCATACAAAAGGCTTCTGATGTGATGGCTAAGGATTTGAGTGCTACCCGCAATCAAGCTAAGGAGGCAGAGGCAAAGGCTATGAAGAACCTGAAAAAGGGGGCTGATAAGCTGAACACGGCGGAGGCGAAAGCAAAGGCCAATGAAGCTGCTTTGCGGTCCGCCAAGGAAGAGCTGAAGAAGTCCTCTAATAGGTTAGTCGCGCTGGAGGCTAAAGCAAGGGGCCAACTTGGCAAACTTGAAGAGGCCATCGTGGCTAAGCATCAAAACGGTTTTGATAAAGCTCTACGGCAGGCTGCCTTATTGGCCCCCAAAGTAGATTTCGGCTCCTACTCCATCGCCCAAGATGTTAAGGATGGAAAGCTTGTTTCCATTCTTCCTCCCCAGTGATTGTATTTACTATATATTGATTATGGATGAATGAAAGAAAAATTTGCTTATTTTTATTGCTTATCAATTATTTTCTTCTTCCTTTTGATGTTTTTTCGCTATCTTATTGAGGGTTTTCCTCAACATAATGAATTTAAACCAAGTGTTAACCGAAAAGTAAATATTAAGTGAAAGCTGAATGGGGTGACAAGTTAGTCCAAAATCTGAACTGCCTAAGTTAGAAATCAAAGGGGCTATTTCTAAAAAAAGAATAAAGTCGAATGTACCTAAGTTAAAACTTGGCCAATTGAGATGGAACCTAAAATCATAAGTCTAACAGGCTTAGGGTGCCTTAGTAACACACTATTGTTAGTTTATTCAAAGCTAAAATCCAAAAGTTAGTAGGTGGATCCTAATTTCAAAATGGAGTTAGTCATGTTGACGTAGAAGAGCTTAGTTTAGCAACAAAAAAAAAAAAGTTTCCACTAATTCAGTAATGTCTAAGTTTAAATGGATGCACTTTGGTCTCGACTCAGAGTCAGTTTTAAGGCGGTCTCGACGCGAAGTCGGTCCAAAGAAAAGGTTGAATTATCCTTTGGTGTTCAAAACCTTGACAACTTTATCATGGAAAAACAGCCATCACTTGGCATCCTTGTCAGAAAGTTGAACTGCCCATTAGGCATTCAACTTCGTAACTTTGCAAGGGATGGAGTTTGAGGGAGATGGACTTTCCAATAGGTATCCCAACTCTGGATGGCTTCAGAAAGGCCTGGACTTTCCTTTAGGCGTCCAAACTTCGAATGATTAAACAAAAGGGAGGATGGACTTTTCGTTAGGCGTTCGATCCTTGGATGTTTTTAAAAGAGAAGGACTTTCTATTAGGCATCCAATCTTTAGATGTTTTTAAAAGAAAAGGACTTTCCATTAGGTGTCCGAACTTTGAAAAAAAAGATGGATTTTCCATTAGGCGTCCAATATTTTGGCGAAAATAGGCTCCAGGATGGATGGTCAAACACACACAGTAAGTACTAACCCTAGAAGGGTGTGATAGGGTTTTGAATTGGAGTTGGCACGATGATGGGTCACGACATGGAGCCAGTTGTGGATGGATCTCGGCATGGAGCCGACATGTGTATGGGTTCCAACTCAGAGTTGGCACGGTGGCGGATCACAACCTAGAGCCGACTGTGGTTGGGTTTCAACTCGAAGTAGGCTTATAGGTGAATTTTGGCACAGAGTCAGTCCATAAATTGAGTCTCGACACTGAGTCGGTTGATGAATCTTGACTCAGAGTCGGCATATGGAATAGAAGCTTCGGCAAGAGTCGAGTTGTGGGTGGTATCTCGACTCGGAGTCGATTTATGGGTGGCTTAAAGCGGTTGGGATCAACTTTGGAATTACGTTCTTAGTGCATGTGGTTAATGTACGCATGTAATGCCTCTCATCCTCACCTTGTATGCATGTGGGATGTTTTCTTTTTCTCAAGCTATAGCAATGCTTATGTTGCAGCCCCCATAGCCTTTCTTGAAGCCCTTCAACAACTTTGATGGTTAGGACAAACCCAACGATTTAAGGATTGAGTTTCATTGATATTGACCAGACCCTAAGGGGGTCAAGGGTGCTCATTACCTAGACAGAGCCAAAGTGTTTTCCCTTTCTGATCTTATTTTGGAAAATGTTTTTACTATTACATATTTTTTCATCAAGACTTGATAAAAATAATGGACTATGTTGTGTAAGAAGAGGAGTATTTTATTGAGATAGATTACAAATGGATCCCTCTTAGGGGACCTCATTGGATGGGTACATGATTAGGACCAGCTTTTTGACCTAATGCCTTCTGCTGGAGATTGATAATGCTTCCTCTCGTGGCAGGTTCTCCTAACTCCTCCTTCTTGGAGATTTTGCAATCAACCTTTTGGTTCTTCCTTGGTTGGCCTCTTAAGGGTAGAACAATTTGATCGAATCGACGTCACAGGATGCTTCAAATCTTACCCATCAGAGTCGGCCAATATTAGAGCTCCTCCAGAGAAGGTGTGTTTCACCATGTATGGTCCCTCATAGTTTGGGGTCCACTTCCCCTTTTGATCTTAGGAGTTGGGCAGCATTTTCTTGAGTACTAAATCCACCTCTTTGAACATACGAGGTTTTATTTTCTTGTCGAAAGCATTCTTGATTCTCTTTTGGTACAGCTACCCATGGCATAGAGCCATCAACCTCTTCTCATCTATCAGGTTGAGTTGGTCTAGCCGACTCTGAATCCACTCTACATCTTCCAACTTGACCTCGGCCAAGACTCACAAGGAGGTATTTCGATTTCTATTGGTAGGACTGCTTCTGTACCATATACTAGTGAGTAAGGGGTTGCCCCTATGGAAGTTTGTATTGAGGTACGATACCCATGCAACATGTAGGGTAACATATCATGCCAATCTTTGTAGGTCACCACCATTTTCTGCACTATTTTCTTAATGTTTTTGTTGGCAGCTTCTACAGCCTCATTCATCTTGGGATGATAGGGTGTAGAGTTGTGGTGTCGGATCTTGAATTGTTCATATAACTCAGTCATCATCTTATTATTCAGGTTCGTCCCATTGTCCGTGATGATGTGAGTTGGGAGACCGTATCAGCATATAATGTCTTTCTTGATGAATTTTACCACTATATTTCTTGTCACAATGGGATAAGAAGTAGCCTCTACTCATTTCGTGAATTAGTCAATGGCCACTAAGATGAATTTGTGTCTGTTGGATGCCTTGGGCTCTATTGGACCAATTATATCTAAACCCCACATGGAAAATGGCCATGGGGATGTTAGATTATGCAAGGCGGAGGGAGCCACATTGATGTTATCAGCGTAGATCTGGCATTTCATGCACCTTTATACATGTTGACAGCAATCCAACTCCATCTTAGTCCAATAATATCCTACCCTAAGGATTTTTCGAGCCAAGGCATGGCCATTTGTGTGTGTGCCAAAGGTTCCTTCATGTATTTCCTCCATGATTCCCTTGGCCTCCTGGTCATCAACGCATCAAAGTAACGTCAAATTTGCACTCCTTTTGTAGAGGCCATTTGCACTCCTTACCATCCTCTTGACATATTCAATCAACCCTTCCAAATATACCCCTTTTCTATATATCTCTTTATATCATGGTACTAGGGCTTGTTGTCTGCTTCTGCTTCATCCCGTTCAAGATGTTGACAGTGGGCTATTTTTTATTGAAGCCAGACATGAATGGTCATTTCTTGTCCTTCACTTGCTTGCAGCATAGCTGACAGGGTTGCCAAAGCATCAACCATCTGATTTTCGTCTCGCGTGACGTAATGGAAATTGATTTTGTCAAAATTTTCACTCATTTCCCTTACATGATTATGATAGGGGATCGGCTTGGCATCTTACGTCTCCCATTCCCAACAAAGCTGGTAGATGACTAATGCCGAATCACCAAAGACTTTGAGCTCTTTTACTTGGTGTTCAAGGGCCATCATGAATCCCATAGCGTAGGCTTCGTATTCTACCATGTTGCTAGTGCAATCAAAACCCAATTTGGTCGAGAAGGGGAAGCATTGACCTTTTGGAGAAGCCAACACTGCCCTTATCCCATTCCCTAATAGGTTAGATGCTCCACCTAACCACAATATCCATCTATCCGGCTCAAATTCGATTTCCTCCACTATCATGATGTGTTCGTCTAGGAACTCATGCAAAAACGACTGATAGTCTGGTACAAGGTGATATGCCAAGTGTTCCACCAGGGTGCTCCCTTTTATGGCTTTTTGACTTGTATATACGATGTCATATTCTGACAGAACCATTTACCAACGTGCTTTATGTCTTGCCAGTGTTGGCTTCTCAAAAATATACTTGATGGGGTCTGTCTTAGATATTAGCCATGCGGTGTGGGCCAACATGTACTGCCTCAGCCTCTTTGCTGCCCAAGAAACCCGTACTTCTGACTCAATTTTTGGAGCCAGCATTTCCCAAATAGCTTTAACCTTATTCAGATCCACCTCTATTCCCCTTTCATTTACCATGAAGCCTAGCAATTTCCCTTATTTGACACCAAATGTGCATTTGGTTAGGTTCAACCTGAGTTTGTATTTTCGAAGCCTCTAAAACAGCTTCCTTAGGTCTTCCACATGCTTACCTGGCATCTTTGACTTTGCAATCATATCATCCACGTATACCTCAATCTCTTTATGCATCATGTCATGGAAAAGGACCATTATAGCCTTTTGATATGTTGCCCTAGCATTCTTGAGTCCGAAAGGCATTACTTTGTAGTAGAATGTTCCCCAAGGGGTAATAAAGGTCATTTTTCCCTATCTTTTAGCGCCATCTGAATCTGGTTGTACCTGGAGAAACCATCCATGAAGGAATATAAGGCATGCTATGCAGTGTTGTCCACTAACATGTCAATGTGGGGCAGTAGGAAGTTGTCCTTAGAGCTAGCTCTGTTGAGGTCCCTATAGTCGACGCACATTCGGATCTTTCCGTCCTTCTTAGGTACTGACACTATATTGGCTACCCATTGAGGATATTCTGCTACAGCAAGGATTTCTGCATTCCACTGTTTTTCCACTTCTTCCTTTATTTTCAATATCACTTTCGGCTTCATTCTTCTCAGTTGCTGCCGGACTGGAACTACATTAGGGTGTAGGGGCAGCTTGTGTTCCACTATGTTGTTATCCAGACCCAGCATGTCTCGGTATGACCATGCAAAGACGTCTGCATACTCTTTCAATAGTTCAACGAGTTTTTGCTTTAAGTCTGATGGCATTTGCTTCCCTACCCAGATTTCTTTCTCCTCTTCTTTTCCGCCACGGTTGATGACCTTGAGGTCTTCGACCATAGATTGGAATTTTGGCTCCTCTTGTTTTATCAACCTTTCAAGTTCAACCAAGGCATCTGCCTCTAGGCTTTCTCCCTCGTCTTGCCCACTAGACTTGTTAGCATCATCGCACACAAGAGTTGCATTATCATTCTAAAAGGAAGATTCTGTATGTATGCTATTTTTTACTGATCGTTTTTTTTAAAGGGAAAAGAAAAACAGCTATGCTTTAGACGAAGTTTGAATAACATGGACGTATGGAATTTGAATAGAAAGAAAGAAGGAATAAATAAAGCATGAAAGAAAAAAAAGACAATGGAGACTTATGTAGAATGAACAAAATGTATTTTATTTATCAAATCTTGATTGTAGCCATTGGGGCCGACTACATATTGATTTATATTTACATTTTCTGGGAGGACAAATCAGGTAACGCCTTAGCAATCTAGTTGGTCAGCTTCTCCTCCCTGAGGTAGACCCATACTGTCTGGGTTGTAGGCTAACCCTCTATCATTGCTATTTGATCTGGGGATATGATGCCCCCACTAATGAAGTGGCAATAGAGGTCTGGCTTTGTCAATCTTTGGCTCTGGGCCTTCCGTCTTGTCCTTCCTTCTTTATTAGTCCCTATGTAGCCGAGTCCAGCTTTTCCTGGATTTTCTTATAGCACCACTAGCTCAAGTATGCCTTCCAGCTCCTTCCACAATTCCTTTCAAGGTTGGAAACCTCTTCTGATCAGTACTTTTGCTGCCATGATTGATGCCTTTGACAGCTTTGGACCTCTAATAAGCTCGTATTTAGTCATCTTTACACGCATCAAATAACTAAAGCTAACTATAGCACAGTCAACCCTAGGTTAAATTCTCACAAGGATACAGTGCGCTCAATTATGATTTTATGTGAAAACTAGAGTAATGCAGAATTCTCAAGTGTAGAGTGTAGACTCACTCTCGGCTAGGTGTCGAGTTGCTCTCAGCAGAGACTAGTCCGATCGGCCCTATCCTAACGTTATATACTCCTAACAATGTGCAATCGCAGTAAAGTTGAAGCAGATTAAAAACACAGGAATTATAATCAGAAGACAGAAATGCAAACCACTTATATTATTGACAACAAACTCGAGTACAAGGTGAGAAATTCAGAGTTTCCAAAGAATCTGCCTTTTGTGACGATTGCCTTGGAAGGACGGCGATGGTGCACCACTGATGGCCAGACGTTGAGGTTTCCGTCCACCGGAGTGCGTCGACTATACTGAGCGATCACCTCCGACAGCTTCCAGCTTCCCAAATCCTAGTCCTGTACCTCCTCAACCGAGAGAGATATCATACTGAAGCTTCGTGTATCATCGTGCTAGCTTGGAACGCCTGCAATTGCTGATGGCACTAGGTCTAGAATTCCACTATTTTTCCACACCGAAGACGTGGCCTAGCATGCTTTATTTATACACAAGCTGGGCAGCTGCGATGCAACCTAATCCTAACAGATTACAAATTTGAATTATTAATTACAGATTCCTCAATCCTAGGAGATTATAGATTCCCCAATCCTAGGAGATTACAGATTCCTCAATCCTAGGAGATTACAAATTCCTTGATCCTAGCATAATCATATCTGCATTACAGATTCCTTAATTCTAGCATAATCATATCTACATTACAGATTCCTAAATTCTAGTATAATCATATATGCATTACAGATTCCTTAATTCTAGCATAATCATATCTGCATACAGATTCCTTAATTTTAGCATAATTATATATGCATTATAGATTCCTTAATTTTAGCATAATCATGTATGTATTCTTGTTGGAGTGATTTTAGCCACTGAAGTCAGCTTTGGCCAGGAAGGCTAGTCTGGCCGGGATCGCTTCTTCTGGGCCGAGATGCTTCAATTGGGTCGGAACGCTCTTGGTTGGGCTGAGACATCCTTAGCTTGGGCCTACAAAATAAATCCACTCTTTTATTAGTTAAAATCCTCATTTTAGCATAGATTTATATTTTCCTATTTCTAGGCCCATAATTCGAATCTTAGCTAAGATGTGATTCTTAGTTACCAAAGAGTCTCAATAATACTCATCTTAAGCTCTTGTGAGGTGTATAAAATATGACTTATCAGACCCTCACACTTACACTTTTACACTCTTGGGCAAAATCAGAATTGGATCATTCAAGGAAATTTGAAAGAGGAAATATGCTTTCAAATGAATTTTCAAGTTTGACAAACAAATTAAGCATGTAATCATCCTAGAATCTAGATTTTCAAACAATCTATGAGAGTTACTTTCTCCATATCCAGAGCAAATAAGCAACCTGCAAACATCAAAGAGTAACCAAGAAGTGACCAAGCTCTCTTTCAGGCCATATTCTCTCAATCTCTCAAGTGTTTGGGATTGTGTATACACTCAAACATCCCATGCAACTAGCACTATTGAACTTTGACTAGGCTCTCCTTCTGCACCTTCAAAATCACATGCAATCATAATCATTAAGACTTCTTGTCGGCTTGTAATGTGGCCAAGGTTAAGGGTAGGGTATAGGATGGTAAGTGAGCTTTAGTAACCATAGGGAAGAGAGGAGCAATGGGGAATGAGTTCGCAGCATAGGAATCCCCCAAGACACTACGATTCTATTAAGAGCATTCTTGCTCACTTTTTTCTTTCCCTTTTCCACTTTTCTTTTCTTTTTTTCTCACTTCTTGTTTTGCAGCTTTGTGCTATATTTTTTTGCTGCAACTTATAACTTTTGGCTACTTTCCCTTTCTTTGTTTCATCTTGCACTTGTTTTTATTTCTTTTCTTTTTCAACCCCTTTTGGATGCACTGTTCTTGCTATGTCCCCGGGTGTCTCCCCCACCACTGAACGAGACCCACTCCCAAAACAATTCCAAAACTCCTCTATCCCGCTAAGGTTGAGGCTGATCATGATTTTTCAGCTTTGGCTTGTAATGAGCTGTCATATTAGAAAAAATGGTTATTCAGGCTCAAAGAAGATAAACAAGGGATAATGTTTGCAAGGTAAGTCCATTTGGCTTGGGGCTTAATAGAAACATGGCCTAAATCATATCACTCCTACATGCGAAACGAGATGTATCCAGAGAGTCAAGGCAAAATCTAGAGTAACTAGTCATCATGAATGCAAATATCACACAAGAAAGGAAGGAATGATAAGATGTAAAGTCATTATGTATGCAAGGCTCGAAAATTCTCACATGGATGGTTGCTCAATCACTGAAGGTTCCTCTTTTTCAGTTTTTTAATCACTCAATGCCCAAAGATGCAAAAATTTCGTTCCCTGTCAAGTTTGAAAGATCTTCCCTCCAGGGTCATGCATACCTTTTTCTATTTCAGTTTTACTCAAAGAAATCAATTCAGAATTTTTCAAATCATTTTTTAGTAACCAGTAGCAAAAACCAGAAAAAACAAAATCAAACAAAATTCGGGACAACATAGGATTCAGACCCGGTTTAGCTAGAAAACACTTAATAAACTGAAAGAAAAAGCAAAAAATTATAAAGCAAAAATTGAAAGGAAAAATTAAAAGTTGAAAATTAAAAGTTAAACTGACACCCTCCCCCACACTTGAAGGATGCATTGTCCTCAATGCATGACAGGAATATAGAGGGGGTTTGTTGACGTGTTGCTCACGGCGTGCTAGCCGTTAAGGCTGGTCTCAAGTGGTGCTGGTCGTCGTGGCCGGTTCTATTAGGGAGATGCTCTCCACTTCGTCTACTGTTGCTGTTGGACCTTCATGGACGATTTTGAGCTGCTGCCCATTGGCTTGGAAGGTGCTTCTTCTGAGTTCATCCTGTAATTCTACTACACCATAGAGCAAAACTTTAGTGATAATAAATGGACCATTTCACCTGGAACGGAGCTTACCGGCGATGAGCTTTAATCTTGAATTGAACAAGAGCACTTTTTAGCCGACTTGGAACTCTTTTCTCAAAATCCAACGGTCATGGAATTGTTTGACTCGCTGCTTGTAGATGCGGGAGTTCTCATAGGTTTCCAAACGGAGTTCCTCCAACTCTTGTAGTTGGAGCTTCCTTTCTTCCCCAGCTTGGTCGTAGGCAATGTTGCACTTCTTGACTACCTAATAAGCTCGGTGTTCCAGTTCAACCGGTAGGTGACAAGCTTTGCCGAAAACAATCCGGTAGGGAGACATTCCCAACGGAGTCCGGTATGTCGTCCTATGTGCCCAGAGCGTGTCTTCAAGGTGGCGGCTCCAATCCTTCCGGCTGGGATTGGTCAATTTTGCAGAATCTTCTTGATTTCCCTGTTGAATACTTCGACTTGGTCATTTGTTTGGGGGTGGTATGCTGTGGCAACCAAGTGCACCACCTCATACTTTTCTAAGAGGGAAGACATGGCTCGGTTACAGAAGTGACTTCCTTGGTCACTGATTAGAGCTTTCGGCATACCAAACCTACACAAGATGTTAGACTTAAGAAAATTCACAACTACCTTGACATCATTGGTCTTGGTGGCCACTGCTTCAACCCATCTTGACATGTAGTCCACGACCAACAAAATGTATGAGTATCTATTGGAGATAAGGAACGACCCCATGAAGTCAATTCCCCAAACGTCAAAGACTTCACAAAATAGGATTGGTTGTTGGGGCATCTCATGTCAGCGGCTCATGGCCATCCATACTCTCTGACATTGTTCGTAGGCCGAGACAAATTGGTGGGCGTCTCGAAAAATGGTGGGCTAGTAAAACCCATAGTCTAGTACCTTCCGGGCTGTCTGAGTTGATCCATGATGGTTGCCTCCAGCACTGCATGACAAAAATGGAGGACTAAGCTAATCTCGGAGTCCGGGATGTACCTACGAATGACTTGGTCGCTACCGCACTTCCAAAGATATGGGTCATCCTATATATAGTACTTGGCATCACTCTTGATCTTCTCTTTATACAGTTGAGATACCTCTGGTAGAAACTGAGATGCAATAATGAAATTGCATATGTCTGCGAACCATGGTGTAGATATATCCATTTGCAGCAGTTGCTCATCCCGGAAGTCATCTCGGATTGGCATTGGATTAGGTTCACGTTCAATTCAACTCAGGTGGTCGACCACTGCATTGTCGGCACCCTTCTTATCTCTGATTTCTAGGTCAAATTCCTATAGGAGAAGCATCCACCGAATTAGTCGTGGTTTGGCATCTGGCTTCTTCAGTAGGTATTTCAAGACAACATGATCGAAGAATATGATGACTTTGGAGCCAAGCAGATAGGAGCGGAATTTGTCCAAGGCAAATATTATTGCTAGTAGCTCTTTCACCATAGTCGTATAGTTTACTTGGGCTGGGTCCATGGTTCGAGATGCATAGGCGATCACGTGTGCCGACTGGCCGACTTCGTCTCGCTACCCGAGAATGGCTTTGAGAGCCAAGTTAGATGCGTCGCACATTAGCTTGAATAGGAGCTCCTTGTTAGGTGCTTGAAGGATTGGCGTGGATGTCAATCTGCTCTTTAACTCTTCAAAGGCTTGTATGCATTCTTTGTTGAAGACAAACTCCACATCTTTTTGCAGTAGTTTGGACAGCGGCAAGGCGGTCTTGCTAAAGTTCTTGATGAAACACCCGTAAAAACCCGCATGTCCTAGAAATGAACGAACCTCCCGCACAAAAGCGAGGTTGGGGAGAGATGTGATGATGTCAATCTTGGCTTTATCAACCTTGATCCCTCGACTTGATACTAGGTGGCCGAGCACAATCCCCTTTGTTACCATGAAGTGGCATTTTTCAAAGTTCAACACCAGGTCAATTTCTATGCACTACTTCAGTACTCGGGCCAGATTTCCTAGACATGCATCAAAAGTGTCTGTGTACACCGTGAAGTCATCCATGAACACCTCCATGCAATCCTCCAATAAATCAGAGAAAATGCTCAGCATGCATCTCTAGAACATGCTTGGGGCGTCGTAGAGTCCAAACGGCATCCTGGTGTAAGCAAATTTACCGAAAGGATAGGTGAAGGTTGTCTTGTATTGATCTTTAGGCGTGATGTGTATCTGCATGTATCTGAAATGTCTATCCAGAAAGCGGTAATGGGACTTCCCGACTAGCTTCTCCAAGACTTGGTCTAAGAATGGCAAAGGAAAATGGTCTTTGCGGGTCACTTCTTTCAACTTCCTATTTTCGATGCACACTCACCAACTGTTCTAAACCCACATTGGTATCAATTCATCGTTCTGGTTCTTCATCACGGCCATCCCAGACTTCTTAGGAACTACCTACACTAGATTGACCCAGTTGCTATCTGACATTGGATAAATGATTCTAGCAGCGAGTAGCTTAGTCACTTCTTTCTTTATTACATCCACAATGGTTGGGTTCAGTCTCCTTTGTCATTGCCTTACAGGGCGTGCTTCTTCCTCCATCAAGATTCTATGCATGCAGATGGAGGGATTTATTCCTGGTAAGTTAGATAATTTCCACCCTATAGCCTTCTTGTGTTAACTAGGGACCTGCAACAATTTCTCCTCATGTTCCTAGTGTAGGTTGCTAGCAATTATGATCAGGAAATGTTGTTCATCGCCTAGGTAGGCGTACTTCAGATGGTCCGGTAATGACTTTAACTCAATGGGTGGTTTTGGTGGAAAGACATCACCTATTGGTCCTGAAACTGTTTGGCCCACTTGGTTGGAGTCGGGTACTTGGGTTACTGCCATGATCCCAGCTTCTGATTGGCCAACTCTGTTTCAGCTTTGATCCTAGCCTGCTTCTAGTCTTCTCTGGCCACATTGGTGTCGGCTCTTGTGACCGAGGTGCTTTCGGTCTTTGTCCAATCTCGGCCTATGTCGGCCGGCTCGTTCTTAGCAAAAGTATTTGCTATTTGTGCTTACTGTTGTTTCGTGGTCCCGACAAATTGGACTTCTGAATGTTTTGAACACTTTGGTTTCTCATTCTTGCGAACTTGGTCGAATGAATCGATACTTTTAGAGTCGTGATCCAAGTGTGCAAGGGTAGTAGTAACTTTTGCGTCATGTACTTCCCAAGGTTCATTATAGTCGGATTCCTCAAATACAGATCCCAAGCAGTCAAGTATATCAGTGTTTCCAATAGCTTGGAAGAATTTGATACTATCAATGTCCGTTTGCATGTATTCTTCGACGAGTTCGTCAATCAAGTCAATGCCAAAGAGTGAGGTGTCCTCCACAGGGTGCCTTCATAGGTTCAAAATGTTGAACTGCACCAGAGTGTCACCAAACTCCATTGAGAGTGTCCCAACATGCACATCAATCTTGGTCTTGGAGGTCATCAGAAACGGTCAGCCTAGGATCAAGGTAGACCTTTTTCCTGGTGTCTCGTCCTCCATATCCAGCACATAGAAGTCAGCTGGGAAAATTAGTTCATCAACTTGGACCAGGACGTCTTCAAGAACACCTAGGGGCTGGACGACGCTTCTGTTTGCCAACTGTATGGTCATCCCCATGGGTTCCAGGTCTCCGCAATTCAAGGACTTGTAGATTGACGTCAGCATGACGTTTATTGAAGCTCCTAAGTCCAGCATGGCATCGGCAAAGGTACAGTCACCAATGATGCATGGGACCGAAAAGATTCTGGGCCTCGGCATTTCTTTGGTAGGACTTGTCTTGTGCCAACAATGAGGTCGTCATTTCTGGTTAGTGCTGACACTATCCTTTCTAGTTCAACTCCTCCCTTCATCTTCTTCCTCTTATGCATACAAAACTCCTTAAAGAATTTTGCATACTTGGGGATCTACTTTATGGCATCCAGGAGTGGGATATTGATCTCCACCTTCTGGAACATCTTCAGCAACTGTTCATCAGATTCGGGCTTCTTTATAGAGAGTGTTCGACTTGGAAATGGCATTGGAACGAGTCTAGCCTGCTATGGTGCTTGCAAGTTGGCATCTAGTTTTGACTCGGTGCCGACGGATCTCGATTTCTATTGCGGTGATGCTTGTAATTCCATACCACTTCTTAGTGATACTACGCTCGCATTCCTTCTTGGATTTGGAATTGTTTACGAGGGTAGGTTCCCGGATCCAGCCGATTGTAACTGACTTATAGAGTTGGCTAGCTAGCCGACTTGCATCTTGAGATCTTGAACAATGGCGCTCATATTTTGCTGGAACTGTAGGTTACTAGAGCTCATGGTCTGCTAGAACTCCAGGTTGTTTGCTGCTAACTGCTTAACCAAATCCTCCAAAGATGGTGACTCACCTAGTGGTGGCATTTTCTGCTGCTGCTGTTGTTGAAATAGTGGCACCTAGTATCTTAGATTCGACTGTTGATAGCTGCCTTGGCTCTGAGGCATGTTCCGGTTTGAACTGAATCCTTGAGCTGCATATGACCCTTGATTTGGATTCGGTCGGTATGGTGGCCATCCGAATTGTTGGCCCTCAAACGGCTGGTTTGCATATGGCTGCTTCCTATACTAGTATCCACCTATTGATCCAACACTTTCGGGATGGTCCAGCTCAGTTTCTTGCAATGTGGGACACATGTCAGTAGGGTGCTCCATTGAAGTACGTATACCACATGCTTTTACTGCTGCAATGGGTTGGTGTTGGCCGATGGCAAGTTATCTCACCAATGATGTCAGGTTGATCAACTGATTCTCGATTCTCGGATTGTCAATCATACCGACTTCATTCACCATTCTGGGTGCTATGGTTCCTCTGGTTCCAAACTGCTGTGTGTTGCTGGCCATGTTCGAGATCAGATGTCGTATTGCTACTGGTGTCTTGTCCATCAGTGCTCCTCCACTTGCCGCGTCAATCATACTTCGGTCCATCATCATCAAACCTTCATAGAAATATTGAATCGACAACTGCTCGCTAATCTAGTGATGTGGACATGTGGCACAAAGCTTGTTGAACCTCTCCCAATATTCATGCAATTTCTCGCCAAATTGTTTCCTGATCCCATAAATCTCCTTCCTTATGGTTGTTTTTCTGGATGCTAGGAAGAATTTTTCTAGGAACATGCGCTTCACATCCCCCCAGGTATTGAAGAGAACCGGCTGTAGATACAACCAATCTTTTGCAGCTCCATCCAGGGAGAATGGAAACGCTTTCATCTTGATGTGGTCTTCCAGTATCCTCTGCGGCCTCATTATGGAACAAACCACGTGGAACTCCTTTAAGTGCTTGTGAGGATCTTCACCTGCAAGACCATGAAACTTATGCAATAAATGAATTAGACTGGACTTTAATTCGTAACTTTGAGCTGGCTCTAGTGATGGACATTGAATGCACCATGGTTGATATACCACGTTCGGTGTAGCCAACTCCTTCAGAGTTCTATCATTGTTCTCCATTGATCCTGCCTCTTGGTGCTCAGAAAAGTTAGATTCGTCAGTAGTAAAATTACTATTCTCAAAATTCCAAATAGAATTAGAACTAATACTATCAGGTGTTATAGTATGCCTAACTTTCCTTAAACGATGCAAAGTTCTCTCTATCTCAAGATCACAAGCATGAAATGACTCAAGACTACTTCTAGTCATGCATCATGGAGAACATTAGTTATGCCAAAAGAAGTAAAATGCAAAACAAAACGTAGAATAGAATGCAGAAAAACAAAATGCAGAAAAGATAAGATGTAGTAAAAAAAACATACTCAGTATACCAAACGACTCAAACAAAAGACAGACCCTATAATTTAATAAAAAAAACAAACATAGCATTCCACAGACTCGGGATTCGGGTTAACTCAGATTTGGCACACAAAGACACAAAAGAACTTGTGTCCCCGACAATGACGCCAATTTGATAAGCGGGTTTTTAGTCATCTTACACGCCTCAAATAAATACTAAAGCTAACTATAGTATAGCTAACCCTAGGTTGATTCTCTCAAGGACACAGTGTGTTAAATTGTGATTAAGTGTAGAAATTAGAGAATCATGTAGAAACCGCTAAATGTTGTGAAATTCCGACTTACTGTCGGTCAACTTAAGTGCCTGTTTCTCCACCACCGCAAACCCCAGTTAGATTCAGGCATGATATATTTTTTAGTTATTGGGAGAACCCGAGTATTCTCTTTCGGATCCAAGAAAGAATTCTCAGAGATCTTTTTTCCTTTTGGAAGATACAAAAGCGAAACAATCAACCTATTGATATTGGAAGACTCAGATGATTCTTCCAATGTATCATTTTTTGGTCCAATGGAATTCATAGGTATAAGAAGAAGCCCTATCAAATAGAGATTTTTTCTTTCGCCCATTTTTCTATTATTAATACGATATATAGACCGAGATGATCTCGGTGGGAGACCGACTAGAACTATCGATATGATTTCAGCTTGGACAGACACGACGGAGTCGGACTAGACTCGGTCTCAGACCGGGAAGAAGAATTAAGAGGGAGGTTTTGTGTTTAAGTGCAGAAAAATAAACTAAGTATTGAAAGTAAACTAAACTACGCTAACTAACTACTGTACCAAATCCGAATTCAACACACAGTCAGTTTACAAATTCTTTACTTAAGATTATACTCCGAATCAACCTTAGATTCTTACAACAATCGTCGAATGTTTGTCCATTGTCATATTGAGGATTTACACAATCGCTACCTCATCAGTTGGTAGGGAGTATGTACTTGGTTGATTTTATGTTCTCTACCTAACCAGATTATTAAACCAATTCCAACCGGCCCTAGCCTAACGTGATCTACTCCTAACAATGTGAAATCGCGGCAAAGTTGAAGTAGATTAAAAGCACAGGAATTATAATCAGAAGACAGAAATGCAAACCGTTTATATTATTGAAAACAAACTCGAGTACAAGGTGGGAAATTTAGAGTTTCCAGAGAATCTACCTTCCATGACATCGCCTTGGAAGGACGACGATGGTGCACCGCTAATGGCCAGACATTGAGGTTTCCGTCCACCGGAGTGCATCGGCTATACCGAGCAATCACCTTCGACAACTTCTAGCTTCCCAAATCCTGGTCATGTACCTCCTCGATTCAGAGAGATACCTTACTGAAGCTTCATGTACCATTGTGCTAGCTTGGAACGCCTACAATCGCTGATGGTGCTAAGTCTTGAATTCCACTGTTTTTCCACACCGAAGACGTGGCCTAGCATGCTTTATTTATACACAAGCTGGGCAGCTGCGATGCAGCCTAATCCTAACAAATTACAAATTTGAATTACTAATTACAGATTTCTCAATCCTAGGAGATTACAGATTCCTCAATCCTAGGAGATTACACATTCCTCAATCCTAGGAGATTACAGATTCCTCAATCCTAGGAGATTACAAATTCCTTGATCCTAACATAATCATATCTGCATTACAGATTCCTTAATTCTAGCATAATCATATATGCATTACAGATTCCTTAATTCTAGCATAATCATATATGCATTACAAATTCCTTAATTCTAGCATAATCATATCTGTATTACAGATTCCTTAATTTTAGCAAAATCATATCTACATTATAGATTCCTTAATTTTAGCATAATCATATTTGCATTCTTGCCATAATGATTTTAGCCACTAAAGTCGACTTTGGCTGGGAAGGCTAGTCTGGCCGGGACCGCTTCTTCTGGGCCGAGATGCTTCAATTGGGTCGGTACGCTCTTGGTTTGGCCGAGACATCCTTAGCTTGGGCCTGCAAAATAAATCCACTCTTTTATTAGTTAAAATCTTCATTTTAGCATAGGTTTATATTTTCCTATTTCTAGGCCCATAATTCGAATCTTAACTAAGATGTGATTCTTAGTTACCAAAGAGTCTCAATAATACCCATATTAAGCTCTTGTGAAGTGTAGAAAATATGACTTATCAGTCACCCCTCCTATCCCAACAATATTGGTGACTTTAGGGAATCGTCTTTCTCTCTTTGTGCTTGGAGGCACCACCTCTCTTGCTACGTACCTCCAAGGGACTACATGGTTATTTGTGTATGTTGGCATGGCGAGGACTTCAATAATTAACGGAACTCTTGACTGGGAGGCCGAGTTGTAATGAATAATTAGCAGTTTCAGGCGAGGGTTACCGCTTCCTCCAATATACGCAACCTAGGCGGACTCAACCTGGTTTTGCCGACTCTAGTGGATCCTTCCCCCTTCTGACCAACCAAGTCTGGAAAGGTTCTGATTTCTTCTTCTTTTTTCTCCCTCCTACTGGTCCCCTCTTGTTAGACTTCTTTTGACTCCTCTTCCCAGTCTTCATGGCTTATGGCATTGATGGATATGCCTTTGTGAGCCGGTAGAGGGTTGTTCTTCACATTTGGCCCATGGTCTTTAAAACTAAGCCAGCCCTCGTTAATAAGGTCCTAGACCTTGTGCTTCAAACCCCCAGCATTTCTCTGTTGGGTGGCCGATGACTCCACCATGGAAATCACATTTTGTGTTGGGGTCATAGCTCCTTGGGTATGCAAGCTCGACTAGTCTCAAGGGTACCGTATCTAACAACTTTTCCTTGAGTAAGAGGGGGAGCAACTCCATGTAAGTCATCAGGATCAAGTCCAGGATTCTCCTAGAGTTTTATTGCGCTGGCCGCCTGTTGTTGGAGCTAGTTGTCATTCCAATATCTCCTATGGGATGGTAAGGGGGCACATAAGGAGGAAGGAATGTTGGTAGATAAGGAGCCGTTGGTGGTGGCGGGTTCATGTAAGTCACTGGTGGCTTTAGTCTTTTAAGGTAGATTTGGGTTGGATATGGGGGTGGAGGTTTTCCTCTCCCTTGAGGAAGGACCAACTCTACCAACACGGCGTTGGCTTTGCCTTTCTTCTTTTCTTGGTTAGGCTTCTTAGCGAAACCTACATTGCTAGATTAGGTGAATTTTCCTCGTCGAATGCCTAACTCGATCCTTTCACCCACGGCCACGAGGTCGGCGAAGTTGGAGGCCACGTTTCCCATGACCTTGTCATGGTAAGGAGAGGGGAGAGTGTCAATAAACATTGTAACCATCTCCCTCTCGGTTATGGGTGGTTAGACCTGTGTTGCCAACTCTCACCACCTTTAGACGTACTCCTTAAAGCCTTCATGCTCCTTTTTCAACATATTCTGGAGCCAAGAGCGATTTGGCACCATGTCTTCATTGTACTTGTATTGTTTTAAGAAGGCCTCTGCCAGATCTCTCCATGTCTTTACGTGCCCCCTTTCTAGACTTACGTACCAATTGAGGGCCGCTCCTATGAGGCTGTCTTGGAAGCAATGGATGGGGATCTTATCGTTGTATATATAGGTCGCCATCTTTCTATAATATATGGCCAAATGAACTTGTGGATAGGATCTCCCCTTGTACTTATCAAATTTAGGGGTCTTGAAATCAATGGGGAGCCCCACCTTTGGCACTAGGCATAGGTCAACAATGTCCAGTCTATAACGATCTCCGCCTTCCACTATTTGGAGGCGCTCCTCCAAAGAATGCCACTTTTCATCAATTTGAGGAGCCTCCCTTTGTATGACCAAGGGTTGCGTAGTTCATGCACCCTAACTGACTTGGGGCTGAGCTCTGGTTTGTTATGTGTATGGGCAGGCTTCGAGTGTCGGAGTCGGTCCGGCTCTAGCGTTGTTTGCACCAGGTTGATAACGAATCCGGCCCTAGCTTTGTGTGCGCCAGTTTACACATACTCCTTAATGACCCGAGGGTCCTCAATGATAGTGTTCCAACCATATGGCATCCCCATATGGAGGGTCCTTGGCGTTGAAAGGTGGAGGGCCACTAGTATAGGTAAGTGGGGCATAACCAGGTTGGTATACCAATGCCCCTTAAGCGGTAGTGACACAACGGCAGTTGTAGTTCTAGAGAGGAGTTCGAACATCGTAGACATCTGTTCTTTTAACTATTCGATCTCTCCTCTAAGATCCTCATTATGTTGTTCCAGGGTCTTCATTTTGTTCTCCATATTTTTTGACTTAAAGCACGTATTGTACCGATGCTGTGACGCAGACAGCTTATTCTTTCTAGTATCCCAGTTACATTTTTATTAGCTAAGTTAAATGGTGAATGCTATGCATGCACAAGAGAAAATGGACAATGAATGTTTATGCAAATGTATTATTCCAATCACAAGTCATTTTAGAGAGACTTTAATAGAAATTGATGTTCATTTTATTATATTGCCCTCTTGGGATCAATATAATGATGCCTCAAGGAGGTGAGGACAGCCTTTTCATTTCATCATACAACCCCTGCAAAGTTCTAAGAATTGGGTTACTTCGACTGGTGTTTTTAATGGATCCACAATGCCTTCCGCTGCACAAAGGCTTCCTCTAGCGATTTGTGCATGCTCTTTAGCTTGGTCCATTATGTCTATACATTGTCTTCTCCAACTTCCCACTTCTTCTTTTAGCTTTTGGATTTTTGTCTGAGATTGTTGTTCTAACTCAGTTGTCCTCCTGCGTTCTTCTACCAGCTCGACCAGGCCTTGTCGTCTTTAAGCCTCTAGGTTTTCTTTATGCAGCCTTTCTCTAGCCTTTTCTTCCTCTAGCAATTTTACTCTTTCTTGAACTCGGCAGAATTGGCTTTTTAACTCAGTCTCTTTTATCCTAGAGCACAATATGCCCTTTTTCAACTATTCCTTTTTTGCCATGGCCTGATCTTGATCAGCCTTCCTGGAGCACATTTCTTGGTCTACTGCTTTTAGGCATCCACCCATTCTTAGCCGCCTTTCTTTCTCTGTCCAGGCTCTTTTATTTATCTATTCGTTTACTTGTCATTCCCGGTCGGCCTCCTCTTGTGCAAGGACCTGTGCTACTAAGGTTGCTTCCAACTTCCTTTTTAGGACCCTGTGTTCTAATTTGATTTGCGTTAGGGTTCCTTCAAGCTCTTCGGCTCTAGTTGCCTCTAGGATTTTAGAGGCCGAGGCTTCATCGACACCGAATCTGGGATTGTTGGGAGACAATCTGACTTGTTCAACCCAGCTTCTAAGCCATGTCTTAGAACCAAATGAAGCCCCTCAGCTTCGGGCTCCCCATTCAAATCCTTTTTTGACAATGCTTTTCCAAGCATGTCTGATCTTTTTGAAATATTCTCCGTTATGCACTCCCATGCCATGGACAACGAAGCGAGCAATTGCTTCTTCTGGTGGAGGGAGGATCATGGGGTACTCGGCTTGTTGAGGTACCAACTCTGGGTTGTAGTTGATACCTCCTTGGGTGCCCATAAGTGGAACATTAGGGAATCCTCCGCATTTGATAATTACATCTTCCCGTGTATGGTCTTTTTAGAGGCTTCTTCTAGGCATTGAGTCCATTCTAGCTTTGACATGGTTTTAATTCAGTTTGACTGGAAGTCTTTTATGGGGCATGTTGTCTTTTGTTTGCTGTGAAAAAGGTGAGCAGTCATCCATAAATACAACAAATGAGTACAGCATCTAAGACTGCACCCATTCCTCTCATAGTAGTAATTCAAAGTATAATAAGTGTTGGCCAATACTACTATAATAGGATTCTCTCCCCTATCTCTTTTGGCCAAAAACGCGTCTGTGGCCGCCAAGTCTATGTAATCTTCCAAATGGGGAAACAAGAATATTCCATAGACTAGGAGTTCATAGGAGTCTACGAAAGTGGGACAATCCCCTTCCGTCAGGAGCTGTTGCAGCCTTTCCTCCAGATAGATTCTTTGTATTCCCTCCAAATCATTTTGGTTCTTCTTCTTTCTTAGTACCTCCGATTCTGACACCCTTAGCAACTTAACCACTGAAGCCCAAGACGGGTAGTGTCCTCTATAGAAGTAGTATGGAGTTTTCGCCAGAGGTAAACTAAGAAGGCATTCATACTCTTCCAATGTAGGGGCCAACTGGAAGTCTCTAAAGGTGAAACATCTTAACGAAAAATCATAATAGTGAGTCAAGACTAACAATGTTGCCGGTTGTCTTTCCAACTCTAGAATGCTCAAGAGATTGCCATACCTTCCTTCAAAGGTCCTACGCCATTGTCCCTTCAAGCAATTACCCCAATACCAAAGGGATTGGAGGTTAGGGGTCTTAATCTGGATAGAACATAATTTTTAGGCTTCACATCTATTCTTTGTGTCCATTTCTCTAAAATTCCCCGTGATCAGACTAATGGTATGCAATGCATGATATTTTTCTCTCTTTCTTTTCCTCTTTATTTTTCTTAAAGGAACAAAATGCATGAATGAACCATGACTTTGACAATAGGGAGGATTGGCCATGGGGTCGGGCTATTGTCCCTCTTTGAGACTGTAGTGCAGGAGAGTTCTTTTTGTCGATTCCTCTTTTAGGGGTTCCTATTTTTCCTATTTCCTATTGGTTAGGTTTGGACAAATCCTATTGAGTTCTAAGGCGACTATCGGTTCCTTCCCATAGCTTCTAATCCAAGAGGGCTGACCAAGATCGATCCGGCTCTAATAGGAGTCGCCACCGACATTTTAAAAGGAACACCAAAAACCAAGAATGGATAAGGCAAGTCACGAATCAAAGACTAGGCAAGAAGTCGGTTACGCGCAAGGACAACATGGCTTCCCCCCACGTCTATCACGTGATAGTTACCCAAATTGGTTGCATGAGCTAAAAGGACCTTCACATATTTACTATTTTAAATGAATGGTCTAATTTACATATGAAAACATATATACAGGGCTTAGGTGTTTTAGGATGAATAACTTGACAATAGTGTGCCTCCTGTTCCTACATACCTCTTTTCAGCCAGAGGAATCAAAGTTCATGTAGTTTTGGATATCTGACGCAGTGTAAGAGGAATGGACTATCCATTAGGCATCCATTGGGGAATGGCTTGACAATGTAAAAGAAATGAATTGTCCATTAGACGTCCCCAATATGGAATGACTTTAAAAGGGAAGTGTAGACTATCTATTTGGCGTCTAAACGTAGAATGACCCTAAGAAGAGAAGTGTGGACTATCCATTAGGCGTCCAGACCTTGAATAACTTCTAAAAAAAGGAGTTTGGACTATCCATTAGGCATCTATGGGGAGCATGGGGACTGAACTATCTATTAGGCGTTCAGACACATAATGATTATAAAAGAGAAGTGTGGACTATTCATTAGAAGTCTGGATCTTGGATGACTTTAAAAAGGAAGTGTGGACTATCCATTAGGCGTCCTTAGGAGGAGACTGAACTATCCATTAGGCGTTCAGACACAAAATGACTTTGAAAGAGAAGTGTCGACTATCCATTAGGCGTCTAAGCTATGGCTAGAAGAAACTCTAGATAAATGTTATGATGTTTGGTAATAAGCATAGGAAGTGACAGAGATCGACTCGATTCTGAATGTGTCTAGATGCTGAGACTAACTCAGCTAACGAACCGGATGTCACAACCTTCGGCTATGTAGAGTGGGGATCAGCCCAGACTGTTCAGATAGAGGGAAATGTGACTTTGATGTCTAATGCAAGGAGATAGAGGACCGAGACTGACTCAGTCCTTATAAAGGCTGACTACATTTTAGCTGAGCAAGGGACTTGACTAATGTTTTGGTATAACCGTAGTACGAATATGGAGGACAAGTCTATGACATGAGTGATCTACCTTAACTTATGTAGAGGTGTTTAGCGGACTAACCTGGTACCGAAAGAGTTTAACGTTCTTTCTACTCTGTTTGGGTTGGGTCTTGGGTTGGTAGTGTGGCCTCCTTCTCTCTAGCTTTCAGCTTCAAACTTTGTACCTTCCCACTTGCTTCTATCCTTGTTCACTAGTTCCCTCCTGCTCTCCAATTCCCTCTCTCCTTTCAATCTAAAGTTTCACACTAATGCCTCTTCTTTTGACCAAAGAACTTTCGATCTTGAGTTCTTTGTCCTAGGGCCTTTTATAGGCTACGCTTGGAGTCGTGGGTGCCTCTGATCCGACCACGTGGATCAACCCCAGCCCTTTGATCTTTTTCTTTTTTCTTCTTATTGCTCTCATACATGCTTTAAGTCATGTAGGTTGAACCTTGTGCCTAGTCGTGGCACGTTCTTGACAGCCACTTCAGGGAGAGTTAATTCACGCGGATTCTTGTCCCCTCTTTGCTGATGTGGTTAGGTCAGAGGATCCCACTTCCTTAGGGTGCGTGAGATTTTTATCCCTTGGTGTTGAGCTAGACTTGGATTTTTGTCCCCTCTTGCTGACTTGGCTACATCCAAGGGTCCTTGTTGATCTAAGGGGAATCTGATAGCCCCAAGCCTCTTGAATTTTGTGGGCTTTTGTCTCCTCTTGCCGAGGTGGCTAATTCCAGTGATCACCTAGCTGACTTGGCCGGATCCGAAAGCCCTATTGTACGAGGTGGGTTGGCTTTGGGCCTTTTCCTACCCTTTGGGGCCAAGTCTGATGGCCTTTCTTCATGAGGCGAGTCAGCTTGGGTCTCCTCCTTTCCCATTGGGCCGAATCCAGGCCTAATCTATCTGGGCGAACAGATTTAGGGTCCTACAAGGGTATTAAAAAAAAGAGTTGTTTGGTATAGGTGAATTAGTGAGGAAAGAAATAAAATAGGAATGGGTTCTTAATAAGCCCGTTTTTAGTCGTCTCAACGCGCATCAAATAAACTAAAGCTAACTATAGCATAGTCAACCTTAGGTCAAATTCTCTCAATGACACATTGAGCTCGATTATGACTGTGCGTGAAAACTAAGTAATGCAGAACTCAAGTGTAGAATGCATACTCACTCTAAACTAGGTGTCGAGTTGCTCTCGGCAAAGACTGGTCCAATATAGACTCGACAGAGTCTTATCCGACGTAGTCTCGACTAAGTACTGACAGATGCAATAGAGTCGGACTAACTCGGTTTCGGATTGAAATGTAGGAAACCGGGGGTTTAGTTGCAGATTAAGCAAAACAACAAGTAAACTAAGAAACTAAACGCAACTAAGCTAGACTATCTCTACTGCTACTATTGTATTCGTATTGCGTCTCAGTAATTAAGTTAATTCTAGTTCGTTCACCATGATATATAATTAAAGTAGCATAACTTTAATTTTAAACTAGGTCAACATTTGTAATTATACAAAATAATTTAAAATTATTATTTATTTATTGAGTATATATTTTAATTTATTTTTTTTATATTCAAACATCCATGAAAAAAAAATGAAAAAAAAATTAATCATCCATTTTTTTTTTGCTTCATGTGAAATCATTGAACAATACTATGACTATATGCTATAAAACTAGCTGATACCTTCAATAATTATAAAAGCAAATGAGATATATAATTTATAAATAAATATTTAATAAATTATTTTAATGAACTAGATATTTTATTTTTAATCATAACCTCGTGGAAAAGTTGACCATTAACATGGTTAATTTTAATAAAAAAAATACACATAATATATTAAAAACACTATTTATAGCAAATTATAAACTGATAAAAGTTTTACTTTTTAATATATTTTTATATTGAACTTGCATTTATATTTAAATAAACAAGTGCAAAATATGGGTATTACATCTAATTATAATATTACAAGGTATTCTATAATATTTAAAACTATTTATAAGAAAATATTAATGCACAATTATATATATTATATAATAGAGAAAAATGTATAATATATAATAATATATAGATAAATATACATAAATAGAATTTGTATATAAGTAGAAAATTATAATAATTAAATGGAATAATATAATAATAAAATATGAGTCAAAATTTGTTGATATTAAAATCAAAGTTAATTAAATTACACATTCAATAAATTTGTATTGAATGCAAAATTAATCTATCAAACCGTTGAATTCATCTTCTTATTAATTAGATCAAGTATACAAAATTTCATACAATTTCAAGATAATTTGGTGATGTAGATCAAGGAGGGATTCCAATAAAGAAAAGGGAGACCTAAGAGGAAGGACCCCACAATTGGGCTAAAAGAATCTAAGAATGAAAAAACTGAAGGAAAGAATCTTATGATTGGACTAGGAAAACCTATAGGGAAAAGTAAAGAGACCTAAGGAGTATCTAAAGGTCATCGACACATACAATCTCAAGCCCAATTAGAAAAAGAGTCTAAGATTGAACACTTGATTCAATTGGAAGAAGGCCTAACTTAGGGACTGGGCTAACTTAAGGGTCTTTGCTATGGTTTTATTTAGCTTTTAATTAAATATTTGTACTCATTTATTAGTAATAAATAAGTTAATTCATGATTGATGCTATGAATGAAGTTTAGCTCTATTTTAGGATCTTCTTTATAGTTTTTAATTATTAGGAGATTTGATTATGTTTTAAATGCTAATTTGAATTCTAGGAACTTAGATTATGTTTTTATTGTCTATAATGATTGGGCAAATTTAAGAGAGGAGAGAAAATTAGGATAACTCTAAGTAAAAATGTAATTTCTCATGAGTAAATTAGTGACTAGAGCTACTAGCAAATGGGTCACCCGGCCCGACGATGAAGGAAAATAACCCACCTCGACTTGTTTTTATATGGACCAACATTTTGCAGCTCGGTGGACCAGTTTGTGCCTTAATTTTTTTGCTTAAAAGCCTAAATTTCTAAAGGATTTTTTTTAATGAATCGAGACAAAACGAGCCCAATTCATTTCGAGCCAACATTTTTGGAGCCCAACCCAATAGGCTGGACTATTTTTGTCTGGTTCAATTTGGGTAAATAATTTTTAGTCTAGCAAGTTGGACTCATTTTGTTAGCTATAAAATTTACTCCTTTCTCTAGTTCTTGGACTAGAATTTATATCGGTTCTTATTAAAGGTTTTCATACCTTTGTGGTGAATCCTTGTTTAGTTTATCACTATCGAAAGTGTAACATCTTCTTTCTCATTTTTCATCTATCCCACTTTTTTTCTATTTTCTTTTTTATTTTATTTCTTTAATTTTTTTAGTTTTTGCACAATTGATATAATTATCATAATATTTCTATTATTTTTATTTTCTTCTCCTTCTTCCAGACAAGATAATCAACGCAAGGACGATTTGTAAAAATAATGACTCCTAAATAGGATCTTATCATTTGATAATTTATCACATAAATTTATTTTAATGTATAAAATGATATTTAAAATACTTAAATACGCTTTTTAAGTTGTTACAAATATAGCTTGCTATGTTTGATTTTAGTTCTTACAATTTTTTTTATCATTTTTAGATCTTGGGATTTTATTAATGTCTATTTTTTTTATTTTTATTACTAACTTTAATTAGTTTAATGCTAACACGACTAACAAAATAAATAATATTAATTGAGATAATTAAGGTAACAAAAAATATTTTAAATTATGATAATTAAATTATTTTTAGGTGCTCAATTCAATTGAATAATGTATTTATTATTTTATATAAATAAGGTAATTACATATAATTTACTTTTATAATTTATTTTTTAATATATTATGAACAATGATTTTTAATATTATTCTTATCTTTCAATTTACTAATATACTTTTGACATTGTACTTCTTCAAAAAAATATAATTTAATTTTAATATATTATTTTTTATTTTATTTTTATATTTTAATTTATTAATTTTGATTTATTTTAATATGATTTATTTTTAAAATATATCTCAAGTAGTGATTTTATCTCTAAAGACAAACATAGATTGAAATATAATATATTAAAAATAAATTATATTACAATCAATCAAAATTAATAAATTTAAATATAAAAATAATATATCAAAATTAGATTATAAAATTCTAAATAAATCATAACTTTTAAAAAAAATACAATGTTAAAAATAAATTAATGATTGAAAATAAATAATATTAAAAGAAATATAATTACTGTTTATAATATATTAAAAAATAAATTATAAGATTAAATTATATGTAATTATCTTATTTATATAAATAATAAATACATTAGTTTTACTAAAAAATAAATAATATATTAATTAATTGAATAACATATTTAAAATAATCTAATTATCTTAATTTAAAATATTCTTCCTTGTCTTAATTATCTTAATTAATATTATTCATTTTGATAATCACATTAGCATTAAACTAACTAAAGTTAAAAGAAAATACCCTAAACCTAAAAAGGATAAAAATTTTTGTAAGAACTAAAATTAGATAGAGAATATTTGAAGGGACCTAAAACATATTTAAATCTATTTAAAATATATGTAAATATTAATTGTTAGATAATATATTTATAAAAATTTAGATTATGAGAAATTTGACATGACTACGTAAAAAATATCATATGACTCAATGGTTTGAACAAATAAATTTTTATTTTATACAAAATTATTATAAGTATAATTGACTATCTTTCAGGTTTGATGTTCACGGATCCTGACCCATAATAGAGTTTAGAAATATGATACATTGATATCATCACCAATAAATATTTAGACTTCCCCAAATCTAAATTGTTAATATAGATTAATGCTAGGTTTATAATAAATTACCACTAATTAATTAAATTATTTTACTTTAATTTTTAAAAGGTTAATTTTTTTACAAAATTTTCATAATAAATAGTAAAAAATAATTATATTAATTTTGATATATTATATTCTAACAAATTTATTAATTTTTTAATTTAAATTAACTAACTAAATCATTTGAGTTAATTGTTTGTTTGTTTGATTAATATTTTTGCAACAATTATTTACAAAAATTATAACAGATTAATTTATTTTTTACAAATACTTTTAGTAATAAATAGTAAATATATATAATATTTATACTAATTTTCACTTATACTAATTAATTAGTTAATTTTTAAAAAATTTACTAAAATACAAACCTATATTAATCAAATTTACGCAATTTTTTATTTATGTAAAGTATTTAGTTAATAAAATATATAATACATCTATAAATTATCGTCAAAAATTAACTTATATAAGAATAAGTTTTTAATTAAATTATTATAAATTAATTAACTGATTATTTAGCATAAAAGATATTGATTAATTAACTCAAAGATTGGTAAACTTTTATTAGTATAAAATTAATTTGTTGACATATTTTATACATTGTTTACTGACTAAATAACCTTACACATAAAATATTGTATAACTTTGATTTAACAGCGGTTTGTATTTTAATTGAATGATTAAGATTAAAATAAAAATATGTCAAAATTAGTGTAATTATATGTGTTTTTACTATTCATCACTAAAAAAATTATAAAAAAATAAATTAATCTAGTAATAGTTTATGTAAATAATTGGGAAGTTTTAAAAAATTGAGATGTCGAAAAATGACTGGACTTAAATTACAGGACAGTTTATATGTAGGGACTGGGATGCAAAGTATGAGGACTTTGTTGTAAAAGAAAGTGAGAAGGAGAAAGAATAAATGTGTAACCTGTTATTGTAGGTTAAAATTTTTGGTTCATAAGTTGCAGAGCGTAGAAGAGACCCGAAAAGAAAAGCCAGGGAACCCTTGAGTGTGAAGGCATGGGGTTGACGAATTTTGTGCTGACGGTGGCAGGTGTAAGCGCGGTGGTTCTTCTTCTGAGGAGTGACGTGAAACAATCTGCCTCCATTTTCAGGCGCAACGTCAAGCACATTCGCCACTGGCTCGAAGAAGAAACCGCCGCTTCTTCCAAGTCTGTCCTCCCCCTTTACTAATTATCTATCTCTCTTCTTGTTTGTCTTTTTATATTCAGTTATTTTTCCTTTTCTTCTCGAAGGTGGGTTTCTGAGGGTTGAAATTTTAACTACTACTAGATTGAGCATCATAAATACAAGGAGATGAGTAATTATTTTAGCGTGTTTGTAATAGATTTGTGCTCTGCAATGATTATGATGTCTACCGTGCTTGTAATAGATTTTCAATATCTTCCTAGTTATGTGAATTTCATTTCCTTGTTCTGATGGGTGTGAGAATCCGGTAGAAAGAAACCCTTTGATTGTGATTCTTTATATTTGTTCATAGGTCTCTGTAATTGAATTTGAGGCAAGTACAAAAGCGGACTATGAATTGAACCCCAATAGTGCACCAACTAAGTATACCTATGTGTGCTTAGTATTGGAGATCTCACATCAATTAATGAGATTACCTGAATATTATTTATAAGTCGGGTAATCCTCACCTTAAAAGCCAGTTTTGTAGGTTTTAGTTAGGCTTAAAACCTGCATTCTAATATGGTGTCAGTATCTATTTTAACAATTATTGTTAGGCTTATCAGGCCAGCCGTTATCGGATCATCCGTAGATGTCCAAATGTCCAGTTCTGCAAACTTTATGCTCGCGATGTCCAGTTCTTGGTGTGAGGGTTGAGTTAGGCCAAAACCACATACCTAAGGCTGTGCATGGAGAGAGCACTGTGAACCTGTTAACTATGTGCAGGGCACTTGTGTTTTTTGCACTAAATTTCTACCTGCATAGCTTGTAACTACTGTATGTACTATGTAGCACTAGAAAGTTTGTAATTGTATTGCTGGATACATTTATGTAACTGATGTTGGGCTGAAGATAGCTGACTTTTGTTCTTTTTCTTATCTTCCCTTTCTCTGACCTGAGAGGTTGAGGAGAAGAATACAAGTGAAGTATAGTTTCACTTTATATTATAAGGTAGTCACGTATGGGATGCAGGATGCTTTAGTCTCGTGATTGATATGCTTCCAAAAGTTGTTTTGGGTGATATGCTCAAATTTTTATGTTGGTATATGATCCGCTGACTCTAGGAACGTGTTTAACCACTCAGCCCTAATCTAGAAGTATTTCAAGTTCTTACTAATTTCAAGAATGTAAGATGTGAGACTTGGTGTACTTCTATTATTTTAATGACTTTAACTTAAAGATGATTACATAAGTTGCTATTTTCCTCTGCTGTGTGTCTTTCAGTTTGCATATTGACTTGAATATAGAAAATCTACTTGTATCTGCGTTTGCCTTCTTTAGTAGAATCATTTTCTGTATGTGGAGCTTATGGGGTGTGGAGCACAGATTTGAGGCGGGATTCGGAGCTTGATTTGTTTGTGTACTCCGTTGACTTATTTTCTTGTGAAAATTTTGCTAATTTTACATGAATCTGCCATTTGACCTCTACTGAACTGGTGTTGATTTGTTTGAGAAATAGTTTTTCCAACTGGATTATGTATGGGATTTTGAAGAGGAGCAAGGTCCCTTGAGTTGATTGTGGTGCACACATGATTATCTTAGAATGGTATTTGAGAGAGAACATGTGAGGAAAATCTGAGAGGAAAGTTTTATTGATACTTAAGCTTTGTCTTGTACTGTGGATATCTTTATAGGCTACTGAAGTTAGTTAGATTATTTTAACCAACTTTGCAGCTATAACAAAATACCACTAACAGAATACAGCTGAACATACAAAGTACAATGACTGGCAGCTGTACATAGGCCACAATATGTGCCTAACTACTTGACTAGTGTAAATACTAACAACTTATTGTTTAAAAGGCTCTATTTTGTATAAATTCGGGAAGAATGAAATTGAATAACCTAAATGGAAGATGAAGACCTGAGAGCATGTGCAGTAAGGAATGAAATCTTATTCAAAGAAACCCATAGAGTTTCAGCCATAATAGAACAAAAGGATACCCAGACCAATTTTTAAATTAAAGAATTATAGTGAAGTAATTTAAAAATAGCAATGATAGTTAAATCTTACATGTGTGACTTTGGAGGGAGAAATATAAGAAGTGATTAGTTACTAAAAATATAAGCTAGTGATTCAAATGCTGGATGGCAATTTTGGGGTGTGCGCGTGCTTGCCTGTGCTGCAATTTGATCCTGAAGAAGTAGGTGAGAATTATTAAGAAACAGTTAGGTTGAGATTAAAATACTGAAGGACAAGAGTTTTCTTACCATCACTTTTAAAAACCCAAATACCAATAAGAGGAGAGGTGTCAGAATAGCCTTAAGTGAGAAAATAGAATGACTATGACCATTGTAAGTGTCGGTATCTGTCTTTTTAAGATGTAGAAGATATTTTGAATAAGCAAAAATGGGATAAAGACTTAATATAAGTGATGGATCCTGAACTAGCATACTTTATCTTAGGTACATATATTAAGAGATTGAAATTTAGATGGTGATGATGATGATGATAATATATTGTACTTGACATACTAGAATGTGATGTTTAAATATTAATGAAAGAACCTGTTGGCTGTTTGGGATGATTCCCATTTAATCCAAGAAGCATGTGTTTGCTTGAATGAGTTATTGATTTTGTTAGATGATAACAAAATATGTGGATTCTTACATTGCCATGTTTGGCAACTTACTTTTGATGAATTGTGAAATGTCAGAGGTGTTTGATGATTAATGGAATGGGAATAAGGGTTGAGTCACTCATTGCAAGAATTGGGAAGGGAAGACTTTTTGGTCCTTGGGGATGTAGTCTACTGTGCACAGCCTTGTGATTATTTATGCACATTTTGATTGTATACTGGTATTATTTGGGCTAAGGGTTTCTACTTGTAGCCAGTGACTGATTCTGGGTGGGCAGAGCTATCCTGCTTAGACTTGACCAATATCGCTGGACAGTGGATAATGTTCTCCCATCCTATTCTGATATGATCAGAGCATTTCAATGGATAAGCTAGTGGGCCCATTGGGCATGTTATCTATTGCCTTATGAATCAGTTGAAATGTGTTTATTTTGTTTTAAATGAAAATAGAATGCTACACTTACTGAGATGTTTGTGTTGATTGAAATTTATTCCCACTTGGATTATTGAAATATTTTTCCATGAAATTTACTTTGCTATCAACTCTTTCATATTGAGAATTGGATGTATTCTCATCCCTATGTGTTTTGTGTATATTTTGCTATTTATCTTGTGTATTATAGTAGATTCTGATCATACAGTAGGCAAGCATGGAGTAAAATACCAGTAATATGCACTTATAACGAGACCAGTGGCAGACAGCCTTGGAAATTTTGGGTGTTTCTATTCCATCCTTATCTTTGGACCTTCTACACCAGGGGCAAACTTAGTAGGATAAACTCTTGATTATATTTTGTATGAGTGTGATTATCTCTTTTGGCTTGATAGTGCTTTTATTTATTCTTTTTATTGTTATTGTATAAGGACATTATTCTTTCTCCTGGCTGAGTGAGTATCTTAGCCTAATGGCTAATATATAGTCTTGTTGTATGTGAACCCTTGATTAGGACAGGGCTTTATGAATATAATCTGGCTAAACTTATGCTATATGTTATATTTTATATTAACTTAGTACCTTCTCGTTTTACTCTTTTAAGAAAATATGCTTACTCTAAGTTAAACCTTGTGCATTAAATTTGCCAAGTCTCTCCTATGTATAAGGTTAGAGAATTCAGAAAAAAAAATAATCCCACACACATCACCTAATAAAATAATCTTTTAAACTAATGATCTAGTTGTACTAGTAAGGATGTCACAGTGCATATGTTTTAAGTAGACGAATTCATAGATTTTAACACAATTTTGTGCCATCTTTTCAGGTCAATGGAGAAGTCCACTCCCAAAGAACTTGAATCAAAGGTTCCTCGGAAAGACATTCCTAAGGAGGACAAGCATTAATAAATGTTTATGCAGGTGATGCGGATGTTAGTGCAATAATTTTGTGTTTCTTTGAGTTTATCTCTTTCTGTCTTTGAATGGATGCATGTTTTTGTGTATACTAAAATGAATTCTTAATCACTGCCTGTTCATATTACTCTTGAATGACCCCTGTATTCGTATATATATTTAGCAATAATATGACAAATGACAATTTTGGTTATTCTGCATTATAGTTTTTTGGCATATTTGCATGATTTGACTGCTGAGAACCATCTGGCCGTACAATGTGTTTTGGAGTGTAATTTTTTTGTCATTACTATATGGTGATTTATGTGTCCACGCAACCTCACCAAACAATTCAAGGACTATCTACTGAATTTGGAGAATAATCAGTAGATGATGACGAGATCATGAGATATGTCTACCGTTAACAATTTGCTTGTGATGAATTGTAAATTGACTTGTGTAATGGGTTTAGGGCTTATGGTGATTATTTATTATATTACCCTATGGGTTAGGACTAGTGTTAGGATTTAGACTTTGATTTATGCAATGCAAGGACCTAGGGTAGGCTGAGTTGGATATCGCAACTCCCACCATTATGCCACGTGAGTTGCGACTCATTGGCATGGGTTTCGCTTTTTATACCCAACCCGTGATGTGTTGAAGATTTCTAAATTCGAGATTCTGTTATCCACAATAATTTGCAATTATAAGCACTTATTATATATTGCCTATGCATGTTTTGCATAATTGACATGTTTTAAATCTACCCATAACCATCCTTGCGTGATGTTAGTGGGTTAGGTTGGGCCCCAATCTATTCTATAAACGTAATCGGGAAGACCTCTATACTTAACATCATTAAGTTGGTTCACGTCTTGAAGAATTGTTCAACCCCACCCGTTAATTAGTCATAATCTTGATAAAATATAGTATTACATAACTACATAATATAATTTTTCTTTTGGTGAATGTGGTTAGTTAATTGCTACTAATGATCTACTACTGCGGCAGGCAATTATGTAACCGATTGGTTTCTTCTACCATTAAAAATGGGTTATTGGACTCGAGCAACGACCACGTGGAGATTGGGTCTAACTCAAATTAGATAGGTCTTGACCTTTTTTTATGCCCAATTGCCCAAATGGGAATATACTTTCAAATTTAGTTGGTACATTCCATCTATACTTATTGTCACTTCATTGGTGGAGCAGGACAGTTTTTTAGTTTAATTTTAATGTTGCAATCATTTGTTAATGGTTTGATTCTATGAATAATTATGTCTTTTTTAATTTATTAAATAATGTGACAATTATTAGATCAAAATTGATAGATATGTTTCGCATTTACTATTTTCGCATTAACATCAAAATTGATCGTTTTTAAATAGCTGTTATTTTCAAATGATAGGATATGTTTTCATAAATTTAATTATTAGAAACACAAATTTTAACAATGTGAAAAGTTATATTAGGTCATTTTAAAAAATAATGTCAAAAATATATGTTCGTGATAATATAATTTTTTTTTAGCAATTGTGAACTAATGTTAAACACTTGACTTGTAATTGTAACTTTACTGTGAGTGTTAGTTCTAATGTTATTAAATTCTTTAAATTTATAAACGATTATTACAAAATCAAAACGATTTTTTCTATACATATTTACATGCACGGGCAAAGGATCACTTCCAATTTTATGGGATGTCCCTATTTACGGGGTCATTTTTTTTGTTTAATTTTACTGTCCACGCGATTTATATAACAGCGTTAATTTGATTACTTAAAAAGTGAATATTTCTGTTTGATTCAAGCAAAACAGTCTAGTTTTGCCTTTATTTATTACATGTAATCCAAACAGTTTTTATTATTATGTAAAAAAAGTTTTAAATTATTGAAAAAAGACTGTACATTTATCATTTTCTTGTTTCTTTGTGTCTACTGTGAGGTGGTAAGTGAAGGACAAGTCTCTGTCGATCTATATAAAAAAGTTCACATAAGTTAATAACAACTGTGTTAATTTGACCATATTGATTGAAATTTGCAAAAGATATACAGAACACTTTAATCTTTATTTCCCTTTTGTGGTCACTCTTACCCCATCAATAGAGAACCTAACTAACATTGTTTCAAACAAAGAAAGAAACAAATAGAGAACGACAACTAGTCTCTTTCATATTTTAACCGCGACATAATCCAAGACAAATGCTAACGGTTATTCTCTCCTTTCTTAATAATTTGAACAAAAAGAATATAAAGCACCTGGCAAGAAAAAGAGTATAAAGCAATCTAGTGTTACAGTTAAAAATGATATATATATATATATATATATATAACAGAATAATGATATATATTTTTCCCTCTTAGACAACTACCAATTAATTATAATCTTTAGTGCTGAAAACTACAATAGCAAATGCAAATCCCGGCAACAATGATTGCAGGCCACATATATCAAGCAAAATGAAACATTATAGTCCAGACAGGCATGAGAGTGAAAGATGTCAAATTAACAATTTTGTAGATGTTGACCTTAATCTTATTTTAAATTATTTTAAATTATTTTATAAACACTATAAAAATATAAAATAAATTAAATTTTTACACTTAATATTTATAGAAGTTCTCTTATTTGATTTTTTTTTCAAAAACTGAGAAATACAAGTTAATTTTATTTTACAAAAAATCTCAATTTATTTTAATTATTTATTTATTTCTCTCATTAATTCTTAAGGACAAATTTATCCGAATAGGACCATTGTCCTAGCTTGCACCATCCCGTTTTCTAGACTCATCAAGGAAAAATAACACATTTCTGTGAAAATATTTAGGGTAACTTTAAAGAATAAGGTGGGATGATTCAAGGCACTTCTGAGGAGACAAAGTGTTGGAGTTATTTTCCTAATTCAAAACTCCATTGTTATTGGATATACAGTATTACCACTAACTTTTCTTCAAACCCCATCATATTAAGGAGACAAAGGCTATCTGAATGGCCATTTGGTTCTGATTTCTTTCCAAAAGTGGACACCAATTGCCACCTTTCATCCACCAACACAAAAAAGGTGATGACCCACTTCAACTTGGTTGATTTTATCGTGCATATTACTTCATTGGTCAGTAATCTCCAAGCCATGCTTAATACAAAGGTCTAGATATTTTATTGCCTCGCGGATTTCACTGCCTCCTCTCTTCCATCTTAAGCATCTTGTAACATTTTAATTATCAAAGGTAGGTAAGTAACTATCTTACTTAAGTCAAACACTAATTAAATTGACTTATAACTAATACACTTTCATCATCTGCTCAAATTCAATTAGTTGATAAAAAAAAATGAGATTCAACCGTAACAATAAAAATCAAGTCTTGTCCTATTAGGTGAGATTATCCAAGAGACAATAATTATTTGAGGGATGCTAACGAAATTCTTTCAAACACCCTCTTATTTAGATACTATTTATTGCTAGTTGAAATTAATTGTAATTTATAAATTTTGGTAAGATGGTCTCTTATCCAACGAGAATCTCAAATGAAAGAATCGATAACATTATTCTATTATTTTTATCTATAACCAAAATCTCAATAAACCCAAAAATCTTTCATTAAACAAAACAACTTATGAACCGTTCAAAATGATCTCATGACAACTGAAAGAACATAGTTAATGGCATAAAATCTGTTTCATCCTCCGCAGCATAATCATTTGTGCTACCACAACTTGAATTGACAGCAACAAAGGACACTTATTGAAAGCTTGAACAAGTTTAAGCTTTAATCATTGGAGTACACACAGACAAAGGTTTTGAATCCATAAATTTCCCAACAAAGACACAACCACTTAACTCTTACTCCCAGAGAAAGGGAAGTGTTAGTGGGTCTTCATTCTCAACCAATCCATCCAGCTCCATTTGCAGCATTCCATTGTAATGAAGGTTGGTTGTGTTTGCATCAAGAACCAATACTTGACCACTAGGCTTGTCTTTTGCCGTTTCTGAGCAAGCATACTCGTTGGTGGCATCAAAATGCACAGAGCCTGAGGGAGATTGCATTGGGCAGGTGATGCTGGATTGCACCATACTCAACTCTGTACTTTGTGATTGAAGTGTTGACAGAAGATAGAGAGCACAACCGGAGTCAAAGGATCCAGGTTTTGCATCAGAAGAGAGCTTTCGGCTGCTCTTTCCACCCGTTGATGGGGCAACGGTGCCATGAATAGGCTGACATATGGGAGTTCCAGGCATTGCTTCATTGCCATTGCCTACTTTAGGGTCATTTTCTTGCCAAAGAGGATGCCCCTTATCTTGCTTATGCTTGTCAATTCTGTATAAGAGCCGGGGAGGATCATAACCAGATTCTGCTCCAGTTTTTGCAGTGGCAGGCCACATGTTTCTCATAATAGGGTTGGCATATGCCTCCGGGCTGCCAAAGTGTAGGATTCTAGGTCCTAGGTTGTACAAAGGCAAGACAATGCAAAACGCCATATTAATTACACTTGTGGAAGACAAGAAAAAATAGATTTTAGCAGTAAGCATTAGCAAAGACTGTTAGAATCACTTAACAGTTTTGTTAATATCAGCACACATCAGCCCATAGGGTTGATGCAAAAGATACCAAAAATAAGCATATTTTAATGGGAAAGAAAGGGCATACATGACTAAAAAATTTTCACTTATGTATCTTTAACATCAGTCTAAAACCAATAATTTAATTAAGGGTCTTGTTAACGAGTACTCATAGGACACTTAACAGGAATCAATGAATAATTCTAAATCTTCCTGCAACATCTTTCACTAATCCTCCTATTTGCTTTCTACGGTAAGTATGAAATGTTTTTTATGTTTCCAATACATTACATACATTTAACTTTTAATTTAATACTTTCTTTATAAAATATTAAGAAAATTTGTAGGAAGATATAGCATTACTCATCAATAAGTAAAAGATTTATATTGGAAATCACAGTGGGGTACATTGTAACATTAAATGTTACACTTTCTCCTAATAACTTTTCACTTTTGATTCCTTAATTAATGCTCTTGAGGAACTAGTTAGCATTTTCCTTTAATTAAACAAACCAAAAGGTTGTGTATGTACTGGTCATGAATATAGAATTCAGAGACACTTCTTGCTTTATGAAATCTCATGCACTTATCATTTAGTTATAAAAATAGGATAAAATTTAAATGCAATTCCTTAAGTACTTTTGAGGTTGTTTTCAATCAAAATTAAAGTTTTATCTCGACAACTGGCATAATAAAGATTTATATTAAAGACCAACATAGATTATCAAGATGAAACTCTAATTCTAATTGAAAAAAAGAAACATAAAAAACATATAAGAAACTGTATCTAAATTTTATCCTTAAAAATATAGCAAAAAGCAGTGAATATTGGAATGGAAGAATTAGTTTGATAGCCTAAGAGTCACTCTAACAGAAGTATAAATAAAGGACTTTCTCCTATATCAAGAGTGTCAAGAAATATATATCCTCTTCTACATTTATTTTTTTCCTACAACAGTCTGAGCATACAATTGAACTCCACGGGAACTATGTCCGACCTAAATGTCATATTCCAAACAAAGTTTGATGTAAAAGGCAAGATAGATAATCACTCAGCTTTATCATGACATTTAACCAAATAGCTATGGCTAATTCTAATGTGATAAAAATCTGCAACAACCTTAAGCAAAGTTGTAATCCTAATTTCAGAGAGCTTCATATCACCAACCAGCTTAAACCTAAAGGGAGTATTGTTGGGTAACAGGGTATTTTTGTTTCTTCCAATTGGGGTCATACAATTGAGATCCAGTCTGACAATAATAGACAAAAAGGCATCATGACACAAACCTTTGTAATTGTACATGAATTTCTCAGCAGCCATGAAAAGAGAGGGTGGCTGAGGCTTCCTCCTGCGCCTGTTGTGGCCATCAAGGCGTTTCCTACAACTCCTCTTAACCTCATCAAACTCCCCAAGTGAATGAAACCTACACAACAACAATTGGCAGCACCCCATGTCACAAAACACACATCCTAAATCTCCAACACCCAGATGACACAATAACCAAACTCCAACCCATACCTGCTGCATTGCTGGCAGAAGCGCTGCTGCTTCCCCCCCACCAACACAACGGGGGTTTTGGAGTGCTTCTCACAGACCCTATGGCGTCTGTGGTACTCTCTACAGTCACTGAGGTCAGAACTGCATCCATCAACAGAACAACACATGTTCTGTGATCCATTTTGAAGGCGAGACCTTTTTGATGACCCAGATGGGGAAGACACAGTTTTTGAGTCCTTAGAACCATCTGGGGCTGATTTTTCCTCACCAAGACTCAAATCCACCGAAGCTGCTTCATTCTTCTGCCCTTCTCCATTAGCCAGCTCCAACCCACGTGGATCCCAAGCAAACTCCTTCCCGTCCCAATCCATAACCAACAGTTGCTCTCACACTATGCTGCTTTATGTCCCTTTTAAGATGCCAAAGCCAAACCTGTAAGGCACTCACACAGGAATCAACCCCTTGTGCTATCACCACAAGCTCAAGACTTTGACTTGGGAACCCAAACAGGATAAAGGGGTCAATCAACACAATAGGGAAATCAGAATTGGGTTCTCGCAGGAAGCCAAAGGAATAATTGCATAAAGATTGAAAAAAATAAATAGAGATGGATATTGGAAGATATTCTGAAAGACTATGGACATGAACGTCACCTCAACCTCAAAGCAACTTGGCCCTCAAAGGGGTTGAAAAGAAATTAATGTCAATTCAAGGACTTTGTTGTTTTCTGTAATTGAAAAAAATATGTAACACAAGGCTTTTCATATTAAAAAGAGAGAAACTTCACCTAACGCACATAGTTATGTAAATCTTAAATCTCTTAAATTCTCACAGCTCCGGATAAGCTTCCAAGAAAATGGGCATACAAGGTGCAAGACCCATATTTGAGGCTTCTCTTAAGGAGAAAGAGCTTGTTGGAATGACGATAAAGTAGCTCACCAACTCTAAATGAGCTCTGGATTTCGAGTGAGAGACAGAAGCTCAATGGATGAATAGGAAGCTATTACCTTTACTCAACAAAAAATTATGGAAAACAATGAGATCTTTTCCTTTTTTCTTTTTTTCCCTGTTGTTTTCTTGCCGGTAAGTCTCTCTCTGCTTTGATTTTTTTTTTTTTTGGTCGTAGCTTTTTTTGTTTGGTTCCCCACTTATATTCTTCTTTTATATAATCATGGTCGAAGTAATGTTAGACATTAATAATTTAGTTGGATTCAAACAATCTTGTTGGAAATATTATCAAACATCAATGATGTGTTTAGATTGACATTAAGAATTCAAATTCCCACTAAAATTATAGTAAAAAATCAATACAAAAATAATTATTTGTTGTTTCAAAAAGTTACAATTACTCTCAGTGATACTAAATATGCACTAAATATGAATAAGAAATATTTGATAATTAATTTGTCACATTTATACCATTTTCAATGTTTGATTATTTATGTAAGTTTTTAACTTATGGTCCAATCATGTCATGTGCTATTTATAAACTCCATGAAAAATCAACTTTAATATTAACATTCTTAATTGTGTTCTTAATTTGTTTTGATTGAATTTATTAAATATAAAAATAATTTTTTATTATTAAAAATTCATAAGACAGTTGTTTATAAAAAAATTAATCTTTATAAAAAAATTCAAATTTTTTATTCTAATAATTAAAAACTTTAAAAACTCGTAAAACAACATCGTTAATTAGAAACTAATTCCTTTGGCTATTCTCTACTTGTATTGATTTTTTGGGTCATAATGATACAAATAATGCATCTAAAACAAATAGTGGTGGTGGCCAAATGGGAAATGGCAGAGAATGGAGAAAATGACTACAACTTTGGACTGTACATACAACTTTCCAGACAATTAACAATAGTAACGGATGAAAAAGTACCAACGACAAAAGAAGCTGAATGGAAGAGAGAGAGAGAGAAACTATGCCTTTGTGTTGTACAAGGTAGAATTGGACTTGAACAGTTTCTCGTTGGTGTGGACCTTTCATAGTCCAAGGAAAGAAGCTTAATTAAACAACAATGTTTCAGTTCATTAGAAATGATAAGCTGATAACAGTATATTCTCCACACTTTAAGGATTGGTTAATTGGTATGTATACCTTTTGGTTTTGGTGCTGGTTTAAGATGACGAATTAATGTTGATTCCCCTAACCTCTTTAAAAGTTTCTTTAGACAAAGGAAATATTGCAAATAAAATTTAATAAAACAATTGTATAATGCACCGGTGTTTGCTTTGGTTTTGAAATAAAGAAAGTATTTTAGATTATAGGGTTTGTTGGTTTTAGACTTGCAGTTATTGGATAAATAAATGATAAACTAATGCTTGTTATTTTTTTACTTTCTAAAATAGACAAGTGGTACATGCCCCCTCTTAGAATAAAAATAAATAAGTCATGGTTCGTGGGGAAAAGACAAATCCCGGAGTGGGCTATATTATATAAATTTAATTTATCGAATCCGATAAAAGGGTAAATAAATTTAACCAAACATTATGTCGTGACCACAAGTTGACTTCCCTAGTCCTTTCCTTTCCTTTATTTTAAAAATTAACTTGACTTCACCCATAAAATGCCGTCACTTATTAAATCACTTAATATATATTTTGTTAAGCTCTCAATTTAGTTTAAAAATAACAATTCAACGAAGGAGGAGAGAGAAAATTTTAAGTTAAATAGCAAAGAAAGTGAAATTTAGAAGCCAATTTTGTTTTTTTTTTCTCTCTAGCTAATCATATATATATATATATTAGGGGAGTCTAAAAACAATTAGAACACCGAGATCTAGAGGATTTTGGTGATTGACAAACACATAATGTGAGTAATTATAGAAATGTTCGCAATAAAAGATATTTAATGCAAATAATGGAAGATATGTCATAATGTACAATAAAATACATTCATTATAATGAACACTATAAAAAGGGAAGGGCTAAAGACAAAATGGATGTTTTCTTATAGTTAAAAGAATCACAATAGAAGAAAAAATGATTTGAGCATGGAAGTGTCTTTTGTAGGTATCTTTCTTCTCCATCATTAAATGAGTAATTCTTCTCCATCATTGAATGAGTGAAGGAACAGGTTATTAGAAGAAGATTCAAATTGAGGTGAGAACATTTAGCGCTACCCATGGGAAACAAAACAAAAATGACCAACCAAAAGCAAGTATAGGACGAGAGGGCAACTACCCGAAACTATTGAGAGATGTTTGAGATGCGAAAGAGGAATGTTGATGAGATATAGGCTCTGAGAAGGGAGAGTGAAGAGTTGTGAACTCAATTCAGGTGTAGCGTCACTAAAAGGATAGTAACCTATCATGAAACAAAAGCCAAAGATGTTGAAGATCACTATACTCCCCATTCACAATAAGAGACCATTGGTCAAGGAGAGACCAACATGTGCTTTGGGTGGGGAGAAGTCATTCGGGGAGATCTTGGCTGAGGAGACATCCTTTCATAGATAGGAGTACCGATACCCCATTACCTGTAGGATGGAAAAATTTAACCTTCGACAAATATGATGACACGACAAACCTAGATGAACACATTGATGCCAATGTGACACAAGTGAATTTATTCACTAATGATAATGTTATCCTTTGTCGAGTGTTTCCAACATCCTTGAAAGGAGCGACTCTAAACTTGTACACTTGATTACCATCTAACTCTATTGGTTCATTTGAAACATTGGTGGAGAAGTTTGGAGCTCAATATGCAACAAGTCAAACCCATCATTTGATGTTAGTGACCTTGGCAAACTTAAGGCAAGAAGAAGATGAGTAACTTCGCTCATTCATGGAGCATTTCGTAACTATGGCTATCAAAATCAGAGACTTGAGTCCAAAGGTAGCACTTCATTCAATGATAATGACATTGAAACCTAGGTTATTTTCATATAGTCTATATATGAAACCTCTTGCATCAATGGATGAGTTAAGAGCTAGAGCTTCCAGATACATCTAGATGGAAGAAATGGTCGAATTCTGAGATCATGTTAGAGTTGAGAAACATGCGGTCGAAAGTCACAAGTGGGAAGGAAAGGAAACACATAAGCAACCAATGGGAAAAATAAGATCAAGATGAAAAAAGACTTGAGAAGACCCAAATACCATGTATATACACCCCTTAACATGAATAGAGCAGAAGTTTAAGAAGAGGCATTTAATGTTGAGCCGATCATGTTACCCCCCTCTACACAAATTCGATCACCACAAGGAGCCGATAGAACAAAATACTATTGATACCATAGAAATTATGGTCACACATTTGAAGCATGTTCAACGGTAAAAGATAGAATTGAAGAATTGGTGTAGGCTAGACACCTCAAGAAATTTGTAAACATACCAACAGATCGAGGAAACTTTGAATAGAAAAAAGAGACAAGTCACAAGAGAGATGAAACAAGCCACAAAAGAGATGAAACACAAAATTATGGGAGTCCAACTGAAGGTACTTCAACATTGAGAGGAGTAATTAATATAATAACATGTGGATTCGTGGGTGGAGGATCCACGAGCTTGGCTAGAAAGAGGTACTTAAGGACAATGAATAATGTCAACTCGGTTACTGACAAGGTAAGAAGAAAGATGCCTCCTATTACTTTCATTGATAATGATTTTGTAGGGATTGATCTAGAACATAATAACCTAATGGTCATTACAGTGGAGGTAGCTAACTTTGCGGTGAAGAAGACACTCATAGATCAAGGAAGTTTTGTGGATATTCTTTATTTATCCACTTTCAGACAGTTGCAGATTCCTGAATTAGAGATAAAATCATATAATGAGCAGTTAATTGGCTTCCTAGGAGAACGATTTGATACCCAAGGATACATCAACCTGCTCATAACATTCGGTGATGAAAGGGCCATGAAGACGATTTCGGTTTAATACCTTATTATGAACGCTAAAACTTCATACAATATATTAGTTGAAAGACCAGCAACCAATGCCTTGAGAGCCATAGTGTCAACTCCATATTTGGGATGAAATTTCCCTCATCCACTCAACAGGTAGTAACTATTAAAGTTGACTAGAAAATGGCTTAGTAGTGTTATATAAATAATTTGAAAATAATTGCCCCCAATAACTCAACCAAGAATAAAGAGAGGATAATGACAAATATAGAGATGGATCCTTGGGCACCAATAGAGCAAGGCCCAGAACCCATAGAAAATTGGCAAAACATTCAGCTCACCCATGATGTGTAGAAGAGCACTTAGATAGGAGAAAGGATGAAAGGAGAGCACTAAGATCAATTAGTGATGACTTTGAAGAAGAATTCAGAGTTATTTGCATGGAAACCATCTAACATGCCAAGGATTGACCCTTACTTCCTATGCCATAAATTAGCATTATGTGTTGAAGCCAAACCAGTGGCCCAAAAGAAAAGGAAGACAAGAGGAGAAATAAGGGTAGCCATGGAGGGTGAAACAACAAAGCTCAAAGAGGCAAGGTTTATCAGGGAAGTTGACTACACTACTTGGTTATTCAGCATAGCCCTAGTAAAGAAAATTAATGGTTAATGGAGGATATGTGTCGATTATACCGATCCAAACAATGCTTGTCCGAAGGATTCTTATCCTTTACCGACTATAGATTGGTTAGTTGATGGTGTGTCTGGCTTTAAAGTCCTTAGCTTTTTGGATGCATACTCCAGTTACAATCAGATTAAAATGTATCCCTTGACAAAGATAAGACTGCATTCATAACGAATGGACCCAATTATTGTTATCAAGTGATGCAATTTAGATTAAAAAACGCAAGAGCCACATATAAGAGATTGGTGGATAAATTTTTTGCAAACCAAATAGGTAGAAATTTGGAGGTATATGTAGATGACATGGTGGTCAAATCCATAGACCTAGAACATCATATAAAATATTTGGAGGAGATTTTTTGTCAAGTAAAAAAGTATAATATGGGCTAAATCCAGATAAGTGTGTTTTTAGAGTATAAGGGGAAAATTCTTTGGTTTCATGCTTACCCATAGGGGAGTTGAAGCCAATCTCGACAAATGTGAGGCTATCATTAACATGAAGAGTTCGCAAAATACAAAAGAAGTACCAAAGCTAGCAAGTCAGTTGGCATCATTATCTCGATTCTTACCAAAGGAAGCAGAAAAAGCACAACCTTCCTTCCAACTCCTAAAGAAGCCAATGTCATTTCAATGGATATGAGAAAGCACTCTAAGACTTTAAGGTATTTTGGCGTCTCCCCAATACTGACCAAACCACTAGAATGGCACAAACTTTGCTTATACTTGGTTGTATCCAAGTATGCTGTAAGTGTAGTCATGGTGCAAGAACAAGGGAAGAAGCAAACTCCTATTTACTGCACCAGTAAAGTGCTACAGGAGGCACAAACTCGGTATCATATCATAGAAAAATTGGTGTTAGGCTTGGTGACCTCGGCTAGACGTTTAAGACCTTATTTCCATTTGCATACAATCATTATTCGAACAAATCATCCCATTCAACAAGTATTGTGGAAATTAGAATTGGCAGGTAAAATGACGATATGATCAGTAGAACTATCCGAGTTCTCTCTTAAATTTAAGCCAAGAGGAGTGATAAAATCCTAAGCGTTGGCAAACTTCGTGGTGGAAATGGTCACGATGCCCAAAGAAAATCTTTGGTGGACTTTGTATGTAGATGGGTTGTTGAATCCTAAAGGAGGAGGAGCAGGCATCATTTTAGAGGGTCTAGGAAAATTGGTGTTAGAGAATTCCTTAAAATTTGACTGCAAAACCTCTAACAACCAAGCCGAATATGAAGCTTTGTTGGCAGGATTGGACTTTAGAAGTCGATGCTCGAAATGTGCTTTGCAACAATGACTCTTGGTGGAAGAACACATAAAGGGTACTTATCAAGTAAGAGATCGCCTTTTACTCAAATACTATCACAGAGTTATGAACACATTGTAAGAGTTTGAAAAATATGAATTGAAACACATTCCAAGAGAAGAAAACTCATGAGCATATGTGTTATCAACACTAGCCAGCACCAAAACAACAGGTTAGTGCCGATCAATCTTCCACAAAATAATAAAGTCGCCAATGGAGAAATCGCCAATCGAGAATGGATGACACTAATATGGGAATATTTAAAGAATAGAAGTCTGGCCGAAGATAAGTCGGAAGCAACAAAAATCAGAATAAGAGTTATTAGATATCTGATAGAAGCAAAAATGCTCTATAAGCGAGGATTCTTTGTGCCTTTGCTAAAATGTCTTACTAAGAGCCAAGCTAAGTACGTAATGGAGGAAATTCATAGAGGAATTTGTGATTTTCACTCAGGAGGAAGAATGATGATGTCTCGGGTGTTGAGAGAAGGATACTATTGGCCAACAATGAAACAAGAGTGTTGACTATATATGCATAATTGCAAAGAGTGACAAGCTTTTGGAAATATCAATCACTTTCCAGCAAAGGAGTTGTAGAATATTATGTCGCCATGGCCTTTTGCAATATGGTGAATGGACATTGTAGGATCGTTTCTAATGGCAAAAGGATAGGTAAAATTCTTGTTGGTGGGGATAGATTACTTGACTAGGTGGATAAAAGTCGAACCATTAGCAACTATAACCACCCAAAAGATACAAAAGTTTATCTAGAAGAATGTTATATGTAGATATGGACTCCCTAATTCAGTAATAACCAACAATGGAAGGCAATTTGTCAATAATTCTTTACAAGAATTCTACAAAGGTCTAGGTATCAATCATTGAGTAACCTTGGTGGATCATCCCTAAACAAATGGACAAGCTAAAGCAGCCAACAAGGTGATATTCAACGAATTAAGAAAGAGGTTGGGAAGAGTGAAAGCCTTATGGGCCGAGCAGTTTCCTAACATCATTTGGGCCTACCACTACACTCCACAAACCAGTACTGGTGAAACTTCTTTTCGACTAGCATTCGGAATAGATACCATGATTCCTGTAGAGATAGGTGAACCTTCAATAAGGAGAAGCAGGTACAACCCCAAAGACAATGAAATCACGATTCGAGTAGATCTCGACTTAGTAGAAGAAACCAAAGAACAAAAATGTATAAAACAAGAGGCTTGCAAACAAAGGGTGACAAGGAGATATAATAGCAAAGTAAAACCAAGAGTTTTGTGGAAAACAATTTGGTATGGAGGAAAATAGGTGAAGATAGAAAGAAAAGAGAAGAGGAAAAGTTGGCAACAAACTGGGAAGGACCCTTCAAAATAAGAGAAGCACTCAGCAATGGTGCCTACCAACTGGTAAATTTAGATAGGACTAACATTTCGAGAACGTGAAACACTTCTCATCTCAAATTTTATTTTAGTTGAATTCATGTAAATCATGTACAAAAAGTGATGTACTCTTTTCCTAAAAAGAATGAAAGGATTTTGGTCAAGAAGGTTTTAATGAGGCACCCTTATGAATAAAGATCATCGTTTTTGGCTAACATTCTCTACTGATGTTTCAAGGTTTATTCCATACACAATTTATCCAAGAGTCTCAAAAATGGACTGACAGTAAACCTATACGAGAAAATGAATAATCCTAAACAAATAAACCTACTTTCCGATATCTATACAAGAAACAAGTTGAAAATTCCTAAAAATATACCAACTTTCTAATCACAATATGAATCATTGAGGGAAAAAAATAAAATAAGACAATGGTTTATTCGATAAGTAATATAGAAGAATGTGAAGTACATATTTATGCAAGTATATATAATTACTTTTTCACTTACCGAACTCTCTCTTTCTAATTATTATTTTCTTTCATGTACTTTACCTTTTTTCTAGTTTTTATTTCATTAGAGGCTGCACAATAAATTGAGATGTTTCTCTAATAAAATTTTACATACCCACTTTCAATTATTATCAATAAACTTTAAACAATACGTAAACATGCATTATCTAGGTGGATTTTGAGACGTGCAAGTGGAGAAATAATGCATGGTGGACCACTCCCAATACCACTGGTTGTAATAGGTTACTGACATTTTTCTAAAAGTATTTAACGTTTGGTCCCTTTCAACAATGAAATTGATATTGAGATATTTTTGTCACGACTACCTGAATCTACACATACTAAGTTTATTTTTTTGTTTTTTATAAATCATGAATTTTTTTTATAGAAGATAATTATGATGTTTAAATTAAATTGGATAAGATTATTTTAAATAATAACTTTTTTAAATATTTAATATAATTATATATACATGATTTAAATTTGAGAGTACGGATTAAAGTAAAATATAATTTCATATTAATTTATCAATGATCTCGGTAATAACATAAACTAAAGTTTGAAATTGTAGTAGTAATTAAGATTTTATTATAATATTTAATATTGTAAAAAATTATAAACAAAATACAACCATAATTACATTTAAAAAAAAACTTTGATATTGTGACCAAAATTGCACTTATCTCTTTAATTAAGCTTCCACTTGATTCTTTCAAGACGATGGTTGCATGTTGCAAATGTTGGTGGATTCATTCAAGAAGGTTTCACGTTGATTCAATTTCAGAGTTCAAGCTTTTGCGTTCAAACATTGATTTAAGGTTTTTAAGGGAGAAGCCGACATGGGCACTTCATTAGTTTTTGGAATGCAAGTAAAAAAAAAAAAAATTTCAAGCAGTTGTAGGTATTTGGGTTTTTGTCCAGTGCAAGAATGCAAACGTGGTTATGAACACATGCAAAATCTCTTTTAATACGAGAGTTTAACTAAACTCTAAACATTAATAGAATGGAAATTATCCGTTATTCATATATAATATATAAATACTTCTACATGATATTTGAGTTTTTTTTTTTTTTCAATATATTCACTGTGACGTCTAATACTTATGGACTCTGACTATAGATAATATGCTAAATTATCCAATAATAAATCTAAATTAAGCTCTAATGGTATTTTATAACTCTGAATTCTAACTCATTTTAAAAACAAGCTTATTGGAGAGTTACCCTGTGATAATATACACTACTAAGGATTATTTCTAATAAATATGATATTTAAAAAAAAAATTATGACCGTTGCGGTCGCGGTGCCCATAAGTCACTGTTAGGGACTTTCAGGGAACAAAGACTACGGATTTTCATGATACAACTCCAGCAAATTAATCACAAAACAACTACTTATATGAGGATTTATTTACAATATTAAACACTTAGAAATGTCACCATTTACTCAAGTTACATTTAGTTTATCCTAACCGCACATTTAACTGTGTTTTTGTCTTTATAATTAGTTTAATGATTTATTTTAATTTTTATTATTTTAATTGCTCAAATCAATTCTTTATATTTTAAAAATTGATTAAATTCAACCTAACATTTAATTTACTATCAAATTTCGAATGAGGTTAGATAACATAAATTTTATTGACATGCCTTACTATAAATTATGTGATATTTACATTTGACGTGATATTTAAAAATTATCATTAAATATTAAAAGAAAGTGTTAATTAAAAGTGGGTTTTAAACTTATTATTCTATGTTTTAATAGTATGAATTATAACTACTAAGTCACTTAACTTACGTGATATATGTATGAAAAAGATATTATATATAATTTAAATGTGTGAGAAATAAAAAATAAAAAATAAAAAATAAAACTCATATATTTACTATTTTTACTAAGTAAAGAATAATATTATAAAATCAAATAAACAATAACTTATCATTTTTTAATAACATATATCATAATTATAACTTAATCACGATGTATGTATGAAAAAAATTTCTTTTAATAGTATTGCGTTATTTTAATTTCGTATGTTTTTCTTTGGATACTTTAGTTAGTGAAATAAAATATTATAATTAACACTACAAGAATTTTTTGATTTTGCTACTAATTTTAACTACCATTTAAATTAGTAGTTAAATCCTAGCTAATTAACTATTAATTAACTAGAAAATTATTTTTTCTAGCTAAATTGAAGTTATATTCATTTATACTTCTTATTACTACAAATTAGCTAGGAAATAACTACAAATTTTAAAAAATTTACTACAAATTAATTAAGATTATTTTCCTAACTAATTTGCTACTTATTTCATGCTACCATTCAATATTGTAGTAATTTTGTAGCTAATTGTTTTTACTAGAAATTAGCTACAAAATAACTATTAATTTTAAAATTAGCCACAAAATTATTTTGTAGCAAATTTTAAATTTTCTAGTAGTGTAACATAATAAATCTTTTTGTAATTTTACTAAAAATTATTAAATATAATTATACTTTTATAATATTTTTATGCAATGATATTTTTAATTTAACATTAAACAAGTTATATAATGTTAAAATTAAAAGAATTATTTTAATAACTGAAATATGATGTTATTATTGATGTAATATTTTTTTAAGTGAAAAACAAAATAATAAAAAATTATTATTAATTTTCAAGATATTATTAAAATGATTATTTTAATTCTAACTAAAATATTGAAATACAAATTAAATTTTCAAGATATTATTTTTTTAATTTTAGTTTTTAGTAAATAAAAACTATTACATTAATAATAATATCTTATTTTATTCAATAAAATATCGAAAAGAAAAAATATAGCAACACAATTCTATAAAAAAATATTTACAGTAAGAGTGAATAATTTATAATTAAGATATATAGGATTAAAAAATATAAATTATTATTTATTTAATTTTAATTTTATAATAAAATATTATTTATTTACTAATAACAAACGTATGTGCAATTTTTTTCCGTACATTCAAGTGATATATAATATACTTTTACACATGTATAAATTAAATAGTCTAGTTATTCTTAAATTCGCATGACGGTGTTAAAATATTAAACAGTGAGTTCTCAATTTTTCAGCAGCATGTCAGCCTTAGCGCATAATCTCCACGAGGTTACATTAGCAAAATTCACGTTTAAATGAAATTTACATCCACATTACAAATTTCATAGTAACTTAAGTGTTGAATTGAATTTCATCCAGAAGTATGAAAGTAAATTTGATTTAATCAATTAAAACGATGAAAATTAAAATATTCTATTTTAAACATTTTTTAATTTTTAAATTTAATTTTTTAGCGATATGTCGATGTCATCACATAATCTCTACTAGGTTATTCCAGTAGAATAAATATTTAAATAAAATTTACATAGTTAAAAATTTGACAATAAATTAAGTATTAGACCAAAAATTTTATCAATTTTAAAAATTAAAAATAGATTTAATTTAATCAATTAAAACCATAAAAATTATAATCAACCATTTAATAAATTATATAAGAAAACACAATTAAACTTTAACATTATATCAAACGGATGTAGTATAACTACTGCATCATTCACAAGTTTTGTAATCTAGTACTCAACTATCAAAACGAATCGATTATGGATAAACGTTTTTTTATATGTTACCAGTGTCTAGAATGTGATGTATTTTAAAAAGATGATTAAAATAAATTATCCATGAATAATACTATACTATTCAACATTCCATTTTAAAATTAAGCTCCTATCTAGTGTACATAAAAGACAATAATCTAATGGGAGTTGGATCTTGCATAATAGGTTAATCTCCATCACCCCATAACCCATATTCGAATTATTGTTAAAAGATAAGTATTTAGATTAGTGTTTCATCGTATCTAAAATAAAATTATCTCTAAAAGAAAATATTCGTAAGAAATTAATTAAAAATATATTTATTAATTTTATACAAGTATTCAATTACATAATATAATATATAATAAATTTATTAATTTGATAATAGTTATTTTAAAATTATATCCAATATAATTTTGTATTGATTAAAAATTTACACTGTTAAAATAGAATATCTGATCCCTATTCGAGGACAAAGAGACGCCGTCTTCTGTAATGAGTTTTGGTGGAAAAGTAGAGCGACAGCAAAGTTTCTTCTTATCTGCTAAGGATCCACTTTCAATTTAAAAACAATATCATACTCAATAATAATATATTAAACACCAATGTGGCTGTAGACAATAAGCTCACAAGAAGATTTTACTTTAATTTCAATGTCATATTCAACGAGATCGACAGCTTTTACTAATTTTAATATACAACGATGTTAACGTTTTTCCTTAATTAGGCATCGCTTATATTATATTTATATTCCGGCCCACCCCATAGTGTGTTAGTGATTTATAAGAGAAACCACAAAGACTACTTGTATTCCAAGATTTTTCAAGATTTTATATAAAAAAAAAATACAAATATGTCATTAAGACTTCAAAGTGGGAATCTGAATATCAGATTTTTAGTGTGCCATCAAATCAAATTATTTAGAACACTTTTCTTGTATTTTGCTTCCTTTTTCTAACCAAGAACAACTTTTTCGTTTAGTGTATCAATTAAAGGGATATTCGATTGATTTATTTTTTATTTGAAAATATGTTTGTTTATGTAATATTCTAATTTTTCAGAAAAAAAAAGAGAAAATTTCATTAACAATAGTTGTAAATAAAATAGTTTTACAAATTGCTGTCTTATCCCTCTGGTGTTTCTATGAATTGAAATCTATTTTTTTACCTATATTACTTTTACTAATATTTTATTATAAAAATTTTACTAATATTTTTTATAATTAAGTTGTCGTGACCAAAATCGTGATACGGGGCCAGTTTGAAAATTTCTAAGAAAGGAATAAGGAAAACGAAGTTGTCACAAGAAATTTTTATGAAAAATGTCAGGAAATCTTTGAGTGAATAAGGTTTGTTTTTGAATCAAAGAGTAGGCTCGGAAGTCAGTTACCCATAGGGATCACTGGGTATCCCAACATGTCTATCATACGATAGTTACCCTAACTGACTGCATGAAAAGGAAATGACTCTTATGTTTTGGTTGATGTCTTTCTAAGGATAGATATATTTACACAAAATAAGTGTGGAATATTTTTGGATTTTTTTATGCATAACTTGACAAGAGTAGACCTTTTACTCCTACGTATCTCTTTTTTGTCGAAGAAATCAAAGTTCACGTAGTTCTAGCCATTGAATGATTAGGTGGAAAGGAATGGACTATCCGTTAGGCGTCCATAGGGTAATTGACAGTGGACTTTCCGCTGGCGTCTAAAGGAGTTTAGAGAAACATGTAACTAGAAAGCTCAAGGATAGGTGCTGGGGAGTTTAAGGATAATGTTGGGATGGAGCCGAGACCAACTCGGCATAGGGTGCCGAGGCCAACTCGGCCAATCGGTTTTGGGAAGGCGGTCGAGATGGAGTTGGCCAGGTGAAGTGTCAACTTGGTAATTTATGATGTATGTGATATTGGGTTTGGAGCTAACGTAGGCTACCTAGAGCTGGAGTTAGTCTGGTTGGGTGTCCACTGCATATTGGCTAGTGTGTATATATGTCTGATGCTTAGTGTGACAAGTTTAGTAGGTTAGGAAGTGAATCACAATTTAGCTATTCTATGTTGGCCTATGAAAGGGAAAATATGTTGAGTATCGGAGACTAACCTGGATTTGATGACCTTCGCCTTGCGTTCACAGATGATTCTTCTCAAGCTATGCTTTGGACACTCTTGAGTCTCAGGACTTGTTTTCAGCTCTCAATTACTATGCTCAGGAAAATATTACTCTCTTCTCTCAATTCTCAACTTTCAATTTTAGACAAAAACTTCCAACCTCTTTCTCTTCATGCTTGGGCCTTTTATAGGCCACGCTTGAGGTCACCATTGCATCAGATTTAGCAACGTGTATCATTCCCATCCCTCTGATCTCTTCTTTGTAGTGTGCCCAAAGCATGTCAAAGTCATGGTGTATCCACTCAGGGGTCCAACTCCCTTGTTGCTTTCTTCCTTCATGTTTTCTTCTTCTTCTAGCCACGTTTTGGTTAGCCCTAAACAAACAGCAAATAAGGGCAGAAGATTTGGGGCAAGTGGCGCAGATTGTGCAGGATTCTTGTCCTCTCTTACCTATGTAGAACAAATTGGAATCCCACAACTTACTTTTTACAAACCGGACAAAAATGGAGTACTAAATAAGTCTACTTAGAGTCAAATCAAAAGACTAGAACTTCCGATGTAGAAGCACACAACCAAGGTGGAAGGAAACTCTCCATTTAATGATCAAATAATAATCTAGGATTTTAACCAATTTATGGACTATAACTATCCAATGCTACCTAAGACTAATTAATTCAACTCGAGCCAACTGGACCCATCCAAGAACCACACGGTCATAACAAAGAAGAGGATATGAAGCAATTACCATGCAATAAATAGAAGATAAGTCTAAGTACAAAGTTATTATGTAAAAGATAAGATAAAACAATAAATGGAAGATAAGGTCACCTAGGCTAGGTTAGTACGGTTTCACGCATGGTCATCTTGGAGAAGCCATAAATGAGTGACACCCAGCATAGAAGATTAATCATGGAAGAAATTAAAACCATTAAAGTTAAATTAAATTACTATAGTTACTTTTATAAGCATTTCACCTCACTTATAAATAAGTTTCATGTTAGCTCGCTCACCAAATTTGCTTCTTTTTTCTTAACCTTGTCTCACATGAAGAGAAGAGAAAGAAAGAGAAAATATTTGGAGGACTTATTTTATTTTAGAAAGCTTAAAGATTATCCACAAAGCAAAAAGACACATAAGAAATCCAAACAAATTATAGTAGAGGGGAAATTATCTTATTATGGAAGAAAAAGAAAAAGAAAAATATAACTTATCTTGTGTCATTGGGTGACGCTAGCCTTATGCTAAATCATTTTTACCCTTTCTCTACACTTTTGTCACTTAATAATCATATTTTGTCACTAAAGTCTATTAAGTAATTAAAATTTTACCATTAAGACGAGCTCCCCAAGGGAAAAACACTAGGATTGATCATCTTCTTCCTAAGTAGTTACTAAACTTTTTCGTTCAGCTAGCTTTGCAGGTGCCATTTGGTAAGATGCAATCGACATTGGTTCCAGTTCAAGGACTAGGTTTATGACGAACTTGCTTTGTGGAGATAGACTAGACACATCTTTCAGAAAGACTTTGGGAAAATCTCTTAACAATTGCCATAGAGTTAAAAGCCAAACCACTCTTGACTTCTAAGATGGATAAAATCATGTATCCTTGGGCTCATTTTTCCAAAGAATCTTACACTTGATTGATAGTGATAAATTCATAATCCTCATGGTTAGGAAGATAAAGACTTTACTAGCACATTTATAAGGATATGGTTGGAGGATAATTAATTCATAAATTCATGTATAATATAACATCTAAGTCAGACAAGAGTAATAAAATCATGTTTATTTTGTAATTATGACCACTAATAGAAATAACACAGTTTGAACAAACAATAAATATTTCTACAAGAATAACAATAGATGTAGAAACAAGCAAGTCAAAAATTAGAAAACATGTAGACAATCTTATCCTATTTACGGATTGAAATCATCCACTTTATTTTTTTTTTCTCACTATATATTCTACTAGTGAAATATTTCTACATCAATTAAAAAAATTTATATTTTTTTTCATTTTTTTTTCTATAATATTAGGTAAATAAAATTATTTATAATTAAAATAAATTATTTTGATCCATAAATTAAGTTAAAATAGTGAAATGACAATTTTCCCTTCTCTTAATACTTATCACTAAAAAAGCTTATATTTAACTATTTTTAATTCTAAAATTCTCAAAAATACTATATCAGTTTAAAATTAATTAAATTAAGAAATTAGTTCATTAATATCGTAATAATAATTTTCTAAAATTAAAATTACAGAATTACTCTTAACTTAATTTAGAATTATTTCTTCAAAACTATGCTACTTGGCTTTTTTGATAGGCAATAATTTTTTTTCAAAGTTTTGTAAATTTTTATTGTCGCGACCTAAATTGTGACACAAGTCGAAAGTATTTACGTTTGGGATCCGAGTCCTTTTCGAGGAAGGAATAGGGAATACGGAAATGGAACCGACTCGACAAGTAGAGTGCCGAGACCGACTTGGCAGTTGGAGTCGTCACTAGCGTTTTTACGGAAAACGCTAGGAAACCTTGGGTGGATAAGGCTGATCTTGAATCAGAAAATGGGCTCGGGAGTCGGTTACACGTAGGGATCACCAGGTATCCCAACACGCCTATCACACGATAGTTACCCTAACTAGATGTATGAATGAAAATGACTCTTACATTATGGCTTAGGCATTTCTAAAAATGGAGTATATTTACAAGGAATGGATAGAGAATGTTTTTGGTGTTTTTTGGATGGACAACCTGACAAGAGTTGCCTTTTGCTCCTACGTATCTCCTATTGTGCGAAGAAATCAAAGTTTACGTAGGATGATCTCGACATGGAGTCGATTGAGTGATTTCGGCATAGAGCCGGTAAGAATGATCTCAACATGGAGCTAGTTAAGTAGTCTCGACATAGAACCGGTTAAAAGGTCTCGGCATAGAGCTGGTTAGATGATCTCGGCATAGAGCTAGTTAAGTGGTCTAGGCATAGAGCTAGTTAAGTGGTCTCGGCATAGATCTGGTTAGATGATTTTAGCATAGAGCTGGTTAAAGTGGTCTCGGATAGAGCCAGTTAAGTGGTCTCAGCATAGAGCCAGTTGGGATGGTCTCGGCATAGAGCCGGTTAGATGATCTTGGCATAGAGCCGGTTAGATGATCTTGGCATAGAGCCGGTCAGAAGGTCTCGACATAGAGTCGGTTAGAAGGTCTTGGCCTAGAGCTGATTAGATGATCTCGGTATAGAGTCAGTCAGGATGGTCTTGGCATAGAGCCAATTAAGTGGTCTTGGCATAGAGCTGGTTGGGATGGTCGCAGCATAAAACCGGTTAGATGATCTCAACATAAAGTCGGTTAAGTGGTCTCGACATGAAGTTGGTTGGGATGGTCTCGCCATAGAGCCGGTTAAGTGGTCTCAGCATAGAGCCAGTTGGGACGGTCACGGCATAGAGCCAATCGAGATGGTCTCAGCATAGAGCTGGTTAAGTGGTCTCGATATAGAGCCGGTGTCACGACCTAAATCGCGATGCAAGATTGGCGAAAAATTAGAGGTTTGGATCTGAGTCCCTTCCGAGGAAGGAACAGGGAAGACGGAGTCACCACCGACATTTTTATGGGAAATGCCAGGAAACCTAGAATCAGATAAGGCAGGTCTGAGAATCAGAGATTGGGCTCAGGAGTCGGTTACGTATAGGGATCACCTAGTATGCCAATATGTCTACCACAAGGTAGTTACCTTAATTAGATGCATGAAATAAGATGACTTTTACGTTATAGTTTATGCCTTTCTAATGGAAGATATTTACAAGGGGTGGATAAAGAATGTTTTTGGGTTTTTTTGGATGATTAACTTGACAAGAGTTGCCTCTTACTCTTACATATCTACTACTGCACGGAGAAATCAAAGTTTACGTAGTTTTGGACATGGATGGTTAGATGGAGAGGGGTCGAGATGGAGTCGGCCAGACGGAGTCAGCCCAATGGTATGAGAAGGAGCAGAGGTGGTCTCGGCTCCAAGGGGCTAAGCATGTGTTTGAAAAGTGGGAAATGATGGACTATCCGTTAGGCATCCCTGGGTTATATAAAAGTGGACTTTCCATTGGCATCCAAAAGGGTTTAGAAGGAGCGAACTATCCATTGACGTCTGTAGAGATGGATAAAGTGGATGAACTGAGCTTTCCAATAAAGAGTTTAGGGAAAGGGTAGCTGGGAAGCTTAAGACGAGATGTTGGGGAGTTATAGAGTAGGTGCTGGAAAGAGGGTCGGGACCCTCGATCCTTTTATAGGCGTGCCTCTCATCCTCGGATCCATCGTGGATCTTCAAGGAGATCTCCTTCATTAATGTGTTGATGTTTGCCTCCTTAGTTCTCCTTCCCAAGCTGTTTCCTCGTCTCTGCTTTCACACCAGGATGGCTTCCTACAAAAGCCAACGCTTATCTTTCCTTTTGCCTACATTTGCCCGAGGAGAGAAAAAGGCACCTACCGCTACTACCTCCTCTACTTTATTCTGTTTTTCTACCTTTTTATCTATTGCATCCGCTCCCTTTTCTACTTTTTCCTTTTTTGATGATTGGAAAAAAATGAGGTACGACAGTTGCCCCCCTCTTTATTTGTGTTCAATCAGAGGAGATGTTTTACATCTTTCTGAGTGAACATAAATAAAGAACTCAGTCGGATGGAGTGGATGAGTGGATTTCGTACAGGCATTGGAATTATGTCTCGGCATGGAACCGAAAGGGATGACATTAGCTCATGTTGAAATAAGCCTAGCACGGAGCCGGATGCTTGGCGTTAGCTGATGTTAAAATGAGTCTGGCGCGGAGCCAAATTAGCTCATATCGGAATGAGCCTAGCACGGAGCTGGATTAGATGGAGTGAGTGAACTGTCCATTGGCGTTCAAAGAGTTGGACATGATCAATGGACTTTTCTTTGGTGTCCAAAGATCCATAGATGGAAAGGACTATCCGTTAGGCGTCCGAGGAGTTGGACAGGATCAGTGGACTTTCCCTTGGTGTCTAAAGATCCATAGGTGGAAAAGACTATCTGTTAGGCGTCCAAGAAGTTGGATAAGATCAATGGATTATCCTTTGGGTGTCCAAAGATCTTTAGATGAAATGGACTATCCGTTAGGCATCCAAGAAGTTGGATAAGATAATTTGACTATCCTTTGGGCGTCCCAAAGATCTTTAGACGGAACAGACTATCCATTAGGCATCTGAGGAGGTTTAGATAGAATGGATTGTCCATTAGGCGTTTGAGGAGGAGTGGACTATCCGTTAGGTGTCCAAGGATCTTTAGATGGAACAGATTATCTGTTAGGCGTTCGAAAAAAACATGGTTTTGAAAGATGGACCTCTCTTGGCATCCAAAACATAGATTTTGAAAGATGGACTTTCTCTTGGTGTCCAAAACATAGATTTTGAAAGATGGACTTTCTCTTGCATCCAAAAACGTAGATTTTGAAAGATGAACTTTCTCTTTGCGTCCAAAAACGTAGATTTTGAAATATGGACTTTCTCTTGGCGTCCAAAAATGTAGATTTTGAAAGATGGACTTTGTCTTAGCATCTAAAAACGTACATTTTGAAAGATGGACTTGATTTCGATTTGAAATTGGATGACACTAGATCAGATGGGGCACGACTCAATGCGGAACGAAGTAGAATTAATGATACAAATTTGAGTGGGTTAAACTCGGCAGGAACTGGATGCTTAGAGGTTGACATAGAGTCAACATTGAGTCGGATGTCATGGAGATGAAATGAATTAAATTCGGCATGGAGCCGAATTGACAATGGAAGTGACAGAATCCAAAAGGAGGATCCGGCACGGAGCCAAAATCCAAGGATCGGCACCAGTCTTAAGGGAATGACCGGGGAAAGAACCAAATGTTGGTATGCATGCATGTCGTATGGTGAACTGACTTGGATGCATGGATTTTTGACGTATTGCCAGATGTATGGAGGTTTGACGGGAATTGCCTGATTGTTTGATATGAGTGGCTGGGTGCATTGATGTTTGGCGTCAATGGCTGGATGCATGGATTTTTGATGTGAATGGCTTTATGCATGGATGCGTGTGTGGGGATTGCCAGATGTTGTTTAACATGGGTTGTTGGATGCGTGGATGTTGGCGCGAATTACAAGACATGGACTGTATAAGGCAATGGAATGACGTGGAGTATGGATAGGGTGCAAGGTGTGAATGCTTTGCAAGGTCAGTCTTTATTTCCCTACAGTTTCACTATCCTAAGACTCATGGTGGAGGCAACTGGGTTTCTTCCGTTTTAGTCTTGGCGTCAGGAACGTCCAGAATGTCGTCCCCTTGTCACTACTCATGCTTTGAGACTAGTTGGAGACTACTTCTTTGGGTGATCTTAACACTTTTCATTTTAACTGTAATGCTTCTATTTGAATTTTCCATTTTTGGAAGGATTATGATGAGGAGATGGAAGGTGATTTTTGTTGTGGGGTGAATGGATTTTGATAATGCTATATTCTCATGTATTTATTTTGAAAAGTCCATCAATTAGGCTTTGAGAATAAGTTGGATATTTCTATGACTGAGCCATTTTTGCCCTCTACTTTTGGTGCTTGGTGGCTTGCCCCCCAGTATTTGCAGTTTTGTCTAGACTGCCCTTTTCGGGTTTTCAGTCTTAGCGAACTTTTATTTGATTGATTTTTTGGACTCTAACTTTTGCCTAGGTTGTCATTTTGGGATTTCAACCTAGCGAGTCGCTCCCTTCCTTTTTTCATTTTATTATTTTTCATGACTCTGACTTTTGCCTAGACCATTTCTTTTGAGCTTTTGGTCTAGCGAGTCACTTTTTTTTTCTTAATTTTTTCTTGGGGGCACTAAGCCAAGTAATGTTTGGTGAGATAGACTTTTTCATTCTTGGTCTAGGACGGCCAAGTGGTCAGGCTAGATGTTTGAGATTTATAGATTACCCTTATGATCCTTGTTGACTTGATTGATGGAATAATCAAAATTAAAATCGAGATGTTAGCATTAGGGATGAATTTTTTTGGTATTTTTGAGTTGGTGGAAATAAAAGAAATTATGGAGAGTCGAAATTTATTTCATTGATTACATGGAATGGGACATTGCAATTAATTTTGAAAAGGATTAAAACTACTAAGCATGAGGCTCTCCCTAGGGTGTAAACTGATCAAAACTCGACTTACAGTTTTTTCCTTCTTTTTTGCCGAGGTCGAGTCGGTTCGTGGAGTTGGCATTTGGAGGTCTGGAGCTGGAGGCATCAGGTTGCTTCTTCCTCTTCCTCTGTGTTTGAGGTAGGGATGAGAACAGGGAGGATTGCGCCAGAGGTGGTTGCATCCCAAAAAAACAAACCCCCCAACATAGAGGAAGAGGAAGAAGCAACCTGGTGCAATCCTCCTTGGCCTAATCCTCCCTGGCGCAAAACTAGGTCCGAGAAGTTTGACACCACGTTTCCCACCATTTTCTCGTAGAACGGTGGGTAAAGTGTATCGATGAACATTGTTGCCATTTCATTTTCGGATAGAGGAGGCTGGATGTGGGCGACTAGTTCCCTCCAACATTGGGCATATTCTTTGAAGGCTTATCCTTTCCTTTTGGCCATGTTTTGCAGCTGGGATTGGTCTAGAGTCATGTCCATGTTGTATTTTTATTGGTTAAGGAAGCTTTCCACTAAGCTTCTCCAAGTTTGAACTCATTCCCGCTTTAGTCATAGGCACCAACTAAGAGTAGCTCCAGTAAGGATCTCTTGGAAGAAATGGATTAGCAATGCATCATCATAGGCATGCAGAGCCATCTTCCTGCAATACATGGTGAGGTGACTTTTAGGAGATGTGGTCCCTCCGTATTTGTCAAATGCCGGCAGCTCGAACTTGGGAGGAATGACGATGTTAGGAAATAAGCACAGGTCAGTCACATCGAATTGCTTAGCTCCTTGCAAGGCATCTAGTCTTTCTTCAAGGAGCTGTAGCATTCTGGTGCACTAGAAGTCTTCACCCTGAAGGGACACGGGATGAGCATGGGATGGAATGAGTGTTTGGGCCCCATTGTCTTTGAAGTAAGGGTCTTGATGTGGTGTCTGGTTCAAGGTGGTATGATGGGGAGTGGCTTGAGGTTGCTCTGATGCCCTTGGTCGTGGCTTTGCATCGACCACAACATCTCTAGGGTCTGAGCCATTTGTGCTTTTAACTAACTAATGTCATTCCTTAACGCCTCTTGCTGTTATGCTAAATTCCTCATAGTTGCCTCCATCCGTTTTGCCTTGGAAAGTGCCCTATAAGGGTGTGACTAGACTTAATACCTACTTCTTTGTTGGTCCAAGTTGGCTTGTTTAGTGAGGAATGGAATGCAACACTTAATCTTACATGCATGATAGAGATGAATGCAGAATGTGATGCATGCTATTTTTTTGTTTTTGGTTTTTCTTGGACAAGGTCAGAATTGAATTAAAAATGGCGTTGAGCCGACTTTGGAAATAACATGGGGGTGGAACAAAATTTGGAGAGATGGCACGGGGCCTGACTGGAGCCGGCACGAAGCTGAGACAAACGTTGGGAAAATAGGGACGACATGGAGTCGATTAAAGTATTGGAGAAATAGAGATGGCGTGAAGCCGAACGCGAGACGATACGGGGTCGAGACAAAAATTTGGAGGGACGGGGACAACACGAAGCTGGGATAAAGTAGAAAATATGGTGGAGACACGGAATCGGAACAAAACTGGAGACCTAGGGCCAACACTGAGCCAGGACGAAACCAGAGACACAGAGCCGGGACAAAACTAGAGACACTAAGCTGCCACAGAGCCAGGTTGGTAATAGGGTGGGGGCCAAGAAGGATCCAGCACCGGCAGGGGTTGAAATCAATGGTTCGAATCCATGAGTTTGAAGGTGTAAGTCCCCTTAGGTGTCGTAAAGCAGGTGGGTTCAGCCTACTAGGGTATACATCCATTATGTGATTCTCACTGGTGTAGGGTTCTTTTCCTTACAATTTTGGCCTTTAGAGCTTAGTACCCGTTTTGTGAAGTCCCCACAAACAGGAAGTGCATCCATGATGTGGATATTCACAAAAGGGTCACACTTTAGCTGAGACTTTTACGATGTCCAAGTAGGGAGGATTCCCTAAATGGCTACCACTACTTGCCTCACACTCCTTAAGTTACACTCAGATCCAGGTATAGGACCCCACTCAATGTATAAAAAGTGTGTAAGTGCGGTTTGTGTAGAAGACTTTCCATAGACTTGGCCAAGAACAAAATAATTGCAATTATATGTCCTCTACCCTAAGGTTCAAACCAAATAAATCATATAATGCAAGTAAAGACACGTGGATAAAAAACAAAGATTTTAAAGAATGGAATAAGCAAATGAAAGGAAAAAACAACAAAAAAGAAGTCATTAATTTCATGCATCTAATTATACAGGGCTCGACTCTCAAATTGTCCCCAATGGAGTCGCCATCTATCGCGACCTAAATCGTGTCCTTTTCGAGGAAGGAACAGGGAAGATGGAGTCACCACCGACATTTTTATGGGAAATGCTAGGAAACCTAGAATTGGATAAGGCAGGTCTGGGAATCATAAATTGGGCTTGGGAGTCGATTACGCATAGGGATCACCTAGTATCCCAATACGTCTACCACAAGGTAGTTACCCTAATTAGATGCATGAAATAAGATTACTTCTATGTTATAGTTTATGCCTTTCTAATGGAAGATATTTACAAGGGATGGATAGAGAATGTTTTTTTTGGATGATTAACTTCACAAGAGTTTCCTCTTGCTCCTACATATCTCCTACTGCATGAAGAAATCAAAGTTTATGTAGTTTTGGACATGGATGGTTAGATGGAGAGGAGCTGAAACAGAGTCGGCTAGATAGAGTCGGCCAGATGGAATTGGCCAGACAGAGTCGACTAGACAGAGTTGTCAGATGGAGTCAACCCAGTGGTATGAGAAGGAGCCGAGGCAGTCTCGGCTCTAAGGGGCTAAGCATGTGTTTGAAAAGTAGGAAGGGATGGACTATCCGTTAGGCATCCCTGGGTTAGATGAAAGTGGACTTTCCATTGGCGTCCAAAAAGGTTTAGAAGGAGCAGACTATCCATCGGCGTCCACATAGATGGATAAAGTGGATGAAGTGGGCTTTTCAATGACGCCCAAAGAGTTTAGGAAAGGGGTAGCTGGGAAGCTTAAGACGAGATGTTGGGGAGTTTTAAAGTAGGTGCTGGAAAGAGGGTCGAGACTAACTCGGTCCCGATAGTGCGAGCTGGTCCCATTCACATAGAAACCAGTTTTGGAGTCGACTACATCTTGGAAACGACTACATGATGGGTTGGTCTGGAGTTGGTCCCTAAAGGCCATATTTTACTGGGTTATGCAAGGGAGTGTGTTGGCTTAGTATTTTGGGTTTCTAAACGGACGTGTAAAAGTAGATTTCAAAAACACTTACCTTATATTTAGAGAGCCCAAGATTGTCGCGGAATGGCTAAGCTTCTTCTGCAGAACCTCTATAGTTTTCCTTCTTTCGCTACTCATTCGTTCATCTATGAAATCTTGAAATCAAATGAGGATTTTTGGACTTTCTATGCCCAGAGGTTCCCTTGTTTTCAAACTCTTTCTCCCAAAACTTCAAGACCCAGCCAAAAAGGACCCCCTTTTCATTCAAACCTCGATCCTTTTATAGGCATGTCTCTCATCCTCGGGTCCATTGTGGATCTTCAAGGAGTTCTCCTTCATTAATGCGTTGACGTTTGCCTCCTTGGTTCTCCTTCCCAAGCTACTTCCTCGTCTCTACTTTCGCATTATGGTAGAGCTGAGGATGACTTCCTATAGAAACCAATGCCTGCCTTTCCTTTTGCATGCATCTGCCCGAGGCGAGAAAAAGGCGCTTGCCACTGCTGCCTCCTTTGCTTTTTTCTTTGCTTTTTTTCTGTTTTTCTACCTTTTATCTGCTGCATCCGTTCCCTTTTCTACTTTTTCCTTTTTTGATGACCGAACAAAAATGGGGCATGACAGTTGGTTGGGATGGTCTTGGCATAGAGCTGGTTAGATGATCTTCGCATAGAGCCGATTAAGTTGTCTCGGCATAGAGTCGGTTATGTGGTCTCGGCATAAAGCCGGTCGGGATGGTCTCAACATAGAGCCGGTTGGATGATCTCGGCATAGAGCCGATTAAGTGATCTCGGCATAGAGCCAGTTGGGATGGTCTTGGCATAGAGCCTGTTAGATGATATTGACATAGAGTCAGTTAAGTGGTCTCGGCATAGAGCCTGTCAGGATGGTCTCAACATAGAGCCGGTTAAGATGGTCTTGGCAATGAGTTGGTTGAGTAATCTCGGCATAGAGCCGGTTAAGTGGTCACGACATAGAGTCGATTAAAATGGTCTCGGCATAGAGCCGGTTAAGATGGTCTTGGCATAGATCCGGTTAAGTGGTCTCGGCATAGAGCTGGTTAAGATGGTCTCAGCATAGATTCAGTTGGATGATCTCGGGCATAGAGCCGGTTAAGTGGTCTCGACATAGAGCTGGTTAAGATGGTCTTGACATAGAGTCGATTAAGATGGTCTCGACATAGAGCCGGTTAAGATGATCTTGGCATAGAGTCGGTTAAGTGGTCTTAGCATAGAGTCGGTTAATCGGCCTAGAGTTGGTAAGGGTGGTCTCGGCCTAGAGTCGGTTAAGATGGTTTGAAGAGTGCTGGCTCTCGGCTACATAGGAGCCGGAGCTAGTCCGGAGTCGGTCCCTCAGAATGCAGTATTTGCTAAGTTATGTGATGAAGTTTGCGGGTTTAGAGTTGTGTGCCACTAGATGAAGATGCATAGTGAAAAGATCTTACCTTGTGTCCAAAGGTTGGTTGCTCGTTGCAGAGTGGGTGAACTCCTTCCACCTTTCTTCCAGAGACTACTAACTCTCACGCTCTCTCAAGATTGAGATACTCTCTTTTCCAAATCGCGTCCCCTTTTAACATTTGCAGAATCTTCTCCTTTAGGAATGGTCGCTCTCAGGTTCTCTTTGGAATCTTCGACACTTCTAGAACTTAAGGTTTTCACCCTCAAAGATAAGCTCTTTATCTCCTTTAATTCTCCATACTTTTGACCCCAAACTTTTCGACCTAAACTCTTCAACCTTTCTTTCTTTGTTTTTGGGCCCTTTTATAGATCGCTCTTGAGGTAACCATTGCAGCAAAATTAGTCACGTGCACAATACGACAAAGGGCACGAGGGACATGTAAGTTGCAAAAGGGAGTGTCTAGGCTCTGCCTGTTTGACATGTCAGGTACAAAATGACATGCTAGACGGAGGTGCTGGTCGGTACAACCAATCAGGAGGGATCCGTACCAATCTCTTTTGACATTTTTTTCTTTCTTTTTGGCTGTGCTCTTCCTTTCAGCATGGAGGCTATACATAGGGCATAGAGAGGGAAGGCCGCGCAAATCACCATGTGGGCCTGGGGGTTCTACATTTATCAATAATTTTTAACACATAAATACAAGTTTAATACACTTTTATAAGGTAGGTATTTAAGTTTTAACAACTGTTTTAGTTTAAACTTAATTTTTATTAAGTTTTTGTAGTCCTTAAACTTCATACTAATGATTGAATCTTTGAAAGTTATTTCAAGTCTTAAAATTTAGAGTTTAGGCGTTTTATGGATCAAATAAATATTAAATCAACTCCAATTCAAAATGTAGCATAAAAATACATTTAAACAATAAGAGTAATAAGGAGGAGTCAAGTTACTTTGAGAGTAATGAGGAGGGATCAAGTTACTTAAAGAGAGTTACTCCTCATCCTCACTCTTCATTTTCTTGCAATTTAACAAATCTAAGAGTGTCACATCTTATTCGTTAAATTGTAAGAAAATGAAGAATAATGATGAAGAGCAGCACTTTTAAAATTATTCTTAAAGTAACTTGATCCCTCTTGACACACACACTTTTGCAATTTAACGAATCTAAGAGTGTCACATCTTATTCGTTAGATTGTAAGAAAATGAAGAATAAGGATGAAGAGTAGCTCTTCTAAAATTATTCTTAAAGTAACACACACACACGCACACACACGCACGCACGCACACACGCACACACACACGCACAGACACGCACATACACACACGCACGCACACGCATGCACGCGCACGCACGCAGACACGCACACGCACACGCACACGCACGCACACGCACACACGCACACGCACACACGCACGCACTATAATAACTATATTGAATGAGAACATTTTTAGGGACTAGTCTTTGATGAAAGTGTTGTTAAGAATTTTTTTTTCAACAAGAGTGCTTTTTAGGCATTTTTTGTAACTTTTTTTTTATCTCTTTTAATCTATCATTTTTGTTTTTATTTCTAAATTGAATTTTAATATTTTAAAATAAATTATCAACAATTAAATAATATTATATTATAAAATAAATTATTTATCATAAATTTAAAATATAATTTATATTTTAAAATATTTATTTATTATAATTTTTTATATAAAATAATTATTTATCATGTGATTACACAAGCTACAATACTAGTAGTTAAAAATAATTTTATATACCAAAATTTAAATTATACATTATAAATCCAAATTTTGATTTATATATTTTAATATGAATTTTAATTATAATATAATTTATAAATTAAAATTTATTCTTTATTCTTTATATTTTAATTATATGAAAAAAATCAATATATATAATATATGTTCAAAATAAAATATTAATTTATATATGAATATTGTCCTCACAACCTAAAATTCTTTGATTTGTCCAAGGGAGAGAGAGCTTTTGAAAATTTTACACAAGTGAGGTGAACCAATATAATAACTAAGTAGTCAAATTGTAGGGCTTTAGTCAACGTGTTTTTGGAGGCAATTGTCTCCTCTTTTACATACAATATTCAACCATTGTTAGGGCCAATGAGAAGAGTGGATTCAAAAGCTTCCTCTTTTGGTAATGAGTGTAATACATTGTTTAAGGTGAAAAGTTGTTTAGTCATTTTGATAAAAGATTTTAATTTAATCTTAATCAAATATTAATGACCTAAGTAGCGTGTTATTAACGTGTTAGAACTAATTATTCATTAATTAATTGTGGATATTAATTTAGGGTATTTTTCTAGCTCAAAAAAGATTTCTAAGAAAGGGTGCATTTGATATCATATAAAATAATTATATTTTAATCAACAGTATTGTGATTAATTTAAAATTTCATAAAAGCTTAATTATGATTAATAATAACTAATCTCAATTAATTTTATAACATATTTGATAGATTACACAATAATCTTATAATGTTAATTTCATAATGTAGTTTAAGTTTTCAATTGAATTAACTACCGAAAATTTAACAAAAAAATCACATAAATTTATTTAATTAAATATTATGATTTTTTATTATAATAGCAATCACTAAAGTTAAAAAAGGATTACTAAAACTAAGGTGTTACAATTGCCACTTACACCATGAAGGATGGGTTTATTACATGATTTGAGACTATAATTCAAGCATTATGGCTATGAAACTTCATCTCCCAAGATTTAGTATTCTTGACAATATAGTTAGGTCATTGAAGATGTGTTGTGATCATTATGCAATTGTCTTATTTTCTAAGAATGACAAGTACCCAAAAGTATAGATTTAAACTTTATACAAAGAAACCATAAAAAAAATCATATATAAAGAAAGGTGTTCTACACCATTAAAGGGAGTACAAAAAGAGAAAATGTTTTAAAGCTTACATAAATGAGACGACTAAACAACAATGAAAAATATCAAGATTGTACAATGGAATTGGAGAAGTTTTTCAAACTCTCTTAAAAATTATTGAGTATGATAAAGTGAGAAATATGTTATCTAAGATCCTTAGAGTGTAATTTTCTTGCATATTAAACTTTGAAAATTACACATAATGAGATAGAAGCTTGTTGTCACAAAATGCATTAAGCGCAAATGAAAATGCTTTGAGCACATATGTTGATAGTGAAAGGATTCATTATGTGCCCTTTAATGGTTGTTAATGAAAAAATGTGCTAAATGAAAATGGAAATATGTTGAGTTCATGCAAGGCTAAGACATTAAATAACATAAGAGTTAACATATGATTTTTAGTTGTAAATCTCCTTAATTCCACTCATTTATGATGGGAAAAAGCAATAAGGCACTAGAAAAACCAATAATGCACCACCAATGTGATGACAACGTACCGGATATAAATTCCCACAACTTGTAAGAATTTATAAGGAGTAACCACAAATAAAAATTCCAACAATAACGAGAAGAATCACATAAGGAGATACCAATATTTTTAACGTGGAAAACCCCTCACTATGAGAGGTAAAAATCACGAGTCGTCTAGATCAAAGAAATCAATCCACTATAATCAAATAAGGATATAATAGTGTTCAAGTCAAGAGCACAATTTGTGCATACAACCAGCCAACACAAGAAAGCAAGTAAAGTTTGCAAATGAAGAACAACAAATAAGAAATAAAAAAATAAGAAAGTAAAGAACTCACAAAATTGTACTACTGTACGAGTACGATTTCTCACATCACAGATCTTCAAATCAAGATCCTAACGATCAAGATGTAGAACTAAGTGTGTTGAACTTGCTATCAAATTTTCATCTTGATTCACCGGTTAATAAAATAAATATCGCAATTTTGACGTGACTCTTCTGTGTAGAGATGAAAAGAGAACACTCTCTTTCTCTCCCCCTTTCTAATATCTCTTTTGGCTGTGAAAATTCACACACTCTCAATCTTCTAATCCAACCCCTTCTCCTCTTATAAAGAGAGACCTAACGGGCTTGAGAATATTAGACTTTTATCCATATAGTTGGAAGCCTAAAAATAACTCAATAATTTAGTGTGTAGAAACTCATTTTTTTAAATTATAAATCTACATGTATAGTAAATGTATCACTTCCCTTTTACAAAATTCTTCGATAACTTTTTCTCCCTTTTATATTATATAAGACATATATGTTAAAGAAAAATTATAATAGTTATGTTGGGTTACGTCTTTTATCTCATAAATAGTTAAAGAGTAAATGAACATGATTATTTATTGATGTGGTTAATATTAACAACTTGTGAGACAAAATTAATCATCATTAGACATTTCAATAATCTCATGACACTATTAACAACTTTTGAGACAAAATTAATCATCGTTAAACATTTCAATAATCTCATGACACTATTAATCACATATTGATACTTACATGCAATCATGTTCATTTGCTCTTAAAACCACTTAGAAAACAAAGATAACTATATTTACACATGTAGTTAACCACGTATGATAGTCAATAACCTAAAGACACAATTAGCTACTTGTTGGGACAAAATTAACCACCATTAGACATTTCAATAACTTCATAATTATATATCAATAATCAATAATTATATACATTCATATCATATTTATTAATTTACTTTTAATTATTTGTGAGACAAACTTAATTCTATTTATACATGTAATTAACCATGTGTGTTAAGTAGAAGCTAGATAGAAATCCCAACAAGATGAGCATTAATACTTTGTTAAAAAGGTGACACCGATGTTGATTTTCATCCCCAACAATTTGATATCCTCGTAACATTTTTAATATTTACACGTCCTTCAATAAAAATATGTTTAGCTACTCATTTGGTTCATACACTTGGCCACACTTTGTATTTTAGTTCCTATATGAACAAATTTTATATTTTAGCTTCAGTCAGTTAATTACCAAATAATTCTGTTAGTTCTAAGTCATCTAAATCAACCACAAAATTAAAACTATCACAAATATGTGTAAAACCACTATAAAAACAATAATTTTTTTTAATTTTAGTAATTTATATTGTAAATTTTAATTTTATGATTGTTTTAAAGAACTTAGAACTAACAAAGTTATTTGGTAACTAATAATAAGTACTAAAACATAACAAAATTGTTTGTATATGAATTAAAGCTGAGAATTTGTAAGTATAAGAACTAATACTCAAAAAGTGAACAAATATAAAGATAAAATCAGTAATTAAACTTAAAAAAAAATATTTATTTGAGAACCGTAATGAAGCCTCCTGAAGTCCCATTGGAACGGTTGTATACCTACTAAAAAAATTTTCCTCTCCATATTATTTCACTAGTTTCTAATCGATCTTTGAAATTTTAGTTACTTCTAAATGGATCATATCCACATCTTTTCTTCTTATCATTCTTCGAATTTCCACCTTAATTTACCCTCCCACCTCTTTTATGTTGAAAAATGACACAATTTTCATTTGAAAATTAATTTCTTCGCCCCATCCACTCTTGTTTTGACAATCCCCTGTGCTTCTGGATTCCCTAAATCCCCTTTCCTCATTTCCACAAGCTTCATAATAATGTCTTTATCCTCTAATCTTCCTAGTTTTCCGAATATTTTGTCAGGTTCCTCAATCATGGCTGATTGTTTTATTACCTAATTTCGGTTTCTCATATTGCTAACCATATTGAATTGTTGATCTCCTTACTTTTGCTTTCCTTTCTTATGCAAAAGATCATTAGATTTTCTTGAAGAATGATTATTTCTTCCTTTTCATTTCCTCTTCTTAATTCCTCTCAATTTTTTCTTTTATAACATAGGTGGAAATTATTTATTAGCTTTAGTGATGATTAATCTTTATTAAAAAAAATTGTCTAACCACTTTTAATGAGTCTTTCTTTCTAATTATGTTTTTTTATTTACTATATTCAAATTTAAAGTCTTACTTAAAAGATTCAAATTAACTACTACTCGGACCTACATAAAAAAAATTAATTCCTCGCAATTTTTGTATTAACCTTTTATTTTGCCACTTGAATGATGCTAATTGTCTTCTATCTGTACCAGGTATGCTTCGACCCTTCTTATTTTTTATTGACTAAATTAAATTAGCCCTGAACTACATAAATCTCTTCTTTGATCTTTCCTATTACACCTCGATTCGTTGTCTCTCCCTCCATGCTTCCAATTGGACCATTCTATGATTTGTTCAAACTTAATTACTTTGTATTGGGCTTAATTCTCCTTTTAGTCCTAGTCTCGCTTGATGGGCTACCCTTACATGCTAAGCCAACATCTATTTTCTGATCTAAACAATTTCTCTTCCTATTTGGACTCTCATGGTTCTATCTATGGCTGCCCTGACCCTTAGTTCATTGGATCATAATAACTAGTTATAGAAAATTTAAATATAATTATGTTTAACTGGTTTTATAATAACCAGTTAATTAAATTTTATTATAAAATTTAATTATTTTATTTTAAGTTAAAATTTGGTTATTTTTTAAATAGTTGGATATGGTTAGATAACTAGTTATGAAAAATAAGTTAAGGTTATGGTTAATAATTTTGGCTTGTCTTTGGATTAAATTTAAAAAAATTTAAATATATTTTTAATTCTTATAAAAAGAGTGAATTTAGATTTTTTTTCTTACAAATAAAATTCTTTAATTTTTATCCTCAAAAATATGAAATCATTTATTACTATCTATGTATTTAACAAAATGTATTCACATGACATTCAATGATGTATGTAGTATCATATCAGTATGTGAATTTTATAAATATATTTAAACTCATAAATATTATGTATAAATATGAATGTTAGGGACAAAAAAAATAGTGATTTTGAATTTTGGAATGATGAAAATTAATTTTTTTTTATAGGACTATAACTATAATTCACTCATTATAAAGACAAATAACAATGATTTTAAATTTTATAAGGATAAAAAATAAAAATAAAAATTATAGGAAGCAAAAACTTATTCATTTTATAAAAAATAAAAACATATTTAAGTTTTTTCAAAATATTAACTTTTATATATTTTCAAAACCCATTTTAGACTATAACAAGTTATTAACCAGTTTTTACTATAATCAATTATGTAACCCCGTTTTTGATATATAACCTGTTATATAACCGGGTTTTTCAAAATTTTAATTAGTTTTACAAAATAAAAACTAGTTATAAAATAAATTATAGTTATAATTATAAAATTTAATTACCATGTAGTTATTATTGTACGATTATTGCTAGGTTATTAACCATTAACACTTGTGTTTCATATTAAACATCTCCCTACGTTGAATCTTTTCTGTTTCCTTGTACTTGTATCCACAGCAAAAAAAAACCAACCTACTGTACTTGCTAACGAGTGAAAATTCCACCTGCCATGCATGAAAAGGGACTCGAGAGACTAAACAAAAATGGTTATACTTGCATGTACCTCCAACATATATAATGCTTTTGTTGCTATGCATATGTGTTGTTCAGTTTCCCTTCCAATTCTTTCCCATCTTTTACATTCTTGAATCGAATAAAGCCAAATCACTTCCCATTCTTATTCGTAAGTATATAAACTTCCCACACTTTTCTCTATCTTGCTAAAATTGTAAACATCTCCAGCATTTCATAATTGTCTGGAAAATTTGTAAAGTAGTATGTTATCAACTCTTGAGATAATCGTTTTGTTTGTTGAGAAATAGTTTTGGTGTGAGGTTGATCTTAATCGATTATCTTTCTTGTCTTCTCATAATCTTGTCGATATTTTTTTTCTATTTTTTTTCTCATTTGTCTCCTTGAAAAATGATTTTGGGAGGGCGTGTTCAATGCTTTTTTGCTTACTTTATATGTAGCTTGCTTCCTGTTATTTTGATCAGTATGTATGATTCTTTCGTTTCACGACTCCATTTTGTTGTGGATAATATATATGGAGTGGTGAGAAAAACAACAAGTATAATTGGTTCCACAAAAGTTGTGTTGAACTTCCAAAATCATTAGCATAATAATTACCATAATTATAAGATTGAATATTAGATTTACCATATTTTCTTCTTTATTCTCAACTATGATTATCACTTACACCATGACCTGAACCTCTTCAATAACCTTAAGTATGACCTCTTCCTTGTATATGTTGGAGTGATCACTGTAGCATTTGAAGGGTAAAACTGATCGAGTTTTAGTTCAGGATTGAGAAAGCAAATTGGTCATGGAAGAAATGTCTCATTTTGAAAAAAATGTTAAGCTTAGCAGAAAGTTTAATAGATTATATCATATTTCTGAAGATCATTATGCTTTTGTTGATTGATAATTTTAGAGCTTGGGAGATTAATTGGAAGTGGCAACTGCATTGAAGAATGAAGACACTAGTTTATTTATTTATTTTTGGGGCGGGGATTTTGGTTGTACAACTAAAGAATATACTTTAAATTTTGTAAAACCGAATTTTGGTAGGGATGATGATTGGATATGGAGCTAAGGTTATATAGTTATAAAATTTCATATAATTTTCTTCTACAGTAATTTTATTTGATTAAAAGTCAATCAACTCAGATATCTAACATGGGTGGATACATGTAAGTAACTAATTGTATCTTTATAATCAAGATGTTAGAGGTTTAAATTCTAATTAATTTTGGGTATAGAAAAGATCATATTAGGTAGAGAATATTTATTGATCGGTGAACTCCCGTTCTCTAATAGATATTAGTCATTATTTTTAATGATGAATACTTTAAACCTATTGCTGGATGAGATCCATTGTTCAAGGAGCTAGCTTTGAAATTCAACCCTTCAACAAAATTGGTGGATTTTACTTGGGAGTCATTACGGGATAGATTGACAACTAAACATAATCTATTAAGGAGAAACATGCATGCTCACTTCTCATCACCAATTTATGTGGAGCTGACCAAGAGTCCACCATTCATTTATTTTTACATGTAACTTTATTTTTAGGTTTAGGTGAGAGTGGATGCTTGCTGGAAATTCAAACAATGCTGACTTTAGATAACAAGGCACATTTTTTTCAACATATGTAGATCGTGGTTTGGTGAAAAGGAAAAAGTTAAAAATGGTTGATGCAAAATGGTATTTTCTTATTTGGTCTATTTGGTTCTATGTTTCCTACCATGAACCTCATCAACGGGAGGTCTTGATCTTGATTTTGGTTTTAATTAAATTCGTGTTTAGCCCCATTATTGTTAGCTATGATCGGTGTAAACTTGCTATGCTTGTAGGTGAGAGTACCTCTAATATTAATTCTTGAAATAAAATTTAATTTTTTTGCTTACTAATAAAAAAAACAAAAATGATCTCTTATGAACTAATACGTTGTTGTCCTAATTAGGAAAAGACAACTTAAAATAAAATAAAAGAGTCTCTTATGAACTAATACGTTGTTGTCCTAATTAGGAAAAGACAACTTAAAATAAAATAAAAGAGTCGACATCAATGTTTTTTTAAAAAAAAACATTAGAAAAACATTTAAAAGAAAAGAATGGCCTTACAAATTATATTTAAGTTCAGGAATCAATTACATATAGGAAATGTATTAAAACCATACAACGTTTGTCTTAAGACGATTTACCTTTAATTAAATGTGCAAATTAGTATAACTTTGAAAATGTTTTTTTTACCTTTAAAAAGAAAGCAAAATTATTCTATGAGCATAACAAGTGTTTTTTTTAAAGAAAGATATATATTTTTTAATTTTTTTAGAACTTGGCAAGAGTTATCCCTTACTCCTACGTATCTCTTGGTGCAATGGAGAATTCAAAGTTATGTAGTTCTTGTGGATATTTTTTTAAAAGGGGATAGTTAAACAAGATGTACATCTAAAATAACTATTGTCAAACTTCACCAATTTTGCAATATCAAATAAGAAGTGCATCCAAAAAGGTAATTACCCAAAAATATACTCCTTAATAACCAAATAAGAAGTGCATCTAAAATGGTTATTAATACCTTCTTATTTAAAATAACATTTTAAGGGGATCTTTATTTGAAAAAAAATGTATGATGATCAAACAAAAAGTGCATCTAGAATGGTCATCATAGACATGCTTAAGAAATAAAAATTTAGAAGGTGCGTGTTTGAAGTGCGTTCAAAGGCAAGACTGCATCCAAAAAGGGTGAACTACATTCAAAGGGATGAATTGCGTCAAAAGGAAGAATTGCATCCAAAGAGGGTGAACTACAACCAAAGGGAGGATTGCATCCAAAGAAAGGACTTCATCCAAAGTAGTATGGATGTTGGAAATGCAAATAAAGGAAACAACTCATGGGGTCATGTACAAAGTGCGTCCAAAGGGGTATAGACGCTGGAAATACAAGTAATGGAAACAACCCATGGGGTCGTGTAAAAAGTATGTCCAAAGGAATATGGATGCTGGAAATGCAAATAAAAGAAACAACTGAGAGGTTGTGTACAAAATGCTTCCAAAAAGGTATGGACTCTAAAAATACAAATAAAGGAAACAACTCATAGGGTTGTATACAAAGTGCATCCAAAGGGGTATGGATGAGTATGACAAGCATAAACTAGGATGAAGAAGGATTGCCCATATGGGTATCCAATGCATCTCTACGTCCAAAGACACTTCAGCATCCAAAGAAGGCTATGTGTCTAAAGTAAGACTATACGTCCAAAGGGTATGGACGAGCCTGACAAGCATAAATAAGGATGGAGAGGGACTCCCCATATGGGCATCCAATGGACCTTTATGTCCAAAGTAGGGTTGCAATGCTAAATGAAAATGGAAATGACTACCCAAATGAATGTCCAAAAAGCCTTTACGTCCAAAGTTGGATGGGATAATACGATACCACGTGAAAGTAGAAGAGACTACTCAAATGGGCATCCAAAGAGCCTGTATGCCCAAAGCAAGGTTGCAAAACTAAGTACATAAATAGAAATGGAGAGGACTACCCAAATAGGCGTCTAAAGGACATTTGAGTCGAAAGTAGGGCTAGGACAATAGGTAACTATGTGAAAATGGAAAGGACTACCAGATGGGTGTTCAAAGGGCCTGTGCATCCAAAGCAAGGTTACAACAACAAATAAATAAATAGAAATGGAGGGGACTACTCAGATAGGTGTCCAAAGAGTCTCTACGTCCAAAGCAGGGTTAGGACAATAGGTAACTACATGAAAATGGAAAGGATTGCTTAAATAGGCGTTTAAAGAGTCTATTCGTCCAAAGTAAGGTTGCAATACTAAGTAAGTAAATGAAAATGAAGGAAACTACTCGAATTGGCGTCTAAAGGGCCTCTACGTCTAAAGGAGCTTCAATGCCAAAGACACTTCTACATCCAAAGGGGCTATACGCCTAAAGATACATATGCCCCAGGGACTTCCAAAGACCCCAAGGTAGTATACGTAAAATGAGACAAATGTTATAACAAGTTTTGCATGCATAAACATTTAAATTCAAAGAACTAACAGTACCAATATGTCTTCATGTTGCTACTCCGCTATATCCCTATTTCTTTGCAAGTTTCTTTGTCACCTTTTTTGTCCAAAGCTCTACAAGGTGTTTTAATTTTCTTGTCCTTCTTCAACACTTCCTTCTCCTCTCTCAAACACTCTTGGGTCACCTTCTCCTTCTTTCTTAGGATGTTTGTTAGTGCTTTGTTTTTCTTCTTCTTTTCTCTCAATTTTTCTTCTTTTATTTTCCAACTCCCCGTGAACTTGGTCCACATCTTGCATTTATAAGCATCCATAAATTAATTATTTAATTCAACTTGATTGCTTTTCCATGCGAATTGGTTATTTGCAGTAATATTTTACAGAAAACAAAGCATGGTGACTATTGCCCATTTGCCTCACAACTTTTATGAACTTGTCCCCATTAGTTTCTAGAAATTCTAATGTTGCCCCCAGTCTTCAGGGCTTTGTTGTTGTATATTTCTATCAAATGAGTTGCCCTAATTTTTGCCTAGGTTTCCCTTCCGAGTTTTCAACCTAGAAAGCTTTGTTTTTTTTTTCCTTTTTTATGACTCTAACTTTTCCTAGACTACTTGCATTGAGTTTCATCTTATCGAGTTGCTCTAGTTTTTTCATAGGCTATATTTTCAAGTTTTTAGCCTAGCAAACTTTTCTTTTTATGATTCTAATTTTTGCCTAAAGTGTACATTTTGAGTTGTAACTCTAGCAAGTTCTTTTTCCTTTGCCTAGGCTACCTTTTTTAGGATTTTAGCTTAGCAAGTCTTTTCCTTTTCTTCTTCATTTTTTTTGAATGATATGGTTGAATCTTGTATTGCTTCCATTTCATGGGGCTGACTTTTGTTCTTTTGTGGATTTCTTCTAAGTCATCCTTGTCTTAATTAGCTTGATAAATAGAATGATCAAAATCATGGTATGGGATATTAGCATTGTTATTTTTTAAATGATTATTTAGGAGTTTGCAATTTAGATTTATTATGTAATGAAGAAGATGATGTTAGATTTAGGAAGGTAGAGAAAGAAAGATAGAAGATAAAGAGATAGTTGGGAATGTCCAAAATTCATTTCATTTGTATGATATACCAAAAGGAAGTAACATGCATATTCATTTCAACAAAGTATTAAAGGCGTAGGCATTACAATTATCTTGAAAAGTGGATTAAAATCACGAGAAACCCAATGGTCTCCTGATTGTGAAGCTTTTCATTTGACATGATCATTTGTATCCCTTTTAATGACATTTGTGCCTTCATGGCCTAGAAGTGGATTGTTCCCAATATTCGAGTCATTTTCCTTGAAGTTTAACCATCCCTTATCTATTAAGTCCTGCACAATATGCTTCAACCCCCAAGACCTTTTAGTGGTATGACTTATGATGCCTGCGTGGTAATCAGACTTAACATCAGGGTCATAAGTCATTGGATAGGATGATTGAATAAGTCTTAGGGGGACTAGAACAACCAACAAATTTTGGATCAAATAGGGTAAGAGTTTGGTATAGGTCATAGGGATTGAGGCAAATATTATTTATTGGTTACTCCTCCTATTCATGTATGGTTGGAGAGCTTCCATTGGGTTTATTTGGGAATTTTGGAAAGGATGGAACTTGTGGTAGGGGGGGTCGGTTGGTTGTTTTGGGTTGGTAGGATGGTTGGGAGACTGTTGCTATATGTTGGTTGGGCATAAATCAAGGTTGGTATTTCGGGAAGGAATTGTAGTGAGATGCCCCTGGTGAGGATATTATTGTGCTTGTTTTGCCCACTTTCCTTTTGTTCACCATATGAGAGATCTTTCCACTTTTGACCCTCATTTCCACCCTTTCCTAGATAACAACCAGGTCTGAAAAATTTAACGACATGTTTCCAATCATTTTGTCATAGAAAGGTGATTGGAGTATCTCTATAAACATCGTGACCATTTCTTTTCCAAACAAGAGAGGTTGTACTTGAGTAGCTACCTCCCTCCATCGTTGGGCATATTCCTTGAAAGCTTCCCTATCTTTTTTCACCATGTTTTGCAACTGAGTTAGATCTATGGCCATATATATTGTATTTGTATTGTTTTATGAAATCTTCTACCAAATCTTTTCAAGTACATATCCATCCCCGTTCCAAATTCATATACCAACCCAAGGCACCCCCCCACGAGACTTTCTTGGAAGAAGTGGATTAGTAGTTTATCATCGTGGGCATATGAGACCATTTTTTGGCAGTACATGACGAGATGACTTTTTGGACAAGTATTTCCCTTGCATTTATCTAAGTTTGAAACATTGAACTTGTGAGGGATTACCATGTTTGATACCAAGCATAAGTTTGTAGCATTGAAAACATAATGATCAATCCCTTTGATGGCTTTCAATTTTTCCTCAAAAAATTGTAGCTTATCTTTTGATTGGAGACCTTGACTATTCAGAGTGTATTACAATGGTTTGTGTTGGGTTGACGAATTGATGTTTTGGAGAGACATTTGTGGGATCAACTTGTGGAAAGAATTGGGTTGTGTGGGCAAACTATGGTGGTGAAGCTTGTAGGTCATGAGTTGGGAATTGGTATTGAGGTGGTAGCATTGGCATATTGGCGATTCATGGCGAGGCTATGGTGGTTTCTTCTACCAATGGTGGGATGTAATTGGGTGATAGGTCGTACAAAGCAAATTGATTAAGAGCATGAGGTTGATTCAGGGAGAACCTTAGAGGGTGGTTCGAAGTAGCCTATGACATCTCTAATAGGTTCTCATTTGTACTTTTCCTTGACTCCATTAGCTACAACATTTCTAGGGTTTTGCTCATCTTCTCATTGAGCTGGTTTACATCCCCTCTCAATTATTCATGTTGTTGCTCCAAATCGTTTACGACTCCTTCCATGGCTTTCATCTTAAAGCGAGTCCCGTAAGGGTGCTTGAGGGATGCTTTGTTTGCTCGACTAATTACGCAACTAGATGTGAAGTGAATGATATGAGTAACGAATGGAATGCAAAAAACAACATGCACATTTATTTATTATTTTTGTAAAAATTGTATCTTTCAAAGCTTGACAATTAGTATTTTAGATTGAAATGATAATGATACGGGAGTGAAATATCACAATTTCATTAGCCATTCATGGAGAAGTACATTGCATATGAATTTTTACATTTTTGTCTATCATAGAAGCATCTTAGGTAAGGGTCATAAAATTGAAATAACGTAGAAATGGCTTCCACTTTCAATTCTATCTCTAGCAAATCAATGATTTTTCCATATTTTTCCATAAAGGTCCTTTGCTAACTTCCTTTCAACATAATGCTAAAAGATTTCAATGACTAGGTCTCTAACATCTTGACTTTCACGGGTATGGTTCCTTTGTTTTCGCTATTTGATCCCATATTCATCATTATTTTTCATTTTTTTAAATACTTTTAGTCAAACTTTGATCTTGACAATTTTTTTTATAAAACCTACCAATGTGATGATAAAGTGTAAGGATGAAGTTGTATGATGCATAATGATGCATGAAATATTTTTTCTTTACCACCATGAAAGCATGCCTTTGATGCATGATGTACAAAAAAACAAAATTAGACGAACCATGAGTGTCCAGAATGGTAGGGCTATGTGATTGCTACATACTAGGTTCTAATAGGCCTACGTGAACCTCACATGTAGCAGGTCGTTCTATCTTTGGAGATCTTTTGGCCTCTAGAGCTTAGTACCATTTTCGCAAAATGATCACAAATAGAAAATACGTCCTAGATGTGGTATTTTACGAAGGAGTTACGTTCTAGATGATACTTTCATGATAACCAAATAGGAAATGCATCCCAAAATGGCTACCATTAATTATCTCTCTCTCACTAGGTTGCACTCAGGCCTGAGTATAAGACCTCACTCATAAGTGTGTGTGAAGTGTAAGTATAGTGTGTGAAAGGGCTAAGCATAAGACTACCCAAGTTGCAAAATGGTACAAAACATATACACATATCTTAATGTTGTCTACCCTAGAGTTCAATCAAAGCAATCGTAATCACAATAATTAACAATTACTAAAAAAGAACATAATAAGGAAAAAAACAAAATAAATGAACAAAAGTAAATTAAATGGATATAAATAGGTGAAGGGTGAAAATAACATAATAAAGTTATTAATTTTACAAATCTAATTATGTAGGCTTGACTCTCTAAAAGTTCTCCGGTGGAGTCATCATCTATCGCAATTAGGGTCACAGTGGAGATGACAAAAAAGATGAAAAGGTCATTTAAAATAAAATAGAGAAGTCGCAATCAATTATTTTCAAGGAAAAATATTAGAAAAACCTTTAAAAAAAAGAATGGTCTTAGGAATCATATTTGAGTTTGGGAGTCGATTACATATAGGGAAAGTATTAGCACCATACAATGTTTGTCTTAAGATGATAACCTTTAATTAAATGTGCTAAATTAGTATAACTTTGAAAATGTTATTTTTACCTTTCGAAAAAAATAATTATTCTATGAGCATGACAAGTGTTTTTTTAAGAAAGAAATATATATATTTTTTATTTTTTTGAATTTGATAAGAGTTGTTCCTTGCTCCTACGTATCTCTTGGTGCAATGGAAAACTCAAAGTTACATAGTTCTTATGGATCTTTTTTTTTAACGGGGATAGTCAAACAAGATGTGTATCTAAAATGACTATTATCAAATATCACCAATTTTGCAATATTAAATAGGATGTGCATCCAAAATGGTAATCACCCAAAGATTTACTCTTTAATAACCAAACAAGAAGTGCATCTAAAATGGTTATTAATACCTTCTTATTTAAAATAACCTTTTAAGGAGATCTTTATTTGAAAGAAATGTATAATGATCACACAAGAAGTGCATCTAGAATGATCGTCACATACATGCTTAAGAAATGAAATTTTTGAAGGTGCGTGTTTGGAGAGCATATAAAGGCACGATTGCGTCCAAAGAAAATTGTGTCCAAAGAGGGTGAATTGTGTCCAAAGGGAAGATTGCATCAAAAGAGGGTGAACTACATCTAAAGGGATGACTGCATCCAAAGCAGGTGAACTGTATAGGGAGGACTGCATCCAAAGTAGTATGGACGCTAGAAATGCAAATAAAGGAAACAACCCATGGGATCGTGTACAACGTGAGTCCAAAGGCGTATGGATGCTGGAAATGCAAATAATGGAAACAACCTATGGGATCATATACAAAGTGCATCCAAAGGAACATAGACATTGGAAATGCAAATAAAAGAAACAACCTAGGGGATTGTGTACAGAGTGCATCCAAAGGGGTATGGATTCTAGAAATATAAATAAAGGAAACAACCCAATGGGTCGTGTACAAGATGCATCCAAAGGGTATGGACGCTAGAAATGCAAATAAAAGAAACAACCTAGGGGTTGTGTATAAAGCGCATCTAAAGGGGTATGGATGAGCCTAAGAGGCATAAACTAAGATGGAGAGGGATTGCTCATATAGACATCCAATGGACCTCTGCGTCCAAAGCAATACTCTACGTCCAAAGAAGGCTATTTGTCTAAAGGGTATGGACAAGCTTGACAGGCATAAACTAGGATGGAGAGGGACTTCACATATGGTCGTCCAATGGACCTTTACGTCCAAAGCAAGGTTGCAATACTACATGAAAATGGAAAGGACTTCTCAAATAGATGTTCAAAGAGTCTCTGCATCCAAAGTAGGGCTGCAATACTAGGTAAATACGTGAAACTGGAAAGGACTACCTAGATGGGCGTCTAAAGAGCCTTTATGTCCAAAGGAAGGTTGCAATACTAAGCAAATACGTGAAATTGTAAAGGACTGCCCAAATGAGTGTCCAAAGAGCCTTTTCATCCAAAGTAGGGCTACAATACTAGGTAAAAATGTGAAATTAGAAAGGACTACCTAGATGGGCGTCCAAAAAGCCTCTATGTCCAAAGAAAGGCTACAATACTAGGTAAAAATGTGAAACTAGAAACAACGACCCAAACAGGTGTCCAAAGCAGGGTTGGGATAGTAGATAAGTAATTGGAAATGGAAAAACAGGGCTAGGATAATAGGCAACTACGTGAAAGTTGAAGACACTACCCAGTTGGGCGTCCAAAGAGCCTACACATTCAAAGCAAGACTACAACACTAAGTAAATAAATGGAAATGGATGAGACTACTCAAATAGGCATCCAAAGAGCCTATGCATCCAAAGTAAGGTTGCAACAGTAGATAAATATGTGAAAGTGGAAGGGATTGCCTAGATGGGCCTTCAAAGAGCCTCTGTGTCTAAAGTAGGACTAGGATAATAGGCAACTACTTGAAAGTGGAAGAGATTATCAAGATGGATGTCCAAAGAGCCTATATGTCGAAAGCAAGACTGTAACACTAAGTAAATAAATAGAAATGGAAAAGAATGCCCAAATGGGCATCCAAAGGGTCTTTGCATCCAAAGCAAGACTAGGACAATAGGAACTACGTGTAAAGGGAAAGGACTATCTAAATATGTGTCTAAAGAGCTTGTACATCCAAAACAAAGCTGCAATAACAAGTAAATAAACAGAAATGGAGGGGACTGCCCAGATGAGCGTCCAAAGGGTCTCTACGTCCAAAGTAGGGATGGGACAATAGGTAACTAAATGAAAATGAAAAGGATTGCTCAGATAGGCATTCAAAGATCCGGTGCGTCCGAAGCAAGATTACAATACTAAGGAAATAAATGGAGATGGAGGGGACTACTCAGATGGGTGTCCATAGGGCCTCTGCATCTAGAGTAGGACTCTGCGTCCAAAGGAGCTTCAATGTCCAAACTTTTGCATCCAAAGAAACATATGCCTTAGGGACGTCCAAAGACCCCAGGCTTAGTATACGTCAGACGAGACAAGTGCTTTAACAAGTTTTACAACCATAAATGTTTAAATTCAAATAACTAATAGTACCAGTATATCTTCACATTGCTACTTTGGCGTGTCCCTGTTTCTTTGCAAGTTTTGTCGTCACCTTTGCTAGCAAAAACATTGTGAGGTGTTATGCTTTTCACGTCCTCCTTCCACTGTTCCTTCTCCTCCTCTCTCAAACATTCTTGGGTCACCTTCTGCTTCTCTCTCAAGGTGTTTGTTCGTGTTATTTTTTCTTAGTTCTTCTTCTATTTTCCAACTCCATGTGATCTTGGTTCACATCTTACATTTATAGGCATCCATAAATTGATTGTTTAATCCAACTTGACTGTTTTTCTTTGCAAATTGGCCACTTGCGGTAATCTTTTGCAAAAAACAAAGCATGGTTGCTTTGGATTAGATCGGTGCAGAGAAGAAGGAAGAATGGGATGATGTACCTCCTTTGGATACACTAGAGCATAAAATGTCTTTTCGTGTATCTAACTTATTGTAGAGTTATGAAGGAGTAGTAGAGCCGCAAAGTAGATCATTTGGACGCCTACCATTCCGCTTGCTCTTTTCTCCTTTATGATTGACTGAATTATCGGTGAAGAGCAAGTGTAGAGTAGAGTAGAATCGCAAAGCAGATCCAAGCCAGGTGCTTCTTTAGATTCCCGACAAGAGGCGAAGTTGAGTTAAATAGTTTATGGGTCTTCTTTGGATGCATGGCTAGGGAGAACTGGATCAAGGCTTTCTGGTCTTCCTCTTTGGACCTATAGTCAAGAGGAGAGTTGGGTTGGAGGTACTCAGGTCCTCTCCTTTGGGTGCACAACAAATAGAAATGGACCAAGAAATTCAAGCATTTCCTTTATACCTTCGATGACTTTCGTATTATTATTTATTATTTTCTTCATTTTTTCAAATTTATGCTATTTTCTTTTTATATTAAATATCTTGGAGTAAAAGAAAGGATATGACAAAATTAAGTGTTTAAAATAATCATGAATTTTGATATTTATCGTTAAACAAGATTTTGAATCTAACTCATAAATTTCTCGATTCCATGGACATAGTCAAAATTCTAACCACATTACTCCATTTCATTAGCGACAAAAAAATGCTCTTGTGAATCAGTCAATGTTAGATTTAGATTCCTTCATGTGTAATAATTCAAATTTACCACTTATGATTTGTAGATGAACATTCTTAATCTTGCCAAGTCCTTTCAAAACATGTTGCGGACGGAATTTTTCTTTGCTTTTGTTGCACGAGCAACATTCTCAAACATGACATCATTCGAGGCTAACATTTAAAAAAGGCAACATTCTCAAACATTGCACCATTCGAGGCCAACATTCAAAAAAGGCAACATTCCCAATTTTTTAGTTACGTAACATATAAACAATGGTTAAGATATTGACCGGAGTAACTAGATACGCGATTTTTATATAAATAACTTGAATGATGCATAAACAATTAACTTCTATATATAAAAGATATGTTAGTAATTTTCCAAAGACACATGATAATTTTTTTTTTCCAAAACTTGCATGTTTATGAACAAATGCAATGAGGAGATGTAGTGGCATAGACGTAACACACAGTAAACATAAGAGAAATTAGATGTGTCTATGATTCTTAAAATTACAATGTTACGAATATAATTTCAATTGCAGACTGAAAATCTGAAATCAGGTTTAAATCGACCTTAAGTTTTCAACGTATAAATTATAGCGTCAGTAAATGTGTGTCCATACACAAATTATATAATTGAGAAAGAAATAATGGTTCATAAAATGACAAAAATTAAGCCTCACAACATGAGTGCATTGAATTTTACAAGGAGAGAGTGTGAAGTAAACGTAAATTATCATATATCAAATATTTGAATAAAAAATATGTAAAAATTTTAAATAGTTATGTAACTATTAAATAATTTTTAATCGTAATCTTTTATTTTTAATCTTAATCTTCCACATATATTAGATCGTTCAGATTTACTCATTTCCCTCTTATATTATCAAATTTCTCCCTCTTTGATCTAGTAATTCAAACTACTCAAAGGGTAGAATTTGGTTAATAATACATGGAATCACAAAAGTTATTGCCATGTGCTTTGGTTAAAGGCTAGTAGGCTACTGTACCATGGCTTTTTCTTTTTCTTTTTCCTGAGAATAGTACCGTCAATAATTTTGAAAATTAAGAAAAAAGGCAAACGGTTGCCCAATTCATGTATATAGCTATCCTTTAATCAAGATATCAATAGTTCAATTCCAAAAATAATTAGCATGCTCAACCTTTCTCAATGTACAAAAACTGTGTTAATTTCTACTATGATTTCTTACGACACTCAAACTACAAAAATATAAAAATATATTACTAATAAAAATATTTATATATAATTTTTTACAACATTAAAAAATAACAAAAATATAAAAAAACATTACTAATAAAAAAAATTAATAATATTTTTCCCACATATGGGAGTAAATGTAGCATGTTATTCCAACATTATAATAACCACCCCAATAAAAGGAATAAAGGATGTTCACCTGTATATATTTTCAGCGATACTGAACTTGACAGCTGAATTTACATAACCTAATATTCCAATTTAAAAAAATGGAAAGAAAGAAGATTGTCTAAAAAGAGTTTATGCAAACTAGATCTTACTTCTATTGACAATTTTATTTTTGTATCAAAGGGGGAACTAAAGTGCTACAAGTTCCCAACTGAGGTAACTGGTAGAAGACATTCATGTACCAGTGTTTGTGGAAAAGAAGCTTCAAAAGGGAGTGTATATTTGCATCTGACTCAAAATGTGCTCAAAGTTTTCTGTTGTCTTCTCAATTGGGTGAGTGTGCACTCCCTCATAAGTGGTCACCACTACCCCTTCGTCTTTGGTTAGGCGTTGAACTTGCTTCTTCACATTGCACCCTTGATGCGTGCACCGGTAGTAGCTCCTGCAAATATAAACAATGGAATCAAAACATTTGTTTGATTAGTTAATTCATGTATTTCACTACACTTAAGATGAAGGAGAATGAGAATTTTTTGTGGTAATTTATTGGAATATATAACTAATAATATAACACGCATAAATATTACATTCAAACTTGTCTTGACATTGAACAACCAACAAGGTCGTACGTGTTAATTACAGATTATATTTTGCATAAATATATAATGATAATGGCATCATTCAGTTAAGTTTTGAATGTAAGAAAAGCAACCATGAAAAGATATAAACAGAAAAATAAAAATGAAGAAAAAAAATCACTCAAAACACAGGTCATCTAGTGTTGGAGAAAAATTAATAAGATACGCTGCTATATATGCCTATGGCATAAAATGATCGTTTCCATATTCTGCATATGTAGACGAAAAATTATGGGTTTGTTGATGATTTCATCCACCATATATAGTTTCTTCGAATTTGGACTGGATTATTATTACAAAATTAAATGGTTTCCAGAAAATTTAATAAAAGGAACATCAGCACATCCAGTTATCTCGTACGAACCCTTTTAATTAGAGTTATTATGACATTATTTTCTATAATACTAATTTTTAATTCTTTTTCATCACAACAATCATCTATCTTACACTTCTTTCTCTTTAATTTCTTTTTATCTCTCTTTGTTATATATTAGATTATATAGTTATTATATAGACTATATTGCGTGCACGCAGAGATGCATACACATGTCTCGTTCTTGTTCTATTCTTTTTCTCCTTTGATTTGACCGAAGATAAGACAGCAAGAGAAAATGGTAGAGGAACGAAGAAGAAAACCGCGGCAAAGAGAAAAAGAAAAAGATCAAGTACTAAAACTTTGATTTCTCCTTTAGAAAATTAAATACAGATCGAAAACAAAATACCCAACAAAAGAAAATTAAACCAAAACTGCTAGAACAATGTTTTTGATCCACAACCTATAGTATGAACCGAACAAGAAAGTTTTTCCTTTTCTTCTTAATTCAAAATTCAAACCAATAAAACTATATACGGTGGGGTCTTGTCATACTAGTACAATTACACACGTATTATTAATTTTCTAAGTCAAACTTAGCAGGCGCCACCAACGGCCAAAACAAGATGAAGAAGAAGCAAATGAGAAACAGAAACATGAAACATGAAACATGAAACAAAGAAAGTTGAACTAAAACTAACCTTGGAAACTTGTTGTTTTTAACAGCTTTTTGGCCATACTTCCTCCATCGATAACCATCATCGAGTATATCAACCTGGCTCCTCGTTTGAAAAGCATACCTAGGCTTTCTAACCTTTTTCTCCCCTTTCTTTTTACCATGTCCCGAACCACCTAACTCGTCACTCACACTAATGCCACCACTGATCTGAGACATTAACATGCCATCTCCACCACCTTCTCTCTTCTCACGATCACTAGAACCTTCGTTACTAGGCCTTGGACCGAGAAATGACTTCGAGCTTTGACCACCAAAACCATGCTGAGAGCTTCCCACACCGCTCGTTGAAATCGGGTAGCTCGAAGAGTTGGGACAAGGGAACAGCATGGAATAATTCTCCATTGAAATTAATTAACCAACCAAACCCGATTTTCTTTGTCACTATATATATATTATTCTTTGTGACTAGAGAGGGAAAGAAAAGATGTAGGGGGGGGAGGAGGAGGTTTGAGAATTGGAAGTGGCTGTGGTAAAAGATGAAGGAGAAATATAAATGGTGGGGGCGGCGCTTAATGTTAACGTGGCTAATATAGTGGATACATACATCGAATGTGAGGAAAGAGAAAAGGAAGTCCAAAGGGATATATATACATGCATAGTGACCATGGTGTCGTGAACGGCACGAAAATTGTCCAAGTGTGTGTCGTGAAAATTGAGTTTTATTTATTATCACCAGCGGAGATTAATTGGAATAAGGTGGAATTGTGAAGCACCCAGGCGGCTCCATCATTAGGATAATGACGTTACTGTATTTCTCATGCCATGCCCTATATTAGATATCTAGATTATCCTTTCAAATTTCAATATATACCACCACTATTTTTTTTTTTACTTTTTATGTAATTTCAACCTTTTTCTATATATATAAATATAAATATCAAATCAAAAATCAAATCACCTGTTTCGTTTACTGTTTCTCAATTGAAAAGTATTTTGTTAAACAAATTAACAATTAAAAAATAATTTTTAATTTTTTATACAGTATAAAAGTTTGTATATTGTAATTAATTAATCAGAAATTATATATATTAGGTTATTATATATTATAATTTCTGAATGATTAATGATTAGAAATTTCATGACAACTAATTATATAACTAAAATAAAGAAATATTTAATTAGGAAGTTATTTTTATCTTACAAATTACTTTTATAAAATTAAATTTGAATCAAATTCACATTTTAAAATAATATTAAAATTTATTTTAAGAGACAAGTTTTATTTTATTAGCCAATTTTATTGGTTTAATTAGGACTAAATTTATATTCTAAAATTAACTATAAAAACTTTTTACACCATTAATATATACTATTTCTTCTTAAAAAGTATTACTTTATAAACTCATATTATTTTTTTTTCCTTATAATTTTGAAGAAATATTTTAGAGAAACGTTTCTATGTGAAAAATATAAAAGAAATAAAATAGTGTTATATATATATAATATTTCAAATCTCTGAAGGTGACGGCAATTGGTCATCGTTTGTGGTTTTTGTTTTGTTTGTGGTAGTCTTGGCTAAGACTAGAAGCAGTGTTGTTCGGACTTAAAAATAAGTATCTGGATTATGATCACAGTTCACACGTGTTTAAGACAAGTAATTTAACGTAATAATTAAAGTTTTTGGTCAGCGAGAAGAATGGGTGGGTGCAAAGTTTTGAACAACGCAGCTTCCATGAAATAACTAGCTGCTATGGAGGAAACGATAATTGCGCGAACTCTAGATTTGAGTGTTGGCTCCATTACAGTTATAGGAGCTCATCTAGATTTAACTCAAGTGATTTTTAGGTAGATGAACATTTAATGAAAGATAGATATTTTACTTTTTTTTCAATGCAACGAAAAAAATATTATCTTTTGAAAAAAGTTGTACTTTGAAAATGGTATTTATATAAATCAAGAAAGTAATATTATATACGACAAAGAAAATCGTAAAAGGTTGAATAAAGACAATTAAACTCGTATGAAACGACATTCATGTGTTCATTTTTTTTTCGTTGTAATTGTAATATTCTTTGTTGGGTAAAATTGTAATTTTAATATCGTGTCATTATCAGTTTTCATACATAGGTACGTGTCAACTTTTTTATTTTTGTGTATAAGTTTGAAGGAATTTTTATATATTGTTTAAAAGTTGCAATAAATTTTAATTTATTGTAATCCTTATATTTTGTAATGCACATAATTGTTAGCAAATAAACTCAAACCATCATATATACTTAATATATATTATCCGATAAACTAAACAAATATTGAGGTGGCATTACTTTCGCCCATGTGATTATATTGTGCAAATTAAATAATACCTAGTGACTAATTATTTAAAAATAAAAATAATTATAGCGATCAAATTGTATAATATGTGTTTACCTAATAAAATAATTGTTTGTTGAGAATCACTTCAGAAGCTTCCATGTGAAATTTAACTGAAGAAGCAAAAGCAATGGTGCGAATGCAAAAGCTGAGGCCACAATATAATTTTACAAGGAATTCCTAAGTATTCAGTATTTGTGTAAGGCATGCATATGCATATTTGAGGGAAACTTAAAATATTTGTTTGCATGTGTGTTACGTCAGTCAACGAAGCAAGAATAAAATGTTCAAATAAAGAGAAGTTTGTGACTGCAAATATGGATAAGAAGAATCCATGACAATATAGAAACAGCTTTTTGAATTGGGGCTTCGATGGATTGACTCCCAAGTGAAGTGTTCACCATTCGATAACTCAAGATTAACTGATAAAGAAATGGTTGTTTAATTTACCTCAAATAAAAATAGAGTTAAACTTAATCGTAAATAATTAGTACTATAAGAAAATTGTACTAAATACATTTAAGTATATAAGAGAATTACTCTATATTGCTTAATTCTATTTTTATTTGAAATAAGTTGGGCAACTCTATAAAGAATTAATAGTTAAGCAGCCATTAATTATCCTTGGTGGTATTAATTATCTTTAGCTAGTTAGGCAGTTGAATTAGACTATAGCACAGTGCATAGTGTGACATGAGTTAGAGCCTTTAAGAAAATTATTTGACAAGTATCATCGTTACAAGATCTAGGTGAAGTCTGCGAAGGTATATATGGTTGGTTTCCACTTGATACATATTGTAGATCTTATAATCCTAGAGAAGTTCATGGATTGTAAAAGTAGCTTCAAATAAGCCAATAATCAATTTTGTTTCTTTCAAGTTCATTTATCGATTGTTAATATTGTGTTTTTCATATCTATTCATCTGTATCCATATACTTTTACATTCAAGTACTTTGACTGTCTTCCCGTTAGATTCTTGCAAGTTTAAATTTTTCGTTAATTTTCTTTCATGCAATCATTATTAGAAAAATTAAAATTTTTATAAAATAATTTTGTGACTAATTTTAAAATCAATAATTATTTTGTAACTAATTTCTAGTAAAAATAATTAACTACAAAATTACTAATAATATTGATGGTGACATGAAATAAGTAACAAATTAGCTAAGAAAATAATCTTCTTTAATTTATAGTAAATTTTTAAAATTTGTAATTATTTTCTAACTAATTTATAGTAATAAGAAGTATAAACAAAAATAACTTAAATTTAGCTAGAAAAAATAATATTCTAGTTAATTAATAGTTAATTAAATTATAGTATCATTATTTTGTACATAACAATTTTAACATATTTAAATTTATTTAAAATTTTTATAGAATATGTGTCTTAATTTTTATTTAATGAATTTCATTCTCTTAAAACTAAATCTCTTATAAATTTTAATTAAAAATATATAAAAAATATATTTACAATATTTTTTTGTTTAGTATAACGTTCAAATTATCAAAATAATTTGATTATTCATGTTTATTTTCAATGTTGATGACGTGCGTTGATATTCGTTGATTACGTGTTTTATATCATGTACATAAATAAATTATAATAAGAGAAATTAATTTTTTTTATTTTATAAATATTTATAATTTTTTAATATCAAATTCTTATTAAAAAAAATAATTTTATTATATTTTAATCAAAGAAAATCAAATTAATTTTATTAAATGATGATTTTTTTCTTTTAATAGATGTAATTTTTTTTTATTAATTGTGTATAAGAATGAAGAGTTGAATTTGAGACTATATTCAATTTAATGAATTGCCCAACTTTCTTAGGCCCTTAATTTTGGTGTTTTAACTTTCTTGAATCTTTTAGTTTTACACTTTATAAACTTTTTTTAGTTCAAGATAAAATCATGATAAGTCCAAAAAAAATAAAATAGGATGAAAGGAGATAAGGAATTGAGAATAAAACGTAACATATTGCATATATCTTTATAAATTATTTATAAGGTGGGAATGAGTCAAATTTAGGAACGATAATTGATGAGTATACATAGTAATTTTCTCATTCATTTGTATTTGTATTATATGTGTATCTGTTAAACAATTATTTATAAGTATTTATAGATATATGTGAATATTTGTTAAAATATAAAATTTTAAATAAAAAATAAAATAAATATTATTTCAATATATATTTATATATTTATTTTATATATAATTAAAGGTATTTAAATAATTTCAAAACACATACATCTTCGTGTACATATACTTTACTATCTATCCTCATCCATTAATAAACAAGTATCCATTTTTAATTCTTTAACCTATATGTGTGTGTGATTTTTTTTTTCATCTCTAATCACACCACTTTTCAAAGCTTGTTGTATAGCTTATATAAGATAGACTTTTTTATAAAATAAACTAAGGCGATTTTCGTGAAATCATATGTATTTGATTTAAAATGTTAGATTTTAGGTCATCCAAAATAAGCGAGCCTATTTAAGTAATTGTAAATAATAAAAAATATATATTTTTAGTCACTATAAATAGAATGAATTTTGATTTAGTTCTTCAATTTTTTTTAAAGTTTTGGTCTTTATAAATTTTAAATTTATTAAAAATAATCTTTGTTGCTATTTAGTGATGATTGACATATATCTGACATGTCATGTGAGAGTGGTCACTAATGTGACATGTCTAGATGTGCATGCCATGTTATTATTAAATAATAATATTAATCATTTTAAAAAAAATTATGTGGTCCAAAAACAAACAATTTTTTGAATGACTAAAATCAAAATTTATTATATTTATAAAAATTAAAAATATATTTAATCTTAAATTATATTTTTTTAGTATTATTATTACATTACATTTTTTATAATGCATTACAATTATATATTTATTTATCTTTTTAAATATTAAACACATGCCTATCTTAATAAAGAGACAACTTTATAAGCTTATTAAAGAATAAATTTATGTTTTAGGGTTTAGGGTTATTGTAAAATAGATTTTTTATAAGTTATTATGAATAATAAGTTAGACTTTTAAAATATATTTTTATCATATAAACAAGTTATGTTTATATCTTAGAAAGTCTAGTTTGTCCATTTTTCCTTTTGTCCCATGTCTTAGAATATTAGTAATTTAATTTTTCACAATTTATATTTTATTTCATAATACATTTAAAATATTTAATATGAAATAATTTTTTAATTAAGTTAATGTAAAACATTTAAAAATGAGTGATCATACCTAAAAAAAATCTGACATATAAAAGATTAAATTTGAATATTGAATTTTTTAAATATACCTCAGGTCTATTTAAGAAAATCCTCATTTGATTCAACCTCTGTCCCTTATTATTTATATTTATGTATTTTTTTTATTCATAAAAATTGAATATAATACCAAAAGATTTACGATTCTTATACACTTTCTTTAACCAACTAAGCTAGATTCACATACTTTATAATTTGACATTTCTTATCAATCCTGTATTTATTTAACGCATTTAACTTTCTTAAGACATTACATTTAAATCAATGTACAATAGATCCCATAGTCAAATATTGTTTTTAGTTGACATTTATATTGAGTTAATGAGAATCCCTTCAACATTTATATTTGTCGACATGTTTGACAAATTTCAGTGTAACTATCATTTATAATCTTACTGATGATATCAAATTGATATCATTTATTAACGTATAATATGACGTATACAAGAGGAGTCGAATAGTTACTATGTCGTAATATTAACAGTGAAATATGTATAAAATAATATATTATGTTTTTATATATATTCATGGATTAATGCTACCTATGGATATAATCCAATAAATATATATGGAGGATGGAGCATTGAGGCACATATATGCCTAACATAAAAAATATAGTGATACGATTAAAAAGAGCAGTCACGGATACATGAGTGATATCTTTCCTATTACTGATGCTTCTTAATAAGATAAAAAATACTAATTGAGTACGTGCCCCAAAATTCTTATATATTTTTTGGTACACTAGTTATATATAAAGAGATAAAGAACCTGTTTGTAATATTTATATTGTTATCCTTAATTGAATGTTTACTAAAAATATTTAAAATTTATAAGAGGTTAACTTTAATTTGACAAAACCATTAACTAGCTAGCTAGTAGCCGTCAAGTAGCCATTTGCCTTTTTTTTTATAGGCTTGCCTAATATTTAGAATATCAACGGATAGCTTAACGTGAGTGAGTGAGTATTTCCTTAAATATAGATTCAAATTTATTAAACTGTAGTGTGACTAGCTTGTTTGGCACAAGTGGATGTAAGTATACACGTTCATACTCAAACCAATCATAAACCTAAACCCCTATGTTTTCACAACGAGAAAGTCACTCTATAACCATGTACGGACATTGACTTTTGGAAAATTTCATGGCTTCCACAATTTTCACTCGTATTGGATGAAACACGAGTTCCGGACATATCAAAAGGTAGCTGGTCCTTGATCTATGATTGTAAAGCAATGATAGACACTATATTTTTTATTTTTTTTTTTCTCGTATAAGAATACAGGTAATATAGTATCGTAATAAACTTCTAAAAAAACTAACCCCTATACGGGAGACTGACTTGATATTTATACAAGATAAGATGTTTTTGAGGGGTTGCTTGTTGTTCACATTATCTTCTAATTGTTCTGTAACCACTCGTAATTGCCTTAACCTCTTTTTCCTTCGACGAATGGATCTCTAGGACAGATTGATTAGTTTGCGTGGTTTGTTGGGTTAGCCCAACACCGTGTTTACTATCCTGATCCTCCCTCCTAGTTCTCTACTAGGTTTGAGAAGGCGAAGCGGGCCTGAGCCCTTAATCGGTTAAGGCCGACCGGTACACTTTCATATATACATAAATTCTATATTGATGGTTGTTCAAAAAACCTCATGAACATATTACATAGAGAAGCATTTGTGTTATATTCAACTTCCATCAAGTGGCTATAGTTATTGGCAATTGGTCCTCTTCTCATAATAATCATTATTAAATATTATATAAACAATAGGACCAGTTATAAGAAGATTAAGATAATATTAAATACACTTATCGTGCATGAGTATTTTTTTTCTTTTAAGATTTTACATATTTTATTTATTAATACTGTTAGGATTATTTTAAGATTTGATTCAGATTTTATAAAATTATGATATATATTTTAATATACTTTATAAAAATATGATTAAGATTTTATTAGAATTTATTTAAGATTACGGGTAGTCATTTATAGATATATTATTAGAATTTCCTCCGCATTCTTATGCATTGATATGTAACCCAAAAATAAAAATTATGCTTTCATAAGCAACAGATCGCGATTAATTGATTTCTATTAAAGTTCTTGTTTTACCAAGTAACAAAGTTTATTGATCTATACCAAAGTTCTTATTTAATAACCGTGTTGCCGTCATCTTTCTTGAATAGACAAACATATCAATTTGGCTGCTAAATTCTGAACCACTTATATTTAAGGATATAATAGATAATAAGAATACTTATAAAAATTACTCATAACTAATAGAGAAATTACTCATTTAATGAGGACGTAATATAAAAAAAATATTCTTTTAGCAACCTAAATTAGCGACTGAATCCCATAGTTGCTAAATAGCAACAAAATTAGTAATCGAATAGGATATTTTTTAAAATATTAGCAACAAAATATTTTTTTTAAAATAAATAAATATATTAACGACTGAAATAGCGACAGAAAAGAAAAGAATAGAAAAGGTTACATTTTATGATCAATTTCAAAAAATAAAAAAAAAATAATGACCGCTTTAGCGATCGGATTGTAAAAGTGTATATATATATATATATATTAGCGACTGAAATAGCGACATAACAGAAAAGGACAAAAAAAGTTACAATTTGTGACCGAATTAGTGACCGAATTCCATAAAATAAAAAATAAAAAAGTTAGCGATCGATTGAGCGACCGATTTAGCGATCAAATTAAAAATTCAAAAAATTAAACAAAAATATATAATATCGATCGAATTAGCGACCGAAGAGTAAAGGACAAAAAATGTTTCATTTCTGCGACCGAAAATTCAGAAAAAATAAAAAAAAAATAAAACAAATTTAACGACCGACTTAGCAATCGAAAATAAATGAAAAAATAAAAAAATATTTTAGCGACCAAATTAGCGACCAAATTTCATAAAATCAAAAAATTATTTAACGATCAAATTTAAAAATTCAAAAAATTAAATAAAAAATATATATTAGTGACCGAATTAGCAACCGAAAAGAGAAGGACAAAAAAGGTTATATTTTTGCGACCAAATTAGCGACTGAAAATTAAACTAAAAAAAATAAAAAAATATTTTAGCAACCGACTTAGAGTTGATACAACATGACATATGAAGTAATACTGGGAGTACATTATTATCATTCATATGTATATGTGGATTGTTTATTTTCTATTTTATATCTTATAATTAATTGTGTGATTGTGTGCTACTCCTTTCCATTATATTGTTTTTGTTTGGGCTAAATGTCATTTTGCAGGTGACGATTAGTAGAAGCACGAGGGTTGAGTGAGACTCCTCATTTTATTGCTTTTTTTTTAGTTTCTTTTATTTTTGGATTTGATGCTCTTATAGGACATGTAACATCGGGTTAATTTTAATTACTTTATGATAGTATATTTTGCTTTATATTATGATTCCTACGATGTTAGAAATTGGTCTTTCGAAGTGCTAATAGGAAAATACGTTTGCTTAAAAATATAGTATGTGAGCAGGTTATGTGAATCCTTTACTAAATGGTATATGTTTTGAAGCTTGAATTCATTTTAAGTTTATTTATTATAATTGATTAGTATTGGGGAGTAAAAGGTGTCACAATAAGAACCTAGAGGAAAAAAAAGTATCACTTTCAAATTAGATGAACATATTGGTTCTCTAAAAAATCATGAGTTATATCTTAGTCAAGGAGACCCTAAGAAAATAAGAAAATCTATTGCTCTTAAGAAAAACTCTAAAACATCATTTTCATCTAAAACTCTAAAGATTAAGAAAACTTTTGAAGAATCGGATGATTTAAAAGATGAAGATGATGACTACAAAATAGAGAATGAACTATCCTCGATCACCAAAGGAAGAGAACAAATGTGACTCTAGAAATGGCAAGATAATAACTTTACAAGAAAAGCGTAAGGGGTTTAAATTTACCTAATTGTCAACAATGTTTGAAGGTAAGGGAAAAGCTTTAGGATTTTCTTGGTGAATTCAATGGCAGGACAATAATTTTACAAGAAAAGCTTAAGGGGTTTAAATATACCTAATTGTCAACAATGTTTGAAGTAAGGGAAAAGCTTCAAGGTTTGCTTGGTGAATTCACTTGTTGCTCATCTCTGGCCTATTTCAAGGATCCAAAGAATTGTTCGAGATCAACTTAGAAGAGGTTGGAGAAAAGGGAAACTTCTTCACAGAGTTCATAATTTGTATCCCATAGTGAAACCAACATATTGGTCACCTGTAAACTATGAATCACTCCTTATATTTGTCTTTTTATGAAATCACTAGTAGGGAATATGAACTCCTCAAAGGGATGGTCCATATTGGCTCGACAATCAAAAGTGACTCAAGGATAGTCTTATGCCCCTTAGTTAAAGGTCCCTATTGATAAAGAAGGAATGTCTTTGTAAATGATAACCTTACTCAAGGGAGGACCAACAAACATTCTTCTTACATATTTTCACAAGAAAATTAGAAAACAAAAAAAGAATCCTATAAAATAAGTAGAAAATTGTTCCTTTAAAGTCAAAAGTCATAAAGTTCCTCTCCTAGAGCAATGAACATGAGAACACAATAATGAAAATGTAATAATAATAACAACAACAAAGAAAAGGTCACAAACATGAGAATTTGAAAATGTAGCTACATAGGAGTGGAAAGGATGGACTCAAAGAAGAATTACATAGAAGGATAAAAGAAATGACAAAGTGAAATACAAATCAAAGCTTTTCAAAGAGGAATGTGAATAATTATGGTATGCAAAAGGCCTTAAAAACCATATGTTTCTGTACATCATTAAATTTCAAATGATAACTTATTATGACTTATTGGAGCTTTGAACCATTAGACCACCTAGCAAAAACCTGATCCATAAAAAAGATCCAATGATTCTAACTTAAGGTCTAGACCCATTAGGGGTCAACCCTTTGATTTGGCCAACTTGCTAATGATGTCTACACTAAAACATATTAGCCATCAAAGAAGTGGGTAATCTTCAACCCTAAACTTTAGGACCACACTTGACATCTCATACATAAGGAAACAAACCTAAAACAATAACCTTGAGACATCAACCCTATATGAATCAAGTAGTGTTTTGAGAGTCAGGCACATATAAGCACCTTGTACCTATACTATTAACACAACAAATAACTTTAAATCGAATTGTTGTAAAAATCCCGCTTTAACATTTTGGGAACAACATTTACATAACAATAAGTCCACACACACACATAAACACACACATACACACATACACACATATAAATCTCTCTCTCTATATATATATATATCTCCCTCTCTCTCTCCCTCCCTCCCTCCTTCCCTTTCTCTTTCTCTTCCTCTCTCTCCCTCTCCCTCTCTCTCTCCCTTCCTCTAAGCAATACATCATAATACATAATGACATAACAAAGATAAAATAATAATAATAGAAATAATAATAATGATGAGATAAAAAATTAAACCATCATTCAATCACAAAATATCACGTATAGTAAGTTTATTAAATTTTATAATAATTATCTTTAAAATTATATAAATAATATTTTTTCTTAGTTGATGGTATAATTTTTTTATATAGGAAATAGAAATTTAATTTATAATTTAATTAGAATACACATGATATTTGCAATCGAACGATAATTAAAAGAACTTCTAGTTTAGATTTGGTTGATCTTCCAGGTTACTTACAGGTTTCAGATTGCGTTACATAATCGTCCAAGTATTGAAATTTTATGTAACAGCAACTCGGTCGCACTGGCCGCAACAATTATATTATTTTAGAACTCAGCTTAATTTTAATTAACATAAATTTAAGGCCTGATTTGTAACGTGTAAAGTAGTGAAAACATAAATTCGGGTTTGAGGTTTCTTCCTTTGGGAGGTCATGTTTGAAGAATACTTTTAGAACACGCTGACTCATTATTGAGCGTGACTAAAATCTGCCATTAACTCACAAAAGCCAAACATAGTAGACTAGTCAAGAATTGGCGAAAATTAAGGGCCCAATGTAAATATTAATTTCCTTGCAATGTTTTCTTTGACCACCACGAAAGAATAGCATATATCAAAAGACAACCCCAATATATATATATATATAATTTATCCTCAAGAATTCCTATATTTACATAATTTTCAATATTCAATCTTTTTCATATTGGTTTTGTCCACTTTATTTAGTTTATGAAAAAAAATAGATAATAAAAATAATTAAAAAAAAGAAAGTAAGTAGAAAATAAAAACAATAAAAACTGAGATGATTGTTAAATTGTTTGATAGGAGAAAAAAGATAAAGAAAGAAACAAGTGCATGTATAAAATGATAGAAATATCCCTAAATATAAAGAGATATAATAAAAGAAATAAAATATAAAAATAAACATTAGATCAAAATTTAAGATAAATTTAATATATTTATTTTATCTATTAAATAAAAATTAAATAAATAAAATATGTAAAAAAATTATTTTTATTTATTTGTAGTGAATCTATATACAATATAATAAAAAAGAAAAAAGTTATTAACCAGAAAAATAAAAATAAATCAATAAAAACTTAAGATAGATTTAAAGATAAATTTAAAATATTTATAAACATAAAATTATTTATTTATTCTTTAAATAAAATAATAATTTTATTTATATTTGTTATCAAAAACGATATAATAATAATTTATTAATTTTAAATCATATTTCGTTTGTTTCTTTCCATAGAAAGAAAAAAAAATCTTGGTGTAAGATTCACTATTTTCTCATACTTTCTTGTGTTCCAAATGAAAATTATTTTATTAAATTATATGTATTATTTTCTCTCTCTTTCTCTTCCATCATTATCTCCTCTTCCAAACAAAAGGGTCATGTTCACAAGAATGGTAGATGCATTAAAAGTTATGCCAACATTTGTCATGATATGTAACCCATATGCATGTGGATAGAAACAGTACGTGGGGGTGATAAGGACAAGAGAAGCATGTGGATTTGAAGTTTGAAAAACGGAGTGCAGAGATTAAAATTAATAGAGTTAGGTTAGGTCTGCGCGCAGCCTCTTTTCTTCCTCTCATAATACGTTTGAAAAGCAGGCTTCAAACAACGGATTATTCAAACACATTTTGAAACGTCAAATGCATGGTCACATGCCACATTATTCTAATTCTTCTTCTCATTTCTTCGCAGGTGGCAAAGAACCCAATTAGCTTCTATGATTCCTAACATCCCATCACTCTTGTTTTCAAACATCGCAATCGAGTTTCACCGAAATTGTCACCAATGTTACGTAAGGCAGAGAAAATTCCAAGCATCGAGTTAAGATCAATTATAATTTCCTCCCATTTGGTCCACCTTCTACCCCGCGTTCTGTGGGTGGAATTTTTTGTGAGGGACTCTCGTGAACCAAACTATCGTTGCTTTGATAATTAGGCAGAGTACGGAGGTAGTGGTAAGCCTGAAAAACTAGGGTTTTTTTTTTCAGTGCTTTTGACCATGTATTATGTGGTCTAGTCTTCTAGGTCTCTCGGAATGTGAAAAAGGAAATTTTATTTGTACTATCACTAGAACAATATTTGTTTTTAGCTGTAATTATTATACAATAACAGTAAATTAATGATAAGTAAAACTCATTCTGAACCATACTTTTTGTAGTAGTTAAATATTTCCCTATAAAGGATTAATTTATAAAGGTAAAAACTAATAAAATCAGTTTTTTATTGACAATAAAATAAATTTTAACGAGCACTCACTATATACTCTTATTGTCGTAAATATTTTAGCAACTATTTATATTGCTGCTAAAAGGCATAGTAATTATTTAACTTCTGGTGCAGTGAATTTTTATGTCAAAAAAAGTTTATACATATTAGGCTCGTTTGGTCTTAAGATAAAATATAAAAACATGAAATGATAAGATAAGAATGAGATATGATAAATTTTAATTTTATTTAATATTTAGATAATAATAAAATGAGATATAAATTATATTGAAATGAAAAATTATTTTTTTCTAAAATTTCATATAATTTTTTCAAAGATAATTTTTAATTTAATTTTTAATTTTTCAATATTATAAAATTATAATTTTAATTAAATTATATAAAATATTATTTTATTTATATGATTTTCTTAAAATTATAAAAAATTATATCAGATTTTTTAATTTATTATTATTATTTAAAAAATTGAAAATATATGCATAATAATTATTTAAATTTTAATCTTTTAATTAATAATATACTTTAAATTTACATGTAAAAATTATTATAAATATATATAAGACAATATTCTAAATAGAATTTTATAATATATATATATATATATATATATATATATATATATATATATATATATATATATTTACTCTATATACTTTATTATTTTATATTATTATATATAAATTATTCTATATTATGTATAAATCTTATATAATTATAACATTTTATCTATTTATATTATATATATAATATTATATTATACACAGAGAAAAACATATCTTTCTAGTATGATACTTTCTAATTCAACTATTTTTTAATATAAGAAATATATTATATTAATATAATCAAAGGTAGAATAAGACTGATATTAGTGCATCAAATAATGAATTATAAGATGATAAGATAATTATAATATCATATCCGAACAACCAAACTAGGCCTAATTATAGAAAAGAAAAAAGAAAAAATATGTAAAATATGTAATTGATGCAATGGAAAGAAATAAAATTCACTGTATAAAATGTTCGAAAAATTTACTGTAATTTTGGTACGTGCAATATAAATTTATAATATTTATATTAATTTTGTATATTAGATAAAGTCTATATCAATCTCACCGTTAGTACGTGAAATTCTATTTCTAGTGGATCAATGTTACTGTTATCAGTGAAATTGGAATTTTCATCGTCCAATTGCAAGGCTCTATACTTTTCTTGTGCACCTTAGTAACAAACAGATAAAATTCTGATGAATCGTTGAACCCCTAAAACAAAAAAGTAAATAAATAAAGAGATGAGTCACAATTAAGGGAGATCCACGTACGTAGGAACAAGTATGGCTCCTCGGAGGAAAAATTCACGAAATGAAAATATCTCTACATGAAAAAGAAAATTCTTAAACATTTCATTAACTATTTATTACAATTTTAAATAAAGATAATAATTTTCTTTTTACCTCTAGTTTTATCTCTATATCAAATTAATTAATACTTTGAGATGAAAATTCGTAATAGTTGAAGCTTATTCTTTAAAGTTACTATAATAGCAATGCTTGTTAAATGATCACCAAAAAAAAAAAAAGCTTGTTAATTTAAGTATTAGATTTTTTTAAAATAAAAGTTCAATTTTGAGTTTTATGAATGAAAAAGATAAAAATTTAATTTATATACATTATTAGTAAATAAATATTTTTACATAAATATAAAAATCTAATTATTTTATTATGTCATTTTATTCATTATTACGATGGTGTAATATGATAACCTTTTATTAAATATTTGTGTAAAAATATTTTACACAAATAATGCCTATATAAATTAAACTGAACTCGCACAAAAAAAATATAATCCCACCAAAAAAATTTAAACTGAACAGATAAATACATACTGTAAATTTTTTGTTTAGATTTACTAATTCAACTTGAGTCTTTTTCTAGAGTAGGTTCCAGATATTCAGGGCACAAAAAAATATTATATTTTTAACGATGAAAAATTCTCGAAATAGATAAGAAATTCTATGCGCTGTTCTATATATTTTTCCAAAAGAAACTTTTTAGCTTGTAGCTTTTATACTTACAGAAATTTGTTTTACTTTATTATTATATTCGGTAAACAGGCTTGTTTTTAAGAGTTTGTAATAATTTTTTTCATGTTTTAAAAAATGGACAGGTAGACAAAAAAAAAACTGATGAGCCAGTTAAGTGTCTGGTCTAAAAAAAAAACTAATTAAAGAAAAAACATCAATAAAATCGGCCGAAATCGAAAATAGAAGAGTTATTAAGCTATAGTTGGTGATTAAAAAATATTTAATATAATATTATTTTGATTTTTCTTAAATTATTGTATATTATTGAAATTTAGGTCTAAATATTATGATATATTTGATTTGAATTTTTGTGTGTAATTTAAACATTAAGAATCTATAAAATTATATTTTAGTTTTAGTTTTTAATATTATAAAGATATGATATTATGTTTCTTTAATATCATTTTATGTATAATTTAATTATTATATTATTGTTATCTTATTTGGATAAGTTTAACTACATTTTGTTGCAATCGTAATCACAATGGGACAGACAAAAACTATTAGGAAGTCCCCACCAGTGTTTTAAGGAAAAGCGTCAGAAAATCTTGGAAAGAATAAGACTTGGTCTTTGGAATCAGATTTAAGGTTCGGGAGTCGGTTACGCATAGGAAAAGTGTTAGCACCCTATGGCTTCCATCCTAAGATGATTACCTTAATTAGACTCATGAAATTGGTTATGACTTCCAAAGTACAATATTTTGTCTTTCAAGAATAAATAAAATGGGATTAACTAAGGAAGTAGAAAAGATATGTTTTTTTTTTGAATTTTGAACTTGACAATGTTGTCTCTTGCTCCTACGTATTTCTTGGTGCAATGGAGAAGTCAAAATTTATGTAATTCTGGTTGAGGCTATAGGTTAAGTGGGAATGACAACACCTAGTCGACTACAAGGAGGTGCCGACTATGTGTTGGCTGGGGTGAGGTGCCGACTAGGTGTCGACGGGGAGAAAGTGTCGACTAGATGTCGATGGGAGAAAGTGCCGACTAGATGTCGACGGGAGAAAGTGCCGACTAGATGTCGACGGGAGAAAGTGCCGACTAGATGTCGACGGGAAAAAGTGCTGACTAGATGTCGACTGGGAGAAAGTGCCGACTATGTGTCAGTTCGGAGAAGGTGCCGACTATGTGTTGGTTGGGAGAAGGTGTTGACTAAGTGCCAACTGGGAGAAAGTGCCAACTAGGCGTTAGTTGGTATTTCTAGTGATCTTTTTTTTTTTTGCTAAGTGTGTGGTTAGGTATTTGGTTGTGGAAGGAAGCTGTATGAAATGGTATTCTAAAAGATGTCTTAGGATTTCACCTTGTTTCCAAGCGTGCCATTGTGGTTGTAGAAAGGAACCACTTCTTCTGTCTCCTCTTCCTTCTTCATTGCTCTCTCATTATCCTCTAAAAAAATCTCCTCTCCAAAAAAAAAATCTCCCTTGCTTCGCTACTACGACCCCCTTTTATAGACCAGTTTCCCCTTCTCCAAATCTTCCAAGGAAATCTACTATCATTATTGCTGTGGCTCCTCGTAGGCCTTATTAAATGCGGAGGTGACCCTAGAGTCTCCCTTTGGTCAACAATGCCTCTTGCAGTCGTCATTACTTGTGAGGGGTCAGAGTCAAGATGATGTTTTTTGGAAAGTGGAAGAATGTCACGTGACTGTTAACTGTCATTTGTTCTCTCGAGACAGTGGTGTAGATACACCACTAGGGGACTGTCAATAGAGGGGAACTTCTTCAGCACGCCACCCTTTTCTCCTTATTTTAAGGGGACAAATTTGGGTGTCAATACAATTTGGCATGATTGAACTATTAAACGTAAAACAAATATCTTAACTAATTTAATAATTAATTCAATTTTAAAAATATTAGTTTTTATACACTACTTCAAATTTTTTAAAATATTAAATTCTAATTTTTTATATTTTATTATTAATCGTCTTAAAATATTTATTAATATTTGTTTACCTTCTTTTTACATAAGACATAATTTTATTATTATTTTTTATTTCCCTTCTTTCACTCATAAGGTAGGTGTTATTATTTTTCTTTTTTTTTTCATAAGGTACGGTTATATATAATTTTTATTCTTTTATTATATAAGATATTAATAGATAATAAATTTATTTTCTTTTGTATTATTATTTTTTGGACATTTTATATATTACACAACTTATTTTAATCATTACTCTATTTATAATATTTAATTTAATATTATATTTCAAGATATTAATAATAATAGATGATAAGTTTATTTTATTTATTTTATTTTTTTGAATATTTTAATGATTACATTAATCAAGATAATAAAAGAATGATGTTTACTTAAGTGTATGTTATTTTTATTTTATTTTATACTTGATTAGAAATATTTCAAGATATAGTATAATAACAGTAGAATACACAATATAAAAAATAATAGTAATTGAAACTAAAAAATGTAGTTAAAATAATTTATCATAAATAAAAGAATTACAAGACTTTAAAATTAACTAAAAACCTAAAATTGTAAATACCAAAAAATATATTATCGATAAAATAAAATTAAAATTTGTATAAAAATATGAAATAAATATATCTATTTTTATCATTTTATATTTCTCCGTTAAATAGATTTCAGATTTTCAATTAATTTTTCAACTTTCAACTAATTTTTAAGTTTTTTTTATCAAATATAACCTAAATTATGAATATCATATTTTGCAAAAGTTTATATATTTTTTTGGCTTAGGAAACGTATATGAGCTGGATCATACGGTATAATTTACCTCCTGTTCCCAAATCTATTCCAAGATTTTTATGGATCATTAAAATCTTCAAATTTAATTTACTAAAATAAAAAAGAAATGATAAACATACATAAATACTAAGCACGAATATTTTGTGTAAACATTTTACGTAAAACAAAACACTCACTTCATTTTCACTATGATATGGTTATGCGGTGAAAATTTAACAGATAACTATTTCGTCATTTTTTGTACAATTTGTTTTTTCATACTAAAAAAAATCTTTATCTCTCTTATTATCCAATAATGTATAAAATGATTCTTAAAAGTACTTTTTTAATATCAGATTATTTTATTATAGAAAACACAGTTTTTGGAAAATAATTCTAAATAACCAATACTACGGTCAACATCACCAATAACAAATTGTAACACTCCAATTTTGATGTTGTTGTTATTATTATTATTAATAATATGATTATTATTATTAATATTATTATTGTTATTGGTTTATATTTTATTAGTCTTTATATAATTATATTTTGTGAATAATTAAATAGATTGTATTGATAGAAAATGTAGTTAAAGATCAAGAAATATTTGAATTCAAATATAATTATGTAATTATCTTTATGTTTAACAAAATTTTAAAAGTGGGTATAGATATTGCAGTATTTAAAAAAATATTATTAATATTTGAAAAATATTATCTTTAAATAAAAGAAATATTTAATATCAGATAAATATTGTTAGCAGATAAATATTTAAATAATAGATATTTAAACAATCTAGTTTAAGGCTATAAAAAGGAGGAACTAGCACAATTCCTAGTGTGTCAAAAACTCTCTTGTCCTACTACAACAAAGAAAGAGCATTGTAAAGACATCTTAAAACCTTTATTTTACACCTTTCAAGTAAGCGGTAATGAGAAGTCTTGTTCAAGGACACGAGCATAAATGTTGGTAGTGGGCCTAGATCTCGTTGTTTGTTTGTATTTGATTGTCTCTATCAATTGATAGTGTTTAATTGTATGTCGTTGGTTGCTTGTGTTTGACTGCCACTGTCAATTAACAAGTGTTTAGTTGTTTGTGTATGACTGCCTCTGTCAATTGACATAAAGCTTAGTTGTTTGCTTAAGTTTGACTACCTCTATCGATTGACAAAAGTGTTTAGTTGTTTGCCCAATTGGATGCTTGTGTTTAACCACTTCTGTCAATTGACAGAGTGTTTGATTGTTTATTTATGGTTGCTTGAGAAGACAAGACTCTTAACCTTGTGAGTGAGTTAAAATTCTAGAACCTCAATGTGTCATATTTGTCTATTCTCTAAATTGGTAGAATATAAGGCTTTTAACCTCGTAGTTGTGGTTGAGGGATTTTCCTATAACCCTAATTGTGGTATTTGGTTGTTTGGATGTCTCTGAAGTGGAGATTAAACTCATACTAGGATGTAACTTTTGTGTTAATTATTGTGAATTTAGTTGATTTTTCGAAAGCATTCCTATACATGTATTTAGTTGTATTATCGAGAATTCATGTATATTGTGTTATGTTGAAATTATACTATGTGTATATGTGTTGATATGAAAGTATTGCATTAAGAATTATGAGATATAAATTGAGAAACAAGTTAATGATGATGAGTGTCGACATGTTACTTAGGCTAAGAGTTGGCGAGAATGGGCTCAGGCAGCACTTGTCAAGTGAATGACCAATCCAACGGAACAAGAATGGTACTCACTAATTGTTATGAGTTGTAGATGAGTTACCTAGGTCTAATGGGACAAGAATGGGAATCATCAACCCAAATTGCAAAAATTGAAACAATAAGAATAAGTTAAGACATGTCATGCATCATTCAATAACCCCAAAAGATCTAGTGATGTTACCAATTTGGGTTTGTATCCACTTTCCTATGCATTTGTCTTTATTAAATTAAATTATGCATGACATGTCTTAACTTATTCTTACCATTTCACTTTTTACAAATTGGGTTGATAATGACCATTCTTGTTCCTCTGTACCTAAGTACCTCATCCATGACTCACAACAATTAATGAGTATCATTACCCCTTTGGACTAGGTCACTCACTTGACAAGTGTCGTCCTGGCCCATTCTCATAAGCTCTTGGCCTAAATAATTCATTGACGCTCATTCTCATTAACTCATTTATCAACTTCTATCTCATAATTCTTAGTGCAATGCTTTCATATCAACACATTTACACAAGTATAATTTTAGTATAACTCAACATACATGAATTTTGGATAACACAGCTAAACACATGTATAGGTCTACTTTCAAAAAATCAACTAAATTCCCAACAAGTAATATAAAAGTTACATTCTGGTTTGAGGTGTTTAATCTCTCATTCAAAGGCATCCAAATAACCAAATACCACAATTGGAGTTTTAGGAAAAACCAATGACCATGAGGTTAAAAGCCTTGTACTTTACCAATTGAGAGGACAGACAAATATGACATATTAGGCTTTTAGGATTTAAACCCTTAATCACAAAGTTAAAAGTCCGGTCTTCTTAAGTAACCACAACCAAGCACTTTTTCAATTGGCAAAGGTGATTAAACACAAGAAACCAATTGGGCAAACAACTAAACACATTGTTAATCAACAAAGGCAGTCAAACTCAAGTGACTAACAAGTAAACAATAAACAATATCTCAATTGATAGAGGCAGTCAAACACAAAGAGTCAACAAGCAAAAAATTAAACACTTTGTTAATTGACAAAGGCAATCAAATACAAGTAACAAACGAGGTCTAAGTCAACTCCTCTACCCATAGTCATACCCACACCTTTAAGTAAGACTTCTCACTTCCCTTCACTTGAAAGGTGTAAAACAAAGGCTTTGAAATGTTATAAATGCACAAGATAGTTTAGAAGAAGAGTTTTTTATGCACTAGAGGTTGTGCTAGTTCCCCTTTCTTATAGTGTTAAAATGAGTCATATTAGATTGTTTAAATATCTATTATTTAAATATTTATTTGCTATTAAATATCTCTTATATTTAAAAACAATATTTTCCAAATATAAATAATATCTATTTTAGATAAACTTAAATATGTTTTTAGTTCTTGTAAAATAAATGATTTTTTATTTTAGTCTCTATAATTTTTTTGATTCAATTTCAATCCTCTAAAATTTGAATAATTGTTTTAGTCCTTACTTGTTATGTGACACTTGTTAGTTACATATATATTCAACAAAAGATCAGGTGACCATCATATGTTAGACATACTAGTGTATTTGGTATCATGTTAACATATGACATTTTCAAAAAAATTTAGATCCTTAAAATAAATGTTATTTATCTATCTTAAAATAAAAATTAGAGACTAAAAATAGTTATTTCAAATTTAAGAGGGATGAAAATTAAATAAAAATATTTTATAAGGAACAAAACCAAAATTTTCTCATTTTATAGGGATCAAAATCAGTGATTACAAATTTTAAATGGATTAAAATCGATCAAAAAAATTTTACGGGACTAAAATCAGAACTCACTTATTTTACAGTGACTAAATTCAAAACTCATTTATTTTATAGGAACTAAAATCATATTTAAGAATTTTAAATATTTCAATATATATATATATATTACCATTTTTGAAAATTTGTTAAACATAAAGATAATATACATATGTTTTTAAATATCTAAAAAAACTGCTAATTATATTTGAATTCAAATATTATTTGATATTTTCGGTCATTTTCTCTAAATACAATCTACTTAATTATCCACAAAATATAACTATTTAAAGAGTGATAAAGCATAACAATCAATTATTTAATAATAATAACAACAACAACATGAAAATCGAAGTGTTAATACAATGATAGTGGTAGTGGTAACGGTGATAGTAATTATTTATTAATCATAGAGGCAATCAAACACACGAAACTAGTACAAACAACTAAACATTATATCAATTGACAAAAACAATCAAATGCAAGCAAATAAACAACAAATAACTAACCACTTTGTCAATTCATAAAGGCAAAAAAACATAGGCAACCAATAGGGTTTAGGGCCAACCCCTCTACCCATAATCATACCTACACCTTTAAGTGGGATTTTTCACTTTCCTCATACTTGGATTGTGTAAAAAAAAAAATTTGAGATGTCTTTATAGTACTTCTCTTTCGCTATAGTAGCATAAGAGAGTTTAAAAGAAGAGTGTTTTTTACGCATTAGAGGTTGTGCTAGCCCCCTTCCTATGATGTCAAAATGACGAGACTAGATTGTTTAAATATCTATTATTTAAATATTTATCTGTTATTAAATATGTCTTATATCTAAAGATAATTTTTTTCAAATATAAATAATATCTTTTTTAATATTTCAATATCTATAACCATTTTTAAAAGTTCGTTAAAAATTTCTTAAATATAAAGATTATATATATATATATATATATTTAATTATTTAAAAGTTGTTAATTATATTTGAATTCAAATATTCTTGATCTTTCAACAAATTTTCTCAAAATACAATCTATTTAATTATTCACAAAATATAATTACTTAAAGGGTGATAAAACATAACAATCAATTATTTAATAGAATAATAATAATAATAATAATAATAACAATAATAATAATAATAACAACAACAACATCAACAACATGATAATCAGTGTTATAGTCGTCGTGGTTTCCACCACAAGCTAGCCATTACCACCACTAGTCTATAGACATTGTCATTAGTAACACTATCACCTCTATCATCACCATCATTGCATCGCTACCACCACCATTAGCAATGCTCCTATTATAATTAGTACTACTACCTAATTATTATCATTGACACTCTTAATAATACCTTAATATTGTCATGATGTTACAACCATTATTGTCATTGTCATCACACTATCATATAAACACACTCTTAAATTAATTTTAATAAGATAAAAAACAGTTTTAAAATAATTTTTAAAAATTAAAAGCTGATTTAAAATTTTAAAACCCCGACGTGCCTAACAAAACCACTTACTTTTCAATACACAAGTAATACATATGCACACACGTAAATATGAATTGACTATGGTATTATTATGTAGAATTAATATAGAAACGTCATATTATATTGGTATCGGTATTCCTTGGCATTAAAAATTCACATGCTTGTAGTTTTCCAACTTTGACTAGGGTAAGCTAAAATTAACATTAATTTATATATAGTCAAATTTCCCATTACAGGTGACAATTTCATGGCTTACATAGTTAGTCGTAATAAAACAATGACCACAATCATCCATATATATATATAATACTCTCTATAACTATAGACGAGTTATATTAATAAAAGCAACATATTCATGGATCATCCAAATTGTGGCCATTTTTTTTATTATGTCTAACTATGAAAACCATGAAATTGTCACCGATAATGAGAAATTTGACTATATAAATTAATATTAATTTTAGCTTACTCCAGTCAAAGTTGGAAAACTACAAAGCATGCGGGTTTTTAATGCCAAGGAATACTGATACCAATATAATATGCCGTTTTTATATTAATTCTATATAATAATACCAGTCTATTATTTTTACGTGTGTGCATATGTATTACTTGTATATTGAAAAGTAAGCCCTTTTCTTAGTTTTCTAGAATTACTTTCCAAAACCGTACGTTTTTCCATAACAAAATTATCCGATCAAAAATTACAGTTTGTAAATACGCAAGAAATGTAAAGGATATTTTAATTTAAAGTATACTTTCAGAATTATTTTATAGATTATTGGAGAATAAGAGAGATAAAATGTTATAGAGATCTCGATCAAAAGATCATGCATGAACAAATTGCGTATAAATAAATTTGATATTACATGAATTTAAAATCTTAAGATATTGAGTACGTGTGTAAATCTTTTTTAATTATATGTAATGATTTACTCATTTTTATTTAATATGAAACTTCTTCGTTCACACTATTAACACATTTTAAATTTTAAAAATATCAGTTTGATTTATTATAAAAGTTTATAAAATATAAAAATTTGAGAAAAAATGAATATATTAAAAGGAGAATCAACATAGGGAGAAGTTATTCTATTTTTTTAAATAAAAATTTAAATTTATAATATAAGGATGAATTTTATTATGCATAGTAATTAATTCATTTGAAAAATATTTCACGTTTAAAGTAGAATATCATCCTAATAGAATACTTCATAGTTTAGATGATATAAATTACACAAAAAAAATAGAATGGAAAACATATGTTTAGTTGTCATTCCCATTATTATTGGATTAAACGAAAATACATGTTGAAATTGTTAATTTATAAACCCACTTAAATATAAAGTGCAACAATATCTCTAAGATTGTAGAATTGCTAACCAAATTAAAGTTTATTGGCTGTACTGATCGACCATGACGACCGAGCTCTTACATGTGTGTAGGAGCATACGACATCTGGGCCCAATGATAGATACACTTCAACCCAACACAATACCTTGACCCAAGGAAGACAGCCCACTCAGACCAACCCCTTCCTAGCCCAAATGCTCAGCTCCCATAGGCAGTTAGAAGACAATTGAGACGGTTAGGAGTCTGTTAGGGAGAATAGTAGGGAATCTTTCATGTATAAATAGGGACTTAGGGGGCGCTTCTAAGGGGGGACAGAAAACTTACCAATGACACCCAACTACATGTACTCATAGATGAGAACAATGACGCCTACCGTGGGGCCTCGGTGAAACTTTTCCCGACGCCTCAAGATTAAGAGACGGACCTTGAAGCTTAGGAGCTACGAAGGAGGAAGACCAGTTACAATGCTAGTGACACGCAACCAAGCAGCCAGCTCTACAAATGAAGGCGAAGAAGACACCCTGCAAATGCTGCTCCGAGCAGTCACATTGCTGTAAGCTCGCAGCGAAGAGAAATCCCGACTGAGCGCAGAAGCGGAGCAGCGGTAGTAGGAGGCTAACAAGAGACATTGACAGGCTGAGAAGAGGCATATGTTGGCTATGAAGGCTGCAAAGCAGAGGGAAGATGATCTCTGGCGGTAGATAGCAACCATGAAGGCAATTGTAGAAAAGCCGAGAGGAACAGGAACTGAGACGACCATTGTCCAAGCTCTCTAGGGACAACCATTTAGTAAGGAAATTGACGGGACTCCCATTCTGGAAAATTTTCGAGAGGTGGTCATAGAGCCATTTGGTGGAACTCAGGATCCTCATGCACATCTTCAAGCTTTTCAGACTCAAATGTACATCAGTGGGGAGAACAACCCCCTTAGTTGCAAACTGTTCCCGGGCACCCTACGAGGAGTGGCTATGCATTGGTTAGCAACTCTTCCATCCCGCTCCATTCGGTCATTCAATGACTTGGCTGCCTCTTTCGTTTCGCAGTTTGCGGCAAACAGAATACAGCGATTTGAGGTAACTGATTTGTTCGACATCAGGCAGACAAAAGGCGAGAGCCTTAAGAGTTATTTGGCTTGGTTCAATAACGCCAGAGTCTGAGTAAACGACCCGAACCAGAAATTCTTTGTCAAAGCTTTCCAAAAAGGCTTGTGGGTTGGTCAGTTCAGCGAGGCATTAACCTTGAGACGACCAACCAGTATGGGAGAGATAAGAACACGGGTGGAGAAGCATATAGAGGCCGAGGAGGACAAGGAGGACCGTGCGCTAACAAAGAAGGCGATGTCGACCATTGGACAAAGGATCGCCTACGAATTCCATATCAAATAGTAGTACGACCCAAGGGTGGAAAAATATACCCCGCTCAAGACATCAAGAGCACACATCTTGAAGGAGGCTTATCATCTCCAACTACTCGATATTCCACCTCCTACACAGAGCCAACTTGGCCCTTCTCGTGACGAGTGGTGCAAATTCCACAGGGCTACTGGCCACTCTACGAAGGAATGTCGACCACTAAAGAGTCAGATAGAAAGGCTGATACAAGAAGGTTGTTTAAGACGTTTTATCAAGACGAATGAGAGAAAAAGGCTCGCAACCGAAGACCTTCTTGAAAGGGACAGGAGCTGAACCCCAAGAAGAAGAGCGTGATTAGGAGCAGAGCCAATCCCTAGTTACTTTGAGAAAATATCATAGCTAAATGCACAAAAAGGGTAATGCATCCAATGTTTTAGTGTTATTGCTTTTATCACTTGCTGTAGATGAAAAAGTCATATTTGACACGAATAAATAAATAAAGACTTGTTTGAGACGAGTCAGTCGAGATCATCTGGGAAAAAATACTTAAAGATTTGTTTGAGACGCGTCGGCCAAGACCTTCTGGGGCAAAATACTTAAAGACCTATCTAAGACGAGTCAGCCGAGATTGTCCGGAGCAAAATACTTAAAGACCTATTTGAGATGAGTCGATCGAGATCGTCTGAGGCAAAATACTTAAAGACCTGTGTGAGATGAGTCGACCGAGACCGTCCAGGGCAAACCTATCTGAGACGAGGAATACTTAAACCTCATCTTCCACTTAGTACTTGGGGGTTGTGTATCAATAGGTCATCGATCCCATCTTGGACAAGTCGAATGTCCTTTTGCCTCCAGATCACTCTCTAGGATCACTTAGAACCTACGACCTCAGGATCACTTAGAAAAGGCACAAATGCGCTAGCCAATTGCGTCACCACTACTTGTTGTTATAAGGGAGTAATAGATAACTGATATTTCGTCTCCACTCTTAAGAAAATACACCGACCCGCCAATCAAGACTAGGAACCTTGCTCGGCCGTCTCAGACCAGAAAGGAAAATTAAAGCTTATTCCCTATGGTAAAAAGCTTGAGGGGATGCGTACCAGTCGGCCATGACGATTGGTTTCCTACATGTGTGTAGGAGCACACGACAACCGACACCCCTAGATTTGGGCCCAATGATAGATATGTCCCAACCCAACACAGTACCTTGGCTCAAGGAAGGCAGCCCATTTCGACCAACCCCTTCCTAGTCCAAACGCTCAGCTCCTAAAGGTAGTTAGAAGATAGTTGAGATGGTTAGGAGTCTGTTAGGAAGAATAGTAAGAAATCGTTCATGTATAAATGGAGACTCGGGGGGCGCTTCTAAGGGGGGACAGAAAACTTACCAACTACACCTAACTACCTGTACTCACAGATAAGAACAATGACTTCAAAATGAATTCAACCTAGAGTCATAAAAAAAATGAGAATTAACTTAAAATCCTTAACCACCTATGTAAATCTACCTTGGCTGCTTTATCTAATGTACATCTTTATTTCATTCTATGGTGCTAATGAACTACTAATTCAGTTTCGGAATATGCAATTAGGGTTGGTTTCGTGAAACTTTTTCAGTTTGTATAGAAGGTTTTTCTTCTTCCCCTTTTCCAATTAAAATTGAAATTCGATTTTCTATCCAATTTATCTTTATTCAATCTAATTCAAGACCTAGTCAGGCAACAGAACAACAATAGTTATGTAGTGAAAGAACTATCATTTTCAAATTTATTAATTCCTTTTCACTACTTGAATCCTTCTTTGAATCCGAGACGAAAAGATTTACAGAACAAACAAATCTCCTAATACTTTGAATTTAGAACCAAACATGTTTTAAGACTCCCTTTCCCCTCGCTTGTTTCTATTGGAAATTTTTTTTTTCTACATTCGAAATAGGGATGGTAATAGATTAGGGTAGGCTAGACTTTACATAAATAAGTTTATTTTGTTTTATAAAACTAAGTCCTAAACCTAATTTATTATCCATCAAAGACTTTTTTAAGGTCTAATATAACCTTTTTAAAAGTTTGAACCTATTAGTATATTCAAAAACCTATTTTATATTAAGATTTTTAAATAAATCAATAAAATTATTTTTTTTAAATAAGTTAACAAGTTAAATAGACCAATAAACTTATTTTTAAATAGATCAATAGGTTTATTTTTAAAAATACTAACAATAATAATTTATTTTTAAGAATAAAAATTTATTTTATTTTGATACAAGAATATTAAAATATTAAAAATATAAATATAATATTACATTAAATTTTAATTATATAAAGAGAAATAAATAGATTAATCTGTTAGGTTTAATAGTTTTTTTTATAAACCTAAGTTTAATCTATTTAAATAAACAGACTTTTCAAAAAGGTTAAACCTACCCTTTTTTATTAAAAAAGGTTAACCTTTAAAAAGGTGAGGATATAGGCCCCTCAATGGCCTAACTTATTTTCATCCCTAATTCGAGGAATTGAATACAGATACTCTCACTAAATAAATTGTCCTCAATCATGTGAGAATAATGATATTTTAAACTACTATATCAACTCATTAGATTATATATATATATATATATATATATATATATATATATATATATATATATATATATATATATATATATATATATATATATATATATATATATATATATTATTATATTATATAAAGTATTCTTTTATTTTTTTAAGTGTTTATTTTTTGAGAAAATTTATTTTTATTTATCTTTCGTGTGCTATAAAATTATTAATTTAAAATAATTCTTAAAAAAATGTGATACGTCAACCACCAAACTATGTGGTAATAGAAATAGAAGCAAATTAAGCTAACTTATTTATTTGGTACGTAATTTAGTAATATATTGATAAGTTATTTTAATTAATTTATGAGTATATTTGATAAATTACTCTACCTAATTTATAAGTCAATTTTACTAACTTATAAGTTACTGTAAATTTATTTTAGCTGTCTTTATTTATTTTTTATAATTTATTTTAATTAATTTATAAGCTACTAGTTATTATTATTATTTTGTTCTTATCCTCACTAATTTATTTGAAATCTTTATATATATATTTTTTATTTAAATTTTTTCTTTTTTTATTCTTATCCTTACTAATTTATTTGAAATATTTTTTTTTTATATTTTTTCCTATTTTGTCTTTCCAGACGCACATAACACCAACGACCATTCATTTATAATACAAAATAAAAAACTTATTACCCTATTTTATAAGATGATAAATTATTAAAAATAAATTCAAAGATATATATATAAAATTAAATATATCTTTTTATATAATTTTACATTTATCAATTAATCTTATTGAATACTTTCAATTTAATCTACTAATTTATAAATTTTTATCTTTTCAATTCTTAACTTTTAATATTCAATTAGTTTATAAACTAATTTTATCACACACATCTTAGAATCGAAGACTGGCTTTGCAATTGTAACTAGCCGTGCTACAAGTCCCAATTGATGAACCATATATTAGTTAGCCAGCAAAATAGTATAAAGTCTGAGCAAGGATAATTAATTAGTTAACTAAACTTAAGTCTCACACGACGAATATTCAGGGATATATGGTTAAAGCTTTGGTGACCAAATATATATAGTCCTAAGTAAACCTGTACCAGATGTTAGGTGAGTATCCATAAATAATCCAGAGGTAGGATTAAGACGTAACACATCCCAATCAAATGCTAAATCATACAGTATGTTAATTTGCACACTCGCAATAAGTTAATTTGACTTGTGCAAACCAAACCACAAAGAAGAAGAAAAAGTTATAGGCCATGTTAATTAACACAGAAAATGTTGATTCCGACTTTTTGTAATCATTATCTTTTCCTTCATGTAAGATTACATGATTAATTATAATAATAAATAAGTTTTTTTTTTTTACAACATACGTTGTGTAAGTAGAAAATATTTATTGATTTTATTAATAATTCATTTTGATTGGAAAACTTAATTTACTATTTTTAGTAAAGTTTAATTCAATCTTACAAATAATTTTATAAAATAGTGTTACTTATATATTTTATTTTGATACTATTTTTAGTCAACATGAGACTTATTTTTTTTTTACAATACACGATATCTCACATTCAACACATCAAAATTATAGGAGAAAAATATAATAAGTGACCTGATAATAAATATAAAATAAATTTTAATATTATCTTAAAATATAAATTTAGGTAACTTATTTTTGCAAACTAAATTATAAAGTAAAAATTATCTTACTTAAATATTATATTTAACTACCCTTTCTTATACTTGAATTTTTTTTTCTCCATAGCTTATTTATTTACTAGCTGTATTTAATTAAGCTAAAAATAAAACTGTGCCTTGAACTACTGGTATGCTTTTCCATCTTGCAGTTATGTATCAGTAAATTTAGTCAAAGAGTAGTTTAATTCGAAATCTTTTTATTCGAACTTCAAATTTAAACATTTGCTAACTGTATCCACGTGTATATTTATCTTTAGTTAAGTGTGGGTATTATGCGATTAATATCACAGTCCATCCAGCATGTGGATGTGTGACAGAAATGTTATTTGTTACAAAAAATATTTTTTTCACATCGTATAATAGCCGTAAATAAGATGAATGAAAAAAACATATGGTAACCTAATTATAGTCGTGCTATAAGTTGCTAGAAAATAAATTGGAACGAATAATTTAATTGATTTTCAATTGACATTTGAGCTGAAAGCTTTCCTTGTAACCTTGTACTTCAATTGCAAGCCATGAGTTGTCTATTTTATATTTTAAGAATGATTTTAAATTGATGATAACAAAAAAAAGTTCATTATAATTAACAAAATGATTCTCTATTTTATATTTTAATAATGAATTTTTAACTGTTAATAAAAAATAATATTACCTAAAAAGTATTATGGTATTGACATCTTTTATTTCTTGCCTGTTAACCCTAATTAAACACACCCTCGTATAATCGTATGACTAGAACAATATTTGGTATCGTTTATATATTTCGATAATCATTTTTATTTTAAATTTTTTAATAAAATATATATTATTTTTTAAAATAAACTAAATTAAATACCTATTGCATGTTTACAAATGTATGTGTTTGAAAATAATAATTGAAGAAATTATGTATTTTTAATTTCTTTCGATCAAAAGCTGTTATTTTTTAATTCTTAAAATAAGTTAATCTAAACTCACGTGCATACCCTCATATGTTAATAATTATATTATATTCAGAGTCAGAAAATATGGCTGTTTACGCAAGTAGTAATTAAGGACCAAACTCTAGGGATGATAGGCTTCTTATTATTTACATAACAGTATTAGTAGTACAACAGACACTATACTTAATTAAAGAGCTGGGTTTAGTAGTACAACGGGCATCCAAATTTCCTGTCATCACAAATACACGCAGTTGATCAATTAGAATGGTTAGATAAAGATCAAACTACTTTATATATATATATATAGTCAGTAAATTTAACTTAAAAGTAGATATTTAAAAGTCAGACCATTAGATTTTCATCTAATTTTTTAATTATTTATTTTATGATAAAAAAATTTTTTATTTTTTTATTTTTTAAAATATTTATTTTTAGTCTTTTAACTCTCAAATTTGATTTAATATTGTTATTTTGAAAAAAAATTATCATTTTTTATTTTAAGACATAATTTTGAACTATTTTTGACTAATCAAATACGTGAAACTTATCTCATTAGATTTTCTATGTGAAACTGTAGAAACTAACTCATGTTCAAATAAAAAAAATATCGTATATATAATAAAAGTAACGTAAAAAAATGTTATGAGCAATTTTTTTTAGAACATTAATTGAGTTACGTAAATAAATCTAATAAATAATTTATATTTTGAATTAATAAAAAAAAATTTCAAAATAGTCCTTCAAAATCGAAAACAATTATTTTTTCAAAAGGACAATATTTACTTAAATTTGAAAGTTAAGAAAACAAAACTAAAATAAATCTTTTAAAAGATAAAGAATCTAAGCAAACTTTGCCATAAAACATAATACAAGAATTTGATAAAGAAAAAATTAATTTTTTGATTGTTCATGAAATTCATTTAGCATATAATTTTTACCTTACTTATTATCTTTTTGGTTCAAAGAATCATATAGTTTTTTTTCTAAACGAATCTAATAGAATAAGGTTTACATTTTAAATAAGTCAAAAAAATAGTTTAAAATCGTATCTTAAAATTAAAAATATTTATTTTTCAAAAAGATAATATTAAATAAAATTTAAGAATTAAAATATCAAAATAAAATTTTCAAAGATAAAATATAAAAATAATTATTTATCCTGATATAAGGCAAAAGTTATAATTAGAAAAAAAAAAAAAACTTGTGGAAAATAAAATTTGAGCAGCAAAGAAAAATGTAGTAGGGTGGTATGTTGGTAGCCTTATACCTAGCAATTGGTATGGTCTCAATCTCTCATCCCGGAACTCCAGGTCTTTGCAGGAACTGCACGGCTAGCTATTGATGATCTCATGAGTTTCTTTTATTATTATTATTTTACCATTCTCATAATTTTACGAGTCAAGAAAACATACCAGACCGTAAGCAGTGACGACCGCACAATAATCGATCCATCATAGCCTTAGTTTAACTTCACTGTCAACTTAACTTATTCCATACTTTTTACTAATATTTTATTAAAAGATATACATATATACAAAATATTAATTGATCCTAAACTAATTGCGACTTAATTATAAGAAAGTCTGTATTTATTTAAGATTAATTAGTTAAACGAAAACCAACTGTTATTTAATTAATATTTAATTTTGTTTTAGTTATTGACCACACTGCATTTTCAGTATTTCTCTAACGCCTTGTATAAGTACACATTTGATAATGATTGCTTTCAAAATAATATAAAAAAGAAAAAATAGTTTATTGATAAACTTAATTTAGCGTATGTATAAATGGAAATTATTTTATATTAGTTTTTTTAAAACATTTATTTTAAAGTTAATTTTAACTTATAAAAAATTATTTTTTCTATAAATGTTTATGAATATATTTATCTAACCAAGCCCATTGTTTTCTTGCTTTCTATTTATTTTCTATAAATGTTTATGAATATATTTATAACATGTTATCAACTTGAGCCCTTATCATTTGGAAGAATGGCTTAAACAGTCTAGAGGTTCATTAAAATCGTAATATATTTTTATTTTTCCGATATAGAATTTTACTTTTTTTTTCTGTATTCTTTGTAGTCTTTGAGAGCCAAAACTCAACGGACAAAATTACAAGAGGAATGCTAAATAAGTAGCCACACACTTGAATTTGAAAATTTAAAAATTATTAAAAAATCACATATTTTTGTAGATTTCACTTTTATTTAATGATTTTTTCTTATGATATCATAGTTTTTAATACAATTTAATAAATAATAAACCATATATTAAAAAGAGTGTGTTAAACCCTCATCATAGTTCTTATGATATCATAGTTTTCAAAACATTGACAATATATATTAAAATAATGAAAGTATAACAGAGTTGTAATATCAATAATAATAATAATAATAATAATAATAATAATAATAATAATAATAATAATAATAATAATAATAATAATAATAATAATAATAATAATAATAATAATAATAAAATAATAATAATAATAATAATAATAATAATAATAATAATAATAATAATAATAATAATAATAATAATAATAATAATAATAATAATAGTTGTTGTTAGGGTTTTAGGGTTGTTGTTATAATAAAAATGTTCATAAATAAATAAACTAATAGAATATATGAGAATAATTTTGTTTTCTTCTAAAAGGTAAAATAAACATTTTAAAGTTATACTAATTTTATACATTTAATTAAAAGTAATCATCTTAAGATGAATGTCGTAAGATGCTAACACATTCCCTACACATAATCAACCCTCGAATTCAAATTTGGTTTCAAAGACCATTTTCTTTTTCTTTTAAAAGATTTTTCTAATGTTTTTCCTTCAAAAATATTAGTAACAACTTTTCTATTCTTTTAATAATTTTTGTTGTCGTCTCACCACGACTTTAGTTGCGATAGTGTGTTTTATAAGGGAGCGTCCAAAGCCCATTTCTAGAGGATATCTTTCATCTTGTTATATAAACTATATCTCTTTTTATACTATCTAAACTATATATTTTAAATATATATGAAGTGAAAAGATGTTTACAATTTCGTCTTCAAAGAAAATTTGACTAAATGTTTTTCAAATATTCATAAAATGTCTAGTCTTTTTGAAAAATACTTCCATTAAATAGAAAGGAATATAACTCTGAACTTAGTACTCTCAAGTAATGGAAGCGAGTCAAAGTAACAATGTTAGTCTTTATGTTGCACGATGAAAAGAAAAAGTAGAAGAGAACTTTTACTTGCTTAAAAAAGTATATCTTTTAGGTAAACTACTAATACACTTATTTGCCATATTTTTCTTTCTCCTTCAAAAAAGAACAAAGCATGTCTAAATAAATGTGAAAGATATCTTCATGCATTTAATATGAGATCAAAATGTGAAGAAAATTTCTCTCCGAAGATACTTTCTTGAAACTAATATGAAAGACTTCGTCAATAAAGAAGATACATATATTGTGAGAATATCATATATAAGAAAAGCTATCTTTGGACGATCATTATTTTCATATCTCCATGTTTCTACAAAGCTTTCATTTTGAACTTAAGTATCAAATCCTCACTTGTGTGAGTCATCTTTATAAACAAATCTTGTACTTTTGTAAAAGCCTAAATAGGTTTATTGTTAAAAATACTTGTTAAGTAATTTTAGTTTTAGGTTACGTGATTATAAGGACTAAAAATGCTATGAAAAGTACTTATTGTAAGTCTTGTTTGACTTAGTGGAAATCCTCCAAGTAAAAGGACTAGACATAATTCTGTGTTATAGAGCAAACCAGAAAAAAATATTTTGTGATCTTGTTTCTCCTTCTCTATTTATTTGATCATTTTAAATGTTGGATGTTTTACACTCGGTGTGTGTTTTATATTACTAAAAATCATATTTGTGAAAAAAGTTTAAAAATTCACATACACATTGTTGCAACCAAGGTCGCAAAGGGATGACGAAAAGAAGAAAAGTTAGAGAATAGAAGATGGAGCTTGAGATATGGAAAATTAAAGGAAATATATGGATATAATAGAATAGAGATGGAGTCACCACTAATTTATCATGGAAAACATTGGAAAAACCTTAGAAGGAGAAAGGATGCTCGACGAACTCAAATTTCTAGGTCCGAGAGTCCACTACGTGTAGGGAAGTAGAACCCTACAATGTCTGTTATAAATGGTCAACTTGATTAATTAAACAAGTCGTTCAAGATTCTTTTTAAATTATTTACCTCACTTAAGAAACAAAGTGATTATTGTACAACGATAGACTTCATGTTCGTAGAAGAGTTTATGATTTTTAGTAGTTTGGGCTCGATAGGAATGGTCCCCTAACTTTACGTTTCTCTTGGGTGTAATGGAGAAAGAGTCACGTAGTTCTTGAAGGGTAGAAAATGTTTATGTGTTGAATTTTATTTTTTATTGGACTTTTGGAGATTTTGAACTGTCACAGTTCATATATCCCGAGATTAGCAGAGGTGTACTCCTAAGATGAATCATCACTTAGTTTTGATTGAAAGAGAGCTTAGGCTTGTTGATTTGGAATGCCTCTAAAGGACTCGAGAATTTGTCAAAGGTCCTTTCATCCAAAAGGAGCAACAAAAGGGGTGTCCTCTTCAAAGGACTCAGGAAACGTCCAAAGGCTCTTGTGTCCAAAGTAAAGTTATAGTATTGAGGGAAACAAATAGTAACAATAGATGGCAGTAATGGGAAGGGGGAAGAGTCGTCAAAGGCTCTTCATCCAAAGAGCTTGGACGATTATTGGGTAACAGTAGATATAAAAAATAGAAAGAAAAAGGGAAACACTTAACAACCCTTGCGTCCAAAAGTATTGACATTGATAGCAGAAGATAGAAAAATGGGGAATATAAAATGTGGACAAGGAGCTTATTTGTCAGCTCACTACGTCCAAACATATGGACGTGAACGACAAAAAATGAAAAAATTGGAGAGGGAATCACAAATTGGCATACTACATCCAAAGGAATGGACGTAGATAGTAAAGAATAGAAAAATGAAAGAGGAGCCATTTATTAGCTCACTACGCCAAAATGTATGGATACAGATGGCTGGAAACAAACAAGAGCCACTAGTTGGCTCTCGATATCTAGAGGCATGGACACAAATGACAAAAAATATATAAGAGTCACTAGTTAACTCTCTACATCCAAAGGCATGAATGTAGAGGACAGAAAAAGGATAAGAGCCACTAGTTGGCTCTTCTGCGTCCAAAGGCATGGAGATAGAGGACAAAAAACAAACAAGGGCCACTAGTTGGCTCATACGTCCAAATGTATGGATGTAGATTATAAAAAATAGATAAGAGCCACTAGTTGGCTTACTACGTCCAAATGTATGGATGTAGAGGACATAAAACAAATAAGAGCCACTAGTTTGCTCACTACATCCAAAGGCATGGACGTAGAGGACAAAAAACAAATAAAAGACACTAGTTGGCTCACTATGTTTAAAGGCATGAACATAGAGGACAAAAGATAGATAAGAGACACTAATTGACTCACTATATCCAAAGGCATGGATGCATTGACAAAAATTTAGAAAAGAGCCACTAGTTGGCTCATTGCGTCCAAAGGCATGGACATAAATGATAGAAAATAGAAAAGAGTCACTAGTTAGCTCACTACGTCCAAACGTATGAACGCAGATGACAACAAATAGAAAAGAGCCACTAGTTGACTCACTGTGTCCAAACGTATGGATGCAAATGATAGAAAATAAGAAAAGAGCCACTAATTTGTTCATTGAGTCCAAAGGCATAAATGTAGATGATAGAGAAAAAACAAGAGCCACTAGTTGGTTCTGCATCCAAATATATGGACACAAATAACAAAAAAAAAACAAAAAAAAAGAGCCACTAGTTGGCTTAGTGTAGTCAAAGGCATGGACGTAGATGATAGAAAACAGGTAAGAGCCACTAGTTGGCTCATTGCGTCTAAAGGCATGGACATAAATGATAGAGAATAGAAAAGAGTCACTAGTTGACTCACTACGTCCAAACGTATGAACGAAGATGATAACAAACACAAAAGAGTCACTAGTTGGCTCATGCGTCCCAAACATATGGATGCAGATGATAGTGATGAGTCATATTTTATACACCTTACAGGGAACTAAGATGAGTGTTTTTGAGATCATTTGGTGCTTAAGAATTGAGTCTTAGCTAAGATTCATATTATGGATCTATAAATAGAGGAAGTATAAATCTGTGCTAATTTACAGGTCTTAGCTAATAAAAGATTCATTTCATTTTGTAGGACAAATCTGGATGATCTCAGCCTAAGTGAGTCGTCCCGGCCAGATCGACTCCTTCCCAAACCCGCCGAATCTATAGTCCAACAGCCTAATAAGGAGCGGCCCATTGCACTGTCCACGTAAGGCAGCCCAACTCAAGTACTAACACAACTCTGAGCCAACTCAGCTTCCATGTCACTCTGGAGAAGCTTGTAGCACAAGTTACGCAAGGGTAGATTAGGGAGTTCAGTTTGTAATTCTATTAGGAGTCGTTAGCTAGCGTGTTTAGCAAGGTCCAACTCATGTTTATATCAGAAGAGCTGGGCACATTTAATGATTGTTGAATTCAGACTTATTTCCACTCACACTCTACGCTTCATTCTCTCGCGCACATTCTCCATCCTCATGGTGGTGCACGGTGCCTTCAATGGTGTTTCTCTTGATTGAGGAAGTGCAGGTCAAGGACTAAGAGGCCAAAGGTTGTCAAAGGGTATCGCTTGGCTTACCATCGCACTATGGTGGACCTGATCCTCAGCACCTTGGCTAACAAAGGTGAACCATCGTTGTTCAACCATGGCGATCGTCGTGGAAGACAGATCCACTAAATTCACACCCCGTGTTTGTATTTTATTCTTAATAATATGAGTAGTTTCTAATTCCAATCTCTTGTTTGCGATTTTTTGCACTTTAATCCACTTGTTGTGTCGCGATTGCATATAGTAATGTGGACAAACGTTGAACTAGGCCGATTGGAACCGATTTGACAACTATAATAGGTAATCAATTAGAGAACCTAAAATCAACTTTGAACTTAATCCCTGCCAACTAATGAGGTAGTGATTGTGTAAATCCTCGGTATGGCAATGGACGAATGTTTTGCGATCGTCATAAGAAAACCTATGGTTGATATGGAACATGGACAAGAGTGAATGAACTAGAACGGACTTGATTGTTGAGACTTGGCATGAACACAATAGCAGTAGTAGGAATAGCTAGTTTAGTTGCATTTACATTCTTAGTTTAATTGTTGTTTTACTTAATCTGCAACCAAATCCCCTATTTCCTGCATTTTAGTCCGAAACAGAGTTAGTCTGACTCTGTTGCGTCTGTCAGCACTTAGTCGAGACCGTGTTGGATAAGGCTCTACCGAGACCATATTGGACCAATCTCTGCCGAGAGCAACTCGACACCTAGCCGAGAGCGAGTCTGCATTCTACACTTGAGTTTTACAATACTTAATTTTCACATAAAGTCATAATTGAGTGCACTGTGTCCTTGAGAGAATTTGACCTAGGGTTGACTATGCTATAGTTAGCTTTAGTTTATTTGATGCACGTTGAGACGACTAAAAATGAGTATATCAGATAGAAAACAAGAAAAGAGCCACTAATTGGTTCATTGAGTCCAAAGGCATAAACGTAGATGATAAAGAAAAAACAAGAGCCACTAGTTGGTTCACTGCATCCAAACATATGGACACAAATAACAAAAAAACAAAAAAAAAAGTCACTAGTTGGCTCACTATGTTCAAAGGCACAGACGTAGATGATAGAAAATAGGTAAGAGCCACTAGTTGGCTCATTGCGTCCAAATGTATGGATAAAGATGACAGAAAGTAAGAAAAAAGCAATTAATTGGCTTACTATATCTAAAGATATGGATGTAGATGATACAGAATAGACAAGAGCCAATTGTTGGCTTACTGCGTCCAAACGTGTGGACATAAATGACAGAAAACAAGTAAAGAACCACTAGTTGATTTGCTATGTCTAAAGGTATGGACGTAGATGGTAGAAAATAGAAAAGAGCCATGAATTGGCTAATTGTGTCCAAAGGCATGGACGTAAATGACAAAAAATAGGAAAGAGCCACAAACGTATGGATACAAATGACATAAAACAAGAAAAGAGTCACTAGTTGTCTCACTACATCCAAAGGCATGGAAGTAGAGGGAGAAAACATATAAGAACCATTAGTTGGCTTACTGCGTCCAAACATATGGACGCAAATGATAGAAAACAAGAAAAGAGTTATTAGTTGAATCACTACATCCAAAGACATGGATGTAGAGGACAGAAAATAGATGAGAGCCACTAGTTGGCTTACTACGTCCAAACGTATGGACATAGATGAGAAAAAACAAGAAAATAGCCACTAATTGGCATACAAAGACATGGACGTAGATGACAAAGAACAAACAAGAGCTACTAGTTGGCTAATTTCATCCAAATGTTTGGACACAGATGACAGAAAATAAGAAAAGAGTCACTAGTTGGGTCACTACGTCCAAAGGCATGATTGTAGATGACTGAAAAGAAGAAAGAGCCACTATTTGGCTATCTTCGTCCAAGGGCATGGACGTAAATGACAAAAAAAAAGAGTCACTAGTTGGCTCATTACGTCCAATAGGCATGGACATAGATGGGAGAAAATGGAAAAATGGACATGGAGCTACTCGTTGGCTCACAACATCCAAACATATGTACACAATAATGGAAAATAGTAATGGGATAGGCAGAAAAGCCACCCAAGGCTATGCATCCAAAGAGCTTGGACGAATCTAATGACAGTAATAGATAATAATGAAAAAGGTAGAAGAGTCGTTCAATGCTTTATGAACTAAATAATACTAATAGATAATAATGGAAAAGGTAGAAGAGCTGTTCAAGGCTCTACGTCCAAAGAGTTTGGACGAACTAAATGACAATAATAAATAACAACAAAGGCAGTAAAGTTGTCAGAGGTTTCAAGTCCAAAGATCTTGGATAAGCATGATAGCAGTAATAAATAACAACAAATAGAAAAGAATGAGAGGGGAGAAGGGGGGACTAACCAAGTAAGCATGCAAGATAATGTCACATTTCAACAGTGACACTTGCCAGTGAGTGATCCGTTCTATGAGGGCAAGCTTCTCAAATATGTACATAATTGGGTCCATTTTAGAGACTAGCCAAGTGGTATGGCTTAACATATATGATCTCAATCGTCGGGTTTCCCAAGCCAAGACACAACATGTTCGTTATAGTAAAGAATATCTCATTTCACAATTTGTGAACTTTTTACTTAGATAATAAATGATGTGTTCTTTTTTATTGAATTCCTCATGTTGGCCCAATATGCAACCCATCGACTCCTAAGCACTAATACATAATGAGAGGCCTTCTAGTGATGGGGATACTAGGATTGGCAGTTTCTACAAGTACTGTTTGATTTTTCCAAAGGCTTCTTGACAATCTTTATTCCACTCAACATTTTGATTTTTGCGCAACAATTTGAAGATTGGGTTGCAGGTTGCAGTCAACTAGGAAATAAATCTTGTAATGTAATTAAGTCTTCCCAAGAGTCCTTGTACTTTTTTTTTGTCATATGGGCTAGCATTTCCAGAATTTCTCGTACTTTGTCACGATCTACTTCTGTTCCTTTTTCATTAACCACAAAGCCTAGTAGTTTACTTGATTTCACTCCAAAAGTTCATTTGGCCAGATTTACCCGAAGGTTATATTTTCTCCAATGTTCAAACAACCTTTGCAGATTTTCTATGTGTTCTTTTTTCATTTTCAACTTGGCAATCATGTCATCCACGTATACTTCGAGTTCTTTATGTATCAGGTCATGGAATAAGGCCACCACTACTTATTGATAGGTTGCTCCAATATTCTTCAACCCGAACAACATCACCTTATAACAAAAGGTTCCCCATAATATGATAAATGTCATTTTTCCCATGTCTTTGGGTGCCATTTTAATCTTATTATATCCCAAAACCCATCCATAAAAAGAGAAGAAACCATGCTGGGTAATGTTATCGACGAGGACATCTATATGTGGCAATGGAAAATCATTCTTCAAGCTAGCTCTATTCAAGTCCCAATAGTCGACACACATCCTGACTTTACCATCTTTCTTCGGGACTAGTACTATGTTAGTGACCCATTTAGGGTATTTAGCTACTGCGAGGAATCCTGCATCAAACTATTTCTTAACTTCCTCTTTTATTTTTAACGATGTCTCTAGTTTCATTCACCTCAACTTTTGTTTGATTGAGGGAAACTCGAATTTTTAAGGAAACTTGTGTTTGACTATATTAGGGTCTAGCCCAGGCATGTCGTGTTATGTCCATGCGAAGATGTCAATGTAGTCTGATAACAGTTTTAGTAGCCTGTCTCGTTGGTTTCCTTTTATAGTCATACCAATCTTAACCCCTTTTCTTATCTCATCATTTCCCATATTGATAATTTCAATTTTTCTTCATGGTGTTAAATTATTTTGTCCTCTTGCTACCAACCTTTCTAGCTCAACTGGAGTTTCTAAATCAGTCTCGTCCTCATCAGCTTGATGAATAGGGTGATCAAAATCATAGCATGGGAGAAGAGCATTGTTATTTTTAAGGTGGTTATTTACGGATCTGCATTTTAGCATTGGCAGGTAATCAAGAGAGGACTTTAGAATAGATAGGGAAGGAAAGACAATGAAAAGGATAAATTGGAAAAGCCAAAATGCATTTCATTCATGTGACATATTTATAAACAAACATACAGGCCCTCTACAACAAGGGCATTATAAAATTTGTGTTACATTATTTTGTGATAGAATTAAAAATCACTAAAAGCTCCATGATTTCCCATTTGCGAAGTTCTTTGTTGGTGGCTCACGGGTACACCAAGTTGAATTGATCATTGGTGTCTTGGTCATCCTTGGCCATAGCTACTTGATATGCAAATGTGAATCCTCCACTCTTGAAATTCTTGTACAAGTCAAAATTGGGATTCTTCTCGCCTCCTGATTCTCCACCCTCAAGATGGGTTGCCCTTCTCTTTTTCTTCTCTTCGATGGCCCTTCTTTTGTAAGCCTCTATTGGCTTGTACCCTAGTCTATATCAATTCTTGATTTTTGGCAATTCCACTGGCTCAACAACCCCTTTCAGATTCCTTTCTAGTATCCTTCACTCAACATGATTTTTGTTGTTGTCATTGTTGCAATTTATGACTTTGGGTTTTCAGGCCAAGACTCCACATAAGCCATGCTGATTATTTCAAAGGATTAAAAGGAGGTTTCGAGGGCTTCCTCTACTACCTCAATGTATCGAATAGGGGTGGGACTTCTTACCAATATGTCTTCTTCACCCATGATGATCACTAGCTTATCATCTATTACAAACTTCAATTTTTGGTGTAAAGAGGATGTAACAACTCTAGCTGAATGGATCCACGGCCTCCCAAATAAACAACTATATATGGCCTAATGTCCATTACTTGCAAAGTGATTTTGAAAGTGAATGGACCAATTCACAAGTATCTCAATTTTTCCCATTACTTCTCTTTGTGATCCGTCAAAGGCTCTCACAATCACAGAGCTTGGTTTCATGTATGTTCTCACAATCACTGATCTCAATTGCATGTGCCAATCTTGATCGAATGATGGTGAAGGGAACTTCAGTTTGATATGATTCCCATTTGGTATGCTAGAATTATGTTAGTGAGGAATATGTAACTGATCAATCGTAAAAACGACTAATTTCCAATAAGTGATTCTCCTTCAACAACTGTTTTAAGGAAGTGATTTTTTTCTTCAACTAGATTCTTAGTCTACTCCAAAGAGCTTTCTAGCATTTGGGAACTAATTAGCTATATTACTCTACTCCTAAGGAATTGTGATAAAGGAAGTGTTGTAAATGACTAAAAGCGATAAAAAAAAGTTGTAAATAAAAAGTAAATGACTAAAAATGATAAACTTGATTGAATTGGTTGTGACCTATTTTAGATTGTATTTTTTTCCTATTTATATAGTCAGATAACATCAGTCATTTTTCCTAGAACATAACTAGCCATTTCCCCAATTTTATGGCAATTTCATGTGTGTATCATAGGCAATTAATCCAAGAAACCACTCTCGACCATTTTCTCATGTTTTTTTTTTTTACCTCTATCTGCTTTTGATTCTCCATCTCATGTACAAAAAACTAGTAGTTATCTTCCACTACCCACTCCTCCTATTTTTTTAGAAAAATGCTTCCATTCATGCTCAAACTTGAAAAATTGCCTCCATGTTTAGTTCTTGTTGTCAACTTGACTTGCTTCTAGGCTAGATTTACTTTTTTAAGGCCATTTTGTGACCTACTTATACTGGGCTCACGTTAACCATTTAAAAATGGATAATTTAGCTTACGTTAACCATTTAAAAATGGATAATTTAGTTGTTAGATTTTTATGAATAGCAAATTTAGGCCTTATTTGGGAAGGTGTCAAGCTTCTAGGTTTTGGTTTTTAAATTTTATTTTCAAAACAAAATGGGTTTGAATAAAATAGTTTTAAAATCATTTTTAATGCATTTTTAAAATAGTTTTAAGTATTATCTCAAAACCATATAAATTAGGGCATTTTTGGGAGTGGTTTTCAGTTATAAGTCTCAAAATTTTCAAAATCTAAAACTAATTTTTAGTTTATAAAGTAATTTAATAAAAAATATAATTTTAAAATAATTACAGTTTTTAGCTATTATTGTAATATTTTATTTTAAAAATCAGTTATTATTATTTAAGTAAATTTAAAATTTTAATAAATTTTACTATTGTGATAATTATAAAACTATAATAATTTTATTTTTAAATTTTAAAAATTTATATTAAAAATTACAATTTAAATTTTATTATATTGAAATTCATGAAATTATAATAATTTAAAAATGTTAATTATATATTTTCATCCTATCATATATATTAATATTTGAAATTTTATGAAAATTATTATATTGTGCGGTGGTAGTGGTAATTGTAGTGGTAACAGTAGTGGTAGTGATGGCAATGAATTGACAGTGATGGTGCTCCTAGTGGTGGGGTATTGATGGTGGTGTTATGATGGTGTTGATGGTAGTAGTGGTAGCAATGACAATAATAAGAAAGGTCACTGTCAAATGAAGTGAGAATGTATTTTTCAAAAAAACTAAAAACTAAAAACTCGGATATTTTTTTTCTTGGTTTTAAAAATGAATGCAAAAGTATTTTGAAATATAGTTAAAAACTATTTCGACTTTATTTTAATCAAACACATTTTGTTTTAAAAATTGTATTTGAAAACCAAAAAACAAAAAAATTGCAATCACCCCATACGAACCCTTAGGGGTTTTTTGTTGTTGTAAGTTTCAAAATTTTCAAAAATCAAAATCAGTTTTTAGTTTTTAAAAATCATTTTTAACTTTTTAGTTTCAAAAATTCACTTTTAGTTTCAAAATAAACTCACTTTGAAATTATTTTTTCTATCTATTAAAATTAATTTAATGGTGTGTTTATGTGGTAGTGGTGGTGGTGGCAATACTATAGTAATGATAATGGAGGTGGCAATCTGGTGATGGTGACATTGCTAGTAATAGTAGTGGTGACAATGTTGGTGGAGTAATGATGTTGATGGTGTTGATAGGGTTGGAGTGATGGAGGTGACAATAGTAGTAGTGTTGATAATGATGTAGTGTCTATGGTGGTGGTGGTGGTGATGAATCAATAATGTTAGTAATAAAAGGTGTTGATGTGGTGTGATGTTGGTGTAGGTGTTAGTGATGACAACAAAAGGATTCATTGTCAAATGAAGTGTGAATGTATTTTTTTTAACGAAAAACTAATTTTATAAAAAATAAATTTTTTAATTTTGGAAATGATTGTAAAAATATTTTGAAATTGAATTAAAAATCATTTCAATTCCATTTTAATTAAATACGTTTTATTTTAAAATTTTCACTTAAAAAATAAAAATTAAAAACTCGCCCCACCCTAGCCAAACCAGACCTAACAAAGTGTTTTTTAGTGGTTTTATAAGGAAAACCTCTAAGAAAAGTTTCTTTAAAAAAATAGCAATTTTTTTTCATATAACTGCTAACATAATTTACTTTGGTTAGATTTTTGAAATCACCGGTCAAGGTGTTCAATCGACATTAGTTCTTACATCTTTAATGGTTGAAACTACTCACGCAAGTCTTATAACTGCAAAAAGGATTTTTTATAGGAGTAAGAGAAACAAGTATGAATAGAAAGAAAGGAATATTCAACCTTGCTGATTAATTCCTTTAAAACGCGTGTTAAAGATTTAATCCCAACTACTAAACACTTTCTAAGTTCACTTGTTATACGTCTTTTAGTGAAAGACTTCTTAACAATTATTTCTTGTTCATTAATAAAATAAATAGATGTTTTTCTGTTTTTTTTTTTTTGTTTTTAAAAGATAAATGATTAGACACACCTTTAATTGCAGCGTGAAGTTCAATAAAAACTTGTGTTGATATTCCAATCCGATATATCATTTTTTCCTAATCAAAATATAGATTAAATTACGAAGTACGTAACTGAAAAACAAATAATTTTAACAAATTATTTCCACTATATAAATTTAAATACTTGTCCATCTAAAACCAAGCTTTCTTTACATCAACGTTTGAAGTTTTTCTAAACAAAACTATTCCATGTATCAAATTATTATTTCTAAAAGTAAATCTTACTCCTTATTAGTATAATATATACGTCTAGTTCAAAGTATCGTGTTCAATTATTAGACATGATAGGTGAATATACACATGAGCATTACTGTATAGAGAGATTCCGACACATAAACCAAGGAATTCCATAGACAAGCATACGGAATTTGAAAAGAGAAAAATGATATTAACATGGGATACGTTCCACGCATTAGTGGAATGGAAAGTCTTTTGTGTCAGACCAGCGTGCAACATGCATTTAGACTCAAAAGGTCTTCATTAAAATCACAAGCACAATACCCTTCAAATTTTTTCAACTAATTTCTACATTCAAAATGGTGTAGCATCTTATCTTATAGCACCGACGGAATATTGACTGAATTTTTCAAATTTTCTTGCATTTTTATCATGCATTCACACTAGTATTTTAATCTTTGTATCGTATAAAATAATTTTTTTGTTTTTATACGATTAAACATTATAATAAATAAATATTTTTAAATATATAAATTAAATTATTATTAAAGTTGTTCATTTTATTTTTCTATTTAAATTTAATGTTTTAATTTATTAAAATTAAATATAATTAAAATTTTTAAAATATACTGTATATGACAAATAAAAATGATAAAAAATAAATAAACTCATAAATTAAAATTTAATACAAAATTTTAGGAATTAAAATGTCATATAACTTTGATAGTGGAAAAACTTTTAGATATAGTGCATCAGTTTAGTGGTGTTTGTATAGGTAGTGCCCATTAGTGTATGCCTCCCGTTGTATTTTAGATTATTTCTTTTGTTGATTCTGTTTATTCATTGACGACAAACCGAAAGCCTTATAAATCTATTTGGTTAACAAAAGAAGTGGAAAGAACTAGTAGAGAATGAAATAAAAAAATAAAGAAATAAAGAAGAAAAGATATACTATTTAAATAAGAATAAAAGAAATAAAAAAATGAGTAAATTGTAAATAGAAAGACATTTTCATCCGTAAGAAAAATCTATATAATTTTTTTAATAATAATCAACTGGTTAGAAATGATATCTTCTTTTCCAACTAACACTTCCCAACAAACACCTCCGACCAACCCACCATTAGTATACTAACCCAATAGCTCATAACCTTTGTCCTTCTTATTCTTCTACAGTGGATGCTATTTACACTCTTTTTCTTCTTCACACAGTTTGCTTTTTATTTTTATTTTTTATAAATATATTTTTTTATAGAAAGTAATTTCTGTAAAAAATTATAAAACTAGTTTTTGTAACATTAAATAATAATATTATAGAAATTAATTTCCGTAATATATTAGAATGTAACTCTAACTAGTTTTCATAAAATCTGTAAAAAAAAAAAAAGAGAAATGTGAAGGTGAGAGAAAAAATGGTATTTTGAGAAGATGTGAAGAGTAAAAAGGGAGATAAATAGCATAATCCTTCTTCTACTGGGGTAACTAATGACCAATTAGCCAAGTGTAAGCGTAAGAAAATATAAATTTTGGTCTTTTTCTAAACCTAAGTAAAGCACTATAATAGCCTATTGGGTTAGCGCGCCCAATGAGTTTGCCCATTAGTTAACCCAACCAACTTTAGCATGTTAATCATTACTCATGATAATATAATAATGATATATATATATATATATATATATATATATATATATATATTATAATAATTCATATAATATTTTTTTATCTGTCTTTTTTTTATTGTACAATTTATTGTTGAAACAAGTAGCATTTCTCATAACATAAATCATTTGAATCCGACAATTGATAACAAAGATGATTACTATCAGCAATTATTTATTATTCATGATAATTAATGTAATTAGAAATATCTTGTATCAAACTCTTAAAAGTAAACATATTTATTATATCTCCCATCCTTCAATGTCAATTAACTATTAAAAATTTTGTAGGTGATACCCTATCATCTTTGGAACATAGAAAATTTGGATTAACTTATTCCTTAAATCACGAGGTAAGTGATTATTCTCTCTTGATCTAGTAACAATGCTAAGATTATATAGTTCTCTAATCATTTTCAATCGAAAATGTAATGACTTCATATCAACGCAAACTAAATACTATCCAATTCCATAATCAAATTAGAAGATTTGTTGTTGTAATAGTTACAAATTAAAATTAGATGTAATGTATTTTGTGGATCAACTTGAATTATATTTTGAATTATATTTTGGATTTTGTGGATGAACTCGAATTATATTTTGGATTGTCCCAATCTAATTTAGTGTCATAAATTTTAAGTATATTTTTTTAAATTGTATATTAATTATAAGACCCTAAAAGTGTTCGACTTAGGAGAACACCTTGGCGAAGGAAGAAGATAATAAGGATCTGCGGCCCAATGCGACCACATGGGAATAATGTTGGGCTCGTCCCGGATCACCACGAGAGAGGAAACTTGATCTTATTGGAGTTGGTATTGGATGCTAAAAGGCCCAGGCCCAAACTCGATTCAAGAGCCTAGCTTAGCACTGACAGGATTCGCCACCTCACTAGAAAGAGTGCTGTCCCACTATGCTCAAAGCATCCAGGGTGTAAGGCCCCGCAAGGAAGTAGAGCCCCCAATCAAGCCACGTAAGAATAGCAAGTTTTAACAGACTAAACAATCCTTGTCAATCACAACACACAGGAGTGTCAGGTCAGCCACTACCCATGAAATACGTCGAGAATCACGGAAGATCTTGTACGATTGAGCGTAGAGCCCCATGAAGATCAGCCTTGGGATTGTTGGCAATAACAAATTGAATCAACAAGCTAGGAAGGGGCCAAGTGGCGAGATCAGACACACCCCCAACGCCTCCCCAAAGGCTATAAAAAGTCTCATCGCGAAGAGCTCGGGGCCAAGAATCATTGAGTATCAAAGGAAACTGCTAAAGAAACACTGTTAGAGAAATTCGTAGGACGCTTGTGTAAGTTCCCAACTACTCGCATCAACCATCTCTCTAGATACCAGGTAAGGTTCTTGGCCAAATCTTGTTCATCATCTGGCGAGCCCTCATTCATTTCATAAACAGTGTGCATTACACTTCAGATGGCCAGCGAGCCATTATTCATTTCATAAACAGTGTGCATTACACTTCAAATGGCCGGCGAGCCATTATTCATTTCCCAAACAATGTACATTACACTTCAGATGGTTGGTGAGCCTTGATTCATTTCCTAGATAATGTGCATTACACTCCAAGTGATCAACATACCTCCGCCTAGCCGCACAAGCTAGTTCATAGGATGGCCTATAGCCAATCCTTGAATTCAAGCATTCAAGCACATAGCATCTCACACATTCAAGTCAATCCACATATTGTCCGAGTTATCCTAGCTCACTCTCACATAGCCAGAGGACGCCCAAGGATAGTTCGACTTCAACTCCTTGGTCATCGAGTCGAGTACCCATAGACTCGGGCTCCACCGCGTCGGGGACGCCTAAGTGAAAGTCCCCTCTTACTAGTTGTAACACAAAATTGATCTCCTAAGGAAAGACGCCTAATGGAAAGTCTAATCTTGCATGCACTCACAGAACTACGTCGACTTTGATTTCTCTCGGCTATGAGGGGTATGTAGGAGTGAGAGGCACACTCTTGTCAAGTCCAAAATCATCCACATCTTATCTCACATATTTCGATCCGGTCAAACTATAGGAAGTGAAAGTTTTGCTAACATATACAAGTCGTCGGGTAACTACTAGGTGGTAGACGGATGCGGTGGCGTGCCACCCCATGCGTAAACGATCCCTTACCTGGATCTCAAATTTGCTTGCCTGCCTTATCCGTCTTAGGTTTTCGCTGTCATCAACAATGGTCTTCCCAGAATTAAGGTGGATCCCTTCCCAGATGTTTCCTCCTCCATGTCAAGCACGTAGAAATCAGCTGGAAATATTAACTTGTTTACTTGGATGAGAACATCCTCGAGAACTCCTAGGGGCTGAACAATGCTTCTGTTTGCAAGTTGAATGATCATCCCTGTAGGCTCAAGATCGCCAAAATTCAGGGACCTGTAGATTGATGCAGGCATGACATTGATTGAAGCTCCCAAGTCCAACATGGCGTCAGCAAAGGTGCAGTCGCCTATGGTGCATGGGACAAAAAATATTTCAGGATCTCTGCACTTCTATGGCAGCGCTCGTGAAGTACCTACAGTGAACTCTTCATTTTTGGTCAAAGCCGACACCACGCCTCCAATCTCCCTGCTCCCCTTGATCTTACTTCTTTTATGTACGAACAATTCCTTGAGGAATTTTGCATACTTAGGGACCTGCTTAATTGCGTCGAGGAGTGGAATATTGATTTCCACCTTCCGGAACATCTTCAATAGTTCTTCGTCTGACTCTGGCTTCTTTGTCGAGATGGTCCAAGATGGAAACGACAATGGGACAATTGTTTCTGGCCGGGGCTACAAGTCGGCATTTGGTTTAGAGTCAGCTTTGGCTGGTCTCGACAACTGCTGCAGTGTAGGCTGAGGTAATTCTTTTCCACTTCTAAGTGTCATTGCACTAGCATTCCCTCTCGGATTTGGAATGGTTTGAGAGGGGAGGTTGCTGGATCCAACCGACTGCAATTGACTCACAGTGTTGGCTAGCTGTCCGATCTGCGTTTTGAGGTCTTGAATGGTGGCGGTCATGTTCTGCTGGAACTACATATGACTGGAGCTCACAGATTGCTGGAACTCTAGGTTACTGGTTGCAAGCTGCTTCATCAGGTCCTCCAAAGATGGAGAGTTGCCTTGGGTAGGCACTATTTGCTGCTGTTGTGGTTGGAAAAGTGGTGCCTGATATTGCGGAGTCGGCTGTTGATAACCTGTTTGTCTTTGATAGGTATTCGGTGTGGATCCGAATTGTTGAGTTGTGCATGGCCCATAATTCGGTCCTGGCCGAAATGGCTGTCTCCCATGTTGCTGGCTATCGAATGGCTGATTCTGATACGGCTATTTCCCGTATTGAAATCCACCTATGGCTCCAACGTTCTCTAGTTGGTCCAGCTCGGTTTCTTGAAGAGTGGGGCACATATCAGTGGGGTGCTCCACAAAAGTACATATGCCACATACCTTCGCTGCCAGGGCTGGTTGGTGTTGTCCAACCGCAAGCTGTCTAACCAATGATGTCAATTCAGTTAGCTGATTCTCCAGTCTTTGGTTGGAAGCTGCACCAATTTCATGCACCATCCGAGATTGACTTGGCCCTTTGATCCCAAACTGCTGTGTATTACTTGCCATATTGGAGATTAGGTGCCTTGCTGCTGTTGGCGTTTTATTCATCAGGGCTCCTCCACTGGCTGTGTCTATCATGCTTCTGTCCATCATTGATAGTCCTTCATAGAAATACTAGATCAGCAACTGTTCGCTGATCTGATGATGTGGACAGGTGGCACAGAGTTTGTTGAACCTTTCCCAGTACTCGTGCAAAGTCTCTCCTGTATACTGCCTTATCCCACATATCTCCTTCCTGATAGACGCAATTCTGGATGCCGGAAAGAACTTCTCCAGGAATGTGCGCTTCATATCTCCCCAAGTGTTGAAAAGTACTGGCTGAAGGTATAGCCAATCCTTCACTGCTCCATCCAGGGAGTATGGGAACGCCTTCATTTTGATGTAGTCCTCCAATATCCCCTGCGGCCTCATTGTGGAGCAGACCACATGGAATTCCTTTAGATGCTTGTGGGGGTCTTCTCCTGCAAGACCATGAAATTTAGGCAACAGGTGTATAAGACCAGACTTCAGTTCATATGTTTGAACAGGCTCCAGCTGTGAGTATTGGATGCACCAAGTTTGATACACCACGTCTGGAGTGGCCAATTCCTTCAATGTTCTGTCATTATTCTCCATCTGTCCTGGCTCTGCAAAAATGTTAGAACTTGCAACAGAATTATCAGTACAGAACTGGTTAGAGTTAACGACAGGATCATAACTTCTACTATTATTTACTATTAGATTCCTAGTCTTCCTTAGTCTACGTAGAGTTTTCTCTATTTCAGGGTCAAAAGCATATAAGGGGTCAGTGCTACTCCTAGTCATGCATTGTACAAATTATGCAGAAAAATCAAACTTGAAATAGTACTTAAAAACAATAAACTACAACTATCAGTCAATTACCTAATAAAACTACGAGAATGCAATGTAAAAAGATGCAAGTCAATTGTGTGGTGCGAAAATGAATGCAAAACAGAATGCTAACACTATGTACTACAAAAAAAAAAATTTACACTGAAAAATTAACAACACTCAGCATGCTTTTTATTTAGGAGCCAAAATCTAGATGACAGACACAGACAAATTCAAAGGACTCAATAGACTGACTTGACAGACACACTCTACAGACTCGAGATTCAACTTCACTAACTTGGCACACAAAGACACAAAAGAACTTGTGTCCCCGGAAACTGCGCCAATTTGATAAACTCATTTTTAGTCGTCTTAACGGGTATCAAATAACTAAAGCTAACTATAGTATAGTCAACCCTAGGTCATTCTTCTCAAGGACACAATGTGCTTGATTGTGATTCAGTGTGAAGTGAAATGATGTAGAAGCTGAGATGTAGATTACTGACTTGCCTCGGCAGTGGCCGAGTCGCTCTCGACAGAGACTGAGCCGAGATGATCTCGGCAGAGATCTATCCGACTTGGTCTCGGCTGAGTGCAGACAGACGCTACAAAGATGGACTATCTCTGCCTCGGACTAAAAAGCAGTAAACAGGGGGGATTGAAATGCAAGTAAAGCAGAAAATAAAATAAACCTATGAATGTAGTGAACATATACTAGCGCTATTGGTTTTACTATTATTATTATTATGATATAACTGTGTCCATGTTCAATTCTATTAGTTCAAGTTCAGTCCGATTTCCGCACTTCAGTTCTCAGTCCATATCAGCCTTGGGAATTCTTATAGCAATCGCCAAAGGTCCGTCCATTGCCATACCGAGGAATTACGCAATTGCTACATCATCAGTTGGTAGGGATTAAGTTCAGAGCTGATTTTAGGTTATTGATTAACAATCGTTAAATGATTACCTACTGAATTAGTTAAACTAGTTCTGATCGGCTTAGCTTAACATTGTTCACAATTCAATTGCAATCGCGGATTAAATCATGAATTAAAGGAGAGGAAGGGAACGGAGATAAGAAATGTAGGATGAAATTGATTAATAGAAAGTAGAGTACAAACACAGTGGTCCCCTCCAAGCATGAAGAAAAAAGACCTGCGAAGGACGGCCGAAAAGGTCCCCTCCAAGCACGAAGACAAAGACCTACGAAGGATGGCTAAAAAGGTCCCCTCCAAGCATGAAGTAAAAAGACCTGTGAAGGACAGCCAAAAATGTCCCCTCTAGGCATGAAGACAAAGACCTGCAAAGGATGGCCGAAAAGGTCCCCTTCATGCACGAAGACAAACACCTGTGAAGGACGGCTAAAAAGGTCCCCCCCTCCAGGGATGAAGAAAAAAGACTTGTGAAGGACAGCCGAAAAGGTCCCCTCCAAGCACGAAGACAAAGACCTACGAAGGATGGCTAAAAAGGTCCCCTCCAGGCACGAAGACAAAGACCTGCAAAGGATGGCCCAAAAGGTCCCCTCCATGCATGAAGAAAAGACCTAGGAACTCCGCCAAAAGGTCCCGTCCAGGCGATAAAAGAAAGAAAAGACCTGGGAACTCGGCCAAAAGGTCCCGTCCAGGCTTGAAAAGAAAGAAAAGACCTGAGAACTCAGCCAAAAGGTCTCATCCATGTGAGAAAAGAAAGAAAAGATCCGGGAACTCAACCAAAAGGTCCCATCCAGGCAAGAGAAGGAAAAGGCCGACAACCAATGTTCAAAAAGAAATCAAGTCCAAATTAAGACGGTCTAAAGAAAAAGGCCGACAGCCAACGTTCAAAAAGAAACCAAGTCTAATTAAGACGATCTAAAGAAAAGGTCGACAGCCAACGTTCAAAAAGAAACCAAGTCCAATTAAGACGATCTAAAGGAAGCGGCCGACAGCCAATGTTCAAAAAGAAACCAAGTTGAATTTAAAAAGATTGAAGGAAGCAGCCGAGAGCCAACTTCCAAAAAGAAAACCAAGTCCAAATTAAAAGATTGAAGGAAAACGACGGTAGGCAACTTTCAAAAGACACCAAAATCAATACAGTTCCAAAAACAGGATCAAAAACCCAAATCACAAACATTCGAAGAAACATGAGAACCTGGTCTAATAGTAAAAAGTTTGCAAAGATAACCAAAATGACTCGATCTAGCCGAAAGCCCAAAATTGCAAAGGGAGAAAACCGGTCGAACACTAAACAGGTCCCGAAAAAGCGCCACATGAAGTAGACTAAAGGTAAGATAACATAATTCGCAGTAGCCAAAAACAAATTCATAACAGCCAAAATGTACCAACAACCCAATATCCAAATATACAAGAAAAAATAAAATCCATTCAACAATCGGAAAAAGTATAAAAAATTCAAACACAAGTAAGAAAAGCGAAATCCAAAAACTAATCTTCAATGCTTGGAGGAGGCTCCACCTCGGCGTCGATAAGCTTCCTATCAACCACCTCCTTGAAGGGACCAGTAGCAGATAAGTCCACATTCAAGTAAAGAAAGCCATCTGCTCCAACGCATGGGCAAATCCTCCCTCGAATTGTTCACCGATAGCAAAGTCATGCTCATCCAAAAGGACATCTTTTTTCTTCAACAGATCATCCTTCCCTACAACCTCGGCCTTTAGTCGAGTTATTTCCTAATCAACAAAAGATTTGGTCGATGCTAGAGCCTCTTTCTCCTTCAACAAAACTTCTGCTTGAGCATGGAAGTAATCTTGGGATTTCTCCAACTCTTGTTGCAGACACCGTAACTCCTTGATCTCCCTCATGGCTTGGTCAAGGTTACCCTTAAGGTTGGCAGTAGAATCCCGATAATTATTTATCTTCGCTTGGGCGTCTGCATATTCAAAACTCAACTTCAGTAGAACCTCATGAGCCTTTTGATTTTTTGCTGATGTTGCTACCTCACGAGCCGCCAAATCGCCAAATTCTCGCTCTATAGCCCTGGTGAAAACGAGGGCATAATTATTATACCTTTGCAACACCTCCAAAGACTACGGCAGACCCAACTCTTTGGCCTTGAGTTGGTCACTCAGGAAAATCAATTGTTTATCTACCACTGCACCGACCGGGTAGCGCGGATTAAAAATAGACGGACTGGGAGGCTGACTCAGCATCACTCCTACCCAAGCCTTATCCACCTCCTCTCGGCCGATAGTCGCAGATGCCAATCCAGTAAACAAATTCACAACGTTGTCGGCTACATCCCTTGGAAGTACTCGCTTAGAAGGGTGCTCCTCATCCTGAAGTACCCCTTCCCCAGCGGCACGCTTACTAGCAGCACCTCCAACCTTCTCCGTGGCAACCTGGGGAGGCTCTTCAGCCGAAGCCACCTCCACCACAAGAGCCACAATCATCGGCCCGGCGGCCGACAATGGGGACGCCTCCGCCGCAATCGCCGGAGTAGTGGATTGGGAGCGCTCCTTCAACGAATCAATATCCTTAACAAAATAACCTATACCAAAATGGAGACATTTAAAAAAAAGCAAGGCAGAAGAAGAGAATCACTTTTATCGAAATAAGCCAGGGAGCAAGAAAGGGTAGGAAGCTACTTGAGCTCCTCAATGAACTCTCACTCCCAGTCCTCCAACTGATTCTGGGCGACCATGATAGAAACAGCCAGCATATCACTCCAGTACAAGGGGAAAAGAGGTTCCCCAAATTCATCTAAGAGTAGACTCGATCACATTTGACCGGCTGCCACTTGAAAGAAGTGATCTTTGAACCGCTTATAACTTTTATAGAACGACTTCATTAACTTCATTATCTTTGAACCGCTTATCTACTTGGCGCAGGGAGAAATACCAGAAGAAGACACTGAGAGAGGGCTCCCTCCCCATGTCCTCACACAAGAGCTCAAAGGCCCGTACAAAAGCCCAATTGTTTGGGTGCAATTGGGTTGGGGCTACATTTAGCGCCCGCAAGACCACCCATTCAAAGTCAGAGAACGAGAGCCTAATTCCTAACTTTGAGAACATAGTCTCGTAAAAGTAAAAATAAGGCCCCCTCTCTCGTTGACCCACGAGCATATAACTTCATTCGATTGACAGGGAAGCACTCGCACCTCCCACGGGCCCCACGAGCAAATGGCATTAGCCATCCCCACTAAGGAACCTGACCGCGTGTAGGTGGAGTGGACCTCCATCACCCCAGGGTCTATCCACAAAGGCGGTCTCCCATCCTCCGAATTGCTCTCTAGGGCCTCCCGAAACAAAATGCTGAAGGGGAACTCTACTTCTGCCGCCGAAGAAGCAGATCGCTGAGTTTCATCATTCCCCCGCGCAGCGGAGCTTTCGGGGCTGGAGGAATCTAATGACCCGCCGAAATGGCTTCCTGCAAACAAAAGCGCAAGGGTCAAACAGGAGACCCAAGCCAAAGTAAAAAAGAGGGGAGGGGGGAGAAACGAGGCAACAACAAACAAGCAATACGCAAACAAGAAATATAAATGACTCAGTAAAAGGAGGATAAGGAGTTACCTCCTCGTCTTGCCATGGAAGATACGAAGGGATGTCGAAGGAAGAGAAACACCGAGTCAACACAGACACGCGTAAGGAGGCAGAGCGCAATAGAACTTAGAAGCAAGCAAAGGAAGGCAAAAGGTTTTTTACTAGAGCAAGGGTGAGGGTTTGCAAGAAAGAAGGGATTTTCGAAAAAGAACTAAGGATTTTTGAAACTAAGTCTCTAGAAAATATTGCAAAGGAAGTTAGCAAAGGGGCAGCACGCCCCATAAAAGAAAATTAATGAGAAAAAACACGTCCCATGACACAATGATTAGCAGTTAATGATGAGCGGTTACAGCGGTTACGGTAACCTAGGCAACGCATTTATGAGGAGCGAGGAACCACGACACCGTCGGACGGCCAGACGGGATCGCACAGACGACCGATTCCAATGGTAAAACAAGCTCTCGGCCTACAACCGAAAGCTTGGGACTATGTACCGGCCGGCCATCCTGACCTAGATCCACTAAGCAAGCCCCCAATCCAACAAAGCCCAATCCAAGAGAAAGAAAGACCCAAGAATGTCGATCCACTTCTAAAGGCCTTTAACGTGGAAGGACACCCTAAAAGTGGTTACAAGTTAGTTACAAAGTAATTAAGAGGTTACTTGTCTAGCAAGCCACCCATGAGCTTACCCTTATCCTGTATAAGTACCCAGTAATACTTACGTAGAGGGGTTAGATTCCAGTTACTATAACATACTATATTACCTGTATTTTCATACTTGAATAGTTATATATTTTAATTTTATAATTTAATTATATATAATATTAAAATTAATATATTATACCAATAAGTATAATTAACTCAATTTTATCTCATATTATTGCATCAAATTCAAATTCAAAAAAAAAAAAAACTAGCCTGATCAAAATTTTAAACCAAATTGTGCTGCAACTAATAACCCTTAACACGTGCCACCCAAGTCCCAACCAATATTTATTCCACCACCTAGAACTTGGAATTACAAGTATCACCTTACTCATGTCCCCACTCCCCACACGACAACTTAGCCACTCAGAACTGGAGAAGATTTTTTTTATATATATATAGGAGTTGATGAGGGTTTAATTGATCCTCAACTCTCTCTCTCTCCTTCCATACAATTACAAACCTTTCTCGTGAAGTAGGGGGAAGTTTTTATTGTGTGCCATGCAAACAAATAATTCTCTCAATTCATTTCTTTAAGTTATGGAACAAGTGAATTAAGCCGTCGTTATTTTATTTCTGTTCACTTTATTTCTTTTTTTTTCAATTTTACAAAAAAAAAAAAGAGTTAGTAAATTCAGTATAAAGAAAAGTGTCAGAAAATTAGAATTATGACTTTGTTAAACCAACTACGTGCTTAAAATATGCTTGAAATTTCTTTCAGGAAATAATTATTTTTTAAAAAGTTATAAAATTAAAGAATTATTATTTCTCAAAAATAAATCAAAGACTTAAATTAGTAGAAAAAAAATGAGTGATATCACAATAGTTATGAACCTACTAGATTGTATTTTGTTTTCCCACCATTTAAGTTAATCCTTGGATTTCAACAATGTCGCTGATTAGATGGTTGACTGTATCCCGAGTCTTATTAGCACATGCAGCCGCCTCACCTCTGACTGCTGCAAGCCACGTTCGAACGCATTAACTGATTTGTTTTTTTCATTGCATTAAAATCAGGGGTGTAAAAAGATAAATTCATTGAGCGGTTGAGAATTGTACTGAATAATGTTAATTGAACAATAAAAGTTGAATTGTTTTTATAAAAAAAAAATTAAACTGAATTGCTTTTTATAAAAATTGAACTAGACGGTTTGGAGACTGAAATGAAATGAATCAAACTATAAAATTAAACAATTTTCATAAAGGGATAATTTTTTTTCTAGTTCTAATTTTTCTACAAATTAGTGAAAAAAATGTCTATTTGATTCAAAACACAGTTATGTTTGAATTTGAGAAAATAATTTGTTGAACTAAAATAGTTCAATATAGTTAAAGTAAATTGTTTTTCAGTTTAGTTCGATTTAGATAATTTTTTTTTAATCCACTTCTCACACAATTCAATTTAGTCTTTTTGAATATTTCTAATTAAAATATATTATTATTTTATTTTATGACTTTATTGATAATGTATTAATAATATAAAATAATTTTATATTATTATTTAATTATAAATTATCATTGGTATGACTTTAAGGTGGTTATTGTAAAAGTCAACAAATTTACTATACATAATAATTTGTGATTGAATAACAATGTAAAATTATTTTATATGATTGGTACATAATATATTTAATATATGTACTGATAGTGTTAAATGTAATTATAAATTATCATATATGATAAGTTTGTTTATAACACAAGAAATGTTAAGAACACATCCTCTAACACATTCTTTTAAATATACTCTCTATTGTTGGCCAAAATTTATTTAAAAAGTACAAATTTGGATAAATCTTCCTTTAGGATTATTTAAGAGGCAAAAAGATATGAAGTGGACCATGCTTATTGGTTAGTCCACTTGGCATAAGGGTGCATCTAGTAGTGGTGTGTATGTTTCAAGATAAAGGTAAAAGGGATAAGTGTTTGAGTGTTATTAATATGTTAGTGGAGGGAAGTTTGCTATAAGGATAATGGTAGGTGGTTTAGGATGTTTAAGAAATCGAATATGGATATCTTTTGGTAAACCTCTTCATAAGCACTTATAAGAGGAAAAAATCAGAAGAAAAATGAAAAATTTTTCCATATGATAAAACTAACTTATGCATAATTTAAAAATCAATTTTTGGAAAAACTAATATGAAATAACTTCTACAAATTAATTTATGCATAATCTAATGTTAGCTTATGAGGAAACTTATTTCATTTTTCCTTCCATATATTTCCTTCCTATAAGGGCTTATGGAGAAGTCTATTCAAACATACCCTAGGTCATTTTCTTTTGACTTGTTCCTAATTCTCTATTCTACCTTCAAAAACATTGGCAAAATCCTTATTTGTTCTTAGTTTGGGTTTGACATAGGTGAGGTTGATAAGAAGGAGATCTCTTTATTAGTTTGGTGGAATAAAGGTTTTAGGTATTTGATAAGTTGGGATGGTGCTTGGAGATTGAAACCTTCTTCTCCAAGTAAGATAGTGTCTAGTTATGGTGTATGTTTGTGTTGGTGATTGGATGGTCTGGTTTGTTTTTGTCTTGGTGTTTTGGACTTGGATAAGAGCTTTTCTTTTAGATGGTTTGCTTTGAGGTGTGGTCTAGGTGTAGATGAGTCCAATGATTTAAAACCTTTAGAGCTTCATCTGTTAGTTTTTCCTTGGATTGGAGAGAAACATAGAGGTGAAGGAGGTTGAGGTGAGGTTAGGGCTTGGTTGGATGATGATGTTTGGGTAGAGGATTTAGTAGAATATGAGCATGTGTGAATCTTCTATTGGACATTGTTTTGACTCTTTTTTCCTCTTATCTTGGTAATAAAAGGAAAGATAACATGCTCTTCAAAAGTATTACCTTTATTTAAAGCAGGTTCAGAAGGTATCGTCTTTTTATATCTCCTAATCAAAGGTTGATCATCTTCATCCTCTTCAGATTTTGGCATCATCACTAGTTTCCTTTTCTTGATAATAGCAGCTCTTGTGGTGAAAACATTGGATGCAGATCTATTAGAAGCTTGTTTAGTAGCAGCAACAACCTTCTCTACTACAAGAGGTTTTACATCTTCAGCTTCATTCTCAACTTCTTCTATTTTATTCTTCTTTACTTGTTGTTCAATTAAAGTTAAGTATATTTGTTTGACATTGTTCCTTCTAAAGGACGATTGCTTGAAAGCAAGAAGGTACTTTTACTTTTCAAAAGTACTAAGCTCATGAAATTTCTCATAATCTTTTTTATTCTAGAATATCTTGGTAAGAATAGCAAAATAAGTGACATGCTTGTTCTTGCCTTTACCCTTCATTTTTCTCAAAAGATGCATAAACACCAAATGAGGCAGGTTGAATTTATGAGAGGTCAACACATGGAACATAGCAAACATGTGAACTCTTTAACTAGAGATATGGCTTTTTGAACAAGTTTTGAGTATGATGACATTTTTCAGCACTTGGTGGAAGATTCTTCATTCATCACGCAACTTCATTATAACAAAAGGGTCATTTGCATCAAGTCTAATGAGAGCATCATCTACAACATTGATTCCTCAAAAGCCTTTACCCATCCTTTTTGCAACACATGTGCCTTCTTATATGCAACATGTGGCTTCAATAATGACACTTCAATGTCTATTATGATTTTGTCATTTAGAGTTTTTCCTACAATCTTGTCTTCAAAGAACTCAGCATTGTACTATAACTCACAGACTAATTTTGGATTCAATATTTGTTCCTTTTAAAAGAAATGTAGAATCCCATAAACTTTGAGATTGATGCCCATAACAACCATGACATCAAGATCAAAGAAATTTTTTATGACACAACAACTTTGGATAAGTTCTCTAGTCTTTAAAATATAGTATGAGATTTTTGGTAAGCTGATAGCAGTAGTATTATTACAAAGTAAAAGAATTTTACCTTCATAGATGTTGTAATTTTCTAATTGATGTTTGATCCATAGAATTTGAAAACAACATCCAAGTTCTTATATGTATTTAGCTTCTGCAGTAGAGAGAGCAATAGTGTTTTATCTTTTGTTAGCATAGGAGAGTAGGTTTACTTCAATGAAATGACATCTTCCATTGGTGCTCTTTTTTTCTATTTTTTCTCCAGTATAATCAACATTATAGTCACTAATGGGCTTGTTCCAATCACTAAAAGTGCAATATGGATTTTCTGGAAATCCGGATTCAGAGAATTCAACCACTGTGCTGGACTTTGCCGACTCCAGTAGTGTTGCCCACTCCATGCTTGCTGCTACCAACTCTACTAAGATGGCTGAGATTGACAACTACGTGTCAACTGTTTCTGATCCGACTGATGTGGTTAAGATTGCAAATTCTATTACTGATGTTACTGATCTTATTGATATGACACTAGATGAGATTTCGAACCAAGTTACTAGGGTCGAGATAGCTGATCCTGCATGTGCTCATGTTGACATTACTAATCCCATGTGTGTTGATGCCAACATGACCGATCCCAGATATGCTAATGCTGATAATGCTTTTGCTGATAGAGTTGAGGACGCTGATTCTCTAGTTGACAAGTCGGACAATGTTAATATGACTGAAAGTGCTGACTCCATGGTTAAGGGCCTAGATCTTGTTGATAAGATTGCAATTTCGGATCTTGCCAACTCTAGAAAACGAGACGAAGTGACAATCGACTCTAACATCCATGAGGAAGCCGTAGCCAAGTCCAACAACTTAGAAGGAGCCGGTTCCAAGTCGAACAATCAAGAGGCCACTAAGCCCAATTTCAAGAGCCACAACCATAAACAGACCGAGAATGAGCTAGCGCCCAACTGTCGAGACTTGACAAGAGATGAGAGCGACTCGAACAATAAGACAAATACCGAGTCTGATTCAAACAAACAAAGTCAGAAGCAATTAAAGGCCGAGACCGACTCGGCAACCCAAGTACCGAATCCTGACCGAGTCGGCCAACTGAAGCCGAGACGAGACGAAACCAACTCGTGTAAAGAGACACATGCCACGTCCGACTCCATCTCAGACAATAGAATCCACAAGCAAGTACCATCTGTGTTTGACCCAAACGTGGAAGCTGAGTCCATTCTCGGTAATCAAGGCCAAAACCGATATCAAGAAAAGTCTGAATGTGTCCTCAGTAGCCGATGCCGCAACTTGACGGATGCCGAGATTATATCTGGTAACCGCATCTACACGTGGACAACTGAGATGACACGCGACCATCTAACTCTACATTCGAAAAGCCGAATCCACTCCCGGCAGCCAAGTCAGGAATCCACGAATGAACCTTCTTTACTTCTTTCACTAGCAGCAGAATCAATACCAGTGTCATCCATAGTGCAGCTATTTCATGCCTTAGTAAATTTGCATTTTGAATTGACTAAACACTCTGAATTTTTTGGAAATATGGATTTTAAAAATTTTGTTAATTATGAGTGTACCTATACTAGATTAACTAAATCTTCTTTGTGTGTGAAAAGCAGCAATGACATTAATCCCAGTGCAGGAGTTATAAGCAAAAGTGCAAAGAAGCTATTGGAGGATATCATGTTGAAACTATCAAAATGGATGAGGAGAAAACTCCCCCAAGCTGTAGACAATAGGAGCGGAGCAAAAATACTGGATATCAGATTTTGCACATTCTTTCCACCCTAAAAACAATAGTCTTTCTATTTCACCCCTTCCTTTGCGCACATATGATTTGCATTTAGGACAATGCATTATTTAAGTGTGGGGGGTGTTCCTTAGGAGGGTGACAGTTTGTTTGGTTTTGTTTTGTTTTTAGTTTTGTTATTTCGTTTTTATTTCGTTACTGTTCTATTTCATTTTGTTTCTTTTCTTTTTATTCTGATTCTGCTATTTTTTTTTCAATTTTGGTTTTCATTTTCATTTTATTTTGTTTTTTTCTAGTTGACTTCTAATTTCGAATTGCCAATTACTGAAAAAATTATTTTGAAAAATAATTTGAATGGACTTCTTTAAGTTGAATGAAACAGTATGAAGCAATGCATAACCTTGGATGAGAGGTTTTTAAACCTGACAGGGAGTGAAATTTTTGTGTCCTTAGGTAGTGAGCAAGTGAAAAACTGAAAAGATGAATCAATAGTGGCAAAGCAATTAACCGTGTAAGAACTTTTGAGCCTTGCATGAATGGCTTTGTATCTCGCCATTCTTTCATTTCTTGTGTGATTATTGCATCCATGTTGCTGGTTACTCTAGCTTTTGCCTTGACTCTTTGGATATAACTCATTTCACATGCTGGAATAATATGATCTAGGCCATCTTTCTTTACAACTACTTAGCCAAATAAAGCCTACCTTGTGAATAATTCCTTTGGTTACCCCTTTGAGCCTATAATTGTTTCTTGATATGACAGCTCATTACAAGCCTAAAGCCGGAAAAACCATGATCAACCTAAACCTTAGGGAACAGAGGAGCTTTGGAATTGTTTTGGGAATAGGACTTGAATAAGTGTAGGGGTGACACCTAGAGGCATTGCGAGAGTGGTATATTTGGAAAAGAGTAAGTGTGTCCAAAAAAAGGGTTGATGAAAAGAAAAGAAAAAGGACACAAAAAGAAAGAAAAAGTAGCGGAAACAAAAAGAAAAGATTGCAAGTGAGATTGCAACACAAAAGCTGCAGGACAGAAAAAGTGAGAAAAAGAAAGAGAAAAATACAAAGGGAAAAGTAGAACAGTGAACAAAGATGCTTTCAAGAAATTGGTAATGTCCGAAGGAGATAATCTCTATGCTTACAGATTTATTCCCCATTGCTCCTCTTGTCCCTCTGGTTATTAAAGCTCACTTTACCATCCTGAAATCCACCTTACCCTAGCCATGTTACAAGCCTGAAAAGTCCTATTGATCATTTGTGCATGTGTTTTTGAAGGTGTGAAAGGAGAGGATAGTCAAAGCTTGGCAGTGCTAGTTGACATAGGATGTTTGAGTGTATATACAAATCTAAACACTTGAGAGATTGAGAGAATATGTCCTAAGAGAGCTTAGTCACTTTTTGGTTACTCTTAATGTTTGCAGGTTGCTCATTTGTTTTTGGATGTGTTGAAAGTAACTTTCATAGATTGTTTGAATATCTGGATTCTGGGATGAATGCATGCTTACGTTTTTTTGTCAAACTTGAGGAGTTTATTTGAAAATCCTAGTCCCTCTTTCAATTCCTTGAATGCTTGAATCTGATTTTGCCCAAGAGTGCAAAAGTGTAAGTGTGGGGGTCTGATGAGTCATATTTTATACACTTTATGTGGACTTAAGATGGGTGTTGTTAAGAATGTTTAATGATTAAAAGTCTTGTCTTAAACAAGATTTGAATTATGGGCCTAAAAACAAAAGAAATACAAATTTGTGCTAAAATGAGGTTTTTAACTAACAAAAAGGTTAAAACTTGTTTTGCAGGCCTGAATGCCGGGAGTACCTCGGCCCAACGGGAACATCTCGGCCCAAGACAGGAAGCACCCGACCGGACTAGCCATCCCGGTCAAGCCGACATCAGTGACGGAAATCTCGCCTAAAATCACTCCAGCAAGAATGCAGATATGATTTGTCAAGATTAAGGAATCTGTAATGCAGATATGATTTGCTAAGATTAAGGAATCTGTAATGCAGATATGATTTGCTAAGATCAAGGAATCTCTAATGCAGATATGATTTGCTAAGATTAAGGAATCTATAATGCAGATATGATTTGCTAAGATCAAGGAATCTGTAATTTGGGTAACTAGGAATGCATATATGATTCTGCTAGAAATTAGGAAACTGGGAAACTCCTAAGATTGAGGAGATTGTAATCTGTAATTCGAATTGGAATCTTTAGGATTTGAATTTTTGTTATTAGGATTAGATTTAGATTTATCCAGCTTGTGTATAAATAAGCACACCAGGCCACGTCTTCAAGTGTGGAATTTTCAGCAGAATCTAGAGCTAGCGCTGTCAGCAATCATAGACACTCCAAGCTAGTACAATGGTACACGAAGCTTCAATACGGTGTCTCTCTCGGTCGAGGAGGTACAGGACCAGGATTTAGGAAGCTGGAAGCCTTCAGAGGTGATCGCTCGGTATAGTCGAAGCACTCTGTTGGACAGAAATCTCAACATCTGGCCACCATTGGTGCATCACTATCGTTCTTCCATTGGCGGTCGTCATGAAAGGCGGACTATCTGGAGACTCTGATTTCTCACCTTTGTATTCGGTTTGGTATATCAATAAATACAACTGGTTTGCAATTCTGAATTTTCTTATAATTCCTGCGCTTTAATTCTACTCTTAACTTTGTTGTGACACACTGTTAGGGGCAGATCACGTTAGATTATGACCGGTTGGAACTAGTTTAACAATCTGATTAGGTAGAGAACCTAAAATCAACCAAGTGCATACTCTTTGCCAACTGATGAGGTAGCGGTTGTGCAAATCCTCGGTATGGCAGTGGACAAACGTTTGGCGGTCGTCGTAAGAATCTAAGGTTGATTCGGAATACAATTCTAATTAAGAATAGTAAACTGTCGTGTTTTGATTCCCAAATTGATACAGTAGTTAGTATAGAGTAGTTTAGCATAATTTAGTTTACTTTCAGCACTTAGTTTATTTTCTGCACTTAAACACAACCCCCCTTATTTACTGCTTTCTAGAGTCTAAGACTGAGTCAATCCGACTTCGTTGCGTCTGTCTAAACCGACCTGCAGTAAGTCGACATTTCACAACAATTAGCGTTTTTTGCATTAACTCTTATTTTTACACTTAGCACAATCTGAACACATTGTGTCCTTGAGAGAATCGACCTAGGTTAGCTATACTATAGTTAGTTTTAGTTTTATTTGATGCGCGTAAGACGACTAAAAACCTGCTTATCAACACCTACTCTATTGGGTCTTTCTTTGTATATTCTGGACCAATTTTGGGACCTTGGTTGGTGGGCCTTTGGGCTACAAATTCCTTTGGCCTAGACCACCTTCCTTGACATTCAGAGCATGTAATAAATAGTAGTTGGTTAGTAGAGTTAAGGGAGATGTTTTTAGATTTTACATACTTAGATTTTGGAGGTTTCTTGGATCACAAGTTTTCTCCCTATTCTCTCTCCCCTCTCCTCTTCTAGGTTTTCTTTGTGTTTTGTGCTGCATTTTCTGTGATGATTGCCATGGAAGCCTAGGTTCTCTTATCAATTTTAAGATTCCATGATTGTGGCTAGATTTGAGTTCTTGAATTCTTTATTATGGAAATTTTGTTATGCCTATCTTTTCTTTCTAATTCTTGACCAGTTTTCATGATTATGATTTCGCTTGAGGTTTTGGATTATGTTAGGTTAAGATTGATTAATCCTAATCTAATCAAGGTTAGGTAATCAATTGATCACCTAAATCAACCAGTTAAGCGCTTGAATCCATGCATAATTAGGGATTGTGATTGTGATATCAATTTGTAGGGACGAATGTTAGATGATTTCCTAATGAATCTTGAGTTGATATGAATTTGCACCCTTATGTGAACCGTGATAACAAAACTACATGATTGGATCCTTGGATTGGTGTTAAATATTTCTATTTTCAATTCTATTTTGCATAAATTTTGTTCTACATTTTGTTTTCTGTATATGATTCTGTTTACACACAAACCCTCGTTTTTACCATTTAATTTAATTCTTATTCAATATGATTAGGCATTGCATGATTTGATTTTTAATTTTTTTAATTTTTCCGTATATAGATTGTTTGCATGAGTAGTTTACACTTCCTTTTGTGTTGTAATACTATTAGATGGATTTCTAGTAGTGCCCCTAACGATGCTACAATACAAAAGAATTTAAAAATTACTCACACAAACAATTTATACACCAAACGATTCAAACTATCACAAGATTAGGACACAACAGCTTGTGTTTCCGACAACGGTGCCAGTTTGATAATGATATCAAAAACACTATCAAAATCACTAGATTTCCCTTAATTTTTGTAGCGTAGGGACTAACCTAGGTCGACATCACAAGGACACAATCATAATGCCTAATCTTCTTTATCATAAATCAAAATGAATGTGAAACATGAGGATTTGGATGATACAGAATTATGCAGAACAGAACAGGTAATTATGTAGAACAAAATTTATACAAAACAGAATTGATCTAAAACGAATTATGTAACATTGATTCAAGGATTCAATCATGCAATCAGTTATCATGGTTCTAAGAAGGATGCAATTTCATATCAACCTAAGTTTCTTTATATAATCATCTAACTTTGTCCATACATATTGACATCATAATCGTATTCCCTAATTACCATGGATTCAAGATCCCAACTGGTTGATTTTAGGTTATCAATCGATTACCCAATAGAACACAATCCAAAACTCAAGCAAGATTACAATCATGAAAACAGATTAAGAATTGGAAAGATAAATAGTAGAAATTGCATAAGGAAGATAAAGAATCAAGAACTCAAATCGAATTGCATTTCTGAACATTAAATTAACAAAGAAGTTTAGCCTTGCATGGCCATTGTCATAGAAAATTCAGCAGAATACAGAAAAGAAAACACAAAAGAAAAATGCAGAAAAAATGTGGCATAAAACTATGGAGAAGAGAGGAAAACTTCCCATGAAGAAGCCCTCTAAACTAGAGAGGAAAACTTCCTATGTTTTAAGTAGCATAGGGGCAACCAAGGTCAAATCTTTCGAGGACACGTGATTCTAGTGAAACGAGCTATCACTACCCAAAGTTATCAATCAGATGGTTTTGGTTCCAGTTCCTATTACCCATGCAATTCCACACCAACTTATGTCTTAAAACGATCACCTAACATTCATCCATTGCCTACTGAGGGCTTAAACAATCGTGGCCTCAAGTTAGCAGGGTTTATGCCCGTGATTAATGTAGATTTTCTATCGATTACCTATAATGTTGCTTAGATTGGTTCCTATCAGCCCCTAACCTAGCATAATTTATTCCTACCATGCACAATCGTGACACAAGCAGAAATAGAGAAACTAACAGGAAGTACAGTCATAAAAGTAGAGAAACTCAAATACATTCATTGATTAACCATTGTAGCGATACATGAAGCGTATGGATTCATGGAATGTGAACTTAGCCTCCCACAACGATTGTCGTGGTAGAGATGTAGTGTTCAACCAAAGAAGACCAGAGAACATGAGAGGTGGTATAATTCTAGAGCGTGTCGTGAAGACAAACAAATCTGTCCCTCCTAGTTAGTCTGCCTCTAGCAACCTTCTCAGCTTGAACTCTATCCTACGCTCACTCGATCGACTGAGCATCACTAAGGCACCGTTGAAACACTGGGGAATGAAGCACTTACGAAGGTCTGTACGATAGAGTATGAATTCGTAAGTGTGTTTATGCGTCACTCTTTATGGCTATGGCTAACCAATGAACGAACTACACCTCCTTATTTATACACATTTAGACTAACTAATTCTCTAACATAATTAACAGAAATAACTGTCTGACATAATATAAATGACGAAATTTACGACCACTAACTAATTCCTAAATGAACACGTGCTGAATTGTTGGAGTGGTGTCGGTCTTGCTGTCGGGACGGATCCGATATAGACAGGACGAACCCAACATGTGCAGACGAAGTCGACACGCGGAGACAGAGTCGACACGCGAAGATGGAGTTAGTTGGCTAGAGTCAGCATGTGAATCCTCCATGCGGAGTCAGCCATGCACAGTTGACCACTGGAGTTAGCATCAACTACTGGAGATAGAGTTGGCATGAAACTAGAGTTGGCTACTAGAGACAAAGTCAGCTGGTTGGAGACAGAGTCAACCAAGAGAAGAACTCGTCTGGCCGGGACGCTTCATCTGGCCAGAACGCTTCATCTGGCCAGGATGCCTTCAATTGGCTGGGACGCCTTCGATCTCAGCTGGGATTGCCGCGAAAACTCGGACTCAGTCTCAACTACGATGGTTCGGGACTCTAGATTCGACCTGCAAAATGAGTTTACTCTTTTTGTTAGCTAAAATCCTCAATTTAGCATAGATTTATATTTTCCCTATTTTTAGCCTGAAAATTTGAATATTAGCTAATATGTGATTCTTAACTACAAAATAGAGTCTACTATGCCCATCTTAAGACCTTATTAGGTGTCTAAAATATGAATTATCACCTACCCTATACAAAATGTACCTTAGAATCCCTAGAGATACCAACCACCACTTCCATTTAGACCACAACAGCCTATACAATAGAATTCCTTGGAGGATTTGGTGAAGCAAATGGCTAGAAGCAAATGGCTAGAAGCAACTGGCTAGAAGCAACATTTAGTTTCAACAAAATGTGATTGCTACAATTAAAGACTTGCAACCATGGATTGGATAATTGGCCACCACTATGTATCAACTACAATTAAAAGGTTATGGACAGATTTCCTCTCAAACCATTCTTAGTCCACAAGCAATTATGAGTTTTATAACCTTGAGGAGTGGCAAGCATCTACCACAATAGCAAACAGTAAATCTACATTTTAAATTTCCCGATTTTGATGATTTTACTAATTGTGATTGTAGCTATACTAGATTAACTAAGTGCCCTATTTGTGCAAAAACTAGTAGTGTTATTAATGCAGGTTCAAAAGTTAAAGATATTGTAGGTGTGAATGTTGCAGGAATTGTGCAGCCATTACAGCTCTCAATAATCACAACCAACAAATTCCAAGCTAAGCAAAATGAGAGTTTGTTGCAAGACTTGAAGAAGTTGGGAAATTTCTATGAACACCTTGTCAAGAATTCAACTTTGAGGTTCTTGTTGAAGAAGCCACCAGAGGATGTAGCATTGGAATTGTTAAGATGGACGAGGCTCCCCCAAGCAACTACAGATAGGAGCGGAGTAAAGATTTTGGATGCAAAATTTTGTACATATTTTCCACCTTAAGAGAGGAGTTTTTTAATTTATTTCATCTCTTCCTTTGTTTTTATTGATTCATGTGATCTCTTTGTGTTGTGTTATTATATGCTTACATTGAGGACAATTCATTTTAAGTGTGGGGGTGTTTTATTGTTTGTTATTTTACTTTGTTGTTTTGCTATTTTGTTTGTTGTTTTTCTATTTTTATTGTTTTTTTACTAGTTTTACTGTTTTCTATTTTTATTGGTTTTTTTTTTCTATTTTTACTATTTTTTTTGTTTTTTTCTATTTTTACAGTTTTTGCTGTGTTTTTACTGGTTTTACTATTTTCCATTTTTACTATGTTTATTGTTTTTGCTATTTTTATGATTTTTTTTTCAATTTTGTTGTTTTTTGTCAAATTCATTTTTACAAAGAAAAAAGGGAAAAATATTTTGCAGTTTTGAGCACTTTGTAGTGGATTTCTAGGTTGTATAAATTGTGAATAGTTGCATCATTCTTGATTGAGAGGTTTCACAACTTGATATGAAACCACTTTTGCATCTTTAGTGTAATGAGTGACTTGGAAATTAAAGTTTTAATAATTGTTGATAGAACATTTATCCTTGTAAGGTTTAGAGCCTAATATGTTAATGACTTGTATCTTGACACTTTTTTCCTTCTTGTGTGATTTGCACATGTGTTGCTAGTTATTCTAGGTTTTTCCTTGACTCTCTTTTATGCATCTTGTCTCACATGCATTGGTGATATGATTTAGGCCTTCTTTCTTTATAGCCACTAGCCAAATGAACTTGCCTTGCATTAAATCTCTTGCTTACCCCTTTTAAGCCTATTTAACATTTTCTTTAATATTATAGCTTATTGCAAGCCTAAAAGTGAAAAATCACCCTAACCTTAGAGGTCAAAGGAGCTTTGAAATTATTTTGGGAATGGATTCTAAATAAATATGAGGGTTATACCCCAAGGCTTTGCAAGTGATACCTTGATAATTTTGCTTTTACAAGTGGTAATTGTGGTGTTGGGTTGATTTCTTTTTGAATAAAAAAAGTACATCAATGGAAAAAAAATGAAAAAGGTTGTAGTGGTACAAAAAAAATGTGAAATTGAAGTAGAAAGAAATAATATAAAAAAAATAAGAGGAAAGGAGACAAAGTGGACCTTACTTGTCTTGTATTGTTTTGCATTATTTTTTGTAACTTGTACTATTTTATGGATAATATTCATGCTTATTGACTTACTCCACATTATTCCTCTTCCCTCTTTGGTTGTGTAAGCTTAAATTACTTCTTATATCCTACCTTGTCCTTGGCCACATGACAACTTTAATAAAAAGCCCCTTTGATCATTTGTGCATGTGTTTCAAGTTGTAGAAATTATAAACTAGTCAAAGCTTGGTAATGCTAGTTAACATAGGATGCTTAAGTATAAATACAAACCTAAACACCTGAGAAATTGAAAGTGTGTATTTTGAGAAGGTTCTATCATTTGTGGGTCATTCTTTAAGTTTTATTGTTCTCTATTTGCTTTAAATGTTAGAAGTAAATTCATATATTGTTGGGTACCTTGATTTTAAGATGTTTGTACTCTTATTCCTTTTATTAACTTAAGGATTCATTTGCGCTTTATTTGTACTTACTGTAGTTCATTTACTTCATTTCCTTTTACTTTAAATTTTTTTATTTTATTTTTTTGACTTTGCTTGGAGTGCAAAAGTTCAAGTGTGGGGAAATTTGATAGAGTATTTTTGAGGTATTTAATAGTGACTTATGCTGGACATATTTGATATCATTTTATATGGTTAATATTGATACATTGGTTGAGTCTTTGTTAATTGGACTTAATTGAATTTAGTTGCTAATCTTTGCTTATTTTTGGACTTAATTTTCATTATGATGTTGCTATCTTGTGCATGCCATATCTGAAGTAAGCCATATCTGAAGTAAGACATATCTGGAGCTATAGACCTTCAAACTGGACAACCTTGGTGGCTTTGGAAAGCTAAGACAAATATCTACAACTTCTCTCTTTTAAGCTCAACCCAATTCGACCATCTTTAGTGTCAAAAGTCTGCATTAAGTTTTGGCCTCTACACCTACTTTGTTAGGCCTTTCTTTATACATTATAGCCCAATTTTGAGACCTTGGTTGGTGGGCTTTTAAGCTGAAAATTCCTCTAGCCCATACCACCTTCCTTGGCTTTCAAAGCATGTAATAAATAGTAGTTGGTTAGTAGGGTTAGGAGAAACATTTTTAGATTTTACACACTTGGATTTTGAAAGTTTCTTTGTTCCCAAGTTTCCTCTCTGTTCTCTCTCATCTCTCCTCTTTCAGGTTTTCTTTGTGTTTTGTGTTGCACTTACTATGATGATTGCCATGGAAGGATAAACTCTCGTGTCAATTTAAGGTTCCATGATTGTTGTTAGGTTTGAGTTCTTGAATTCTTTATTATGCAAATTCTATCATGTCTTTCTTTTCTTTCCAATTCTTGACTAGTTTTTATGATTATGATTTCGCTTGAGATTTTGGATTGTGTTAAGTTAGGATTGATTAATCCTAATCTAATCAAGGTTAGATAATTGATTGATCACCTAAAATCAACCAATTATGTGTTTGAATCCATGTTAATTAGAGATTGTGATTGTGATCTCAATATGTATGTACAAATGTTAGATGATTATATAATGAATCTTGAGTTGATATGAATTTGCACCCTTACGTGAACTATGATAACAAAACTACATGATTGGATCCTTGGATTGGTGTTACATAATTCCGTTTTGTTTTCTGCATAATTCTATTTTCTACGTAATTATATTTTACATACAAACCCCCATTTTTGCATTCAAATTGGTTTTTGTTCAATAAAATTAGACACTGCATGATTGTGTCCTTGAGAAATTCAACCTAGGTTAGTCCCTACAGTGCAAAATTAAAGAGAATCTAGTGATTTTGATAGTGTTTCGACAACATTATCATACATGGTCTCCATTGTATAGAAAAACTTCAAAGAATTGTGATTTGAATAAACATGCTTGTTTTAGAATCTTTTTCTTGAGATATTCCTTCATAAGCAAGAGCTAGGATATCTCACATTTCTTTATAAATTTTTCAAACAATATAGCTTGTACTCTTGTAGGCGCACATGTAACTACAAATTTGAAACACCCAATCCATTTAGTTGAGTGATTTCTTCACATATTCCTTTTAACTTAAATCCTTTAATATAATAGTTATTTCTTAGATTAACCAATAATCTCTTTCAAATTCAAGATCTTTTATGATTTCTCTTACTTAAATATTTATTCCCATATCTTTATTTCAAAAACTAACCTCTCGGGTATCTCAAACTATGGACAATCCATGTTTATATTATAAATATAAAAAAACCAAAAATTATAATATCTCAAAATAAACAACTCATTTTTCCATAATAAGTGTAAGAAGCACAAATAACATAACCTATACCACCCAAACAAATATGAAAACAAACACAATGATCAAATGTGTGGAACTATTACAAGTAAAAGGGACGAGACTTCCTCAAATATAATGATAATACCTCCTCATTGAATTTTCTCTCACCTTTCATGCTTATGGAATTGAAGGGAACACATTTAATCCCCACTGTCTCTTTCTTAATGGAACAACGGGAAAGAAAAAAAAATGAGGGACATAGGAAAAATGAGAAATATGACAAGGGAAATAGAAAACAATGAGATAACATCTAACATGACCAACCAGGTTCAACAAAACAACCACATTAAAAGATGCCAAAATATTCTATCTAACTTGATAATTAATTAACAAAAACACCATCTTATGAACCCAATTACTCCCGTATTATAAATTTGAATGTAAATATCAAGTGATGAGAGTATTTTTAAGAGTTATCATTTAACAAAAACATTTTTAGGAATTATTACAAATTTTATTGGAATCTCAAATAATGAACGTTTAATTTTACTTTTTAAAATTTTTATTTCTTTCAAACATTTTTTTTAATTTTAAATTTAATTTGATTTAATAAATAACTCAAAAATTTTCTTTCTCGATTATCTCTAGTCACTCTTCTTTTGATTTTTATTTTTATATTTAATTTTATTAACCATTTATCCCTTCCAATATATCTTTTTTCTAAAACTAAATTTTAATATTTTAAAAAATATTAATAGTTAAAAATAATTTTGTATCATAATATAAATTATTTATTACAAACCCAAAATATAATTTATATGTTCAAAAAGATTTAATTATTATAAATTTAAATTATAATTTAATTTATATATTTAAAAATATTTATTTATTATAAAATTTAGTTATATATAAAAAAATGTATCCTATACATTACACAAATTAAAATATTAGTTAAAAATAATGTGTTAGTTTAGGATTCAAGTTTATAAAATATGAAGTTTTTTTAATTATAATTAAGAGATTGACATATTAATTTAATCAAAATATTTTAGTTAAACTTGAAACATTTTATAAATCATTAATATTAAATTTACTAGTGAAAATTAAAACTTAAAATTAATCTTTATTATTATTTAGGCTAAATTATAACTTTGATACTTTGTCTCAAGGCAAAAATTCGTTTTGATCCTTTATTTTTAAAAAAATTATTTTAATTATTTAACTCTGAAATTTAAATTAACGTTGTTCTTTTAAAAAAAATTATCGTTTTCAATTTTGGGACATAATTTTGAACTATTTTTTATTGATTTAAGACATAAAATTTGTCCTATTAAATTTATCTCCATAAAAACTATCAAACTCAATTAAAGTTAAAATAAAAAAATGACCTTAAATATAATAAAAATTGTGTGAAAAGTGAATCTTGTTAGCAATAAGAAAATAATTAGATATGAAAACTATCAGGCCAATTTTTGGTTGTTTATTTCTTATATAATTTTCATGTAAATGAATATAATGAAATAAGTTACATTTTTTGAATCAGTAAAAAATATTTCAAAATTGTTTTTCAAAATAAAAAATAATCATTTTTCAATAAAGACAACATTAACTCAAATTTGAGACTTAAGAAATCAAAATAATTTTTTTAAAAAAATGAAAAATCATAACGAATTTTTATAAATAAGATAAAAAAATCAAAATTAACCTATTATTTAACAATAATACAATATGTATTTAAGCATGTTTAATTTCGTGTTAAAATCATAAAATGGACCTAAGAATGTAAGGAGTAATTTTGCTCTAAACATGATTTTAGTTGGTATTCATGCATATACTTAGTCATGTTATATAAGTGAACATTTAGACTTTGCATATGACAAGATATATCTAAATATTTATGATATCATCAATAAATAATGATAAAATTATTTATAAAAATATATGAAAATTAAAATGAATAAAAAAATTAGTTTAATTTAAATATATATTAATCGTATAAATTTTTTAATATTATCATTTAATAAGAAATTGTCATATATAATATCATCATGTTGGAATATTTTATTAAATATTCGAAACTATGATTTGTTTTTCATGGTAAAATTCTATCTTTATACAAGTAAGTATAATTAAAAAGGTTTAAATACTCAAAGGACTCTGAAGGAAAAGATGGTAGAAAAAATAAGTTTTGGATTTTTTTTGTTTTAAAAGAAAATAATTTTAAACCACGTAAAATAAACAAGTTTTGATTTTAATTTATGTAAATTTTTTGATTGATTTTTATCCCTTAAAAATGTATAATTATTGATTTTAGTCTTTATAAAATGAATAAATTTTAGTTTTGATCATGTGAAATATTTTTATTTGATTTTTATCTGCTAAAATTTGAGATAATTATTTTTAGTCCTTAATTTTTATTTTAAGATAAATAAATAATAATTATTTTAAAAATATAAAAATATTTTTAAAAATATCATACATTAACATATGCAACATATATTATAAGGTGTAATACGTGATTTCTGCTTATCAATTGTGGTATAATAATAAAAATTAAAAATAATTATTCAAATTTTAGATAAATAAAAATTAATAAAAAATTTTATAAGATTTAAAATAAAAATTTACTTATTTTCTAGAAACTAAAAACATATTTAAAAGAATTAAAAATATAAGATTAAAATTAAATTCAAAGTAGAGAAATTAAAAAGGCATTTTACTCTTGTACTTTTTTGAAGTTAAACCCAGCCAATCGAGGCGTGGATTCGTTATTTTCCTTAGCCGTAGCTGAGCACGGAGGACATAACCGAACTTCTACCCGGCTATGACGACCGCATTTAAGCCACCGATTGGGTTGCGGTTCCTCCACCCACCACCGCTTTTCCCTCCTTCCATACCGTGCGTTTTTCCCTCTCACTCTCCTCAATTGCATTTTGCCGCTACACACGCTGAACTATATCCGTGATTGCAGATTCAAGTTCCCAACCACTCAGCTTCCTAGAATCAACTGTAATTACTCCTCTTTTGAAGTACGCTCTTGTCAACTTACACTACCGCCTTTACTTTGCCATTATCCATCTCCATAGTTAAACATAAAAATTGTCAGTGTGTGTTTGGTTTTACCGGACGAAGTATCAGAATTGATTTTGTCTCCTGTTAAACGTGATTTTAGTAGAATACACATGTTTGATTATTATTAGATAAAATTGATTTTCCCTCCAAAACTCATTTCGACTAAAAGTGACAATATGTAGCTATTGTGTCACTGTTAGGTTGAAAATCTTATGCTAAGTTTTAGGCCAAACTGGCTTTTATGATAAAACTGTTCAAACACAAATCACTACACTTCAAAATTAATTTGAACTAAAATCAATTTTACAATATCAATTTCATTCAAAATCAATTTTGCAAATATTCACTTAAGCACACACTTACAATGTCCGTTGATTACCAACAAATGGTTGGTATGAATGGTACTGGACTCGAGATTCAATCTGAACTTGTGTGTCCGGGGAAAACTTTGTTGGGAGAAGGTAAACCATCTATGAGTGTCAACAGATCTCCCAGAAGAGATTAAAAATCCTGCTGATTGACCAGGATACTTCTTTGCAATTATATGTGCCACCAAAAAAAAGTGTCCATTGATTTTGATTTTGCTTTAATGAGCTGATTGCAGAGGTCATGTTTCACATTTAGCCACTTTCTTTATTGCTTTAAGTAGATTATATGTGCATAGATTGGGACATTACCGTGGAAATTGCAGGAACGTATGTACTAAAATATGTAATATTTTTGCTCAAGGTTAGAGACGTTAGCTATCAAGCCCCTGGGACTCAGCTTAGACTTCTAAATTCAGTTAGTTTTTCACTTCCAGAGAAAAGGTACTTAATTGTTTGTGTCTTTATTTCATCATATTAATAACTTCAATATTGAGATTGAGATGATTGTCATGAGTATGAATTTTCCCAATAATGTATCTTCCTAGTTCGTTTTTGGATATCTGTGGCAGCTTATTTCTGTCAATTGCCACAGTTTTGGTCTAATATTTGGACAGAGTGGAAGCGGAAAAACAACTCTCTTGCAGGTCTTTCTTTTTATCCCTTTAGTGAATTTGGCTGTCTTGAACATTGGTGCATGATGCTTTTCTAGTTGGATAATTGTCATCACTTATCAACTGGCCTCGCATTTCTCCATTTAGCTTCTTGCAGGAATAAGCAAACCAACCTCTGGGTCTATTTTCATCCAAAAATATGGGAATGATGGAAATCCTAGTCATCCGCCAGAGCCTTTGGTGCCTGAAAGGGTTGGTATTGTCTTCCAGTTTCCTGAGAGGTACGAATATAAACTGATTGGATATAGTAAGAGATTTTGTTACTTTATGGCTTGCATTTGTTTTAATTTTATGTTGTAAATCTTGAGCTACACATCAACTGTGTTGTTTGACTCTTGGGGTCCCTGAAAAGTTCACGTGATTCTTCAATCCAAGAAGAATAGACATGGACACAGGAAGCAATGCAGCTTAGACATGGATGTGTTGCAGGCTGAATTCCCAAAATTAAGTCTGCACACACATGGAAGAGACTCATACATAACAATAACAACTAATATCATACATTAGTTAGATATCAACCAATATGTTAAAATAGTACCAAAATGATTTTTACTGTATTGACGAATGCATATGCCTGTGGATACAGTTCTTTTGTGTTTTTGGTGAAATATGATTGTTCCCAGCGTTTTGTTCAATTTCTGTGATTAATTTGAGGATTAAGAAGGATAAAAGAAGGACTTATCTTTTTTGCTTTCAAGACAAGTTTCTGTCTGCCTTTGTTAAGACTGGTGTTTTTCAAACTTCTTATTGGTGTTTAATGCATGGATTTTCTCATGAATTTTGTTTGGCAAATTTGTAGAGGGATTGGAGAACCTTTCATTTATGTTTTTAAGTATTTTCTTTATTGTTTTTCTACTGTCAATGTGTCCTTTTCTCTAGTCTGTTATGGAGAACTTCTTATCCTCCATATGCCTCCACTTTCTTTTTTGTCTTTCTAAATTGGTTGTCCAATGCATGAAGCTCCAACCATTGTGGGACGTAGAGAGGGTCAGATTTATGTAACCTCACCCCTATGGACAGAGAGGCTTTTTCTGTGGCTAGGAGAACCATGAATCCATAACCTCCATATCACAAAGCAGCAACATTACCAACTTACCAGCTCACCATCTTCTTCTTGTCTTTTTAATAATATTTATTTTGTTGATACAGAAAAATGTATTATACCACTGTCTAACATTAACATGTAATTATGTAAATAAGAGATTTATGCAGATCTGTTTTTTGGGCACTTGTCCAACAACAGGCAGCAGCAGCACAATACCTGTTGTAGGATTAGAGATAACTTTCATCTTTCGTTAGTTTCTTTCTTCTAATTGAAATATTTTGAACTTTGAAGGATAATTCTGTTGATCTTATTATCAAAATATTCATGGCAATTTACACTGTTTAAAAACCTTTTATATGGCTCTTGACACTAAATCGAACCTTTTCTGATCTTTTTAGTCAGAGTAATACATTGTTTAATTGTCTAAATGTTTCTGATAGCCATTTGTAAATCTTGTTTGAGTATTTTTCACTTCTATTGAATTGTCATTTCTAAAGTTCTACTCGTATTGGTGTTGCAACCTAGGTATTTTGTGGCTGATAATGTGCTTGATGAAGTCACCTTTGGGTGGCCAAGGCAAAAGGGTAACCATCACCGGAGGGAGAATCTTGCTCTAGGGCTACAGAGGGCAATTAACTGGGTAGTTATGCCTCTGTATACAACAACCAAGTGTCTTCTTATACTATATATATATGACTTATTATTTTCATTGTTTTTGTATGTTTATTTAAGACTTCATTAATGTATTTATATATTTCTTGTGCAATGCTCTTTCTTATTTGTTATTATAGGTTGGATTAAGTGGGATACCATTGGATAAAAATCCTCACTCCCTCAGTGGTGGTTACAAACGTCGTCTTGCCTTGGCAATACAATTAGTAAGATCTTTTCTTTTTTAAATGCCTGCTTGTTATTGCTTCATGCCTTCACCTGATTGGCTCCTCAGTAGTTGATCAATGCAATCTCATTTATTAAATTTTAGCTGTCAATCAACGAAGCATCAATTGGCATATTGTTAATGGTTTTTCCAAATGTACTTTTCAGGTGCAAACCCCTGATCTGTTGATATTGGATGAACCTCTTGCTGGACTTGGTATAAAAATGCAACCTATGACTTCTTGATTCTATTTGGCTATTTGCTCTTGCTCTCAATGAACTTGATGATTTCTTCCCATTGAAGTCCTCAATTAAATCTTGTTAAAATCCAGCTTCTGCTACAAATTTGTTTATTGCAACCTTTTTCTTTTGTAATGTAATTATTATTCGGGAGGGCGAGCCTTGGCACAGTAGTAAAGTTGTTGCCTTGTGACTCAAAGATCTCTGATTCAAATCCTGTGAACAATCAATGGTGGTAGGGCTACGTACATTTATCCTTCTGTTAGGTAACCCCCATTAACAGTTAGTTACAGTAGATTAGTTGGTTAGTCATTTGTTAGTTATATTAGTTAGTTAGTTGGGGTTGGGATAATTAGAGAAATAAGACATGTTGCGTATAAAAAAAAAAGCGGTTGAGACAAGGGGGATGTTATCAAGTTGGAAAGATTTGGACTCTTTAGAGAGTATGGGAGAGGTCATGGTCTCTCAAATACCTTAAGCATTAGTGTAATTAGTTTCTGGCCCTGTTACTAGAGAATTGTACTAGAGAATAGTACACATTTCTAGTACTTTTCTTCATCTATTTTATTTTTTGTCTTGATCCAGTTCTATCATCTGGTAATAATCTTAGATATGGGAGGGGAGTTGTCGTGAAAATGTCTCAAAGATTGATTCCAAGATTTGACAGAATGGAGGATTATTGGTGGATGATCGAAGAAAGGAGGCTTATTGGTGGATGATCGAGGTAGAGCAGTATTTTGAGGCCAACTGAGTTCATAACTGGATGGTGAAAGCACTATTTCATAGTCTATTGGTTCAATCATGGTTAAATTGTGCTTGAACCGATAGTCATTGAATTATATTTTTAATATTATATAATATTTAAGCAATAAAATATTATAAAATTATAAGAAATCGATATATAAAAAATGTAAATTACTATAAATGACTAAATTATATACTTTATAAGATAAAAAATTAATAATAATTGACAAAATAATTTATACCTATGTGTAATCTTTAACTTATGTGTTTTATTTATCTTAAAAAAATTTAGATTAAATTAAAAAATGATTTTTTTTAAGTACTAGTTCAAACCGGTTTTCTACATCGATGTGATTAGTTCTCATCAGTTCTGAGAAGAGCCAATTTTTTAAAGTTAATGGACTGGTTATTAGATTGATTCTCGGTCAGACTGGCCGAACCAGCCAGGCTGATTTGAAAAACAATGGTTTGGAGAATCAGTGGCTCAAGGGCAAGAACCGAATGCAAGAAAGCTACAAAAATTGGGTGAAACTGAAACCCAACAACATTCTGGATAAAGAATAATAAAATAGAAGCAAAAGTGAAGTTCTTGAGATCAAGAAGCATAGTGGCTAAGATGAAGCAGAGATAGGCCTTTTTTAGGTTGCAAAGTGGAGGAAAAATTTGAGGGAAACCCTATGTTTGACATATGGGGGGAGACAAGGACTGAATAGATGATAACAATGGAGGTTTTATGTTTGGGTAGTACAATCAACCCACTACAAAAGCACAATAAGGTGGAGGATCTTGATAGTCCCCCCCTTGCAACCATATGCAATAGTTCTTTTGCAACAAAGCCATGGTTAAGGCAATAGTGATTTGGTATTGTGCTATAAATTTTTTAGAACCATCACTTGTTTATGCCTTTTCTTTTACTCTTGGCAAATGCTATGGGCACTGATTAAGGCAACAATTGGAAATGCAAAAGTCATCTAACATAGAACTCACTTTTTTAGGTAATTAAAAGCATTTAATAGGATGTATTTAATGTTTTTTAACAGTTAAATAGACAAAATATATTGAACTGAGTGGTGTCTGTAATACAATTTCTAATCTCCCTTTTATAGGGTAAACATCTAAGCCTAAAAAAAGGAAATAAGGAAACTATATCAAGAAAATACAGAGTAAATAAAAGTCATATCAGAAAAGATACAGGAAATCGGTAATATATTTAACATTAACTTGTGCCCTTAGGAAACTTGTTAGCAATAAGACTACTTTTATTTTGATTTTAACAAAGGAGGTTTAAGATAGAGTGTGCGGAGGGGAAGGGAGGATCAAGCCACTTGAGCTAAGGCTTGGGGGCATGTTTTTGGTTATTTAATTTGAATGCTGTGAAGCTTAACCTTCAAGAAATATATAACTTTTTTCAAATGAACTACACTATTCTTTTGTGCTGTATCTTATACTTCCCCACTGGTTAGATTGGAAAGCACGTGCAGATGTTGTGAAGCTTCTGAAGCATCTGAAAAAGGAATTAACTGTGATAGTTGTCAGCCACGATTTGAGGTTGTTTCTGTTTACTCTAGTTTTTGTTTATCTGGCTTTTTAATCAGAATTGATCTTCATTTCTTATTATATTCTACTTAAGTATGGGTTTGTGATATGCTTAATTTTTGTTAATGCCAATTTAGAATTCTAACTTTGATTGTTACAAAAATATTGATTTAAGGCTTAAATATGTTTTTAGTCTCTCAAATTTGGGTCAATTTTGTTTTTCCTCTCCCAAAATTGAAATTGTTTCTTTAGTCCCTACATTGTTTAAAATATCTGGTTTTAATTCTTTACCTTACATGACAAATGGAGTAAAAGTCATCATTTGCTACATGTATAGTAAAAAATCGAAGAATATTGGTAGGGAAACTTTAGGGTTAACAATGTTCTTTGATTTTCAACTATATATGTGATAAATGATGACTTGTACTCCATTTGCCATGTAAATGCGAGGGACTAAAACAAGTTATTTTCAAAATGTGGGAACTAAAAAAAGTAGTTTCAAATTTGGGAGACAAAAAACAAAATTGGTCCAAATTTAAGGAGTTATAAACATATTTAAGCCTTGATTTTATGTGAGCTTCAAAATGATGTTGTTATATTGATGGATGAACACATGATGCTTATATTTACATGACTTCTACGTATCAATGATTGTAGATGCTTGCTTTTATGTAGGTTACAACTTCTAACATGTGGAAGTTATGAGTTTGTGCACATCATGAACTCAAAAGACAGTTTCATGATATTTAAATAGTTTGATTTGGAAATCACTAAATGGAATCTTGAGCTTTTTCTACTTGCTAGTTATGTTTAATCATGCAGAGGTTATGACTAAAATTTCTTGATGAGACTTCAGGTTCAGGTTGTAATTTATGATGTTTGGGTTTTTAAGATTTTGTGCTTAAGAATATACAAATGCCTTGATGGTTGGAGGGGTTTTTTCTACATATTTTCATTGCTTTAATCTTTCTTGTATCCTCTTAGAATTTATAGACTTAGGGCCTAATGAAGCACTACTTAGAAATCTCTAGATGGGACTAACCCCCCCCCCCACACACACCCTGTACAATGAAGGTGCTGGAGGCTGTAATTAAGGTGGGAGAGGCTGCAATTGAGGAGGCTTTCCAATATATGTTACTTGTCTTGAGATCAGGAATTTAGTTTGGATTACCATTAGATGTGAGAAGGTTATATGATCTAGGACAGGAAGCTCTGCTTCTGCCAAAAAAAAAAAAAAAAAAAAAAACTCACTGTAGAAGGTCTAACTGGGCTCTTGAAGCTGTTAGACATCCAAAACCTTAACTGGAATTTTTTGATAGTGACAAATTAGATTTTTCCTGCAACTTCCCTATTAGATTTTTTTGGCAACTTTTCTGGCAGCCACTTGAATCTTTAGCAACATTTCCGACGACCACCTGAATCTCCAGCAACCACCAGATTTTCCGATGAAGGTAGAAATAGAAATAAATTTTTTCAGAAACATGGGAATTTCATCGAGTACTTGTACTTCGGTGTATTCAGGTATTCTTCCACTTTAATTCAGATTTAATGTCTCAAGAACATCTTCTCCATCCATTTGGATACTTGATTTTGGAGCCACAGATCATATGACTCCCTCATCCAAATATTTCTCCATATATTCTCCTTGTCCCAACAATAAAAAAATAGTCAATGCAAATGACACTCTCGTAACAGTAGTTGACATAGGAAATATTAAAATAAATTCATTCATTATCTTAAAAAATGTTCTTCATGTTCCAAAGTTATCCATAAACCTTGTTTTTATGCAAAAACTTACAAAAGATATACTTGTATCGTGATTTTTTCACAATGATTCATGTGTATCTCAGAACAAGGATTTGGTGAGGACAATTGGACATGCTAGAGAAGGGAATGACCTTTACTATTTTGAGGAGCCTTGTTTGTCTGTCATAGAAAAAACCCACCCGTCTCAATTACTAATGTCACAATCCGTATTGTCGAAAAGGGAAAAAAATTTCCTTTTCCATTCTCGATTAGGACATCCTTCTTTGGAAACCATCAAGGTTATGTTTCCATCATCGTTTTCTAAGTTAAATGTTGAAAGTTTTCAATGCAATGTGTGTGAAATTGCAAAGCACAAGCATATACCATTTCCTTTAAGTAACAAAAGAAGTACATTTCCATTCTATCTCACCCATACTAATATTTGGGGTCCATCTCTTGTTCCAAATATATTTAGGGCTCCATGGTTTATAATCTTTATTGATGATTATACTCAAGTTACTTGAACTTTCCTTTTTAAACAAGTCTAAAATGAGTTCTGTTTTCTGAATTTTCTTCTCCATGATTAAAAATCAGTGTGGTGTTTCCATAAAAAGACTGAGGTCTGATAATGGAAAAAAATATTTCAATCAAGTCATTGCATCATTCCGTAAAAAAGAGGGCATAATTCATGAATCCTCGTGTCAAAACACTTTGCATAAAGGAAAAATGGGCATCTCTTAAACCAAACCTGGCATTATTGTTCCACAAAAATGTTCCAAAAAATTATTGGGGAGGTGTTCTAACAGCTACATTTCTTATTAATAGATTACCCTCCAGAGTCTTGGGATTCAAGAGTCCTATGGAAATTCTCTCTTCTTTCTCCTAATGTGTCCACTACTAATAATCTTACACCAAGGGTCTTTGGGTGTCTTATTTGTTCATGTTCATAGTCAAGGCAGGGGGAAACTTGATCCTAGAGCTTTAAAATGTGTTTTTGTTGGCTACTCTTCTACTCAAAAGGGATATTTCAGGATGTAACTTTTCATGAAGATCAGGCTTATTTCAAACAACCTTATTTTCAGGGGGAGAATTTACGTGAAACTCAACTTCAAACTCTTGTCCTTCCTAGCCTTGAGTTTACCATTCATGTACCTGGGTCAAAACAAACATCTCTTTCATCCTCATCAACAGGAAATGTTCTTGAAATTGATGAAATATTTAAAAAAAATTTGGTGTACCAAAGGTCACTCCTGGATCGACACATGTTCAAGAGCCCAATCCAATTTCTTCACATTAGGTAACAAATTTTGACCTTCCTATTTTACAAAATAATTTTGTTATTCCTATCTTACAAGATAATAACCTCATCTTTTAAAATGAAACGACCATTCAAAATGAAACAAAAACCCAAGTAGTTGAAAATGACTTTTATCTTCCAATTACCTTTAGAAAAGGAACCAAAAAATGCACCGAAAAGTCATTGTATCCTCTCTCAAATTACCTCTCATTTCACAATTTTTCTCCAACTCAACCTTTCTTGCAAACCTAAACTCTATCTCAATTCCCACCGATGTTTCCTAGGCATTATTTGATAAAAATTGGAAGAAAGCTATGGATACAGAAATGGAGGCATTGGAGAAGAACAAAACATGGGAGTTGGTTTCTTTGCCAAAAGGAAAGAAACTAGTTGGTTGTAATTTGTAAATGGATACATACAGTAAAGTGTAAGGCAGATGGGTCAATTGAGAGGTACAAGGCAAGATTGGTTACTAAGGGTTTCACTCAAACCTATGGGATAGATTACTCAAAGACCTTCGCTCTAGTTGCAAAGATGGATACAATTTGGGTAATATCCCTAGCTGCAAAATATGACTGGGAACTACAACAATTTGATGTGAAGAATGCTTTCTTGCATGGGGAGCTTGAAGAAGAATATGAAGTTGCTGTCAATTTTGTTTGCAGATTAAAGAAGGCTTTATATGGGTTGAAACAATCCCCTTGGGCATGGTTTAGGAGATTCACTAAGGTCATGACAACCTTAGGGTACAAACAAAGCCAAGGAGACCACATTTTATTCATCAAACACTTGACCTCGGGGGGAGTAACTATTGCTAGCATATGTGGATGATATTGTTGTTACTAGTGATGATCGAAGGGAATAACAACTCTTGAGTTATCATTTAGCAAAAGAGTTTGAAATAAAAACTCTTGGGAGGCTAAAATATTTTCTGGGAATTGAAGTGTCCCACTCCAAGAAAGGTATTTTTATATCTCACCAGAAATATGTCACAGATTTGCTTAAGGATAAAGAGATGTATCAACGTTTGGTTTGAAAATTAATTTACTTGTCTCACACAAGGCCAAATATTGCATTTTCGGTAAGTTTGGTTAGCCAATTTATGCACTGTCCAAGAGAAGTCCACTTATAGGAGACTTGTAGAATTTTGCAATACCTTAAGGGGACACTAGGTAGAGGAATTTTATATAAAAGAAATGAGAATACAATTCTTGAAACATACAAGAATGGTGACTATGCAGGGTCAATAATTGATAGGAGATCGATCCACTACGAGATATTGCACCTTTCTTGGAGGAAACTTAGTAACTTAAAAAAGTAAAAAGCATAATGTTGTAGCTCGATTTAATGTTGAAGCTGAATTTTGAACTATGGTACAAGGTATTTGTGAATTGCTTTGGTTGAAAATTATCTTAGAAGACTTGAAGATTAAATGGGATGGACATATGAAACTTTAATGTGATAATAAGTTAGCAATCAACATAGCTCATAATCTTGTTCAACATGATCGAATGAAACACATTGAAGTGGATAGGCATTTTATCAAGGAAAAGTTCGATAATGGTTTGATTTGTACTCCATATGTACCTTCACAAGCTCACTTGCAGTCCAGATTTTGAAAGAATAATATGCAAGCTGGGAATGAAAAACATCTATTCTCCAGCTTGAGGGGGAGTGCTGGAAATAGGAGTATTTAATGTTTATTACCCTTCCAAAGTAGCTTAGTTACTCTTTAGCTGAGTTAAATGTACCTTAGGATGCTGTAGTATTTTAATTGCTCTCTTGAAAATAGTGGTAGTTATTTATTCTCTTTGTAAATACTCTTATTATAAATAGATCAATCTGCTGAGTAGAAATAGACATTCAAGTACATTCAGAAAATTTCGTTTCTCATTTTCTCATAGCAGACATGGAATGCAAATATAACATGTCATTGATAGAGACAACAAATTATAAAAATTATAGGATATGACTCAGTTAAGATACAATTAAAATTATTAAGTTAATTTAATATTAACTTTGTGTTCTTGTGGCCAAATGGGGATTTGTCTCATGGGAAGTTCAAACGGGCTGAACTTTTGGTGATGCCTCATGATTTCACCAAAAAAATGTGTATAATATTAACCTAAAAACACGAATCCTAGGTTGGAATTAAAGACTTGAATGTTATTTAAGTCAACATTAGTCATTATAGACACAATAAAATATTATTTATCTACTATTGTGAATCCACCTTGCTTTGATACTAAAACTCAAAAAACTAATTGTTAGATGTAGGCATAAGTATTCAAAGGTGTCTAAGAAACATCCACTGAAATATGTGTCTAAGACTAATATGGCAACACTTATAAAGTGATGATGTTTCCTAGATTCTAATAGATTTCTATTGTTCTTGTTTAAGAGGTGATAGTAAAAAGGATAATTTTGGGCAATTGGGAATTAATATTACAACAAAAACAAAAGCCTTTTCCTATTAGCATGGAGTTGACATAATTTGATTTGGTTGATATCTTGTATCATTAGAACAGAATAGAATATAGCACTTGCTGTAAATAGATATATCAATCCCTAGGTTTGATCCTTGTACATTTTTCCATCTTTGAAGCAAATCTTCTCTTCACCACTGAATTCCTCCCCATTGGCCACATACCTATCTTTGAATTGCATTAGGTGGCGATCCCTACACACATTTCTTTTGGGATCCAGTCATTAGAAAGATTTCCATACAGTCAGACAGTTGGAATTTTATTGGTATATCTGGTAGGAGTTAAAAGCTAGAATCTTTGTTGGTTGTAAATCACCTCAAGTTCGTTGGGGATCAAGCTGTTTGCCTAGAGTCTTTGTGGTGTTCTGCCTACTGATCTTTATTTTATTTTTTATTTATTTTCTTTTTTTTTTGGGGGGGGGAGGGGGGGGTTGTCCTTGTGTGATCCACAGAGAGATTGACTTGCTGTGGTGCATAATTTCTTGTTCTTAGTTTCTTGGTGTATATAGTTCTTAAGGATTTCTTTTCCTCTTACATTTGTACCTCTCTTTCTATCATAATAACTTCTGTTTATAGAGAGAGAGAGATATTTTTGTTTCTCTTTTTCTATCCCAATACTGTGACTTACTAATTTTACTTATGGAGATTTGTATGTGCATTTCAGAGAGTTCGCAAGTCTAGTTGATCGATCATGGAGAATGGAAATGGGTGGCAACCTCAGAGAGGAATTTCTACCATTATAATTATGTTTATTGCCTTTTTAATCAGCATGAGATGCTATGAGGTTTGAACCTTGATCTTCAAGTGCTTGATATATTTTCTACTGTACCTTGGATGCTTAGACTGGAAAATTTTAAAAGAAAAAAGAAAGTAACTGTAGTTTAGCATTTTTTAGAGATACAAACTATTCTTTTCATCTAACAACTAAGCTTTCTGGACATTTGATCTTTGAAATGGTCTCAAGGCCTTGATGACAAGTAGTTAGGCGGTCCATTCTTGCTACTTCTATTTTTCATAATTAAAATATGATTTCAGCATATGCCTATGGCATGCCTATGCTCTACCCATGTTTCAAGCCAAAGGCTTTCAAGTGAGGTAATATTAGAGATATAATTGTATAATATAATATGCATATAAGAATCTTTGTGTTAGTAAGATAACTAAAAATTTTAACATTTGGAAAGCAAATTATGCTTCTATTTTAAACAGTCACCTCTACAATCTTATCATTAGGTCTATTGGAGAGTCAGTTGCATGCTCTCTTATAGCCTAGTAAGGAGAGAGTTTGTATTGACCTGATAACAAATCCTGGAAATTTATTCTGGTGGTTAATGATGCATATCTGTTGTCATGGACGGTTTGCTCATTTTCATTTCTACTCAACTCTTACCTCTTATATGACAGTTAAAAGTAGAGATAATGATACCAAGTTTGACTGCTGAACAATCTCCTTAATTAGGGTTGGTCTTGAGTTTTGAAGCAACAATGATTCTCAAGAATTTATGACAAACTAGTAAAAGTAAACCAAACATGTTTATATATTTGGAAGCTTTTACAAAACTCACAGATTTATTGAATGCATGATCACTTCAAGTACAGGCATAACACAATCATAATATCAAATTATCAATACTAGTTTTGACAAGTCTCTCTTATAGAGGCTCAATTCATCACCACTTTAGTACAGCTTAACTTAAGTTGCTACAGCTCCAGCACCAAATCTACAATGCAAAAATTATTAATGAGTAATAATACATAAAAATAATCTAATTATAATTCAGTCCTTCATATATTATGATACTTCATCATATATTAATTTATATTGAAATCTATAAACCTGCTGAGGATTAGTTTGAGATTGGTGTTATGTTACATGTTATAAAACATATTTTACGCAAGCTACTTATTGATAGGGTGTTAGGGTATAATTTGTAATATTTTGTAGGGTCAATGTTAAGGTGGTGGGAAGGAGGAGTTTTAGTAGAACCTTTTTATCTTTATAAGTACCCAAGCACAAGAAATTCTAACATAATTTGTATTTTGGCTAAGTAAATAATTATAGGATAACAATAATTGTCAGTAATGCTGAAAATATTCACTTAGTAGAGGAAATGCAGAAAAATGCTGCAGAAGAGAATACAATCAGAGCTGACACAGAGACTCTTCCCTCCCTGGCTTAAGCATTGAAATCACTCTCCAAAATTCTGTTATACCTCCCCACTATTTCCCACCCCCTTCTTATTAACAGTTTCCTTTTCTCTCTCTGTTGGACAATAATACTCTACACTCCCTTGGTCCAACACTCTTGTCCACTCTTTTTTTCTTTTTCTTACATACATGTGTCAAAGACCCATCATAGGATCAACATGGCATTCCTTTATTATAGCAATTTGTACTGTATATTCTGTGTTGTTGAGATGAGACTTCTTATGAATACTTAAAATGATGCTAATCAGCTAATGGAAGATATTTATCAAATTTGTGTGTGTGTGTGTGTGTAAGGGATTGCATCCTAGATATATGTAGTACTTACACTCTGCATCTGTTTTGATCCAGTGCTCATTGTTTCCAGTTGAGCTACTGCAAATTAGCTCATGCTGTGGTGGGTTCCAATTGGTCATACAGTGTTTGGACCACTTTCTTGATTTGGTATCCGAATAAAATCTTTTGCCTTTGTCTGGGTTTGTGGAGTTCCCATTATCATATTCATGGAAGCATTCATGAGGAACATTTTTTATCTTACCTTTGTGGGATTTAATAAAATCTTTTCCATTTATGGGGCTTTCAGGATAGACTTTTCTGTGAAACATACGTAGATCCTGCATATTCAGATGAATGAACCAATTAATTTATTATAACATAATAGTTAATATTCACTATATTTCCAAGACATTTGTATTGAAATTGTTAGTTTGTTTTGATAGCTAAACTTGTTCTGGCACTTTACAGACCAGGAGTGACATTTGAAGCGTTACCTTTTCTAGCATAGATACATTTGGTTTAAATCCTGACTGGAATTCCTTCAGCTAATGTTCTTTAGACATGCTTTACAAATTTTAGATGTTGATATATTGATTTTCTTTAGATTCTCCTTTATGTACCGTGTTTTACTTTATTCTACATGAAAACAAGCAACCAATAAAATTATGTTATTATCTTATTGATAATTTTTGTCTCATAAATCTGAGAATCGAATGATTCTCACATCTGGTTTGTATAGGTTGTGTTTGGTTTCATCCTTTTTTACATTATTTCTAGTGTGACTAAAGAAATGAACACACAACATTTTCATTGGCTATATGTCCCTAAGATGATAAGGCAATAATCAAAGATAATGGGTGATAGAACAACCATGGGATTCATTGTTAAATGTGGTTCAGAAGATCTAGTGATAGAGACCAACCTTGTGAAGTGTTTTATTGGTTGAAGCAGAATCAGCATCATTCCTGGAAGTGTTACAGCTTTTTGAAGAACTGTGAACCTTTTTCAATAACTTTCTCATAATATGCATGGCAGCAGACTTAGGTGTTCTCTTGACTTGTGTCTCTCCTCTTACTCCTGTCGGTATACAATCTTGACTTTCTGCCTTTGTCCTATAAAGTAGCTCATCAAGCGATGCTCTCTCTTTCCTTACTTGTTTTGTTTCTGGTAGTTCAAATGAGGACCCCAGTAAATATCCTTGCAGTGGACATACAGCTTTGATTCTGTAATCTTCAGCTTTTGGTCCATCTATTTCCTTTCCACTAAGTGTGATAGTGCTAACATAGCTGTTTCTTCCTGATGAATCATAGAAACTTTCTTCTTTTTCAGCATCAAGAAACTTCTCAAGCTCATAACTTATGAGCTTCAGTTCATTTTCTGTCACCTCATCATTTCTCATTGTTATGTTTTCCAAAGGCATAGCAAATGTTGGTGTTCCTGGTTCATTGGTGACTGTTTCTGCACCAAGAGTTCCAATTGTCAGAAAACCTTCAAAGAGCTCAGAGATAATTGCAGGTGTTTCTTCTTGGGACTCATCTTCTCTGCTGTCAACCAACCCAGAATAAGATGTTTGACTTTCCTGATGGTGTGGCTTTGAGAAACTGGGTTGATTTATGCAGCTGAAGCTTGGCTTTGTCTGGGAGTATTGATTGTCAAGTGTTGGCTGCACTGTAAGGCAAGTACATGGGTTTCCTGAAATTGGAGTCCAAGAGAAATTACTAAACTGGCGAAATTAGCAATTAATGAGATATACATTCTACATAACTTGTTAAAACAATTATTTCTTACTATTACTCTGCTTGTACTCTGGAAAGAGGAATATGGAACATGAGAAAAAAGGATAGTAATCAGATGAACTAAATGTGGATAAGGGTCCTTGAGAGTAATATAGGTGCAATTTTCTATCTGTAGTAGGTTAGTTGTTGCGACCAACCTGATAAAGTAGGATGCAGATGTTTCAAGCACAGTAGTGGTCTTGATCTATATAAAAATCCTAGTGTGCAAAACACCTTATTTTTACTTTAGCTCAAGTCTTTCAACATTTTGGTAGATTATTATTCAGACCCTAGAGCTCAGAAAAATTAATGTAATACACATTGTGTTATTGCATTGATGGACAGTGACCAGTTAGTCACACAATTTAGTTGTGTCAAGGTGTGACTGATGACAGTTTTTAGCCTTCACTGGATGCCTTAAAGACCATTTACGTTGCCAACTTTCTGTTCCCCTTTCATTCACTCCTATTAAGAAAAAGCGAGGAAAATTGTACTATAAGAGATAAGATAATAAGGACAGCTCAATACCAAGTGTGAAATCCTTGAAAGGATCTATACTATTCTGCCGAAGTTTTCGATGCACCCATTGAAATAACTGCAATAAGGAAAGGCAGGGATAAAGCCAAAGGACTGGAAGAAATTTTTAATTGTCAATGGGCAGAGTTTAAACTCACCTTCATTTTGATCTCTTTTCTTGTTTGATAACCAAATTTTTCTCAGTTAACAGATTTTGCCGGTAGATATATATGTGCAAGGAAAAAGATCTCTAGGATTGGGAGGTTATGATGGATAAAGTGAAAAGGCAAAAGAACTTTTTTTGTGATTCATTATGAGTTGGACGTAGATTTATGCTAGAAGAGTCTAAGTTAGATGTGTGCATAGAGAAAAACAACTAGATAGATACAACAATGTGGTTGGCTATTCTTTTCAAAATTCTAATCATGAGGCTGAATTGGGTGTGGAATAGGTCACAAATTGCCATTTGTCTATATTTTTGTCTCTGTATGAACTTTCATGAAGTTAGATCACTCACAGATGTAAATACATTTGATCCCAGACACTGTCAATTTTGAATGAAGTAAAGCACTCTAACTGTATATCAGAAAAATATACTCTATTATGGTTACAAATGTACCTAATAATATACTACTACCCATTAGGGATCACATAAGCAACTAATGAAATTCTAAATTTGCAGTAGTTGGACGTGCGTTTGATGACATGCTATTGTTGGAAAGACTGCTGTTTAATTCAAAAGTTCTACTTCTACTAAACGGTTAATACTCTCTGTACTTTGTGCAAACCATATTTCTTTAAGTATTAGCTGTAAACTGATTAACTTTTTCCACGATTAACTTATAAACTCCATAGTCCCAGCTTTTTGTAATGTTAGTTGGGATTAGAATGGTAGACTTTATTCTTTGCAGGGCTAGGGTGCAAAGTTTCTGGATGTGCTTAAAGCATTAAGAAAATCTCTTTTGGTTATTATATCACCATTATCATTATTGTTATTGTTGTTATTATTATTATGTAGATAGGAGGTGCAAGTACCGGGTAAAGAAGGGGGTAGATGGCCAAGTGGAAGATCAACCTTCGATCTTTATCATCATTATATTATCAAGACCAATGCCAACTGAGCTAAAAGCTCTGACTATAGTTATGTTGATTTTGGATTGTTATAAACGTGGTTTGTGATGTGTAACTGTGGTAATTGTAGATAAAAATCTTCGTACCTTTTTAGTTTCTCACACTTTCGGAGAAGAACTTTGTAGATTGATTAAAAGTGAAGTTAAAGTCTTCTAGAAAAGGAAAAATAATATTTGTGTTGTTTGCCATGTGATTTTAAGAGATCATAGATTTGGTCCTCCTCCCATTGCAATTTTAGACTTGGGGAACGAGGTCATAGAAAGGATGTTAACCCCTCATCCAGCACTTTGTTTGATGTGACTTGACTACTTGCATCTTTCTAAATCAAAGAGCACTTCCCGTTTGATGCTATCCGTGGTTCAATCTTTTAGGATTATATCTGAGCCATTTTTCTTTGTAACTATGCTTTCTGAACTGCCTTTTATGACAGTACAGCATGTTGCAGGAGATAAATGCTGTTCCTGAAAGTTCAACGTCACGCCTAGAAAGCGATGGAAGTCATAATTTCCCAGGGGAAAACTGTAGTAAAGCTCAGGCGTAAACACTATTAAGCAATGTTTATTTATAAGATATACATGAATGTGTGCAGTAAGTGTGAATACTATTTTTCTTTGCATACTTGTGTTGGAACAGGAACAAATAATTGTTGCAGACCGTTCAAAGCTAAACATGCTTAAGCTGTTGTTTCTCCATAGATGGTGTAATTGAATTAGATCAAAATATTGAACATAATATCTTTGATCAGCTCTTTGAACCCAAAATTAGAACACCTTTGGTTCAAGCTGGACCTTTCTTTCTAGTCAATTTTTGAGGCACACACTAATAATTTTAGGGAAAATAGTAGACTACAGAAGACTAGATTGCTCTGAACAATCCAGAAAAAAGTTGAATTATTGAGTTAAGTACGATTGGCTTACTGTTGATGGGTCATTCCTAATATATTCTACTTTGGATTGGTTGACAAAAAGTGTGCAGCGTCAGCATCACACTAGCAGAATCAACTGCATTTGTTTGTCATATGCTTACCTGCTTCTCAGGAAGATGGTCTCAAATCTTCTTTAACTTTTCGTGCTTGAATTTTTCCTTCAAGTGGTTAAACATGACCAATATTTTCTCTTTATTCTGCAATGCATGTGGAACAAGCCTTAATACTTGACTAACAATGAGGACGTTCCCATTTTAGAAACAATTTCTTGGCATCACGACACCAATACACTATGCTTCAACAGGGGAATATGTCCCAAGTCCTAGCCCAATAATTGCGATTCAAACAAACCCCACTAATGAACTCAACTTTTTGTGTTATGGCATCTTCAAACTTAGCAACACGCCGGGCAGATTAACATGAAAGTTGCCACATTTGGAGGATTTACATGACTTGCGAGTAAGGACAAAGCCAAGTCAGCCATTGAAAAAGTGATATCCAAAACAAACACTAAGTCGTCAGAGTTATGGGTCACTTACGAGTCAGTGCAGGGTGCAGGTGTGACCCATATAAAGGATAGATAGTGACCATGTGAATTCCACGTGATTAAGAAAATTGGATTCAGTTGACACTTATAATTTCAGCAACATGGTCAAACTTAGTCTTTTCTAACAACCACTAAATAATAGCCTTTTCTTTCAATTACAACCTTTTTCCCACTCTTTGGAATGGAAATAAACTTGCTTAAGATAATAAGGCTTTGTAGTTTCATTTATACTTATTTTATGCTAGTGTAGTAAAAAGGTACCATTATTTCTTTTAATATTGAATCTTTTTCACACTGATTGAATTAATGCTTATCGCTATCAACCCTACACCACATGATATGTGACTTCTATTGTTGCAAACTTTTATGATGTCAATTCCTTATATTAGTTGTAGAACACGCAGGGAAACACAAGAAGGAAGAACTGAATTGTTTTTCTAAAGCTTTTGCAGGAAATAAGCTTTTCTTGAAAGCAAATGTTCAAGTATTATTTAGAATTAAGTTTGAAAAACGAAGTTTTAAAAAGGGATTGCTTGGAATTTTTAGACGACATATCTAAACACATTTTTTTTAAGAACTGAGTTAAAACACTTTTCACAAGACAATCCCAATATTAGAAAAAAGAATGGAAAGTACAAGAGCACACAAGATTTATTTTGGTTGATTTTCTAATCATATTAGAGTTACATCTAGTACATTATGATACATAACTAAGACTTTTATTATGCACAATTTAAGACTACAAAATAGTTTTCTTATATTTAAATATTCCTCACACAATTCTCTTCATTCTTTATCTCAACTATTCTTTCTTCACAAACTTCTTGAGACTCACTTTCCCAGGCCAAGTTGTTATAAAAAAATCACACTAAAAACTTAATGCTTTCTAAAAGATATGCAAGATATACATTGATAACTTAGGAACAATTTTTTAACTGCTCAAAGTGCGAAGAAATAATACATTAAGAACAAAGAGAAATGATTAAAAATGAATGTGTTTTATCTCTTTAAAGATGTAGTACTATATTCAATTCTTCATTTTCAATAATTGACTCCTTTATATAATTCTTCGGAGTTGTGACTAAAGATTGTAAGACAAAATTAACGTTTCGAATTTTCATTTAATGCATGAAGTGCAATAGTTGTCCTATTGTACAATTGCTTTATATGCAAGATAGTACTTTTCGAAGATTTATTGTATTGGGCGTCAATGATTTTCTCTTTTTAAGCAACACTAGTTCTGCCCCATTTAGTTCTCCATCTTGTCTTGCTTTTTTGGTACTAAAGTATTGTTTGAGATGAACTATGGTTGGAATTAATCTCAAACGAGGTAACGTTCCTTAGAAAAAAAAATTACATCAAATAATCTTTTTATAGCATTAACATTTGATCCTTCAAACTATAGTTTTCAATGCTTCATTTAAATAATTCTTTAATGTTTCGTTTGGCACCATAAAAATAAATAGGGAGAGCAAAGAAATGAGAAATGATGGTTATTTGGTAGCCAAAAAATTATAGGTGAAGAAATAAAAATGTGTGGTCTTCTACCTTTTTATTTCTTGACTGAAACTGCACGAAAGTAGTGAACAAATTAGCTCGATATTGATTATAGAATCTGATACTGAACTATGATAGTATAAAAATTTTAAATTTATATTACCATAATCAATTATTGATTATCATAATTTATTAAAAAATTAATTATTTTAATTAATAAATAGATTATATTTTTTGTTTTTGTTTTTTATTTTTTATTAAATTAAATTAAATACCTTTATATAATATAATTAATTATACGATTTCTTAAACCACATATATATATATAATTAAAAGATTATATATGTATCACCTTATTTTCTTGAGAGATTTATGAAAGTGATTGAAATAAATATAAGATAGAATTAAATTTAATTTCAGTAAAAAAATCTTAATAAACAATGTTTTATACATTTTTTTGAGAAAATATAGAATGAGACCGAAATAATTTGACACATGTTTATTGAGATAATATCTTTTCTTGAGTGAATGACCCAATTTAGATATATCAAGAATCATAACATATTGTCATTAACACATTTTTCAATTTTGTTAACATGTACCCCGAAGTAAATCATCAATTAACTTCTATTTTTGACAAAAGATTGTTATATTCTTTATAGTAAATTTCTTTACCAATTATGGTATAAAATTCAAAAGCAAAACCTATCATTTAGGGCTAGTTTTTATCAACCTACTTCTTGCCAAAAGTGGTAAGAACCATTTTTTTATATCTTCTTTTAACCATTGGATAATCAAATCCCTTCAACCCTTAGGCAATGAGTTGTCTCGAGCTTTCTTATAAGATATCATTATTAGGTACATCTCTCAACTCCATCCCACCCACTTAACACTTTCATTGTTGCTAACTTAACTTCCTTCACTAAAGTTTTTATATCTCGTCTTCATTCCAAATAAGGAAAACTTGTCTCTTTGTATTTTGATGTTTGATGTATGTCATATAAGGATTGGAAATAGATTTAAATGAATAATGATGTAGTGAACTAAAATGTGATCTAGAGTGAAGTTTCTTGAATATGAGAAAATATACATGATGAACTATGAATTTGTTATTTGTTGTTGGAATGATGTTTCTGGTGAATGGAATATGATTTTTCTATTATATGATGATGTTTTGTGTTGTTATTGAAGTATTGTGTGTGATTTTAAGTGATCATGTTAAAAAATCGTGTTGTGATGTGAAATTGTTACGATCCCTCACTAAGTGAGTGGACCCATTCACCCAACGAGGATCTAACTTTGAAAATTTGATAAGTGCTCATTGAGTGAACTCTCGAGTATTACTGAGCACTTAAAAAAGAACACATAGGAAAAACTCAAAACCTCATAGTTTTGCTATGCAAGTCACATACTCATTGAGTGAAGATCATCGAAAATCCAAAAACTCATAGTTTTGTTGGGTGAGTCATATACTCGTTGAGCAAGAACCTTAGAAACTCAAACTTGTTTTGTTGAGTGATTTATCCACTTGTTGAGCGAAAGCCAAGCGCTTGAAGTGCTCAATTTTCCCACCTTGACTCGTTGGGTGAGAGTTGTGTCTCATTAAGTGACTAAAATGAATTTAGAGAACAAAGCTTTATGTGGCTCCATTCGTTAAGCGAGTCCAAGATTCGCTAAGCAAATGTCAATATAAGACGGTCCACAAGAGTGATTCCAATAAGAGTTATTTGAATCCTAAGTTATGGAGTCCAAATTGTATCATAAGCTATGTTTATTTTCCATTATAATAGCAACAAAAGTCGTTAATATATATATATATATATATATATATATATATATATATATATATATATATATATATATATATATTTTTATTTTTTAGTTCTCTTCTATTTTTTTTACCAAACAACTTCATAATATTATTTTTTTTCTATTTCTCACCAAACAATCTAAATTCTACTTTATTTCTTTCTTTATTATTTCTTTCCACTTTACTCTATTTTCATCCTCTCTACCTGGTAAAGCGTAAAGACATGCTTTAATATTTAATCTAGGCAAAAGCTATACAATCACATAAGCATACATATATCAAGAACAACTTGTTTTTATACCCCAAAAGATAACATTTGAAATTACAAAGAATAAGATAAATACCTAAATCCATTGATATTGATATATGCTCATTTAAATGCATGTCATCTTCTATAATAGTCTAATGAACTCACTTAATTTAACCACATAAAATAAAGCCCCATAATGATAAACAATTAATATAATAATTTTATAATATTAACCTGTATTAATTATTCAAATTTAAAATTCCAACAATCTCTTACTTTGGTTACATATTTTAAAAATTATATCACAATTCTTTAGGCATGTATCCATACATTATTTATCTTTAGACTTCTACTTTAACAAATAATCCACTATTTATCTTTAAACTTCTATTTTAACAATATAGTCCATCTCATGTATCAACAATAAAATCACTACAGTTTTCACCATTGTTATAAAATGTGACTAGACCACTATATCAAAACATCGGTGATATAGATCAATATGGATGAGCAACATGAAAATTACATGCAATGTGATCTCAATCATGTGATCTCAATCATGTCTACTCCCAACTAGTCCAAATTTAGTCTTTAGTGAGATCAATCTAAAGTCTTCAAGAGCAAATTAAATATTGAAGACAACAAGATGCAAACAAGTTGGCTAAAAAACTTGTAATCTTTATTTAATAACATAAAGTTTGTTTCAAATAAACATAGAACATAAAGAAAGACTTTCATTATATTAAGGCAACCTCAGTGGCAACGCCTGAGCAACATGCTCATTAAAGACTTTACATGTTAAGCCCTTAGTTAGTGAATCAACTAGCATAGAATGTATCCTTATATGTTTTACTGAAATATGTTTTTCCTTAACTATTAGATACTTGATATCGATAAACTTTGACTTTGTAAAACTCTTATTATTATTGGATTAAAGCACTGCTAAGTTATTGTTATAATGAATCTTTAGTGACCTCTCAATGGTGTCAACAACACATAGGTTAGTGACAAAATTTTGTTGCCATAACCTATGGTTTAACACCTCATAGCAAGACACAAACATTGCTATCCGGTTGAAGAAGCTGCAAAAGTATATTTGGCAGACTTCCAAGAGATAGCTCCTTTAGCAAACATTAAAAATGTAACCAAATATGGAGCATATACAATTTGGGCATCTCGCAAAATCATATCACACAAATGAAAGTGAGAGAGACAAACCTAACATGAACCAACAAGAAAGAAAGCATTAAACCGAGAGTGAGAGCAAGAGTGTGAACAAGTGAGAACAAGAATGAGTGTGTAAATGAGAAAGAGTAGTGAGAATGCAAACGAGCATACGCAACCGTCAACAATAGAGAAAAGGAATTTCAATTTATTAATTTTTTAGTGAAATTTGAATTCCTAACATTTTAGTTAATCAAAATACCTTACAAAATTATTAAAATTTTAAATTATTTTTAAATTCACTATCCAAACAAAATATTTTATTACACATTTTAAATTCATTAAAAAAATGAATTATCCCATTAAATCACCATATCCAAATACACCTTAAAGGTTCTTATAGTTGTAACTACAATTTTATTGACATAGTCCTATAAATTAATCTTTCCACATCATTTGAGGGATGACTCTACAAAGTATAGATATACTTATATGAGTAGTAGAATTAGAATCTATCCACTGAGGAGTAACATCAAAACCTCAAAAGACCATGTGGTTTGATTTCTCATGGAAAGATTTTCACGATTATGTGTTACACAAGAGGTGCTAAGGAAAGATTTTCACGATTATGTGTTACACAAGAGGTGCTACATGAGGACTAAAGAAAAGTAAAATTATGTTCTGTGCCTAAACTTGAGATACAAGTTGATGATGGGTACCTCGTAATAAAAGGGTGATATACTTGAATCCTCTTTCTCACGTTCTATAGACAACAAAGTAATATTGGAGTGCAGCTGCAATAGCACTGGCACATGTAAACAATTCCAAAATTAATTATGTTGGGAGTGTGTTTACCTATAAAATTCCCAAGATTTCTAGGCATGGAATCAATTGAGGTTAGCCAATTGGTTCTTTTACATTGCGCATCAATTGAAGCGTTGAAAATAAGATTTAAATATATAATAAATGCACTATCACAAACTTTCATGCAACTAATACAAATTTATTAGCTTTTATAATAATTATTTTAAAATATATAATATCCTATTCATTCACATTACATTAAAATTACATACTTATTATTATTAAACTCTTCGCTTATTACAACCAAAAAAAAAAAAAAAAAAGCTGGAGTGCGTGGGTGACATGGATATGGTCGTGTCATGGGTGCTATTGTGTGAAAATAACACCTAACCCTCCTATACTTTTTTATATTTCTTTTGGTTTTCATGGCATATTAATAGGAAGAGGGTCAACACTCAACAGATCAAACTAGCAAGTCGAATTACCAGATCGGGCCCTATGTTGGGCTTTATGGGCTGTCTTTTATTGGTCCAGAACAAATTGCATCTAGAAACCTATGGTTTGCACATCAACGTTACTATACACAGAAGCCATCCATTTCTTTCTTCTTTCTTTCGAGGTTCATCAATTTCTATTTTTACTAGAATCTTGATGTACCCAAGGACATTATTCCTAGTGCTACTAGTTAGCAGCTGAAATTCTTACGTACTACAATTTCCATTATTTTTTAGCTTCATCAATTTCTCCATCGTCGGATTTAAATAACTATCAAAGTTAATAGAACCTTTTGTAGAGTTAAATATTGAAGATTCGCATACTGCATATGAAGAACTACCTTTGGACGATGAATCAAAAACAAACAAGGCTGAAATTTCTTTAAGGAATTGGCAAATGAAATCCTACCATCCTGAGTAACAAATCATTAGGAATGTTGAAGATCAAGCACCCAGTTGAGAGCTTTCATTCGAGCTTATGTGTGATGCATCAAATTCGGTATTGGGAGCCGTCTTAGGCCAGAGAGCTGGAGTCGGCAAACCAATGCACATAATTGCCTCTGCATCCCGAACAATAGACCCAGCCCAGTTAAACTACACAACAACTAAAAAGGAGCTACTAGAAATTGTATTTGCCCTAGACAAATTTCGTTCTTACCTACTAGGCTCCAAAATCATTATGTTCTCTGACCATGCTGCACTAAGATTCTTGTTGAAGAAGTCAGATGCAAAGCCAAGACTGATTTGGTGGATGCTTCTCCTCCAAGAATTCAACATAGAAATCAGAGATAAGAAGGGTGCTGAAAACTCTGTAGTAGACCATTTGAGCCAGATCGAGAGGGTGAATGACCCGATGCCTATCAAAGATGAATTCCCAGACGAGCAACTGTTGCATATCAACATGCCTACACCATGGTTTGCAAACATCTGCAACTTTGTAGAAAAGAAAATAAGGTCTATGATGTAGAGATGGCTGTTACTTTGCTTCTCTCCTTTTTTTTCAAAGCGGGGCTCACACAACAAAATTCAACACACACACGTAACAAAAATTTGACACATATTTAGCATGCTATATTATTCAAGGATCCAAATCAAAACAGACACAAACTCAATCTAGACTCTATGACTCGATTGACAAACACAGCATTCCACAGACTCAAGATTTGACTTGACTCAGTTTGACACACAAAGACACAAAAGAACTTGTGTCCCCGACAACAGCACCAATTTGATAACTCGTATTTAGTCGTTTTTACGCACATTAAATAAACTAAAGCTAACTATAGCATAGTCAACCCTAGGTCCAATTCTCTCAAGTACACAGTTTGCTCGATTATGACTTAATGTGAAAACTAGAGTAATGCAGAAACACTCAAGTGTATAATGCCGACTCGCTCTCGGAAAAGACTGATATGATTCAGTCTCAATAGAGACGAATCCAACATGGTCTCGGCTAAGTGCAAAGTTGGACGCAACAGAGTTGGACTAACTCGATTTCGGACGCGACGGAGTCAGACTAGACTCAGTCTCTGACTAGAATGCAAGAAATAGGGGGGTTTGGTTGCAGAGAAAATAAAGACAGAAATTAAGCTAAGTAGGAAAGTAAATGCAATCTAAACTAGGCTACCTTTATTGCTACTACTGCATTCGTGCTAAGTCCCAACAAACAAGGCAGTTCCACTCCTTTCACTCAAGATTGTACGTCTGAATTAACCTGAGTTTCTTCTTATGGCAATCGCCAAACATTCGTCCATTGTCATACCGAGGATTTACACAATTGCTACCTCATTAGTTGGCAAGGATTAAGCACATAGTTGATTTTAAGTTCTTTAATTGATCACCTATTGAAGTTGTTAAACTGGTTCCAATCAGCCTAGTCTAGCTTTGGTCTACTAAACAATGTGCAATTGCGACACAGTAAAGCAGATTAAATTGCAGTACTCACAATCAAGAATTAAGCAATAAAAACTACTCGTATTATTAGAAACAAAGTACAAACACAGGGTGTAAATTCAATGAATCTGCCTTCCACAGCGATCGCCATGGAAGGACAACGATGGTTCACCGTCGATAGCCAAGACGCTGAGGATCAGGTCCACTGGAGTGCGATGGCAAGCCAAGCGGTCCCCTCTGACAACCTTTGGCCTCTCAGTCCTTGACCTGCACCTCCTCGATCGAGAGAGACACCTCTAATAGCACCGTGCACCACCGTGAGAATGGAAACATGAGCAAGAAGATGGAATGCAAGGAAGATGGAATTTAGGTCTGAATTCAACCATGATTAAAACATGCCCAGCGTTCCCTATATATACATGAGCTACGTATCTTGTGTTGCACACTATCCCTAATTAATGTCCCTAACAGAATTAAAAATCTTGGATTGCCTATTCTACCCTTCTAATGATTCTCCTTGTGCTGCAAGTTTCTTCCAGGGGTGACGTGGCAACTGAGCTAGATGAAGCTGGGATAAGCGCGCCTAGGCTGGGCCTCCTGATTGGGCTGCTCTCCTTGGGCCACGTGCTCCTTTGGTCTGCTGGATTGCAGAGCCAATCGGTCCAAGAAGGAGTCGGTCTAGCTAGGACGACTTCTCCTAGGCCGAGACTTTGCTTGATGGGCTAAGATCAATTCGGCCTGCAAAAAGGAATAAAATATTTTATTAGCTAAAATCCTCAAATTAGCATAGATTTACACTTTCCCTATTCCTAGGTCCATAATATGAATCTTAGCTAAGACTCGATTCTTAAGTATCAAATGATCTCAAAAGCACACATCTTAAGTCCTTGTAAGGTGTATAAAATATGACTTATCATACGTATGTTATATAAACTCTGTTAAAATATGATAAGCTATATCTCTAAACTTGATTGCTCTGATATATGCTTTGATTAATCTTGTGTTTTGACTTATATCTTCCGTAAGCTCAAGGGGAGCTTAAAACAATATATATGATATATTCTTAGGGGGAGACTAAAATAAATCATGAGCTTATATGTTATATACTGAAATCATCTTTTTCTTTAAACATAATTTTTGTCATCATCAAAACATTTGAGTCATTTTGGATGCATAGACTTGTATTCCAACAATCTCCCCCTTTTTTATGATGATAAAAATTATGTTTAAAGAAAAATATGATTTCAGTATATAACAAATAAGCTCATGATTTATTTTAGGCTTCCCCTAAGATATATATCTTATATAATGTTTTAAGCTCCCCATAAGTTTATAGAAGATATAAGTAAAAACACAAAGATTAATCAAAGCACATATCAAAGCAATCAAGTTCAAAGATACAACTTAGCATATTTTAACAAAGTTTATATAACATATGTATCAAAGCACCAATACAAGTGGATTAGAGTAATAGAGTAAATAGAACCCCATATGATAAAAATGCAAACTCTATTAATGAATGAGTATGTTTCTACTATCTTTCTCCTTTACAAGTTCATACTTGACTTACAAATAAACAATGCTCGATGCAATTCTTTGTCAATTTGAAACTGTCACGTTCTCATAATAGTATATTTGGTAGAAATTTGAACAAGAAAGAAAAAATGATATACTCAAATATTCTCTCATGCTGAATTTGTCTTTGCACGCAGAGTCCATCTTTGGACACTGAATTTGTCTTTGGATGCAAACTCTATCTTTAGACACTGAGTGTGTCTTTGGATGTAGAGTGTCGCTATAGACGCTAAGCTCTTCTATGGATGTTGTATCCATCTTTGGACGTAACGTCTATGGATGACGAGTTGTCCTTTTGGACGATCATTCTGTCTATTGACAAAGAACTTTCTTTTGGATGTAATAGATTAATTACTATTTTGAATCAATTACTTTTAAACAAATGTGTTTTATTCTTTAAGTTCAATAACGTGTCATTCTTCTGAAATCTAAAAAACACTAGTTAATCATAAAATATTATTCATTTTCATGATGTTTATTATCATCAAATCACAATTATAATTTTTTTAAAAGTACAAATTTAATAGTAAATTGGCAATAGAAAAGTAAGAACAATATTAAAACTAATAAAAATAATTGTTCATAATATATTAAAATTAAAAATAAATTATATGTATTACCTAAATTATATAAAATAATAAATATATTAATTAAATTACTTGCCTAAAAATAATCTACTTGTCATAATTTAAAATATTATTCATTACCTATTATAATTAATATGTTTCATTTTATTAGTCATGTAAGTATTAAACCAACTAGAATTAATCGACTAAAAAAGAACATTGAAAAAATGTCTAGATCTAAAAATAATAAACAATTTTGCAAAAATAAAAACTAAATAAAGTCATATTTACAAATACTTAAAATATATTTAAACATAATAATTAATTAAGATAACATTTTGTTTCAACTATTATAAACATTAGGGGTGTAACACCCAAATTATTGTTGTTTTATTAGTCATGTTATTACTAGAATTAATAGACTAAAAAAAACACTAAGAAAATGTCCAGATCTAAAAACAACAAACAATTTTGCAAAACCACAAGCTAAATAAATCATATTTGTAAATACTTAAAATATATTTAAACCTAATAATTAATTAAGATAACATTTTGTTTCAAGTATTATAAAGATTAGGGTGTAACACTCAAATTATTATTGTTGTTATTATTATTATTATTATTAAATAAGTAAATGTTTAAATTATATTATTTCACTAATTAAATAAACTTTATTTTTGGAAAATACGTATTGGTTCATTAAATTAGGTTTTTGTTAATTAAATAAAATTAGAGAAAAATGGGTCATTGGGCCATGTCTATTTTTTTGCTAGAAAATTAGGTTTTGCTTAAAGATTGAGTAGTTTGTGAGTTCAAATATAATTACCATCTTTTAGAATTTAAAAGATATTTTTATATTTATCAAATATCTAACCACTTTCAAATATAGTCAATGATTTGTTAATACTTAAAAGAATTAACAAATATTTAACAATTTAAATATAACAAATATTTAATAGTGTTCAAATATTTAAATAATAGATATTTAACAATATAGTGCGACCCATTATATATATATATATATATATATATATATATATATATATATATATATATATATATATATATATATATATATATATATATATATATATATATATATATATATATATATATATATATATATATATATATATATATATATGGGGGATGATCAAGTGACATCAATGTAACTTAAACTAACTATTACACCATTCAGTAATTTCATATGAGAAGGTGGCAGGAAGTAATTTAGGCCACATAATCATGCATAAATGAATTTAGATTAAGTCACAAAGTCATGTGACATTTTTAATTGGTTATGTGAATATTTAATAACTTTCAATCCTAATCTTTTATGTATAATTGTTTGGTCTAGATTTCTTTCTCTCACCATCTTGTTATAAACACTCTTCTCACTTGATATGCTCCCTATATATGGGTATATATAAGTGCATTAAAAAAACCTAATAAGCCTAAACTCTTCTTTCGTTGTTGTTTCAAATAATAAGGAAGGAGAACCCTTTGAAAGGATGTCAGAGCAACGAGAAAGAGAATCGTGAAGGACATCTTTCTGCCCAAAGGTTCTGCATTCTAGGAAAAGAGGGCTAGAATGTCTTACTAAAGGGTATGAATGTGATTCTGCATAGAAAGGTTGACCTTAGAAACCCAAAAATTGCATGTTTTGATTATCTGAAGGGGAGATTAAACTCTTCATACTAGTTTGTTTGAAATGGAGTATATCTTGATTCAAAATTGTATGCTTGAGTTTTTTGAATAGGACATTAAACTCCCTAGATTAGTTGAGTGAATTTTGTGTATGATGTGGTAAAATTGTATGTTTGGTTATGTTTTATTTTGTGGAATTCTTGAAATTTATGAACAACGTAGAAACTCATTAGGTTCCTTAAAAATTTGAGTTTCTAGATAAAATATATAATGCTCGTGATGAGCACATCCATGCTAAGAGGAATTGTTGAGCGACGCATATGCTCAAGAAGAGCATGCCTATGCTGGGTGAGATGGTGCAGCATGATCGTGCTCATGGTAAGCATGCTTGTGCAACACCTACACTAATTGTGCATGATCTTTAGCAACTATCCGGGAGTCGAGTTCGATTCGGGCAACCTGAGTCGAAAGCAACAGAAGGCCAAGACCAACTTGGTACATCAAATGCGGAATCCAAACTGAGTCGGCAATTGAAGCCGAGAGCAACTAATGGTGCCTCTCCACTACATTCACCACCCATAGAGCTGAAGCCGTTGCTGGGTCATTTAAAGTACGCCTACCTGGATGATGACCAGCAATTCCTAGTCATAATTGCCAATAACATCTACCAGGAGCAGGAGGAGAAATTGTTGCAAGTCTTAAGGCAGCACAAGAAGGCAATAGGGTGACGATTATCGAACCTTCCAAGAATAAATCCTTCAATCTATATGCATAAAATCTTAATGGAGTAAGAAGCCCATCCAATAAGGCAAACAACAAAGAATGATGAATCCAACCATCCTAGACGTTGTTAAGAAGGAAGTAACGGAACTACTTGCTGCTAGGATCATCTATCCCATCTCAAATAACCAATGGGTTAGTCTGGTGCAAGTAGTCCCGAAGAAGTCCGGGATGACTATAATGAAAAATCAACATGATGAGCTAGTACCAATGCGAATTCAGAATAGTTGGCGAGTCTACATTGACTATAGAAAACTCAAGCAGGCGATTCGCAAGGATCAAGTCTTGGAAAAATTAGCAAGAAAGTCCTATTACTGTTTCTTGGATGGATTCTCTGGATACATGCAAATTCATATTGCACCTGAAGATCAACACAAAACTATTTTGACTTGCCCATTCGACACCTTTTGTGTACACATGCATGCCGTTTGGCCTGTGCAATGCTTCGAGTACATTCTAACGCTGCATGACCAGTATCTTCTCGGACTTGCTACAAGATTGCATGGAAGTCTTTATAGATGACTTCATGGTGTACGCCACCTCATTTGATGCATGCCTGGAAAATCTATCCCGAGTGCTAACTAGATGCATCAATACAAATCTTGTGCTTAACTTTGAAAAATGTCATTTCATGGTGATTAAGGGAATTGTCTTAGGACATCTCGTATCCAGTAGAGGTATCGAGGTTGATAAATCCAAGATTGACATATTACTTCTCTCCCTAACCCCACTTCTGTGCAGGAGGTTCGCTCATCCTTAGGACACGTAGGGTTTTATAGAAGATTTATTAAGAATTTTAGCAAGATTGCCCTGCCCTTGTCCAAGCTGCTATAAAAGGATGTGGACTTCAATTTTGACCAGCCCTGTATTGAAGCTTTCTAGGAGCTGAAGATCCGACTTGCATTTGCACCGATTCTCCAAGCACCCAATTCGGAGTATCAATTCGAGTTAATATGTGATGCATCCAACTCGGCACTCGGAGCCGTCTTAGGCCAACGAGTCGAAGTCGACAAGCAGTCACGGGTGATCGCATATGTGTCTCAAACTATGGATTCGACCCAATTGAACTATACTACCATTGAGAAGGAGCTGTTGGCAATTGTTTTTGCCTTGGACAAATTTTGTTCATATCTACTAGGCTCCAAAATCATCATCTTCTTTGACCATGCGGCATTGCGATTCTTGTTGAAGAAGCCAAATACGAAACCGAGACTGATCTGGTGGATGCTTATTCTCCAAGAATTCGACATCAAGATTAGAGATAAGAAAAGGTGCTGAGAACTCAATAGTAGACAACTTCAACAGAATTGGGAGGGAGAGCGACCAGATGCTGATTCAAGATGACTTTCCTGACGAGCAACTTTTGCAAATGGACAAGATTACACCATGGTTTGCATATATACGTAATTTTATTATCGCATCTCAATTTCCACTAGAAGCATCCAGGCTATACAAAGAGAAAATTGAAAATGATGTTAAATACTACATATGGGATGATCCATACCTTTGGAGACTCTACAGTGATTAAGTCATTCACAGGTGCATTCCAGATCCCGAGATCCAATTGGTCCTCCACTTTTGCCATTCTACATTCGGAGGCGACCACTATGGATCAACTCGGATAGCCCAGAAAGTGCTTGATTTTGGGTTCTACTGGCCCACCATTTTCAAAGATGCTCATCAGTTTGTCTCCACTTGCAAATAATGTCAAAGAGCAGGGATGACCATTAGCAGAAGGCATGAAATGCCCCAGCAACCAATTCTGTTTTGTGAAGTCTTTGACGTATAGGGTATTGATTTTATGGGACCATTCCTAGTCTCCAATGGATACTCATACATTCTGCTTGTCATCGATTATGTATCGCGATGGGTAGAGGCTATAGCCACCAAGACCAATGATGCCAAAGTTGTTGTGGATTTCCTAAAATCCAATATCTTCTGCAGGTTTTGTGTGCCGAAAGCTCTTATAAGTGACCAAGGAAGTCACTACTGCAACAGAGCTATGTCCTCCCTACTCGAAAAGTATGGGGTGGTACACTGAATTGCCACAACATACCACCCCTAGATAAATGGCCAAGCGGAAGTATTCAATAGGAAATCAAGAAAATCTTACAAAAGATAACCAATCCCAGCCAGAAGGACTGAAGCCGACTCCTTGAGGACACTCTATGGACACATAGGACTGCAACCGGACTTTGTTAGGGATGTCTCCCTACCAGATTGTCTTCAGTAAAGCTTGCCACCTATCAGTTGAAATAGAACATCGAGCTTATTGGGCAATCAAGCAATGCAATATGACCTATGACCAAGCAGGCAAAGAAAGGAAACTCTAGTTGTAAGAATTGGAAGAGCTCTACTTGGAAGCATACGAGAACTCTTAGATCTACAAGCAAAAGATTAAGCAATTCCATGATAGACAGATCTTGAGAAAGGAGTTCCGAGTCGGCTAGAAAGTGCTCTTGTTTAATTCGCGCTTAAAGCTCATTGCAGGTAAGCTTTGTTCTAGATGGGATGGACCATTTGTTATCACTAATGTTTTTTGTCATGGTGCAATTGAATTAAAAGATGAAGCTACAAACAACATCTTCCAGGTCAACAGGCATCAACTAAAGATTTTCCATGAAGGGCCGACATAGACAGTGGGTGAGGTGGAGAACATCTTGTTGATGGAACTAGCCATATCGGATGACACACCTTAAGTGAAGCCTCATAAACCCCCTTATGTTCATGACATGCATTGAGGACAATGAATCATTTAAATGTGGGGGGAGGGTGTAGTTTATGTTTCGACTTTGTATGTGTGCGTTGCATGTAGTTAATTTTGTTTCCTATTCTCTGTTTTATATTTTCTATATTATTTTAATTTTTGTTCTTGATTGTTTTTGCTTCTAATTTTTCTACTAAGTCTGGGCTGACTCTGGATCCATTTCTACCGGAGCCGGGCCGACTCCAGTTTCATTTTGTTTTTCTTCTATGTCTATTTTGATTCTTATTTTTGTTTTTCGATTTTGTTTTCTTTCTATTTTTGATTCCTGATTGCAAAGAAAAAGGAGAAAAATGCTTTGAAAAATTAGTAATGGATTTCTTCAATTTGAATAAAACAGGAGGAGGTAGTGTGTAATCCTAGATAAGAGGTTTTTCAAACTTGATAAGGAGTGAAATTTTTGCATCTTTAGGCAGCAAGTGACTGAAAAATTGAAAAGATAAACCATCAACGATAGAGCAATTTATCCATGTGACAATTTTTGAGCCTTGTATATAATGATGGCTTTACATCTTGTCCTTCTCTTCTTTCTTGTGTGATTTTTGCATCCATGTTGTTATGTTACTCTAGGTTTTGCCTTGACTCTCTAAATATACCTTGTTTCACATGCATGGGTGATATGATCTAGGCCATTTTTCTTTACAAGCTACTAGTCAAATGGACCTACCTTTCAAATTGAATCCCTTGTCCACCCTCTTTGAGCCTATGTAACCATTTTTTTATATGACAACTCATTACAAGCCCAAAAGTCGAAAAACCATGATCAACCTCAACCTTAGGGGTCAGAGGAGCTTTGGAATTGTTTTGGGAATAGGTCTCGCATAAGTATGGGGGTGACACTCAGAGACATTGTGAGAGTGGTACATTTGGGAAAGTAGCAGTATGGTGAAAAGGGTTAACAAAAAGAAAAGAAAGGGGTTTAAAAAGAAAAAAAATGCAGAATGAATCAAAAGAAAAGAAAAAGGCAGCAAAAGCAAAAAGAGTTACAAAAGAAAATGCAACACAAAGTTGCAAAATAAAAGTGAGAAAAGGAAGAGAAAATACAAAGGGAAAAGGAGAGCACTGAACAAAGACACTCCCAAAAGATGTGTAGTGTCCAAGGGGATAGTCTCCATTCTTACAAACTCATTCCCCATTGCTCCTCTCTCTTCTATGGTTATCAAAGCCCACTTTACCATCCTGTATCCTACCCCTAACCTTGGCCACGTTACAAGCCTAAAAGCAAGTCCTATTGATCACCACTACATGTGTTTTTTGAAGGTGTAGAAGGAAAGGTGAGTCAAAGCTTGGTAGTGTTGGCTAACATAAGATGTTTTGAGTGTATATACAACCCCAAACACTTGAGGGATTGAGAGAATATGCCTTGAGAGAGCTCTGTCACTTCTCGATCACTTTTTAAGGTTTGCAGGTTGCTTGTTTACTTTGGATGTGGAGTCGGTAGCTTCCATAGATTGTTTGAATATCTTGATTTTGGGATGAATGCTTGCTAAATTTGTTTTGTCAAACTTAAGAAATTCATTTTCAGATTCTTCTCACAATAAATTTTCTCTTTCATTTCATTGATGATCAATTCTGATTTTGTCCAAGAATGCAAAAGTGTAAGTGTGAGGGTGTGATGAGTCATATTTTATACATCTCACAAGGGCTTAAGATGAGTATTATTGAGACTATTTAGCAACTAAGAATCACATCTTAGCTAAGATTCAGATTATTGGCCTAGAAATAGGAAAAACATAAATTTGTGCTACTTTGAGGATTTTAGCTAATAAAAGATTGGATTCATTTTGCAGGTCAAGTCCAGGAGCGTTTTGACCTAATAGAAGCACCTCAGCCCAAGAGGAGATGTCCCAGCTAGGCAAGACCCTTCTCAACTGAGTCCAGCTTAAGAGCCCAAGTCACTCTAGAGACGTGTATAAGCACTTAATCATTTAGGAGATGATATGTCAAATCAAGAAATTGTAATTATATTAGGAGTTGGTTAGGGAGAAGTGTGTAGAGAAAGGAACGAAGCACGTGTATAAAAAGGGACATAAGAGCTCGTGAATAAAGGTTGTTGAATTCAGAAAATCACTCATCTCACATACAGCTCACTCTTTTGATCTCGTTCCATTCCCTCAGTGGTGCATGGTGCTTCAGTACGACGTCTCGTCGATTGAGGAGGTGCAGGTCTAGAGTTTGAGAAGTTAGAGGTTATTAGAGGAGATTGCTCAGTATAGTTGACGCACTCTGGTGGACTAAGTTCTAGGTGCTCTAGCCATCTCTGGTGAACCATTGTCATTCTTCCATGTCGATCGTTATGGAAAGCGGAGTCCATGAATTCACATAACCCTATAACAATACTTTGTTTCAACAATAGCAATTGGTTTGCGTTTCCTTATCTCTTGCTTAAGAATCCTGTCATTAATCTACTCTTGCTTGTGTCGCGATTATGCATTTGTAAGAATGGATCATGTTAGGTTAGGTAAATTGAAACCGATCTAACAACTTAATTAGATAATCGATAAGAGAACCTAAAATCAACCACGTGCATACTCTCTGCCAATTGATGAGGTAATGATTGTATAAATCCTCGGTCAACAATGGACGAACGTTCGGTGATTGTCGTAAGAATTCTAGAATGGTTTGGAATCATAATCTCGAGAAGAGAATTGAGAACCAATTGCTTGTTGAACCTTTGTGTTGATGTAGTAAATATCATAGTATAGTTAGTCGCATTTACTTTCGTTACTTATTTCATTTTCTATCATACTCTACGTTTCCAACAACATAAACCCCCCGTTTACATTTAGCTGAGTCAATCGAGTTAGTCCGAACCAAGTCTGAGCCGCCTCTATCCGAGACCGACTCTGTTCGAGTCCAGACCGACTCCAATCCGAGTCCGAGTTATCTTAGTCCAAGACAAAGTTGGAATTCTATGCACCTTTAGTGTTTTGCATAAAACTCTTATTTTCTCATTAAGTCATAATAGAACACACTGTATCCTTGAGAAGAATGACCTAGGGTTGCACTATGCTATAGTTAGCTCTAGTTTTATTTGATAAAGCCACCATGGCAAAATAGCATTATCGCACAACCCAAAAACTTGAGGGTAAAACCAAGAGAATTTGTTGCTTGCGACAAGGAAATAAACAAAGTAGGAAAAAACACTAGGCTATCGCACAAAATCCCATAATTGAATAATTTTCTGTTTTGAACTTTCCAAAAGCTCTGACTTGGTAAAAAGAAGATTTTTTCCTCTTGTTGAACATAGGTTATTCTTTTACAAGAATAGCAATTGCATATGCTAACAACAGAAGCAGTGTTGTGATACAAAAAAACAAACCCTATTCCATATGCATCCAACATAGATTCACTAAAGTAGGAGCTCGCAATTCCTCCAAAGGCCAAAGAACCCCAACATAAAGACTGAAGAGATCCAAAAGTGCTTTGTGATTCAGCACATGCCCTCTCAACAACTATTAAATCTACAACATTCGAGAAGGCGATAGAGAAAGATCCAAGAAGTATGCAAAAAATAGCATTATATTTATTGTCAACAAAAGTAGTCATCAAACTCTACGAGAGTGCATCAATCAACCTAGATAAAATTATATATTATATTCTTAGATAACCAAAGAGATGGATAAAATCATTAATAAATCCACACAAATGTTTGACAAGTTATGATAATGCAGAAAATTCAGAAAATGACAACTGCCTCGGCAGGGTCTAAATGCAAATATCTTTTAATTTAAAGTTCACAACCAACCTTGCAAGTCCTAAAACACCTTGAACAAAATATACCATCGCAACAACAACATTACCATGGGACAAATCTATCCCAAACAATTTGATGTTGCTTATATGATATTTTTGCTTTCTAGGAGCAACTTTACTAAAGGAAGTAGCCTCCATATTCATCTTAGTTGTTAAAGTATCCCTTTCTCCAACATCGATACGAGAACCCAAGAAAGGAACACCATCGTCGCTGTTGAGTTAGAGAGAGGACCCCAACTTGCTAGATATTTTCATTTTCGACGGATTCTGACGTGTTCTTCGGTAGAATCGTGATGAATGAGTGACAAAATAGGTCATGGAGGATGATATCACTCAGATACCATGTTGAAAAAAATAGATGAAAGAGATATTGAAATCTATGTGTATCAATTACATAACGGAGTCCGTTTTATATAGACTTAATGCAATAAATACAAATAAATATAGGAGATAATATACCTATTTACACTATATGATTTACCTAATTAAATAAGGAAATTAATAATAAAATATAAAAAAAAATAAATCCTAATAGATCATTTAGAATACTCAAAAATATAAAAGTGATATCATAAGATATTTTTCTGATTTTCCAACAATATGAAAACTATGAAACTTAATTAATGTTTAAACAAAAAAAGAGTATAAACATGGTGAAAAATGCATGAAAAGTGAGTCCTAAGAGTATTTGGAAAAAAATATGATATGAGATTTTTTAATTTTTTTATTGTTCATGAGACTCATTTTTCACACAATTTTTACCTTGTGTTATGACCCTTTTTGGTTCAAATATTAATTAGTTTCTATAATTTTCATGTAGATCAATCTAATGAGACAAGTTTCACCTCTTGAATTAGTCAAAAGATAGTTCAAATTGTGTACTAAAATCGAAAATAATAATTTTTTTTAAAAGGACAACAATGAGTCAAATTTAAAAGTTAAAAAACCAAAATGATTTTTTAAAAGATAAATGATCAAAACAAATTTTAACGATAAAATAAATGACCAAAATTATAATTTAATCAAATAAATATAGTTGGGGTAAAGGGATGAGTAAGGCCTAATCCAACTTGGAGGCTTGACGTTGGTTTGAGTTGAATTAAACCTCGCTTAGAAAAAAAATGGGATAGTGCTAAATTGTGGCTTGGGTTTAGGCCGTATGTTTGGGTATATTTCTTGAGCTGTTTTGATTCCCTAAGACTCCATATATTTAGTTCTCACCCTTGTATAATTCGTCACTTTCACCATTTGTGAATGATAAAAAGAAAATAGGAATGAAGAAATATTCTAGAAAGTTACAAGCCTTGATTTTTTATCGTATTTGAGTGAAACAGTAGAAGACTATTCTTTTAGAAAAAAAATTTTAGAATTTAAATATGATTCATCTAACTCAAAGAGATTAGTGTGATGTTTGTGTCAATATCTCTTCATTGGAGTAGTAATATTCCAATATAGAGAGATACATAATTATTTAATTAATCATATTTTCATTGTAATGTAAATTCTTAGTTAGGATATCTAAGTATAAAAAATTAGATTTGATTGTATTTCATTTTCAGTTGTATTTGTAATAACCAAGTTGTATCTTTTGAATTGTTTATCAATAAAAGAAAGGTTGGAAAAATGTGTTCTATAGAGTTGTTTTAAATTGTATAAAATAATTTACTTCAAAGTTTCGCTACTAAGCTATTGCAGCTAAAGTTTTGAGTTATGAAACGTTTGATAAATTAAGGTGTTATAATATCTCCAAGCTTCCTGTAATTTCACTTGAAAATGCTTATGAGTACGACTCAGTATACTAGAATGTCTTAAAAATTTAGTTAATAACTTTAAATTTATTAACAATTTATATTATTTTTAAAAAAATTATCTTTAAAATTATTAAGATTTATTATTTCACACTTTTTACTTCATTATTTTTCATTTAATTAACTAATATGTGATTAGTTATTTTTTTTATCATCACAAGAAATTAAATTTATTTTACTAATTTATAACATTACTATTTATTTATTAAAAAATTATACAAATTATAAAATAATTAAAAATAAAGGTTAATGATCATCTACTTACATTATTGTCTAATAGTCGTTGATATGATTTTTAAAATAATGTTTTGTGATTTAATAACAGTATAAAAAATCATTTTTTATTTTTATTCTCAAAGAAAATGAAAAATAAGTTTGAAAATATGTTTAATTCAAATTTATAAAACATTTTAAAAGAAAACATGTCTCAAAAATAAATCCAAATAAAAAAAAATATTATTTTCAATGTTTTCTACAAACACACTATATGTTATTAGACAATTACAAAAATCTTAAAGCGGTTACAAAGATTTTACACCACTTTTTAGAGTAATTATAAAAAAAAATAAAAAAATTCTACCACCTTCATGAAACTATTTTAAGAAAATAAAAATTTAAGAATTTATGATAAGGATATTTTGATGAAAAATAATTAATAAAAAAATTTAAAAAATTTACATAAAAAAATTCTCAAAATTGTCAAAATTGTCAAATATATACAATCTAAGCAGAAAGATGAAAATATGAGAGAAGGGATTAGGTTGGAGTGGGAAGATTAACCCGATAAAGTTGCGTGTGACTTGCCATAAGCAAAAGCAAGCACGTTGTTTGTATTAGAAAAAGAGCACTGGAATCTACCCGTCAAAATCAACAACCTGATCTCATTCCATTCGTCGTAACACAATGGGTACAGAGACCTCATCGGTGGACATATCCACGCCCCTGCTTGGGGATCCCGAGGAAAAGGAAGAGTATTTGCGCGAGGAGGTTCCCGAATGGAAGGAGCAAATAACCGTAAGAGGGTTGGTGGTGAGTGCCGTGTTGGGGAGCTTGTTCTGCATCATCACCCACAAGCTCAACCTCACCGTCGGGATCATCCCTTCTCTTAACGTTGCTGCTGGCTTGTTGGGCTTCTTCTTTGTCAGGACCTGGACCGGTTTCTTGACCAAGATGGGATTTTTCACCACACCCTTCACCAGACAAGAGAACACTGTTATTCAGACGTGTGTTGTTGCTTGCTATGGTCTTGCCTTCAGTGGTACCAAACCTCTCTCTCTCTCTCTCTCTCTATTCCTTACTTACTTTTTGTTCTTTGTTTTGGATTTGCCAATTGCCATGGCTTAATAGTAACTAAGGTTTAAAATATGGTCTGCGATCTGCGGCCGCACTACCTGCATTTGTCCGTAATTTAAAGCAATACCCAGGATTGTGACGAAACTGTTACCACGATCGTAATTTAAGATCTGTGTCTAAGAACTTATGGGAGAAAAATTAAGGAAAAATGAATAAACTTTTTTCTAAGATAAAATTAATTTATGGATATTGGTATATGCATATGCTAACATGAAGAAGTTCTCTCGTTATTGGCTTTTTCAAAAACTGATTTTTAACTTACCTATAAGCTAATTTTAGTCTAAGAATAAACTTATTTTATTTTATTTTTGGAAGTGTTCATAGATAAGTTTATCCAAATAGATCAACTTGGAAAAAGTTTCCTTTTTTTGTTTTCTTCTTTTGGGATGTGCTTCTGTTTTCTTTACCTGTTGTGGGCTGGATGAGCTTGGTGATTTATTGGATGATACGTCTCAGCTTGGAGGTAGTTTTGTGAAGGTTAGAGGCTGAGAGTTTTGTGGATGAGCTAAGGTGGAATGACAATGGAGTAGGAAATTTTAATATCTGTGTTTTTGAATTTTTTATTTTTCTTGGAATAATAATAAACAGCAAGATTTCATTTGTGTTCAGATTCAGAATCATCGAATTTGACTGACTTAGGAGAGCAATCTGTTGGAAAGCTTTAAAACACTCATAAATCTTTCTTGTGAAAGGAAAGAAAAAAGTAGTGAATGTTGTGATGTGGTTATTTACTTGATTGTACAAGGAAAAAATATTTTGTTACACATGATGTTCTATTGCTGTCTCAACTCTAGTTAAGCAATCTGGTTTAACTTCAAACCTTTTGGTTTAAAGTTGTTGCTTCTTATATTGGTGAGATATTTTTCCCGGAAATTTCTCTAACGGGCAAACTGTGATGTTGTTGACAGGGGGGTTTGGTTCATCCTTGATTGCCATGGATCAGAGAACATATGAACTCATAGGCTCTGATTACCCTGGTAATAGAGCTGAAGACATTAAAAACCCAGGCTTGGGTTGGATGATGGGTTTCATGTTTGTTGTCAGTTTCCTTGGACTTTTTAGCCTTGTGCCACTTCGTAAGGTAATCTATTTGCTTTGTTATTATTGTGTTAGATTTGCTAGAATTCTATTTCTTTCTTTGTTCTAGTTCTTTTTTATCATAAGAAAATGACATTTAAAGAGGAGAGATCATATAACACAAGCAGGAGAATGAAATAAGGAATTCAAGAATTTTGTCCATTGTGATCTGGAAGATCAAATGATAAAACGTGGCCAAATTTTAAGCTGTTAATCATTGTAGCAATTTTGTTCATCAGGATTTTGGAGTATTTTTTGAACTATTGATATGATTAGTGTACCTTTCTTCATAAACTTCCATGTTTGTGGTTTTATTGCTGAATATTTGACATTCTATGTGAAAGCTTTTTTATTAATTTATTTATTTGTTGTGAAAACTATATCAAAGCATTTTAGGGGATGTATTATTTTCCCATGTTCACTTCCATCATCCTGTTCACTTGTTGCTTTGGCTGAAAGCCAAACTTTAAGTAGTCATATATGTGGAGCAAGTTATATGAATTTATTTATTTATTCCGGGGCAAAGATATGAATCATTTCTCCATTGAGAGGGATAAAAAGTTTTCATAAACATATGTTGATGTTAAATACTAAGTAGAAAAGTTTGTTTAAAGAGGAATTATAATTTAATGCTTTAACTTTTCAAATGGTTTTTATCCCACAAAAACCAAATGACATGAATTTAGTAGTACATCTATAATGAGAAAAGTGAATATAAGAGTGGAGCTGCAGGGAGTGCAAATTTTGGTTATGGCTTTTTTGCTCTATAATATATAGGTGTATATAACCTTTGTTTACTTCAATCTGTTGCACATTTGATATATCATTTCCTTTGCCAATGTATCCTTATCTTTGTGAATGCAATTTCAGGTTATGGTCTTGGATTATAAGCTTACATATCCCAGTGGGACAGCCACAGCAATGCTAATTAACAGTTTCCATACAAAAACTGGAGCAGAACTTGCAGGGTATACATTACAATTTATGTTAATTTGACCACTCAGAAGCTTTTTATATCATACATTCTGGTACAGGTCATGCCATTGTTGCCGAAACTTTATGCTTATTAATCAAAGCATTGTGGACACACCTTAAACATTTTAATCTCTTTTAATTTTTTATGCATAGATTATTTTGTTTTTATTTTCTTTCACTTTTCATATTTATTAATTTGTTGTCTGCAAGAATCTTACAGGAACCAAGTTCGGCAGCTTGGGAAGTATCTAAGCATAAGTTTCTTTTGGAGTTGCTTCAAGTGGTTCTTCAGTGGTATTGGGGATTCATGTGGATTTGACAACTTCCCTAGCTTTGGTTTGACACTATTTAAGAACACGTAAGGCTCTTGTAGGTTTGATTTTCTCTTTACATAGCTGAATTCACTTCCCACTCACATTGCTTGTAACAGGGGATTATACATCTGATAAGCCCTAATTCCACATTAATATTACTTTAGTTTTATCACCCCTATTCTGGTTCCTATCAATATGAAAAGGCGTTCTAGGTTTGCAATTTAGCCTTTAGTTTGTAGTGTTCTAGTGTTGTATTCTTGCTGCTATTGGTTGGCTGTGGCCCTCCTGATCACTTGCTGATTTTGTTTTTCTTTCCTGGAACTGGTTAGAGTTTTATTAATCAGCCTCTGGTACTATGTAACAGAGAACACAAATATTAAATGAATGACATGCATAAATTAATGCTAACATCTCTATTATCTATTTATTGGGAATTTGGGATAATACAATTCAATGATAACACTTGCACCTTTACTGATGATGCATTATAAGAGGCAACAACTTCCCCAAATAGCCTAATTATTTTCTTAATTTTGTAACAGTTGCTTTAGGTTTTACTTTGTGGTGGTTTGTATTTCTTAATTGCCTCTCATGATGCCATGCCACTTGAAACAACTATTTTTCATTAATAATAGCAGTCCAGATTTTGTAATAGTTAACAAATAAGTTTATTAACGCTTTATTTTTAGCTGGTAAGTGCTGTGCTGTGGAATGAATGTGGAGGGTTCTGACTTATGAGGATACAAGTATTTGTCCAGCTACTAACATGGCGTCCTTTTCATGCAGATTCTACTTTGACTTCAGTCCAACCTATGTTGGATGTGGTCTTATCTGTCCTCACCTAGTAAATTGTTCAGTTCTCCTTGGAGCTATTATATCATGGGGCTTTCTGTGGCCTTTCATCTCTGGGCATGCTGGGGACTGGTATCCAGCTGACCTTGGTAACAATGATTTCAAAGGTCTTTATGGATACAAGGTATGGCTGAGCAAATATACTTGCAGGACATCACTTATGTGTCTTTATGCAAACAGTACTTGTGATCTCTACCTGAAGCACTGTGCCAAGAATAAAGGAAAACAATGCCATGATGTTTTATCTGAACTGCAAGTGTAAATTTGAAATTGACATTGGAAAGTCTTGATTACTCATAACTTGAGAACCAAGCATGAGGAACATACTATTTATTAATTTAAATTACAAATGTAATATGTGATATTTACCTTCTTTGTGTCTTAACTTTCAAGTCCGAAAGAAATTAGTCAATAACATAATGAGGAATATTAGATCATTATCAACTGCAGTTCTTGTTTTTGTTTTCTATGTAGTAGTCATTGTTTTGACTTGATACTGAAATAGTTTGCCTTATTTGCTCTGAAACATGCTGAGCCAGCCTGAAATTTAATTTAAAGTCGCTATATTCTGTTATAATTCTGTTTTAAAGCTTTTTTCTCACTTATCATGTTTTGTGCAGGTGTTCATATCTATTGCCCTTATTTTAGGGGATGGTATTTACAATCTGGTAAAGATTATACTGATAACCGGCAGGGAGATGTGGAGGACAAGCTCCAGACAGAACAACCTTCCTGTTGTGGCAGAGGTTCAAGGTGAGTACAGTAAAATACTTCTCATTCTAAATATTTCTATCAACTGGTGTGGTTTCAATTTCTTTTTTATTTTAATAAAGTTCTGTTTGGTATCTGTCAAGTTATTTCTCATGCAGGACATGTATAAATATTGCGAACAAGTCATGCATGGGATCTTATATTTTACCAATAAATAAATTATTTCATAGTGACCTTGAGTCTTGATCTGTACGGCAGCTTGGCTATGGATAATAAAGAACTGGTTGCATTGTGGAAAACAATTGAACTGAATGGAGTTAATTTATGTGAACCTTTGGTACTGCTAATTTTTTTCCATCCATAGTCAAAGAATTAGCCATCACAAATTTTTTTTTTTGTTTGAAAATGAAGCCATGTTGTATAGTTTGACCGTTATCTGATTATACTACCATTAAGCATGATTTCATCAATATATAAAATTTAATTACTTCCATATTCATGTTTTCAGAAGATGAGAGTTCTCAACTGCAATCAGAACAGAAGAGGAGGGATGAAATATTTTTAAAGGACAGGATACCCACCTGGGTTGCTGCCGCTGGATATGTGGGCCTGGCTGCAATATCAATAGCAACAATACCACTTATTTTCCCTCCTCTGAAATGGTACTTGGTTCTGTGCTCTTACATCCTTGCCCCCGCCCTTGCCTTCTGCAACTCCTATGGCACCGGCCTCACAGATTGGAGTCTGGCATCCACATACGGGAAGATTGGTCTTTTCATCATTGCGGCTGCAGTTGGCCAAAATGGTGGTGTAATAGCAGGCATAGCGTCCTCTGCTGTGATGATGTCCATCGTTGCAACCGCCGCCGATCTCATGCAAGATTTCAAGACCGGTTACCTCACCCTCTCGTCCGCCAAGTCCATGTTTGTGAGCCAACTGATCGGAACAGCAATGGGTTGCATAATCGCTCCTCTTACATTCTGGATGTTTTGGACTGCCTTCGACATTGGCTCGCCTGATGGTCCTTACAAAGCGCCATACGCCGTTATATTCAGGGAAATGGCCATACTCGGCGTTCAGGGATTCTCGGAGCTTCCAAAGTACTGCCTGGGAATGTGTAGTGGTTTCTTTGTGGCGGCCTTGGCTATCAATCTTGCAAGGGACTTGACTCCTACGAAATTCTCGCAGTACATACCTATCCCAATGGCAATGGCAGTTCCTTTTTACATTGGTGCTTACTTTGCAATTGACATGTTTGTTGGAACTGTGATATTGTTTGTGTGGGAGAGGTTGAATAGAAAGGATGCAGAGGACTATGCTGGAGCAGTGGCGTCTGGATTGATATGTGGTGATGGGATATGGACAATTCCTTCTGCAATCCTTTCTATTTTGAGGATTGATCCCCCCATCTGTATGTACTTTGGCCCTTCTGCAAGTAGCTGAATTCAGCAGCTTTAGCTTGTCCTTGAAACTGTAATGTTTATTTATTGTCCTTGAAACTGTAATGTTTATTTATTGTCCTTGAAACTGTAATGTTTATTTATTGTCCTTGTGTCTGTAAATATCTGGATTTAACATCACTGGGAACATGTACATTTCATTTCCTCCATGTTTCTCTGCATGTGGATCCGTAAATATTTAGGGACATCATTCAGTTCGGTAACTGTCTCAGGAGGGAAAAAAAAAAAGCACAAAGAGGCGAGGGGGTGCCTTGATCCCATTTCCCTTTTGATGCATTTATATATTGCACATTATTTTCCTTTAAAGTTGTTTCAGTTCAAAATCTAATGTAATATGCTTAAGAATTTAATAATAGATATGCTTGAGAATTTAATTAGAATATATTGATAGTGTAAAAATCAATAGCATTCATTTAGTAATGAATTATGATGCAGGGTAAGATTATTAATATTTGTGATAATTATTTAAAAGATAAATTTATAGTAAATTTTAATTAGTTGAAGGAGTAAAAGTTTTTATAAAGATGATATATTAAAATTAAATAATATATAGATTAATTTTATATTTCGTCATCTCAAATTTAAAATAAACTTAATAGTTTATATTGATTTTTAGATACTTATAGTAAAAATCAATAAATTTATGTAAGTTATGATTAGATGATAATATAAAATTATTTTACATCAATATATCTATTTTTTATTTAATATTATTTTTTTAAGTTTCACATTTTGAAAATAGCTATGAAAAATCTTCTTCTTACGTAATAGAGTATAACAATTGTCATGATGCAATTGAAAATTAAGGAATATTATTAACTTTAAAATTTTAATACACATGATAAATGACTTGTTTTATTATTTAAAGTAGGAGATTAAAATTAATTATTTAAAAAAATAAGAAATTAAAAAATAATTTTAAATATAAATGATGAAAAATAAAATTGGTCTAAATTGAAAAAATAAAAAATAAATTTAAATATAAAAATGTATCAAGTAAACAAATTGAACGATTAATCTTGGGTTGCTTTTAAGGTGTGATCGGTTATTTTGAAAGCCACGATATCCATATTTTATAACCAACACAGGAGTCATACTGAGCAGTGCTAGGAGGAATGTGATATTCCTCGACTGTTAAAATATGGGACAAGTCTATAATACAATTACAATGTACACTCATTAGTTTAGTTCTTTCATGGCTTTGCATTGAAGCCAGCAAATGGGAGGGTGGTGTGTATTTAGGATTTAAAACAAGGTTGAAAATGGAATCCTCCATTATTAATTATTTAGGATTGTGATATTTACACCCTCTAATTAATAACTATACTCCTCTTCTTCCTTTCTTTTTATTATTAAAATACTTTTTTATATAAAAATAATATAAAATTCTATTTTTGCACTCCTTATTTTTACACTTCATCTTCATAATTTTTAAAATTTTATTTATACATTTTATCTTCATTATTTTTTAAATTCCTTATATTTATTTTTTCTCTTCTTTTCTTTTTTCTATAAAAAATAATAAAATTTTACCATAATTTCATCATGAAGTAAATATGATGTTTTTCATCAAACTCGATACGTAATCCTATGCATTTTTAATCAAAATGATACTTTGCGATTTACATAATAACGAAGTTTAATATCTATTTTCTTTATTTTTGGAGCTTACCTTCGCAGCGTAAAAAGAAAATTTTCAGAACGTGATTTCTTTAATAAGTAGATGCTATGTTTTTCAGGTACGAGTGAACGTATTTTTTTAATGCTATTAGAAATTAGTTTTCGAAATAAAATATTTATTTGGAAAAGTAATTAATTTTAATGAAGTGAATAAACATGTGTCACCTGGATGAATTATTAGCCAGTACTAATCATGCTTACGTGCTCTTTCCTGGAAATTTATGAATCATAAACTGTTTCTTCTTTACTATCAAGCTAATTCTAAGCAACGTACCAAACAAAGAAAACTTAATTCATACAGAAGATAGACAGTGACGTGTTGAATTGAATAAATAAATAAGGCCATTGTCATGAGTATTCTCGTTAGTGGTAGGTAGATTGGGAGCCATTTTTTTATATGATGAAGCCAATAAATGATAGTTTCTTTTAAGTTAATCAACTCTTAACTGGAAAATAAAAATAAAAAAGAGAAGATACTGAACGAGGAGCCAAACAAACTAAGATAACCAGTGGAGTAATTTAGAATTAGACCATTGTTTTCTCAGACGAGATAGAGAAATTATTTGAATAAAGAGAATAAATTAAGAAAAGTATTTAGAGAAATTCATTAAAAGAAGAGAGGGAAGAGAGGTGTATTTATTTAGGAGTGTTAATATCATTTGTCATTATTTATCATAAACTGGAAAAACTAACTTAACATTGTCTGTGTTCATTGTTTAGCTTAGTGGTCCTATGCAAATATGTAGAGTATCTATATTAATTATTTGCTTATGTAAGGGCCGAATTGAACACTCTTTCTATAGGTTAATTTTGCACGCCCTAAGCACTAAGCAGAATCACTGTTGATTGTGAATCTTTCACTGTACCAGTAGTTTTATTTCACTTTCACTTGGTGCTTTTATTGTGCACCTTAAGATTCGTCGCAAGAAGTAGTTACTTTATTTCTTAATCAAAATATCTAAATTTTGTATTTAATCACAAAGTTAGAATGGTTTGAATCTAGCAAATTTACTATTTAAATGATTGGGTAAAATTATTTTATATTATATGAGTATTATATTATATATATTAGTGATTAATAATTATACTTTTAAAGACACTCCAACGTCTTTTTCTTTTTTTATTTTTTCTTCTTTTAAAATCTCAGTTTTTTTTTTTCTTTTACGATTGTTTCAATTCTTTTCTTCTGTATTATCTAAAATAAAAAAAACATCAAAAAATTAAATTAAAACGAGGAAATTCCTAATTAAAATCTAACAAATTTAATCAAATAAATTTTCTTTCTCACTATCACAAAATATATTTTTAAGGACAAATTTAATGACATAATTTAATTGAGTGACTTAATTTTTTTAACCAAACAAAAAAATACTACCTATAAATAGAAAAAATAAAAAAGCACTTGGCACAAGCGCACCCAAATGCGACCCAGGCACTACTAGGTGCCTGGTTCATTAAAAATAAAAAAAGATAAATGAAAAAAGACAACCATAAAAACAAATAGAAAAAGAAAATTTTGTTAAAAAAACAAAAATTAAATAAATAATAATCTTGGTGCTCAAAACACCTTTCCGGGTGTCTAGAGTCTCTTAAAAATAAATAAATAAATAAAATATTATTAACTGTTCATTAAAATAATTATATGTCTTATAATTTATACCGACATAGTTCATTATGAACTACTTTTTGCACGAGTCCGACACTTTAACTCTATAGGGAGAACTGGAAAGGGACGTGTTTTTAATAAAACCGTGAGATTCGGACAAAAGACTTAAATGGGCCAAGCTTACATACGTGAAGCCCAATCTACATCTTGTCGGCACATTCATTCTCGGATTTACACCAATGGGTACACTCCTATTTTGGAACGGGAATTGCTATTTTTACTCTTTTACTATTAAGTTCACCTCCTTATTTTTATAACCTTTTTTTCTTTTTATGAAAATACTCTCGACGAAAATATGTTTCTATTATGGACAATATAAAATGGAAACATGTTTATGTTTTATGGTTAGAGCGTCTTTACAATATATAACAAATGTATTTTTGGTTATGTATATAAACATGTTTTTATTTATTTATTTATTTTTATCTACGAGTATAGATCAAAATAGAAACACGATAGACTCATTTGAGTGACGACAACAAAATGTGAGGAAGAGAGCAAGGGAGGTAGAGCACGACCACAGAACTGAGAGCGAAAAATGGAAAAGGAGAAGAAGGAGAGGGGTTGCAGAAAGAGAAAAGAAGGGGAAAAAGGGTGAGGTACAAATAGAAGAAAGTAATCAATCTTTCCATAATTTTAAAATAAAAAAGAGAATGAACTTAACAAAAAGATGGGTGTGAATAACAACACTCTTTTTGAACCAAGAAAATTCTTGTATGTTCACGTCCCACAATTTGAATTTATTCATCCATATTCAGGTACTATGAATCGGTTTGTATGCAAATTATTCTAAATATTATTATTTTGTTGGTAAAAATCCTTACTTAATTATTATATTGTCTTTGTATCATCTATGACTATGATAACTTCAACATTCTTGATTATTCATATGAGATGTCTTCATCAATAGAGTTCAGATATATAATAGTAATAGTAAACACTCTATAATCATACAAAAATGTGAGTTCCAATTTCAATGGTAATATAATGACTTTATTGATAAGTAATTTATAAATATTCTTTAATTTTTTAGATTTGTTTTAATTTTTAGGGGAGGGAGAGAATGTTTTAATGGAGGGAGAGAGAAAATGTTTTAAATGAGAAATAAAAACTTTCAATCATAATTCATGAATTATCATTAAAAAAAATTGCAACTAGCATTAAAACTTAATTAAACATCTCTTATGAGATAATTATTGTTGTCATCATTATTGTCGTTGTCATTAATGTTACTGTTTTCATATTATCATTATATTGCTATTACCATCATCATAGATTTCATCACTACAATATGTATTTGTTGGATAACTTTATTTATCGTTAATTAGTTTTAAATTGAAATTTGACATCATTATTCCTATTATTGTTGTCATCACTATTATTACCATCGTGATCGTAATAATTTTGTAAAATATGTTTAATTACATTTTAATCTCAATCACAATTTTTTAATTGTAATTTATGAGTTACGATTAAAAACTCTCATTTTCTTATTCTAAAAATTTTTCATTTAAAATGTTTTGTATATATATTATTTCTAGTCTAAAGTACATTGAACACTCACTAATGTGAAGAAGAAAAATAAACGAAAGTGATTCATTTCCCAATTTCCATTCGGGATGAAACATGTTATCCTTAGTCAAAGATTTAAAGCAGCAGAAACACTATATTTAGGGGGCTAGCAGGTGAGCATAGGTGCTGCTTTAATCTTAGCAAAGAGTGTGGGTCTCGGTTTTTAACATACCTTGTGAAACTCGCTAAATAAATGAATATATACTCTGGGAAACAAAACCAATGTCATTATAACCATTTTACACAATTGTGTCGGCATTGACAAATTCTTGTACTTCTTGGCATTAAATTTGTTTTTTAAATATTCAAAATGACATTAAAGTGTTTTAAGATAATATCGTGAAACATGACAGAAAGATTATTTTTTAAATGCATAATTTGACATCATGCATTGTTTAAATTATCCTCAATGCTTTTGTTATTCAACATCATTACACTGTATTATTTTATGTTTCTAACTACTCTCCGTTGTCCATTAATAACATGGATGAATGAATTATTCATTATGTTGCTCCTTATTTAAATTTGGTAAATGCTTTACAATAAATGTTGTTGTTCTAAATAATATGGAAGGCCGAATGTTTTATTGTCTGTTACTGATCATTGTGTAAATTAAAATAATAAAATCAAATTTGAAGATTTTAATAAATAAATAATTTTGAAGATAAAAGAAAAGATTTAAAATTTGATGAACCGGCGGTGCATTAAAAATGTTTTGTTTCATATATATATATATATATATAGCCACCAAGAACAAGTTGGATGTGAGTGGTTTTACTATTTTGTAATAAATATTATTCTATTATTTATATTTGACAAAATATTCCTACAAATATGAGTATAGTTGAAAGATTAATTCTTAAAATAAATTGATACTTAGGTAAAGTCTTTCTAAAATGATAATTTTGAAATTACAAATATAGTTCGTATAAGGTTCTCTCACGCACACACTAGATAAACTTAATTATATAATAATAATAATAACAGTAACAGAAATAATAACGTCTACTTACTCTAGTATTTTTTTGCCAACTACGTCTACTTACTCTAGTATTTTTTTGCCAACTTTAGAAGATAAAAAATGCTTTATAATTTGAAGAAACCAGTATCAACATTCAAATGCATTATAAATCCACATCCTTATTCTAAAGGTATTCTAAAGGTATTCAACATCTATCAAATGAGTTTAAGTGTAAATAAAGAACCATTGTTATTTTGAAACCACATTTATTCCTATAACAATTACCATTATTTTTTTTTCTAAACAAATTTATTGTAAATCATTAATAAGGGAATTGAAACAAACATTTTTTTGTTCATTTTGTACCATCGTGTTAGTTGTATTTTTCTTTTCTCTCGTTAAAAAGGAGAGAGAATTTTAAAGTTTTTTTTTTCTAAGATTATCTCAGATATATAAAGACCATAGAAACTTATAAAAGAATATACTTAAGTTGTGAGAATAAGGTTACCTTTGTGTTTTTTAAATTATGAAAAATTATTAGGGTAGAAAAGGTAATGGGTCTTTTATATTGATTTCATAATTAATATAGAATCAAGCAATATAGAAAGTCTAACTTTCTGCATTGATTATTGAACCAATATAAAAAGTCTCACTTTTTACATTAGTTCTTGTTAGAAACCAATGTAAAAAGTAATATTTTTTTTTACATTAGTTAAGCACATGACCGATGTAGAGAGTAAATTTTTTACATCGGTTGAACATAACTGATGTTAAAAGTTTAATTTTTTTAAAATATTTGGTTTATTTTTTTGTTACATCTATTCCTGTAAAATGACCTCAGGCCATTGAATTCTCAAGTAGAAAACATCCAATAAAAAAAATTAATATATTGAAAATAAGAATCTATAACAAATGTAAACTATCAATGTTCTCTAAACTAAAAATTTTCTAAACAAAATAAACATTCTAAACTATAAATTTTGTAACAATAAATGTTCTAAATTATATTAAGTATTATATCTAAACTATGTAGAAGAATTACTAATGCATAGAAAGAACTTTGTCTAATGTCTCCTGATGTCATCAATTTCTTCTTCAAGGAATGATGCTATATTATCATTGAATACTTGAAATTTCAAATAAGAAAAATTAAAACAATAGGTCATGAACTAAATAAGAAAATACAATTAATCTTTGTTAAAGGTGTTGTATTACCTCCATCCACGAATCAACAATAGTTGCAGAGACAATACTAAACAAATGTTTCATCATATAATGCTTGCATTCATAACTCATAAGTTGTCTCCAAGTCTACAAATGAAAAAGAATTTAAATAACCAATGTAAATATTGAAGTTAATAAGTATTATAAATTGCAATTGAATTGTGGTTTTTAAACTACTTACTACGAGGTTAATTGGTCTTGGTTTCTTTATTTTTGACAAATGCTTACCTATAATCGTATACTTAAAAAGCACTGTCATCAATCAATAATCACTGAACCTTGTTCCAAAGTGTTAAAAGTTATAATACAAAATGTACAACATATGTAAGCATATGTACTACATGTAAATACTTGTCCAATGTTTTGTGTATTTCTTTGTCTAAGTTATGTCCCAATGAACAAAAAAAGACAACTTGTAGGCAAAAAATAAGCAGTTGCCAATGAGACTTGCATTGAGAAACAATTAGTGACATGGTGACTGATAAGCTCGTTTTCGTCGTCTCAACGTGCATCAAATAACTAAAGCTAACTATAGCATAGTCAACCCTAGGTCGATTCTTAAGGACACAATGTGCTTAATTGTGACTCGGTGTGAAGCGAAATGACGTAGAACCTGAGGTGAAGAGTGGTGACTTGTCTCGGCAATGGCCGAGTCGCTCTCGGAAGAAACTGAGCTGAGATGATCTCGGCAGAGATCTATCCGACTTGGTTTCGGTTGAGTGCAGATAGACGCTACAGAGACGGACTATCTCTATCTCGGACTTGAAAAGCAGTAAACATGGGAGTTTGGAATGCAAGTAAAGCGAAAAGTAAACTATGAATACAGCGAATATATACTAGTGCTACTGATTTTACTATTATTATTATTATGATATAACTGTGCTCACGTTCAATTCTATTAGTCCCAGTCCAATCCTATTTCTGCACTCCAGTTCTCAGTCCATATCAGCCTTGGGAATTCTTATGACAATCGCCAAAGGTTTGTCCATTGCCATACCGAGGAATTACGCAATTACTACCTCATCAGTTGGCAAGGATTAAGTTTAGAGCTGATTTTAGGTTCTCCATTAACAATCATTAAATGATTACCTACTAAATTAGTTAAACCAGTTCCGATCGGCTTAGCTTAACATTGCTCACGTTCTAAATGCAATCACGATTCAATTCGTGAACTAAAGAAGAGGAAAGGAACAGAGTTAAGAAATGCAGAATGAAATTAATTAATAGAAGACAGAGTACAAACACAGTGGTCTGAATTCAAGTGGATCCATCTTCCTCGACGATCGCCATGGTTGATGGTGGTGGTTCACCTCCAATAGCCTGAGCGCTGAGGATCAGATCCACCAGAGTGTGTTGGAAACCCCAATCAGTCCCTTCTGGCAGATTTCGGCTTCCCAGTCTCAGACCTGCACTTCTTCGATCGAGAGAAACACCAATGTAATACCATGCACCACCGTAAATGGAGGAAAACGAGAGCGAGAGCATGTATACAATGAGAATGTGTAGAGAGTGATTTCAAAGACCCCTAAAAGATGCACAGCTCATCCTATATATACACGAGCTGTGACCTACTACTCCTAACGATTCCTAACAGAATTACAACATGACTTGCCTATTCTACCCTTGCGTAACTTGCATTGCAAGTTTCTCCAGAAGTGACGTGGTAGTTGAGCTGGAGTTGAGGTGGCCCTGAGTTGGATAGCTGACGTGGATAGCGTCTTTGGGCTGCTCCTTTTTGGACTGCACCTACTTGGGCTACTGGGCCGTGAAGCCTGGCTTGATCTGGTTTGGCCGAGATGGCGTCGATCTTGGCTAAGACGACTTCATCTCGGCTGAGTCTTCTCATGATGGACCCGAGATCATCTCGGCTGAACCTACAAAAAAAAAAAGAGTTGGCTAAGATCCTCGAATTAGCACAGATTTGTATTTTCTCTATTTTTAGGTCCATAATATGAATCTCAGCTAACACTCAATTCTTAAGCACAAGATAGTCTTGTGAACATCCTTCTTAGGTCCATAAAAGATGCATAATTTGTGACTCATCAGACCCCACACTTAACTTTTTGCACTCTTGGGCAAAATGAAATGAAAATACACAAGGGAGATTTTTTTAAAAAAAAAAAAAATAGAAAAGAATTCTTCAATTGGCTCCCTTAAGTTTAACCGAGATAGAGTCGGTACTCATTCACCTTGGGATCAAGATACTCAAACAATCTGAAATTTATTTCTTCCGTGCTCAAGGCAACTTCATGACCTGCAAACAGGAGAAGGTAACCAAGAGTGATAGAGCTCTCATTTAGGCAAAGAACTCTCTAACTTCTCACGTGTTTGAGTTTGTATTTACACTCAACATTCATGGAACTAGTATTACATATTTTGACAAAACTCTCTTCTTACACCTACAAAAACACACGCAGTTATGATCACTAGGACTTCTTTTTCGGCTTGTAGCGAGGTTGCGATCACGGGTAGGATAAAATATAGAAACTAACTTCAAGACCCATGGGGAAGAGAGGAGCAATGGGGAGTAAGCTTCATCATTATGAGGGATAGCCCAGGATGTTGTGGTTTCCTCTCTTTGTTGTTGCCAGCTCACTTCTCCCCTTTTTCTTATTTTTATTTTATTTTCTTTCTTTCTAATATTCATGCAGCTTTGCTGTTTTCTTTCTTTGTTTGATTCAGCTTAGATTTTTCAGTTGCTACTTCCTCTTTTCTTTTTCTTTTTTCACTTGCTTCTTTTCTTTTCTTGTATTTTCGAGTCTTTAGAGGATGCTGAACAAATTTTGCTTCCTGGAGTTCCCCCACACTTGATCATGACTTACTCCCAGAACAATTCCAAAGCTCCTCTGCTCCCCAAGGGTGAGGTTAATTCATGGTTTTTCTGGCTTTGGCTTGTAATGAGCTGTAAGAAAGAACGGTTATGCAGCTCAATGGGGCTTTATTTGGCTCGGGGCTCATAAGAAATATGGCCTAGATCATGTCATTCCCGCATGTGAAAACAGTTGTATCTGGAGAGTTAAGGCAAACTGTCGAATACACAGTTAATCATGAATGCAAAAATCACATAAGAACAAGGAGAATGGCAAGATGCAAGCCATGAATGTTTATAAAGGCTCAAAATCTCACACGGGTTATTTTGCTTGTCACAAAAGGTTTCCGTTTTCAATTTTTCAGTCAATCACTATCTAGAGCACAAAAGTTTCATTCCCTTCAAGCTAGAGAAATCTCTTGCCAGAGTTGCAGAATTACTTCCTCCTGTCTTTTCAAACTTCCAGAAGTCACTTTCAGAACATCTCTTCAACTTACCTTTTCTTTTCGACCACCCAGTTCTGGAATTTTGCTAGGAGGGACGAGACAGAAGACAAGAGGCGAGTAGGGGCCTAAGTCTGGCCGAAATCATTTCGGATTCGGCTGTGACGGCCTCAGATCGGGATGAATTCGACTTTGAATTTTATTGGAAGGGAACGACTTGGAAAGAAAGGAAAGTGACTCGACAGACAAAACATTAACTTCAATCAGACACTAAAAAGACAAAACATAGATGAAAGCGAAGCAAAACAAATACAGGAAATAAAACATAAATGCAAGCAAGACAAAACAAATAAAATTGAGCCAAGGTGAAAGGTGTGAACAATATCAGATTGATAAAATTCAGTCTGCAACTCAGATGGCTACAACGGTGTACCCCCCCCCGCACCCCCACACTTCAATTCTGCATTGTCCTCAATGCCTGCTATGATTAAGTGGGGCTAGCAGGGTAGGCTTAGGTAGTACCATTCGGTGGAGTTGGTTCCATTAGGGAGATGATCTCCATGTCAACTGTAGTTGGTGTTGGACCTTCATGGAATGGCTTGATCTGATGCCCATTGACCTGGAAGGTGATGCCGCTATGTTCATCTTGCAATTGTACTGTACCACTGGGAAATATGTTAGTGATAACAAAAGGTCCATCCCATCTGGAACGAAGCTTACCTGCTATGAGCTTGAGTCGTGAGTTGAACACTAGCACTTTCTGGCCAACATGAAAATCTTTCCTCAAGATCTTTTGGTCATGAAATTTCTTGACTTTTTGCTTGTATATCCTAGAGTTTTCATATGCTTCCAAGCGGAGTTCGTCAAGTTCTTGTAGTTGAAATTTTCGTTGCTCTCTCGCCTGGTCATAGGCCAAATTGCACTGCTTGACAGCCTAGTAAGCTTTGTGCTTGAGTTCCACAGGAAGATGACAGGTCTTACCGAAGACAATCCGGTAGGGAGACATCCCTAACAGCGTTCGGTATGCAGTTCTATGTGCCCAAAGAGCGTCCTCAAGGAATCAGCTCCAATCCTTCCTACTGGGGTTGGTCATATTTTGCATCTCTAATTGGCATAAGATAACAATAACTTCATTTTTCAACTCATTCAACTTTTGAGGGTTTACGACCTTACTGCATATGGCATTAAAGAATAAGTACAATCTGGTTAGAACTTTTCTAACATTTGTTTTTGCAAGACATCATGAATAGCCACTGGTAATAGTAGTTGCATCAATACATGACAATAATGAGACTTTAAACCAACTAATTCTAAGTCTTGCATTGACACAAGTGTTCTAAAATTCGAATAGTAACCATGCGACACTTTGATGCCCTTTAGACACCTGCAAAAACTTCTTTTCTCTTTCTTTAACATGGTATGACATACTAGGGGTAGATATGTCTGTTTACCAACTGACTGTGGAGCTAACTATTATCTTATACCCATGTCAACCAAATCTAGTCTTGCATTCCAACCATCCTTTGTTTCATCCTAAATGTTCAAAAGCATCTTGACTACACTATCACATAAATTTTTCTCCACATGCATGACATTAATACAATGTCTTACATCAAGCTTGCACCAGTATGGTAGATCAAAGAATATTGCATTCTATTTTCCATATTTTTTTTCTTAATACCACTTTTTTGTGCCTTGTCAAAGAAAACATTGATGTCTTTTACCTGTTCAAAAAACTCCATCTCTAGTAAAATACCTTCGAGCAACATCATTCTCCTAACATCTATTAAAAGTTTTTTTTCATCGAGGATACAGGAGATTAGCTTTGAGAAATTTGCGATGCCAAAGGTAACATATCTTCTTTCCATGTGTCAATTGATGATATGACATACCTTTTTCACATATAGGACATTCTTTATGTCCTTTAACATTGTATGTAGACAAGTTCTTGTATGATATTGATGGTACAAAATAACATGACACACATTGTGAAATTTTAATTAATATACCCATCAAATAGATCAACGCCTTTGTCCCACAACATTTTCAAGTCTTTAACCAATGAACTTAAATACACATTTATATCATTTTCTAGTTGTCATAGACTAGAAACTATCATAAGATAATATAATACACTTGTGCTCCATGCATAACCAAGGAGGCGGGTTGTAAATCACCAATAGAACAGGTCATGAACTATGCTTACTACTTAAGTTACCATACGAATTCATTCCATTTGTAGCAAAACCAATCCTAAGGTTTCTTGGCTCATTGCCAAAATTCAGAAACAACCTATCAATTTATTCCATTACATTGAATTGATTGCATGCCGAAGTTATCCATCACATTTGATCTCATCTATATGTCATCAAAGGTTCTTTCACATTATTTGAATTAGCAAACAATTGCTTGAACCTTGGAATAATTGGAAGATACCATAATACCTTCACTAGAGAACCCATTATGCTCACGTCACTACTAAAATCACCACATTTCTTTTTATATTGTGATTCCCCACACTTCAAACATTGATACATCACTTCAAATTGTTTTCTGTACAATATGAAATCAGTATGTGTATATTTTCTTATAGTCCATACCTATTGGACACAATATATTCTTCGTCTCATAGTTATATTTGACAATGTATTCTATTTTGGAAGCATGCCTTTTAACAATTCGAGAAATTCGGTAAAAGTTTTATTAGTTCACCCATTTTTGCCTTCAAATTGAACAATCTTAACATTGTCGACAACCTCGTGAAATTAGTGCACCTTGTGTATAAAGGTTTTTTCGCATCACTATACAAATTGTCATACATAGTTACTCACTGAAAATACTCTATTCCAATATCATAGATCATGTCATCTAGTCGATTATCCATATCTACATCAACTTCCTTTCTTAGGGATACACTTAGGATGTCTAACAACTTACCATGACATGTTCATGTTGTATAACTCTTGCAAAACCCATCACATATAAGATGTTCTCATATTTTCTCAACTTCTAATCTTTTTTCATTTAAATAGTTGATATATGAAAAATAGAGCCTTCCAGTACTATTGAAGCATATGTTTTAACAAAGTCAAGAAACAGTTTCACTCAATTCTCATATTCATCACTTGTGTATCTACTATTAACCCAACTATGATCCATAATTGTGCTTTGCAATACATAGAAACATATATCATGCATGTTAATCTCACTTTTTCAAATAAGGTATGGTCCTATCCCATTCAAAAAGATATTTTTCTATACTTGAGTAATACGTAGATGTCTAATAAATATTGTCAATGCAGTCTCAAAATAAAACTAGATTTTATTATGATTTTGTAACATAAGGTCAACCTAGGTCGAGTCTCTTAAGGACATGTGTATTCAGTTTACCTAGTGTGGAAAGCAGAGAATCATGCAGAATATGAAAATGCAATATGTAGACTCGGACACTATACAAAAATGTAAAGATAGGGGGGTTTTGGTTTGTATCGGAAATACAAAGTAATTGCGAGACAAGTAAACTAGCTAATGAAATTAAGAACGAACAAATAAACGAATATTTATCAATTCAAAGTTCAGTAAGCAATTGGTTCTAGTTCTTAGTAATGGATGCGATTCCAAACCAACCGAAGTTCTTAAGACGATCACCTAACATTCGTCCATTGTCGACTAAGAGCTTACATAATCGCAGCCTCGAGTTAGCAGGGATTACGCATGTGGTTGATTTTAGGTTCTCAATTGATTAGCTAACAAGTTATTAGATCATCTCCAATCGGTCCCTAACCTAACATGATCTACTCTTACGCATGCATGATCATGACACAAGCAAGAAGTAGAGAAACAGAACAGGAATCACATACGGAAAGATAGAGAAATGCAAACCAATTCATTGTAGAAACATTATGTTGATACATGAAGTTGTGGAATCATGGACTCAGCTTCCCATAACGATCGCCATGGAAGAACTATAGTGGTCCATTGAAGATGGCTAGAGAATAGAGGGGTTAGTTCACCAGAGTGTGCCAGCTAAACTGGTCAATCCCCTATAGCAACCGACCACTACCTAGACTCTAAACTTGCACCCACTCAATTGACTGGATGCCATACTGAAGCACCGTGAACCACTGATCAATGGAAGTGAGAGTGTATGTATGAACAACGGAGAAGTGGAGGTGGTGGTGGAAAAACGGAACCAATGAATGAGCTACGCATCTCCTTATATACACATTTGTCTTAACTAACTAACCATATACTAACTAACTAACTAATTGATCTAACTACTAATGACTAACATAAATAACAAATTTAACTAACTAACATACTAATTGTTTTCCTAAATGACCACGTGCCAAATTTGTTGGAACAGAGTTGTTCTTGCTACCGGGATGAATCCGGATAGACGGGGGAACTCAGCAGGAAGATACGAAGTTGGCATGCGGAGTCGAGTCGACTCGACTACTGGAGACGGAGTCGGCATGCTAGAGTCGACTACTAGAGTCAGAGTCAGCACGGAGAAGAACTCGTCTGGTCAGGATGACTTCGATCTCGGTTGGGATGGTCCGGGACTCCAGTTTCAACCTGCACAATGAATTAATCTTTTTGTTAGCTAAAATCCTCAAATTAGCATAGATTTGTATTTTCCCTGTTTTTAGCCCAATAATCTGAATCTCAACTATTATGCAATTCATAGCTACAAAATAGAGTCAATTATATCCATCTTAAGACCTTGTTAGGTGTCTAAAATATGAATTATCAATGTCAAGTCTCAAGTTATAATTTAATAAAATTTTAACAACATTTCGTATTGGTCTCCATAATGCATGAAATTAAAGTGGTGACATCAAAAGTACCACAATCAAGTATGCACCCGGAGAACAACACAAAATGCATTAAACCAAAATCTTATCAATTATATATTTGAGACTTAACATCAATGTATTAATTAAGTATAGAAAATCATTCTTCTCAAATTACACTACAAGAATTTTTTGATTTTGCTACTAATTTTAGCTACCATTTAAATTAGTAGCTAAATCCTAGCTAATTAACTATTAATTAACTAGAGAATTATTTTTTCTAGATAAATTGAAGTTATATTCATTTATAATTCTTATTACTACAAATTAACTAGGAAATAACTACAAATTTTAAAAAATTTACTACAAATTAACTAAGATTATTTTCCTAGTTAATTTGCTACTTATTTCATGCTACCATTCAATATTGTAGTAATTTTATAGCTAGTTATTTTTACTAGAAATTAGCTACAAAATAACTATTAATTTTAAAATTAGCCACAAAATTATTTTGTAGCAAATTTTAAATTTTCTAGTAGTGTTATCAAACTTGGACAATTAAAGATTCAATACAATGAATAATAATTTTAATCATTGTATTGAATCTCAAACAAGAAACTAAGGTTCATTCAATGCATAAGTTCAATATAAAATATAAAACATGATATGAATAATAAGCATATAATTAAACACAACTTATAAAGCAAAAACTAAGAAAAAAATATTTCTAATTCATCAATAAAATATCAAAGTTAATTTTATGTTTTCATTTTTGTCTACCTTGACACTAATCACATAAGTAATCTTCGCTTCTCTCAAACTAAGTTTGACTAAAAATTAAGCACATTTTTATTTGGTGGTTAAACCATGGTCAATGCTAATGGTTACTTAAGTCAAACTAGATTTGACTCAAAATTAAGTGTGTAGTTTATTTTGTGGTCAAACCATGGCCAATCAACTATGGTTAGTTAAGTCAAATTAAGTTTGATCAAAATTAAGTGCAAGTTTGATTTGGTGGTCAAATCATGGTCTACAAGCCATGGTTAGTTGAATCACACCAAGTTTGACTTAAAATTGATCGTATTTTTGATTTGGTGGTAAACCATGGTTGACCATGGTCAATTGAGTTAAATTAAGTTTGACTCAATTTAGAACACATTTTGTTAGTAATTTTAATGCTTTTATAAGAGATATATGTCTTACTTATTTTAAATTTTATAATATATAAAAAATGGTCTCTTTGATTATAATATAACAATAGACCTAGCTATATATTGTATATGACTATTCATGCAAAGCGAAACCAATTTATTAAATAATATCATAATAAAAGGCCCAACTAAGCTCTATATAGCCATGCAAGGTGATATCAATTTATTAAACAATATAAGCATACAAGGCCTAACTAAGCTCTATATGACCATTCATACAAAGTGAAACAAATTTATTAAAAAATATCATCATACAAGGCCCAACTAAGTTTTGTATAAACATTCATGCAAAGTGATACTAATTTATTTAAACAATATCAACATATAAGGCCCAACTAAATTCTATATGGATATTCATATGAAGCAAAACCAATTTTTTAGAATATCATCATACAATGCCTAAAAAATAGTAGCCCAATGAAGATACATGCCAAGTTGGGTTGGCCTAGTTTTCACGTTTTGGCTTGGGGACCCGGTCAAGCTTTAAAACAAAATGAAAACCCTTTTAGTAGAGACCATTAACAATTGCGAACTATGTAAAATGGAAAATGTAAACATTTAATGGTCCTCAAAAGCATAAAAATGGTAAAGAATAAACATTACTACTAACGAATACAAATAATATGGTAAGTGACAATAGTGATGAAAATATTGAGGAATAATTGTGAAGAGGGTGACGAAGAGAAAATACTTTAAAAAATAAGAGATAAGTACAAGACGAAGGATATGAAATTTATATATAAAGCAAGTAGACAATACTTTATATAAAAAAAAAGTGGTATATGAAAAGGAAATAAGCTAGCACTTTACTAAAAAAAAATACTTTTTCAAAAAGAAATGATGCAACTTTTTTTTTTTTTTAGAAAACTATTTATTTTTATGTACTTAAAAAAATAAGCTTGACCTCTAGAAAATATCCAAAAGCTTTATATTTTTTACAATAGTATTTTTCTCCAAACAAGTTACCTCAAGTGTGTTATTTGAATACATTTTTGGCATAGTACTGTACACATTAACTTCAATTATAGTGTAGTAAAACATTAAAATTCTAACATAATCATAGAAAACTTCATGTATATAGTAAATATTCTGAATCATTACATACAAATCTCTACAGAAATTAAATACATATGCTTATTGGTTGAACACTTTCTTTACAATCCTAGACTATCTACTTTTGAAAAATTTAAGAACAAATAGTATATTGTGCCAAAAACAATATTTAAATTGAAATTAAAAAGGAAAGTTAGATAAAAGCATCATATACTAGTAATTATGCATCACATTCTTAAGCATTATAATAAACATTAGCCTTAAGTAAGGCCATTGATCCAAAGAGACCATTAAAACAAAAGAAAGGAGGTTAAATTGTGTTATAGAAAAAAAAAATTCAAAAGTTGAAAATCAATTTTAAAGAAAAAGCAAGTTTGCATAAGGGAATAGGACATATATTTTTGTTTTATGAACTAGTCAACGATGAAAGGAACTTAAAAGAATAGGTAGTTATCTTAAAAAAAAAATGGACTTATATAGTAAATGCAAATCCTTTATTTTGTTAAGTTAGAAATAATAATATGAAAGTAGATAAATAAGAGACATAAAAAAATTTATACTAGTTCCACTCATTAATGAAGACTATGCATCTATTCTTTGGCTCATAACCAAGATTTTAATTATTAACCAGACAAGTTAAAATAATGTACCCTCACACCCAAGTAGCTTTTACATTTACCTCTTTAAGCACTTTTCCAATTATTCTTTTATGCAAGCATATCTAGGCTTCAAACATCCACCAAGAGTAAGAATACTACCTCAGTTCCTATATATAGAAACTTTTTGAGAAATTTGTTTGTCACTTTTTATAAAGACTCATTTCTAATTATCTATACTAACTATTAATTATTTTTACAAACAACTTTCAAGCCAATTTTGAAATATGAAGGTAAAACAAAGAGCGTGGAGTTTATAATAATGAAATGAGCGTGGAGTTTATAATAATGAAATGACTCTGGAGCAAAATATTTTATCATCCTCCCATTACTTGTTCAAGGATAAATTCTCTTTTGAAATGCATAAAAAAAAACCAATAAATCAATTTCATATGAGAAAAAAGTAATGCAACAATGAATAATGCTTTAACCCTTTAGATGGTGAATGATACATCATTTTGATGTAATTCAAGAGGTATTTGAGAATACTAGCTACTTTCATTAAGGTTTTGTTTGAATAAACTTTTCCATAAACACTTATAGAAAAAGAAAATAAAAAGGAAAAATAAAATAGGTTTCTCTCGTCAACCAATTTGTAGAAGCTCTCCTATTTAACTTCTAAAAAAATATATTAATTTATATATAAGATAATTTTAGCTTAAAAAATAATTTTATTTTAATTTTTCTTCATATTTTCTTTTTTTATAAGTAATTATGAAGACCTAAAAGTTACCATCAGTTTCATCTTTATTTCTTTGAAATTTCATTTGAATCCTATATTGACTACTACTTCCTTTCCTATTTGCTACTTTGACGTGGCGGATTTTCTTTTCTAATTTTATTGTTTAATTCATTCTCATTTCTTATGCCTTATCCTATTTATCTATGTTAACACTCCTCCACCACTTAAAGAACCTTTCTATAGCTCCCAATGAATCTCCCCACACCCTTAATGTTTAGTTGTAGTTGTTTCTTAGGTTTTTCTTTTCTTGATCAATTTTGTTTTAGTGAACTTAAACTTTCTTATTCTATTTAATTATTTTTTTCTTTTTTAAATTATGTTAGACAAGGATACCAGTTGTACAAGTAATAAAATAAAAAATATGCTTGTTATTCCCAATAAAAGTTATAGTCAAGTATCAATTAATATCAATAATGATACTATTAATTAGGATGAACAACAGTGGATGCAATTGTAAAAACTAAATGCATTAAATGTAACTAATGCAAACACAAATAAAAAATCCTAACATCTAAATGCAAGCCACAAAATATGCATGAGTTGAAATAAAGATGGAAAAACAACTAGGTATTAGAAGCCCTCAATTCCACTTGATCCGTATCTCGTTACACATAATCAATTTCAATTAATTATTATTTGAGTTCATGAAAATAGGTAAAACTCAATTTCTTGGTGAAAAGCTTTATCCCCTCTTAACTAGAGCTCTAAATTCTTAAGCGGAACTCAATTAATTGAAAACATTTGGATCAAGAATATGTGCGCAAACTCAAGTCTATTTGTAGATTCCTACAATCATATGGTCTCTAATCCATATTTAGCCTCATAGCCAATTTTCATTATGATACGAATCTTTGATGATATTTTCAATAGTGGTCAAGTAAAGACGATCATATAACATGCAATTAGAAACATAAATTAAATTGAAATTGGATTGGAATCTCCAATGTCGTTTGATTATCCTAAGATCTAAATTAATAGCTCATCTTAGCCTAATCAAAAGAAAAAAAATTGTAATATCCCAATTTTTTATTTTATTTATTTATTATTATTATAATATTATATTTTATTATTTATTATTAATAAGTATTTTAATTGTTTTATAATTAAATAAATAATATTTTGAGAAAATATATGTTGGGTTTTAAGTTGAGTTTTTATGATTAAATAAATTAAAAAATAGTCATTTAGGCATATTTTAATCAAAAAATAATGGTTTCATTAGGATATAAACTTGATGCAATAAGTGTTAGAGTTGTACTATTGAGTTAGTTTTCCTAAACATGTGATTTCAAACCAGAGAGTAGAGGAAAGAATATCCTTGGGGAAGCTTTAGAGGAGCGCCAAGAGGAACCTTGATGTTATTTTCTATTGTTTTTGCTAACGAGGTAAGAGAGGGAGTAAGATTTTCTTATTGTAGGGGTATCAAAATGTATTGTAGGTAGATGGGTCATCCTTAGGGCCTCATTGTTTTGTATGTTTTGGGAGTATCTAAAGAGGATCCAACCTTTGGGTTAGTGTGAGTCTAATATTTGATTCTCACATGTCCTAGAGGGATAACCTCTAAGTAATTAAGTGAATTTGTGTTATTTTTGAAAGTTAAGATTATACGTAGAAGGGTCGTCCTTAGGATCCCAGTATATGTTTGGTAATATCTAAAGGGGGTTCAAACCCCTAGATTAATATGCGTCTATCTATATGGTTTTTGTTGGGTTTGCTAGATTAATTGTTATTGTTTTGGTTGAAACCCATATTGTTGGGATTTATCACTATTGCTATGTTATTATGGTTCATGTTTAGCAGATTTGGGATTTTTGTGAATTGATGAAATTAAATATAGTTTGGTTATATTTTGCACGTGTTTTTATGTGTTAAACCCATAAAAAACAAGAGAACAAAGATTGTCTAGTTTCCCTTATGAAATTGCTGAGTTTAATGAATTTTTGTGCAAAAATCACAAAATCATAATTCTAATGTTAGTTGCACTTGCTGAGCAAGAGCTTGTGTTTGCTGGGCAAGGGCACGTCAAACAAGAGGAAATTCTCCTTTGGAACCCCATATGCTAGGTGAGTGACCAAACTTGTTGGGCAAATGGACCCTTGAAATTCTCTAGAGTTCAATTCACTGGGCGAGTGGGGTGACTCACTAGGAAAAAGTATGTGACAAAGAGTTGGAAACTCTTTGTCAAGTCATCTGTTGAGCAAGTAGGAAAGGTCATTAGGAAAAAATGTTTTACCAAAGAGCTTGTACTCTATTAAGTCCTTCATTGAGCAAGCACATGCTTTGTTGTAAGCATGAGAAATATGGAGTCACCATGACTCCACTTGCTTAGCAAGAAACAACCTCATTGACGAGGAACAAATGACCAACTTCACTAGGAAAATCACCCTAGACTATGTTTTGTGTCATGTATGAACTTAGAAGCTAAGCTTTTCCCTTATTCAATATCATGAATTACGATATGAATGTTTGTTATTGAACTATGTGTATGAAGATATATGAATGTCATTGCATTTGAGCATTGAGACACAATATAAGAATTGTGAAAACTAATATTAAGAAGTTGTGTACACCACGACAAGTGACCTAGTCCTAGAAAGCGGAGAATGGGCTTGATGACACTTCTCAAGTGAGCTACCTAAGCCTTTAAGGGGCAAGGATGATGCTCATTGATTTGAGTGGGTTGTGAATAAGTATCCTAGCCCTAGCAAGGTGAGAACGACCTTCATCAACCCAATCTATGAAAACAACTATGTGACATGCATCATATAATACAATGATTATGAAGGAAAGTATATACAAGCCAAGTGGTAAGGTCAATAACCCTCTTAGGGTTACTTAGTATGAAAACCTCAATAACTGTGCTTGAACCATGAATCAGGGTGAACAATACAAGGTAAGTAGATCTTGACATGCTACTAGAAGATTTCATGCTAGTATGGTATGACTAACCAATAAGGGTTGAGTCACATTACCCCTAGACTACTATTTTGATTTTGACGGTATCACATGCATACGAAGTAGAAGATATGATGCATCCCTATCATGGTATACACATTGTGATTATATCTTATGCTACTTATGAGTGTGCTTGTGATTATGTATATCATATATGTTGTGTTGTATGACCTATCCAGACTTGTCGAGGTACTCTCGCATAGTAGTGAGACATATTCTCACGACTCTATGTTTATACGTTGTTTGCTTTGATAGGTCGTGACATCAAAGTTGGATCTTTGTTTTGATTTTTCATTTTACATTATATGCTTTGTATTTGAGGATATGACCTTCGGAGTGTCATCAATCTATTTTTGAAATTTACTTCCACATGTTATGGTTTTGATAAATGTGAATTCTTTATACTTTAAATAAATGAATGAGTAAAATGAGACTTTATTTTCTATATTTTCTTTTATTAAAATTAAATGTTAGACGAGTATAGGATGTAACAAAAACACATGAAAAATAAAGAAAATCATAAACTAAATAAGGTGATGAAGAGGATGGATAAGGCATTGAAACTCCAAAGTCATTTCCTATGTTTTTTTTTTTAATAGATATGGAAAGAAGAGAAAGATATTTCTCCAAAATATGTAATCCCAATGTCCATTAAGTTCAATCTGGTGCGCTTATATAAATGTCAAAAATAACTATCAATGCTTAACATAGGGTTCGACACCTAAGGCTACCTTCTAGAAGTAATTCCCTGTCAGCGCTTGTTCCTATTTCTACAGAAATTGATACAAAAATTTAATAAAACAAAAATTTCCTAGAAGTTATAAAAATCATAATTTTGAAAAATGGTCCAACTAGTCGGATAGGAACTGTTCTGATAACCAGTCCATTAACTCTAAAAATTAGACCATTTCAAAATTAAAGAGAAAATTGGTATAGAAAATTGATTTTTTTGGATCATCATGATATTGAAGCAAAGTTTCTACCAATTCTACCAATCACTAATTTTTGTTGGTTAACTTAACTAGACATTTTTAGTGGGATATTTCCTCTTGACTACGGTTTTTCCATTCATAAAACTCGAATCTCAAACCTTTTCAAGAAATCCAAATTCAATTACTACTCGAACCAACGACATGTTGAACGACATGTTGGTATGCAGAAACTTGAATTGAACCGATATTTTTTAATTTTATTTTTTAAAATCCAGTTTAAAATTTTTTTAAAATAAATAAAAACATATTTAGTGAGAATTACAAATAGGTATAAATTATTTTATCAATTGTTATGAATTGTTTTTGTAAAACATTAGGGGTGTAAGTGGGTCACGATAGACTCATAAACTCGATCAATCTAACTAAGCCCAACAATATTTCAGTGGGATAGGTTGGGTCATCTAGTTGGATTGAGTTTATTTTGTTTGATCCAATTATAATTGGGTTTGATGTTGGGTTATTAAGTTCTAAACCCAACATAACCCGATCATCTTATAATAATATTAATAAAATTATAGTTATTCATTGATTGTATTGGATTTGAAATCCATACTTCTATTTTAATTTAGGCATGCATTAAAGTATTTGTTTACATGACTAATTTTTTATTGTGCTTGAGTTGAAGTCTTTTTTTTTGTTAGTTATTCTAAACTTATTGTATAATATATACACTATCATTTTAATTGTACTATGATTATACATGATTATTATTTACCTAACTTTTGTATATTTGAATGTCTTGGTTTTGAATGAGTTAAATTAATTAGGTACTTTATTTTTCTAATTTTTCTATTTAATTATTTTATTTATTATGATTTTTCAAATTTTTTAAATATATGATTATTTTATTCAATTGACCCAATTATCTAACATAATTCAATTCATTTAAAGTTGAGTTAGATTATGTTAATTTGCTTAACCAAAAAAAAATGAACCCAATCCAACTATGTTTTATTGGGTTAGATATCAAATTAGACCAAACTCAACCCAACCTGAACTACTTACACTTCTATTAAAAACATATAATTTATTCATTTATATTATGTTATAATTTTGTAAATTGTGATTTCTTATAATTTTATATTATATTTATTTATTATTTTTTATTTTTTGTGTAAACTTATTATTGTTAATGGACATTATTATATTTTACTAAAATTTAAACTTAAATATTATGATATATTTTACTTCAAATTTTAATTGTGCTTTGAAGGTTAGGATCTTCTACAATAATGTATTATTTTAATTTTTAGTATTATAAAATTATGATATTATTTTTTTACTTAAAATTATATTATGTATTATTTCATTATTGATATTATATTATTTTATCAATATCCATTGAATCATTGAAACTTAAACTAGTTTGTTCACGTGTGATTTTAAAAACCCCGATAAAAACTTATCTAGCATGCACTTTACCAATTTTTTACTACTAAATCTATCTTGAAACCATCAATTCAATGCACAAAATTTCACTTTCAAATCTATTAATCTAAATTGTTTTAAACAGACTATATTTCGATTAAATTTCATATTTTGATCATTATTAACGTGTGTTTTGTTTATATGTGGTGTAGATAGCATGGATTGAAGATAATGAAAGAAATTGAGAGAGAAAAGAGTTAGCGGGAGATATAGTGGTTACTTGAAAGGATAAACTACAAAAAATTTCATATTTAGAAAGTAAAGAAATAGATTGCTAAAGTTGAAAATTTGGTCGCTAAAGTTGGATTTGGGTCGCTAAATAACTTAGTGACGGAATTAGCGACTGAATATTTTCATCACGAAAAGCCTATTCGCTGAGCAATTTAGCGACCCAATTACTTTCGGTGGTTAAATAGAATCAATTCGTTTGTTAAATCGGTCGCTATTTTATTTCTTTTAGAAATTCGATGACTTTTTTATTTTAATCATTTATATATTAAAAAATTGGTCAATAATTCGGTCTCTATTTTTGTTTTTTTATTTTAAATAATTTGGTCACTAAATTGGTCACTATTTTTGATTTTTTATTTTAAATAATTTGATTGCTAAATCGGTCGCTATTTTTTATTTTTTATTTTTTATTTTAAATAATTCGATCACTAAATCGTTGACTATTTTTTTTTAAATAGATGGGTGGCTGTGGTAGTTGGTTGGTGGTTGGGGGAGGGAGGAGGGAGTGAGGGAGAAGGGAGAAGAGAGGGCGGGAAGGAGAGGGAGAGAAAGGAGCGGAAGGAGGGTGGTGGTGGAGGAAGAGAAAAAGGAAGAGAGGAGGGAAGAGAATAGAGAGAAGAAGAGGGAAGATGAGATAGGAGGTGGTAGAGTGGTAGTGGTGATGGTGGCGGCAATGGTGGTGGCAGCGGCGGCGACGGAGGGAGTGAGTGAAAGGTAGAAGAGGGAGGGAGAGGAGGAATGTTTAAATAAGGGAGTGAGAAAGAAAAGAGACGGAAAAATTAGTGGAAATAAATTTTTGAAAATATGAAAATCGGTCGCTAATTCGGTTGCTAATATATATTTTTTATTTTTTTCGTTTTTATTTTTGGTCGCTAATTTATTCTTTTATTTTTTATTTTCTGCATTTTGGTTGCCAATTCGATCGCTAATTTGGTCGCAAAAAGTAACATGTTTTGTCCTTTTCTGTTTCATTGCTATTTTGGTTGCTAATATATATTTTTTATTTTTTTAACTTTTTATTTTCAGCCGCTAGATCGCTTGCTAATTTATTTATTTTTTAATTCTTTTTCTGCATTTCGATCGCTAATTTAGTCGCAAAAGGTAAATCTTTTGTCCTTTTCTGTCCATCGCTAATTCGGTCATTAAAATATAATTTTTACTTTTTTATGTTTTTATTCTCGGTCGCTAATTTATTTTTTTTTATGTTTTTTTTTGAATTTTGGCCAGTAATTCGGTCGCAAAAGGTAATCCTTTTTTCCTTTTCTGTTCCATCACTATTTCGGTCGCTAATATATATTTTTTATTTATTTTTTTAACTTTTATTTTTATTGTTAAATCGATCGTTAATTTATTTTTTTATTTTCTGAATTTCGGTGACTAATTCAATAAAAAAAGTGTCTTTTTTGTTGGTTACTATTTCGGTCACTAATTTATATTTTTTATTTATTTTTTATATAAATAAATTAGCTCTTAAAAATATCAGGACCATCATACATGACAAAATGGGAGGTGTTAGAAATTTCCCCTCAGATTAAGCTTATATAGAAAACTACTATATTTCTCCTATGCTAAAAATATTATAACAACTAAAGATTGGTACAATTCTATTCAACATTTTACTCATTTGAATTTGGTTACGTGGTAGTTTTATAATTCAGATTATCGATCGTTAGATGAATTGTATTGCAGATAAGGAGTGTTAGTTAATTCGGCCGTAAAGATCAAACATCGTACTATAAAAATGGCATAGATCATATCTTATCTATGATCATTGAATAAAAAATATTTATTAAATATTTCTTTGCGAGCTATTCATGAAAATTTATTGGCTACTTTTGTTTATTACTGGAATCACTTTGAAGAAGTCCCTCACGTTATGGCGTCCATCCTTTCTTTTCCTCCAAGATTCCAACGATCATTTAATTCTCATGTGGGTGAAAGTTTTTTGCATTTTCTTAAGGGGAATGAATAGAAAAATGAAAAATAGAAAGTGGTAGCGTGGCTATCTGTCATTGATAAGCAAAACAATGACATTTTTTTTTGTTTTTTGATTTAATTTGAGAATCTAGTTCTTGAGTATTTTCATTGCCATTATAATGTTGGATTCTCTTTGCGAACGGAAAATCCAATACCATTAAGCCAACCGAAAGTCACAATCCAAAAAATGTCAATCGTCACGTTAAAGATTGTGACATCTTGGATAGTAAACCCACTAACCTCCATAAGATTTTATTTTACGGTGACAAATTTGCATGACGGAATGTATACCTGTTTTTCTATTTTATAGGTTTAAGAATTATTGAATCATTTATAATTCTTTGTCCTTCTAAGACCTTCAAATTATTGTTAACTAAAAGCAGCAAATTAAGATTTGTGACTAGTGACTACCACGTACAAAAAGTGTATGAGAGAAAACCTTTAGATTGCTGAAATCTAATGAAAACCTTTGTATCCGATACATATTATTGTATGAAGAAAATAAGAAAAGTTTAGGTAAAAGAAATCTCAAAATTGAACGTAGAAAGCAAAAGATAAAAGATAGATATGGCCGGATTTGAAACAATGATGAGTTCCCTCTTTTCAAAATCGGCAATTGAATTAGAGATTCTTACTATATTGGAGTTCTGATATGATTTAATTATTTATTAATTAATGTTTTTTCTTAATTATTTTAGATTTAGATTTTTAGTTTTTAATATTTTTTTATAGATTTTAGTTGTTTAATTATTATTCATCAATATTTTTAGTTTATATTGTCAAATATTAACGTTAAGCGAAAACATGATAGTTACTTAATAACAAACTTAGTTATTTTATATTTTAATTTTTAATCTCTAAATAATTTATTGACCAATTTTAGTTTATCAATTGTTATTCATCAATGTTTTTATTCAATATAGTCAAAGTATCAATATTAAATGATAACATAATAATTATATATTAATATTTTAATTATTTCTAAACATTTTTTAATTGTTAGAAAATATTTTTAATAATATTAAATAATTTTTGGTACTTAAAAATAATATTAAACAATTTAATAAGTCTAAACAATTTTATACGGATTTCAAACAGTGTTTGGGAAAAGAGATTATCAAATGAACAATTTGTGGTAACTAGAAACTGTCAGAAAATGCTTCACTAAGATATTGAAACATTTTTTTTGAGAGTTTCAAATTACCATAAATTGTTTCACTTGGGTATTTTAAAAATATTGATAGATAATAATTGAAAGACTATAATTGATAAAAAAAAAATTATTAAGGTACTAAAAATTAAAATCTAAAATAGTGAAGGAAAAAAAACTTAATTAATTTATTAATAAATATCTAGTTTATCATCATTTAATGTTGATATTTGATGATAGAGACTAAAAATATTGGTGGATAATAATTGAGGACTAAAATTAGTGAAAAAAATATTAATAAATTAAAAGTTAAAATTTAAAATAATTGAGAGAAAAAAAAATTTAATTAACCCTTTATATATATCTTCAAATTTCATTTCACATAGCAACAAAAACCAATAAATAAATAAAGATAAATACTAATGAAATTGAATATAAAGAAAAGGTTACTTTTTATAGGAATGAGCATGGACAGAATTCAAAGATAAAGTATTATAACATTTGTTTTTATATTTATATTTAAATAAATATTTGTATTCATTCTTATATATATTTGAGTATTTGTTAAATAATTTACTTAAGGGTAAAATTAATAAAAAATATTAATTAAAAAATCATCTAAACAACACCATACAACATTAAAAAGATAGTTCCAACAGGACGATCAATGACGGCGACGATAGATTGTGCGGAGATAGGCTGCGTCCTGCAATGCTCTAGTTTGGAGATAATTATATCATTGAACGAGGATGACAACATAGACCGGTCAAGTTTTTCTATGATTGGAGCGAAGAATCGGGAAGTTGATGACAAAGACTCGAGAAAAGAATGGTGGGTGAGCAAAACAATGACATCAAAGACACAAATAATTCACCAAGGGAATAAGGATTCAAGACTATATATATACATACACATAGGGGGAGAGTTATTTCTATACGAAACTGAGATAAGTAAATTTAGAAACCATGTAATCATAGATGAGTGATTAAGATTCACTTTAAAGAAGTAATATATAATTTTTTAAAAAGTTACGTAATTAAATGATTATGATTTAAATTTATTCCTTTCGCTATCACACTTAAATATGAGATATTTTTTGTGTTTTTGCAATGCTGATAAAGTTCTGATAGAGTTGCCATCCCTAATATTTGACAGCATTGTGAACCACGATTTTAATAATGTTTATGTGTGTGTTTTGCATATGCTTATAAAGTTTTAGTAGAATTACATTGTCGTCCCTAGTATTTTACAACACAGTCAAGCACGATTTTAATAGTATTTGACAATGCTTTCAACAAAATTATTTTTGAAGAGAGAGGGGGGAAGGGGGAGAAAGGACCATCCATACAGTTAAATTATTGAAATTTTCAACGCATCAAACCAAATTTCTCTCGTCTCTTATGGAGGTACTGGCATCTCCTATTTAACCAAAAATAATTGGAGATATGTCAACATAATAGATGTAGTTAAACATTCAGTATAATTAATGTCATCATTTATAACTTCTTATTTTTCTATATATATTAATTATACTACATCTTTTATATATATTGTCTGTATTTAACTTTAAGGTTATATTATATATATATATATATATATATATATATATATATATATATATATATATATTTATTTATTGTATTTTATACGTATTCCTTTCATATAAGTTTAACAAGCCACGTGAAATCAGCATTCAAGACTTTCTGAGTTGTAAGGTGTTGTAATTTTAGGTAGTATTTATATTTTTTTTTGAGTTTAATAGTCATACCCTACTGGTGTAAAATAGTTTTACACTGTCGTCTAATTACAAATTATTATTTGTATGACTTTTAAAGTATTTTTTTTATAAAAAGTTAACTATTATAAAATTAACAAATATATCGTAAATGGTGAATTGTAATTAGAAGAGTGTATAAAATCTTTTATACTTATTTTTTTATTTTTTATCCTATATTTTCTATTTTTCTTTTTTATAATGTTATATCATTTATCTCATTATTTACCTTTTTTTTTATCTTTTTATTTCTTGCTAGACATATAAATTACTATTATTTTTTTTAACACCTCAATTCGTATTTTATTTTAATATTTATTAAATAAGTGAATTTTTGTGTTTTGTGAAAACATTGGTTTGTGAAAACATTATTCTTATTTTATTAATTTTTACTAACTAAATAAATTGTATTTTTGTGAAAACATTGGTTAACTAAATAAAATGTTTGATTTCAAATATAATTAAAAAAATTGAAATTTAAAAGATATTATTTTCATATCTAACATGTATTTAACAGCTTCAAATATAGTTAACAATTTTTTGATATTTAAATCATATTATCTTCATATGATATTTAATAGCTTCAAATATAGTTAATAATTTTGGATATTTAAAATATAGTATCTATATATTTAACAACTTTTAAATATAACTAACAACTTTTACATATTTAAAAGATATTTTCTTTATATATAATAGATATTAACATTCAAATATAACATGTTTCAGATATAACAATTATTTTATATAGCATTCAAATATTTAATAATGGATACTTTAGTAAATATATAAGTTGATGCAACCCCTTATGCATCACATAAACCTAATAAGTTTAAGAACTCCTTGTGTCACCTATCTAGTGAATAGAGGAGACTCATCTGAAAGAATATCAGAGCAACGAGAAGGAGATCGGATTGTGAGGAATATTGGTTCCCACATGGAATTTCTTAATTCTAGGTAAGGAGGGAGTAAGATTGTTTCATTCAAAGGCATGACTATAATTTTGGGTAAATGAGTCACTATAACATATACGACTTTTAGCAACATCTAAAAAAATGCTACAAAAATATAAAGAAAAAATGTTATCTATTAGTTTTGGTAATATTTTAGCAAATGTTGTGTTTGAGTCATGTTGCAAAATTATTATTAGTAAAATCTTATATTTAATAAATGTTACTAAATATGGGATCCCGAATCCGTCCGTGATGAATAAGAGGATCAAATCCTCCAGCACGCTACGCCTCCATCCCACTAGAAAGGGGAAAACTGCCAGCAAAATATCCAGAGGTTGTTACAGCACCCACAATATTCGAAGGAAATCATGGGATTATGGAGGCGACTAAACCGGACCCGTCACGACCTCGCTCGAGGCCTATAAAAGGCCTCAAAACAAAGAGAAAAGGGTCAAAAAATCAAGGAAGGAGGACTCCCTGAACCTGAAAGAGAATCCGGAAAGCAGTCGGAGTAGTGTCATCAGAGAAGAAGCGGAAGAGGGAAAGTCGCGCCAAACTTCTGGATACCAGGTTAGTAAGTAAAATACATATGCACATCCATCAAGTAACTTAGGACACCCTCCTACCTTCAAAATCCAGTACCAACGTGCAGTTCCCCTTTTGGATGAGCATAAACCGAAGCCATCCTCATACCGCCAAGAACGTATTAGTTTCGGCCCCATCCACCCAATGTAGGACTAGAACAACTAGGGCCTAGCCACTCCCACAATCTATCGGTCAGATCGACCTCGGCCATTTAGGCTGATTCGGCCTGACACCCTTTTGCCATCCACTCCACCAACCATGCCAAGTCTACCTCGGCCACATCCAGTCTCGATTGAGGTGAATCCCTCTCGGCCACAACTCCTCCACCCCATCACATGCCCAAAACTACGTGAACCTTGACTTCTCCCGTAAAATGGAGGTACGTAGGAACAAGAGGCACACACTTGTCAAGTTATGCATTCTCAAAAAACCAAAAATGTCTCACTTCCATTTTGTTTACAAATGCATTCGTTCCTAGGAAGGTACAAACCAAAACGTAACAGTCATTCCCATTCCATGTAACTAGTTAGGGTAACTATCGCGTGATAGGTGTGTGGGGATACCCAATGATCCCCACGCGTAATTGACTTTCGAACCCACTCCTTCGATCTAGAGACCAACCTTACCCCTTTCAGGGTTTCCTGGCGTTACCCGAAAATGCCAGTGGCGACTACAGTAGAGCCGAATAGGATCCGACCACCAGTTGGCCGAGATGGTCTCGTCTCGGCCTGTCCAATTAGGAAAGGACATGGTTTTGAGCTCGTTTTAGTAAGAGAAGTCCACGTCGCGATACGGGTTGCAATAGATGGCGACTCCATTGGGGAAAATTGTTGAAAATCGAGCCTTGTTAAAACTAGCTACGTGGAAAAGTTTGACTCATACATGTGGTTATGCCTTTCTGTGTGTTATATGTATCCTCTAATTGTTGTTTTCTTGTCATTCTCATTTTTATATAATGCCTATAAACCCTAGGGTAGAGGATTTAATGCTAATACCTTGATACGACAAATAGGGGTTCTCCTAGTGGGTTCTTATCAGCCTGTGAGTATGTTGAGAAAGGTCCTATTTCCGGGCCTATGTGTATAGGGAGTGAAGAATGTGTAGCGGTAATCATATTGGAGTACATTTCTATATTGGTAACCGCGATAGTTCCATCTAGAGCTGACTTCTTTAAGGGATGACCATACTCTGGGATTCATTCCTATCTATGGTAGGATTCCAAAGGGGGTCCATAGATCTAGAGGCACACTGATGAGGAATTTTAGAAGCCACAGAAAGGAACCTATAGTCAGTTCAATTGCCGAATAGGGCATGTCCCTTGCCTGATTGATAACACATGGGTAGGATAGGTGTCCTAGACGAAGTCGGCCAAAGGAACCCTTGAAAAGGTTCCCAGCATAAACCACCACCTCACCTTCTCCATCAAACACCGTAATCCATGCATTCATACACATATAGGGAAAGAAAGTTACATTCACTATATCACATTAACCTAATCACGAAAATTTCAGAAGATGGATGTAGAAACCCAATGCCAAACTAGGCAGTGATGTTTCGTTTATGTTAAATTGCCGGATCTCTAGTCACTACATTACTGGGGTAATTTCCTGAAGGGACAGTGGCGCAGAGCTTTCGAAAGAAGGCATGGCAACCTTTTGAGCATCCTGGAAGTCGAGGTGCAGCCCGTGGCATTAGTAGCCTTGGTTCGATACTATGACTCACCTTTGAGCTGCTTCACCTTCATAGATTTCAAATTGGCTCCCACCCTGAAAGAGTATGAACATCTCCTAGGGCTACCTTTGGCAGAATCCCCACACTACTTCTACCGAAGACATTACCCCTCTTGGACTTTAGTGGCAAAATTGTTAAGGGTGTCAGAATCAGAGATAGCAAGGGAGAAGAGAAACCGAAACGACCTGGAAGGAATTCAAAGATCCTATTTGGAGGAAAGGCTACACCAACTCCAAAAAGAAGAAGATCCTGACAGTCATGGATGTGTTCCTCGCCAAAAGAGATAGGGTAGAAAACCCTACAATGGTCATATTAGCTAACACCTACTACACCTTAAACTACTGCTGTGAAAGGAAGGAGAGAGGCCTGAGATGTTGCACCTACTTGTTGTACCTATGGATGACCACCTGCCTATTCCACAACAAACGCAAGACAACATGCCCTGTAGAAGATTTCAAGTCGAGTTGGATTAAGCCCATGTCAAAAGCCCGTTGGATCGAGTATTTAGATAGAGCTTCAAAAAGAACGATACGCTGGTACCCTTTGTGGAATGAAAGAGAACAGCTAATCATGAGATATAGAGGATTTCTGAACGTCCCACTTATGGGAACCCAAAGGGGCATCAAATACAACCCCGAACTGACAACCAAGCAGGCCAGATACCCCATGATATGAGCACCTCCCGAGGAAACCACCGTGCCCTACATCATACATGGCATGGGGGCGCAAGGCGGAGAGCATTGATAAGCTCGTGGTTTAGTCGTCTTACGTGCATCAAATAACTAAAGCTAACTATAGTATAGTCAACCCTAGGTCGAATTCTCTCAAGGACACAGTGTGTTCGATTATGACTTAGTGTGGAAAACAAGTAATGCAGAAAACACTCAAGTGTAGAATGCCGACTTGCTCTCAACAGAGACTGATCTGATCCGGTCTCGGCTAAGCACAGACTTGGGCGCAATAAAGTTGGACTGACCTGATTTCGGACGAACGTGACGGAGTCGGACTAGACTCAGTCTTGGACTGAAATGCAGGAAAATAGGGGGGAGTTTGTGTGGCAGAGAAAATAGAGAAGAAGTTAAACTAAGTACAAAAGTAAATGCGAGCTAAACTAGATTATGACTACAGCTACTACTGTATTCATACTGAGTCCAACCAAACAAGTTGGTTCCACCTCTTTTACCCAAGATTACGTCTCTGAATCAACCTAAGATTCTTATGATGATCGCCAAACATTCGTCCATTGCTATACCAAGGATTTATACAATCACTACCTCATCAGTTGACAGGGATTAAGCTCGAAGTTGATTTTTGGTTCTCTAATCGAATACCTACTAAAGTTGTTAAACCGGTTCCGATCGACCTAGTCTAAAGTTGGTCTACTCACCAATGTGCAATCGCGACACAACAAGCAGATTAAAATGCAGGACTCATAATCAAGAGATAAGTAATGGAACCTACTTGTATTATCAGAAACAGAGTGCAATTACAAGGCATGAATTCAATGATTCTATCTTCCACAACGATCGCCATGGGAGAGCACCGATGGTTCACCGTCAATAGTCAAGACACTGAGGATCGGGTCCATAACAGTGCGTTGGCTGTGCCAAGCGGTCCCCTCTGACAACCTTCGGCTTCCCAGTTCTTGACCTGCACCTCCTTGATTTAGAGAGACGCTGCTAAGCACTGTGCACCATCGTTTATGTTGGATGCAAGAGCGAGATAATGGACTGTTGATGAATATGGAATTAGGTATGAATTCTAGCGCCCCTAAAACGTGCACAAGAATCCTATATATACAAGAGTGGATTCCTTGTGTTTCACACTAACCCTAAATAACTTCCTTAAAAGAATTACAAAGTATGGATTGTCTATTCTAGCCTTCTAACGACCTTTCTTGCGCTACAAGTTTCTTCCAGGAGTGACGTGGCAGTTGAGCTAGATGAGGCTAAAATGAGCGTGCCTAGGCTGGGCTGCCTTGATTGGGCTATTACGCTTGGGCCTCTTTGCTCTTTTTGGCTAATGGGCTGTAGAGTTGGCCGGTCCAGAAGGGAGTCAGTCTGGCCGGGACAGCTTCTCTTGGGCCGAGACTCTACTTGATAGGCCTAGATGTCCTTTGCTTGGCTTGCAAAATGAATCGAATCTTCTATTAGCTAAAATTCCCAAATTAGCACAGATTTATATTTTCCTTAATTTTAGGTCCATAATTTGAATCTTAGTTAAGACGCGATTCTTAAGTACCAAATAATCTTAAAAAGTACCCATCTTAAGTCTCTTTAAGGTGCATAAAATATGACTTATCAAGCACTTTAGGAAAATCAGACACGCTTGGAAGAACATCATAAAAAAGGGTCCCGAGGGGGGAGCCAGAAGCTACGGAACCTCCTTAGGTTACAAGAATTGGCTGAGAAATCGAGTTGAACAAATCGGGCTACCCTGCAATAATCCTTAATGAGAGGATAACGAAGCATTGGCCTACGACATCCAAAAGGCACTCAAGGCAGAGGAACTTGAAGAAGACCTCGGGCAAATGGAGTCGAAACAAAGGTCCCTAAAAAGAAGGTTAGAAGCAACACTGGCGGCACAGGCCTTTGCTGAAGAGGAAGCCGGTCAAAAACGACAGCTGAACAAAGAAACAAGCAAGAGAGCTCAAATGGAAAAGGAAATTCGATTGAGAATAGGAAATTGTCTGAAGGTAGCAGACCAAGAGATGTGCTTCAAAAGAGCTGAGCTCGACCAAGCAGTAGCAGGAAAGGAAAAACAAAAGGAGGCCATCAGGGATTTCAGGGAAAAGGAAGATGAGCTAGAAAGCTAACTCCGTCAGCTTCAAGAAAGAGTAAAACTGCTGGAAGAAGAGGCAGCAGGAGCAAGGCTACATAAAGAGCACTTGGAGGACCAAAGGCGACAAGGCTTGATCAAATTAGTCAAAGCACGTGGTAGGATAGCCGAATCAGAAGAGCAAACTCAGACGACCATCCAAGAACTGAGAGGAGTAGTGGGAAGCTGGAAAAGATGATGCCAAGAGATGGTCGACCATGTCGAAGAAAAAGTACAGATCGCCACAAACAAAGCAGCGTTCTGGAAGGACAAATACGTCAAATTAGCATGGCTGGAAAACCAAGCAATAATGGACATCCCTAGAAGCCTCCTCATGGCCGAAGGCATGGTCGACCTCTTTAAGACACCATATGAAATATCACAATTGTTAGAACTTTGCAGAAGGTTGTATGACAGTAAGAAAAAGTTGTCTGCATCACCTTAAAGGAGACAGTAGTGCGCAATTTCTTTTTTAGAATGAATAAAGTGATCCTTCCATCTTCTTGAAACAATCCGTGATTAGAACAAAACATAAAAGCATGAATCATCCATTCCATTTTTCTCTTTTTTTTAGCATATCATGCATACCATTTAAGTTATTTAACGTACATAAATACCAGGAAAGGGAAGTTGACTGCATCCTTTCACCGGTATAACACCCGGTCTAAGACTAAAAACATGGAGCATGCGATCGAAAAACTAGAACAACAAAACCTGGTTCTAAGGGGAGAAATGGGACAGATGAAAGAACCAATGAATAAGATATTTGAACTCCTCACTCAAGGAGCAACAATAAATGCAGTTGTATCCGCCTAAGGATCACCTACCTATCCTCTAGGTTTCACCCCACCATACAGCAATGTTCACCCTTACGGGATGCCCTCGGGATGGAATGCCAACACCGGAGAAAAGCCAGCCTTCGAAGGGCATGAGCAAGTTAGGATGAATAACCCAAGAACCGGGCCCACTCAGGGCTTAGGGACGGGGCCCACCTCGACCCCCGAAGTTGGCCCCTATACCTAACTAGCAGAGGCCTACCCTCTGGTGGATCCAAATAGGCAGACAAGGCCAACCCTGGGGATCCAAAAAACAACTCCTCAAGGTGAAGAAAATTTGAGCCTACTAGAAGAATGCTTGTGAATCATTGAGGGGACAGATAGTCACGACTTAGATGCCGCCGACCTATGCTTAGTACTCGACGTGGTGCTCCCCACCTATTTTAAAACGCTCAAGTTCGAAAAATACAAAGGGAGCTCTTACTCTCGCTGAAGCTTTTCTCCGCCAATCTACGTACAATGAGGACATGGCACCAGACCGCTCTCAACTACAGCCCAAGTCCAGCCACCTATGACGAAAAAAGAAATGCTGACTATGTTCATTGACACACTTTCATCCCCTTTTTACGATAAAGTAGTTGAGAGTGTGGCGTCTAGCTTCACTGACCTGGTGACAGTGGGAGAAAGAATCAAATCAGGCATAAAGCGCGGGAAATTTGCCCAAATCAACAGCAGTATTGGCTTTGCCAAGAAATTGGATCAAGAAAAAAAAGGGAAAAGCCAATGCCATCCTGCTAGAATCACTATCCCCCTACAGTCAAGGCAAGAGTCCATCTCTATACCCCACCCAAATCTTTCTGAACAAGCTAGGGTCACCCATAGTTCGCGTAAATTTACCACAGTCGCCATAGGCCGCATATCAGCCTCAAACCCAATTGAGAACTAGCATAGCAAGTGCATCAGGCACCCAGGGCATCCAACCCGCGCAGTAAAGCTGCTCCAGGGGAAGAATAATAGCCCCCATCCCCATGAATTACACTACACTTCTCCCCCTCTTGCTCCAAAGCAACCTAATAGCAATATCCCCTCCAAAACCGATGGAGTCCACGTACCTCAAAAGCTACGATCCCAATGGGAGATGTGACTACCACAGAGGGGCCATCGACCACCCCACAGAAAAATGCTAGGGCCTCAAGCATAAGGTTCAAGACCTTACAGATAGAGGCTGGTTGGGTTTTCGAGAGAACGAACCAAACGTGAACAACAATCCCCTTCCAGCACATGGGGGCCATCCATCAACACAATGAGTCACGAACATCAAAGGCAGGAACCCGATAAGATCCCAGAACTAGGAATGGTGATCGAGATCCCTTCTAAGCTGGCCCAACTGAAGGAGAATAGCCTCCCTCAGACTCCAAGCAAATCCGCCCTTATGCAAATCGCGACAATCGGGCAAGATGGGGATCTCCCCCCAAAACCATTAATTGTGCGGTACAATCCGATTCCCCAACCTAAGACACCCTTAATCATTCAAGTCCCAACTAGACTAGCTTATCGGGACAACTATGCGATACCATGGCAGTACAGTATAATAGAAACAACACCCACGGGGCAAGAAGAAGCCTGTCCCACCAAAGAAGTCACTAATATTATAGAAGCAGGACGAATGATAAGAAGCAGAAGAGTATATGCACTCGAAACCTTAAGAAAGAAAGAACCGACCCCCGAAGGAAAAAGTGAGATGATAGAGAACATGAAAGACATCGTGACCAGAAAAGATGCTGCAGAATTTTTGGAATTCATTCATCGCAACAAATATGAATTGTTGGACCAAATGAGTAAATATCTGACACGAATCTCACTCCTCTCCCTACTCATGAACTCGAAGGGCCATCGTAACTTACTCCTAAATATATTGAAGGAGGCCCATGTAGCTCGAGACATAACGATAGAAAAATTCGGGGCCATAATAAACAACATTATCGCAGGAAGCTGCCTATCCTTCTTAGAGGAAGAAGTCCCAGCCATAGAAAGAGGACATAACCAACCCCTCCATATCTCCGTGAAACACGAAGACTACATGATCACAAGGGTATTAATTGACAATGGATTTTCCCTCAACGTCCTACTCAAAACCATGTTGGACAGACTATGCTCCACTAGTTCTCAGCTAAGGACTAGCTTCGTGATAGTAAGGGCATTTGATGGATCCAAGAGGGAAGTCATGGGAGAGATCACCCTCCCTATACGTATTGGGCCAATCACATTCAACATCACCCTTTAGGTAATGGACATCCGACCCACATATAGCTGCCTCCTCGACAAGCCCTGGATCCACGCAGTGGGGCAGTCCCTTCCTCCCTTCACCAATGGGTCAAGTTCATCACGGGTCAGCAGCTGGTCAACGTGATGGGGGAGAAGGAGCTAATAATTAGAACCCCTATGCCAACTGGATACATTGAAGGAAATGAGGAGGCCTTGGAAACCTCCTTCTAGTCACTCGAAATTGCAAACATAGTTGGTGCGGAAATCGGACCAGAAAGTCCAAGCCCATCAAGGGCGGAAATCATAGTAGCTAGAGTACTGATTAAAGGAGGGTATTAGCCAGGCAGAGGATTGGGCCGCCATTTAGACGGTATAACAGTGTCAATCATAATACAGGAAAACATAGGCAAAGTTGGACTCGGCGACCAAGTGGGAAATATCGAAGGACAATCCTACAAGAAACTCACAAAAACCTGGAATACAGGACAGACCAAGATGGAACCAATCTTGAGCCAACACTTCATTAATGGAGGCATCACAATGATAAAGGACGAGCCGACGAGCCAATAAGAATGAGTTTACACCACTGATGATAAGCCAGCAAACTGGACAATCAAGGCACTCCCTAACCAATACTTCTTGAAAATCATGAACATGGAACCCTCCCAATCCAATAACACAATCTTCGGGTGTAGAGACCCCAACCAATCCAATAAACCAATAAAGGACGAAAGCATGGAAGCTAAAACCTTGGTCGAAATGGAAAGATGGATAGAACAGGAGGGGCCAAAGTTCTAATCCTTGACAGAAGACCTCGAAGGTATCAACTTAGGAGATGAAACAGAAAGGAAAGAGGTCTGGGTGGGCAGACAAATGCCACTAGACCTAAGGCAAAGTCTCATCGAACTCCTCAAAGAATATGCGGACATCTTTACGTGGTCATATCGGGATATGCCAGGTTTGGATCGTGAAATTATGGAACATAAGTTACCCATACTCCCAAACTTGGTCTCGATCCGACAATAGCTGAGAAGAATGAAGTTAGAGATGTCGTTGAAAATCAAAGAGGAAGTGGAAAAGCAATGGAACATGGGGTTCTTGGCTGTCACCAATTACCCACAATGGGTGGCAAATATAGCGCTCGTACCCAAGAAAGATGGAAAGGTACGGATGTGTGTCTACCATAGGGATTTGAACAAAGCCAGCCCTAAGGAAAACTTCCCCCTGCCCCACATTGACGTGTTGGTAGACAACACAACACAACATGCATTTTTCTCCTTCATGAATGGCTTCTTAGGGTATAACCAGATCCAAATGTCCCTAGAAGATAGAGAAAAAATGACATTCATCACCTTATGGGGCACCTTTTGCTACAAAGTAATGCCTTTCAGACTCAAGAATGCCGAGGCAACATATTAGAAGGCTATGGTAGCCCTATCCCACAATATGATGCATAAAGAAATAGAGGTGTACGAGGATGACATGATTGCGAAGTTGAAAATGCCAAAGCAACACATAGATAACTTACGGAAGTTGTTCATCAGGCTTCAAAAGTACAAACTTAGGCTGAATCCAACCAAATGTACATTTGTCATAAAGACAGGAAAATTACTTGGCTTCATGGTGAACGAAAAAGGCATAGAGGTAGACCTGGATAAAGTGAAAGCCATCAGGAAAATGCCAACCCCGAAGACAGAGTCAAAAGTTTGGGGCTTCCTAGGCAGGATAAATTACATAGCTCATTTCATCTCCTAGTTAACCACCATGTGCAATTTGATATTCAAGCTCCCCCCAAAAACCAGAAACTCGAATGGAACCTAGATTGCCAAGAGGCCTTCGATAAAATCAAACAATATCTAGAAAATCCTCATGTCCTCATCCCGATAGTACCAAGGAAGCCATTGATCTTATACTTGACAGTGTTGGAAGAATCTATGGGTTATGTCTTAGGATAGCTAGACGCCACAAGAAGGAAGGAACAGACCATCTATTATCTAAGCAAAAAGTTCACAAACTACGAAAAGAGGTACCCTACACTAGAACGAACTTGTTGTGCCTTGGTCTGGGCGGCAAAAAGACTAAGGCAGTACATGTTGCCTCATACCACCTGGCTAATAGCCAAAACAAACCCCACCAAGTACGTCTTTGAAAAACCAACCCAAACAGATGAATAGCACAGTGGCAAATGGCCCTGTCAGAATATGACATTGTGTACATGAATTAGAAGGCCATCAAAGGAAGTGCCTTAGCAGAACACCTAGCCTATCATCCTATAACAAACTACTAACTCTTCTCTATGAATTCCAAGACGAGCACATCATGACCACAATGGGCACCAAATCAACATCGGACGAATGGACAATGCGGTTTGACGGAGCATCTAACCTGTTAGGAAATGGGATAGGGGCGGTCCTGGCCTCACCAAAAGATCAATGCTTCCCATTCTCAGCTAGACTAGGGTTTGATTGCACTAAAAACATGGCAGAGTACAAAGCTTGTGCCATGGGAATCATGATGGCTTTGGAACATCAGCTAAAAAAGCTTAAAGTCTTCGAGGACTCAACACTGGTCATCTACCAGCTTCGTGGAGAATGGGAAACGCGAGATGTTAAGTTAATCCCTTGCCACAACAACGTGAAAGAAATGATTGAAGCATTCAACGCGGTCACCTTTCATCACGTCTCTTGAGAAGAAAACCAGATGGTTGATGCCCTCGCAACCCTATCAACCATGGTGCAAGTAAATGAAGGACAAGAGATGACAATCCATGTCTAACACCAGCCCCGGGTAGCACATTATCAGCATCTAAGTCATGGAGAAGCAGAAGTAGACGATGAGCCCTGGTACTTCGACATAGAAAGATACCTTGAACAAGGTGAGTATCCAGAAGGAGTATCTGAAAATGATAAGAGAACACTTAGAAGTTTGGCATCCGACTTCTTTTTAAGCGAAATGACACTATACAAAAGAAACTCTGACATGATGTCATTTTGGTGTGTTGATCACCAAGAGGCTAAGAGGATAATAGAGGAGGTCCATGAAGGAACCTTTGGTATACACTCTGTTGCAGAAGTGACTCCCGTGGTCACTGATGAGCGCTTTTGGGACACCGAACCTGCAGAAAATATTGAACTTAAGAAAGTCCACTACTACCTTGGCATCATTGGTTCTGGTGGGAATGGCTTATACCTATCTTGATACATAATTGACGGCAAGCAGGATGTATGAATAGCCATTGGATATTGGGAATGGCCCCATAAAATCTATGCCCCAGACGTCAAAGACTTCGCAGAATAGGATGGGCTGCTGGGGCATTTCATGTCTTTGGTTCAGGGCCATCCCTACATTTTGACATCTGTCGCGGGTGGAGACGAATTGATGAGCATCTCGGAAAATAGAAGGCCAATATAGGCCATAATCGAGCACCTTCCTAGCAGTCCGAGATGAGCCGTAGTGGCCCCCTCCAGGGGCCGAATGGCAGAAGTGAAGGACCGACTTGATCTCAGTATCAGGAATGCACCTGCGAATGATCTTATCACTGCATAGTCTCCATAGATAGGGGTCATCCCATACGTAGTACTTAGCATCACTTCTGATCTTCTCTTTATAAGTTCGAGATGCCTTAGGTGGAAATTGAGATGTTGCCACGAAATTACAAATATCTGCAAACCATGGTGTGGCCGTCTTGAGGTGCAGGAGTTGCTCATCAGGGAACTCGTCTCGGATAGGCAATTGTTCACTTTCTCTTTCAATCCTCTTGAGGTGGTCCGCTACAGAATTCTCAACACCTTTCTTATCTCTGATTTATAAGTCGAATTCTTGGAGAAGAAGCATCCACCGGATCAGTCTCGGCTTGGCATCCGACTTCTTCAGCAAGTACTTTAGAGTCGCGTGATCGTAGAACACGACTATCTTAGAACCGAGAAGGTAGGAACGAAACTTATCCAAGGCAAACACAATTGCCAGAAGTTCCTTCTCAGTTGTCGTGTAATTTTGCTGGGCCGAGTCCATGGTTCTGGACGCATACGCAATAACATGGACTGGTTGGCCGACTCCCGCTCTCTGGCCGAGAACAGCTCCTAGTGCCGAATTGGATGCGTCGTATATGAGCTCAAATGGCAGGTCCCAGCTTGGTGCTTGCAGGATGGGTGCGGACGTAAGTTTGTTCTTCAGCTCTTGAAATGCCTCAATGCAGGGCTGGTCAAAGTTGAAATCTACATCCTTTTGTAGCAGCTTGGACAATGGCAGGGCCAGTTTGCTGAAGTCCTTGATGAACCTTTTGTAAAAACCTGCATGTCCTAGAAAAGAGCGAACTTCTCGTACCGAAAAGGGGTTAAGAAGAGAGGTGATAACATCTATTTTCGCTTTGTCCACTTCAATGCCTCTGTTGGAGACCAGGTGTCCCAACACTATTCCCTCGGTCACCATGAAATGACATTTTTCGAAATTTAGAACCAAGTTCGTGTCGATGCATCTCTTCAGCACCTTGGACAGATTGTTCAGGCATGCGTCGAATGATTCTGCATACACCGTGAAGTCATCCATAAATACCTCCATGCAGTCTTGTAGCAAGTCCGAGAAGATACTCATCATGCAGTGTTGAAATGTGCTCGATGCGTTGCATAGGCCAAATGGCATGCGTGTGTACGCAAAGGTACCAAATGGGCAAGTGAAGGTCGTTTTGTGCTGGTCTTCCGGTGCAATGTGAATTTGCATGTATCCTGAGAATCCATCCAAAAAACAGTAGTGGGACTTCCCTACTATCTTTTCCAGCATCTGGTCAATAAAAGGTAAAGGAAAGTGATCCTTGCGGGTTGCCTGATTTAATCTTCTGTAATCGATGCACACCCGTCAGCTGTTTTGAATCCTCATAGGTACCAACTCGTCTTGTCAGTTTTTCGTGACAGTCATCCCAGATTTCTTTGGCACTACTTGTACAGGACTCACCCATTGGCTGTCTGATATATGGTAGATGATGCCTGCAGCAAGTAGCTTTGTGACTTCTTTTTTGACTACGTCCAGGATGGTAGGATTCAGCCTTCGTTGCTGTTGCCTTATGGGCTTGATGTCCTCCTCCATCAGTATTCTATGCATGCAGATGGAGGGATTTATGCTTGGAAGGTCAGAGAGTTTCCACCCAATTGCTTTTTTGTGCTGCCTTAGGACTTTCAGCAGCTCCTCTTCTTGCTCTAGGAGGAGGTTGCTGGCTACGATGACTGGGAGCTGCTGTTCACTATCCAAGTAGGCATATTTTAGGTGGCTAGGCAATGGTTTCAACTCCATGGGTGGTGGAGATGGAGATTCTTGAGTTACAACTCTCGGATCCGTCTGGCCGGCTTGTTCTAGACTCGGCATTAGGACTACCGTCATAATCTCGGCCTTGTGCTGCGTCGACCGACGCAGAAGGATGGTTTCGGTTCTTGGCAGATTGAGGTCGGCTTTGACTGATTGTGCAGTTTTGGTCTCGGACCCGGGCAGAACGATGAGCTTCTTGGGTTGAGTCTGGTCTTTACTAGCTGAAATAGTTTCGGCTTGTGTGTTTGACTCGTCGGCCGAGTTGACTTTTGACCTTGCATTGACTCGGCCTTCTTTGGCCGACTTCACTCCGGTCGTGAATATGGTTGCCAGCTGTGCAGGTATAAGCTTTTTAGTCTCGGCAACTTTTACCTCTACACTATTCTCACTCTCTGAGGGCTTGGGGTAGCAAACTTGGTTTATTAACTCTGTTAATTCTTTTTCAAACGCCAAGTTGCTGATGTCACTATGATCATCCTCAAAGTCTGGGATCTCCAGTACTTTCGTGTGGTCAGCCTTTGAGCAGCTACTCACTTCAGCAGTTTCAGCAAGGTCTTCCATTCCCTCAGTGCAACTGTCTAGTTGGAAGTATTCCTCCATTAGCTCTTCCATTATGTCTATACCAAAGAGGGAGTGGTCTTCGATGGGGTGCTTCATGGCTTCAAAAATATTGAACTGCACTAATGTGTCACCGAATTCCATAGAGAGCATTCCAGCATGTACGTCAATCTTTTTCCTTGCTGTCATTAAAAATGACCTTCCCAATATTAAGGTTGATCCTTTCCCTGATGTCTCTTCCTCCATGTCAAGCACATAGAAATCAGCTGGAAATATTAATTCGTTCACTTGGACTAGGACATCTTCGAGAACTCCCAAGGGTTGCACGATGCTTCTATTAGCAAGCTGAATAGTCATCGCTGTGGGTTCCAGATCTCTGAAATTGAGGGACCTATAAGTTGATGCAGGCATGACGTTGATTGACGCTCCCAGGTCCAACATAGCATCAACAAATGTGCAATCACCAATAGTGCATGGGACCGAGAACATACCGGGGTCTCGGCACTTCTTTGGTAAGACCTGTGAAATTCCTGCAGTGGGATTATTCCTAGTTAAGCTTGAGACCACACCTCTAAGTTCTCGATTCCCCTTCATCTTTCTTCTTTTGTGTACGCATAATTCCTTGAGGAATTTTACGTACTTCGAAATTTGCTTGATCGCATCGAGAAGTGGAATGTTGATTTCCACCTTCCGGAACATCTTCAGCAGCTCGTCATCAGAATCTGGTTTCTTTGCCGAGACAATCTGGGATGGAAATGGTAACGGGACAGCTGTCTCTGGACGAGACTGTGAGTTGGCTGATGCTTCGGAGTTGGCTTTAGCTAGTTGCGGCTCTCTGATGCTGTTCAGGCTGAGGTAATTCCTTACCGCTTCTCAGTGTCACTGCATGAGCATTCCCTCTCAGATTCGGAATGGATTGAGAGGGGAGGCTGCTTGAGCTGGCTGACTGTAACTCGCTCACAGTATTTTCTAGCTATCCTATTTGCATCTTGAGATCCTGGATGGTGGCGGTCATATTTTGCTGGAATTGTAAATTGCTGGAACTTACTGATTGTTGAAATTCCACGTTACTGGTTGCCAGCTGCTTCATTAAATCTTCCAGTGACGGTGGATTGCCTTGAGTAGGAGTTCTCTGTTGCTGTGGTGGGAAGGATGGTGATGTGTATTGCGGACTCGGCTGTTGATAACCAGTTGTTCCATAGGATGCATTCGGCATGGATCTGGCTCTTTGAGTTGCATATGGTCCTGGTTGTGGGTTTGACCGGAATGGTTGTTTCCCATACGGTGGGTTATCGAATTGCCGGTTCTGATAGGATTGCTTCCCATATTGAAATCCTCCTACGGCTCCAACACTTTCGGTTTGGCTAGACTCGGTCTCTTGTAGAGTGGGGCACAGATCAGTCGGATGCTCCACTGAAGTACATATGCCACAAACCCTTGCTGCCAAGGCTGGATGATGTTGACTAACAGCCAGTTGTCTCACCAGGGATGTCAGTTCGGTCAGCTGGTTCTCCAGCCTTTGGTTGGAGGCTGCGCCGATTTCATTCATTGACCGAGACGGGTTTGGCCCTCTGATCCCGAATTGTTGAGTGTTGCTCGCCATGTTCGAGATCAGATGCCTTGCTGCTACTTGTGTTTTATCCATTAACGCTCCTCCACTAGCTGCATCGATCATACTCCTATCCATCATTGACAGTCCTTCGTAGAAGTACTGGATCAGCAGCTGTTCGCTGATTTGATGGTGGGGACAGGTGGCACATAGCTTATTGAAGCGCTCCCAATATTCGTGCAGAGTCTCTCCTGTATGCTGCCTTATCCCACAGATTTCCTTCCTAATGGTCGCAGTCCTGGAAGTTGGGAAAAAATTTTCTAGGAAGGTCCATTTCATGTCTCCCCAGGTATTGAAGAGTGCTGGCTGCAGATATAGCCAGTCCTTTGCAGCTCCGTCCAGAGAGAATGGAAACGCCTTCATCTTGATGTAATCTTCTGGGATTCCCTACAGCCTCATCGTGGAACAAACCACGTGGAATTCTTTGAGATGCTTGTGGGGGTCTTCTCCTGCAAGACCATGAAATTTAGGCAGCAAATATATCAAACCAGACTTCAATTCATATGTCTGAGCTAGTTCCAATTGTGGATACTGGATACACCATGGTTGGTACACCACATCTGGAGTGGCTAGCTCTTTCAATGTCCTGTTGTGGTTTTCCATCTGCCCTGGCTCTGTGAAATTATTAGTACTAGTAATAAAATGGTCAGTACAAAATTGGTCAAAGTTAGTGGCAGAATTTATACTACTTCCACTATTTACTGTGGTATTTCTAATTTCTCGCAATCTACGTAAAGTTAGTTCTATTTCTGGATCAAAAATATACAATGGGTCAGTGCTACTTCTAGTCATGCATCATGTAGAATTTAAAGTACTAAGCAACAATTAATTCTACTGAAAACAGAATGTGGTCAATATGTACTGCAAAATTAAATGTAATGCAGATTTAGAAATTCTACTATACTTATATGTATATATTTGTTTTTGTTTAACAGTGAATTCACGTAGAGATTTATTGACAACTTCAGACTCAACAACTCTAAACAAAACTTCTTACAACTCGGATTCGACTCGGTTTACTTGGCACACTGAAACACAAAAGAACTTGTATCCCCAGCAACGGCGCCAATTTGATGATGCGTGTTTTTCCAGTCGTTTTAAACGCTTATCAAATAACTAAAGCTTAATATAGTATACCCAACCCTAGGTCATTCTTCTCAAGGACATAGTGTGCTCAGTTGTGATTTAGTATGGAACAAACGGAAGTAGAATCTAAGTGTAAAATACAGACTCTCCTCGGCACTAGCCGAGTAGCTCACAGCAGAGACTGAACCGAGATGATCCCGGTAGAGATAATCCGGCTTGGTCTCAGCTGAGTGCAGACAGACGCTATAGAGATGGATTATCTCTGTCTCAGACTTAGAAAGCAGTAAACGAGGGGGGTTGGAATGCAATTGGAATCACACAAAGGTTAACTACAATCAAAACTGAAATTGACTACAATGCAAATGCAATTACGCTACTCCTAATGCTATTGCTATTACTGTGTTCATGTTTAGTTCCAATAATCAAGTTCTTTCTGGTTCAATCACTCCTATTACAGTCCTCATCAGCCTCCAGTATTCTTATTGCAATCGCCAAAGGTCCATCCCTTACCATACCGAGGATTTACACAATCGCCACCTCATCAGTTGGCAGAGATTAAGTTCAAGCTGATTTTAGATTCTCAATTAACAATCGTTAAGTGATTACCTACTGAATTAGCTAAACCAGTTCCAATCGGCTTAGTTTAACATTGTTCCGTCACCATGTGCAATCGCAACGCAGTAAGTGAACTTAGATTTCAGAAATGCAATAGAGATCAGAATTCAGAAAACACTTGTAATATTAAAAGCAAAATACAAACACAGGGCCTGGATTCGATGATTCCATCCTCCACGACAATCGCCATGGACGACGATGATGATTCACCTCTACTAGCTAGGATGCTGAGGTTCAGATCCACCAGAGTGCGTTGGTGCTCCAATCGATCTCCTCTGATAACCTTCGGCTTCTCAGTTCCTAGCCTGCATTTCCTCAATCGAGAGAAATGCCATTAACAACGCCATGTACTACCGTGGGCGGAGGAGAAGTAAACGAGAGAGAATTTGGAAATTATGGATGCGGGAAGGTTTGAATGCCAAAAAGCCCCTATTCATTCAGAGTTCTATCTATTTATACAAGAGTGGACACAGCTAATGATGCTAACAGAATTACATGTACAATTCCTATTCTGCCCTTGTTGTGACTTGCGTTGCAAGCTACTCCAGGTAGTGACGTGGAGCTGAGCTGGACCCAAGGTAGCTCTGATTGCTGACGTGGAGTTCCACCTGGATCTACCTGACTGGGCTCCCTGCATGGGCTGAGTCTCGGCCTGGGCTTCTGATGGCGGGCTGAGCTTGGCTGAACCTGCAATGAAGAGATAGTTAGCTAAAAACCTTGATTAAGCACAGGTTGTGTTTTACTCAAGTTTAGGCCATTAATCTGGATCTTAGCTAACAATCATCTTTTAAGCTCGTGAGTTGCTCAATGGTACCCTTCTTATGTCCACTTAAGATGTACATTTTATGACTCATCAGAGCCCATGGGTGAATAAGGCAAGTCAGCGAATGTAGAGTCTGGGTAAGGAGACGGTTATGCATGGGAATGACGTATCATCCCATCCGCCTACCATCTAGTAGTTACCGCATGAAATGCATGCAATGTAACCTTTACCTTTATTGTTATTGACTAACTGGTACTACAGGAACACGTTTGTACAGAGTCAGAGTGTTTGGGATGTATAACTTGACAAGAGTAGGACTCTTGCTCCTACGTACCTCTCCTAGCGTAGAGGAGTCAAAATTTATGTAGTTCTAGATGCATGTAATGAAATACAGAGTCAGACTTTCTGTTAGGCATCTTTCCTCTTGGGTAAGGATCTTGCTATAAGTTTGCAATGCTGGTTTGGTATAGTCGGATGTGTATCTACTAACTCGGAGTTGAGTGGAATGTATTTTATGTTATGAATAGGGGACCGAGGCCGACTTAGTCCTAGGCCAAGGTGGGCTACATGTCTGCCATCTAAAGTGTAATCAACTCGGTCTAAGATAAGGCCGACTACGTGCCTGCCATCTGAAGTATAATCGACTCGATTCAGGTTAAAGTCGGCTACGTGTCTGCCATCTGAAGTGTAACTTTGAGGACAGGAAGGGACACTATCTATAACATGCTTGGAGTTGGGCCAAGGGACTTACCTGGTCTCCAGAGAGATGATTGGCGCTTTCGCTCATAGTTGGAAGTCCTTCTCCAACTTTGAATTGTTAGTCGCGCAACAATTCTTCAGCAATTTCGCTCAGTATGTTGTACTCTTGAATTCTTGGCCCCAAGTTCTTCATATTGAGGCCTTTTATAGCCTTTGAGAGGGTGATGAAAGTGTGCCTGATCTCACCACGTGGAGCTACCCCAGCCTCCTGATTTTGTTCGTTAGTCTTGGCAATCTCCAGGTTGATGCCCATTGGGTCCCGTGCCTAGTCGTGACACGTTCTTCCTGAATTCGCCGTGCCTTTCACAAGTAGTGGTTGACATGGCACATTCCTTTGCTGTGATTGGTGAGGATCTCAGTTCTATTGGTGTGTGGGACTGGAGTTCACTTACGTGGCTTCATCCTCGTGTCCCTTGGAGAATCTAATGGCTTGGGAACTATGAGGTGGCATTCCTTATCTGCAATGGCTGACCTTGCTTAATTCTATTGATGTGGTTGGCTTTGTTAGTGTTGAGTTGGAGCCTCCCAGATCCAGTGTTGGGCTGGTTGTAGCACGCCTTGCCAATTAGGCCGAATTCGGGTGAGTGGCTAATGTTGAACCTCCTTCGCATGGATCGGTTCATTGACGCGGGCCTGTCATCCTGGGCCCTTCTCTCAATAAAGGTAGGCCAAGTCGGCTAGGCTTCCTTGATCAGTAGGTTGGTCCGGCTCTTCTCGCCTCTTGGGCCTAGTTTGGGTTTTTTGTAACCTGACCAGCCTATCTAGGAGTTTTCCTTGGGTTTAGTCAGTGTTTTCCCAGACAGATTTGGGGTCCTACACATACCAACTTGGAAGTGTTTGTGTGAGTTTACAATTGTGGTTGTGCTACAGATATGTTGTGTTATGTTGAGAAATTGCGAATGTGTTATATTAAGAATTTGTGAATGCATTATATTGATAAATTGTGAACAACAAGTTGAGAATTGAGTAATAAATATGAATGTTATTATGTGAATGACCTAGCCTACGAGATGGCGAGAATAGGCTTGGGTAACAATTGTCAAGTGAGTGACTTAACTTGTTAGAGGCAATAATGGCACTTGCTGATTGAGAAGGATTGAAATATGAGTTACCTAACTTGTGAAAGGTGATTATGACTCTTATCGGTCCAATTTAAAGAGTAATAAAAGGATTGTGTGACATGCATAATATAATACATTGAGGTGGAAGGGAGTAGATGCAAATCCAATCAAATGATAAGGTCACTAGACCTCTTGAGGATACTCGGTATGAAAACTACAATGGTTGTGATTGATCATGCGAGCTAGGGCACACGATGCAAATCAAGTAGTACTTGACATGCTAATAGATAATCATTCTAATGTAGTATGGCTAACTAGAGATGGTTAAGCGGTTGTTGCCCCTAAAATATTTTCTGAGTTAGAGTTAGTATCACATTGCTTATAGAATAATAACTAAGAGTACATATTATGTTCATTAATATGAAATATTATTTATATTGTAACTTGTGTGGCATTTGTGTATTGCATGATTCTACTTGACCTTACTTTCATGCCATAAACTTATAGTGAGATCTATTCTCACTCCCTTTATGTTGTTATTGTTTTGTTGTTGAGGTTGATTACCACTGCAAGCAATTTGGAATAGGAGTAAGAATAGTGAGCTAAAGCCTTATTATTTATGTTTTATTTTGCTTCTTTATTTTGACTAAGGGTTGCAGCTATGATAGGATGTGACAACGGGGCAAGGATTTTGAAATAGTTAGGACTTATTATTTTTACTATTAGACTATTTATTTTATTTCCTTAGTTAGCCTTTTGAGTGTCATTGGATGCTTTACTTTATGCTATTTATTTGAGTAATGAAGTAGATGGGAATGTGAATCCATTACTATGGTATTGATTTAAAATTTTAAATTTACTCAATAGTTGATATAGATTTTGGATATCCAACAATCAATTATGTCATGCATACATGAAATAAAGTAAATTTATTTTCAAAGTTTCCTTTAATTGTTTTTTATTAAATAAATTATTTTTTATTATTTTTCTCTTTCCTTTTCTCTCAAACAAACACTTTTATTTCTATTCTATTTTTTACTTATTTCTATTATTCTAATTTTCTCTTCTCTATTTTTCTTCACCTTTTTTTCACACATTTCTTTCTTTATTACTAAACACATTCCACAAAATTTTTGCTTCATTTTATATGATACTTTTTATCCTACGATTTAATTACTAATATTTAAGTAATAAATTTAAATATGAATAACGTAGAACTCGCTTGAAAATATAACGTCATGTCAACAAAACAAAATTTTATAAGCATAACATTAGGGATAAAAAATTCATGTCTCAAATATCAAGGTCTGAAATCAACATAAAAACTACTCAAAATATAACCTATTGGCACTTCAAAGGCTAATTCTAGTATTGATGTATTAAGAACATAAAAAAAATAATTAAATTCAAGTTCAACTTGATGTCACAATCCTATCAGAGCTGACGAAACCCAACACTAAAGCAATAATAAAGAAAACAATAATAGATAAGTATCACTTGTCATCCTATATTTGCTCCTCTTCACTTGCAATGGCAATAAGCCCAAACAACAAGAAAAAATAACACAAGAGGAGTGTGAAACAAATTTCACTACTATCAAGGCAAACTCGACAAGGTCGGGCAACACTTACACACACCACCACCAAAACATATGAATATATCCAACCACAAATCACAATAATTATCTATGCATATGCTATGATCATAATACATCCTACTCACTACTTCATATGCATGTGGTATCAACTCAACTCAAGTAAGCTAACGGAAACACTGTTAGACTTCGCCTTAGGAGTTAGCCATACCATGCTAGCATAAAATCCTCCAGTAGCAGGTCAGGATCTACCCAACTTGCATTGTATGCCTTAACTCGTGGGATCAAGCTTAGCCATTGGAGTTTATATACTAAGTAGACCCCAGTAGGTCTAGTGACCTTACCACTTGGCTCATGTCTATTTTTTCATACACCAGTTACATTATATGATGCATGTCACACATAACTCATTTTCTCATTAGTTTTTCTTTAGATTGGACTGATATGGATCATGTTTGCCCACCACAAGCTAGGTATCTCATCTCACCACCTACATAGTAAGCACCACCCTCGCACACACATAGGCCTAGGTCACTTACCTAGCAAAGGTCATCCAAGTTCCCTTCCTGCCAATTCTTGGCCTAAAGAACTCATTTGATAACCACTTATCCTTACTCATTTTCTCATATAATCTCTCATGCTCGTCTCTTTATGCAATAACAAATACATCTTACTCAAGGTCCATACACAACAGTATATAAAGGCATGAAAGTAAGAACACAACTCATAAGAGAACACATAAGTTAGGACTACATAAAGGGGATTCTAGTCACGTCAGCTCTTGCTCAGCGAGTTCACTCTCTCGCTCAGGGAGTTCACTCTCTTGCTCAGCAAATTAAGGTAACAAGGAGCTCTATACACACTCTTGCCTAATGAAACACTCTATTCACCCAACGGTAGGAACCACATAAAGTTTGCTACTCTCTGTTTCCTTCTTACACCTAGTGACACTCCTTACTCACTTAGCGAACACACCCAACAGAGAGTCCCAACTCTCTATTGTATACTCTCACTTAGCAAGGTAACTTCTCGCTCATAGAATTAGGACTCTAGGGTCCTGCACTTACCTTTCACTTTGAGACATTGCCCTCACTCAATGAATATGAGTTATAAAGAGTTACTGCTCTCTATTTTTACTCTCTCGCTCAACGAGACTACTGCTTGCCCAGCAAAAATGAGCCATGAAGAGCTACCGCTCTTTGTTCTCATCTCTCACTTAATGAGGCACTAACTCACTTAGTGATGCACCAACTCACTTAGTGACATACCAACTTGCTTAATGATGACTCCTGACAGAGTTCCAACTCTCTACCCCACTCTCTCACTTGATGAGCTTCCCTACTCGTCCAGCAAGTAGAGCCACAATGCTTTCAACTCTAATTCGCCCAACAAGCATTAAACTCGCCCAACAAATAGACCTAACAGAAGAAAAGTTTCTCCCCTTTATCGCTTTCGTCTAGCAAAAGACTCATTTCGCTTAGTGAAAGTGTGATGACAACAATTTGTAATTTGCAAATTATGTAGCAGATCTTACCCAAAAATCCAAAATCAAATGGAAAAAGTATAACCAATCTAAATTTTATTGCTCATGCTAGTTTAGCACATAGAAATACACATGAAACAACATCAATTTACATCCAATTTCATCATTACACACAAATTTCTCAAATCAAACCTAAAAATCTTCATGTTCACGAACAAGCTTGAATTTAAGCAATCAATAGCAGATTACACAACAATTTCGCATGAAATTCACAACAACAACGCATATTAATCCAAGAGTTTAATCCTCCTTTAGATACCACCAAGAACAATATAAATAAAGACAAAACAGGGGTCCTAAGAACAACCTCACTACCCGTCTTATGCAAGGAAAACAAAAAATAGTGAGAATATTTCACTCCCCTCTTACCTCGTACATGAAACAACAAAAAAAATACGACTTCAATATTCGTTTGAATATTTTGTTAAATTTTCTTCCATAAGTTCTCCCTAAAACACTCAAAACTACAAACTTGAAAAACTTACTCTAACGTGTAGAGACGTGTTAACTTTTTACTTAATAAGCTAAACCTACATGCTCAGAACTATTTTCTCTATTTTTATTTAATTAAAACTCAATTTTCTCGCACGTATAATTCCAAAATAAACATTATATCAAATTAATAATAGATATAAGAAATTCAAACTCTTTATTAATAATAAAAAATAATAAAACATCAATTTACACGCTATAATAATAAAGTCCAGGTTGAACTACGTAAATGCAGCAATTTCCTTTCCCAATTCAACCCAATCTATACTGTAAATGATTTATCTCTTTCCTAATTCACTCCTTCCCATTAATCCTCTTATATCAATTAATCTAAACAAAGTGTAAACTCGCATTACACGGAATTATGTAAACAAAAGCCTGTGATCAATACTCTCTATATATAAACAAGATATATATTCGTGTGGTTATTAGTGGATAAGCAATTGAGCATTTAGTGCGATTTTTTAAGTTTGTCCGTAAATTACTAGTTTAGATCGATACTTGGTACATGGAACCCAGGGCTTAATATACGTTAACCCTGATTGCACTCTGAAGTGAACGAACAGAAAGTGGACACGCTATAGTATGACACGTTCCCTCGTTAATTTATTAATTCAAATATATTTTCTGAAATTAAAAGTTTGCATAAGTTGTTCATTCAGTGTGAATTGTGAAGACGACAAAAGAAAGAATTTACCACAGTAAAAAAACTAATGATCAACCAGAAAAAACAAAAAGAAAAACTATTAATTATCCGATTTAACTCATTTACATCATTTTAAACACACATTTTAATATAAAATTTAAAAATAATTTTTTTGGGTAGAGAAAAGCATATAAAATTAATTTGAATACACGTTTTAATAATATTTAATAATTTAGCATTAATTATACTTAATTTTAAATTAAATCCCCTACACAAATTTTCATGGAATTTGCCTTGCGCTGTCCCTCGTTAAATTTTCTAATCAATTGATGTGGATCGACAAAGAAAGGCAAAGCATTTTAAACATCTTCACATGAAGTCGGATTCTTTTTCCATGTTTGATACCCAATTAAACATTAATGTTAATAAGTTTGGTTTTCAGTAAAATATAAAAAAAAAAATTTTAGATACTTAAAATTTGAATTTAAGTTTAATTTAACTTTAAAAATTAAGTCATGAAATTATTGATAAAAATTATCTCGTTTATGTATATTATTTTGATTATATCACTTTATAAATGTGAAATTTTTAACACTTCTTCAACGAAACATATCCAACGTAAAATTTATACAACATTTACGTACAATCCGATAACAAAATGATTTTATAGACTTAACCATAATTATTGAAATATTTTTCAACATATTTTAAAATTTGAATTTAATTAAATTCTAAAAATTAACTTATAAATGAGAATTGTATTTCTTTTATTTATATATATATATATATATATATATATATATATATATATATATATATATATATATATATATATTTATTTTAGTTATATATCATTAGTCGACATAAAAAAGAATGTAAAACATCCCAAAAAGAGAACCTTCACCTCCACAAAGGAAGATTTTTCCTTCCAATGCTTCGGGTCATGAAACACTTGAACAGAATCACCGCTAAACCTTCATGAATTAGTTTATTGCATTTCATACCAAAACAAGTTGAACTCTTTTAAGTCGGAAGATGGTAAGGACCAGTCATGACTAAGGTGATTAAGACAAACTTAGATTCAAGCTTATCCCAATTTTTTAAAAATAAATAAATAAAGTAAAAAGGAAGATATCAAAGCAAAAGAAAGAAAACCCAGCAGAAAAAGGAAGATCTTTTCCATTCAAGATTTGAACTATTGTGATATTGGGTATGAAATTTCAAAGCTAGCTTTGAAAGAGGGGCCTCTCTTGTCTGCATGGTGGGAAACACATGTGACCCGCAATGCAATCACCAACACACATGTAGCCACACCTACCATTATTATCATCACTCAAACAAACAGAGGAATTGATCATCTCTGCATCAAAGCACATAGCTAAAATTTAAGATTCAAATAAGAAGAACCCCTTTAAAAAAAATAAACTTAAAAGACGTTTTACTCCTCCAAATAAATCTGTTTCTGTCTAATTTTAATTTTTACAAAAAAAATTTATTATTTTAAATTTTGATATTTTTTTGTATTATTTTTTAGTTTTTATCACTGAAACTGTTTAATTTAATAATGACATGATTATTAATTAAGATAATTAAAGTATATTATTCAAATAAATAATATTAATTAAGATAACTAGATTGTTTTTAGACGTATAATTTAATTAATTAATGTATCTATTTATTTTTTTTAGTAAAATTAATGTATTTATTATTTCATATAAATAAAATAGTTTACATGTAATTTAATTTTATAAATTATTTTTTAATATATTATGAATGGTAATTTTATTGTTTTTAATATTATTCTTATTTTTTAATTCATTAATTTATTTTTAACATTGTATTTTTTAAAAATTATAATTTATTTAAAAATTTATAATTTAATTTTAATATATTATTTTTGTTATTCTTACATTTCAATTTATTAATTTTGACTGATTGTAATATAATTTAATTTTAATATATTATATTTTAATTTATTTTTTTCTTTAGAGATAAAATTAATGCTTCAGATATATTTTTAAAATAAATTATATTAAAATAAGTCAAAATTAATAAATTTAAATATAAAATTACATCAAAATTAATATATTAAATTAAAAATATATTTTTTTTTAAAATACAACGTTAAAAGTAGATTAGTGAGTTAAAAAATAAAAATAATATTAAAAAAATCATTGTTTATAATATATTAAAAAATAAATTAAAAAAGTAAATTATGTGTAATTACTTTATTTATATAAAATAATAAATACATTAATTAATTAAATTGAGTATATAAAAATAATTTAATTATCTTAATTTAAAATATTTTTTGTTACCTTGATTATCCCAATTAATATTATTCATTTTATTAGTCATGCCAGCCCTAATTAACTAGATAAGGACTAAAAAATGACACTAAGAAAACATTAGCATCTAATAACGGACAAAAAAATTATAAGGACTAAAACTAGATTGAATTATATTTATAGCAAGCTAAAACATATTTAAGAAAAAAAAATTAAATGAATTGAATGTCAAAGGATACGATTAAAGCATGTTTCAAAACTTTTAAAATATTTATAAAGATACTTAGAGATTATTCATCAACAAAATCATGGATAAGAGCAAAATTCAAACTTTTATTGAACCAACCTTTATTGATCAAATAATATTTTGAAGATATTAGTTAAGAAATTAAAAATAAAAAATTATGAAAATGTAATATTTAGTATTATTAATATTATTTTATTATACTTTTTAATAAAAAAATACTTTCTATTTATTAATTTTTCAACCAATATATCCAGAGTATATGTTATTCTACCTTTTGAAACACGCTCAAAAAATATTCTAGATTTCTATCCATGATTTTTAAAAGTAACCCAAAGCTAGGTAATCAAGTTCATGAAATAATAGCAAGAGATGTATAAGGAAAGGAAATGGAAATGTATAGGGAACGTTAGCCCCCCACTATGACATAGCATATATGTGATTTATATTTTTCCATGGCATTGAGTAATCATTTGACTACATTGATTGTTTTCATCCTCAAGAATCTGATGACCTTTCTGTGATAAGTTTTGAAATTATTAATTGTTTTCAACACAAAGAGCATTACTTTATTTATTTGTTTTTGCAAAGAGGTTACCTAATCAACTCATTTTTCTTCTCCTTGATGAATAGTGAAAAGGAAATACAATCATATCAACTTGTTTTTCCTTTTGAAATTTGATGATTAAAGTAACTTTGGACCAATTATTGGACTAGCCAATTCTTGTGAATAAATTCTTGTATATAATTAAGAATCAAATACTTGATAGGCTTCAAAACTTACACGTTAAGATTAGATAAACATATATAGTTTGTTCAAACAAGAAAGGGAAATAAAAATTGCTATGCTACTATGATCTATAAGGATCGATGACCGTGTAAAAAGTAATAAGCAGGTTTAACAGGAAAAGCGAAATTCATTACTTCCATGATCACAGTTTGATGTTAATATGCAATTTCTCCATAATATATTATGAGCAGTATTATGATATTATCATTTGAAAAGGAGATAAAAATACCAAATTAAGTAAATATTGGACCATCACTATAAATTGATTAGGTCAGTGAAATTGATTAGATTAGTGAAATTGATTAGATTAGTGTCCTTATTAAGTACTTTAAACACAAAGTGAATGATATCGATAGGTATGACTGCTTAAAGTACAAAACATGATTATTGCATTCAGCGTAACAAAGGAGAGGAGGCTACTCTCCTTCAGATGTTAAATTTTATACTTGCAAGACATCATGAATTTCTTACCATTCAAAGTATGAATTGTATTTTTAACTACTCAAATTTAGTTAATTGGTTTCAATTTCATGAATACTTATAACACAACTTTATCAAATGGTACAGGTGAATTTCGTTGAATGCATGTATATATAGCTCCTTTAAGAGAAGGGGTTGTAGATTTATTTATTTATTTTGTGTGGAACAAAAGTTTAAGGCTTTAATTAAGATAAAGACACTCATCAATATTTAACTAGCATTTTATCCAGCGCAGCTTATTATTATATGAAAGAATATAATTAATTAATATATATAATATTATTTTCAATACCTATACTAAATAATAACATTTTAATTTCAAACTTGAAACATGAATAATTTAACTAATATACTATGATAATGTTGTAAATAACTCCAATTACATTAATTAGTATATTAGATTATTATTGTTTCTTGTTTCAAAACGATATTTGTAATCAATTTTTAGTTATGGAATAATACTTCTAAACCTTTATATAAAAGATAAATGAGAATTTTTTTTCTCAATTATAAAATAAATTAGTCTACTTTTAAATGTATCAATCATTATTATCTATTTATTAATTTGTTGATATGGTCCTATCATGTTTTTTTTTTTGTCAGAAAGTTGGCCATGTTATGATTTATATATACAATCAAGTTATTGCATTTAACAATGATCTGTAAGAAATTTTTATATGGAATTTATCCATGACCCAGTTGTCAATGGAAAAATTTTCAACAAATTTTATATTTTAAAATATAATAATTATTAATTTTAATTATAATTAATGATTAATTTAAATTATATTATTGTTATATTTAAGACAATCCAAACCCTCATATTTCAATGACAATAAATAAAAATATAAAATTATGTTACAAGTGATAAATAGTAATGTTTACTATGGTACTAACTTATTAATATTATTCCGAGTATAGGAAGTTTGTTTATCTAAAACATTTTAAGTTTCGTCTTAAGAAAGATAAGTCTTGTTGGATATAAATTTAGAAGCTTATTACATGTGAATATTCAATACTTTATTTCTAAGTAAAATAAGACAAATTTAGAAGATTTCCTCCTTCCGATGTCAAAAGATGTGAAAAGTAAAAAAAAAAAAAAAAAAAAAGACAGTTGCGACGTGGTACTTGATTAAAAAGAAGAAAAATTATATATATATTACAGGATGCAATAACTAAGAAAGATGATAAGTAGACTGATATATTTACTTGGTAAAAATATTTATTAAATCTACCAAAATTTCACATTTTCTAAATAACAAAGAAAAATTCTAATGGACATATAATATCCTTTTATAAATAAAAGTTTTAAGAGAAAATGAATTATAAAGAAAACAAACGTCGAAAACAACAAGTCTCAAAAACATTATTATTCTCTAAGTACTTAGACTATTTATTTGTATATGTCCAATAGGCCGATATCTTGTGATTATCCTTTTGTAGACATTTTTGTGTGGTTTGCATTGAACTTGAAGAGGTATGATTAAGAAAGAGTACTTTGAGGAGTAGGGGTACTTGTTTGAAAAGACAAAAAATGAAGAAATACTTTGATGAGTTTCAAGAGATTTGGTTAAAAAAATAATACTTATACAAAATTTAGAATTTTTTTTGTAATTTTGTTTATAGTAGAACTTTTTGTGGTATAGCAAAGGTTTACAAGAAATAGTATAAATTTGGTATGTATGTATATTTTTTTTTATCTTTTACCTTCTGTTATTTACTAACTAAAGAAAATCACCATTATTCTGCCTTTTTAGAATGTATTTATAAAATGATTGTATAGTTTTTTGAAATATAATTCAATATTTATTGCTGTGTTTCTTTGTATTTTTACAATTATGTTAAATTTGAATAAACAAAATAAGTTACGTTTAAATAAATAAAAATAAGAAATCAAAATACATAATATAATAGTCTTGATTGTGATGAGATAGGGATGCAGTTAGTGTGGATGATTGTTGCTATTATTATAACTATTGCTGCATTCTAACTTATGTAACAATTTTTGCTCCCCATATTCACTAATATCCCAGGGGAAGTTCAAGATTTTTATCACATTTGGGAGACTTTAAGATTTTAAGATAGTAATTGGCATTGAGCTGAGATTACCAATATAACGTAAATATGTCATTTGTCTTTCCACCAGCCATATCCACCCAAACCTTTAAGCACTACAACTCCCATAGCTGGAAAATCTAAGGAAGTTCTAGTTTCAAGCGATGCTGCTCGAGACTAGGAAACTTCGTATCAAAATTTATTTTCAAATAAAATTAATTACATGTTTGTTTAAAGTAAAATTTTATTACAACTAGAATGTAATAATTAGTTTTGACAAAAAAAAAATGTAATGTTGTCATAAGGTTATTATTGAAAAAGGGTTGGAAACCATTAAAAATGTCTATTAAACTAAATTTTAAATTTGAGAATCATATTAGGTACTATGACATCAGTTTAAAATAATTATCTTTATTTAATTAAGTAATTTATTAATACCCAAAAATAATTTAAAATTAATTATAAAAATCTATTATTAAATTGTATTTAAAAAATTAAGAGAAGTATTTTTTTTAACATAACAAAAGTGATATCAAACTTCTAAATATCTCTTCGTATAATAAAAAGGACAAAATTACATAATTATTTTAAGATAATGTGAATATCTCTTCGTATAATAAAAAGGACAAAATTACATAATTATTTTAAGATATTGTGAATTTGTTATTTTTATTAATTTTAATATTTTTGAGTTTGACAACTCATATACTCTGCTAAGCTAACTTCTAGTTTCCTTTGATTTTTGTTGCCTGTGAATTTCATTTCCCTTTTTGTGTTAGCATAACTGAGTTGAATTTTTTCATCAATACAACTGTAGAGCGAGCCGTTCAATGAACGGCTCCCCCTCCCATTCCTTTGGTCCCATACTAGATTAGATCCTTTTGTTTGACTTTTTTTCAATGTAAAGGTCTCTGTTCTAGCTTTAGAACCACCCAAAGTAGTCTGTTGTTGAACATAGATATCTCAACCACCATGATTATTAACTCTAGGCTACAGGTAACTTTTTTGAACATTACAATGAACAATAGCTTAGTAGAGATCTCATTAAATGCAGTCAAATGAAAGGAATTGTGATAGATCAACCTTTGATGTAGGTGAAGGAAATGGTCAGTGGTTAGAGTGGGAAAGATGTTTGAGTTTGGTTCAGTCTAAACCTCACGAGGCTCTTTAGTTTCTTCTTTGTCTACTTCCTAAATATAAATTATAATCCTTATGGTCCATGGAAGAAGAGGAATCTTGCTAAGTTTGGAATTGTTACTAAGTGTATAGTTCCAATAGTGGCAGCATCCATTGCATCTTGATTTTAGTCCCAAGGCCCTTACAGCAAGAAGGATGACATAGTCCTTGTACACACTGTAACATCCTAAAATTTATTTAATTATTTTTAGAAATAAATTGCATTATTATTATTATCAATTTTATTTTAATTATTAATCGCTATAGGAAATTATTTTATTAAATAATTGTATTTTGAAACTGAAATGTTATTATTATTATTATTATTCTTAATGATGGCAGAAAACTAATTTAGTACTTAAATATTTACATTTAATTTTATTTTAATAGAGGAGTTAATAGTTTTATAAACTGATGAGGCATTAATCTGAATTATTTTTATTTATTAATTTAATTAATTGAATTAATGGGGGGCTGGTGGGTCGGTCAGGGTTGACCCGACCCAGTTAGAATATTAGACAGGGGGTAATTAGTTTACCCCAATTTGTGTTTTGCGCGTCAGACGGTCAGGCCTAGAGGAGAGAGAACACAAATCTACAAGGAGGAGAGGCTAGGGTGTTCAGATCGTCCCAGAGTTGCATCAGATCATCACTGTTCTTCGCATCTAAGATATGGGGGAGATGAGTTCAGCCATATGTGAATGTGGGAGTGTACGGGTAGTGAGGGCAATCCCCAATTCCCTCTAGGATCTAAATTCTCAAATTTGTTTGGTTATTAGGTTCTAAAAAAAAAGAATAATACTTTAATCGGTAGAAAAGATTCGTCAATGTGTTCTATAGTTTTGGTTGATTTAATTGATAATTTAATCGGTTGCAGTTTTTGAAAGGTGTTAGTCTATAATCATATATGGAATAGATATAATTATTGAAGTATGGAAATATGTGATTATTCGGTATGTATAATTGTCTATCATGCAGTTATGAATTGTAAATGTATGTGATGTTGCCATGATTGATTGAAGAATATTAGCTATGTGTTTTTATAAATGATTTATGACAATGATGGCTAAATTGGTATGATTATGGACTGTGTGAATAATGTATGAATCATGAGAATGAGAATGTGGATGAGAATGCATTGAGCATAGACATGAGATGCATGAGAAGCCAGACGTGGTTATAATATCCTGGCCATATGTGGTGTTTAACAGGGGACCCTGGCCAAAAGTGGTGTTTAACAGGGTGGACTAATGGTGGGGGACATTCATATGCATGGGCCATAGGTGGTGTTTAACCATGCTACACGCCAGCCATAGGTAGTGTTTAACGGTTGTGTAGAATATCTTCGCACGAGCCATAGGTGGTGTTTAACTGTGCGACACACCAGCCATAAGTGGTGTTTAACGGTGTGGCCATCATTAGCGATAACTAAGGGAATTAAGGAGGTTCGCCCATGGTGTGGAGTTCCAAATCGAGAATCTTAGGTGTGGTGATTGGCATATACATTGTGTGAGCATATGCATGTTGTAAACATGAATGGAATGTGATTGATTATGAATGTGATGGAACTTGTGATTGATATATGAGTATTTGTGAGCTGTTAGTAATTAAGTACGATAATTTGAGGGATTTGGGGTACTATCTGCATTTATATATGATTGAATGTTATTTCTCACCGTACTCTCTTGTGGTTTTCCTTTAGGTAATGTTGAGGGAACTCATGGTGCCGAGTTTTGAAGGGGTGGGGTCTTGCTTTAATTAGTGTGACATCGGGGCTTTGAAATTTAGAATAGTTGTTCTATGTTTTTTGTTGTCACTACAAAGGACATCCATACCATCCATTTCCTCGATGGTGGTCATTCTCTTAATGATAACACCCTATTGAGAGAGCCTGTGGGGACCTGTCACAACCTAAATTATGACGTGGTCTCATGTGGGTGCCAATAGGCCGAGTCGAGACCATCTCGGTCAATTCGTGGTCGAGACAAACTGGGCCACTAGGAGTCACCACTAGCATTTGGGTTTAAGGGACGCCAGGAAACCTGGTGGGAAAAAGCTAGTCTAGGAATCAGAGTCATGGATTCGAGAGTTGGTTACAGGAAAGGACCATAGGGTGTCCCAACACGTCTATCACTCGATAGTTACCCTCGGCTAGTTACAAAGGAAGGGAAAATGGTGCTCATGCTTGGGGGTTATATGGCTCATGGAGTGGTAGGGGTAAAGGTAGGGTTTTTGGTTTTTTAATTTCATGACTTGATAGGAGTATGCCCCCTATGTCTATGTACCTCGACTTTAGAGGAATCAACATCCACGTAGTTCTGGCTGGTTGTGGGTTCTGGGGAAGGCAAAGCCGACTCGTGCCAACCTAGCCCTATTGAGGCCGAAATGTGCTTAGCATTGGGAAGGGTGGCTTTGAGAGGGTCACGTGGGGTCGAGATGGAGTCGGCCTTGGTGCGAAGGGTATTGGTGGGTGAGACTATTTCATCCTTGTAGGTGTGCCGAGATGGTTTCGGCGAGTGAAGGACGGGATAGGTTCAAGGCTCACAGTAGAGGCGTGTTGCTCAAGGAAAGGGGGTTCTTAACCTAGGAGGATGTCTATAAATGCATGGTACTCACCTAGTATTCAGAGAAGTTGAGCCCCTTCGTCCCTTCGTCCAATACTTTTGCTTCTCCTGCGATCTGGCCCTGAGATTCTCGCTTGGTTTCCTTCGTGCGATCGTCAGTTTTCCCTTCTATCTCTAGTAGATCCTCTCTCACAATTTTCTCACTAGCCTCCGCTTTCTCTCTTGAATTTTCAACCTGGAGCTCTTCGTCCCACAGCCTTATATAGGCCTTGGGGCTAGCCAGATGTAACTCCCTATGATCCCATGATTCCCTCACGGTCATGGGGGGATTACTTGGTTGTGGGAGTTGACTCCCCTCCCCATGATCCCTTCCTCAACGTGAGTCATGGAGGTTACTTGGTTGTTGGAGCTGACTCCACTCCCCATGATCCCATCCTCAACGTGAGTCATGGTAGGGTCCACAAAGGTGTGTTGAAGACTTGGTCCCGGACAGTTTTGGGGTCTCACAGAACCAATGGTCATTGTCACAGACAACACAGTGGCATAATAATGGGAATCCCTCCAATCGCGAAAACTAAAAGGCTGTCAATTCCATCCCTATACTTATGGCGCTAGATCGAGTACATGACTATGATCTCAACCAACATACCAACTGCAATGGAACAAGTACAAAAGTTTCCAATTGTTGTAGGCGCTTTCTGGAGATGTCCAAATTGGATGGTACTATTCACCAAGTGAGATGCTTTCCCAAAAATATGTGGACACCAATTGTGATCACAACAACTTGAATTTCACCTTATTTACAAGTTGAGCCAGGGTATACTTCACCTCCAAGACTCTTAGTCACAAGAAGTAACTCTCAAGTCAAGGTCGATCGATCAATCTTCAAAGGATCACCCTTAAGAAGACTAAGCATCAATTATGCTATACTTGGAAATGGAATTAAGGAGATATCAGTTTAATCATGACAGGTTGTGTAGGGTTTTCACCTACTTTACTGGCCACCTTCCGCAAACGTTGAATGGGATCAATTTTAACTGGCAACCACCCTCATATGATTTTCATATAATGTTTAGTGGTGCATGGTTGACCTTAACTTATATACTTTCCCTATGACCACTAAACTATGATCCTCCCCATCTACGTATTGGTAGCACGTCATGTACTACTCAACTTGCATCTCTATCTCAACTCCTGGGATCAATCACGGTTATTGGGGTTTTCATATCGAGTAGCTCTTAAGAGGTCTAGTGACCTTACCACTTAGGTTTGTGTATACTTTTTTACACATTTATTTCATTAAATGATACATGAAATGTAGTTTAATTTATCATTATTTCACTTTCAACATTAGGCCGATGAGGACCATTTTTCCCTCTCACAAGCTAGGTTACTAATAGACAAATGACCCTCAAGTCCATCCTTGTCTCTCAAAAACTAGGTCACCTTTCGAAGGATAATTATCCTTACTACTCATTTCCACATCACATACCAAAATTCTTAATTATTTAATTCAACAATTACATTTTAATAAAAATACAAGCATATTTCATACAAGAATATAAACAAACAATAAAGCAGTAAATTTTAGTTATATTACAACACAAAAACTCATATAGACACGAATAAGGTAGAATGGGTGTGTGATAGTGCGTAATTTATACCCCCTATAAGGTCTTTAGATGTGTAGAATAAGACTATAATTTGTAGTTAAGAATCATGTATTGGCTAAGATTTAGATTTCCAAAGTTAAATTGAGGAAAATACAAATCTAGGCTAAGTTACTGATTTTATCTAACAAAAATAGAAGTCTTGTTTTGCAGGTCAAAAAAGAAGCTAGACGAAGTCGAATCAGCTAGAGGAAGTCATCCAGGCCAGACGAAACCCTCTAGGCTGACTTCTTCTCGGTCAGAATGAAGTCATCCCAGCTGAAGCCGGATGCATCCCGGCCGGATGAAGCCTACTCCAAGTCAGCCCAGATAAGGATGGGAGCATCCCAGCCAGACGAAGCCAATTTCGCATATCGACTCCTGTAGAGCCGACTCTACAGGACCGACTCCATGTCTGGGTCCTATACGGATACCGACTTCATACTAGATGTCGATTTCAGTTCGGATGCCGACTCAAGATCCGCATGCCAATTCCATAACCGGATGACGACCTCAAATCAGATGTTGACTCCCATTATTCTAGATCCGTCCCAACATCAGAAGATCGACTCCACTTCGGCAAGATTCAAGCATGTGCATAAAATGTAATTTAGCACGTGGTAGTTAGGAAAGTAGTTAGAGTAGTTAATTATGTTAAGTTTATTATGTCAGGTTGTTAAACTTGTTATTTCAGTTATTACGATTATATAGTTAGTTAATTGATGCATGTATAAGTAGACGCATGGCGATGTTCATTAGTTAGCAAACGAAGACACATATACACTTAGCCTATCACATACACTTTCCATTCCCAATCTTAAGTTCACTTCCTTCCTCTTTGTCCCGTGGTGCTTCAGAGAGTGCCCAATCGATCGAGTAGGTGTAGGACCTGTGTTTGGGTAGCGGCCAGTTGCTAAGAGGAGTGTTGGAGATATTGTAAATATCTGATAAGATATGATAAGATATGATAGGTAACATATTAAGAGGTTACATATATCTAAATATCTTATTAGATTAAGTGGTTACAAATATTTAAATATCTCATTAAGAGATTGTGAATATCTCATATTATCTAGTTATCTTTTAATTTGTTATTAGTTTGTCTTTAGGTAGTTGACATTTACCCTATAATAAGGGAGATTAGAAATTGTATAATTCAACTCAATAAATACACAATTTATTTTACTTTCAATTAGGAGACTGTCAGGACTCGTTGGCACACTACTTAGTGATTCAACCCCTTAGTACTTGGCCAACGTAGGTGAAACACTTAAACTACTACTGGCGATTGTCACGGGAAGTTGACCCACACTCCATCCAAGAACGCTTGACTTTTCTTTTGTATCATGTTCCAGGTTAATCAATGAATGGTTATGATTCTGTTTTTGCTATGTTTGATTTTTGTTAGCATAATTTTTTTCTTGCTTAATCACAATTATACATAGTAAGATTAGAACACTTTAGTTTAGGGGCTGATTGGAACCACTCTAATAACAAAATAGATAGTCATTAGATAATCTACATCATCCAAGTGCGCAATCCTTGTCAAACTCGAGGCAATGATCGTTTAAGTCCTCAATAGGCAAGGGACAGATGTTCAACAATCGTCGTAGGTAATTGGGCTGGTGAGAAATCGTTGGCACAGTAGAAATCGGAGTTAAAATCAGTAAGTGATAAACCAGGATAGTGATAGGATAAATATGTCATAACAATAGTAGTAATCGTCTATACTTTTCTTTTTCAGCCTTAGGCACTAGAAACATTAGAACCACATGTCCTTGAGGTTTCCTAGTAAAAACCCCCCATTTACGTTCTTGTCAAGTCCACCTCTACGTCCTAGTTTTGCATCCTTTTCAGCCTTAGACACTAGAAACATTAGAACCACGTGTCCTTGAGAAGAATGACCTAGGTTGACTGTGCTACCCATAACATAGGAAAATCTAGTATTTTGATAGGGGACCAATCCTTTTCCAAACTATCAAATTGACATCGTTGTCAAGGACACACGCTCTGTGTTCCTAAGTGTGCCGAGTCTGATAAAGAGCCGAACCTAAGTCAATAGAACGCTTGTCTTTAGGTATACCGAGCTTGTCTTTTTTTCTTTTACTAACTGATTCTGTTTTACACTAACTGTGAGTTTTTTTTCTATTCCGTGACAAGACTGTTTTTCTTTCTTTTTGCATGATAAGGTTTTTTTTATTGGCTATGAGTCAAGTTCAGTTGTTATACAAACTGAGTTTGTTTGCTTCTTGCACTAACTTTTGAGTATCTGTCAAATTTACATATCTGTTTTATTTTTGTAGAGTTTGTTTCTATTATTACGTACCGAGTTTGTTATGCATGTTTAGTCGAGTCTATCTTGTACTGATAGATAGGTCTAGTTGATTATGTGTAAAGCTATTATTTGTTGTTAGCAATCTATTTTGAATTTTTTTTAAATTATGAGTCCGTCATTTTGTTTCTATCCCACGCTTGAGTCAAAGTCTTGTTTTTTGTGCATGTTGAGTTTGTTCTATTGTCGAGTCCAGGTCTGTATGCATGCGTATCTTTGAGTTTCTGTTTATGTTGTAATAATTGCTATATGTGACGAGACAGTCTAGACTAAGTTTTCCATGTGCTAGGATTCGTCTGTGTAAGATCAGTATAGGCCAAGTCTATTTTGCATGAGTAGCCGAGTCTGTGTCTGTCGTATTTTGTGTAGCCAAGCATTTCTAAGTTTCGTTTTTAGTATATTTTGGTTTTCATAATCTTGTAGCTCTACGTAATTTTCTTTTCTTGTATTCCGTAATTTTTCTAAAATGAAGTTTTCTTGTATTTTTTTGCATTATCTACATAATCTTTTTTGCATTATCTGCATAATCTTTTTTGCCATCTTGCATGTATATTTCGTTATGCATAATTGTTGTTTTAGTCATCTAGGTAGAATTTTGCATAATTTCTTTTCTTTGTAGTGTGTAATCGATTTACGCAGATATTCCTGTATTGTAAGTTGTAATGAGTTTTCCATAAAAAAATTTGTGTTTTTCTCTGTATTGTGCACTTAATTTTTTCACATTTTAACTACACATAGTTGTTTTCATGTTAAATAGTAGAATGCATGACTAGGAGTAAGAGTTTCAGTAGTTTACATTCATTTGATCCTGAGATAGATAAAACTCTGAATAGGATCAGAAAAGCAAAGAATATTCATGTACGACATAGTAGTAGTAGTTTTAACTCTATATCTGAATCTGATAATTTTGAAAACAGGCCTGATATTATAGATAACCTATTGTACAAGCTGGAGCCAATGGAAAATAATAATAGGACATTGAAGGAGTTGGCGACGCCGGATGTGTTGTACCAACCGTGTTGCATACAATATCCGCAGCTGGAGCCAACTCAATCGTACGAGCTCAAATCTGGACTCACACATTTGTTGCCCAAGTTTCACGGTCTCTCAGGTGAGGACCCACATAAGCACTTGAAGGAGTTCCACGTGGTTTGTTCCATGATGCGACCGCAAGGAATCCCAGAAGATTATATCAAGATGAAGGCGTTTCCATTCTCTCTAGACAGAGCAACAAAGGATTGGCTGTACCTGCAGCCGGTTGTGTGCAACACATAGGGAGACATGAACCATCTATTCTTGGAGAAATTCTTCCTGGTGTCTAGGACTGTGGCCATACGGAAGGAGATCTGTGGAATCCAACAACACTCTGGGGAAACACTGCACGAGTATTGGGAAAGGTTCAACAAGTTGTGTGTCATGTGTCTGTACCACCAAATCAGCGAACAACTTTTATTGTAGATTTTTATGAAAGCTTGCTAATGAGGGACCGGAACAAGGTAGATGGAGCAAGTGGGGGAGCCCTGATGGATAAGACCCCAGCGACAGCAAGACATTTGATCTCAAACATGGCAAGTAACATGCAATGGTTCGGGATCAGAGGAGGAGCCAGCACCTCAAGGGTAGTATGCGAAGTTGGCGCCTTTGACAACTCAAGATTGGAAAACTAGCTGACGGAGCTAACATCTCTTGTGAGGCAGCTCGCTGTCAAGCAGCATCAACAAAACACATGGTGAGTGTGTGGAATTTGCACCTCAGACATGTGCCCCACTTTGCAGGAGACAAAGTCTGAAAGTACTTAATGCATTGGAGCACTTGGAGGTAGATACCAATATAGAAGGCAGGCATATCAGAACTGGTCGTATGATAATCACCAATTCTTGAGGCAATCATATCAGCCGAATCCGAATCAAGGGAAACATACAACAACGAGATTTGGACCAGCCGGGAGCATGTCAAGTTCGAGTCAGAGCAATTATCAACAGCAAGGTCCAAGATACTAGGTGCAATCATTCCATCAACAACTGCAACAACAAGTGCCACCACAAGAAAATTCTTCCGTAATGGAAGATTGGATGAAACAAATGGCTCAAACCAACATACAATTCCAAGAAAATCTAATTGCCATAATTCATGACTTGAAAATGCAGGTAGGACAGCTGACCGACACTGTAAGTTAGATACAGTCGGCTGGTTCTAGAAACATCCCCTCGCAGACGATCTCGAACTCGAAAGGGGGAGGAGTCAGTGTCGTGATGTTACAAATTGGTAGGGAATTACCACAGCAAGACGCACCTAAGCCAAATCCGAGACCAACCGAAGTTGAGACCGAACTGGGAGTTGATTCCCAAGTATAGCAACCAGCCAGAGGCGTCCCATTGTCGATGCAATAATCTTGGCAATGAGGTCCGAGATCGATGAAGATCTGCTAAAGCTATTCAAAAAGGTGGAAATTAATATCTCACTTCTCGATGCAATAAAACAAGTTCCCAAATACACTAAGTTCCTAAAGGAACTTTGCGTTCACAAAAGGAAGAAAATGAAGGGAGCAGTCGAGACGGGAGGAGTTGTGTCAACACTAGTCAGGCATAAAGACAACAGTGCCGAAGTTTAACGAATCTTACCAAAGAAGTGTCAAGATCCGAGCATCTTCTCCATTCCATGCACCATCGGCAACTGTACATTCGCCGATGCAATGCTGGACTTAAGAGCATCAATCAACATTATGCCAGCATTAGTATACAGGTCACTCAACTATGGGGATATAGAGCCAAAGGGATAGTAATCCAACTTGCCAACAGAAGCATTGTGCAACCCTTATGCGTGCTCGAAGACGTTCTCGTCTAGGTCAATGAATTGATCTTCCCAATTGATTTCTACGTGCTGGACATGGAGGACGAAGCGTATGGGAAAGGATCCACTCTGATCATAGGACGACCCTTCTTGATGACGACAAGGACGAAGATTGACGTTTATACAGGGACCCTCTCAATGGAGTTTGGGGATACTTTCGTGAAGTTCAACATTTTCGAAGCACTGAAGCACCCCGCTGAAGATCATTCCATCTTTAACATTGACGCCATTGATGGACTCGTTGAAGAATATGTCTGAATGGGCCCTGGTAGTGCCTACTTAGTTGATTTTGTTGAAATTTCTAATGTAATTAATTGTTTCTATACTGAGGAGGCAGAAGCCGACTTTGAAAACTTATCCCACATATTAAATTTTTCTGACTCCGAGGACTTTATTTCTGATGCGATTTACTACAGAATCGACAGAGTCCTGGAATGTTCCAGTGTGTTAAGCTCCCAGTTACCGACACCAGCAAGTCTAGAGTAACAAGAATGGCAACCATAGTAAATGCCGAGTCCAATGTCGGACACAAGTTCGAACTGGGGTGTGGTAGAAATCATCACATTGATGGAACTAGTTATTCCCGAACATATACTTGAAGAAATCCCTGAATCCCCAAGTGCATAGCAGCATTGAGGACAATGCATCGATTAAGGGGGGCAATATAGTCAAGAAAATAAGTTGATTTGCTATTAAGTTTTTTTCTAAAGCTTCATATGTAATAGCTTCTATGTTGTTTTACCGACTCTAGGCGCATAGATTTTTCAACTAAGTTTGAGCCAACTACGGTTTCATGCTAAGACCGGAGCCATGCCGACTCCATCTCGATCTATCGTTTTGCTTTTCGTTGTGTCGTTTGTCGAGTCCGTAACAACTCCAGTCATGTGTTGTTTACATTTTTGTTTTGTTTCATTTTGTCTGCTTTTTATTATTTTTCGTGTCTGATTGCTGAGAAAAAGCTTCTGAAAACTTAAAAGAATTTCTTTAGGCAGAATAAAGCATGAATAGGCAACACATAGTCTTAGGTAAAAGAACTTTTCAACTTAACATGAAAAGAGAGCCTTTGCGTCCTTAGACAATAAGTGACTAAAAAGTTTCTAAGTTAAACCCAAAAGTAATAGAGAAATTAAACCAAGTGAGGTTTTTAAGCCTTAGACAAAAATGACCTTCATCTTGTCATTCTCTTCTTTTCTTTTGTGAAATTGCATCTATGTTATTTGATTACTCTAGGATTTGCCTTGACTCTTTGTATACTGTTTTTCCTACATGTGATGAAGAAATGATCTAGGCCCTTTTTTCATATATAAAACTACTAGCCAAATAAGCCCACCTTGCACTAAATCCATTATTAACCCCGTTGAGCCTATAAACCTTCTTTTGGATAAGGAAGTCCATTACAAGCCAATAAGCCAGAAAGACCATGATTCACCCTAACCTTGGAGGGATCAAAAGAAGCTCTAGAATTGTCTTAGGAGTAGGATCCACAACAAGTGGGGGGAGACTAAGGAGAACTACAAAGCAAGGTACATTAAAAATAAATTGTACCAAAGTAAGGCCCATGCATATCGAGAGAAAGAAAAAGGTTGGGTTGTGAAAATACAAGAAAGAAGGGTTAAAATAAAAGAAAAACAGGTGGATGAGAAAGAGGCGGCAACAAAAGTAAAAAGTTACAAAAAGTAACACTCGAAACTACGGAAGTCCAAAGAAAAGGAAAAATCCAAAAAAAAGTGAGAAAAATAAAAAATAAAAGCCAAAGTAGAGCTGGATGGGTATCTAAAATAAAAAGACTTGTAGTGTCTTGGAGTCAATTCTCCATACTTATGAGGCTTACTCCCCATTGCTCCTTTCTTCCCTTTAGGTTCTTTGAAACTCACTTACACTCCTTATATCCCACCTTTACCCTAGCCACGTTACAACCTAAAATAAAAGTCCCGATGATCATTATAGCAGGTATGTTTAAAACTGTAAAAATAGATAGGCTAGTCAAAACTTGGAAGTGTTAGTAACATAGGATGTTGGAGTGTAAACACAAGCCCAAAACACTCGAGAGAAAGAGAGCATTATCCAGTGAGAACTCTATCAGTTTCGGTTGGAAACTTGAAATTTAATGTTGCTTATCTAATTTGGATGTGGAGAATAGATTTTCATAGCTAGTTGGAGATCTTGAACCGGGATGAATGTATGCTTAAAACTACTTTATCTCTTAATGAATTCATTTAATTTCATAGCTTCCTCTCGCATTCTATTGTTTGTCTGTTTGTTTTCAAACTTTTCTAAATGAAACGTTGATTTTCCTAAGAGTGCAAAAAGTAAGTGTGGGGATCTGATAGTGCGTAGTTTATACCCCCCTATAAGGTCTTTAGATGAGTAGAATAAGACTATAATTTGTAGTTAAGAATCATGTATTGGCTAAGATTTAGATTTCCAAAGTTAAACTAAGGGAAATAGAAATCTAGGCTAAGTTACTGATTTTAGTTAACAAAAATAGAAGTCTTGTTTTGCAGGTCAAAAGAGAAGCTAGACAAAGTCAAATCAGCTAAAGGAAGTCATCCAAGCCAAACGAGACCCTCTAGGCCAAATCTGTCTTAGTCAGAATGAAGTCATCCCAACTGACGTTGGATGTGTCACAGCTGAATGAAGCCGACTCCAAGTCAGCCCAAATAAGGACGGGAGCATCCCGGCCAAATGAAGCCAAAATTGCATACCAACTCCTGTAGAGCCGACTCTGCAGGACCAACTCTGTGCTCGGGTCCTATAAGGATGCCGACTTCATACCGGATGTCGATTCCAGTTCGGATGCCAACTCAAGATTCACATGCCGATTCTAGAATCGGATGACGATCTCAAATCAGATGCCGACTCCCATCCTTTCGGATCCATCCCGGCATCAGAAGACCAACTCCACTTCGGCAAGATTCAAGCACGTGCATAAAATGTAATTTAGCACGTGGTAGTTAGGAAAGTAGTTGGAGTAGTTAATTATGTTAGGTATGTTATGTCATGTAGTTAAATTTGTTATTTCAGTTATTACAGTTGTAGAGTTAGTTAGTTAATGCATGTATAAGTAGAGATGCATGGCGACGTTCATTAGTTAGCAAACTAATACACAGATACACTTAGCCTATCACGTACACTTTCCGTTCCCAATCCTAAGTTCACTTCCTACCTCTTTGTTCTACGGTGCTTTAGAGAGTGCCTAATCGACCGAGTAGGTGTAGAACCTATGTCTAGGTAATGGTCGGTTGCTAAGAAGAGACGGGGCTCGCTAACACACTGCTTAGTGATTCAACCCCTCAATACCTTGCCAACGTAGGTGGAATACTACAACTACTGCTAGTGATTGTCGTAGGAAGTCGATCCATACTTCATCCAAGAACGCTTCACTTTTCTTGTGTATCACGTTCTAGGTTTGAATGGTTATGATTCTATTTTTGCTATGTTTGATTTCTGTTAGCATAATATTTTTCTTGCTTAATCACAATTGTGTGCAGTAACATTAGAACACATTACTTTAGGGACCAATTGGAACCACTCTAATAACAAAATAGATAATCATTAGATAATCTACATCAGCCAAGTGCATAATCCTTGCCAAACTCGAGGCAACGATCGTTTAAGTCCTCAGTAGGTAAGGGATGGATGTTTAGCAATCATCGTAGGTAATTGGGCTGGTGAGAAATCTCTGGCATAGTAGGAACCAGAGTTAAAATCAGTAAGTGATAAAACGAGATAGTGGTAGGATAAATATGTCATAGTAATAGTAGTAATCGTCTATACTTTTCTTTGAATGTTTTAGTTAATCTTTACTTTTCTTGCAAATTTACGTTTCCCAATAAAACCCCCCCATTTACGTTCTTGCCAAGTCCACCTCTACGTCCTAGTTTTGCATCCTTTTCAGCCTTAGGCACTAGACACATTAGAATCACGTGTCCTTGAGAAGAATGACCTAGGTTAACCCCATGTTACCCATAACATAGGAAAATCTAGTATTTTGATAGGGGGGTAACGACCAATCCTTTTCCAAACTATCAGTATGATCCCATTAGCATGGTTGTGCATAGTCAACGTGACCATGTTTGGGCGTGAACATAATCTGCATGGACATGCACAATCTACAGTAGCAATTCTTCATAAGCACGACTGTCCTTAACAACCTGCAATTCAAATCTCCAAAATTTTGCCTAGAATTTCGAATTTTAACAAGGGAACCTAGAATTCTTTGTTTTGCATACATATAAACAATTACACAAACAATTTCACAAAACAAAATATAAACAAACAAATAACCTAATTCATGAAGCTCATCCTCCCGTTTAGAGACAACCAAGAACATACATATTATAATCATATAACTAATAACAATTAATTAAAAAGGGAGTATCCTAATCCAAGAAGTTCAATCTCTCTTCATGTCACCAAAAACATAATTTTATGAGTCCTAGAGACAACCCCTTACCCACAAATATACCCATACTCCTATGCAAGATTTCTCACTCCTTTTTACTTGGAATGTTGACTCCCAAGTAAGGTCCTTACTCCTCAAGGTCGTTCTTCTTGTTCCTCGAATGTCCTCTCTAAGGGTTCTTCTCCTTTGTCATCTAGAGGTGTCTAATTGTTGCAAGCATAATGTGCAAACAAAATAGTCCCTACATATCTAGCGAAAGGTCAAAGAAATGAGAAAAGAAGAATAAAATTAAAATGTGATAAGTTCAATGTTTTGCATCAAACTCATCTTATTTGGAGGCTTTCTTCCCCTCCTATTGCTTGGTATCCAACCCCTTATATAGGAGAAGGAAACAATGCATGAGCTTATATCGTCTGATGTGGGACTTGAGCTATCCTACTCCTTATATAGAAGAAGAAGATGATGCATGAACTTATGTTGCTTGATGTCGAACTTAGCTTTTGCTATAAATTAAATGACTTTCTTTTTTTAATTTAATTAATTAAAACTCAACATATATTTCTTTCAAAATATTATTTATTTAATTATAGAACAATTAAACCACTTAATAATAATAATTAATAAAATACAATATTTATGGCCAATAATATAAGAAATAAAAATTGAGTGTTAAAAAGCTTAATTCGGGGGTGTTACATCCTGATCTAAGGATTTTAATCTCCCCTTCAAAGACACCCAAAAACATATCACTCATCATAATTCAATCAACCTAATTTAAAGAGTTTAATCTAATCTCCCCTTTAGAGAACCAAGGCATGCAAATCATCAAAATATACATTAAAGCATAAACTAATCCAGAGAGCTTCATACCTCTAATTTTTTTACTCTAGGGTCAACTCTCACTCCTATTTTAAAAGTCTTAAAGTAGGCTTTACTACTCACTCTAGTGCCTTGATCAACACAAGCATGCTCACATTGAACACAAGTGTGCTTAGTCATCGCCTATTCAACACGAGCATGCTCACTTAAGCACAATTGTGCTCAATGGGCTGACACACTTTATAACCAAAATAAGGTCCAATGGCCTCTTTTCTCCAATTTTACTTATAAAATCCCCTTTTTGCAACCTAAAAATTATCTTCTAAAAATATAGTTTATTTAATTGGTGACAAAATATAATATAAACAATCATTTATTAATAAAATAACAACAACAACAATAATAATATCATAAAAATCAAGGTGTTACATAGGTCAAGACTAGTAGGGTTAGACTGGGCCATTTCGACAGTTCTACACCTAAACCCCACCTCCTTGTGTGACTACATAAGATGTAAGTTATTGAGTTGTGACCAAACTAATACACCAAGCTTAACAAACTATCACATTGAATGTGCACCACTATAGTGCCAAACTTGGAAGTTCATAAATTTGTTATTGTGAAAGTTTATTGTAATGTTTCTAATGTTGTATAATTATGTTTTTAATGTTTTATAGAAGATTTCTAACAGTATTTTAATTGATTTATAGTTATATTTTAATCAATATTTTTATCCATCAATTATCCATAGTTTAATTAAAGTGCAAATAACAAATACGAGTACAAATAATTAGATACCTAATAAATATACAAATATTTTAAAATTACTAACCACGTTAGTATAAGTATGAGTTTGAATATGAATATTTTTTAATTGTAAATAGGATGATAATTACTGTTAAAACATAATGCATATTCATCCAAAATAACCTAAGAGTTTTGATGATAACAAACATTATAACTAAAGAGTGATAAGTAATGTTTTGACAATGTTCTTAGTCTACAAGAGAACAACAGGTCATCATTACTAATGTTTGATATACGTTCATATGAAAAAAAACTTGTTCTTTAAATAAATTTATAGTTCGCATCCAAAAAGGAAAAGTTATCCAAAAGAATGAGATTTCATCCAATAAAGGTGTAAAATTTTCTTTATTGTAGTGTTTATCACATCTCACAACTTGTCTTTTATCTTATACACTATATTTACAAATTTATATCTATTCAACGGTTTACACAACGTTCATATTTTCTATATACATATTTTACTCTGTTATATCTTGTTTTTCATAACAGCAAAAAGGTTACATTTCAAACTCTGATAAATCAAGTCAAGTCTAATAGAAGAAAGTTTTGATCATGCCTCTACATATAAAGAAACAAAAAGAACCAATATCCCTTATCAAACGAATATAACATGGATGTAGAACAACATTCATCTCACACTCACCTATATATTTGGTTGATCAAGCTCTTAAGAGTAGAACAAGATGTTGAGAAAGGTAGAAAAAGATAGAAAAAGAGAAAACTCTAATCTCCTTTTAGTACTCTTTGGATGACAACCTCAGAAATTCTTGTATACTTGCTCTTTTAAGAAAATTCAAAGTCTCTGTTTGTAATTGCTATATTCACCTAGTAAGTTATCTTTATAAAAATATTTATTTCTTTCAAGATTACTTGAAGAGGCTAAGTGTTAAATAATACTTAGTATTGCTTGTAATAAGGTAAGTTACAAGTGATGTAAAATCTGAAGAGGTTGAGAATATTTGGTTATAAATCAATTTGACTTTAGTGGAGAATTCCTTCAAGTTGAAGAGACTAGATTAGCTCTTATGGAACAGTGGATCAAGATAAATTTCTTGTGTCGTTTCTCTCTCTTATATTTCTTACGCCTCTTTGAACGGTCCTTTGGACAGCGTTTGAAAACTTGTATATATATCCTACGTTTTCGAAAAGCTTTATAAAAATGATACACACGATTTAAACCCCCTTTCTTGTGTGTTTCTTGTTTCTTCATGTACTATAGTACTCTTATGCAATCATACTTATTCTCATCTTTACCATGCACACTGCCTCAACAAAACAATGATGATTATCTCCAACCTCTTTTCGGCCATGATTAGAGCCACATGGAGTCTTGGACTAGAGAGCATAACGGTAAGTATTTTATGTATTATACAAATGTTTGTAATTAATATAAAATTTAAAAATATAAACCAAAAAATATTTAAAATTGTCAAAAATGTTCCTAAATAATTTAAATAAATAGATAAAAAAAGGTCATGATAAAAAATAATTTGAAAGTATATTAGTTTGTTGAGATGGAAAAATAATATAAAAAGAAAATTTTTATAATACTTAAATCTAATATTTAAAAGTTAAAAAATTAATAATTTGATAATTATATATATAATTATAAAGAGAAAGAGAATAAAATAAAATAAAATCCTCTAGCCTAAAAAATAAAAACTTAAATTTATAAGAGAAAATACTATAATTCACTAATCATATAAAAAGAATTGATTCCTGACCATATGAATAAAATAAAATATTGAAAGACAAAACTCACTTCAATATATCTACGTATCTAGGTCATGAAACCTCAATTGAAAATAAAACAAAAAAAATATCTATGTATTACAAAAAATAGTCTTTATTTATTAGAGATATTCTTAGTAAAAAAACAATAATGTAAAAAAATTTTACACTATCCTATAATCTCAAATTATTATATATGATAAATTTGTTAATTTTTATAATAATCATCTTAAAAATCGTATTTTTTATTATTTTTAATTAATTGATCATTTAAAATTTTGTTACAACATAAATTTATAATTTAAGAATTACTTGATTAGTTTTTTTTTTTCAAAGAAAAATTGAACCTCATCTAACGTAAATGGGTTGACAAAGGTCACGACTCAATCATATGATTTAAAACATATTATCGTAAAAATACCTTTTATAAAAAAAAAAAGGAAAGAAAAAAAAAATCGGGCCTTAAGCCCATAGCGACAAAACATAGATAAACAGATGAATTATTGGATTATAAACGTAGAAATGATGCACGAGCAGGAACCTGCCACGCGTAGCCTCGTCGTTAAGTTTCTCACGATTCCTTGATCATGATGAATCAATTATATTTATTACTATATAAAAGTTTATAATGTGGGAATGAGGACATGGAATATCGTTTTCGAGGCTGAATTAAAAAACAGTGCAACTTTTGTCATAGGAGAAAGTTGAGGCTCTTCCTGTCACTGTTTGAAGCTGTTATTGCCATGCCTTCCACTCAAACTTGTGATGTAATTTGTGTGACAATTGACAAATGGGCATCCCTCGTAGCTTCCTTGCATGCCCTTCTCTATCTCTTTATCCAACATCTATTTTATGTCACACTTTCCTCTTATGTCCTGTTTATTTTTCATAATAACATAACGTTCTAGAAGAACCCTTTTCTTAAAAAACAATTGAAAATAACTGCTGCACTATGACACTGTCTCTGTAATTTAATCATTTTTATGCATGTCTTTAATAATGGTTTTTATCCTAGGTTAACGCCTATGTTTAACGAAATTTTTTATTTTATAACATTTTCGGTAAGAATCCATTTATTTTTTTTTTACAAAACAAAATATTTTCAATTAAAAATACGTTTAAGAGATTTATAATAACTAATTAATTTAAAAAATATTTTAATATTTTTAAAAACTAATAACTTGAGAAAAAGTTTAAAACGTATTATACCCATGAGTGGAGCTCCTTTGTTCTAAGCAATACGGTACAAAAAAAAATTGGAAAAAAAATATACACAATTAAATGATAAAAATGATTAGAATAAATTACTCCTCACTTTCGTGAAGCTTGAGAAATACAAATATTACGCTGGATTTAAAATACAAACTCTACACTCTTGTAAGAATTACATGATATTTTACTCTATTTTTTAATTTTTTGTTAAATTTTCATTAATTAATTTTTAAAAAATGAAAAAAAATATCTTTTACATTGCAATCTCTTCAAAAATATTATTACACAAAATTTTCTTTTTGTATTGAAGTTCATTTTCCTCTCTTAACAAATATAATTTTATTACGCCATACTCTCTCTCTTTCTCTATATATATAACATTTACTTTTTTTATTGTTTAAAAATATTAGTTCATAAAATTTATTTTTAAATAAAAATAAATTGATAAAACATATATACATATACGTTTATATATATATATAACATTTAATTTTTTATTATTGTTTAAAAATATTAGTTCATAAATTTTATTTTAAAATAAAAATAAATTGACAAAAAGTATATACCTATATGTTTATAATAATAATAATAAATATATAAGAAAATTATTTCTTAATTTATAATTATCATATTAAATAAATTATTATGGATGTGCTAAATTTAGTTATATGTTTAAAAAATATTTATTTTTAATTATCATTTTCATAAAACATTTTAAATCATCAAATTAAGAAATATAATATATATATATATATATATACATTAAAAAATTATTATTATTTCAAAAATTAATTTATAAAACATATTTTGAAATAAAAATTCAAATATATATTAATATATAGTAATTTATCTCATAATTTTCATTCTTAATTATATTTTTAATTTTACTATATATATTAAAAATATCAAGTGAGTGGAAAATAACTTGGTAAATTAAAATTATTTTATTATATATTTTAAAATCTTTTAAAGAATAATTTATATAATATTAAGTTAAATGAACTAAATTATATATTTTAACACAAAAGGGGAGGAACAATTTAGTATTTATATCTCTTAAGGAAGGACAATGTAATTTATTTTATATTTTAACATAATAGGGAGGACAATTTAATATTTATATCCCTCAATTATATTTAATAAACTAAATTGTATATTTCTAAAAAAAAAAATAATATGATACTCACATATTTTTAGAAGATATAAGGATAATTTATTCAAAATTTAATACACTCGTCTTTTCTTTACGTATATCTCTCCTACTGAATTTTCAATATAGGAAAATATACACACATTGTTCCAAGGGGTCCATGGCCCTCAAAAAAAATTTTATTTTCTTTATTTTATATGTAAAATTCTTAGCTTAGAGGTAATAACTTTATATATATATATATATATATATATATATATATATATATATATATATATATATATATATATATATATATATATATATATATATATATATATATATATATATATATTAGTGTGTTTTCTAAACATTTTTAAATTATACTTATATTGATTTAATTAGAATTATTTTTTCAAATTAAGCATACTTGCTTCAATATATAAAATTTGTGCCTAAGTATTTGTAATTTTTTAAAGTTTGATTTACTTTTTTTTAACTCATTTTGTATATTGTTTTTTAGTACCCATGAGTAGGGGAGAAGTTTTCATCATTGTTAATAGTAAGTATTCTCCTCTCAATATAGTTTTTTTATACCCAAGACTAGGACTCGAATCCTTAATATCTTGGTCAAGGAAAACAAGTAGTTATTACTAATCAATATTTGTAACTTGCCTTGCATAGAATTACATATAGTACATCTCACCTTGTATATAAAGATGTAATACATGTAACCCTAGATATTTAATAATTATCAAAATGTTCAACTTATAAAATAATTATTGTATAACTTATAAAATTTTAAAATAATAAAAAATTAAATTCTCTTTTTAATAACATTTTATATTAGTCATGCTTGCTAAATTACTTTAGCTCTACTTTTATTATACCATAAAATTATTTGTTTGTGCATGAGAGAGAAAGTATTGTATATTTTTATATTTTGTCCATTACTCTTATAATTTTGAGCCTACTATATCTAAACTCAATTATATTTAAGTTTAAAAAATATTTTATCGACCTTAAGCATTTTTACTCAAGTCCAATAAATTTAAAATCTTATGTCCACTAAATTTTGATAATTTCTGTTCACTATATAAAACAGTTGATATTTTTTATATAAAACAGTTGATAATTAAATTAAAATAAATTAAACATTTTAATAATAAACTACCTAAAACATAATTTGGAGGTAAGAGAGTAAGGCTATCTATAAAAGGAAGTCTTGCTAATTGCTTGCAACGGAAGACATCAAATTGCCTTGGAAAAAAAAATGAAAAAGTGTGTTTAGGCTTTTGTAATTAAGATTTGTTAATGATCCCAAGTTTTCGTCTTTTCAGAGCACTTTTCTCTTTCGATAGTGCTCTGGGCCTTTTATAATTAGTTAACCTAAATTGCACTTACAATTCTTAAAGTTTAATAAAATTTTACTCGACGTTTTTGTAATATATACATCTATATTTATATAATGTTGTATATATTTTCTATTAACATAGACCTTTTCTAATTTCTTATATAATTATATAAATTGAAAGAGTAATGTAAAAAAAATAGAAATGTCAAGTATAATTTCATTAAATCTTAGAAAGTGTGAGTGTAATTTGCTCAATAATTAACTTGTGTAATTTATCATTTTGTGTTATTTTATATTCAGTTTAAACTGCATGTGATCTTTATACACTTTTACTAGAAAAAAGTTTTTTTTATTACATTTTTGGTTAAATTTATAACTTTTGTGATGTCCCTTAAATTGTTTATATATTTTTTCTTTATTTATGTAAATGTTTGGCAATACTCTAAATTTTGTGTGATACATTTACAGACTTTGGTTCTTTATATATATTTTTAATTGAGTAAATGAAAATTTTCTAATTTTAAATGGGTAATCGAAAGACTTTTTTAAGAGAAAAATCAGTTCTGAAAATTATAATTTTATTGTGAAGATTATAAAATATCGGTGACATAATTGAATGGGAAATATATAAATAAACGATTGTCAAAAAACTAACTATGAAAGACGAGTTCAATAATGTTGACAGTAAAATAATTGTTGAACAATTTAAAAACATGAAATTGCGTCAAAGATAATTGTAAAATATTTAATTTATTTTGTTATATACCAGGGGGAAATAAGTACTACGTATTTCTTTATTTTTTTAAAATTTAAAATAAAATAAAAGAGAGATAATAGAAATTAATTTGACTTAAGATCTTCAATCCGGCAGTGATAACAAAAATATTGGTGTTTAGACATTTGAAATAAAATTCCTAATGATTAATTTGAATAGTTAAACATATATTTTTTTTAGTAACTGTTAATATGAAATTACTTAAATATATATATATATATATAAAAGTTATCCTAACTTTTATATTTATGGACATATAAGAATAAAAATATTTTAGCTTGTTAACTTTTTGTTTGGACTTATCAGGACTTATTAGATTTAAGCATTTCAACTTTTAAATTTAATTTCTAAACTAAAGTATTTTTATTAATGTGTCGACGAATTTTAAATATTTTGAATAAATGGTTGATTATATTTTTTAAGCAAATACTCTCACACCTATATATATATATATATATATATATATATATATATATATATATATACTTTATATTATAGGATAGAGTTTGTGAAAAAGTCGGTGTAGTTCAAGAGTTAAACCATTAAAAGATTGAATCACAATATTGTATTTAAGTTTTAATATAATATTTTAAAATTAAATATTTATTAATCTATTTAAAGATTTATATTTATTAAACTTATTAGCTTATTTAGAAATACAAGGAAGTGGTGGAGATGTTTGTGTAGAGAAGTTTCTATGACTCTGAAGTAACTCCAAAATCACTAAATGACAATTATAATGGTATACCCACCAAGTTTTCTTTCAAAGATAAGTGTTCGGAAAGATCTCGTCAATAGGTCAACTAAAAAACTTTCTAAAAGAGAGTGAGATATGAGACTAGAGTATGAAGGGAGTATTCCTCTTCTTCCATAGTTCTCCATCGAACCTTAGTTTTTTTTTTTTTATCATTCATACAACCTTGGAAAACATGCCTAATAGTTTAGTTACTGAGGAAAAATTTAGGGTTTTTAACTATGCAAGAAAAAATTTATATTCTATGAAAATTGGAGGGAGGATTCGAATAGACAGATGTCACAAATAGTTACTTCATGATGAGCCTTAATGTGAAGATAGATAGAGAGAAAATTATCAATGGCAATCTAGTGAATGATTTTTTATCACTACCTAACTATTTGTCAATGGCATCTAAACTTTGTGAGTATTGAGGCAAAGGTAAACAAGACTTTTGCATGAACATGTTTTCCAAGCCTAAGTATGGTATACTACGAGGAAATCATCCTAGTGACCATAGCTTCAATCATTGGAATACTTGTCAAGGTAGATTTGAATATACTCAACATGAATAAAGGTCATTTTGCAAGGATTTATGTTGAGATTAACCTTGAAACACTAGTGGTTGGAAGGTTTGGGCTAAATGGTAATTGGTGCCACTTAGAGTACGAAAGGGTTACACATTCTTTATGCAAATTGTGGTTGTTATGGCCATGTCACACGAGATTGTAAACAATCAATAGCTACAAAGAAAGATGATTAGGGCGACGACACACACAAGTTGAAAGGCCATGAATCAACGAAGCAAGTTAGGCTAGGGCAACCCATATCCACACAAATTCAATCTATGGATTTTCTACCAATAATGGCGCATGGAGAATGGCTAATTGTCAAATGTAAAAGTAGGAAGAATATTGACAGTGAAAAAGTTTCCTGTTCGAGAGGTGTTGAAATTAATGGTGTACGAATCTCGCATAGTTTAGAGCTAATCATAAGGTAAATAATACAAGATTTGATGCGGTTAGCATCCCAACCATAAATGTTATTGTGAGGCCCATAAATAAGTAAGATGTTGATATTTTTTGAGCTCGCATTCAAAAGAATAAGGGCAAAAGCTTACGTAAAAATGACAAAAAAAAAATCAAAACCAAAAACAACAACATTATGCTAATGCTAAAGAGAAAAGTTAAATACATGTCACAACCTCAGTGAAGTATAGCCCAAGAAAGGCCATCGCGAATACCTCTAGTGCAACACTTATTCTTAAGGTTTCAAAACCTTCAAAAGATCATAAGGAAAACGTGCATGAATAGGTTCAATATATTATAGAGATAGAACATATCGGGGGACTATGTATAGATTCAAAGACATGGAGGAACCCAAACTAGGCCAACCTAATATCAGAAACTATAAGGAAGGAGGGAATTTCACTTCACTCAATGGTGTGAATGTGCTGGTAAAAAATATGGGAAAAAACAATAAGACACATGCAATGATGTACCAATGCAGCGGATATAAATTCCCCCAACTTGCAAGAATCTTTAAGGAGTGATCACAAATAAGAATGACAGCAACAATGAGAAGAATCACGCAAGAAACACCAATATTTTTAATGTGGAAAAACCCCCTTAACGTGAGAGGCAAAATCCACTGATCATTCAAACCAAAGAAATCAATCCACTATGATCAAATAGGAGTACAAAAATATTCAATCAAGAGCACAAATTTGTGCATACAACCAATCAACTCAATCAAGCAACAAAGCTTGCAAATAGAGAGCAAGAAACGAGAAACAAGAAAATGAAGAACTCACAAAATCATGCTATTGTACGAGCACGATGTCTCACACCATAGACCTCCAAATCAAGATCTGAACGGTATCATGATTTTGACGTCGTGATGATCTATACAGAGATGAAAGTAGAACTTTTTCTCTCTCTTTCTCTTCTTTCTTTTGGCTATGAAAATCCACTCTTTCTCAATCTCCCAATCTGACCCCTTCTCCTCTTGTAAAGAGAGACCTAGCGGGCTTGAAAGTATTGGGTTTTTGTTCACATAGTTGGGAGCCCAAAAATAACCCAACATATCTCCTCCATCACAACTATGTGGAGGTGATCACCAGTCTGACGATCTCACAACAAGCTTCAAACTTCCCTCTTGGAACTACCTTGGTCATCATGTCAGCACCATCATCATCAGTATGAACTTTAGCCAACTCCAACAACTTAGCATCCAAAGCATCACGTATCCAATGATACCTCACATCAATATACTTAGACCTAGAATGAAAAGTTGAATTCTTACCAAGATGAATTGTACTCTAACTATCACAAAATAACCAATATTCTTCTTGAACAAAACCAAGATTTGCCTTGGTAGTGGACAAAGCAACACACTTCTGCAATTTAGATTACCAAGTCTTTTGCCTCTCTTCACTCTCTATGGACTCTTGGTAACATTCAGGTTCTTCTCCATCTATCAAGGTCACATAGTCATCAGAAGTATACCTTGTAGATGACTGTCTCAACCTATTAGACCTCCTGAGTTGAACTGGAGGCGGTTCAGGAGCATTACCCAAATTCTCATCTTGTGACATCTCTTGTTCCTCTTCAACATCATCATCAGGAGGAACATCAAAACCATCTCCAAGCTGTTGATCACCAACATAATTATGTTGCTCACCATTCTTATCAATGTTATCAGCAATATCCAGATCATGTATAGGCATCCGAACTGGATCAATTTCAAACAAATTATTGTCTTTCTCAAGTGTAGACTTTTTTACCTTATCAATGTCTTCAATGGTTTGGTCTTCCATAAATTGCACATCACGGCTTCTGACAAGTTTATTCTCAATAGGATCATACATCCTGTAACCATACTCATCATGACCATACCTAATGAAGATACACTGCCTAGTCTTCATATCCAACTTGGATCTTTCATCCTTTGGAACATGCACAAAGGCCTTACAACCGAAGACTCGCAAATGATCATACTTGACATCTTTGCCAAACCAAATCTTGTTTGGCACCTCAGTATTCAAAGCAACTACACGATTGAGATTAATAACATGCACTACTGTGTAAAGTGTCTCACCCTAGAAATGCTTAGGTAACCTTACTTTAGAAAGCATGCACCTAACTCTCTCAATCAATGTCCTGTTCATCCTCTCTGCTAAGTCATTCAATTGAGGAGTTTTAGGAGAAATCTTTTCATGTTTGATACCTTGCTGCTTGTAATATACATCAAATGGTCCACAATATTCACCACCATTATCAGAACGAATACATTTCACCTTCTTGCCTAATTGTCTCTCAACCAAAACCTGGAATTGTTTGAACTTCTCCAACACTTGGTCCTTTGTCTTTAAAACATAGATCCAAAGCTTCCTAGAACAATCATCAATAAAGGTAACAAAATAAAGTGCACCACTAAATGACTTTACCTTCAATGGGCCATAAACATCAGAATGCACCAATTCTAGCAACTCTGACTTTCTTGAGAGAGGATGCTTCTTAAAGGATACTCTAGTCTGCTTACCAGCCATGCAATGAGAATATTTCTCCAACTCTGCATTCTTCAATCCTAGAAACATGTCCTTTTTAGCTAAACAATTCAACCCTTTTTTCACTGATATGACTAAGCCTTCGATGCCACAATGATGCCTCCATATCCATGGCATTCACATTGTCTTTAGCAACCAAAGCTTTTGTCAAATACAATTTAGAAATTTTCTCCCCTTTGGCCACAACCAAGTTACCTTTGGTGAGTTTCCATTTTCCATGACCAAAATGATTATCATAACCACCATCATCAAGCATATGTACAAATATCAAGTTAAAGCGAAATCTAGAGCATGTTTGACTCCTCTAAGCCACAACTACATTCCTATGTTGGTTTGCAAGCAAACATCACCAACACCGATCACCTTGGTCACACCATCAATACCATCTTCAACACTCCAAAATCACCTGAGGTATAAGATGTAAAGAACTCCTTCTTTGATGTAACATGCAATGTAGCACTGCTATCAATAATCCACATGCTCTCATCGAATACAAAAATAACCAACTTAAAGTCTCGAAGAATGATAAGATCATCACCTGTAGCAGTAGTGACACGATCATCATCCTTCTCTTTTGACTTACCATTTTGCCTTTGTTCTCCTTTTTTCCACAAGAAACAATACTTCTGTGTATGCCCTATTTTGTGACAGTAGTGACACTCTACATTCTTGTATTTAGACTTGAATTTACTTATACTCTTTTCTCTTTCCTTTTTCTGGACTTCTCCCCTATTTTTAGTGACAAGTACCTTAGATTGAGATGAAGAACCTTGTGCCTTCCTTCTCATCTCCTCATTAAGTACACTATCCTTTACCATTTGTAAAGAAACAACATCATTAAGGCTTGAATTTGTGATGGAGACCTTAAAAGTCTCCCAAGACTTAGGTAGAGAATTCAAGAGTAGTAACCCAAAATCTCATCTTCAAACTTGATGCACATTCCTGATATTTGATCAATAATTCCTTGAAACTCATTCAAGTGATCTGACAGGGAAGTGTCTTTCTTGAACTTCAAACTCACAATAGAGTTCAACAAAATTAATTTATTGTTCCCACAGTTTGAGGCATACAGAGATTCAATCTTCTCCCATAAAGTCCTGGCATGTATCTTACTTACAATGTGATTATAAACATTATCATCCAAAAAAAGTCGGATAAAACCACATACATGTTGATACTCAAAGTCTCATTCTTCATCAGACATAGATTCTGGTTTCTGAGTAGTAAAAATAGGAAGATACATTTTCTTCACAAATAATAAATCTTTCATCTTCCTATTCCACAAGTGATAGTTAGTACCATTCAGACTCACCATTCTATTTGCATTACCCTTCATTATTCTGGTAAGTAGAACACCCTTCAAACTAGAGAGCTCTAATACCACTCTGATGTAAAAAAGCAATAAGGCACATGCAATGATGCACCAACGCAATGGATATAAATTTCCCTGACTTGCAAGAATCTCTAAGGAGTGATCACAAATAAGAATGACAGCAATAATGAGAAGAATCACGCAAGAGACACCAATATTTTTAACGTGGAAAAACCCCTTTAACATGAAAGGTAAAAACCACAGGTCGTCTAGACCAAAGAAATCAATCCACTATGATCAAATAGGAGTACAAGAGTGTTCAATCAAGAACACAAATTTGTGCATACAACCAATCAACTCAATCAAGCAACAAAGCTTGCAAATGGAGACAGTAAGAAATGAGAAACAAGAAAATGAAGAACTCACAAAATCGTGCTATTGTACGAGCACGATGTCTCACACCACAGACCTCCAAATCAAGATCTGAACAATATCGTGAATTTGAAGTTGTGCTGATCTATGCAGAGATGAAAGTAGAACTTTTTCTCTCTCTTTCTCTTCTCTCTTTTGGCTGTGAAAATCCACTCTTCCTCAATCTCCCAATCTAACCCCTTCTCCTCTTATAAAGAGAGACCTAGCGGGCTTGAGAGTATTGGGCTTTTGTTTACATAGTTGGGAGCCCAAAAATTACAACAAAAAATGCATAACCCATGCATAAGGATGCTACGCATCCGCACATCCCAACAATGTACCAATGAATACTTGACTTTGGAATAGGCTCTCACACATCTTTGATAACTCCATGATCATGTTTAACGACTTGAATATTTTAGTCTAGAACATTTGAGGTGTCGCTAATGCGAGAGGTTGTCAATACATCCAAGAGTTGATCACGGAGTACTATCCCTCTATCTTTATTGTTCTAGAAACTCATTGTTTATTTATTGCAATAGAATCTTTTAAAAATCTCTAAACTTTGAACTTTGTCACTCAGTGGAAGCTACTCATCATTTTGGAGGTATTTAGGTTCCTCTTGAGAAGAATCGAACATTTTATACCTAAGAATTGGGTATTTTCCCGCAAGCTATTGCCTTTTAGGTTGCTAAGAGATCTAGATCGTGGGTTTATACCATCATGTATCCAAATCCTCACTCCCTTAAGCTCGACATGCCCTCTAGGATCACCTTTGAGCCCTCCACCAAGTGTTTGTTGATCATTAGCTTATTCTTGGGGACTTTAATGAAGTTCTCAAACCTTCGGAGGTTAAGGGGCATATTTTCATTCTTAAAATATTTTGATTTTACTACTATGATTGATGACTATTTTTTGATGAACCTAGGAGCAGTTAGCCATTGTTTCACTTGGTATAGGAGACAAACTGGTTCTAGTATGGCCAAACATCTTGATCGTGCCCTTTGTGAACAAGGTTAATGCCTTGCTTTCCCTTAGGATTTTGTTAAGAACTTATGTCGAGTATACTTAGACAGTTATTTGATTCTCACTCAATGTAGAGATAAATAGGAAGTCAAAAGAAATAGCCCATTTCGATTCTAGGCAGCCTGGGTGACATATAAAGATTTTGAAGATGTTGCCAAACAAGCCTGGAGGAGAAGTACCCCTTCCTTCCCTAACAGGGAAGTGGCAACCAAGGAGGATGCTATCAGTTCAACAAGAATGTCATCGAGAATAGTTTTAGAAGAAAACATCAAATCTAAGCCTAGTTGAAGAGTGTACAACTAGCCTTGGAAGAAAGAGATTTAGAAATCCTTGTAAGGCTAGAAAAGGAACTCTAGAATGACTATAACGAGGTTCTTTTACAAAAGGAATTTCTCTGGTATCAAAAAAGTCAAAAATCACATGGTTCTTCCATTCCCAAACTTTAGTTTGGTGGAAGCAAAATAAAATTCATGATCATTTCATTTATGATGGCTCTTGGTCCACAAATCCTAAAACCTTTATGTAGGAGGCTGATAGATATTTCAAATCCCTATTTTCTATTGATAATTTTGTTATGAATACAAGTTTTCAGGGAGACATTCCTCCTTAACTTAGCATGGATGACAAAGTTTCTATCCTAACCTCGACCACCAAAGAGGAAGTGCGAAAGGCAGCTATGAGCATGAAGAACTTCAAAGACCTTGGCTTAAGTGGCTTTCAACCTTTCTTCTTTAAGTAGTACTAGCCTATTATTAGTGACGAGATGTGGCATCTAGTAAGAGGAGCCTCCAGAGATGGAGAGGTTGATTCCTTAATTCTTGAAATGTTGATTGTGTTGATCCCAAAGACTGACCAATTAACTTGACTCAAGGAGTTTCTCCATATAAGCCTTTGCAACGTAGCTTACAAAGTTATTACAAAAGTCCTTGTTGCATGCCTCTAACCTTTCCTTGACGAGCTTATAGGTTTGTTCCAAGAATTCTTCATTCCTAGTGGGGGGGCATAATAGATAACATCATCTTAGCTTGGGAGGCAATCCATTATATATAGAAATCCAAGGCAAAAAATGGGTTGGTTGCAATTAAAGTGGATCTCGAAAAGGCATATGATAGAGTATATTTGGATTTCTTGCAATCCACCTTGTTTGAGTTTAAATTTCCCTCTAGTATAGTGAAGCTCATCACTGAGGGCATGTTGGGTTCCTCTCTTTCCATCCTTTGGAATGGGTCTAAACTTGACCCCATCTCCCCCTTAAGGGGTCTATGGCAAAGGGACCATCTTTCTCCATACCTATTTGTCTTGTGTGCATGAAATGCTTGGCTCTCAAGATTCATGAGATGAACATGGAAAATAAGTAGAACATAAGATTCAAAAGGTGGTCCCCCTTTTGTCTCATTTATTCTTTGCAAATGACATTTAGTTGTTTTGTAGGGTCTCAAAGAACCAAGTTCAAATTGTTTCTTCTATCCTAGACCAATTTTATGCCTCCTCGAGACTAAAAGTTAATTTGGAAAATTTTAAATTTATGATCTTATGGAGCCATAACACATTAGTTAAGTATGCTTTTGAGTATCCTAGGAATCTATGGTGCACACAATATTGGGAGATATTTGGATTTCCCTATTTTGACAAAAAATGTGAAAAAGGAAGATTTTATGCAAGTGGTGGATAAAGTCCAATCACGATTAGCCTCTTGGAAGAGAAAGCTTATTAATAAGGTAGGAAGGTAGTGTCATGCTAAGTCAGTTGTTACATCCATCCTGTTGTATAACATGCAGTCGTTTTGGCTTTTGCAAGTAATATATGATAAGATTGATCAAACTTGTCAATACATGATTTGGCCAAGGATAGTTCACCTAGATCCTAGTCTAGGGTGAGTTAGGAGGTTGTCACTAGCCCCAAATCTTTAGATGGCCTTGGGATGAAAGACACGTAATTGGCCAACATAACACTTTTAGGCAAACTCACCTAGCATTTAATTCAATCTCCAACTAAACATTGGGTGGCTAGAACTTAAGTATATGCATCCTAAATTACCCAAGTGATTTGATTATAACAAAAATTATGAAAATTGATAATATATCATGATTAACTAGTGTTCTCTATATTTAAGAAGAACTACATGTTATTGGACTTAAAGATTGGAATGCATTCGTTTAAGGAAAATAGATTAAAAATAGAAGTCTATTTATTGTGTCTATAAGGAATTCATCATCCATAGACGTACTTATTATTCAAAAGAAAGCTCATTGTCCAAAAGACATGTTCAACGTTCATAGAGAGACTCACCATCCAAAAGACATATTTAGTGTCTATAGCGAAACTCACCATCTAAAGGACGTATTCAGCGTCCATAGTGAGACTTACTGTCCAATGACGTATTCAGCATCCATAGAGGGACTCGACATCCAAAGATGTAGTCAATGTTCATAAAGAGACTCAATGTCGAATGAAATACTCAAACGTCCATAGAAGAGCTCAATGTCTATAAACGAGTTCACCATCCATAAGCGACCTCAACATCCATAAAGAAATCTATTGTCCAAATAAGAGACTATCCAAAACGAAATGACTGCATTGTTCCATTCAAGAAGTATCTCTCGAAAAGCGTAGAGTTATTTAAAGTTATCTAACTACGTAAATCATTTCTTTCATATAAAGAGCATGTTATCATAATCCAATGTTCAAAATCTACCTTATACATTATTCTAAGAACATGGCAGTTTTAGATTGACAAAAGGCTACATGAAGTTTTGTTTATTGCAAGTCAAGTCTGAAGATCAGATCATGATTCCCATGAGAAGCAACCAATAGAAGCTTCATCTCTTGTCAACAGAAGACAATACATTAAAATTCAGTGTTCTGAGAACATGGCAATTCCAGATTGACAAATGGCTATATGAATTTTTGTTTATTGCAAGTCAAGTCTAAAGACTAGATCATGATTCCCATGAGAAGCAACCAATAGAAGCTTCTTCTCTCATCAAGAGAAGAATAACATTTCTTTCATACAATCTTTTGTGTCCTAAAAAAAAGAGCCTTTTGAGAAGCTCAACAGAAATCAGAACTGTTGTAGTTAATGCTGACTTAACTACTCCTCATGACAAACAACGTTCAAATTTCAACATGCTATAAGAAGGGATAGATCAAGCTCAAACAAGAAGAGAACAATAGAATGAAAAAGAACGATAAGCAAAATAACGTGAACAAAGTGATATACTCTTATGCTCTTAAAGTCGCTTTGGAAGACATTCTCTTTCATTCTTTGTAAAGCTTACTTTGCTCATCAAAGCTATTCTCTGTGAATTGTATTGTAATATGCTCACTGTGTGAGTAGAGTTCCTTGTATAAACTCATTGAGTTGGTGTGATAGCTTGAAGAGGTTAAGTTACAAAGAATACTTGGTTTTCTTGTAATCTACCCAGGTAGATTACAAGGATTGTAATACCTAGAGAGGTAGACAATACTTGTTTATAAGTCATGTAGACTTAGTGGAATTTCTTTGTGTTCAAGGAATTAGACGTAACTTTATTGAAAGAGTGAATCAGTATAAACTCTATGCATTTTCTCTCTTACCCTACACACTTTACATTCTACACTTCTTTAAACGCTCCCTCTGGATGACCATATTAAACTATGTTTTAAATCCTTCATATTTGCAAAATGCTTTTAAAAATCACACACATACAATTCAACCCCTTTTTCTTAGGTGTTACTTGTACCTTCATGGGTTTGTGTGTTAAGTTATAAGTACTTGCGTAATTTGTCCATACTAACCATGCATCAAGGAATTCGAACCTTTTATGTTTGGCATAATATTCTAAAGGCGTAAGACCACTTACATGTAAGGTTTGGACCTTTGTTAGTGGCAAACACATTCTTTTTGGTACTCTAACTAGATGGGAGTTTGTCAGCTTTGCACCAATGTGCCTTATATGCATATGACTGATACATTTCTCATAGTTTCAAACCTGTGGCATGAAAATGTTTGGAATTAGAATTGGCTTCGAAGCCTTATCCTACCACCAATGGTGAACTCCATTGTGAATGTACCTATCCCGCGTCACCCTAATGGCAATGACTCCATAATGTTGCTTAGTGATACTTCAAGATGTTTTTCGGTGACATCAACATATAAGTGGCTTTCGCCTTAATTTAGTGCACAACCCACTCCAAACTAAAAGTTGATTTGGCTTCTTCATGTTCCAAAAATGGTGTGCTTCTTTTTATGACAAGTTGGCCACTCAACCTTCCCAATGAATGTCAAACAACAACAGTGCAACCTCTCTTTACATAGCCACTACCCTTACTACTTCTCCCATCAAGAAGATATGATTCATGTGCTTTATGACTGCCCACACTCCTAAGAACTCTAGATGTTAGTGAGAGTTAATTCATCTTGAAATTAGAACAAATATGAATGTCCAAGTTTGACTCCAAAGTCTACTAAGGCACAATGATACCATTGTCCTAGCTATGTTGCTTTGGTAGGTGTGACATTAGAGGAAAAACATGATCTTTGACTATAAGAAATGGAACACTGAGTATGTATGATGTATGCTAGCTACTTTAATCGTAGATAGCAAAGTTTTTGGGTGGGATGAAACATTGAGGAACCCCCCCACAATACTCCACCAAGTTACCCCTATGTGAAATTAAATGTTGATGGTAGTTGAAATCCCAATACTAGTACTATAGGGATTAGGTGTATTGTTCTCTGTAAAGCAGCAAGTCAATGGTTGTTTGGTTTCTCAAAAGATGTATTAGGGACTTGTTTCATGTAGGGCTACTTGCCATAAAAATGGTCTTGTGCATTGTTGGACACTTAATCATGATATGATCATTTGTGAGTTAGATTGTATGGATGTTATTTTCATCATCAACGAACATGATATAAACTACCTAACTATGCATGAATATGGAGATGTTATGACAAAGTTCTTACCTCTCTTCAAGCAAGACCGATAGGTTTGGATGAATATTTTGACAGGATAAAGCTTATTTAGAAATAAATTTTTAAAATTTATTTAAAAATATTAATTACTAAAAAATAGACTTTTAAATAAACTTTAAAATAAAATGAAACTTTAAAATAAATCAAATTAAACCTTAAAAAAAACTTGTATCAGGTGAATAAATTATACTCGAATCTCATATTTAAAATATAAACCAAGTTCAAACAAATGCCGTAAAACTTAACCAGACGAATCCATCCTTACTTGCTGCTAACGCAATTTATGACGGTTCTCTTCTTGTTTCAAAACAAATTTTGATCATTTGAATTATGTAGTGAAATATTATTAATATTTTATATTTATTAAATATTATTAAAAATATAAAAATATTATAAATAAAATAATTAATAATATTTTTATAATAAAATATTATTAAAAATAATATATGTTGTAGTATATTTCACGAGTCACATTGCAGTCCAAGAATTGCATCAATATGCATCTGCCAAAATCTAATCCATTTTTATTCGACACCTGAAAAACTCCACCGTAGCAATTCCAACCTAAATCCACCGTAGCAATTCCAGCCAAAAAGAGTCATTATTCTCGCTCGTTATAACCATACATCACAACCATATCCTATCGCTATCAAATTGTTACTTTTGTTCAATCCATGAAGCATTCCCCTTATGCAATTCCATTATTTGTTATTTTTTTAAAATAAAATAACATTGGCAACCACCAATACTTCAATCCAATCCGGTTATGATTGAATCAACTTGTATTACAAAAAAAAAAAAAAACTTATTAGATATAAGAATATAGTAGACCACCAACAAACACGCATAAAATGATATGTTTAAAGATTAACTTAATCTTTTTAATAAAAAAATTAAATTTGTACCTAGAAAAAAATCTATTTATTTAAATAAGTTAGACTTAAGTTAAAAAAATATCTGTTAAACTTATTATAACAATATTTATTTTTCTATATATAAAAAAAAACTTAATATAATATTACATGTAAAACGTGAGGTTGTTTTGGTTGTGTTGTTATGACTTAAAACCTATTTTCATAATTATTGTTGGTTTATTTGATAATTTAAGGTTTGTGGACCATTTAGTTGTAGATTATATAGGTTATTCCATCTATCCAATTTTTTTAGAGGATAACTTTTCTATTTTAAAACACTTAAAAAAATTAGAACTTGGCATTTTAAAAGACCAGAAATTCTTTTTCAATTATAATATTGTAAAAAGGTAAATGGAGTAATGTTTTTTTTACTAGACAATTTATAAATAATTTTATTTTTTTTGTTTAATTTATTGGTTTATTTAAAAATTAGTTTTGTTATCCTATTTAAAAGACTTAATATAAAACATGCTTTTAAATAAATTAACATATTATATTAAATTTTTTAAAAATGTTAGGTCACATCTAAAAAAAATTCTTTAATAAATAATAAACTAAACTTAAATATTAATTTTATAAAATACATCATACTTATGCAAAATCTAACCTAATATAACCTATTTCATCTCTAGCATTATCCAATCTAACATAATCTATCATTTAATTGAAATATATCGACAGGATAATAATTCTTTACATCATCATTCAATTATGTATTATAATAAAAATAAAAATTATTAATTTTTGTAATAATTAGTCATATTTAAAGTAATTTTAAATTAATTGATAATATAATTTTTTCCATCAGAACTACATCATCCATGCCAATTTATTTTAATTATATTCAATTTCTCTTATAATTTAACAGGTGCATGTTCCTTGCTGTGTAATCAACAACCAACAGTTTATAGGAAATGTATGTAGACACAATATCCAATATTAATTAGCTCCCTTGACTAATCCGATTTTATTTAAAATTCAACATTATTAATTACGTATCTTAAACATGTTGATATGACGTTCAATTTTTTATTATATGTATAAAAAAATTATTGAAAAAAAGTAAAATCCACTCCAATAATTCTATATTGTGAAAGAAAATAATTTTTAACTCTCGAATAGGAGTTACCCTTGTGCATACTAAGGAGAAAAAAATATTTATGAAACGAGGAAAATGCATGTAAAAACTTAAATTGAAAAATACGAATCATTGTTTTAAAAAAACCCATTATAGCAATTAGCAAGACATAAAGCATGGTAATCAATAAAATCTTCTAAGATAAAATTATTACAATTTATTAATTAAAAATAAATTTAATATTTCAATATTTATTTTTCTTTTTTGTGATAGAATTCTTTTCAAATCAATTGGTCCAGTGTAGGTAGTTGAGTTAAATATTTTTTTTAAAAAAAAAAAGTGATAGTTCATAATGATTTTATCTGATTCAAATATATTATCTCCCTAGAAATATTCATTTAATTTCTTAAAAAAAAAAAACAATTGTTTTTGCCATAAAACAATATTGGCAAGGAAACAAATATATGCTTGGGGTAAAGAGAAGTACAAATACAAGGTTACAAAACACACCTCACTTTCATTAAAAACAGTGGCACAAAGCGATTGAATCTAAAAATATGCTGATTTTAGTATTTTACTTTCCAAAATAAATTCACACCACTAATTTATTTTCAACTAGACTTTTCTGATTTTGTTGGTCTGAACTGAAACTGGGCTCACTAAACAGAAGTCTTACTAGGAAGTCCATGGGAAGTGATATTCTTGTATATGAGATTGGGACACACTCTGCAAGTAACAACAGTATTTAAAGAAGCAAGGACCCACCCTTGGATCTATGTCACTGACCACAACACAAGTCATGCCCTCCCCCCCCCTTTGTGTCTAAACTGCAACAACATACCTCTCTTTAATGAGTCCATTACTCACGGTTTCTGATCCCATTATTTAATTTTGTTCTTGATTCTGTTTTATAACATGTCCTTGAAGAAGTGGGCCCTACACTACTAGAATAGAGTGGAACGAATGACCTCGTGCCATTGATTTCCTTCATTGTAAGACACAGATTTTTTTTAGTTGTACTTGGTTCTCCTCTTATCTCAATTTCCTATTTTTTTTAATACATACTTCATGCATCTTTTAAGAAAAGTAACCATGCTTAAATTAAGTAATACATTATAAATTTTTCATTTCAAATATTTAATACAATTACATATTTTATTTATAAATTTTATCTTCTTTATTCTACTGTCATGATAGTAAAAAAAATAAATATCAAGTTAAAGAATAGACAAAATTCACACTATTAAAATAGTGAGATCAAATTTGCAAAGTAGGATAACAAAGAAATAAAAATTGTAATTATAGCTGAACTCAACCCAACATGTTTTTTTTGTTTTGTTTTAGTTTGTCCCACCTTTAATTACTTTTTAAGATTTAAACTCAAAATTACGGATTAAATTAAAATATTGTGCAATGGACTGATCTACATGTGGAGTAGTTGTATTTTTATTTTTTTTTATTATCTGAGGTTGAATAAGTATATTGTAATGTTGCAATTATGGGATGCACGAAAGATATAATGAAGGAGATGAATGGAATGTGAGATGGGTTTTTGTTTGGTATCTGTAGAGAGATAGGGTTATAGTTATAGTCCCCAAGGTGGTGAAACCGGCAGTTAAAGTTGCTTTCAAAATTCATATCTGGCTGGTCAAAACCCACTACTACTACACACCGAGAAAGAGGTGGGAAAGGACAAGAGAGGAAGGAGAGAGAGAGAGAAGAAACGAAACAATGGAGTGAAAAATTTGACATGGGCACATAGGGATTATAATATTTAATGTTTTTGTCCCTCAATCCTTGCCAGAAACAGTGAAAACTCTCGAAAGTTTAGGACTTTTCAGGCCACCTTCTTCAATCAAAGAGGACCCATCATTTCCTTTCCTTTAATATTTTTTTTATCCTTTTTCTTTTGTGTGCTGTTGATGGATCCCAAGGGCTCAAAGCAGGCACAGGCACAGGCACAGGCACAGGCACAGGCACAGGAGGCGGCACCAAACAACTTCCTTAGCCTCCCCCAACAACCACAGGCACAACAAGGTAACAACATGGGAGAGAACAAGCCAGCAGAGGTGAAGGATTTCCAGATAGTGGTTGCTGAGAAGGATGAGAGCAACAAGAGGCAGTTGGCACCAAAGAGGAGTTCCAACAAGGACAGGCACACCAAGGTTGAAGGGAGGGGGAGGAGGATAAGGATGCCTGCTCTGTGTGCAGCTAGAATCTTCCAGTTGACCAGAGAATTGGGTCACAAATCTGATGGGGAAACCATCCAGTGGCTCCTCCAGCAGGCTGAGCCATCCATCATAGCTGCTACTGGGACTGGCACAATCCCAGCTTCTGCCTTGGCTGCTGCTGGCAACTCTGTTTCACCACAGGGGGCCTCTCTTTCATCTGGGTTGCACCAAAAAATTGATGAATTGGGAGGGGCCAATATGGGGTCAGGGAGCAGTAGGACCAGCTGGCAAATGGTTGGGGGGAATTTGGGGAGACCCCATGTGGCCACAGGCCTATGGCCCCCTCATGTCAGTGGATTTGGATTTCAGACATCATCTGCTCCATCTAATGCCACCTTAGGCACTGAGAGTTCAAATTACCTTCAAAAAATTGGCTTCCCTGGCTTTGACTTACCTGCTGCTGCCTCCAACATGGGTCACATGAGTTTCACCTCAATTCTGGGTGCTGGGGGTGCCCAGCAGATGCCTGGTTTGGAGCTGGGCTTGTCCCAGGATGGCCATATTGGGGTCTTGAATCCACAGGCCTTGACCCAGATTTATCACCAGATGGGTCAGGCTGGAAGAGTGCATCAACCACAGCATCAGCATCAACATCAACATCAACATCAGCAAACCCCTTCTAAGGATGACTCTCAAGGCTCAGGACAGTAGAGTGTTTCATGGATTTGAGTGAAAGAAAGAAAAAAGTAGCATTGTCCAGAGCCTCAGGTTTCTACAATGCCTTTTGTATTGTATAATTGGGAGACTGTGAGGAAAAAAATAGATGTTTCAAAGAATTCAATAGAAACTGGATTTGGTTTACTTTACCCCCCTTATTGTTCCTTCTCCCCAGTACTCAAGTCTCCAGATACAGGTGCTTCAACAAGCCTCTTTCTTTTCTTTTCTTTCTTTTCATCTGTGGTTTGCAATTTTCATGGGTTGTAATTGTGTCTTAACTTACAGGTGGTGGAATTGCATGGCCAGATGGCTTGGCTGCTTTGGTCTGGCCTTAAACTATTGTTTAATTCAGAGGTGTGTTGATTATTTTGTTCTTCTCTAGGTCAGGATGGAGTGCTGATCGGTTTGTTTGTGAATTTGATGATATAGTTTCATAATCATATTTGTCAAATTTCTTATTGGATCTGCTATTAGTACTTTTTCATCTGGGAAATTTTAATCTTTGTGTGGAACAGCCCTTGCAAATTACATCTGTGAATCGGTCAACTAGCAACGCATAAATTGCTTTCTTGTTACTTGGGATGATTTTCCATCTCTTAACTTGCAACTTTGCTGTCTTCCTTCAAAATTCATTACTTGGGAGGATCTTTCCATTTAAAAGAGAAAATTTCTTTTCACCATCTTACAATGTTACGCACTTCTGAAGAAGCTAAAGGTAGTTCGTTTTAAGTATTAACATCTACATATAACTCTGTTTCATTTACTTAGTTGTGTTTACATTTGAAAATTTTGCCAATTAAACTACAAATTAGTTTGCGGCTAAGTCTAAGATGATTGATCATAGAATAGTGTCTTTTCTTATTTCTTGCCTTGAAGCATGGAGAAGGAAAGACCCTTATATATTGGTTTGAAGTATGGGTCAAATTCTGCACTTTTGACTTCCATGAACTTTTGAGCATCATCAGTGTGTTGTCTTATTTAAAATTGATAGAAACCCAAAATAACGTGATGTTCCTCAAGGTAAAATTGTAATAAGAAGCTAGATTTTTCAACCATGTGTTAGCCCTGTTGAAGTTGAAACCATGGCTGCTTAAATTGTACATTAACAATTATTATTATATAGTTAGACGATATGATGTCATTGTTGATCTGATTGATATATAATGGATTAATTATCTTTGGGGAGGTGAAACTTTGCTACACAAGCAATTTTGTTTTTAAGATTAGTGCAGCTCCTGAAACTGCTGGCAAGATGCCAAAATCTGTTCATAGCTTTTATGACCATAGCTTGGTAGTTTATGTGAGCTCATCTTTTTGGCTTTGAATGCAAGTGGTGTTGAGTTCCCAATATTTAAATCACTAAATGGCACCAGAAGATACCCAACTCATGCCAACTAGTGCTTATGTGACCTCACTATGTTTCTGAGAAACTATAAGCTCACCTTGTTGAGTGCAAGTGGATTTTGTGTTCCTAGTTTTCAAGCGGTGTTGCCAGTATCTGACCTGACACCAGGGTGTGCTTGGTGCAAATAAATAATAGGTTTTCATTTAGTTGAATAAGCAAATTTCAGTTTGGACATATGCACTTTCACCATGCCACCTATATGATCAGAATTCAAGATAGAAATGGAGAATTTGTACTTAATAGGTCTTCAACAAATATTACTTTTGTCCAAGTGACATTGGGTTCAGATTTCGAATTCAAGTGTTGTAGATGGAAAAAATTGTAGTTAGGAAGAGATATTTTACTAAAGGCAGCCAGCTACTTTTTTTCTGACAGAAATTAATTATTGGTGAAACCAATATTCGAATTTATTACATGGTAACCCCGTTCCCCCAGAAAAAATATAGGTCTTCTCCATCTCATTTGCACGATATGAATTTTAGGCCTACCTGTAGTACCAATTATATTAATTGGGGATAGAACTTGGAATTGTAGAAGAGAGGGGATGATACCTAATTTTCGTTATAGATTATATGGTATTACTATATATCTTAGCTTCTTTGTCAATTTCCACAAAAAGGTTTGGCTGTGATTCATGATTATTCCTTGTAATAGGTAGTTTGGCTTCTCTTTCTGACAACTTTTATTTATTCTTTAGAAAAAGTTAGTGAGGCCAATTTTTAATGGCCTCCCTCCATGTTGACAAAATACGTGTGAATCTCTTCTAGTTTTTTGAGTGTTAGACAGTGAGCACTTTTGGGGTGCAACCTGTGAATTTTCAAATTGTTCTCTCTAAGTGGCTAATTAGATGTTATTTATTCAATCAACATGAAGAAGGGCTTTCTTTACTACGTCTTCAATGTTGATTTTGTCAACATGTACATGGCCATGAGTCGCTTCCATGACTTTGTCATCTTACTCCAATCCTTGGTGCTTCTATTTTACATTTCATTTATGCATCCACCGACTCATGTCATAATATTTTTTTCTATGGACAGCCTGTTTTGTTGAATAATAACACATCATGCACATTTCTTCTTTTTGAAAACAAGAAAAAGGTACCAATCAATCAATTCAATTTAGGCCTTCCAAGATTTCTCAATTCAGTGCCTTTATGCTGGATTGACCCAATTCAAAAGTTGTTAATTGACAAAAATAAATTGTAATCCAAAGAGCCAGCTAGAAGCCACTGATCACTGTGTTAGAATTTCTTTTACAAATTCCAACTTGTCATTTTGCATGCTAGGATGACTCCTTCTAAATTACTCCAACCATACTGGTGCTACCAACCAAACGCTCATGGATCACTAAAGCTACTCGGTTTTAACCTGTAATGGGATAATGCTTTTTTAGTTGCATTTTGAGATCGGTATAGATCTGTCTTGTATTCATAAAACTCAGAAAGAACAATCTTAAAATGAGTTTTTCGTATAATGGGTGGGGATCTGCTTATTCTACAAATAAGTGATGTTAAGCTACTTTTATTTGATAGTTTTTTTTTTTATTTATTAAAACCTATCAATATTTCCACCGTTGTGTTAATAGTGCTCATTAAGTTTATCAAGTTTACGATACTTAATTATTTAAAAATTAATCAATATTTTATTAGTTAATTTCTTTTTAACATATTATATATTTTAGTTTAATTAGAGATATCGAGTTGGAGTATTAAATATGCAGTTATATTAAATATTTAAAAAGATATTACCGCTTATAGTAATTTTACGTGATTTATAAAAAAAATGTGACCGTAAAATATAATACTAAGTAATGAATAATTTATTCTTCCTAAATTTAGTATAAATAATTATTAAGATGATATCAAAATTGGGAGTGATGAGAATATTATTCTAATTTTATATGATAACTTTATCGACAAATAATTTACCTTAATTTTCTAGGATACACAAAATCATCCTTGATGGAGAAGGTTCAATATAAGAAAAGGGGTAAAAAAATCATGAGACAAGATCATTGCATGCCAGCACAGAAAGTGTTTGCCCAACTTGATGTTCAAGCTTTGATGGTGTTTCTTTATTTTGGGCGTGCCGTCGTTTTAAATGTGCCTCCCTTGTTGTGATCTTATACCCCTCTATGACCAGAATTAATTACAAACTCTTCACTCCTTGATCTTCATTGTATATGCTTCATCTTTAACAATAATAATTTTCATACACATATTTTTGCCAATTTGTTTGTATACCCTAAATCGCCATATTGGACATTTGGACTAAAGCCCTCTCTATCTAATTTCACGTGTTGATACATCAAGTGCGTGTCTGACAGCGACCCAGAATCTTACAAGATATTCAAAATCGAATTTGATTTCATTTTTCTGGTTCTCGATCGTTTTCATATTTCAAGTAAAAAAAACAAAGTATTCCCTTGCACAAAATAAATTGCAATATTCTCGTATCCCATTTATCGGGGCATCTTATGCCCATAACTTTTTTTAACTCTTCATACTCATGCACTTATGCATGGGGTAATGTCCAACATAAGCATATTAATATAATCCCTCATGTCCTGCAATTCTCTCATATTTTTGGGTGGAATAGAAAAGCATGTGACAACTTTAAGGATAAGGATATCAAGCAATTCATTGGATATCATTCATCTTCCTCTGTATTTTTTTTCATATTATATATAATTAGGCATAATGTAAAATACTAAATTTGTTCTTAAAGATATGTTCAAGATTTCGTGAATTACATTCCTATGTTTATTCTCTAATGATAACAATCCTATGTTATCCAATAGTTCCATTAATCTGTCATTTCTAAAAAATGATTGGTTTACCAAATAAGTGGGGGAGAAAAAGAACCCATGACAAAGAAGATCATAAGAAATTATTTAGTTTGAAAATGTTTGTACAGAACAAAAAAAAATTATTACATAAAAAATACGTCTTATCTAACAAAGTTTTTTTTAATACATCTAAAAATTAAATTGTTAACCATATGTTTAATGAACTTAACTATTTACGAATTGGGTTGAACTTTGTCTAAACAAAATCAAATATTGTAGAATTCAACATGAACACAACGTTGAGGATGAAAAGCCAAATCAATGGCAGAGATGGAGCTAGAGTAGTGGAGTTGGACTAGAGCATGTGAAACCCACTGATCCAAAAGGAAACTGCTATATTATTATTATTATTATTATTATTATTATTATTATTATTATTATTATTATTATTATTATTATTATTATTATTATTATTATTATTATTATTATTATTATTATTATTATTATTATTATTATTATTATTATTATTATTATTATTATTATTATTATTATTATTATTATTATTATTATTATTATTATTATTATTATTATTATTATTATTATTATTATTATTATTATTATTATTATTATTATTATTATTATTATTATTATTATTATTATTATTATTATTATTATTATTATTATTATTATTATTATTATTATTATTATTATTATTATTATTATTATTATTATTATTATTATTATTATTATTATTATTATTATTATTATTATTATTATTATTATTATTATTATTATTATTATTATTATTATTATTATTATTATTATTATTATTATTATTATTATTATTATTATTATTATTATTATTATTATTATTATTATTATTATTATTATTATTATTATTATTATTATTATTATTATTATTATTATTATTATTATTATTATTATTATTATTATTATTATTATTATTATTATTATTATTATTATTATTATTATTATTATTATTATTATTATTATTATTATTATTATTATTATTATTATTATTATTATTATTATTATTATTATTATTATTATTATTATTATTATTATTATTATTATTATTATTATTATTATTATTATTATTATTATTATTATTATTATTATTATTATTATTATTATTATTATTATTATTATTATTATTATTATTATTATTATTATTATTATTATTATTATTATTATTATTATTATTATTATTATTATTATTATTATTATTATTATTATTATTATTATTATTATTATTATTATTATTATTATTATTATTATTATTATTATTATTATTATTATTATTATTATTATTATTATTATTATTATTATTATTATTATTATTATTATTATTATTATTATTATTATTATTATTATTATTATTATTATTATTATTATTATTATTATTATTATTATTATTATTATTATTATTATTATTATTATTATTATTATTATTATTATTATTATTATTATTATTATTATTATTATTATTATTATTATTATTATTATTATTATTATTATTATTATTATTATTATTATTATTATTATTATTATTATTATTATTATTATTATTATTATTATTATTATTATTATTATTATTATTATTATTATTATTATTATTATTATTATTATTATTATTATTATTATTATTATTATTATTATTATTATTATTATTATTATTATTATTATTATTATTATTATTATTATTATTATTATTATTATTATTATTATTATTATTATTATTATTATTATTATTATTATTATTATTATTATTATTATTATTATTATTATTATTATTATTATTATTATTATTATTATTATTATTATTATTATTATTATTATTATTATTATTATTATTATTATTATTATTATTATTATTATTATTATTATTATTATTATTATTATTATTATTATTATTATTATTATTATTATTATTATTATTATTATTATTATTATTATTATTATTATTATTATTATTATTATTATTATTATTATTATTATTATTATTATTATTATTATTATTATTATTATTATTATTATTATTATTATTATTATTATTATTATTATTATTATTATTATTATTATTATTATTATTATTATTATTATTATTATTATTATTATTATTATTATTATTATTATTATTATTATTATTATTATTATTATTATTATTATTATTATTATTATTATTATTATTATTATTATTATTATTATTATTATTATTATTATTATTATTATTATTATTATTATTATTATTATTATTATTATTATTATTATTATTATTATTATTATTATTATTATTATTATTATTATTATTATTATTATTATTATTATTTATTATTATTATTATTATTATTATTATTATTATTATTATTATTATTATTATTATTATTATTATTATTATTATTATTATTATTATTATTATTATTATTATTATTATTATTATTATTATTATTATTATTATTATTATTATTATTATTATTATTATTATTATTATTATTATTATTATTATTATTATTATTATTATTATTATTATTATTATTATTATTATTATTATTATTATTATTATTATTATTATTATTATTATTATTATTATTATTATTATTATTATTATTATTATTATTATTATTATTATTATTATTATTATTATTATTATTATTATTATTATTATTATTATTATTATTATTATTATTATTATTATTATTATTATTATTATTATTATTATTATTATTATTATTATTATTATTATTATTATTATTATTATTATTATTATTATTATTATTATTATTATTATTATTATTATTATTATTATTATTATTATTATTATTATTATTATTATTATTATTATTATTATTATTATTATTATTATTATTATTATTATTATTATTATTATTATTATTATTATTATTATTATTATTATTATTATTATTATTATTATTATTATTATTATTATTATTATTATTATTATTATTATTATTATTATTATTATTATTATTATTATTATTATTATTATTATTATTATTATTATTATTATTATTATTATTATTATTATTATTATTATTATTATTATTATTATTATTATTACTATTATTATTATTATTATTATTATTATTATCGTGAAAATGAAGATGTACGTTGTTTCAACACATGAAGATAATTTCTATACACGCTCAAAAAGCGAACAAGTAACAGCATTAAGTGAGAAAGTAGTAGTGCTCCCTACTGTTTTTGCTGCTCATACTGGGACTTGTAACACAAGCATGCTGCTTGGAATGAAACCTATTATACCCTTTTTTTTTCTTTCTCTCTCCTTCTATGTGTCAATCAGAAGCACTAACAGGCACAGCACCAGCCACAAAAAGAGACTTTAATCCCAAGGATTAGCATAGAGGTGGAGACTCTAACCCCAGTTTTTAATGCAAACTACGATTTAGAATCATGATTCAGATTTTACACATTTCATATACCAATTAATGATATTTAATTATTCGTTATCCAACTAATTAACACTTCTCAGCAATTGATTCTTAATTCGATAACCAACCTATATATACACACTCTTGACTAATAATTTAGTCGTTGTTATTTATGTATGTCATGTGTCAATCTCATGTGTACGTGATATGAAATGTGTAAAATCTCAATCATGTATGATTCTAAATTGTAGATTGCACTAACTACATTTTTCCACCTTAATTTTTGTGAATGTCCCAAATATAAAGGTACTATTTAGTTAATCAATAAATACAAAAGTTTTATTATAAATTAAAATATGGTTGCATTGTATATCACGGTAAGATTGAGTGTTTTATTAGTAAGTACACTTTTCTATAAAATAGAAATTCCATTTTTAATTCCTTAATCTATGTCTTAACGATACTTATCTATACGCTGCTTTTTGTAATTACATGCTTAATCATAATTGCAATTTAAAAATCTTGATCGTGTGATCTGAGGTGGCCAAGCATGCTGCACTAATGATCTTTGGTGGCTGAGAACTTATTTACAATGATGATGATGGAACAAGTGTGAATGTACCTACATGGATACTATGTCCAAATAAGGTTCTCAATCGTGGGTTGAACGCTATGTAATTGGAAATCTTTTACCCCATCGACGTTTGATACATATAGGCTGAAGGTTATGTGCAAGTATTAGAAATATAATCTAAAATCGTTCATATATTTTCATCTAATAGCTTTACTAGTGATACATAACATAGTATCGAAGCCTCTATAGCCAAGTGATTTAGAGTTAAAACCTTGTTTTCCCTATTCTTTTAATAAAAAAAAAAGTTAAATTTAAGTACATGGTAAATAGGCTTGTGAATTGTCCACATTTTATGTTCAAAGGACTCGTGTGATATGATATAAAATCATTTATATATCATCATTTAACAACTTAAACTTTTAGAATTATTTTTTGGTTCGCAACAAATGGAAGGTTAAGAGTGATCAGGGTTATGTGGGTGAGACCATGGCATCGTGGATTTGACAACGACCATGAATCCCTTGACACCCTTTATGCATGCAGTGAGACATTTTGAGATGTGAAGACATGGCTACCTAGGCCATTGGTTTGGACTCTTATTAACCCAAAGTTAACGCCTGTCATATTTCTACCTCCCTTCTTAATAAACATACCTCCTTTCTTTTTTATTATTAAAATATCTTTTATATAAAATAAAATATATATACCTCATCTTTATCATTTTTAATCTTATCTTTACACCTCCATTTTTATTATCTTTTAAATCCTCTTTGTGCATCTTCTATTTTCATTGTTTTTTAAATCATTCACCTCTATTTTCTCTTTTTCTTTTTTTCGTAATAAGATATTTTTTTGTGATTTATGTTTTATATTTTTTGAAATGTACTAATGTGTAGTAGTAATTTTCCTTGACGTGTAGTAGAAATTATTTTCTTCAACTGGTAGTAGCAATTATTTTTTAAATATCACTCTTTTTTTTAATGATGAAGTTACAATACAATTTTTATTTTTTTTATTCTACCAATAGGTACTTTCTGAATATATATATATATATATATATATATATATATATATATATATATATATATATATATATATATATACTTATCTCAAAAAGTAATTTTTGGAACAAAAACATACATCTTGAAAAGTACTTTTCAAAACAAAAATGTATTTATTCCGAAAAGTATTTTCCAAAACAAAAATATACATTTTAAAAGTGCTTTTTGAAATGTATATTTTTGTTCCAAAAAATACTTTCTAAAATAAATATTGATATGTAGTGATAATTTTCTTCAACAAATTGATATTAATTATTTTTAGATATCATTATTTTCTTTGGCGGTGAACATTACATTTTAAGGTATAATTTAATTTCTATTTTTTTTTTGCTTCTATTAAAAAATACTTTTTGGAACAAAAATATACATATTCCATAAAATACTTTTCAAAACAAAAAATACATATTCTGAAAATTACTTTCTGGAACTACATATTTTTTGTTAAAATATAATTCTAGAAAAGACTTTCCAAAAAGGATATTTTAGAAAAATTTATAGAAAAAAATAAGAAATATATATTTATTAAGAATGTATGTTTAGCTAAATTGATTATTCCAGTCAAATATTAACTTTGGGCCTATGGGTTGTCTATATTGTGATTGTTTCAAAGAATTAAGCAACTAGTTTTTTTTTCTCTTTTTCATCAATAATTAGTTTAATCCTATCATTCATACAGTTTAGATTTCACACTTTCATGCATCGTATCTAAATTAATTCCTGTTAGTAACATGTATTGTTATGCACCTCTCAAATGCACTATGTCATTTAAGGCTCGAGTTTTACTTCTAAAAGATTTAAGGACCTCGTCATGAAAAATCCACAATCCTACAGTTGTTATTTGCACGACTACTCTCCAATCATACTCCATATAAGGAACACATGAGAAATATTTATATAAGAAAAGTCCACCAAAACTAGAATTTGGGCTTTAAGCCCAGAAATCCTTAAGGCCCAATTCGATCGTCCTAACAAGAACTTTTTTTGTCAAAAGGGCCTTAAAAAGAAATAACTAAATAGTGTAATGGTAATGTATTTTAATTTTCTTCTCAGCCCCGAAAGTAGATACCTACCATTAAACTGCTTGATAACCCGGAATATTCTTCTTTTTCTAGAAATAAAATATTTTTTTCTTATTAATTGTGTACTGTATATTAAATTGACGATCTAGAGAATTTTAATACTCATTTATATTGATAAAAAAAAATGGTCTACAAATATGAAATTAACATTTTTTTCCTTAAAGGGAAACCTCAAAAAACCAGAGCACGGTTGATGATATGGATATATGGGTAAAGATGCATACAAATTATGATCACATGCATATATAGCAAAATTTGGATAGCAGATTAGGATGCCGGGTATGCAGAAATTTAAGTGAGTTGAACACAAAATGTAACTAAATCATTATAATTACAAATTGAGTAACTTGCAGATATTATAATTATTTGAAAGATAATTAATAATTAAAAATATAGTACTTAACCGTTCTAAACTTTATCTTTCGCATAAATACACATTCTAAACTTTAGGGTCATCCTAACTAATTCTTAAATTTCATTTTCTTTGTAAATAAATATCTTAAACTTTAATTTTGTCTCATTTTTTATCCTTAAATTTTTATCTCTTTTTACACATAAACACTTTAATTTTAATTTCATCCACTACTAGAAAATTTAAAATTTGCTACAAAATAATTTTGTGGTTAATTTTAAAATTAATAGTTATTTTGTAGCTAATTTCTAGTAAAAATAATTAGCTACAAAATTACTACAATATTAAATGGTAGCATGAAATAAGTAGCAAATTGACAAGGAAAATAATCTTAGTTAATTTGTAGTAAATTTTTTAAAATTTGTAGTTATTTCCTAGCTAATTTGTAGTAATAAGAAGTATAAATGAATACAACTTCAATTTAGCTAGAAAAAATAATTTTCTAGTTAATTAATAGTTAATTAGCTAAGATTTAGCTACTAATTTAAATGGTAGCTAAAATTAGTAGTAAAATCAAAAAATTCTTGTAGTGATCTTAGTTAATCCTTAAAACTTATTTCTTTAGTATTTTGTATTAAATTGGGGTTAAACTACTAGCGAAGAAAATTTTCAACCACTTATTTATTTATTTTAAATCTCAATCATTTATTAGTTTTAATTTTATAAATCACTTTTCCAACCATTAAAAAATAATAAAATTTAGAATAAAAAACTACATAATGACTTTTGATTTTTTTATAATTTTTTTCTAAATTCATATTTTATTATATTTTAATATATAAAAAAATAATTGTAACAAAAGAAGAAAAATTAATGAATGATTGACATTTAATATAAATAATTTAACTATAACTTGATAGGAAAAAATTAATTGTAAAAACAATAACTTTTTAAAGATTAATTAGAATAAAATTAAAGTTAAAGCTATATGTTTGTAAAAAAAAATATAAAGTTTAAAAATTAATTGGAATGAAAATAAAATTCATGGTATCTATCTGCAAACAAAATAAAATTTAAGGATTAATTAAAATTTAGAATGAGTATTAATAAATTAGGTAAATTTTAGAGAGTTAATAATCTTCACTCTTAATAATATAATAAAACAACCAACAAAGATTATTTCAGTTTATAAGGATTGAATTTATATCCTCCAAAACATGAGTTCTAGTCTTAACATAGATATGAGAATTTTGTTAGTAAATAATGTAAAATACTCATAGAATATTGAAAGTTATTTTTGACCCTAACAAATCTCAAATTCAACTTACTTAAATTTTTTTATAAGAGTCTATTTGGATAAATTTCTCTATAAGTAATTATTGAAGAAAAAAATAAATAAAATAAATTTTTTCATAAACTAAAATTAATTAATTTATAAAAAAAAATTCATGTATTTTTTTTCTCTTCTATAAATATTAATTGATAAGTAATAATAGAGAAGTTTACTTCCATATATCCTCTCTATATAGATATATATAGATAGATAGATATTAAAGCAATTTGATAAGTAGGCTTTTTACTTTGTGGCCCAAGTTTGTTGGGCATACCGAAGTGTAGATTCTGTGGGGTCTCAACATTTCATTTTAAAATATAAAGCAACAAGTGGACAAGGCAAGTTGGTAGATATAATTCGATATAAATATTCTTCATCCTAACCTGAACCTAATCTCCACATGACAATTACTATTCACAAACTCATTATCCCAAATATTGCGCTGGCAACTGAGTTAGTGGCACTCTAATACCATATGCCGCATTATCATTTTCCCAGTTTTAAGTCACCAATCATCTAAAGCTATAGCCAACAAAAGGAACTAACTAGAATTTTCTTTTCCTTTTTTCTTCTTCTATCACAAGAAATTATTGATAAGGATCAACCAGAACCGTGGATTATATCCTTCGCCCAATATTACAAAATCAACCATAGGTTTATGTACTTAATTTTAAATTAAAAATTAATTAAAGGTGGACATTTAGATAATAGGATAGTATTTTTAAAACATCAAATAACGGGGAAAAAGTTACGAGTTATATAGGCTATGGAAGTTGATTACTTATAAAACTCGTAATGAGTTTGGCACATTATATAAAAACCAAAAGAATGTTTTCAAAGCAAAGCGTGGGTTTCAAATACCGTATATGATTGAAAAGAAAATATTGTTTGTATATAAAAATATTAGAAGGCAAAGGCAACATCAAACCCAATTGCAATTTGCAAGCGACAAGACTCAACCTTTTTGCAATTACCATAAGCAGATAAATTCCGGGCTCCTTGAGCAGTACAAACCTACGATACGTACAACGAATGCTCCAAAATGTGGCATATAAAAAGATAATGGTTTTTCTTTTCCTCTAAGGTTTGATAGAATAAAGGAATTTAGGAGAAAACAGAGATATGTGGAGGGAATCCCTATGAAGTTGCATAGTTTTATTCTTCTACAGCTAAGCCAAGCAGCAAATACGCATTGTTCTTTATTTAGATCAGATTAATTCTACCTTTGCCACTTTACTTTAATTTAGAATATAAAACTTATAAACCTAACAACTTGGTCCAAGGAAATAAAATAGAATCTCGTATCTAATAAGTCGCAAATTTAAATCTTCACCGGTCTCTTTAGAGTAAAGTAAAATAGATCTTTTTTCTTTAAGTTCAATTTTTTATTTTATTTTAGACTAGAGCGTCATCTTCTTTCTCCTAAATTTCTTTGTTCCGAAAATTAAAAAAAAAATATATATGAAACCCAGATTCAGTTATGGCCTATTGGCCTAGGAGGATAAAGAATGAAATTCTAAATTCTAAAAAATCTAATTCTATTCTACCATTTTACAGCTCAAACATGCTTGATGCTTTTTCTCAAGGCTTATTGATGGCAAATTGCGAATAACGAAGCCACGTGTGGGCCATTTGAGGAAGATACTAAGTTATTAAATATGAGAGTGACACGAGGCCTCATAAAATATCCAAGTGGGAAAGGGAAAGGGAAAAGTGCATCATCTTCCATTCCTCATACTCTATCCTCATGAATACAAAATAGTATTATCAAATTTGAGTAATAGTATAAATGAGGCGTGTGTACTGTCTCATTTTTCTGTATATCTAATTTAAGTATTTGAGTAGTATAAATAATTGGTTGAAGATTTACTACATTTTACTTGGTCACCAAGGTTGGAGGTGGCGTTGTTGCATTATTATTATTATTATCCTATGATAAGAGGGAACTATCTATTATTCGTTGGGGGCTGGGGATAGTGGGGCCCACAGAACCATCCAGCGAATCCGTGGTAAATGGGCCATGGGCGGCTCTAGGGTCATGCTCATCCCTCTTCTCTTCATTTATTCTCTCCTCCACTCCAAAAGCTCCACTTACTCTCTCTCTCTTCTTTATTTATTGTTTTCATTTAATTCAACAAATTTCTCAAAACAAAAATTAAGTTAACTAAACTCAATAAGAATTAAATATATAATTTAACTTATTATAGATAATTATGCTTTTTAATAAAATAATTCTAAACATGCAATAAAATCCCTTTTTCTTTTCTTATTAGGTAATAGATATTTAGTTATTGTAACCCACCCTACTTAACAAATATCAAGTGAGATGGCATCCTTTGTGAGATATTTTGTTACGTACTTCAATAATATTGCGATCACATTATAATCATGTGACATAAGTCGTATATATGATCTCAAATATAATCGTCATTTAGTATAAAAAAAAAGTTAATCGTCAGTTATCTAATTTAATTTTGTAAGCTGGATAAATTTAGGCGAACATGATTTGGGTTTATTTTTTTCTCAGTCCGTATTAAAATTTAAAATTTTGATTGAATCTATTATTTAAATTCAACTTATTAAAACTCAAAAAATTTAGAAGAAAATTGAATCAATTCAACTTAATATATATATACTATTAACCGATAGAATAAAAGAAATATAAACTTAAATCAAGTATAGTTTAAAATAAATAATATTATTATAAATATAAAATTATATTATATAAAATAATATTTATTAAATAAAATTATTATTAATATATAATTATTAAAAAAATTATATTTTTTAAAAAAATATAGGACATTTGATTAGATCGAGATAATGAACTTATCCTCAAAATATATTAGATATAATTTCAAAATTCAAACTTATTCAAATTAAGTCAAATCAAGTAAATTCATACTCACCTCTAGATAAATTCAAAAAATTTAAATGCATCATTGTTGAATTTTGTTGGATTCTGAAAATTTTAATTTATTTATATATTTTAAAATAAATCATAATAAACTTATTGAGTACGTTTTAATATAAATAATTAATAAAAATTAATAAATATCAAAGATCTTAAAATAAAAATTTAAGAATTAGATAAAAAAAATTAATTAAATGTATAGCTTTAACATTATTAATTAATTATTATAATAATTTAAATTATTTTACTATTAAAATAATTAAGTTATATTTTAAATCAGTGTAATTAAGTTATTATTATTATTATATTTAAGGGATCAAGTTACTTCAAGAGAGTTACTTCCCATCCATACCATTTATTTTCTTACAATTTAATAGTTCTAATAAATAACGCATCTTATATGTTAGATTGCAAGAAAATAAAGGATAAAAATGAAGAATAACTCTCTTAGAACTATTTCTTAAGTAATTTGAGTCTTCCTCATATATATATAGAGAGAGATAGATAGATAGATAGATAGATAGATAGATAGATAGATAGATAAATAAATAGATAGATAGATAGACAGAGAGATATGAGTTTGAGAAAATATAGAAGACTTACATTCCAAACCCAACTCCAATCAAAGTAATTTTTTTCCTATCAAAATTAGATTGAAATCAAACAACTAATAGCGAGATGCATATGTATAAATAAAAATATAATAGTGATGGAAGACTCTAGCAAATTTTTTATATCTTTATAATATCTAATTATTTTTTACTATTATCACTTTTACTTAATAAATTTTATGTTTATTGTAAACAATTAAAATAAAATAACAATATATTAATAAATATCATGATTTTAGTGTCTCAAATTTTAGTCTTGAGTATCTAATTGTGTTAAATATTCAAATAAATAATTTTATTCTACATAATAATTCTACCTAACTCGAGTAAAATTATCGTAAAAGATACATTTGGTTTGGTCTCGTGCAAAAAGAATATCATAATTTTAATAGAAAAGTATATATTTTAAAATAACTAAAAATGCTTCTTTTTAAAGTTAAGATAAATTATTAATCTTAATAAATATTATAAATAAATCTACAGTTTAGGTGGGATTTTAAAGCTTAATGGTAATGAATAAAATTTTAATTAAGCATGATTTATTTTTAGGTTTAATTAAAAAAACTTAACACACCTATACAATAATACATGAATAAGGAAATATATTTAAGACACTCTAGTCTTCCAGCAGCAGTAGCATACTTTAAACTCCAACATTTGTTTACATCAGAAGTATTTATAAATTATCTAAATTAATAAAAAAATTATAAAAAAAAATAAACAAATAAAAATGATTTTTTATTAGATTATATTAGAATAGTTTTTTAATATAATTTAAAAAGAAGAGTACTACTAACATTTTCTCTAACATTCTCTTTTTAATATTCTTTTTATTATTAATTAAAATTTTAATAGGTCACACTTTCATTTAATGAATCTCTCTCCTAAATTAGAAGTTGAACCAACTAATTTTTTTATTTCTAATAAATTATAACCAATAATAGAGAGTATTAAAAAGAGAATGTTAGAGATAGTGGTACTAGCCTTCATTAATTTTAAAGAAAATTTAATTCAATATAACCAAATATATATATATATAATTATCATATCTCCATGGTAATTTTTAAAGTTTTTTTATTCCTTGTGGTGATGGCATTGTATTGTTTCTTTAAGACCATTATTATACTAGTTGAAAACTTTCTTTTCATTGCTTAGTTACTTGTTTAAACAGTCAACTTATTTGAATTAGAGTATCCTCAATAATGTCCTTTAGAGGTTGTGAGATTCATGGAGGTTTGCTTGGTTAAGGACTCTCAATTTACTTCCAAGAAAAATTTGGTTGATTTTTTCACTCTTGATAGAAATTCCTCTAAAGAACTTATTTTGTCTTGGAAAATCACTCATAATTTGCTTCTTGAAAGTTAACAAGGGCTTTCACAATTTTCATGTTTTCCTCTCCAAAAATGATATTTTAACTCTTAGGTAGCTTGAACTTGTTGCACATTAGTTGTAGGTGATACCACTTGCAAAGCTTGAATTTGTTTAGTGATAACTTCAAGATACTTTATGATCAGTTTATTTTGAACCAATAGAGCATTAGTAGTGTCCAACTTATATATTCCCTTCTTTTTACCCTTCCTTTATCATGATAAACTTAATAAGATGTCTTGCTTCTTCAACTGTCTTATAATGCATTAAACTATCAGTCAAAGCATTTAACATGATTTTAAAACCAAGTCTCAAGCCCGTGTAGAAATATGTAATTTGACCAAGCTCATCCAACTCATGATTGAGACTTTCTCGACAATTTTTTTGTATTCATCCCAAGCTTTATATCCTTCATTTTAAGCAAAACTTGTGATCTCAACCTTTAACTTCAAATATTTACACAAAGAAAAATATTTTGTCATTAAATTCCTATCCATATCATCTCATGAAGTAATACTTCCATTAAGAAGAGTTTACAGCCATACAAAGTTTTCTCCTTCAAAAATGGAATAATATCAAATGAATGTCATATTCAAGAACACCATTTATCTTGCCCATATCACAAATTTCCAAAAAAATATCATTCAAGAAAAGCATTAAGATTCTTATTATCGTAGGCAGAGAATGATTATTTTTTAATAGGTTCAACAAATAAGGATTTATCTCAAAAGAAATTGTTGGTACAAGTGGTCTTAATATTTTCTTGATGTCTACTCAAGATTCAACAAATCTCTAAGTGTAAAAGGTGATTTTCTATTATCATCAATATTTTAGTCATGGAGGTACGAAAAGAGTTTTTCTATTGCAACTTAGCTTCTTCCTTCTTTCTCTCCTTAGTTTATTACCATTTTCCTTGCATACACAATAAAAAAAATCAAAGAATCAATAAATTTTTCAAAGAATGGTTGAATACAAATGAAAAATAATGCCTAAACTAGTAATGTTTAGGGGTGTTCATGACCTATCTCATCCCACTAATCCAAACCCAACTTGAAGAGACTTTTGAGGGGTTCAAGTTAAGAAATTAGATTTGATGCATTTTGACAACAACTTTAAGTTATTTCAACTCTATCCAAGGTTATATTTTTTTAAAGTATAATTTTGTAAATAATTATGGATTAATAAAACAAATTTTTGACTTAATAAATAATGTTTTGTCTAACATGATGTTATATTTATTTATCTTAAAATATATATTATAAAATATATCTTAAAAATTATAGTAACCTAGAAAAGATATGCAATTGCTTAAGAGATTGTGACAGCGCAATAGATATTTTATCATTAGCATTGAATGTTGGGATCAACAGTTCCAATGTTGGTCCTAAAATATTTAGAAATGACTTATATTTCAACGCTCATGCATTGTATTTAACATTGAGTCAAGAAGAACACGCAGAAATCCTAGCATTAACCTTGGCATTTCTTATGTGGAAATGTTTTCATTGCTTGACATTATTAGTGTAGATATGGTGCTTCTAGTGTTAATTTTAACATTGATGCATCATTCCAATATGGGACTCTAGGCTTCTAGAAATTATTCTTAAATCATCTTCACTTCTACATGAGATGAGATGTTACTTCTAGCATCTTTAACGTTCGAACCAATTATAATAATTTTGTTATTTTCTATGGAAAAACAAGAAAAATATTTGTAAAAAATATTTATAAAAATAAAAATACAAAATAACATTTATACAAAGTTTTCTCTATTTCTCAAAAGTTTTAATATTTTATAAATTTTCTATTACATTTTTCTCTAATAAACATAAATTTATTAAATATAAATTTATCGCCTACTCATTATAAAAAAAATTGAATATCTATAGACTTTATTAATCAATATCATTCTTAATCAACATCAGGCTGTGACATTTGATTTATAAAAATAAAAATAAAAACAATAATCACACATAAACCATATGTAATTACTTATAAGGTTATCTCAATCCAATTAACTCTCAAATTTTAATCTAGCTATAATTATAGAGGTCCAAATCCATATAGACCATTCATTACGTAAATCAAAATATTAATGTTTCAAACATGCATATCTTAATTACTAACTAATAAGATGTAGTGATAGTTGCTGCCCATCCGTGTATCATGCATTTAAAAGCAAATCGAGGATTTTTAAAGACTTCACATCACATTTCATTTTCATTTACTTCTTTAAATATACAGTCTTCACATCTTATCTTCATTTACTTGTTCTTCCTTAAAAGAATAGACTTTGTGATTGTCAGTTTGGTTTAGAATACTTTTTTGTTTAATATATTTGTTAGTTTATATAAATATGACAAATTTTTGTTTTAATTTCCGTAAAATATTTTTATTGATTCCTTATAAATTTTTTAAAAAATTGAAAATGATGGTTTACATTAACATGACGTAACATTACTTAAATATATTATTTCACATATTATCTGATAATAGTCACCAACATCACATATCTATGTACATTACATGATAAGGACTATTTTTAAATAAATAAATAAATTTATAAACTTTTATACTAACAAAAATATTAAAATTTAAATTTAAATATAACTAAATCTTAAATTAAAAATTAGTCTCGTAACTAATCTAAAAGAAACAAAATTTATTGAAATATCTCGGAATTTCAACAAAAAGCAAAAGACTCCCGGTTACCATAGATAAAATAGAAAAGGAGCAAACCTTAAAAAGTCAAACTCAAACCCCAACATGGTTTCATTTGGTTCGTTTTGAATTTTTATTGATATAAAGTAATTTATCTACAAATTATTTATTAAACCGAATTATAATCGTCCAAGTGTCAAACGCTCACATGAAAAGATAAGACTTACCATTGGAAAACAGAGTAAAACATATGCTTAATTTTCTTTGAAAAAAAGAAAAAAAAAAAGATTTAGCTGTCACACCAAATCATTGATGGAGAGATATGGAATTGGCTACATACTAACCAAGACCGATAATGTTTGAGAAAATTTCGTTAGCTTCTGAATATCGCTGTCTAGGGTGGATATCCTAAATAAGTTGTGTGGGAAACACCACGTTTATTGTTTTTCTATCACTCTTGATCCATCTGTTTCCTTCTTCGATGTATATTTATGATAAGGCCACACATAATGCAATACGTAGTATTAGTAAATGCCAATGTAGTGTTGCTATTGCTATACTTGCAGTGAAACCTTTACTACAATGAAATATCCTTGGGTTCCTCAAACTAGGCCCATGATATGATTTGGACCTTGTAAAGATTCATATCCAAGTGTGCCCCCTCCCTACAGCAAAATGGTAATTAATCATTGTTGTCCTTTTATAGCACATACGTACATAAATTATATATGTAAGAGATAAAAAAGAATACATAAATTATATATGTAAGAGATAAAAGAAAACTCTCTGTGTATATATAGACTTGATTGTAAATATAAATTATTAATTATATTTTCATAATTATTTAACCTACTCATTTATAATATTGATTATTTATGTATGATTGTATGATTCAAATTTATAATTTTTATTTTTTTTAATTATTAAGAAGATATTTTAGTGATTTTTAGTTGTAAGTTTCAAATTTTCAAAAATATTAATTTTTAATTTTTAAAAATTAATTTTTATTTTTAGTTTCAAAATAAACTTATTTTAAAATTTGTATATATTATTAAGATTAGTTTAAAGGTATATTTGTGTGGTGGTGATAGTATTAAAGACCATGGTGACAATGGTGTCAATAGTGGTAGTGGTGCCAATGTAGGTGGTGTTAATGTCAGTGTTAGTGTTAGGAGTTATTGTGTTGATGGTAGTAACCACGGTAAAAAAAAGTCGAAAAGGTCATTGTCAAATGTAGTGTGAGTGTGTCTTTTTTTAACTAAAAATCAAAAATTCAAAAAAAAAATCTTGATTTAAAAAATTAATGTAAAATTATTTTGAAATTAAGTAAAAAACATTTCATTTCATTTTAGAAAAATGTGTTTTGTTTAAAATTTTACATTTGAAAATCAAAAATAAAAAACTCGTAACCACGTCAAATAAAATCCTAGTGTCCTCGTATGAATCACCTCTTGTATATGTATTCTTTTAGAAGAGAAAATGAAAAATAAATGAAGACAATAATGCGACGAATATAAAGATTTCTTTATCTTTTGAGAAAAGAAAATAAAATAGTGAGATATTTTTTTAATGATAGAATTATCTATTTTATTATTTACCTATAACTGATACGATGAATTTTGAGATGAGGAGAAAATTCCTTCATCCATGTAGCATTAAAAATAACACTTAGATATATTATTAAAATAAATAAATAATCATGATATATGAAAATATAATTCAATCTTCCTTATCAATTTATCTTAATAATATATCTAATGATTATTTTTAACACACACAAGTGAGAGGCTCTTTCGACTCCTCACCTTAAAATTCACCTCATATATTATACAAATATTAAAGTTATTTAACATAAATATATCATTTCATTTAAAATAAAATAGAAAAAATAAAATAGTAATTTTATTTATTTATCTTCATCAAATATTGAAAGAGATTTTTTTTTATTTTTTTCACTTCATTTTTTTTATATCCAAATAAAAATTAAGCTTCGGATATTTGAATTTTTTAAAAGAAAATATGTTGTCTCAAAAATAATTAAAAAAATTTTAATACTTATTTAAAAACTAAAATAATTTGAATACATTTTTCTGAAAATAAAAGAGCTTCTTGTATCCTATAATGGTAGAAAGATCACCTCTAGCTCTCCAAGGTCTCATCTCCGATGCTCAAATTAAAAAGTAGATTCAAAAGATAAAAAGTATAAGTGAATGTATATCTTACGAATGATTCAAGGTTCAAATAGTCTTTTTGAGTTATTAGTTTAACTAAATATCGTTAAATATTAAGGTATAAATATATTTTTTATTTCTATAATTTATTTATTTTTTATTTTGATTTTTGTAATTAAAAAAAATGTTTGAATATTTTTCCTTAATTATTTCTATTAGAAGTTGTTGATATGGCTAACGGTTGTTGATATTAACAAGTACGCACCAATAATTTTTTTGGTATACATAAATAGGTGGAGATTATCTCTATTGAAACTAGTGATTAATCTCTTAGGAGATTCTAAACTCGCTAAAAAATGAGTATTTCTTCTTAATAAATTTTTTTTGACATCATGAACATGTCATGTTATAAAAACACGTGAATCATGTCATATCATCAAAATTATTACACCAGTCATGTTACGTCAGCATGAACTCAAAACAAAAAATATATATATTGAGATTAAAAAAAAAGTAACATATTCGCAAGGCTGAAAAAAGATCTTTAAATATTAATATAAAATATATATACTTAAATATGACATGAATGTATCTAAGAACTTTATATGAAACAAGTATTTAGAAATGAAAATAGGTCAAACTTTGATACACTTATGAACGACCTTATTTATAAATACAAATTTTGAGTATGACCTATTTACATATTATAGGTTAATTTTGAAGGTTTTGTTTGGCTTCCTTGAGGGTCTAGACTAACTTGAAAGCTTATTTAGCTAGCCTAACTTGTTTGAAGGCTCTAAATGGTGACACCATAATTTTTTATTTTCAAATTTTTTCATAGAGTTGACTTTTTGTGCAACCTTTAAATCATTGTCACATATGATAACAAGCAACCACCTAAAATATAGCTCCAAGACCATATTGTATTTCATTTTGCCACTTTTTGGAATCAAATATTACCATTTACATTCACACCTACGCTACAATAATCAATAACATGATGTAACTACACTTGGTAGCTACCTGTGAGACTGAATCATCACCCACCAAAAACAAGTTTTATAAAATTACAATGTTGAGTCACATTGGTGGAGGTAAGGAAAAGTTGCCCTAGTTAAGAAAGAAGATATCAAGCTTGGAGGAGAAAGATGGAAGAGAAGAAAAAAAATATACAAATTAAGATGTTAGAAGGAAGCAAACTATCGAGGGTTAGACATTTGTCCGATTATATTTTAAAAATTATTTTCTAACAAATAAATAAATTAGATTCAAACTTTATAATTATGACGGACTCAAGTCTCCTATCAAATCTAATCTATTTTCACCCTTAAACTTCTATTTTATGTTAAGTTTTTAAATATATCTATTTCATATTTAAATATTTATTTTATATTAATATTTAATTTAAGACTTAAATATCTTTTTTATCTTTACATATATTTTATTTTTAGTTTCTTTAAATTATTTTTTTTGTCCTTGTAAAATTTATTTTTAGTCTTATAATTATAATTATATATATATATGAACCAAAAATTTTAAAAATGAGTCAATTATAAGAACTAAAATATATTTGCGTCTGAATATTAATTTATCTTATTTTTGAAATATTAGGAGAAATCATTGCTCCAAATTACCTTGTTTATATGATTATTCATTATCTCCTCCATGTGCTTAATGCTCTGAAACATGTTCTTTAGATTTTATGCTTTGTATGTTGGGCTGGTATGCCTTTTCTGCCTTATGAGCTGCTATTATGTTGTGCCTTAGTTTAGAAAAAGTATATATTTTTTTGTCAAAAGTCGTATAAAATGTATCCATATAAATCTTAGGTTCAATTAAATTTGTTTATTTACTTGTTTGATTTATTTATTTTAAAATATCACTCTTTTAATGTGTTGAGAGCTTCAAAGATACAATTAATTTTCTTTAAAATACCTAAACATACACTAAGAATATCATTTCTTAGTAATTTCAGTTGATTTTAATATTTTATTGTTTTAATTTTCGAATGTGTACGCATTTTAATTGCCCATTTGATTTTGCTTTCATTTTCGTACTTAATTTTATGTTATACACATAATTTATAACAATAATAAAGATGATACTTTATTTTGATTTATATATTCAGTTATTTATTTTTAAGGATTTATCGAATCAAATAGACCTGATGAATTCGACTATGCAAACAAAATTAATTTAGTTCAGTTTAATTGGTTATTCTCACTTCAAATTTGATCATAATTGGTTTGATTCTCAAATTAATATATTTTTTCAATTTAAACGAATTCGAAGATTGGATCAATCATTTTTTTTAATTTTAGATTTATACATTTTAAACTTTGGCTCTTAAAATTTTCTTTTATTTTTATCTTTTTTTCATTTAATTTCATCTTTTTATAATCTTATCTAACTAATATGACCAAATGTCTTAATTTATTCATATTTATTATATAATTTTTATATATAATTTAAATAAAGATATTAATGAGATATATAAAACAATAATTATAAAAAAATTAAATATTAAATAAAAATTCAAATCGATTTGATTCGAAATTCAAGACTCAACCAAACTAACACAACTAAATTTGATCAATTTGAATTCAATTTTTCCCTAAATCCAAACCAATTCAACTTATAAACGTCCCTTCCAATTTTACCCTTTGTTATAAAGTGAATTCACATCTCAACTTCCTCCTTTTTTTTATTTTGTTTTATTTTAAAAAAAATATAGAAAGACAAAGAATGTCTCAATTTTACTTAATATTTAAGAAAAAGAAAACATAAATAGAGACTAAAAAGTATTTTAAAATATAAATATTTTTTTAAAATTATATATATCTTTCTCTTAAAAAAATTAATATATATCTCATAAAAGATAATCATGTTTAAATTAAATAAAATTTAAGGAGATGTTTGTTTCGTAATATTGTATTATATACTCAAGAATCACATTTTAAGAATATTATAATTAGAAATATTATTTTCAAATATATTTAAAAAAGTATTTGGTTACATTTTAATATTTTCATAAATATTTTTTAAAATTTAAAATAATTTAAGTAAAATATAAATAAAAATAAAATTTCCAAGTGTGATACAAAGTAACTTCCGACATGCTATAAGAATATTACATTCTCACTCTTTCGTTAAGAGAATAAAATCTATGTAGAACATAAACATGTAATTTTGTAACTTCTAAAAAACAAACAATACTCAATAATTTTTTTCATCAATTTTTAACAAACATAAGAATAAACATTATTTACCTTTATTTATAAAAATAAAGAAAGATGATGGAACCAAACAACCCAAAATATTTTTAATACAATAAGTATCGAAAACTCAAATTTAATATCATTGATAAGTTAATTTCAAGTATTAGTTAATTTAGGCAGAACATTGAAGGGTATTGTAATTAAAAGTAATAATCTTACTTACCCTATATCATAAAGAATAGGCGACCAAGTTGGAGGATGACGTGGCAGGAGTGGCGTCATCATGGGAATAGAGAGGAAACCCGATGATGAGTCAGTACGGAGAATGGAAGCACGTAACCGCCCTTCCCAATCCCGAAGCGCCACGTCACACGAAACGACCCGTTTCTTTCGCGGCTTTCGTTCACACTTGGCAGCAGCCTTTGTTATTAAAAGTAGAAAACCCAAAAACAACATGGATTCAAAGTGAAGTGCCCCCTGTGGCCTGTCCTACTTCACTTTTCTCTCTCTCTCTCTCTCTCTCTCCTCGGTCGTGGACTTCATCTCCTGTCCTAGCGGTGCCTGTCCTTAATTTCTTCAACCTTCTCAACATTTAATATCACTACAACACCTTCCTCAGTGTGTGTGCATATTTGTTCTCTTCATATTGTCCATAAATATGGATGATGAATATGCTAAGCTTATAAGAAGGATGAACCCTCCAAGGTGATCCTTCTCTTACATCTTTTTTGCTTATCACCACTACACCTTTCCAAATTTGCCATCACAATTTCTTTTTTCTGTTTTGGTCTATGCAAGTTTTAATCAAGTGGGGCATCAAATTAAACCTCTTTTTGCAGTTTGGTGCTTTCAATTTTCCCACTCATAGGGAAGTTCCTTGCTTGATTCTTCTTTTCTTCAGTTTAATAACCCAATACTACATACTATATTAGGTCAACTTTTTTTCCATGTTTAAATTTTCCTAACATGTTCATCATCTACCATGTTTTTACTGGTGATTTGTTCTCACAATGGTTATTTTTTGTTTTGGATACTGAATAATGATTATTTCCATGTATGAATTCTTGTGTCTGGATGTTATGTGTGTAAGAGTGGTGGTGCTTTTGTCTAACTAGCTTCTTGCTACTCAGGGTTGTGATTGACAACAATGCATGTGAAAACGCCACTGTTATTCAGGTAAAGCTGGTGGTTTAATTCAATTCCCTTTGTTTAGGTTTCACAAAATTGAGTTGACAATAAGAAAGATTCTTCCTTTTTTTTTTCTTCTTCTTTCAGTTTTTCTAATGATTGGGTGTTATAAAGCTGGTGTCTTCCTCTGTTTTGGTTCGCAAAATTGAGTTGACAACATGAAAGATTCTTCCTCTTTTTTCTTTCAAATTTTCTAATGATTTCAGATATGAATTTTCTAATGATTTGATTTTATGGAATAGAACCCTTGGTTGCATTTTTTTGCTTTTTTATTTTTTAATATAAAAACAAATCTTTTTCCGGGTTAATTATTTTTTTAGAAAAAAAAATCAGCTATCCACTTTTTTTATTGTCTAAATATTTTTGCAGGTTGACAGTGTCAACAAACATGGGATTCTCCTGGATGTTGTTCAAGTTATTTCAGATATGAACCTTGTAATAACAAAGGCCTACATCTCCTCTGATGGGGTGTGGTTCATGGATGGTAAGTTTCCTTCTTCATCAGTGGTAAGTTAGAAGAGGGAAAAGACTAAAAGTAGTATTATTATAATTATTATCAACTTTGCTTCTGATCCTTGTATAAATTTGATTTTCTTTTTCAGTGTTTAACGTGATTGATCATAATGGAAACAAGATCAGAGATAAGGAAGTCATTGATTATATTCAGAGGGTAGGGATCTGTATGCTTGCATTTCTTAAAATGCTTTAATTAAGGCTTATTTGTGTTTCTCCATCTCTGTGTAAGGGTCTCTTTTTTTCGACCTCTTTTTCTTCTTTGCTAGAGATCCTGTTAAGTAAGCAGGACACAAGACACTTGTATCAGAGTACACTTATTTGAATTTGGTTCTTTTAATAACACAATTGCAGTCAGAGATTTCATGCATTCAGCTAATACAACTTAAAATTTGTATCCAATATGTGAATCGTTTGATCTTCATCCAACTTTCTGATTCATCATGAATGCAAGGAATCCATTTCCGAACTACAGCATTTTCCCCCCTCATTTTCTTCTTGCTGATTGCACTAGCTAGCTATGAACTGGTTTACCATAGTGGAATGGAGGAAGAACATGCTCATTCTTAATTGATGTTCACTTTTTATTTTAGTTATTGAAATTCTGTTAATTCCTGTATTCCTCTGTCAAAGGTTGTATGAACCTGCCAGATCCATCTGATGGACACACTGTTTGAAGTGTTTGGGCTGAAAGATGATAGATAAAGTTGGGTTATCACTGTCATGCTGATATATTTAATAGTATAGTGAAGATAGGATGATATAAAGCAACATAAAAACTCCTTGAAGAAATTTGAGGGTCTTGAAATTGTGAAGATTTTATCTTAATAAACACCATACTGCACATGTAAGTTAACCATTCTGGTGTGACTAACTCCAATGGTCTGTCTTCCAGAAATGTCATATTCCTGAATTTCTGTTCATTTTCTTATTATGCTGTGATGCCTAATTTAGGTCCATTAAGATATGAATGTCTTCTCTGTTTGAGTGATACATGAATCTCATCATGCAAATAATATATACTCCCTTGATGATAGACCATCAACAAAGCTTGTGGTTTCTTCTCTGATCTATTTTCTTTCTTTATAATTTTGTAGAGACTTGAAAACAATCCCAGCTTTGTACCCTCATTGAGAGAGTCTGTTGGGGTTGTACCTACCGAAGAGCACACCGTAATTGAACTTACCGGCACAGACCGGCCCGGGTTACTATCTGAAATCTCTGCAGTTCTCACAGACCTTCACTGTAATGTGGTGACTGCCGAGATATGGACACATAATACTAGAGCTGCAGCTGTAGTTCACGTGACGGATGATTCCAGTGGCTGTGCCATCAAGGATCCGTCTCGCCTCTCTACAATAAGGGATTTGCTTTCTAATGTTCTTAGGGGGAGCAATGATCCAAAGACAGCAAGGACAACACTTTCACCCCCTGGTGTTACAAATAGGGACAGAAGATTGCACCAGATTATGTTTGCTGACAGGGACTACGAAAAGATTGAAAGAGCAGGACTAGGGGGGCTCAGAGATAGAGATAAACGCCCTCTCCCTCATGTAACCGTCGCAGATTGTGTTGAGAAGGATTACACTGTGGTTACCATGAGAGCAAAAGATCGACCAAAGTTGTTGTTCGATATTGTTTGCACTTTGACTGACATGCAGTATGTAGTTTTTCATGGTGTTGTCCAGACATTAAGGACAGAAGCTTTTCAGGTTAGCCAAGTTTTTCTTGTTTTCTATATGGTTCAACGTTTTTTGCTTTGTACGTATGCTGTACTTTTCATTAAGGACTGAAGCTTTTCAGGTTAGCCAAGTTTTTCTTGTTTTCTATATGGTTCAACGTTTTTTGCTTTGTATGTATGCTGTACTTGTTTATTATTGTAGCTTCTAGCTAAACTCAAATATTCAATTGTTATAACTTAAGCACGACATGAAAATCCAATTCAGAAAACTAATCCATTAGATGGTAGAGTCTCGTGACTTAAGTATCACGTTAAGCTTCTTATTCTAATCAACCTGGGACTTGTAACAATATTTTGATCAGTCGAATGCCTCACTATATGATTACAAAAGCTTATTGATGCATCAAATTTATACTTTGGACAAGTGAAATCTAGCTCAATTCGTTGTGCAAAATGTATGAGTATTGTAAACCTTTAGACAGCATGTTCGATTTCTACGGATCTAAAAAAAAATATATACTTTGGTCAGCATGGATTGGTCTGACTGAGCATTTTCTGTCTCATGTAGGAGTTTTATATTCGGCACGTGGATGGCTTTCCCATAAGTTTAGAGGCGGAGCGCGAACGCCTGGTGCAATGTCTTGAAGCAGCAATTGAAAGGCGAGCATCTGAGGTGTGATAACAATCCACAGCTTGAACCTCACGACTTTTTGTTCAATGGCATGCTAAGATATGTTGGTGTGTCTGTAGGGAATGGAGCTGGAGTTGTGCACAGAAGATCGCGTAGGACTCCTCTCCGATATCACAAGAATATTTCGAGAGAACAGTTTATGCATCAAAAGAGCAGAAATATCAACAGAAGAAGGAAAAGCAAGAGATACTTTTTATGTCACAGATGTTACTGGTAACCCAGTTGACACCAAGATTATAGACTCAATTCGAAGACAGATTGGTGACAAAGTACTGAAAGTAAAACATAACTCTAGTCTTTCGCCAAAGACCCCTCAACCCACAACAATTGGATTTCTCTTAGGAAATTTTTTCAAAGCTCGATCTTTTCAGAATTTTAAGTTGATCAAATCTTATTCTTAAGTCCTCCTTTGTATATTTTCAGCATTTTTATTGTGTTACTTTCAGAAATGTATATATCAATGTTCCTCCCCAGCAGAGGGGCTTGGAATTCACACTGTACAGTACAAAGCTTAAACACCTATGTGCATAGCATAGTGTAAATAGTTTGCTCAGTAGCATGTGACGTAGGTTGTATATATAGAGCAAATAGTCCTTTTAGATCTTATCAACTCCAAAAGAGTAAATAGTACTTTTAGGTGGTGTGATTTGGAGTAGATGTAAATTTGGGTTTGTGGATATGGAGCAATGAGTACATTTTGGTGGTGTAATCTGGAGTAGATGTAAATTTGGGTATGTACATGAAATTGAATGGCAAAGATGTTACTATGTGTATAATTTGGAGTAGTTTCTTTAAATATTTGTTTTAAAAAAATAAATTGGTTAACTTTTACATTTTAAGAAAAAGAGATTTAAATCAAATTGGACTAACTAAACTGACAAATTATAAATAAGGAGGGCCATTTACATACCATGACCATTTTCATTTTTCTAGGTTTTTGAAGCATTTGAAATTGTATCCCAAGTCTTCCTGACTTAGTAACTCTATTACTTTCATAAATAACAGAATTGCGTGTAGAGAGCTTGCACACAAGTTGAAAGCTAAGCATTGGAGAGAAACATATTTTACTGTTAATCTATAGTTAAATCTTGTTATTATTAATAGACTAAGGATGAGATATTCGTAAGTCATCCAATCATCAGCTATCTCCTTGACTGCTCCCAAAATGGTGATCAAGATAGCTAGTTATGATTGATAAAATTAACTAATAAATTAGTTTAAAGTTTGTTACTTAAGAATACATTTCACGTGTTAAATAAGCCAGATTTTAATTTTATTTGATCAAATTAAAATATTCGGTAAGCACCCTTATTTACTAGTTTATAAGTTATTTTAGTTCATTTATAACTTCTTTTCCTTCCATTTTTATTTTTACCATTTTTTTTCTTAATCATTTTTATGTTAGTTTTCTCTAACTATTTTAAAATAATAATTTTATATTTTAATTTTTAATAAAAGATTTATTAGTAATTTAAAATTAAGAAACATTTTAAACTATAATTACATAAAAATAATTTTTTGTTTATAAAAGATATATATATATATATATATATATATATATATATATATATATTACTTTTGTGTCATTTTTTAACACCCTCATAGGTATTACTATCATATACACAACTTTGCAAACTACCTTACACAATCCTCAAATGTAAACATAAAACATAAGGGCAGGAGGTTCTTAATAATAACATAACTAAAGGTTTTAAACATAACCTATAAGCCATAAAGGTAAAACATAAAATTCTTTTCTTCTTACTTTAGTCCCACCTAATCGGAGACATTTAGAATAAATTAATGAGGCAAAGTCTTAATGAATGTCCTAGGAATACCATATAGCATACATCTCTTACAAACATAGCATACTCAACATCTCATTCATCACGCATAATCATAACACTAAAAGATGTAAACATTCTCATTCATCATAAGACATAAGATTTCAAACATAAAGGGCTTACCTTCAAAAAAAGATTCCCATAAAACATTGCAACATTATATAACATGTATATCTCTTTTTTTTTTGTGCTATTTATGTATATCCCTTGGGGATTTAAGGGTATTATCATATTTTCATGTCCAAGGAATGTCATATATGACTATTTATGGATTGAAGGAGACAAATATCTTTTCTTGTTCAAAAGAGCATTAAGTCTTATTATCTTTTGTCATCCTTTAAGGATAAAAGGATTTAACATCCTTCCATGTGCAAAGAAACCTATCACCCTATTGAGATTGAAGGGGGTTACTACACTTTCCTATCCAAAGGAAACCTCTCAACATCATCGCAGTCATCATCTTTTGGAGATCGAAGGGGTTGTGACCCTTCCCTATCCAAACGAGACCTTTCACATCACATACAATCATATAATTCATAATGCATTCGTCTAGGAAGTCATATAATAATCATATATAGCATATACGACACTTGGGCACATATGTGGTTACCTTTTAACACAGGCACATCTTAAGCACAACCTAAGCATGGTTATGCTTCGCAAGATAGATCCAAAATGTAAAATGAAGCTCAAGCATAATCATACTTAAGTTTTATAGATCGAAGTGCTCAATTATGTGATTATGGAAGTCTCTCATGGTCTCCTACCTCACAATGCATGAGCAGAGATGATAACAATCCATAACATATATTACATCTTTAGTCTTTACCCTAATCCCTCTGTCATACAACATTATGTAGCTAACATATAAAAAAAATACCTTCTTGAGCCCTAGCATGACATAATCCTTCAAAAATCATAACAAACAAAACAATAATCACGAGGAAGGAGGAAAACATGCCTGGCAAACATATAATAATAAGTAATACAATTACAAGGAAAGAAAACATGAAAAAGTTGCATTCATATGGAGATAAATGATAATTTTTCATCTTATCTTTCATCTTTATACCCCTCCTCTCTATCTTTTTATCTCTCCTTCTAGATCAAGGTGAGAATGTGTAATTGATGTGTGTGGCTTATTCTCTTAAAAGCCTATTTTGCTTAGCATATTTTTAATTATTAATTAAATTCTTCATAATTATCAAAATATCTCTTTAATTAATATTACTTATTAAACATAATTTGTGGGATGTTACACATTTCACATTTATTAAATATTTCAACAATTAGTTTTAACAAACATTTCTAATTTAATAAGTTACTTTATAAGCTTTTACTTAAGAACTCATCATATTTGAGTTAACATATTAGCTAATTTTGTCAAACATACTCATAAACTAACTTAAAGTTTACATGCTCGCTTAAGCTATGTTTAACAACCACATTCAATAAGCTTCTAACCTTTTTTTACTTGTTGAAAAATTTGTTAAATTTGTTTTAGTAGTTTGAAGTATTTTTTAAAAGGTTACTTCATGTAACATTTTAAAATGCTTGCTTTTAGTTTCTTATACTTTATTCCCTTTTTATCCTTAAAATATTTATTAAATTTCTTTTTTTTAACCTTTTTAACATAAGGTAGGGTTTTATTACTATTTTATTTCTCTTTTCCCTCTTATTTTAACCATTGCAACATTTACAATATTTATTTTTATTATTTTAATATTATACTTCAAGATATTAATAATGTTAGATTTATTTTATTATTATTTTTAATATATATTTTTATATTACATTGTTTATTTAACCATTACACTGTTTATATTATTTATTCTATTATTTTAGTATTATATTTTAAGATATTTTAACCATTACAAGACATGATAAATTATTCCATGGGTACATACTTCACACTTCATCTTTACACAACCAATAAAATATTTACACATGATAAAATAAAAAGAAAAAAATGTTCCTCATTTATTATATTTAATTTTAATTTTTCTAATAAGGATACAATATAATTAATTTCTTTTAATAAAGATTTGATCTTAAGAAAAAAATGGTAAATATTTATAGAATAAAAAAATCAATTTATCTTGTTATCTTTTGTTTATATAAATGAAATAAAACATAATTATTTTTTTCTACTTCTCTCTACTATCTTATATATTTTGTATTTTATTTATATTATTTTATAGTACTTTTAACACATTTAAATTTATTTAAGATTATTAAATAAAATTTGTCTCAATTTTTATTTAAAAATTTTCATTTTCTTAAAGACGAATATCTTACAAATTTTAATTAATAATATAAAATATATTAAAAAATAAATAAAATTATATTTATAATTTTTTCATTTAGTATATAATAATTCATAGAGTGAATCATTAATTTAATCCTTGAAATTATAATGGTCAATTTAGTTGGTCCTTAAAATTAATAAAATAGTGAACTAGTCTTTGAAATTGTATATCATCAATCAATTTAATCTCTTAAATTGTAATGAACCGTTAAATTGGTCCTTTAAATAAATAAAATAGTAAAATGATTCATAAGATGGTAAATTATCAATCAATTTAGTCCTAAAAAATGTAATGCTAAGTTAAATTAGTTCTTAAAATTAAAAAAAATATATAATCATTTTACTTTTTTCCTTATAATTTTAAAATTTTAAAAATTTTCCCATAATTTTTTCCCGCATTTTACTTATATAGTTTATATATAAAAATATATTATATAATTACTATATTTTTTAATTGTATTTTACCTTCTTCAACTATATGTTTATATTTATTATATAAAAAATATTAAAAGTTAAGATGATAAAATTATTTTTTAAATATTTTTATTTTTATTATATAAATTTATAGATTTTACTAATGACGTTTACTTAATTTTATGTTATTTTAAATTTAATTGATGATGTTTTAAAATATAAAATAAGATTAATAGTAAAATACATTATATGAAAAAAATATAGTAATTAAAACTATAAAATGTAATTAAAATAATAAGTAATTACATGTCTTTCTTGGATATCTAAATATTGCACTGTACTGTAATCTAAGATATATATATACATTCTGAAAATTAGCTTTGGCGAGTACCTCTTTCCGTAGCAGAGCCATAACCTGACGTCACGCGTCGTCGCAGGTGGGTCTGCAAATTTCGCTACATCTTTATTATCAATCACCAATTTAGATAGTTGTTGTTTGCATGCCTTCATATGTATGATGAATTTAGATAAGTCTATATGGCTTTACAAGGATTATGTGTTCCACTTGTTAACAATTTAGATTGGGAAAAGCATGTGGATAATATATTGATGATGAGATTGATACCAATGTAGTTTACATTCCAATTTATAAAGGGTAACAAATCAAACAAAAGATGTAGCTATCAACAGAATAGAAGAAAAGTTAGGAGTAGGGGATTGGTAGTAGTAAAATTCAATATTGATGACAATGTTTGTGTAGGAAGGAGAAGAGGACAAGTTGGGGAATGAGTATGAGAGAAATGAAAGCATTTGATTTGGCAATTGGACTAAGCAGGGCTGTGATCTCAGCCTCAAACAAGAAGGGAAGACACTGTTCGTGGGGCCCACAAGTGGAGGAGACACTCCACAGGCTCGGTTGGCGCCAACGCCTGACCCCATCACTGGTGGCCAATGTTATAGACCCTTTCCTTCTCACCCACCACTCCCTTGCTCTTGGCTTCTTCAATTGGGCCTCTCAGCAGCCTGGGTTCGCCCACACGCCCTTCACCTTCCACTCACTCCTCAAATCGCTGTCAAACACCAACCACTTCACTGTCATTCATTCCCTCCTCAAACAGGCCAAGGCTTTGGACTTTACCATTCATCCTTCCCTTTTAAGCTCCATTATAGCGTCCCACGTTGCCCACAACCGTGCCCATGAAGCCTTTGCCCTCTTCGGTGGCGTTGCTCCTCTCTGCGCCGAAATTGGGGGGCCCACATGTAACTCGCTCTTGGCTGCCCTTGCCTCTGATGGGTGCTTGGATAGTGCCCGCAGGGTGTTTGATGAAATGTCTGAGAGAGGTGTTGGTTTTAGTACGCTGGGATTTGGAGTGTTTGTTTGGAGGGTTTGTGGAGAGGGTGATTTTGAGAAAGTGTTGAGTTTGTTGGATGTGGTTAGGGAATGTGGTTCTGGGATTAATGGTTCTGTTGTGGCAGTTTTGATTGTTCATGGGTTGTGTCGTGCTTCTAAGGTATCAGAGGCTCTGTGGATGTTGGATGAACTCAGGAGTAGGGGCTGGAAACCTGATTTCATGGCTTACTGGGTTGTTGCAGCAGCATTTCGGTCAATGGGAAATGTGGCTGATGAGGTGAAGGTTTTGAAGATGAAGAGGAAGTTAGGGGTGGCTCCTAGGAGTAATGATTACAGGGACTTGATACTTGGCTTGGTTTCGGAGAGGCGGGTTCGTGAAGCTAAAGAAGTTGGGGAGGTTATAGTTGGTGGTAATTTTCCTGTTGAGGATGATGTTCTCAATGAATTGATAGGATCAGTATCAGGTGTTGATCCTGGTGCAGCGATTGTGTTTTTCAGTTTCATGGTTGAGAAAGAGAGGTTCCCAACTATTTTGACCGTCAGCAATTTGAGTAGGAACCTGTGTAGGCATGGCAAGGTTGATGAATTATTGGAGGTGTTCCATGTTTTAAATTCTCAGAACTACTTCAAAGATGTGGAGGGTTATAATGTGATAGTGTCATTTTTGTGCAAGGCTGGGAGAGTGAGAGAAGGCTATGCTGTTCTGCAGGAGATGAAGAAGAAAGGCTTCCGCCCCAATGTCTGGTCTTATAATTACATAATGGAAGCGTGTTGTAAGGAGGACCTACTGCGTCCTGCAAGGAAGCTCTGGGATGAGATGTTTTCAAGTGACTGTTGCGGGAACTTGAAAACATATAACATTCTTATAAAAAAATTTTCTGAAGTGGGACAAGCTGAAGAGGCTCAGATGCTCTTTTATCACATGTTAGACAAGGGGGTGGAACCTGATGTTACAAGTTACACTTTCCTTCTAGAAGGGCTCTGCCAAGAAGACAAGCTAGAAGCAGCTTTAGAGCTCTATAACAAGTCTGTCAAACAGGACACCATCCTTGCAAGAGACATATTGAGCTTGTTTATATTATCACTCAGCAGGAAAGGTACTATTCACTTGATCAAATATTTGTAACTTCATATTGCAAATGCCTGGCTTGTCAGTTTGCTGCCCCATATAACAAGTTAACATGTCATGTTGTATGTTTTGCAGGACATCTTACTGCTGCATCCAAATTACTTTGCAGTCTCAATCATGATATAGGATGTGCACAATCCCATGTAATTTTGTTGAAATGTTTGGCAGATGCACAAGAGTCTCCCATTGCCATTGAGCACTTGAAGTGGGTTCAGGAAAAATCACCTTCAATGCTACAAGATATTTGTACTGGACTTTTGGCTTCTCTTTCTTCTGCTACATGCCCAGAGCCTATATTACAATTTCTTCAAAGAATACAAGATGTGTTTGATTTCCCATACCTTGAAGGATATGTGCCTCCGATGATTAACAGGTATGAAGGCTATCAGATTTGAGTGCCATTGGCTTGGTGTATTTGCTACTTAGTTAACAAAACCTTAAGTGTAAATGCAGTTTAATAAGATTTTTTAACAGAGTTTCAGCTCAATAAATTTAAATATTATTAGAGTTTGATTTTGTCATTTTGATGCACTATCAAAGGTAAACTGTTTTAAGTTATCACCCAATGGCCAATCTTATGTATAACTTTTTAATATTTTTTGGTAGGGAAATGGGGCTAAATAGCCTGGAGCAAAATAATACACCTACTACAACCAGTCAGATATGACTCCCAATGTATCAGCAGTATCAGGAACATAATGAAAAAGGGGAAATCTTCAATGCTCCAAATGAGTTAGAGTCCATCCATGGACCACCAACTTTTACCGGCAATCTCTTTTTATGTTTTTGGCGACAGAGTAGTCAAAATTTATGAAATTGGAAGGAAAATGACCTTTATGAGCAAACAAACATATTAAGCAAGCTTCAACTTCTGCATCTTGAGCAAACTGAAATCAAAGGCCTCTGAATCTGAAGCACATAGACCAAGTGTCATCTTCAAGCACATTGATCATCCTGGAAACTTAATGAATCAGCTCATACTCTTTTGCACAATGACACTGATGGTGCCATTCAAACAAGGTATCTCTATTTAATGAGTTCCATCTTTCTATCTTCAAAAGTTTTTTTTTTTTTTTTCTTTTTCTTAATGGTGATTTTTTACATTTTTGTGGGTGTTCCTGTGTACATTGATCTGTCCGTATTTTTAGGAATTTGATATCTGTTGAGGATTGCCAAAACCCCTTGTTCATTCAACTTAACTAACAACTAGTTGTTTTTTACATGTCAGAAAGAAGGCAGTGCTGAAACTGCTCACATTAGAGAAAGTATCCTAATAGAATGAATACCTGTAAGGAAGATTGTACTTAGTATAGATACACTGCATCCTTGTTTATTTTTTCTTAAAGCACTCTTGTTCAATTCTAAAATGGAGCATTCTAAAATTGTTGGTACTGATGCTGATTTAATAATTTTATGCTATTGAAACTCAGGACCAAATTTGGTTTTCGTTCCATATTTCAATAATCAAGGATTACGTTAGAGATTAAGAGCAGAAATGCGAATATAAAACTATTATTCAATAGAAATTACTAAAAAAACAAAGATAACGAGAGCAATTCTCCTCACGGAAAATCCCTGTCTAGCTCACTAGCCAAAAACACTTTAAAATAGTCTCAATGACTCGTCTCACTCCCCCATACACAATATCCACATTCTTACATGCTCCCCATTTCTCCCTGACTACCTTTCCAATGTTCAGCATCCTCCTTCTGTTGATCTTGTTTCTGACCTTTCCAATGTTCATATTGTATATAAATATGGATGATGATTGATGAATATGCTAAGAGCTTATAAGAAGGATAAACCCACCAAGGTGAGTTTCAAACTCTTTCTTCTCTTGCATCCTTCTTTTTCTTTTTTGCTTATAACCACCGTACCTTTCTAAATTTGGCATCACAATTTCTCTGTTGTGTTTTGGTTTGTGAAAGTTTTAATCAAGTGGGGCATAAAATTAAACCTCTTTTTGCAGTTTGGTGCTTTCAATTTTCCCACTTAAAGCGAAGTTCCTTGCTTGATTCTTCTTTTCTTCAGTTTAATAAGCCAATACTACAGTTCATACTATGTTTCCAAAACGTTTTTCTTTTTAACAAAAATATATTTGGTAAACTTTTTTTACATCTTAAATTTTTCCCGACATTTGTTTTTGGCATAATTACATGTGATTTGGTCTCACAATGGTTATTTTTTGTTTTTGATACTTCATAATGATTATTTCCACGTATGAATTCTTGTGTATGTGTATAAGAGTGGTGGTGTTTTTGTCTAACTAGCTTCTTGCTACTCAGGGTTGTGATTGGCGACAATGCATGTGAAAACGCCACTGTTATTCAGGTAAAGCTGGTGGTTTAATTCCTTTTGTTTAGGTTTCACAAAATTGAGTTGACAATAAGAAAGATTCTTCCTTTTTCTTCTTCTTTTTTCAGCTTTTCTAATGATTGGGTGCTACAAAGCTGGTGTCTTCCTCTGTTTTGGTTCACAAAATTGAGTTGACAACAAGAAAGATTCTTCCTTTTTTTTCCTCTTTCAAGTTGTCTAATGATTTCAGATATGAATTTTCTAATAATTTGATTTTATGGAATAGAACCCTTAGTTTCATTTTTTTATTTTTATTTTTTAATATAAAAACAAATTTTCCATGTTAATTTCCTTTTAGAAAAAAAAATCAGCTATCCACCTTTTTTTTATTGTCTAAATATATTTTTCCTTGTCTAAATATTTTTGCAGGTTGACAGTGTCAACAATCATGGGATTCTCCTGGACGATGTCCAAGTTATATCAAATATGAACCTTGTAATAACAAAGGCCTACATCTCATCTCATGGGGTGTGGTTCCGGTGGCTCCAACGACCGACGCGGTGGATCTGGCGGTGGCAGCAGAGCTTACTAGTGGGGTTAGACTCGTCGGAGAGAGATGAGCACAATGATGGCATGGTGACAACAAACATGCACTAGAGAGGAGTTGATATGAGAAAAGGCCAAGGGATGGGTTTTAGTAGCGACAACGAGGTGAGTCCAGTGGTACTGGCAGTGACGGCCACTGCACAGCAGAAGACAGCCCATCGGAGGAGGAGAATAGTTTGCCAGTAAAACGAAAACAGTTACTAGAAAACGGGACTGCCACCAGAAAACAGATTAGAACAGCCATTAGGGTTTGGATACCATGTAAAACTGAGTATGTATTATCATTATCAAAAAGAGTTCAAAAGAATTATAAAAGACAACTTAATGGGCTTATGGGCCCCAAGGTTGTTAAAATCGCAATTTAACTCGTGAAATCGCACGATTCTACAAGTCAAGGAAGGGGTTTCGTGCTGAAACGGAGCTGGGATTGCTGGGAGGTAGGATCGTATTAGAATTGCGAATTTACTCGTAAAAACGTATGATCGTCGACCCATGACGATCTTGGAAACCCTAAATTTTTTCTTCCCACATGCATAAAACACTCTCCTTTGCTGTGCAACCCTATCTTCTTACCCACTCGTGACTCCTTTGTCGTTTGAAATAGCCGAACGTTGAAGCCGCACCACCACTGTCGATCTGTGTGTCGCTAACAAGGGCCTCCGTAGCAGCATGGTTTTCTGTCGATGCGATGCTTTGTTTTGCTCTCCACATTTGCAGTCGAATCTTCTAAGGTGGGGAATGACAGGGAGTTGCATTTTGCTGGAGTTGTTCAGACGGCTCTTAGGGCTAGAGTAAAGAAAGGATTAGGGTTGTGAAAATTGGTCTAATAGGCCCAATTTTTTTGAAGTGTTTTTCTTCTTCTTCTTTTTTTTTTTTTTATTGTCTGTTGGGTTTTTATTTTGAGTCAAGATTTTAGCTTCTCTTTTTATTTGTTTTTTAAATAAACATATAATATAATATAATAAACTAAATAATAGTAATACAAAACTAAATAAAACATAACAAGTAATTATGAATTTTAATTCTATTAATCTATTATGTTATGAAATTATGATTTATTATGATTATGAATTTTTAATTTTTTTTAATGTTGTGATTTAGATTATTTTCTTTATCTATCTTGGTTTTTTATGTATATTTATTATATATAAGTATTCTAAGTACCAACATAGGATCTTACAAATCGATTAATGAATATCAAGTCACAAGTTTTTATCTCCCTTTTGTTCCTAGGTAAAATCTTGATTTTAATAACCTTGATGGGCTCAATACTACAAAGGTATTTTAACAATTTTCAAGTTGGAACATATAAATCATATGCACTAAGCTTGTGACAAATAAATACAATTTGAGAGCCACTAAGAGACTTAACTCCCTTAGCTCACTTCCTGTTCCAACACCTACACCTCGTGGCGACTTGTCTCCTAGTGATGATGTTCCCATTGTTATTCGAAAAGGTACATGTTCCACTCGTAATTTTCATCCTACTCATTATTTCCTTAGTTACCATTGCTTGTCTACTCCATATTATCCTTTATCTCTTCCTTGCCTATTCCTTATTGTATCAAGGAAGTTCTTTTTATATTTTGGATGGCATCAAGACGTGGTGGATGAGATGACTGTTCTTCATGCTAATGGTACTTGGGAGCTAGTGCCATTTCCTTTGGGCAAAACTCCAGTTGCTTGTCAATGGATTTACACAGTTAAAGTTGGTCTTAATGGGTTGATCAACTAAAGGCTCTCCTTATTGCCAAAGGGTACACCCAGGTTTATGGCCAGGATTACACGAATACCTTCTCTCCTGTTGCTAAGATGTCCTTTGTTCATTTCTTCTTAGCCTTGGTTGCCATCCATTCTTGGCCTATGTTTCAGCTTGATATTAAGAATGCATTTCTTCACGATAATCTTCATGAGGAGATTTACATGGAGCAACTACTTGGCTTTTTTGCTTAGGAGGAGTCCACTCTGGTGTGTAAACTTCACCATTCTCTTTCTGGCTTGAAACAATCTCATGCTTGGTTTGGAAGGTTTAACACAGTTGTTTAGCAATGTGGTATGTATTGTTGTGATTTTGATCGTACAATCTTTTATAGACATAACTCTTAAGGGAGATGTATCTATTTTGTAGTTTATGTTGATGATATTGTCATAACAAGAGATGATCAAGATGGAATTGACCAGTTCAAGAAACATTTATTCCATCTCGTTCATACCAAGGACTTGGGCTTACTCAAGTATTTTTTGGGGATTGAAGTGACTCGATCTAATTGTGGTGTTGTTTCTCAAAGAAAGTATGTGTTGAATAGTCTTAAGGAAACTAGCTTGCTAGAATGCAAACCAGTTGACTCTCCTATGGATCTTAATGTTAAACTTCTTCCTGGTTAAGGGAAGCCATTGATAGATCATGGAAGGTATCAAAAACTAGTTGACAAGCTAAATTATCTTACTATTACTCATCCTAATATTTCTTTTGTTGTTTTAAAGGTGAGTCAATTCCTTCAATCTCCTTATGATAGTCATCGGAATGCAACAATTCATATTTTGAGGTATCTTAAAGGACCTTATAGTCAAGGTATATTGTATGAAAATAAAGATCAGTTAGGTAGTTGGTTACTCAGATGCTAATTGGGCTGGATCTCGCTCTAATAGATGTTCTATCTTAGGCTATTGTGTTCTAGTAGGAGGTAATATTGTCTATTGGAAGAGTAAGAAGCAAGAAGTTGTAGCTAGATCTAGTGTCGAAGCTAAGTATTGATCTATGGCCTTGGTCACATGTGAGCTTATTTGGATCAAGCAACTTATTCATGAATTAAAGTTTGTAGAAGTCTTTCAAATGAAGATGTTTTGTGACAATCAGGCTACACATCACATTACTTTTAACCTTGTTTTTCATGAGAGTACCAAACATATTTAAGTTAATTGTCATTTCATAAAAAAAAAGTTATTTCTGGTTGTATTGCTACCAGTTACGTTTGTTCTAATGAACATCTAGCTAATATTTTCACTAAGTCTCTTAGGGCATTGTATTTATTTGTAATAAGCTTGGTGCATATTATTTATATTCTTTAGCTTGAGAGGAGTATTAGAATACCTTTGTAGTATTGGCCAGAGTAGTCAATAGCGATCAGAGCAGCCGCTATCGCGGCAAAGACGTGTGACATATGTGACTTAGTGGTGAGGTTCTGCATTGCCACAATGTAGAGCGGAGCGTGATCCCAGAAATTGCGGCAACTACTATAAAACGCACATGCATTTGGGTTTATAGACATGAAAAGTCGAAAATACTCTCAAGTTTAAAACGTTAGTGAGAGTATTTTCGAGTTTTGGCTTTTAGGGTTTAAAATGTTTGTGTTTTCAACTTTCTTCTTCTTCCCCTTCCTACGTTTTCAACTGGTTTTTTCTGTTCTCTGTCATGTGAGTTGTTCTCTGCTTTCTTCTTCTTCTCTGGTTTTCAACTTTCTTCTTCTTCTCCAACGACGTTTGTCTTCTTCGACAACTTGTCTTCTGCAACGATGTTTGTTCTCTAGCTTCCAAGTAATTTTTTTTCCTTTAGTTTATTTTTCTATTTCTGCCTGTCCCTTTTCCTTCTTTGGTTCCTCTTTCTCTCTTGCTCACAAAACAACAATATTTTTTTCTTTTAACTTTTGTACCTTCTTTATTCTGGCCAACAGAACCTTCAAGGCGTCAATCATGGCATCTGGTTCCCAACCAACCAATGATCAAAAGAAAAAAAAAAAAACATTGTCGCTGCTATTGTTGGTGGCAGTGGTACACCTATACCATCAATGGGATCTTCAAATGCAATGTTCAAGCCCACTAGTCAAAATATTGACATTACATGGAAGTGAAATAGCTTGAAGGACAGCAATAATAGGAAGAGAGTAACATGTGATGTTTGCCTTAAAACGTCTGCTGGAGGAACCACTAGTGCCAAAAGACATCAACTCGGAATAAGAGGAGATGTGGGTGCTTGTAGGAAAATACAAGAAGACATTAGGTTGGAATTAAAGACAGCTTTTAAAAAGAAAAAAACAAAAAATGAAATATATATGAAGGGAGTGCAAGATCATGAAGATGAGGAAGACGAAGTGGAAGAGATTATAAGGCTTAAAAGTGGAAAAAAGCCTGCAACATCACTTCAGTTGCTGCCAAGAAAAAAAAATGTCAATGTTAAGGGTCCCCTTGATTTGCACTTCTTCAAAAAATCTGAAGAAACCATCCAATTGGAAAAAAACAAGAGACAAACAAGCATAAATTATGCTTGTCAAAAGGATGCAAGAGCAAGGACAATTCAATACATTACTTGTTTCTTTTATAGGAATGAAATTCCATTCAATGTGGCACAATCAAATAGTTTTAAATTGATGATTGAGGCAGTTGGAAACTATGGTCCTCATCTAAAGTCTCCAAGCTATCATGAATTGAGAGTTCCATTCCTTAAAAAAGAGTTACAATATACAAAAGACATGTTGAAGGGTCACAAGGAGGAACGAATGAAATATGGATGCTCAATCATGTCAGATGGCTAGATCAATAGGAAGAATAGGACATTAATTAATTTTTTGGTAAATTGTTCATTGCAAACAATGTTTGTCAAAAGTATTGAATTCATAAAGACTAGGGACAAAGTATATCAAATTTTAAATAGCTTTATTGAGGAGATTGGAGAAAAAAATGTCATTCAAGTGATGACGAACAACGAGAGTAATTATGTTATGCCGGGTAAGTCTAACTCTTATTGAAATTTTGTTTTACAAGTATAACTTTTAATTGTTACTCATCTAAATTGAAATTGAAATTTTTAGGTAAATTTTTTCAAGCCACGAGAACAAAATAATTTTGGACTCCATGTGTTGCCCATTGTCTTGACTTAATGGGAAGATTGCCAAAGTAAAAAAGGTTATACAAAGAGGCATCAAACTAATAGGCTACATTTAGAACCATTTAATGGCTTTGAACATCATGCAGAAGTTCACTAACAAGTCCAAATTAGTGAGGCATGGATTTACAAGATTTGCAACCACCTTTCTTATGTTGCAAAGATTACACAAGTAAAAAGCCAATCGTAGAAGAATGTTCACTTTTGATAAATGGGGTGGAGTCTAGGGCAGCTAAGAATCCCAAAGGGAAGAAAGCAATCGACATTGTTTTTATGCCCTCATTTTGGAATGATGTTGTTTATGCCCTGAAGGCTATAGACCCTATTGTTCATGTATTGAGGTTGGTGGATAATGAAAAAAGACCCACAGTAAGTTATATTTATGAAGTAATAGATAGGGCCAAAGAGACGATTCATAAAACTTTTCATGGCAATAAAGATAAGTATAAGGATATTTTTTCATTCATTGATAGAAGATGAGATTACTAATTTCATCATCATTTGCATGCAACTGGTTATTTTCTAAATCATAAGTTCTTTTAAGCAATCCAAACATTGAAATGGATTGTGAAGTGCTAGAAGACCTTTACAAATGTATTGACAAGCTTAGTGAAAATGACGAGTTTGTAGACCACATCCACAACGAGTTGTCAATATATAAGAGCGTTGGAGGAATGTTTGGTAATCCTGCAGCAGTGAGGAAAAGAATGTTGATGGCTCTTAGTAAGTGGGAAAGTTCCCTTATAATTTGCATATTTATTTTGATTACATTTCAAATTGCAAATTTGAGTAATTTTGATACTAATGCATATGAATTGCATTACAGCTAAGTGGTGAAAGATATATGAAGCACATACATCACACTTGCAAAATATTGTCATTGAAGTTCTAGGTTTGACTTGTAGCTCGTCGGAATGCGAGCATAATTGTAGTACTTTTGAGCATGTAAGTTAATGTGAAAGTGAGTTTTAAATTTGAGTTTAAAATTTCATATAATCATAATGTAACAAAATTTGTTAAATTATCATAGATTCACTCAAATAAGAGAAGCAGACTCAAACACCAAAAGCTTCAAGACTTAATTTATGTTAAATAACGCTATGAGTATCGTGATCTTATTGATCTTATTGCTTTAAAGGACCTTGATGATAGCAATGAGTGGATAGTGAGAGAATTGGATGGAGATGGTGATGTCGAAGATTAATTGGTTTTTGATGATGTTTTGACTTGAAGAGATGTTGCTAGTGCAACTAGAGTTGCTGAACTTTTGAAGTACACTAGAAGGCAAACATGAATGCAAAGGACAGTTGTTGCATCTACATCTAAGAAGGAAAAGTAAAACAAGTGATTGAAGAAGAGGATGAAGATGAATCAAGTCAAGATGAAGGGGAGGAAGAGTATATTATAGTTCTAATGGGAGTGATGAAGACAATGACATGGAACTTGAAGAGGATGAAGATTAATAATTTAAGAAGTTATTGTATTTGAGTATTTGTTTACTATTTGAATTTTAAGCCTTTTATGAATTTTTATTATTAATGATAGTTATTAGTTGATTAATTTTGAGTAATATTTATGTTTTTGAGCTTATATATATTAATAATTTTTAATATATATATTAAAAATTATTAATATATATAAGCTCAAAAACATAAATATTACTCAAAATTAATCAACTAATAACTATCATTAATAATAAAAATTCATAAAAGGCTTAAAATTCAAATATATAAATATATATATATATATATATATATATATATAATATTAGAATAAAGATCATTCCGCTATCCCAGTTCGGGAGTCAACCGCTTTGCTCCACTATTTGATATTAACTACTATGGTATTGGTCCATAAGCCCATTAACATAGGTTGTCTTTTATAATCTTTTTGTACTCTATTTGATAATGATAATGCATACTTAGTTTTTACATGTTATCAAGGCCCAAGGGCTGTCCTGATATGTTTTTTGGTGGCTATCCCATTTTTTACGATTGTTTTCGTTTTTTTGGCGAGTTGTTCTCCTTTTCTAATGGGTTATCTTCTGTTGTGCAATGTCATCCACCGCCAATACCACCAGACTCACCTCGTTGTCGTCGGTATTGCTACTAGTTACATTTGTTCTAGTGAACAACTAGCTTATATTTTTACTAAGTCTCTTAGGAGCTTCGAGATTGTATTTATTTGTAACTAGCTTGGTGCATATGATTATATGCTCTAACTTGAGGAGGAGTGTTAGAATACCTTTGTAGTATTGAGCTCATTAACATAGATTGTCTTTTATAATCATTTTGTACTCTATTTGATAATGATAATACATACTTAGTTTTCACATCGTATCAAAGCCTAAGGGCTGCTTTGATGGACTAGGATCCTCTCCAGTTTTCCTAAAACTAAATACAATCTCAACCATTGATTAATTTTAATGCATAATTAAAAAACATAGATGAATGGTGGAGATTCAAAATTGGACACTAGTTTTTTCAATTGGAGAGGATCCCTATCCTTGTTTTGATATGTTTTTAGGTGACTGTCCCATTTTCTAGCGACTTTTTTCATTTTTTCGGTGAGTTTTTCTCCTTCTCCAATGGGTTGTCTTTCGTTGTACAGTGGCTGTCACTATCAGTACCACCAAACTCACCTCGTCGTCACTGGTAAAATCGATCCTTTTTCGATGTCATCGAAGCTACCATGCGCAACCTCTCTACGACCATTTCCCTTGGCCTTTTCTCATATCTACTTCTCTTTGGTGTGCATTTGCTGCCACCATTGTGCTTCTCTCTCCAGCGAGTCTAACCCACCCACTAGTCAACTTTGTCGTAGCCGTCAGAGTCATTGCGTCGATAACCAAAGCCATTGTGCCAACTGCTAGAGTTTGATCTTTTATGGTTGTTATTCACCTACAGATTTCATTTCTATTGTTCTTTTCTTCTAATTCCTCCTTGGGCACCTCTTGGGATATTTCATCCCCCCATTTGTTACAAACATGGTCAAATCCTCTTCCAAGTCAGGGTTTTTTCTTACCTTTACTTCTCCTACCATTACAACCAAAAAAAATTGATTGATTAGGCTCCTCCAACTATGTTTCATGGCCCAAGGAAGTTAAGATGTGGTGTATTGGACAAGGGTTGAAGAATCACCTATACACTAAGCTTGAAAATGTGAAAGAAGATGGAGAAAATTGGGAAAAGAACGATGCTTTGTTGTGCACTTTATTATGGCAATCTATTGATTCTTCTCTCCAAAACATCTACACCAACTTTGACACTTGTTATGAGTTGCGGACTCAAGCCAAATCCTTTTACACCAACGACACTCAACGTTTATTCACTATTATTGACAAGTTACTCAATCTTCATTAACAGGATATGAGTATTTTTTACTTTGTGGCTCAATGGTCCTTCATTAAGGTTGAGTTCAACGCTCTCCTACCAACAGGGAAAACCATTGGTGAAGACCTTATCAAGGGAGATAAATTCTTTATGGTGTGCACTTTGGCTACTTCCAGTCCAGACCTTGCATTTGCGAGGGATCAAATTTTTGCAAGTCCAAATATCCCTACTTTAGATGAGGTTTTCTGTTGTGTTCTCCATGTAACCTCTATCCCTCCTTCTAGTTCTGTAACACCAAATAGTTTAGCCTTGGTCTCGACCAATTTTTTCACATGTCCCTCATGGGGAACAAGGTGGTGACCATCAAGGAAATAATAGGGCATCCCGTCCTAAATGCATTTATTGTCATAGGTTGGGGCACACGAAAAATTGCTTAAAGTTACATGATCATCTTCCACAAGCTAATGTTGCTCAAAGTGAGGATACTTTCTCTTAGCAACCAAGGGACCCTTCAGTGCAATAGTTTGTTACTCTTATAGGGGTTGATTATTATCAATATTTGAGGTATCATGCATCTCAACATTCATCCTCATCCTCATTTATTACATATGTTGCCCATTCTAGTAATTTTTCTGTACTTTCTCACCTTACTTATTTCAACTCTTTGCATGCTATCACCTTAGCTAATGGCTCTAAGCGGGCTCCTAATATAGTTAGTAAGGCAAAATACTTACCTTTTGTTCCTTTGGATTTTGTACTATATATCCTTAACTGTTTGTTTAATCTTGTTTCTATTAGTTGTTTGACTCATACCTTAAATTGTATTGTTACCTTATCTCATAACTCTATTGTAATTCAAGATTGCAATATAGTACAAGTGATTGGTCCAAGACATGAGTCACAGGATTTATACCATCTTTCCTTTCCATTTGTTGACTGCACTACTACATCATCTCCAGAGCTACTCCACAATCGCCTGGGGCATCCAATCTTGTCTAAACTTCAGAAAATGGCTCCTAGTATTCTTTGTCTAGTCTTAATTATGAGTCATGTCAACTAGGCAAATAGTCTAGAGCATCTTTTCCTAAGCATGTGTCGCAACCTAAATTGCGATGCGGGACGGCAAAAAATTGAAAGGTTGGAATCTGAGTCTCTTCTGGGGAAGGAACGAGGATTACGGAGTCCCCACCAACGTTTTTATAGAAAATGCCAGGAAACTGTAGGTTGGATAAGGTAGGTATAGGAATCAAAGTTCAGGTTCGGGAGTCGGTTACGCATAGGGATCACCAGGTATCCTCATACGTCTACCATAAGGTAGTTACCCTAACTAGATACATGAAATAAGATGAGTTCTATGTTATTGTTTATGCCTTTCTAATGGAAGATATTTACAAGGAATGGATAAAGGATGTATTTTTGAGATTTTTAGATGAATAACTTGACAAGAATTGCTTCTTGCTCCTATGTATCTCCTACTGCACGGAGAAATCAAAGTTTACGTAGTTCTGGAGGCAGGTATGGTTATGTAGAGAAGAGGGTCAAGACCGACTCGGCCTATGGAAATGGATGAGTGCCGAGACAGAGTCAGCCAGTTGAAGTGGAAGGTGCCGAGACGGAGTTGGCCAGATGGAATGGAAAGGAGGCCAAGACCGACTCAGCCATGTGGAATAGAAGGTGTGAGAGAGTCGAGACGGAGTCAACCTATGGGGTGTGGAAGGTGGATGAGACCGACTCGGCCATGTGGAATGGAAGGGAGCCAAGATAGAGTCGGATAGTTAAGGTTGAAGGGAGCCGAGACGGAGTCGGCCAGGGGGCTATGTGTATTTCGGAAGTAGGAAGAAATGGACTATCCGTTAGGCGTCCTTGGGTTGGATGAAAGTGAACTTTCCATTTGGCATCCAAAGTCTAAAAAAAACGGGCGGATTGTCCATTGGTGCCCAAAGAGTTTGGCGAAAAGTGTAATTGGGAAGCTTGAGATTAGGTGATGGGAGGCTTTAGAGTTGAATGTTGGAACGGGGACGGGACTGAATCGGTCCCGTTAGTGCGAGCTGGTCCTGTAGGAGCTGACTCTTAGTCAATCTCGATTTCGGTCACATAGGAGCCGGTCCCGGAATCGGCACATGGCTTGGAATCGGCTACATGGGGTCGGTCCGGAGTCGGTCCCAAAATGCAGTATTTTACTGTGTTATACACAAGGGAGTGTGTTGGCTTAGGATTTCAGGTCTCTAAAGTGGGTAGAAGCAGGAGGAGACTTCAAAAATACTTACCTTGTATTCAAGAAGCCCAAGTTTGTTGTAGAGTGGTTGAACTTATTCTCAAGAACTTCTACAATCTCCTTCTAGTTCCTTCGTTCATCTATGAACGTTTGAACTTTGAACGAGGTATTTTCAGAAGCAATATGCCCAGAGTTTCTCCTAGTTCACACAGTTTTTCGACCTCTCCCTCCACCAAAAAAGCCAAAGACCAGAGACCAATACCCAAAGACCGAAAGGACCCTCGAAGAGCTAAGACCGCAAAAAAGGACCCCTTCTTTGTTCAAACATCGATCATTTTATAGGTGCACCTCTCACCCTCAAGTCACCATCGCGGATCTTCTAGGAGATCTCCTCCATTAATGCGTTGTAGTTAGCTTTCTCGGTTCTCACCCTAAAGCTGCTTCTACGTCTCTGCTTTTGCGTCGTGACAAAGCTGAGGGTGACTTCCTACAGAAGCCGTCGCCTGCCTCTTCCTCGCACGCCTGCCTGAGGCGCGAAAAGACACATCTGCTGCTGTCTCCTCTCCCTGCTTTTCGCGACCCCACTCCTTTTTCTGCTTTTTCTTTTTTCCTACTGCCTGCTCTCTTTTCCCTTTTTTTTCTTTCTTTTCTTTCTTTTTTCGTTTTCTTTCTTTTCCTTCTTTTTTTCTTTTTTTCTTCTTTTCCTTCCTTTTTTCGTTTTTTTCTCTTTTTTTGTTTTTTATCCATCCAGTGACGCAAACTAGACAAAATTGGGATACAACAGCATGTCACTAATTAGGTTGCTTCACCATTTGCTTTAGTACATTCTGACATTTGGGATCCTCCAAGTCATATCTCTAGATTTGGAGAACAATATTTTTTAATCTTTATTGATGACTATTCTTGTTGAACTTAGTTATATTTAATGAAAAGTCTATATGAAGTTTTATCTATATTTAAGAACTTATGAGTTAAACTTAAAAATCAGTTTTACACAAATATTCAAGTATTAAGGAGTGACAATGCACTTGTGTATTTTTTCATAACCTTACTCAATTCATTTATTCTCATGAAATTATACATTAGTCTTCATGTGCTTATACACCCCAAACAAAATGGGGTTGCTGAACGGAAAAATAGACATTTGATTGAAACAACCTTGCACTTTGTTGCTCCATCATAATGTTCCTACTCGTTTTTTAGGAGGATGTTATCTCTATTTTTTATCTTATTAATCGTATGTCATCTTCTGTTTTGCAACATAAAATTCCTCATTCCATCCTTTTTCCAGACTGGACTTTATATCTTCTTCCTCCTCACATTTTTTTTTGGTGTATTTATTTTGTTCATAACATGACCCTCCACGTAATAAATTGTTAGCTAAATCAATCAAATGTTTATTCTTGGGGTACTCTCGCACTCAGAAAGGGTACAAATGCTACTCTCCATACACTAATAAGTATTACCTTCTATTGATGTCACATTCTTCAGTCTTCTTTCTTTTATCCTTTATCTTCCTCTACTCCATCTCCATCTCCATCATTGATTGAAGTTTTGCCTCTGCCTCAATTTCCTCCTTTACCGTCATTTGAATTTCCTACTCCTATACCTTCTACAGTTTCCAAACCCTTTCATGTTTATAATCGTAGAGGCCAGCTAGAGTAAGTTCCCTTCTTCATCAGTGGCAAGCTATAAGGGGGGAAAAGACTAAAAGTAGTATCATTATAATTATTATTATCAACTTTGCTTCTGACCCTAATACAAATTTGATTTTTTTTCAGTGTTTAATGTGATTGATCATAATGGAAACAAGATTAGAGATAAGGAAGTCATTGATTATATTCAGAGGGTAGGGATTTTTACGCTTGCATTTTTTTTAAATGCTTTAATTAAGGCGTATTTGTGTTTCTCCATGTGTAAGGAAGGATCTCTTTTTTTCGACCTCTTTTCTTCTTTGCTAGAAATCTTGAGGTCAAGTAAGTAGGACACAAGACACTTGTATTAGAGCACACTGATTTGAATTTGGTTCTTTTAACACAATTACAGTAAGACATTTCAAGCATTCAGCTAATACTAATAGAAACCGTTGGTTAAAGATCAGACACCTCATTTTTTATCTAGGCAAATCCAACTTAAAATTTGTATTCAATATGTAAATCGTCCAATCTTCATCCAACTGTTTTGATTCGTGAATGCAAGGAAAACTACAGCATCTTTTTGCCAAAGTGGAATGGAAGAAGAACGTGCTCATTCTTAATTGATGTTCACCTTTTATTTCACTGATTATTTATTTTAGTTATCAAAATTCTGTTAAATCATGTATTCTTCTAGCAAAGGTTTATGAACCTGCCAGATCCATCTGGTGGACACTGTTTGAAGTGCTTGTGCTAAAAGGCGATAGCTAAAATGTGTTTTTACTGTCATTCTGATTTATTTAATAGTGTAGAAAACTTGTGTTAATCCTTGAAGAAATACGGGAGTCTTGAAATTGTGAAGATTTGATCTTAATAAATACCATACTGCACATGTAATAAGATATCCATTGTGGTGTTGTGATGCCTAATTTAGGTCCATTAAGATATGAATGTCTTCTCTGTATGAGTGATATGTGAATCTCATCATGCAAATGATATATACTCCCTTGATGATAGACCATCAACAAAGCTTGTGGTTTCTTCTCTGAATCCCTGCTTTGCACCCTCATTGAGAGAGTCTGTTGGGGTTGTACCTACAGAAGAGCACACCATAATTGAACTTACCCGCACAGACCGGCCCAGGTTACTATAGGAAATTTGTGCAGTTCTTACAGACCATTCTAATTTGGTGACTGCTGAGATATGGACACATATTACTAGAGCTGCAGCCGTAGTACTATCACGTGAGGGATGATTCCAATCAAGGATCTGTCTCGCCTCTCTACAATAAGGGATCTGCTATTTTGATCAGTTGAATGTCTCACTATATGGATTCTATATGATTACAAAGGCGAGCATCTGAGGTGTGATTACAATCTACAGCTTGAACCTCTACTCCTCCTCACTACCTTTTGTTCAATGACATGCTAAGATATGTTTGTATCTATGCAGGGAATGGAGATGGAGTTGTGCACAGAAGATCGTGTAGGACTCCTCTCAGATATCACAAGAATATTTTGAGAGAACAGTTTGTGTATCAGAAGAGCAGAAATATCAACAGAAGAAGGAAAGGCAAGAGATACTTTTTCTGTCACAGGTGTTACTGGTAACCCAGTTGACACCAAGATTATATAGACTCAATTCGAAGACAGATTGGCGACAAAGTACTGAAAGAAAAACATAACTCTAGTCTTTCACCAAAGACCCCTCAACCAACAACAATCGAATATCCCCTTAGGAAATTTTTCAAAGCTCGATCTTTTCAGAATTGTAAATTTATCAAATCTTATTCTTAAGTCCTTTGTATATTCTCAGCATTTTCATTGTATTTCTTTCAGAAATGTATGTATGTAAGTAAAAGAAATTGTATATGTCAATGTTCCTCCCCGGGAGAGGGGCTTATGTAAATAGTTTGCACCCTAATAGTTGAAAGCTAAGCATTGGAGAGAAACATATTTTACTGTTAATCTATAGTTAAATCTTGTCATTATTAATAGACGAAGTATGAGTTATTTATAAGTCATCTAATACATCAGTTATTTCTTTGACTGCTACCAAAATGGTTTTAGCAATTGTGCGCCCATTTTTGGCGATCAAGCTAGCTTCAAGTTAGGTTATGGTTGGTAAAATTTACTAATAAGTTAGTTTAAAGTTTATAACTTAAGAATATGTTTAACATGTTAAATAAGCTAGCTTTTATCTTATTTGACTAATTTATTTGAACAAATTAAATTATTTGGTAAATAACCTTATTTTACCAGTTTATAAGTTACAAGCTACTTTAGTTAGGTAATAAATTTATTTTCTTTCATTTATAATTTTACTGTTTTAATATTCCTTTATTTTTACCATGTCTTAATATTTTTATGCTACTTTTTCTAATTATTATAAAATACTTCTTTACTATTTTAGTATTTAATGAAATAGTTAATCTTCAAAAAGATTTAATAATAATTTAAAATTAATAAAAATTTAAAATTAATAAAAATTTAAAATTAATAAAAATTTAAAATTATAATTACTTAAAAATAATTATATATATGAAAAAAAATTTAGTGAAAGTGTCATTTTTATATGAGAATAAGAAGATGAAATTTAAATCATACAATTATATATTGATTATCAAGATTTAAAAAATTAAATCACGAAAAAAATTTTAAAAGTCACGTGACTTTTGAAGTGGTCACATGACATTAAATCTTAATCAGTCATGTATAATTATATGATTCAGATTTACTCTCTTACCCATAAAAATAACTATCTCACTAGATATATCCTCTATAATATATATATATATATAAAAGTTAAAATTTAATTAATTATTGTAATTGAGTAAATCTTTTATTTTAAAATATAAAAATTAAAAACTTACATTTATCTCAAGCATAATCCTAACCTCAAAAATTCAAATAATACAAAGATTAATATTATATCATTAAGCTCAAACGGTGCATGAGCTTTACTTCAAGATTAGTTGAATTTAAGCCAAGTAAATAGATGTGAATTTAAAGCATATAAAGGGGTAGTGCAAATTATTCCACACAATACAAATAGTTATGTCACCACATTTTATTTTGTTTGTTATTCGGTGATTGATGTACAATACACGTAATTTTGAAGGAGAGAAATAGAAAAATGAATAGAGAAAAATGGTTGAGAGAATGAAAGCAGCTTGAGGAAGAAGACATCTATGGAAGGAAGGGTTGGATGTTTCAATTTTTGGATAATGTTAGAGATGGGACTAAAATTATACCTCGGTTTTTTTTAATACCAAAAGTCTCGCGTGGAGTAGTTTATAGTTTAGTTATTAAATTTTTAAAAAATCAAAACTAGTTTAATTTTACCTTTATTTTTTTAGTTTTCAATTTTAAAAGATTATTGTCTTTTATAATTCATTATGAAGTTGTTGACAACAACGATTCTTCTATAAATCATATATGTTTTTAGTTCTTATTGAGTAAAAATTACACTAGCAATAGTGTAATTTTTAAGTGGTTAGGCTTAGGTTTTTTAAGTTTTTTTAAGGCATAAATTGAATTTAGGCTTTTTGGCTAGCTTGTGATCTACATAGAGAAAATAATCCGTTTTATCAACTTTAGTCGATGGAAATAGGTTAGGCAGTCTGTCATGGACCTATGACTTGCCTTACATAAGGCCTAGTCTGACCTGTTTAGTAAAATGGTTAAGCTTAGGTTTTTTAAAAAGTTTTTTTAAATAAAACTGTTAGATTTTAGGCCAACATATATATGTATTATTTATAAATTATATATTTATATTATATCTTATATAAATATATATATATATATATATATATATATATATATTTAATTCATATAATTATTAATAATAAATATTTTAATAAAATAATTTTAATTTGTACTCTAGTGTGTTTTTACACTTTCTACCATTGAAACTTAGGTCAGCCAAAACAAGTAACAATCATTAGATAACAAGTCTCAAGTCTCACAACGGGCAAATAAAAATAAATAGAATAATATATAAGGGTGAAGAATTGGTTCAAATATTTTAGATAACATTATTCCTCTAGTTCAACTCACACTTTCCTTCTAGGCCCGCTCTATTTATTATTTGGGATCTAATTGGCAAAGCTAAAATCACAAATGGACATATGAAAACATTCATTTGGTAAACACTCATTCGGATAAGAATGTTGCCATAAACATATGAAATTTCCATTTAGGTCATCCATCTTTTTGGTGCTATAGCACTATTCAAAACCTACATTGTAAACTTCCTTCTTTTCTCATAATGCATGTGATATGTGTCATTTGGCCAAGCAAAAAAAAAAAAAAACCACAAACCTAAGGCCCTTGAGGCATTACCAATCCATATTATGCTCATAGCAATATCTAGTGAAACAAAATGGTTTAACTAAAAAAGAACAAGATTGTTACACCTCTCCCAAAAAGAAGAATCGGTGGTCTACTAGATGATAGTACGCAAGTCATAATTGAACACAAACAGTTGAACTTGAGGAGAAGTATTGAAGAACAAGTCTTATATTAGGCAAATAAAGATAAATAGAATGGTATATAATGGTAAATCACTCTACAAACTTCTACAACAACCCAATACACATTGTATTCCAATTCTCTCCTAGGACACATCGTGAAGCCTACCAAAGCCTACTTTGACTTGACCTGTTTCTACCCTTCTAGAGAATAGTGGAAGAAATATTCAAATAGACAAATCAACTATAATAAAATTAGAATTATGACTAAAAAGTATTTTTTTTTATTTCCAAAAGTGAGTTAAAATAATTTTAAATTTTACTTAAAAATAACTTTAACTCTTTTTTTACCCAAACAAGTTTTGTTTCAAATTTAAATTTAAAGATCAAAAATTTAAAAATTCAGGACCACCCTAAATAGAGCAGAATAATTTTGTTGTGTTTCATCTTCTATTTTATTATATCTTATAACTATTTTTAAAATTAAATATAGAAGAACTATTTTTGTGTCAATCAATCATTTTTAGTTGATTCCTTCCATACATGTTTCAATAAGCTCTCATACACAATCCAATATTATATGAACACGTGTTATGACTTGTCACATCATATAGTACTACTAATCTTTTAATATTACACTTAAATTTTAGAGACTTATTAGCAAATTTTGTGTGGACAACCTACATAAAACTTTGATGGTGACATGGTCACACGTGGCCTTAATATGAACTAGTGATAAATTTTTGAAATGATAAAATTGAAATTATTACACTTGACCTACTCTTTCTTTTTTACCACCTAAATCACTAAGTGTTTTTACTTGTTTGAGTTTTAATATAAATAATATATTATATATAACATTGTTGCATGAGTTAATTGTATTTTTAAAATATTTATTTCATGTTAAATATAGTTTAAAAATAATTAATTATAAAACTATAAAAATAATAAATAAATTATATAATTTATTATCTAATTTACATTTTTATAATTTTATATATATATATATATATATATATATATATATATATATATATATATATATATATATATTATAAAAAGCTAATTTGAATGATCGTTTTTTTAAGTGTCATTTTTTAGTGAGAGTGTTTCTAAAACAATTTCTTCCACGAGAGGATTTTTAGAGATTTTTCTTAACATTTTGTCTCTTTCAATCTATCATTTTCAATATCTTTAACCCTAAATTGAATTTTAATATCTTTTAATAAAAATTATCAATAATTAAAATAATATTATATCACAATATAAATTGTATATTATAAATTTATTATATAATATATATATTAAAAATATTTATGTATTTCAAATTTTAATTATAATATAATTTATGTATTTAAAAATATTTATTATAAACTTAAGTTATATAAAATAAATATTTATTATATGCAATATACATGTTACGAAGAATATATTTCAATTCTCCTTTTGATATTGTCCAATAATACATGGACAAATATCATAAATTATCACATCAAAATATGAGTGAACCGAGATGAATTTAAAAAATAGTAAATTTTGTAGAAATAAAATTAGAACTTATAATCATTTTGTTCTTTAAACAGCTAAATTATTAAGTAATTTAATTTGTTTGAGTCGTAATATAAACAATATATTATATATAGCATTATTGGATGAGTTAATTATTTTTAATTATTTTATGTTAAATATAGTTTATAAATAATAAAATTGTATAATAAAAATACAAATAAATAATATATTTTATTATTAACTTATTTTTTTCTTATAATATATGTACACATACAATCACTTTTCTCTTTCGTTTTCTTTTTTACCTTATTTTTTTCTCTTTTTTTTTACCACATCACTAATATTATATTATTTATTTTAATATTATAGTTTTTATAATTTAGAATAATATTCAATATTTTTATTTAGTATAAAATTGTAAAATTTATAAATATTATAACATTAAAATAAATAATTTAACATTAGTGATTTGATAGAAAATGAGATAGAAAAGGAGATGAAAGACAAAAACGATTGTATGTTTATATTTAATAGTATTTTAATATGTACTTTGTAAAAAATAAATATTTTTATGTAACTTAAATTTATAATAAATACTTCTAATTATATAATTGTATTATAATTAAAATTTGTAATAAATAAATATATTTAAATATAAAAATTATATTTTAAATTTATAATAAATAATTTATATTATGATAAAATGTTATTTTAATTATTGATAATTTTATTAAAAAACTAAAATTTAATTTAGAATTAAAAATATTAAAAATGATAAATAAAAAAAAACAAAAAATTAAGAAAAATTTCTAAAAACAGTATAAATTAAGATAATTTTTGTAATTTATATATAAAGAGGATTGTATGAAAAAATAAATTATATAATTTATTTATTATTTTAAAAATATAATTAATTCATGTAGTAATGTTATGTATTATATATTATATATATTGCAACTCAAACAAGTAAAATGACTTAATAATTTATGTAGTTAAAAACTAAGGGAAGGTTATGAGATCCAAATTCACATCTACTAGGTGTTATTTGATGATTCCTTCCGTCCACGTTATGTTCATGTTATGATAGAAAAGTTTCAATTAAACAATATATTATATATAACATTACAGCATGAATTAATTATATTTTTAAAATATTTATTTAATATTAAATATAATTTAAAATTAATAAACAATATAATTATATAAAATAAAAAATAAATTATTTAATTTATTTTCATACAATTTTATCTATATATAAATTAGAAAAGCTACCTTGAATGGAATATTTTTAGTAATTACTCCATTATCTTTTTTAATCAATCACTTTGAATATCTATAATTTTAAATTAAATTTTAATATTTTTTAAATAAAAATTATTATTAGTTAAAATAACATTGTATTACAGTACAAATAATTTATTATAAATTTAAAATATAATATATATTCAAAAATATTTATGTATTATGAATTTCAATAATAATATAACATGTATTTAAAGGTATATATTATAATTTAAGTTATATAAAATACATATTTATTATAAATTTAAGTTATATACAGAAATACTATATATAATATAGTGCAAACAAGTAAAATGATTTAGTAATTTAGGTGATACAACTTAATGTTATCATTTAAAAATTTATCACCTTGCTACATTAGCGTAGTGGACAGTGCAAAAGAGTCGGAAGGAATTATTCTTACATACCTTTAATCCTATCGCGATTCATCAATTATTGCTTTATCCAAAATAGTACGACTTGCTTACAAGTCCAGCAACATGATAAGACCAAAAAAGTCAAATAATTAGAGGTATCTGAATGACACGTGGAATTTCTATGGGGGGAAAAAAGTTGAGCATTTCAATGTGGACACAATTAGATGAAATCTGACCTCTGCATTTATTTATTTTTAAAATGTACAAGGAAAATAGCCGTAGAACATGTAAATATTAAGCAAAACTAATATTTTAGGTGAACTCGCGTTCCGTATCTGTTTCTGTATTATTCTCTCGGTTTATTTTACGAGTAGATTAAGATCAAAATGATACTAGTGCAATGTGCTCTCAACTGTCATAAAAATTAAAAAATATCCCATTATCTGTATTCAGAATCCATAGTTGCATTGCATTGTATCAAAACAATATTCATGAGTCACACATTTCAAGTTGTGCTTATTAAAACTATAAAATTAAATTAAAAATCAGATAAATAAGAAAGAAATTTTATTATATTTTATTAGAAATAAAAGTTATATAGAGAGAGAGAAAAATAACTACTAAGTTAAATTATACAATAATATATATAATAAAAATTAAAAGTTAATAATATCAATTCTTAAAAGGTTTCGAGCGCCTTTTGATACTAAACATTCAAATAAGATATCATGGTTCATATTGATTATCATTTCCCAATAATGATTCTCAAAAGTTATATATATCATGGTCCATAATATATATAAAAAAATCACTTTTAAAATAAAATATATATATCTAAATATATATCAATTATTAAAATAAAAAATTAATCATTAATTATAACTTCAAAAATCATAAACATTTATTTTTTAATATAATTATTTCAATAAAAACTAATGTTTTATATTCACAATTTTCATTTCTCGCGGCCGATATACTTCAAAATAAAATAACAATTACTTAATTTTTGAAAATTGTCTCAAAACTAAAAAACAGGACTTTTCTCACCCGTATACATAAAAAAATTTCTCTCAAAATAAACTAATCCACACCATCTCAGTCTTTAACATCGATAATTTAAATATAATCACAAAAATTAACTTTACTCACTCGTATACATAAAAATAAAATCCCCCGTTATAAAAATTACATCCCGTGTCACATTATAAAAATAATATTAACTTTTTTATCCATGATCTTCATATTGCATTATATAATTTTTAATTTATATTAAGAAATTGAATAAAAAAATGTAGGAAATACAGTAAGATTTGAAATCAAGAGACTAAATATGAATTGAATTCTAAGAAAGCACGATGGATACAATTAATACTCTTTGCTTCTATTCTATCCCCACCAAAAATCGTTGAACCAACCATCCAACATATGATAACAAGCATAGCTTCCTCGTATATATACACTCATCAGTGACTCTGTACACACTCATCAACAACGCCAAAAGGGCCTTTGAAAATGTAAATCTATTACACCTATCGTAAAAAAAGAGATGTATAGAGAAAGAGAGAGAGAGAGATTATAGTTGCTATGCTCTAGCGGGACTGTACAGTGTACACCATTCATCCCTTCCCCGAGAAAGAAAAAAGAATTGCAAAAATTTTACACCTAATCTACATGCAACAATTAACTAACTAACTATCATATCAATCTTCAGGGCGTTGAATCTCACCCATCATGATACGGTTACTGGAGACCTTGAAACCAAGAAGAGAAGGATCTATCTGTTTACCTTTCTTCCCTTTCTTTTTCCCGCTTCGCCCTGCTTGTGTGGCATCAGATGACTCGCTCCCAACTCCACCGCCGCCTGCATGTGAGTCCACCACCTCAGGAAGAACTGGCCTTTTAAGCATGTCCATAAATGACGTCTCTGACACCGCACCTTCACTGAACGATGAAGATCTAAACCGAACCTCCTTTTTCCCAGAACCCTGACCATCTGTCACGTTACTTATTGACGAATTTCCAGACCCTTCTCGTCTCCCTACCATACAACAATCTTATATTTTAGACTGCTGAAAATGTTATAAAGACAAATCGTAAAGGGGGCTGCTAAAAATTCACATACCTTCACTAGATGTGACATTTATTAAATTATTTTGGGGTACGGATGGCTGGTCTGTCTGGACATCGGGTGAGGATAAAACCCTTGATACATGGGGCCGCTTATGGAAAGCATTTTCAAACCCTTTTGTTGAAGGAGGTAACCTGTCAATAATCATTCAATTCATCCATTTAGCATATACAGTAGTAAATAGACTTACACATCAACCGTACATTATCAAACCTCTCATTCTTTTGCCAATAATTACTCAGTACATCGACAATAACAAGATCCAATGCTTTAAATGGCCATCATCTTAAAGTAAGTGATTCTTCTGCCACTACTATCTATATAAATGTAGCCCCAATCCATTTTCGCCATTTAAGAAGATTAGTTTGTTACATCAATTTTAGATAAATTTAGTCAATGAAATTCTTCACAGGTGTATCTAGAAAGTGTACAGTGATGATCTGCAAACTGCATCAACTATGGGGGGCAAAATTTGGTAGGTTGTGCAGAAGGTTCACAAAAAAGATTAATACAACCTAATGCAAGCCTATCGCTAAATGAGAAACAGGAATAGATACAAAAACATAAACAATAAAGCACCATATAGAACTTTGAACTCAACAAACATGTAATGCAATTCATAACCGTCAGCCAGCAGACAGATAAAAGATTCAAAGAAATTTCTAGAACCCAAAAAACCAAATTAATTTTAGTCCAAATCGATATTACCTGTCACCAGAAACCTCATCTCCACGTGAATTATTCAAACCAATCTCACGACCAAATGAGCCACCATCACCACCTGCAGAATCACATTCATTATTCTCAACCATCACAAGCACAACTTCAATGAAGGATAACATTTGTGGGGTATATTACCAGCACTGCTCAGTGAGCTATGTCTACTATGGGCAATTGCAGGCAGTTCCATGGAATTCATGATGCTTTCCACTTGCTCAGACATGTCTGACATCCCAGGAACTAAATTGTTCATTGTGCTCATATATTCATGTCTCGGTCCCTTATTTGCCTCTAACTCATGTAATTCTTTTTCCATTGATGATTTACCAATCTGAAAAGGAATTCTGTAGTTGGGATGTAAAGTGTCCTTATTAGCAGATAACAGTGATTGTTCCTCAAGTAGTGAACCAGATCTAGACCGAAGAGGCATTCTTTCAGTATTCCCTAGATTGTTGTATTGGTCAGTTATATGCATGCCGGTTAAATGATCATGGATTAGGGCATTGGAATTAGCACTTTGAGCCCTTTCTAAGAAAGGGTCATTCAGATGGACTTGCTGATCTGGTGGAAGCTCAAAAGGATGCACCATTGAACTAGCCTCAGGAACATGCCAAGATTTGTCACTTCTAGATGAAAGAGGATGATGCCATTTATCAACAGTTGATGGTTGTGTGGCTTGAACACCCAGTTTTTGATGAAGTAGGTCCATAAAACCTCGTGCTGAACTCTCTTCATGAACACCAGCAGATGCAGATAGGTTCAGATCTGCTGATGTAACAGTATCTCCTAACTCTCTTCTCTGCCTCACAGCTTCAAGATGATGTTGTAGTTGCAGCCGGGGATCAACCCAGCTATTTTCCACATGCCCATTGTTGCCAGGGAGCGAACTCTTGAATGCATCAGAATGGTGACCAAAAAGATCATCAGATGATTGTAGGTGATGAGAGGATAAAGAACCCATTTGATCACCTGGATGTAAATAGCGACGACGATCATGCAATTCCCTTCCTTGGGAAATAGGTGCAGACCTCTCAAACATCATAGAATTATCATAGAACCCTCCTCTCTGATTCTGCTCAGGAAGATTCCTCCCCAAATAATTTAATTGCTCCTCTTGTGTCACAAGCCTCTGCTGCTGTTTGTGGATATCTGAAACATTAAATCCTGCAGAATGACCCAGTTGATGGGTTGCTGGATTTCTAACCAACTGTCCAGTTTCATTAATTGGCCATGACCTACCAAAATGCCTTTCTCCATCCAACCCTAACTGCTGTCTAAGAGCCAAAGATATCTGCTGTGCCTGCAGCTGATCTTGCTGAAAATGAAGCTGTTGTTCAGGAGGCAATAGATTCCCATGCCTTGCTTGCAACAAGAGGTCTGACAAATCAGCTTGCCTTCCTTGGGCAGCATTGAGGCCCATGTTTGCTTGGATAATCTGTTCCATTGATGGATCGAGGTGCCTTAAAGAATGTGAATTCTGCTGCAAGTCATGCACATATCTCCTCAATTGTACCTGATCTAACAGGTTATCCCTAGAAATATCATGTTTTGACTGTCCAAAATTGGGATCTGGGATCTGCTGATGCATAAACTGTTCAAGAAGCAACTGCTGAACTTGAGACTGTTGCTGAGGCTGAAGCTTCATTTGTTGGTGAAGCAGTTGTTGATGGTGCATATCTTGCTGTTGTTGAAGCTCAAGCTGGCGATGTTGAATCTGAAGTTCCAGAATTCGTTCCAAATCTGATCCAGAATTCTGCATCATCTGCTGGATGTTGGAGCTCATGCTCTGCTGAGAAAGAGCAAAACCTGGAAATCTCTCTAAATCTGACCCATTAAGATGAGCAGGAAAATGATTTGATATATTACTCTGCTGCTGAACCCTTTCTTTCTGAAGCTTCTGCAACATGAGATGCTCTGCCACATCAAAATTATTAAATTTTGGTCCCATATGGGACAAGAACTGATCTTCTAATGAACCAACATGTGGATTAGGATTAAAATGCCTATTTATGCCATATTCATCAGCCCATGTCTCCCTGAAAGAAGGCTGATTAACCATGCCACCAACAGAGCTTTGATCAGCAAACGGAACATCTCTATCCATTAATGGATCTAGAAAATGACCCTGGTCACCCAATCTCAAAGAACTATTGGAAGATTGTGCACGCCTTAAATGAGAACCATCTCTGAGCTCAGACATCAATAACCCAAAAGGGTGCAACTTATCAGCCTCATTATTGTGAGCATCACTCATTGCAACTTCATTTGCAACAGGTTTTCCAGTAGTATGGGAATACGAAGCATTGACATCCATGGGCCTCATCAAAGGTTTTTCATTTATGCTTCCAGCCAATTTCGACAAAGTGATATCTACATAAACAAATATATAAATAAAAGTAGAAATAGATGCATACATAAGACACAAGACCACACAAATTGATAAGAAAAATAATAGTAGATAGACATGACAATGGCAGAATGAGAAAGCAAATAACTTACCCTCATCATGAGCAGCAATATTACTGAAGCACTGATCATCAGAGAACTTGACCTCAGAGTGATAACCTTGATTGGGTATTTGGGAAGGAATACCAACACTCGAGGTAGTATCAGGTCGAGAAGAAGACCACGGTTGATCATCGCTAACAGAAGACCCATCATAGTCAAAATTATGTACATCTACTTTTAGGTTCCTTCCAATGGCATCAGATGCTTCTGATTGAATAACCCTGTTACTACCAGAACCTAATCCTGACTTGACTTTCAAATGAGGCATAATGTCACCAAGTTCATGAAATGGTGATCCTTCAGGAGCATCTGACAAGCGAACAGGTAAGTCCATCCCAAAAAATCCTTGTTCAAACCACAAAATGATGTCAATCCCAAGAAATGGTCCTTGAATTTCCCCTTGAGGGTCCAGATAGCACAAACTCAACTCCTCAAGAACAATAACACTTTCAGGCGGATATGTCTTCTCATTAATTTTCATGTCCTGTTGATTAATGCTTGGAGTTTGCTGCAGAGATGCAAAATCAAAGAGAGAGCGAGAATCATCAGGTAGATTACTACTAAATTCAGAAGCAGCAATTGAGTCAACACCGTTCCGATTAGCATGTTCCTGAAAACCAGAAGCATGTCCCTGATGGTGATCCAAAGTAGCTGATTCAGCAACTTTGTTTCCAGGAATGCTTCCCTCCCCAATGCTGTTAACAGAACTCTCATCTCTCCCATGCACACCAATAGTTGCCATATGTTTCTGCTTGCCTTCTTGAAAAGTTGCAGCTTCTGAAAATGATGATAATTTGTATACAATCAATAAATGTAAAATTGAAAATTCTTTACTTTCAACAGATTCACACAATAGAATAAAAAATAGTATTGATTTCTCACCCTCAATTATATTTCTCAATAAACCGCCAGCAGTTGATGCTGAACCAATTAAAATTTGATCAGAATCATCTGAGACATCACTTCCTGATATAACCTTTGCACCGCTGCCAATGAAAGGTTGTTTTCCTTCACTTGTAATACCAGGACCTGAAAAAAGCCAAGGAAGAAAACAATAAGCAAAAAAGGAAGTCAACATGTTACAAGAACTAAAAAATCCACGCATATATGTCACCTGAAATATCATCATTTAACCCTCCATCCCTTCCTCTAAAAGAGTAGCCTGAGACTTCACTGCTAGTAATTTTCCCTTTCCATATATCTTTAAGGACAGCCTGAAAGAAAGATGCAAAATAAAATCAATATCAATGCTGAAAAGCAAATAATTCTTCAAGAATACACAAGATTGAAACATCACATCAATAAGGCATAATAGAAATGTTTCTTCATCTTCTATATTCTGCATACCTCTTCCTCAGCAGCAGGAGCAACAAATGATAATGGTTCAACAGAATCAGGTTGAGTTATTGGTGATGTATGCTCCATCTCAGAAGGCAAGCTATCAAAATTTGGATCAACCTTTTGCTTGCGATATATGTCAAGGAGCTTACCCCTTGGGTAGTAATATGAATCAGCACCAAGACTAGACTTCCCCAAAATGGTTTTATTCCTATCCATAAGTGCAGATCCAACACTGGAGCCTATAGGAGGCCTTGCAATTTGTAGGTTTCCATTAACATTTGCCCTTCCTCTTCCTGGTGAAAATCGCACACTAGAGGCTTCTGTACGTCCTTTCTCCAGCCCAAATCCAGGTGCAGCACGGTATGTGGCCACACCAGCAGCTTGAGCTTCCAATCGATGTCGCGGCCTCCATTTATCACGAGAATCAGTGTCACGATCAGACCCCATGCGATTGCTAACACCAGAAGATTGCTTTTCAGAGTGACCATCTTCCTTCTCAGCATCATTTCTTTTCTCACTTCGAGAATCCTTCTCTTTATCTTCAGGACCCCATCTTGATGACCACTTATTCTCCCTTCGAGAGTCATGGGCAGAACCACGGCTCTCGTGCCAGCGATCAGAGGGCAAGGATCTATTCTCTGAGGTTGAAGTATTCTCCAAACGACGATCTTCTTTTCTGCGATCTCTTCTCCCAAGCAAGCTTGTTTCTCTCTCCTCTTCACGCCAGCGGCGACTGATCTCAACATCAGGAGCTGTCCTCCTCCAGTCTTTCTTGTCCTGAGACCCCTCCAAACGCCAACTGTCTTTCAGTATGGGATCAGTTGAGTTCACCTGATGCAAAAGCCAAATAGATGGATATCATCCTATCATTTTCCTAAGATCAGGCAAAAACTATGGATATTAAAGAGATAAAAACTTAACATTATCAAACTCCACAGTTTGAATAATCACTCAAATTAAAACTTTCAACTTTAAGAACAAAAAATACCCCAACATAAGTATTCCACTTTTACAAAGCAATTCTGATTAATCAACCAAATAGATATGAATAGGTAAAAGAAACTAGAGAACTCCCATACATCATTGTATTAGAAAATTTTCACACTTCACAAATATAAAATGCATAATAACTCCTACCATGCTAACTGGGCACTTAAATAAACATTAATAGTTTAAACTACAACCCCATGATTTTGAGATACAGTTGTGTCTAGAAAAACATTTTCTAATTTTGGAAGAATCTTCAAAATTAAAGGAATCAACTAAACAGAGTGGAACAAGCAGATGCACTGTCACTGCTTCTAAGTTTAGTAACAATAGTACCTGGTAAATTGCAAACAAAAATCACTAATTCTAAAATTGCAAAAATAATTCGAAAGGAGTCTGCGTTCCCAAGACTTCCTTCTTACTGTTTCCAACAAGACCAGTGCCAGCATTGTAAAATCAAACAAAATTGCATGCACAACAGTGCCATGTTAAACTCTCCATTTTCCAAAATGATAAATTCCCAGTCACCAAAATGATCAAGAATAGAACTCTATCACACTGATAAATTTCATGATTGGGGGAGGGGCCTCTGATAATGCAGGTAAAATCATAACATCAAATATTACTTACCCCCACTGGGTTGGCAGTTGTCTTTGCATCAACAGGCTTGGAATAAAGCCACTGTGGGGATAAGGGTATGCTGCTGTCAGATGACACTTGATCTGAAAGCAAAACTGAGTTTTATCAGCAAACAGTCATCATTTCTGCATAAATGAGAAAAGCGCCACTAAATTTTAACATCACTTGTACCATAAACAAGATACCTTTCGAATCATCAAGTAGTGCCGCAATCCCTTTCTCCCCACCATGTCCTCCCGATGCTTCATCTAACACAAACCAAAAATGCAAACATTAGCAGACATGTCATTCAAATTGGTTTATAAGTATATTTATAAAAAAGAGCCCAAAATACTGTAAGATAAATTGGATGATTAGTTTTTTGGAGAAAAAAAAAAACAAAAAGGCAGTTATTTTGCTTCCTCATAAGCTACGAAGAGTAGCTTCTGAAAAATACATAAAATCTATATCATAAAAGTGCTTAATGACGGGATCTGCAGTATCCACCACCACTTACAATTACATATTGTCAAAGCCTTTTTTTTAAAAGTCAACAGGTAAATCAAATCACCAACCATACACGACGAAGAACACAACCCCACCAACAGGACAATCAAATCAGCTTACTCATGCGTTAAAAAACAGGAAAATTCCAGATTCAGATGAACAACAACAGCAAACTGCACACGGCCCAATCCATCCAAACACGACCTTAGAAAACCCACTTCTCAGCAAACAACAGTTCATACATCATCACAAACCACACTCACTAAATCAAAAGGACGCTAACACAGATCAATCCTCAATCTAAAGTCAACTCAACCCGAAATTAAAAATAAAAAACACTAACAAAAACACAGGAAAAAAAAAAACAAAAGCAAAAAATAAAAACAAACAAAATCTAGAGCCACACAAGCATGAACAGGCTCGTCTGTCGGGCGCGCAATTGACACGCAGAACGAATCGCGGATTGAGATTCGAACGGATCCAGACACGGAGATCGTTCAATGATTGCGAAACAATGAAAACGTGCGTTTCGAGAAACTCGATAAAAATAAAAAGCCCTAATCGAAAGCGGAAAAAGGAAGTTGGAATGAATCAAATCACCTCTGAGGGAATCGGAGAGCTTCGAGGAGAAGAGATCGTCGGGGAGATTGACCTTGCCGTCGCCCATCGCCGTCGAGTTCGGGATTGCCGGAATTCGGAAAACGGAGAGATCCGAAAACGGAACGGGAGAAGGAAAAGAAGAGAATGCGAAAAGAGGAAGGAAATGCGAGAGAGAGGGTTGAATGTTGAAGTGCGCGTCGAAGATTGAGAGAGAGAGAGAGAAAAGGGTAGGGTTTGCGAATTGCAGGGTATAAGATAGATAGAGAGAAGGAGAGAAGAGTGGGAAGAAGAGAGAGAATGAATGGGGTAAGGGTTTGAGGGCTCAGGGTAGGGTGTGGTGTGGTGTGTTAACATCAGGAGCAACCACGGGACTGTCATATATTATTGCATTTTTTTCTCTTTTCGTTTTTATCGCAAATGTGAGTAAACTGAAAATAAAATTATTCAAATTGTACTCCGTTATTTACTTTTGCATTTTAGACCTGATTTTTATATTTTTAAAATGATTTTTATATTTTAGATTGTAGTTTTAAAAGATTAACAGTTATAATATTTATATTTTAAATGTGATTTTTCTATAAATAAGTTTCTAAATGTATATTTTTATATTTTATATTTTTATTAAATCATTTGATCAAAAGATCAACCAATAAAGACCATGTGTCTCTACTTCCTACAAATGGTTAAGATATACGAAATTTGACGATACATTGAGATAGAATACAAGACTTTCCTCGTTGAGAATAAACCTAAACAACCACTTGCACTAGATAAAAGGAACAAGTGCAAGCATTTCCTACATATCAAAAGACACCACAACATGCTAAAGGATATACCAACAATGTGCAATAGCAGCAATGCACCATCTTCTCACATGTGCCAAGAGGAAAATGAAAAAATCATTAGTAAACAAGGAATATATAAGGAAAATGGTAGGTCATCCATCATAAGACTAGCCAAGGCGAGTGGGTTATCTAGTATACAATAATTAGGCTTGTGACCTTAAACCCAATTATTACTTCTCTTATTACCCTAGGTCACACAAAAAATGACATGGTAGGATTTATTTAAGACTCCCTAACATGGGTGTTCATATTCAATCCTATAAAACTACAAACCAATCTAAAAAAAATGAAAACCAAAAAAAATCAAACTTTTTTTATTTTTTTATCATTTTCTTGCTCAACCAATTGGATCGTATTAAATTTCAAATGAAGTTTATAAAATCAAACAAATCCAAATCGAACCGGTATTTTTTAATACATATAGGTTATTATGTGTTAACTTGTATATATTGGGTGTTTTATCTATATTTTTGTTATATTTTTTTTCATGTATGCAACCAATGTAGTAAAATTAAATATACTTCATTCTCCTTAATTTTTATTTTGAATATATTTGTTCCTATCTTTTAGAAAAAAAAAAACTATATTGTAGGATAATTAATCAATTAATTAGCTTGCTTCTATTTTATTTTTTGTGTTATTTATTTTTAAGTTTATTAGTATACTTACATTTAATGATAATTTGCTTATTTAAAAAAAATGTTCAATATTTAAGTTGAAGGTTTTAAGTAATAGCAAATTAAAATGTTGGTAAGGATATGTAATGAAAACCAAGTCATCCAATCTAATTCAAACTACATTTTATCATATCTGATTTTTTAAGAAAACAATCCAAATCGACTACACATTGTTTCAATCTTTGGATTAGATGACTTTGTGTGAAGGGGACAAATTTCTCACATGTTATGTGTCATGTTGGACATCTTATTCCTTTTTGAGTTCAATGGTAAACAATTAGGCAACAAGGCAACAATGTTACATAATATGGGGGTCATAATGTGTCGTGCTCTCAAGGTGGTGCTAACAACAACTATGTGATGTCTTAGGCCCTACATATGTTAATAACAAAGTAATGTTTGAGAGAAAAAAAGAGAAAGGGTAAACAATATGTAAGGGAAAAAAAGAGAAGAAAAGCATAAGAAAATAAATAAGGAACATAAGGAGGGGCTTCATGCCAAAAATCGTCTCTAGTGGTAGTTATTTGACTATCAAAGTTATTTGATAATGAGAAGAATGACTAAAACACACACACACAAAAAATGCAGGAACTAAATTATAAACTTTCCATGTATAGGGGCAAAATCACAAAGTTTAGACTAGTTTAGTGACCAAATGAATAATTAAACCAATAAATAACTAATTAATTAAGACCAATAAAAATAATTAAATTATTTAATTTAATCAATAATGACAAAACTTGCAACTTAAGGACTAATTTTTAATTTAAGGACTATTTTTTTCCACTAATAAGTAGGTAAGTTTTGAAATGCCAAAATTTCTACATATACATTTTTTTATGAAAATTTAATTTAAACCAAATGACGACCATTTGTACAAAGAATGAGTAAGTACTTGATAAATAAATTAATAATAAATTAAGAGTATAAAAAAAATTTAATAATTAATATATTTGAACATAGGTCTTGTAATTAGGGAAAAAAATACTTATTTGTTTCTTATATATAAATGAGTGAGAGTAGTATTATAATTTAAATTTATAATAAATAAATATTTTGGAGCATTATATTTTAGATTTATGATAAATAATTTTATATTATTATATAAAATTATTTTTAACTATTGATAATTAAAAAAAATGAAATTGAAATTAAAAATAAAGATAAAAAGATAAATTGAAAGAGATAAGCAATTAAAAAATTACATATACATGTAAAGATAAAAAAAATATAGTGATTTGAGATGGTTGAGAAATAAAATTTTGAGCTGGTTGTTAAATAAAAATAAATTTAAAATTAAAATTAAGAAATATATTTGAAATAAATTAAAATTAAGAAATATATTTGAAATTAATAAAGGATTAAAAAATAATGTCATATTCAAACTCGTGTTTTGATGATTTGAAACAATATTAACATACCACAAAGCTAAGAGAGAAATTGACATTTGGTTCTCACTCTCATAACTACATTTGAGAGATTGTGCACGTGTGAGAAAGAGAAAGACTACATTTAAATGAACAAGAGAAAACACACAAAGACATGACCATAGATAAAGAGATTGCATAATTCATGTTATTCAAATCATATTTCTCACACAAACTTTCTTTGGTTTTCTCTGTAACTTAAATGAATTTTGATTTTTGGTGTGTCTTTGTTTTTTGCTTTTGGTTTAATCATTACAAAAAAAATATTATACTTAATTACCCACTATTCCTTAACTATGATTGTATTGACCTCGAAAACATCAATATTAATTATGGTTCATTGTAAATGAAGGTTTTGTAAAAATTGTTGTGGTTAAGTATCTATGTTTATTATTATTTTTATTACTTATAATTTCATTGAAAAATTAGTTGTAAGTATTTAAAGCAAGATTTTATTTCAATAGTACTACATCAATAATGTTGAAATTATAACGACTCTTAAATTATCTTCTATTATACTATAAATCTATTAGAAGTTAAAGATATATGGTGATTTGTACTCATTTCTTTAATCACTTCTTGTCTTCTCCCAACACCTATTTGAGTAATATCTATCTAGTTCTTGGACTTCACTCCCTTGGGAACCTTTCCCAAAAATGGGAATGACAGAAGCACACGCGAGGAATGGTTCTCAACAAAACCCTTTTACGTGACATAACTTTTTTTTCTCAGGTATGCAAGTTCCATATTTTAATTTTACTTTTATGGTTACTCATGGTTTACTTTTCTACTTATGTTTTATTTAGGTGAATGAAAGAATCAATGAGAGAAAGAAGAGAGTGCGATGATGTAAGGTGGCAATTATGAAAATTCTTTTCCTACGGATGAAATGCTTATATTGTCTAGTTCCTCTCCCTACTCCATTCGTGATATTTTTCAACTACTATGTTAGAGTTATTGCATTTGTTGGAAAATGTCACAAAGTTCACTTTGACAGAAAAAAACTACTTCATCACCAAAGTTAAAAAAAGTCATGTCAAAAAAGTTGAAAAAATTAAAAAGCACCTTAACTAGTAAAAAGATTGAAAAAGAAATGAGTATGCAAATTTTAATGTCAATGAGGTTACTTTGTTTTTTATTTCAATGATGAGAGTAATTATATTATAAAGATCTTGGTGGGTTATATAGGTTTGGATTGGATTATATTGTGGGACTTTGTCCTATGTTTAGAGAATTTTTGTCTAGTCACTGATGCATTTTGGAATGCGCTTAATGGTAAATATATCTATTGCAACATTAACAAGGACTTGAGCCCAAATATTGTACCAACAAGGACTAGTGTAAGTGATTACTAATTTTAGGAAATTGTTATGTAGTTTAGACAAACCAAGTTTTAATAGTTTGAAAAGGGAATTTATTGTCACAACCTGATTTGTGACGTGGGCGTATCAGGTTTGGGATAGGCCGAGATAGTCTCGGCCTCAAAGTGGCCGAGGTGGTCTCGACTGTCGGGAGTCGCCACCGACGTTTTTCTAGGAACGTCAGGAAACCTAGGGGAAAGACTGGTTAGGGAATCAAAGTTGCGGGTTCGGGAGTTGGTTACACATCGAGAACGCAAGGTACCCCCAACATGTCTATCACTTGATAGTTACCCTAGGTTAGTTGCAAAAGAATAGGGGAGATGCTTGTGTTTGGGTCAGGTAAGGTGTTTCAAGGCTTTGGTTTCTACGAGAGGGAGGAGGTTTAGGTAGGATGTCCTAGTGTCTTAGGGTTTTGGGATTTAAGATTTGACTTGATAGGAGTGTGCCTCCTGTGCCTACGTACCTCGGTTTTAGAGGAGTCAAAGTCAACGTAGTTCTGGGGTATTGATGAACTGGATGGGAGTTGGATCGGCAATGAACTAATTTCAGTCTCTCTACGACCAAGATCGACTCAGCCTCGAGGAGGGAAGGTTTGTGTCAAGGCTTTTACCTAGCGGCACGGTTTGCAGATTGGGGTATTGCCAATCCGGGTTTCAAGAACACCCTATACTAAGCATGCAGTACGTTAACCTTGGGGTAAAGGAACCAACCTGGAATTCGGAACGGGGGAACTTTCCTCTCTCGTCGACCAGTACCTCTGCTTGCCTTTCAGTCTAGACTTGGAGTCCCTGCTTCTTTTATTCCTTGCAATCGTCAGCTTTTCATTCTTCTTTTCTCCTGATTCTTTCTCCAAATTTTCATGCCCCCCACCTTTCACGTTTGAGGTTTATATAGGGTTTTCCAACTGCCAGGGAGTAACCACCTTTGGCCCCGCATAGTGGTGGTGGTTGGACTAGAGACCGAATCCGCTTATCCTCAATCCCGACTTCAGTGTGGGAGTTAAGATTCGTCTTGATATTCGGGCGACTCGGTCCTCGCTCTTCGTAACTGCTGAAGTGGACTCGGTTTCTTCTTCTGGTCCCAGTCTCGGATTTGACTGGGTCTCGGGATGACTCCTTGGTGGTCTCGGCCTAGTCTTGTGGTTTGGGTTAACCAAGTCTTGGGGCCACTCTTTTAGGGTTTCAGCTTATTCTGGAGGGTTGGGCCTGGCAGGTTTGGCCCGGATAGTTTTGGGGTGCAACATTTATCTAAGAAGAAAATAAAAGTGAATAAGGCAAGTAATTTGGGACTTAAATTTGAATTAAGGTTTGTGGTTTCATCTATGTTTTCCTCCCTTAACCCTAGTTTCATGCGGCTTTTTGAATATATCTCATTTATTACTTATTCTATTAGGAAAACTTGGTATGATACTCTTGTTTCTTAGTTGGTCATATAGAAATGCACACTTAAGCGAGCATTAAGAATACAGATGCTTATTAATAATTAATCAAATCATAAATCTAAAGAAAAAGATTGGTCATGCAATTTTTCTAGATCTATTCATTTTATAGGTTCACCAACTAATTATGGTGTAGTCACCACTAATCAATTGATTTATACATGCAAAAGATTATCATTGCTTTACAATCATATTAGAATAATAAAATAATTTAAACTAAGAGAGGAATAAAAATAGAAAATTGCATTAAAAAGAAAGACTAATGGTTCCAAACACAAAATACATCATTATCCTTAAAAAGAATTTAGTTACTCATACACATAATAAAAGTATAAAAGACTAAAGAAAGCATAAAGGAGTAAGAAAGAGAGAACCTGTAATGGTTAAAGGCTTCGTTCCTCTACTCTACATTGTGTCTCAAGCCTTGTTAAATGCACCGATGTGTTTTTAGAGAGCTCTATAATTAAGGAGAAATATAAGAGAACAAACGGTATGAAAGACTAAAGTTGTAGAATTATAGGATGATGCCTTCTACTCTCTGCCTATTCCCTCTTATACAATATAAAGTGAGCCTCCTAGTAGGCTTGCACGAGAATGCTAAATGGGAACAAGACCATGCTGTCCTTTTCTCTGTGGTTGTGCATAGTCGTGTTAAATGTCTTTTGTACTTGTACACGAGTGTATAAGATGGAGCATGGTCGTGCTGATTAATTTTGGAGTAGACACAGACATGTTGACTGAAGCACAACCGTGCTGGTCTTCTGTGGACTTCCTCTTTTTGGGTCGAAAATCCCAATTTTTTTGTTATGTTTTCTCTTATTTTTTCGTATGTGCATTAAATTCAAAGGACAAAAGTGAATTTTGCATGTTAAATATTAAAAATGATGAAATTTTTACCAAAAAAATATTGGCATTAATATACAAAATTTTGGTTTATTAACCTCCTCACACTTAACATTGCTTATGCTTAAGCAAACTTATCTTTCCCAACATTCAGAAAGAATAGAGCAAGTAAAAAACTTCTAATCCTACAAATTTTTTAAGGGAAACATAATAGATAGAAGTAAACAAGTCAATATTCCTTTTATTTTAAACAATCATTAATTGAGTGCTCAATTAGAGGCTTAAGTCCTGAAATTACTTTTTAATGAATCTTAAGTCCATTCTACTCACATCTCTCAAGTGTTTAAGGATTTACAGTTTCAACACTTTCTTCTCCTATGAAAACTTATCACTTACATACTTATTAATCAATCAAATCTTGTGCAACTAGTTTTTCAAGCATGTGAATATTGGAGGATTTCATGGATTGTAGTGGGGTCATGGGTTCTTGTGTTAGGTGAGATAAAAGAAGAAAAAAAATAGTTTACCAAAAGTCTTACCTTTTATCGTTTTCTTCAAGTCACCCTCAAGAGTTCCTTCCTTGATGACCAATATTCATCTTTTATGTTTTCCTTTTTTTTCATACATTTTTATCCTTTCTTTGAGTCTTTTTTTAACTCCAAACTTTATTGATGAGACTTTCTCACCTTTTTTTTTACTTACTACGAGAGATGAAAAATGTCTTTGGATGAGAAATTGATGGAGAACTGTGGTCATACCTTATTATTCTTCATTGAAACTCTTTGAGGGTACTCCAACAATGGTATGAGGGTTCCAAATGAAATTTTCCTACACAAACTCAAAGGTGCCAACTAGTAGTAATTTTAAACACAAGGCTTTTAAAGGCCATAATAACCCCACTCCATATCACATGCAAGATAAACAAGTTACTAAGTCATGTATTCTAGAACAAGCCCCACAATGAGTAAACAAAGGGGACGCTCAAGGAAGAATTAAGGGTGTTTAAACGTGACTCTTTTTTAAGCCTAAATCTTACTATTTGTGAGTTTTATTCAGTAAGGACCTAAATGATATTTATTGAAGGCTAGGTTGACTACACATTTATTTCTTATTGTTGTTGGACCTTATAAGTTAAAAAAGCAATTGTTATCTATCCATGCTTTTAAAAAACTAAATCATATCTGACAAGATGGATGCAAAGTAAATGTTATCGAACAAATATTTATATATTAATGTTTCTTTCAATATATTGATACCTTCCCCACACTTATTTTGGTGGGTTATATATGTTTGGATTGAATTATACTGTATGGCTTTGTCCTATGCTTAGAGAATTTCTCTTTGGCCACGTATAAAAAATGAATAAATTTTTTACAGATTTTTTACCTTATTTTTTGTTTAATACATTCCATTTCAACTAACTTAGGTTGGTTGAATAATCAAATACATTAGTGCTTCTATTTGGACCCATAAAAAATTGAAAGTGCCAGAACATAAAATATTGTAAATTAGAAAAGATCATGCAATATTTTTAATCCAAATTTCGTCATTCTATATTGTTATTGCTTGTGTCCTATTATTTGGTATTTCAAATGTTTGGTAAGTTATTTACAAAACTAGGCAATCTAGATGAGATAAAATGTTAAATAATGAAAAAGATAATAAAATATGTAACAAACTAAATGTTTAGTAGATAAAATAAGATAAGATAAGAGAATATATGATAGATAAAATTTAATTTTATCCAGATACACACCATATAATAAACTAGATAATGATATGATATAAAATTTAAAGTGAGAAAATTACTATTTTGTTAAAATTACATATAATTTTCTAAAAGGTAAATTTTAAGTTGTTTAATTTTCCAAATTATACAAATCAAAAAATAATAATTCTAACTAAAATATACAAAATTAATATTTTATTTATGTAGTTAAGTTTCTTAAAATTATAAAAACTATATAAGAATTTTTAAATTATAATTATTATTCAATTTTTTAAAAATATTTGTATAATATTTATTTAATTTTTAATAATTTACTTAATAATATACTTAAAATACACATATCAAAATGATTATAAATATATATAAGATAATATGTTGAATACAAATTATATATAACTAGTACTTCAACTTCTGCATTACACAAAAAATATTTATTTTATATAACTAAAATTTGTAATAGATAAATATTTTTGCATATATAAACTAGATTATAATTATAATTAAAATTGGTAAAAATATTTTTTTAAAATATATAAATTATATTTTATATTTGTAATATTGTGGTACAATGTTATTTTTAATTATTTGGAATTTTATTTAAAAACTTTGAAATTTAATTTAAGATTCAAGATATTGAGAATGATAAATTAAAAGAAATAATAAATTAAAAAAACTTCTAAAAATGCTTTCATTAAATAAAAATAACTAAAATCACTTTTGTTGAATAATGATGACTAAGATGTTCTCGTTAAATGTAGTTATCCTAATTTATATAAAAAGAGATAGAGTATATATTTAAAGAGAATATGTATCAAGTGAGAGGAATGTCATACTGAAATGGTGAAAATAATAAATCTGGATTATACAACTATACATATGGTTCGAATTAAATCACAAAATTATGACTTTTTAAATGGTCGTGTGAACATTTAATAACTTTCAATTACAACATTTCATTTATTGTTGTTTGGTCTTGACCTCTCTCCTCTCATTATAAACCTTATCTCACTTTATATGTTCCTTATTTGTATATAATATAAACTAATATATATTAATTACTATATAAATTATATTATTATGTATTTTGCTATTTTTTATATATTTTGCTATTTTTTATATATTATACTATTATATATATTACTACTTTCATATCTAAATATAAGATTCTTTTACTTAATTCACACATATTAAGAAAGTAGGTTAATTTAATTAGTAGCATTAAATTTGTTAACAATTTATATTATTTTTCTAAAATTGTTCTTAAAATTATTAGGACTCAAAATTATTAGGACTCATCATTTCACTTTCTCCACTTAATTACTTTTCATCAAATTAATTAATGTGTGTGAGTCATCATTTCCAATCCTTATAAGAGAGAGGATAAATTTATCTTCTTAATTTAGGACCATCATTCTTATATAAGGGTGAAAAAAAAAAGCTAAATTAAATTGAACTATTAAAGAATTAACCTAAACTGTTTTTATAAAGAATTAAAACACACTATTTTTTTATAAAAAAAAATGAACTGAATTATTTAAGAATTGAACCAAATTGAACTAAATTATCAAAACTAAACTATTTTTATAAATAGGTAAAGAAAAATATTTTCAATTTTTCTTCTATATATTAGTAAAAAAAATAGTTTAATTGAGTTCGATTCAAAGAATAGTTTAGTTTAGATTTGAAAAAATAGTTCAATTCAATTTGGGTGAACTAATTTTCAATTCAATTTAGTTTAGGTAAAGTGCTTTTTTAATTCAGTTCAGTTCTCATACAATTCACTTCAATTTTTTGGATACCACTACTCATAGGGATAAGAACCACTAAACTTTTTTATGCTTGGGGTTAAACCTACTTGTCTCAAATACGTTTTTCACAAAGGGTGAGACATCATTTCTAACCTCATCCTATAACATTTTATAGGAAGTTAGTTGAAATTTGTTAGGTCAGTGCCTTGTAAGACTTCATTTCCATAAGCATCTTGGATACTTTTTCTTTGGTCATTGATCTAGTTAACGCTCTTACATCATTTTCCTTTAAAGAGACCATAGAAGAGGATAATTCACATTCTAAATCACTTGTATATCCCTAAAAAGAGGTCTAGAATATTTAAGTACTTCAAATTGAAGCATTTTATAATTTGTACACCAATTCTCATATGAGAGAAATAACCCTTGTATTTTGTTGATTTTCCTATGCACAACTATTTGAGCGTGAAAGGAAGTTGTGTTCTTATTATCAAGCTTAATCCATTTCTCTCACGACTTTTGAAATCAAAGTGTTTGTTCCTTAAATAAGATCAACTCATACTCATTCAAGAGATGATAGTATAATTACAAGAAACTAAAGGAGTTTACATTCTCCAAGTACCTCTCTAATGCCTTTTATCCTAACTTGAACTTCTATCTTCCTACGAAATAATACTTCCTTATTAACACAAGAGAATCACCTTTCACATTCTCAAGTGATGTAAGGACATTCCTTTTAGTTCTTTCCAAAGGATTATGTACTGCTAAGCTATAGTCCATATGCACGCACCATGACACTACAAATATAAAAGGTCTATTACCTTGAGTTTGTGGGAACCCACTACATCTCAAGAGTAATGAATTATGATAAAAAGGGCTCGTAGGAGCACATCAACAATAGCCTTAGGAAATTGCATTCTCTAGTAAATATCACAAAGAGCCTTAAAGTTGCTCTCATCCAACATATGTTCTATGTATGCATATCTCCCTCTAACTTGATCCATACTCAAAAGGTTACAAACATTAATATTTTGAGCAAACACTGACATCTTACTTGAAGTGGAAACTTACCTCGTTGCTTATATGAGAGAAGTATGTCATTAAAATCTCTAATCAATAATACCCAACATTTGGCTAACACTATCTCTAAAGGCTTAAAGGTGATTCTAAAATTTCTCACATTTAAAGGGATAAGACTAACGTAAACTCTCATGCAAGTCCAACAATACCCTTTATATAAAAGATATACAAGGATAAGACTTGTGATCAAGTGTCTTGGACTTGAAGACTATATTACGAATCATTTCTCCTCAAAGCCCATATGCTACCTGAATGATCCCAAACATCTTGAATTCCTATGAATGTATAGTCCAATTGCTCTAAAACTACATGGTATGATGAATTGCATATGCACCTCATATAGAAATAGCAAATCCAATTTCTACTTCTTAATAACTCTTTAGGTGAATTTGTTTTCTTCTATATCTGAATCCTCTCACATTCCATAAAGATTTTAAAATCTTTAAATTGCATCATGATAACTATATACATAAATCATCATATCCATCATATGTCCCATTTAAGAAGCATAAATGAGCATGTATGTCTTTCTAACCATTATGTCGTCACTTTCCTCTAATACCTCATTACTATATTTTTTTATCTACAGCTATGCTGAAAATTTGTTTCTTAATGTGAAAATTTGTTGTCTTTTCCTTTGACAACATTATTCAAATTGTTGTAATATTAGGTGTGTTAACCAAATTAGAAAAAAAAAGTGCAAATCACACTTGTCGACCATAGGAAACACTATTCATTAGTCAATTATACATAATTGATCCATGAAAGAAATACAAAAGAATAAATGTAATTTATCAAATACATTAGATTTTAGTTCTACAAGAATTTGAACCATTTCTTTAGTGGAATGTTATGGAACTATGTGAATCAATAAAGAGAAAATGTCTTTAGAACTTTATTATTAGATAAAAATCAAATTCATCTTATGCAAGAAATGTGTTAGACAATAAGATGGTTGGAAACTTACATTTCACATAATTAGATAGAAACTTACCCTTCACATAATTGGATAGAAAGTCATACTTCACATCACCCAATGGTAGAGTCAAAGGCAACAACAAAGGTAGTTGTAGAGAAAAAAATAAAAACAATATAGGCTTTAAAACAAAGAGTTCTTTTACACTAACACAATGGTAGGAATTTGAACAAGAAAATTATAAGCTTGTTAGTAATGAACAATAAAGATTAAATTATTTCATGGGTACCTGTATTTATTTATTTTTTCAATTTGGTCTCTTTACTACTAAAAATTTCAATTTGGCCACTCATCTTTTAAAAACATTCCAATATTACCCTTCCATCCCATTATAACTAACCTTATCAAAGTGTTTATGGTGATGCATTTGGGTTATAAATAGTGGCAATTTTTAACTATCACTATAATAATTTTATTTTTAAAATTTTAAAAATAATTTAAATTTAAATTTACAACCTTAAGGTCTACACTTGCGAGACTTGGCTCCTCCATTGCGCACTCAGGTATGTGACCTTCCTTATGATGCATCGCACGTTGTTGTCCTATAGAGGTTTTTTTGAGCTCCTTGACTAAGATTATGGTCATATGGGGTCATTGTCAAAACAGGATCATGGGTCACACTTGATAGGGGAGCAAATGAGAATGGGAAGGGTTACTTCTTTGTCCTTTGCTGCATGGGAATGAGGTCTAGAAGGTGGAGGGAAAAAAATGAAAGAGAATTTCCTATTTTGATTTTTGAGGGGAATGGATTGAGTCATTGTGTATGACTATGAATAAATATAATAGAACAACCAGGTATTTAGTTAAAAAAAATCAATGAAAAGACATTCATAAAAAATTTAAGAAAATAGTATATCTTTATAAAAAATTCAAAACAAAAATGTAATTATGGGAAACATTGATATATGTGGTATACTAGTATTTATTTTTAATTATATTTTATTTATCCATTTATAATGATATAGTTTATTAATTTATAATATAGTAAAATATAAATATTAGATTAAAAATAAACGTAAGGTATAAAATGTAAATTTTATACTTTTTAAATTAATATATAATAATTAATTCTAATTTAATCGTTATAACTAAAGATAATGAATAATACATAAAAAGTAAAAAATAAAAAATAAATAAATAAGTATTCTATAATTGAATAATTAAAACATACAAGTCTATTTTTTTTTGGGAAAAAAGAAACAAAAGTCCCCAAAATCAATAACATCTAAAGTAAGTTAATAATAAAAGCCATAAAAAATTAGGTGGAAAATAAAAAACAGGATCTACTACATTGTTTGAGAATGCATATTTGGTTAAGACATTCGTCACTTGATTCGCCCCATGATAGATATGAGAGAGGAATATTATAAATCTTATTTCGTAAATGAACAAGTTCTTTATGGTCCCATGAGTAAACTTTGACATAGGATGGTATCGGGGAAAGCCATCTAATAGCTATGTAAATGAGATGAACAGTAATATCATTCATTTAGAATTTATCAAAAGATTCACATATAATTATGTGATGCACTCTAGTTTGTGTTCCTACTACAATAGTCGCATCATCCTTCCAAAGATGTTTATTTGGCTTAAAGATTCTCATGAACCCACTCCATAACATTATCTGAAAAGAAATAGGGAGGATATCTTCCACCTTATTCCTTACCTTTGTTCACACAAGTATATATTATTATAACTTTTATTAAATTTTAATATTTTATAGTTTATAAAATAAATTTATTATAGTTGCAGTTAAAAATCATCACAAATTTTAATTTATAATTTGTTTTATTAAATTATATTATTTTATTATTAACTTTAAGTTTTAAAAATTCATTTATTGTAATGACAGTTAAAAACCACCACTATATTAAGTTAAAATGGTAACTTGGAGCATTCAACAGTGTTAGTTATAATTGGATGAAAATGGTATCATTAGAGCATTTTTTTAAAATAAGGGATCAAACTGAGAATTTAATAATAACCAAATTAAACAAAATAAATAAATAAAGGTATCAAATAAGTAATTTAGCTAACAATAAATTATACTAAACAAAAAATTTGAGAAACAAAAAGAACATATCACAATTTCTAGTGCAAGACAATACTTCTCTTCTAAGTTGTTGTAGAACATTTACTAGTTACCTTTACACCTAGTTAAATAAAGCTCAACTTAAACTCCAATTAGTTACCAATAAGTGACATTTTAGATAATCAAAATTATATGTTTTTAATCATGCCATATGCAGAAGAGTAATAATAACAAATGAAATATAAAATACAAATTCTTTATTGGAGAATAATTTCAATAACATCTATGGTACTAGATTTAAGTTTTGTCCTTTAAAATATCCTGATTGGATATCTCATTGGATACATTACCAACATACACCTCCCCTTATTATGCTTGTCATTTGTATCACTTAGGACATAAAATTAATTCTAAGCATTAATACCTCATTTATTACCTTTAAATTCTTCTCCTTTAATCTTACATTATTTTATCCATAGGAATTGAACACGAAATTAGAAGTTTACAATATTCACACAACCTACTCAACTAATTAAGCTAAATTCCATGAGTAGTCTTACATACGTTTGTTTCCTTAACATTTTTCTTATTTTGAGTAACCACTAATCACTCACCATGCAACCAATCATCATGTTGATTAATGTCAATAATTAATGTAGTGGTTCTACCCAAGGATTATTGGTAGATCAAGCTTTGCCACCATTACTAGTTGTTGTTTGCCCTATATAACCTTCTATTAGAGTGTTTTTCTACTAGTAAGCATGACCCATGTAATGCTTTTTTTTTTAATTTAGTGTGTTTTATTATTTATTGTATATATATTCTTGAAAATTGGATTAGAATCTCAAAATTCTAACACTCAGTTGCATTCAAAATAATAAGTAGTATCTAATTTTGAGTTTTAATCATTTTTCCATATTAGGACCCAAGAAATGACAAAATGACCATTTTATCCAAATAAATTAGTAATAATGATAACATTGAGATAAATTAATAAAAATGGATAAAATTTACAAATATATTTTTTTAAGCTTAAATAGTAGTTAGAATAATAAAATAAAATTCATATATAAAATGACCAAAATACCTATGAATGATTGAAAAGTTTAACCAATATTTTTTAATTTGTAAAATTCTAGAAAATGACCTAAGCGATATTTTTACATTAGAGATAATTTAGTAAATTTATTTTTAATTTTTAAAATTTTATAAACTAAATTGATTTATTTTGCAAATTTATTTTAATATATATATATATATATATAAAATTACATTGTTTAATAACTTTGTATAGAATACAAATTTTAATAATCCAATCGTTGAATTGAAAGTTCCCTATATATAGATCATATATACAAATTTCTATACTAATTCAAAATTATTTGATAACTCATTCATATTGATCAAAATTAACGCGATATATATATATATATATATATATATATATATATATATATATATATATATATATATATATATATATATATATATATATATTCAAAATATACTAAAATATGAATCATTTGATTACCTTCCTATTGTTGTTTAATTTTAATAAAATTTGATACAAACAATCAAGGTAATATAAACTTTCAATTCAATAGTTGAATCATTAAAATTTGCATTCTATATGAAATTATTGAATGATATAATAATTGGTAAAGATATTAAGGGAGGTTTAATTGTAAATGAGAAAAAAATTTCGAATACCGAAGGTAATGAAGAGATTGTGCTTGCATTTAAAGGTGGAAGTGGCCATGTCACTTGAATTTTTCCCTTTTTATTTCTTTTTTTTGTATCCTAAAAATGTAGTCTTGTCCTTGGTAAGTTTTTGAATGTCTTGCTTCTTGAAAGCATTATCATTATATCAAATATATTTTGTCTTTCTTATTTGCTTTTAAGTATACTCATTTGTCATGTCATGTTTCGTCCTTCAATATAAACATCCTTGTGCACATAATAGTTTATAGGATTCGGTTTTATTCTTGTGTATGCGTGATATGTCGACTTTTAGGAAAATGAACATTGTATTGATCTCAATTTTATTTCGTGTAAACTCAATGTGTTGGCTTAATTTTAGAAAAATGAATATTGTATCGACCTCAATTTTACTCTCGTGTAAGCTTAGTGTGTTTACTTACTTTTAGGAAAAGAAGCATTGTATTGACCTCGACTTTATCATAAGGATTTGGAGAAATATGGATTTATTTATCATAAGTGTGTCTCATTAAAACCTTTTTGGCCAAAACCCATTAATTTTTTCTTTTGGGATAAAAGACCAAGTCAGGAAAAAGAGTACATCACTTAGTTACAATTTGCTTAAGCTAAAGTAGAACTTGAGGTGAGTTGCATTCCATGTTCTTGGAACTTCCTTACCATCTAACAACTCCAACCTATAAGCTCCATTTCAAGTTTTTCCTTTACTCTGAATAGGCCTTCCCAATTGTTTTCTAGTTTGTCTACCTCATTCTTCTTCCTCGCTTCACTAGTTCTTCTTCATACTAGGTCACCTTCTATAAAGTTTCTCAATCTAAACTTGGTGTTATATCTTTGGCTTGCTATTTGTTTGTATGCTTATTATCTTATATGCGTCTTCTCTCTAAGTTTATCTATGTGTTTAACTCTGCACAGAGGATTTGATTATTATTTTCCTCATTGTACCTTGCACACTTGACAAATGGTTCTCCCACTTCTATTGGTATCATAACATTGATTCCATGTGAGATAGAACGAGATTTCTCCAATAGTAGTTTCGGGAGTACAATGGTATGCTTATATGATACTAATAGCTCCTCTATGCATAGTCTTTTTGCTTTTCTTATCTTATTCTTCAATTCTCCTAGTATGACTTTATTAGTAGCCTTGACTTGTCCATTGGTTTGAGGATGCTCAGCAGACATCATATGAAGGGAAATTCCCAAAGCTTTGTAAAATTCTTGAGAAGAATTGCTAACAAATTGTTTACCATTATCAGTTACTACCAACTGAGGTAATATGTTCCTGCAAATGATAGCATTCCATATAAATTTTTCCAAATTTTGGGTAGTTATTCATGCAAGAGGTTCAATTTGAACCATTTAGTAAAATAATCAATTCTTATTAACAAAAATTTTACCTAACCCTTGGAAACAAGGAATGGTCTTAGGATATCCATGTCCGATATTGCAAATGACCATAGATATATTATGTTAAGTAGCTTTTCAGAGGGTTTGTGATTAAGGCCCCATGTGCCTGACGTTCTTTACATTTGCGAACATATGTTGTGTAATCATGTCGTAATGTGGGCCAATAATAACCAACTTTGAGGACCTGAGTTGCCATCAATCTTCCCCTTGAGTGCATTTCACATATCCCTTGTGTACTTCTCCCAAAACATATAAAGCTTACCCTTCAGTAAGACATTTCAGTAGTGGCATAGAGAAACCTTTTTTATATATATAATGTGTCTGCTTCAATTACATAATGAAAAGCTCTTCAAATTTTTGCAGCCTCCGTGTTGTCAATAAGTAAGTACCCATTTTTTAAGAATTTCTAAATAGGTGTCATGCATTCCTTGTCCCTTACTTCAGTGCTCAAGACATTTGGGTCATTTATGCTTGATGTTCTTATTGTTTTACATTTGGATCATTTCTAAATATGATGTTGTCTTGGTCTTTTGGTCTAACTAGTTTTGACACAAAATCTGGCCTAACATTATTTTCTCTTGGTATGTGTTTCAACTCATATTGCTCAAACTCTTAAAGTATACTCAACATTCTATGACAATATTTGAGTAAAAGAGAATCCCTAGCTTTATACGTACTTGAAACGTGCCTAACAACCAACTGTGAATTATTGTTACAAATAACCCTCTTGGCCCTTACCTTTAAGGCTAAGTTCAATTTGGCAATCAGGGTTTCGTATTCGGCTTGCTTATTAGAGGATTTGAAGTCGAACTTTAGGGATTGCTCTAATACTATATTTCCTAGTTCTTCAAGGATGACTCCAACTCTATTTTCGCTCAAGTTAGATAGCCCATCTACATACAACGTTTACCAAGGATTATGTTCGAGTACTAAGGTGATCTCCACTAGCAAATATGCCAAGTACTATGACTTGATCACCCCTCTTAATTTGAACCTTAGACCAAATTTTAAGAGTTCCATCAATCGTGCCATCCTCCTCCTTAACAACTCTGGTTTTCATAACACTTGTCAAATAGGGTGATTTGTTTTGACAATCAATAGATGACTATGAAGTACGATCTCAAGCATTGAACAGATGTTATGAAAGCTAGAGCTAGCTTCATTATAATATGATGTTGCACCTCTACATCATGTAGTACTTTGCTTATATAGTATATTGACAATTGTTGTTGTTGTCACTCTTGCACGATTACCAAGATGATGGCATTTTTAAATACTACCAAGCATAAGAATAAATCTTGCTCTTCCTTCAACTTAGCTAAAATCAAAGGTGAAGCTAAGAAAGGCTTGAATTCTTTGAACATCTCCTCACATTGGTCATAATGTCATTGGTTTTTTCAGGAGTTGAAAAATTAGTTGTGCTTTCTTGGCTGCTTTTGCTAGAAATATGGCCAAAGATGCTAGTCGACTTGTTAGCTTTTATACCTCCTTAACATTCTGCAGAATCCTCAATTCTCTTATGGGTGAGCATAAAGCACCAAAACTTTCCTTCCTAAACGTTGAATACACACTTTTTCATATCCAATTTCATGTTATGTCTCTTTATCTAGAAGAAAATTTCTTCTAAATCTTATATATGTTCCTCCTGCCCCGTCGACTTTACCACCTTGCCATCTATGTAAACCTCCAAAATTAACAAAGTGGACTAATGACGGGGACATTCATATGCATAGGCCATAGGTGGTGTTTAACCATGGTGCACGCCGGCCATAGGTGGTGTTTAACAGTTGTGTAGAATGTCTTCGCATGGGCCATATGTGGTGTTTAACTGTGCGGCATACCGACCATAAGTGGTGTTTAACGGTGTGGCCATCATTAGTGATAACTAAGGGAATTGAGGAGGTTCGCCCATGGTGTGGAGTTCTGAATCAAGACTCTTAGGAGTGGTGATTGGCATATGCAGTGTGTGAGCATGTGCACATTGTAAACATGAATGGAATGTGATTGATTATGAATGTGATGAAACTTGTGATTGATATATGAGTATTTGGGAACTGTTAGTAATTGAGTATGGTAATGAGTGAGGTTTGGGGTACTATCTGCATTTATATATGATTGAATGCTATTTCTTATCGTACTCTCTTATGGTTTTCCTTTAGGTAATATTGAGGGCACTCATGGTGCTGAGTTTTGAAGGGGCGGGGTCTTGCTCTGATTAGTGTGACATCGGGGCTTTGGAATTTAGAATAGTCGTTCTATGTCTTTTGTTGTTTGAAGAACTTATTTTGAAGATGATAATGACTTTATTTTTCAATTATAATATTTAGAATTAAAATCTTCTTGAAAACTTTGTACCTACTTGTTAATGACCATGTGAACCTTTTACCCTTAATACAAATGGTGTTTCTTTGGTTTTAACTATTACCTTGTCTTTCTTTTTATTTACATTATTATTTTAATCTAAGTATTCGGGGTAGAAGGGTGTAACAATTACCATTGGGTGTGTTTCTAGTGGTATTCTTATAGTACTGCCTACTTCTTACTTGTTTTGGTTACATCATTCTCCATTCATGGCACTTCTGGTTCTTACAATTGTGGTTATGACACCATTTATCACATTAATTTATTTTATTTAAATTGGAATAGTTCTTACTAAGTTTCTAGTCAACAAAATGTCATTATATATATATATATATATATTGTATATAATAACTTAGGAATCACAAGATTGTGCAATTTAAATTTATGTAACTTGTAAATATAACATGTAATTATAATGACATACACTATGACATGCCAAATACATAATTTTAGTACATAAGTGTATATAGTTTGTTAATATATACAAAGTACCATAAGAGTCGAGATACACAACTTGACGACTAAAGTATAGTTTGTTAAAAGGATTTCCTGCCAAGCCAACATCAAGGATATATGTACAACAAAATTCCTAATATACCCTTTGAATATACACAGAAAGATAAAAGGGCATATGTCATAGCGGTAAATATCTATGTTATCCACCCCCTAACGGTATAACATAAATCCTAATCCTCTTAGAAGACCCCTCTGAAGGATCCTCCTCGTCCTTTTCATTGTCTTCAAAATCATATCCTTCCTCATCATCATCATCAAGGAAACCATTTGTTAAATGATGCTTATGATCCTGTGTAGGTAAAAGAGGAGGGGAATCATAATGTTGCACTAATGGGATCATCTCTACATTAGCCATAGTGGAGTGTGACAAAAATGGTGATGAAGATGGAACTCTAACATAACCAGGTACGGGTGGAAACATCAACACTAAGGGAATCACAAGGGTTGCAAGCTGCATCCATACCAAAGGGTCTACAGAAAGAAATCTAAAAGTGACTAGACCTCGAAAAATATCCTTTTCAAAAAAGTCATCATAAGACCAAAGTCTTAGGTTATTGAATTGGAGGGCTAGCCTCCCCATCACTATAATGTATGTCATTTAGGTCGACTACTCCACGAGATACACCAATACATACAATAGACAAGAAAGAGAAAAAGAAGAAAGGAGTGAGACAAACTAATCATTAACTCATAAGCCAAGAAATGTAGCATTAGGGATTGAAAAGTAGAATAATCACAATTAGTGATCATTTAAAAATTATATGTAAGGGAACCTATGGTTTCTTCTAAGTTAGCCTAGTTTCTATATGTGGGCCCAATCCCTCTTGATGTCTTTTGTCATATAGATTTGTTTTAGATTCTGAGGAAGATAATTAGGAGCTTATATCACTCCAATAAGTACCTTATTTTATAAATATTTTGTGAGACTTATGCAATACATTGCTACTTTAGAGGAATACTCTACTAATTATGGTGATGCTTAGCAGTTATCGGGATTATTGAGTTAGATATGTGAATCTCCCTGCTCAAGATTACAAGTCTAGCTATTAAGATTTTACAACTCAATTCCATTAAGCCCTTGTACTTAGCAAGAGTCCTTGCCGCCATCTTTCAGGTACCATAATCTTCTCCATCCTCTTTTATTTTTGTGGATATGATTCTAATGCAATATTTCTAACCTAGAGTTTCACAATTTCTTCAAAAAATTCTAGTAGAGTTTCCTTTGTTTTTCAGTACTTTCCCTTGATACCTTTTTCATAGGTATGTAAACAAACAAATCCACCTGATAATTAATTTACAACACAATTCAATTCTCAAAAACATCAGTATCATCAAAATATCAAACTTTTTTCTTCATTGACTCTTTGACTAAATCCATGGAGAGATACATTCATTCTCCTCAATTTCAACATATTTTCATCATTATAATAGAATTAACATCATCTTTAATAAGTCAATCCATAAATAAAAAATCTATATTTTATTTTTAATTTATACAAGTATTTAAATAATCACATTATATTCAAATTTTACTAACTAACTTCTAATTATCTAATTATATTAAGCTTTAAGTATTTTATATATATATATATATATATATATATATATATAATTAAGCTTTAAGTATTTATTTATATATATATATATATATATATATATATATATATATATATATATATATATATATATATATATATATAATTTTCTAATACTAGGATTCTTGACATGATTTTCTTTTCTTTATATAACTTAATTATTCTAACTAATTTTTTATCATGTAAGTAATTTCTTTGTTATATTTATCATTTTACTTTTTCACTTTCAAAATAATTTCTACGTAAACTTCTAACCTAGACTATATTTAAAATTTTTAATATTATTTACTAACATTTAATATTGCATCAAAGAAAATGATTTTTTTTTTATATTTAAACTCTACATTGTTAATTTCTACGTAAACTTCTAACCTAGACTATATTTAAAATTTTTAATATTATTTACTAACATTTAATATTGCATCAAAGAAAATGATTTTTTTTTTATATTTAAACTCTACATTGTTAATTAATAACTAACTTACTTTCCAAATTATTACAAATTAATATATAAAAAAATAAGTATATATATAATTAGTTTAAGAAAAAAAAAATTGTTCTTATCCGAAGAATCATTAACCTCTCGTATGTTTTTTCTCATGTAATATAAATGAGATGAATTGTTTTGTTTTTATTTAAAAGAGATATTTATGTGCTTAACTTTAGATAATACTTTTAGAGTCTTCAGTTTGGTAAATTAATACATTAGAGTTCTTCTACTAATTCTATTAATGCTCTCTTATTATTATTATTATTTTTATATCTTCTAGTGTTAATTTGATATTCTTAATTATGTTTTGAAAGTAGTTTGTGGGCACTTCGAGTATATATTAAAGAGTTTCTAAAAATTCTAAAAAAATATAAAAATAATATTCTAAACATATTTTTATACTTGAAATATAATTTTATAGAAAATTTAAATTATTTCTAAAGTATACTCTCTTAAGATTAATTATTATTATACTATTTTAATTTTTATTCTAAAAAATCATTTTTTATATTTCTGATACTTTTATATTATTATTCTACGTTGAATATTTTTTTCCTAAATATTTAGACTATTTTTATTATTTGTCATTCTCTAAATTAAACTAATTATTCTTATTAATTTATTTTTAGTGCTGAAAACTACTTAAAAATTTAAATTTAAACATTATTTATCACTCTAAGCCAAATTGAATATCTCAAAATTTCTAATATTTATTTAGATAATCAATCCTAAATAAGTAGTAATTAGTAATGATTTGCAAAAATATAATTATAAAGAGAGTGTTATGGTGGTTACCAAGAAAATTTTATCTTTAACCATTCGGTATGTGCCAAAATGTTCTTATACAAACTTTATTACCTTTCTTTCTTCTTGTCCTCCAATTGGATCTCAATCTTCCTTCCTTTGTTGGGCTCTAATAATTTTTCTCCTCCGCTACTAAACTGAGGTTAAGGGAGAATGTACCTACAAATGCACTCGAACGTTCAAATCATATATTTTATGTATTGCTAAAAAATTGTTACTTATCTCTTAATTATTCCATGATTCATTTTTCCTTTAGGTCTTTGTCCATCACGTATCTCATGATTTTGTAAATATTTATTAATATCCTAATTTCGTATATCACTTAGATATAAATAGTATTCAACTACGAATTTAATATTTGGAATTATTCGTACATCATTAAACAAAAATAAAAATATAAAATATGCTCTCAATAATATAAAAATTCAAATACAACATAAATTAAAAGAATAATAATAAATTAAAAATAATTTATCACTTAAATAAAAAAAAAACAATATTTTACAACTCAAAAGTATTTTTTTAATTCACACTTTCTCCATTTCTTTTCACATAGGAAATAAATCATTTTTGACATGAGACTTACAAAATTTTTCTTTTCTTCCTTACATATGTACCAATCAAAATAAGAGAAACCACTTTGTTTTCCTTCAATTTTTATTGCAATCAAACATAGCATTAAACTTTTATTAATTATTAACGGAGAAGAGTTTATTGTTTTTGGAGGCAGTTTGCACATTTGGATGATAAAAAATTAAAACACAAAACAATAAAGTGGTTTCATTGGTTTCCCTTCCCTAGATGCACCAACAACAAGTAGACCCCACCCCTTGCCGCATTTGTACGGCATCTCCGGCATAAGCCAAAGTGAAAAAAAGACACCGAACACCGTAACAGCATAACCCGAAGACCGTGCGCACCATGGACAGCAGAAACATCGTCGTCTGCGACAACGGAACCGGGGTACTTCTCTTCTCTTTCACATCTTCGCATTGCAACAGATCTTGCAAAATCCCGTTTATATTTCTGATGTCATCATTATTATTAATATTATTTTGTCAATGCAGTATGTGAAGTGTGGTTTTGCTGGGGAGAATTTCCCCACTTCGGTTTTTCCTTGCGTAGTGGGAAGGCCAATGCTCCGTTACGAAGAATCACTCACCGAGCAAGAGCTTAAGGTTATCCTAAGCCTAATATTAAACCATATCATAAGAGTTGATTATTATTATTATTATTATTATTGTGATTATCATATTAAATTGGATTGGTTGTTTCTGTTGTGTTGTGTTTAGGATATTGTTGTTGGCGAAGGGTGTGCAGACTTGCGGCATCAGCTTGATATATCTTATCCTGTCAACAATGGCATCGTGCAAAATTGGGATGATATGTGTCACGTGTGGGATCATGCGTTTTACAATGAATTGAAGGTCACTTTCTGCTGCTTCTTTCTGAATGTTCTTTTCTTTCCACTATTGTTGCTCTCTCTGTTGGTACAACGATTTCTTTTCACAGATTAACCCTCCAGACTGTAAGATTCTACTCACCGATCCGCCTCTTAATCCTTCCAAGAATCGCGAAAAAATGGTTTGTTTACCCATTCTCTTGCCTTCCTTTAAAGAAATAAAAGAGTTACTTTATCTTATATTTAATTAGACTTAACTTATACTGTCATCTAATCATAGATTGCGTATTATAGAATCGTTGATTTTTGTAATAATTACTCTGCTAATTGTATCTAAGGTGATTTCTAATTGGATGGTAGTGTAAAAGTCTTTATATTGCCAAAATGTTCTTGATTATTTTAAATATTGTTGTTTTATGTGATTTGGCCTGGCAGGTTGAGACAATGTTTGAGAAGTACAATTTTGCTGGAGTGTTTATCCAAATCCAAGCTGTTCTAACACTATATGCTCAAGGTGCTTATAGAGATGAGTGAAGGTTGATGTTTTGTTTTTCTTTATAATCTCAACCTGATTGTAGTTTACTCCCCGTAGCTCTTATTACCCTTTTTTTGGGAAATACTGACTCTAGTTATAACATATAGTTATTTATAAACTGTAGTTGTTCTATACTCTGTTAACTATATTTGCTGAAATTACATATCATAATTTGCAAGGCTTTGATTATGAAATAGGGGGTTCTCTGGAAAACATGCTCTTCCCTCACCAATATATGCTCACTTTGTGCCTTCTTTCAGCTTGCACTTTAACATGTCTTTACTTGTCTCAGGTTTGCTGACTGGATTAGTTATTGACTCGGGTGATGGTGTCACTCATGTGGTAATTAATTAGCTTCTATGCCACTTAATTATTATGCTGACCACTATAATGACTAGGTTTTTATCTCATTTTTCAATTGATGCTTTTTTTTCTTTGTATATTGCCTTTGGTACAGTCAATATTTACTTCATGTCAGTTGTATATAAATATTGTGATGTCAAACCTTACAAGCTTTTGCCCTTGTTGATTGTTATAACAAATCTTAGATGAATTGGGTACAGTAACTAAATCAAACATTTGACGATGTCATATATCTTTCTAAATAATATTGTATGTTATTCTTAACAAGTAATCAAATATTGATACAGAAATGCTATGTTGTGTGACAATCTCTATTGTGAAGTTGGTACTGGATAAGCTTGCTGGATTCTAAACTGTTGGATGCTCATCAGATAACTACCACCCTTGCATTTATGTGAATATAATATTTGCCTTCTTTCAATTCGGTGCATGAACATCATCATTAGTTTGTTTAGCATTGTTCATATTTATGGATTGGTATGCTAATTCATTTGTTATCAATATATATATAATTTTATAAAAATGAGTTATTTGATGAAAGCTTTATATTCCATGATCGATTTGTGAGCTTGTCCTTTAAATAATTTTTGAAGAGTGTTAACACTTAATGTCCTTTTACCCTAGTGTTAGTTGATTTGAATCCTAAATATAAGTATATTGATGTTATAACGATGAATTTGTTGACAAAAATCTAATTTAGAATCAGTGTTATACCAATGAATAACTTTTTGTATAATCATCATTTCATGTAATCCACCACTGATTGAAAGCTTATACCATGCGTATCATTCTCATAACATTTTATATTAACCAATAGTCCAATACTCTTATGTACTCCATCAACTTATAATGACTACATATTTTAACTGATAGAACTGGATCAGATTATAAGAAAATGAAAGAAATTTTATTGAGATTACACCCCTGCCAATGGACAACAGGAACAAGATGATCCTGATCTTCAGAGGAAAGAAAAGAATTACAATCTCTAAAAGTGTATTCAGAACTTGAGAAGTCCTGCCCAATCTCCCCCCACTCTATCAAATCCCAACCAACTTTAACTGTCTCTAATCCCCTTCTATTTATTCCTAATCTGTCTGCTTCTCTCTACTGTGATAGAGTGGTATAATTATAATTATAATTTCCATACAGTTATGTGCTGTGCCAATTGTCATTGTTACTATTCTTTCACTGCTGTTTATTTTGCCTTCATATATACCCTTTTAATGGGAGGTCTAACACATACCCTTCATTCATCATTTGTAATTGTTGCATGTCCCTTCTATTTTGCTCCCTATTCTCTGCACTATATAAATTCTCCACTATTTCATTGATTATAATTCCTGTCACCCCTTCATTGTTGATAGTAACTGAACTTCCTTCAGTCCAGACCCATTATGCTTCCTTTTTCTTTCATATATATGGGTCAGCAGCCATCAGTATGCCAAGCGTCCAAGCCATACATTCGTGTCAGTTGATCTTGACCCTATTTATATATAGGGTTAAAGTTACTGCTAAGACTGAGGTACATTTGAATGGATTCCCCACATTGTAATGGCCATTTGACTAAGTATCAATATGTGGAGGATCTTATTCTATATAGGTTCAACAACTGAGAAAGGAGGGCTTGCATCACAACTCATAAATGGCTGGCTTTGCTGTTGTATGTGTGTTGGTCAATGAATTTATGCAAGTCTCAGTGTATCATGTCCCAACACATCCTTAATGGTTTCTTGCAGTTTGGAAATAATTTAAGTTTAAGATTTATGTAGAGAACTTAAATCAGTTCTTCAAGAGAAAACTATCACTCTCCCCATGGAATTTTCTTGAAGCAAGATTGAACTGGTTAAATGTTATGACTTGTGATTCATTGTTTGTATTTTTTTATTGAGAATGGGGACCCCCTCTTTCTATTTTCTTTTTCTGAATGACTATAATATGATTCATAATTTATGAATGATACACTAATTGATCACCAATCATGCACACAAGTTTGATGTTGTATGATCCATGGTTTAAGAGAGCAAAAGGTGGTTAAAAAGTTCAGTATTTTGCCATTACTATGATACTTAATTATTATTTAAAGTATACATTCCAAAACTATTAATAATGAAAGTTTTTATCCAGGTTCCAGTTGTTGATGGTTATTCTTTTCCTCATCTAACTAAACGAATGAATGTTGCTGGTCGACATATAACCTCCTATCTAGTAGATTTGCTTTCAAGGAGGGGGTAAGGGCAAACTCCTTTCATTTCAATTGTAATATCAGTGTGATGAAAACACAACTCTTTTAATTGTATGCATCAATTCTAACTAGAACACAATTTTCTTTCCTTAAGGTATGCATTAAATAGGACTGCTGATTTTGAGACTGTTAGGGAAATCAAGGAGAAGTTGTGCTATATAAGGTTGGTTACAAATCTCAAGCTACACTTTGATTTCCTGTGTCCTGTAATCTTTGCTTAACAGGTATATCTATTTTCCTAAAGTTATGACTACAAGAGGGAATATCAGTTGGGGCTTGAGACCACTATCCTTGTTAAGAACTATACTGTAAGTTGATACGCTGAATTTCTTGAAATCTTTGTGTAGTTCTGTGTAAATAATTATTGATTTAGTTTGCAATTCTGGTTAAAATGACTTTCCTGAAGATAGAGGAACAGGAGGCTCATGTTCTGCTGATTCTTTAATCTGTTCTTTAATGTATTTCTTTTCATATGCTTTTCAATATTTTCTGTAACTACATTAATACTTCTTGTGTGTTAATGCATGTATGTAATATGTAATATTTATTATTATTATTATTGTCCACTCACTTGTAGTGTGTTTGGTTTAAAGGAAGGAAGGGGAGGGTTCCCTTGTTTGGTTTGGGCCAAGAGAAGTGGAGGGGAGGGAAAATATGGGTAATATACTGTTAACCCTTGTAAGCATCAGTGAAGGGGATGGGAGGTAAAATAAAATCTTAGCTCAATTCAATCGGCATAGTCAATAAATTATAAACCACTTTCCCTCCCCTTCAAATCCCCTTAATATTGGAGGGGAGGAAAAATTGAAGGGGAGAGAATTGGCCTCCTCATTTCCCTTTTCCTTCCTTCTATATTTCTGAACTAAACAAGTTAAGATTAAAAAAATCCTTCCCCTCCCCTCCAAATTTCATGTATGCAAAGGTAACTGTCATTAATATTGTTAGGAGGTATGAAAATATCTAATATTATCTTAGAATATTATATTATCTTTAGGATTAGTTTCCCTATATCCTCATTATCTCTTAGGATTGGTAACATATTTTCTTATGTCATGATTTTTTTCCTATTTCATTAGGATTATGATTAGTATAATTAAGGGTTAGTGCTCTAGGTTTTATGACCACATCATCACATTGTAATACATCACATCATATCAAGTCAATATCAATCTCATAATAGTCTTTCCTTTTCTTCCCTCTATACATATTGATTTACCCTCTCTGAATCAGCTTCCAGATGGAAGGGTCATTAAAGTAGGTACTGAAAGGTTCCAGGCTCCTGAGGCTCTTTTCACTCCAGTACGTACTTGGTGCCCATTTGACTTATGTTTTCTACTATTGAAGTCATATATTGATATATGTCTTATTTTCTGTCTTTAAAGACAGCTCTTCAAAGTTCAAATCCTATCAGAGTCATTATGGCACAGAAGGAATTTTTTTTAAACATAACTATAATATTTTCATGACATGCCTGTGCAATTGTAGCTAAATTATTGTGTATGTAATTTGCTGGCTTATGATTGCATGGCTTTCCCCCTTCTCACAGGAACTTATAGATGTAGAAGGTGATGGAATGGCTGACATGGTATTTCGCTGCATTCAGGAAATGGATATTGACAACCGGATGATGGTATGATACTCCATTTGAAATCTATATTCCTTGATGTCTCTTTCTTAAGTAAAAGGAAAAAAAATACGTTGATATCAGTTATCACCACTTTAGGCTTGACAAGGTAAGACTAACTTCCATATATTGAAATTTAACAATGCAAGTGTGAAACAATATTAATGCTACCATTTCTTAGATGAAACCTGTGACAACTATTCAATGCACCGCCTCCGTTTTGATTTCATTTCCTCCTAATTTTAATTGGAAAAATATTTGTCTTCTTTGATTTTGATAAATTCTGCAAAATCATAATTAGAAAAAGGGAGACCAAGTTCCTTGCGAGCAGAGGTTGTCTCTATTAAATGCTGAAGATAACTAGAAAATAACAATGGAGATTCTGCAAAAAACAGAATGCTCCAACCATCCAATCCTTTCCTTGTTCAATATTTGCCTGCCCTCTCTTTCCTCCCCCTTGCCCTCTATATTTTTGTCGCACAATTCTGGTATTACAACAGAATTTCCTCTCCACTCAGCATGTAGCACTTGCTCCCCAATAAAATTCCTGACAAGGAGCCTTCTGATATGTGCTTAGTATTCAATTTCAACATGCTATCACTACCTCAATGCAATTCAGTATAGCTGTCCATTTTTGTTACAGCCTTCCTTCTCTCTTTTAATGAACTCCTCCCTTGGCATGTTCTCTGCAGTGGTCATTTTCTCCAATTCCTCTTTCCTCTCCCTTCATATGCACATTTGGTGCATCACCTCCATTTAGCCCCCTCCTCTTCACCCATAGTACTAAGATGGGTCTATAAAGTAAAGGTTAACCCAAGAGGTGAAGTGGTGAAGAACAAAGCCAGACTTGTGGCAAAGGGTTTTCTGCAGAAAGCTGGAATAGACTATGGAGAAGTCTATGCACCAATAGCCAGGATTGAAACTATCAGTTTGGTAGTAGCCATTGCAATTAATGCTGGCTGGTCTATCAGCTGGATGTGAAATCTGCCTTCCTCAATGGTCCACTTGAAGAAGAGGTTTATGTGGATCAGCCGCTGGGTTTTGTAGTTAAAGGCAAAGAAAACAAGGTGTACAAACTAAAGAAGGCACTTTATGGTCTTAAACAGGCACCAAGAGCCTGGAACAAGAGAATTGATGGCTACCTATCTCAGATTGGCTTTAAAAAATGCACCTTAGAACATGGAGTTTATGTGAAATGCTAGAAAGGCAGCATGACATTAGAGAAATTGCTTGTATGTTTGTATTTGATGACCTTTTGATTACAGGCAGCAGTTAGGTAGAAATTGCTAGTTTTAAAAAACAGATGATGAATGAGTTTGAGATGAGTGACCTTGGACTCCTCTCTTACTTCTTGGGGATTGAATTTGAAATGACTCGGTATAGAATGGTTATGCATCAAACCAAGTATGCAACGGATCTATTGAAGAGGCTCAATATGCAGCAAAGTAATCCAATAGGAACACCAGTAGAGGTTGGACTCAGTTTAAAGAAGGAAATAGATGAAGAGCAAGTTGATCCTACTCACTACAAAAGGATAGTTGGGTGCTTGAGGTATTTGTGTAACACAAGGCCTGACTTAAATTTTAATATAGAGCTAGTCAATAGGTTCATGCAAGAGTCAAAGCAGTCTCACTTATTAGCTGCAAAGAAAATATTGAGGTATGTGCAGGGGATGGTTGATTTTGGAATCCTATTTTCAAAGGAAGAAGATGCTACAAAACCAGAATTGGTTGGGTATTCTGATTCAGATTGGTGTGGAGACAAGTAGGATAGAAAAAGCACTGCAGGGAACATTTTCTTCTATGGAGGAGCTCTGATTTCTTGGTCCTCTACAAAGAAACCTGTAGTAGCATTGTCATCCTGTGAGATTGAGTATATTGCAGCTTCTGGAACAGCTTGTCAAGCAGTATGGCTAGATGCTTTGTTGGGAGAATTACAGGAGAAGAATTCGAAGAAGGTAAAGTTGCTGGTAGACAACAAATCTGCCATTGATCTAGCAAGGCATCCAACATCTCATGGGAGGAACAAACATATAGAAACAAGGTTTCACTTAAGAAAACAAGTCAGCAATGAAAAGCTACAAATATAGCACTGCAGAACTGAAATCCAGTTTGCAGACATATTCATTAATGCCTTGAAGCGGGAAAGATTTAGGTATTTGAGAGATTCTATTGGAATTGTTTGTGTAAATGCAGCTTTGAATTAAGGAGGAGTGTTAGGATTAATTTAAAGCTGAACTAATTGAAAAGTTTGTTAGGAAGATTAGTTAGAAAGTTATTGGGGTTGGTTACTCCTAACTAATAGTTAGTTAGGGTTTGTTACTCCTAACTAATTTTTGTTTTTGACTAGTTATATAAACAAGGCTAGTTATAAACATTTTTTGGATAATACACTTTTTATCAAATACAATTCATTTCATTCATGTTATGAGTGATTAGTAATATCTAGCTACAAGATCATATTTCTATTGGTTTATGTGTCATGACTAAATTGCATTGTGATTTGCCATCTGTCCAAATAACTATCATTGAAATATTCTTTTAATCGAAGAAATTACATTTATGGATAGAACTACTGCAGCTCTAGAGGGTCTTGCCCTTTCTATAACCTGCACAGTGCACTCCTGCCTCTTGCTATTGTATTTTGAAAATGTCATGCAATTTATTTATGCTGTAAAGTTTTGTCTTGCAGCTATATCAACACATTGTTTTAAGTGGAGGGAGCACCATGTATCCTGGATTACCAAGCCGGTAGTTTGTCATTTCTCCTTTACCTTGGCTCTAATTGTCCTTACTCTTTTGTGTTGGTGAATTTTTTAGTTAATATTATTATTATTATGTCCACACATGTATCACATGACTCTAATCTCAACCCTTTAGTTTGTTTTTCTGCTAGATCCATGGCAATGTTAATTTAAGTATATAGTGATAGTTAGAGCCTGTTTGGGTAAACTCCATAAACACTTATAGGGGGAGAAAATATGAAGGAAAAATGAAATAAACTTCTCCATAAACTAAAATTAGCTTATCCATAAGTTAAAATTTAGTTTTTGGAGAAACTAATATGAGAGAACTTCTACAAATTAACTTATGGAGAAGTTTATTTCATTTTTCCTTATTTTCTTCTATAGATGTTTATGGAGAAGTTTACTCAAACAAGCTCTTAATGTCATATCTGTATGACTGACTACATATTTGTGATTGCCTATTGTACATTTTTCTGAATGTTTACTCTACCTCCTAGCATGTTTTACTTTGGCTGAGAGTACCTTCTAGAACTGTATATTGTTTTTTTGAGAACTAATAACTGTGGATTCCTTTTCTTGTTAGTTAAATTGATAAACCTTTCTATGCAGTTGTAAACTGGCATATTGCAAGCCAGGTTACTTACCTAAGTATACCAATTTAAAGTTCTAGTTATTATGTTATGCATAAAGTAATATATTTCTAGAACCTAGTTTGTTTTAAATATCAAGAATCAAGATTTAAATAAGTTATTTTAGAACTCCTTTTTCAGTTCTTTTCCTCTTTTTATCTGGTGGGCATGCTGTCTGGTCTTCTCAAAACACTTCCCCCACTTCCTTTATAGTGTATTTTGAAGTTGAAGTTGGTAAATCTATGTTCTTCCTCTGTCCCCATTTTTCAGATTGGAAAAAGAAATACTTGATCGTTATCTTGATGTTGTCCTAAAGGGTAACAAAGATGGATTGAAGGTAAGGGTTTCTTCTTTTCATTTTGCTTCTGCATGTGTATCCTATGTAGTATGTGGATTATTGAAGACACATTTTTTCTGTAATTTAAGTTTGGTTGTTGTTGCTTGTTAATTTAGAAACAACCAACAAGTTTTATCCTGTACTTATTTATTCTTTGATACCTATTATCTAATAGAGTTACTTATCGGGATGAGCTATAGAATACCTCAAGAGAGAATTGTGTTTTGTTGGTTGAGTTAAATCTGCAGATATTAACCTGAAAGGAAGGAAAAGGTTGGTGCTCTTGAATTAATGTGGCCTTGTGCCCCCAATAATTATGTACCATGCCTTAAATTGTGAAATCCTCATCTCATGGTTTTGAATCTCGATTGTAGCAAAACATCCTCCGTCCCAATGTGATGTTCACTAGAAAATTAAAAAGAATTAAAGCTGAAGCTTTTGTTTAGTCCCTCCCTTTATGGATCTATCTCTTTTCTTTTTGGTACTTCCTCCAAAAGTGACAGCAACATGCAACCATATAAGTTAAGGAAATGCAAGATGTTTTAAAAGAGGAGGAGAACAGTATGTGGTGTGGATTAGTTGCTAAATCATCTATAGGTTAAAATATTGTTCTTGTAAAAGAATAATCTGATATTTTCATTTGATCTTTCAGTTAAGGAAACTTCATCTTAAAAGCTCCTCCTATTTGTCTCTGTTATGGTCCAGTTCTTTAGATCTGGTTATAGGCCCTTGAACAGAAAAGTCCGTCTGTAAATAACCAGATTTTTGACTGCTGTAAACTGTCCATCCAAAGAGAAATGAGAAATAACTACGTGAAACTGTCCATCCTAGGAAATAGCACTCATACAAAACTGCTGATCCTAAGAAAAACCATTTACAGAATTATTCATGTAAGAAACTGCCATCTAGTAGACGATAGCATTAGTCTAGCACACTAAATTATTTATCTAAGCATAATATTATCTAGGCATAATAGTTCAGACTTGGTTCTTCAATTCTTCCTTTGATCAGAGACCATAACAGTTTCATTTCAAGTAGTCCACATCAGGCTTACAGTTTACCATGTCCACGCTCATTGGCATTCTTCAAAAACTAACTTATTTCTTCAAGGCCCAACTACTTGAATTTGAAAGTTCCCAAGCTAATCTTTACTATTTTTAATGTTGACAACACAATAAACAAGCTCAGCTCCTAGTCCTAGAAACAGCATGGTAAATGAGCAAGTGATATGCTAGCAACTCTAACAAAAACAACAGCAAATCATAATATTCCTTGTCTTTCTAAGCTTATGAGCTAGTTATGGATATTAATTAAATTCAGTTTAACTTGCATTTGCTTTTAAGAATTGTAAGAAGAAATATATTAATTCTTGAGCATGTATAGATCAAATTTAAAATAAAATTATGACTTAAAAAGTTTCCATGTTTGGCAAGCTGGATATTTTATGATAAATAGGTACAAAGATATCGGTTTGCCTATGTCATAAAGATTTGACAAAGTTTATGTTGGTTGTCAAGTGTCAACTGCCTCCTCTTTTATAATTTCCAACATAAGCATAACAGATAGAGGATAGCTAGATAATTAGAGGTAGAGGAGGAAGACTAAGAAAATTGCTGAGAGAAACCATTGAGAAAGATTTTGATATTAATGACCTCTTGGAAGAATTGGTTTTTTACAAAACATGATGACATTTTTTTGATAGAGGTTGGACCCTTTTTTTTAATTTAAAAATTAAATAAAAAAGGTTGGGCTTTCTTTCTTTATCTCTCAATTCTTGCATGCACAAATTTATTTGACATCAAAAATTAAATTTTAATGCCAATTAAATTTGTCATTTATTTAGTTGAGACTGTAATTTTTATTTATTGTGTTTTTTTGTCCTTGTTAATTTATGCTTTTTTTTACTTTTTAAAAATTTAAACATGTTAACCTGCCAATCCCACCCACCCTAATGTGGAACGGGTGATGCTTTTAACTTGTTTTAAAAGAGTGGGGCAGGATGAGCCTGGTCTGTTTTGATGGGTCATTGAAGGTGCGAGGCAGATTGACTTTGCAATCAGTGGAAAAAAGCTTTGGTTATTAATTATTTAGGTGCAAAGATATAATAGAATCCTATTGTTTTTATCTGTCATGCAAGTAATTTATACTTGATAAATATGTAATTTATTAAAACTTCTGTCTTAAATGGACTAAAGGTTGTGTTTGGATAGCTTAATTAAGCACTTGTTCAATAATTGCGATTAAGATTGTAGAATGGCACACTGTTTCGCATTTTGGAAGCTTCTCTCTGCAGTGCTGGATTGTGGGTGGGATTGGGAATTGTCAGATTAGTGTGAAAGAACATATCATACTTGCAGGATCATGGGATCTGCAACTTTTGGGGATCCAAATTTGTTTGATGCAGCTAGTTTTGTGTGTCAGGTTGTGCAACCTGAAAGTCATATGTTTTTTTTTTTTGCCCTAGATCCCTGTTCTCTTCAAGCCTTCAAAGTCTTCTCTGACGTGACACCATCAAACGCGTGTCTTCTAAATTTTTTACCCTGTTCCGTCTGTACTCTCATACTGACTTCTCTGTTATCTCTGTTATCTCTGTTGGGGCATCTTTGTTCTCTAGTCTGTTAGGGTTTTTGGCCTGTGATGGTGCATTGGACTGTCTCTCTTTCTAGTCTGTTAGAGTTCTACTTGGGATGGCTGAACTGCTTAAGAAGTTCTTTCTCTTTCTTTTTTGTTACTGAAACCCATGAATTGGCCTTTTTTGGGCCTTTGTTTGAAATACTAGATATCTGGACTAACTATGTCTGTTCTCTTTCTGCCTTTTTTTCTTCTTTTAGTGGTTACTTTACTCTTGAATATAAAATAAATTGAAATATTAAAAATAACTATTAAATAAAAACCTAAATTCTTCCTTGAATTTTTATTATATGATTACATGTATTAGTTAATTATATTATCGTAGTTTTGCCTTAAAAATTATATTTATTATATTTTTGTTAGGATCGCACAATCTGTTTTACAATCACACAATTCATAATCTTTTATCCTCTCCCAATCTTATTAAGGTGAGATCTAGATTTTGACGACATTTTGTTCATAAAACTTGAATGTGAAGCTTACTAAAATCTAAAAAGAGCTCATTTTGATTAGCTTCTCGTGAAGTTTATTGTAAAAAGTTAAATGAACTTTAACGAAGGTATGATAAGACGCTTCCAAAGGTCCAAATAAGCTCTTATAAATGTCCCCAAAATCTTTAACCTGAATAGGTCATTGCTTCGCCTAGAGCTTCATTGCCATTTATGAAAGAAAATTCAAAATAACAAAAAATCTGTTTTAAATTCTATGTAGGCTTGATTTTTTATTTTTATTTTTATTTTTATCAGCAACAACCTGATTCTTTTTTTGTGTGAGAGAGACCCGTAATAGGCCAACTCATTGTTCCCTTGTTGACTTTTCTGATCTGATGATCAGAAATTACGACTGAGAATCGAGGATCCACCACGTAGGAAGCACATGGTGTACCTTGGAGGTGCCGTCCTTGCTGGAATAATGAAGGTTTGAGTTAATTGTTAATTTTTGGTTTGTTCTCTATGTGTATAGCTTATCTGTCCTTGTAGGTGTGGAAGCAGCTATTGGGATATTTTTCTAGTTTTAACAATCATTTACCTAAGAAAGTTAAATTGTGTTGGTTAAAACCCAGGATGCACCAGAGTTTTGGATTAACAGGGAAGATTATCTAGAAGAAGGACTTGCTTGCTTAAGCAGGTGTGGCCAGGCATGACTTTGAGGTCCGTGATCTCACTGAAAATGTGAGATTATTTAGGGAAGCAAAAGCGCACCAGAGGCTGAGTGATGAAATATTCAAAGCTGTTAAAACTGCCTCCTTAAATAGCTTTCATTAATTTCTCTTGGCCTTGTATAGCTGTCCCTAAGGCTACTAGACCCTAGTTGTCATTGTATATGCACTTACATTTTCGCCATAGATACGACAAGAGCATTCTTGTATCTTGTTTTTTTAACAAGAATTGTTGCAACTATGTGACATTGTGTTGGATAAAGAATAGTAAATTTTGTAACGGTTCCATGTCCGTTTTACCTTCTCGAGAGAGGAAGACTTTACACATCTCGTCGGCAATAGGAATACGTTACAAGTCTGTCTTTTTTTAGTCACTATATTAATTTCTTCTTGATTTTTCTATTTCAAATTTTAATACTAAATTTTAAATCTAAATTATATAAATTACTTTATTTTGGTTTGATTGGTAGTGAATGGTAACTGTGGTTGATTGACAGTGATAGGAATGGGAGTGACAAAGGAAAAATGAAGGTGGTGATGAAACTTGTGGTTAACATAAAAGCCGCGGTGATGGTCATGTTAATAATATTAACAATAAAGAAAATAATGATGGTGGTTAATTATTAATTAGAATACTAGTAATGGTGGTCATAGATGGTGAAAACGGTAATTATGGTCAAGTGTCACAATTTTATTGTTTATTTTTTATTAAAAATATATTATTAATAAAATTTATTATAGGATTAAAATCTCAAGCAGCGGTAATATTACTACATAAAATCCATTTTCAACTGACAAATTTAGAAATTAAATTATCATAAAACAGATAAATTTGGAAACCAAGTTAATAAATGGTTAATTTACCATGAAGTTGATTAATTTAAGGATTAAATTATATACACGCAAATTTGAATAGGTTGTGATTTCTATCAATATCATAATTTCTTTCTGGGTCGCTGTCTAACCCCTTGCCTTGCCATACATGTGAAACTTGGTGCTAGCCAGCAAGATATACTTGTGTTCATTAAGATATATTATCTAAATAGGGTCAAAGTCTTCTGGATTTTTCAGTACCCAAGAAAAGCAAGTGCAGGTCTACAAGTTTTGGAATTTTTGCTTATCTGATTATAGTTGACTACGATCAATATTACCAAACCCAGTAACTTATGAGATAATAATACCCATGTTACTTGTACAATGAAAACAGCTTGGAATGTCACAAAAGTCTACAACGTCCCTCCAACTTGTGTAGACTTTCTAATACATGTTCCCGTTCTAGTATAGTTTCATTTTCATCTTCAGAATTATGGACACAAGGCTAGGAAGCTGGATCAGTTAAACTAAAATTAGGATTGGTTTGTTGCAGGGCTCAAACAATTATAGATGGTGGATTACTATTTGAAAATTGAAACAAATGGATCAGTTAAACTAAACCATGATTCAAGATTTTTCAAACGCAAAAGTAAACAAATAGTACTGAATAGTGAATATTAATAAGCATTTTGCATGCCCCGGCACATGGAAAATGTTCCGAAAGTCATCAAGATTTTATTGGTGTGAATGATTGATTGATATTAGGCACGTGATAACAAATGCATCGGGGCATAATTTAAAAGGCAAAATTAAAAAAAAAAACTATATTTAAAAGTGAAGTATTAAACATATTAAGAACTTAAAAAAAATTTAATATACTGTTTATTGACTAATTAGAAGTATTTAATAAAACATATTGAGTGTATATTTGAAGTGATTCATTTAGTGTTTTTAGAATAATTTATAATCAAAATATTTGAAATATTTTTCTAAATACTAATCAAAATTAAACATGCACTAAATAATAATAAAATTGTTAAATTAGTGTGTTTAAGTTATTTGCAAAATGAGCCGTAACAATTTTTTAACATTTTATTATTTGTTAAAATTCTTTAAAATCTATAAAATCAAAATAGAGACTAATTAAATAAAAAGTAAAATTCACACAAATTTATAATTACTAATCAATTTATGTTCAAAAGAGTTTGTTGTCAACATTAAAAAAAAAGTAATTTTAAATAAAATTAATTTTAAAGTGAAATGATTTATGTTCGGGTATTTTTTATTCTAAAAACAAGTTTATAATAAAATTTAGTATAAATTTGATCCAATACAAAAGTTACTTAAAATAATTTCAAATTCATGTATTTTATTTCAACAAAAGATAATGATTCGTTTATTAAAAAAATAAAAATTCTTGCTTTTACCAAAAAATTGTATGAGTTCTTGAAATGTAATGACTAAAATAGTCATTAATAATAATGATTAACATAAAAGAGTTGCATAACCCAATATCATCATACTTGCATCATTAACCAAAAAGATATGAAATAGCACGGTCTTAGGTAAAAATAATATTTGTTGCGATTATTGCTTGAAAGAAATATTAATGATAATTTTATATCTGAATTTGATTTTTTAGACGTGATCACACAAACATTTATTTAAAATCAGGTTAGCTTTAATTTTAATATGATTTTAGATGATATAAGGTGAATGTAAAACATGTGTACTGAAACACGGTTATGCCACTTCTAAGTTCACTGCCAAAAATGATGATGTGGGAAAGTAACAACTAATTAAACAAAATATTAGGTTAGCAAATGTGGGATACCAACCACACCAAACAAGCCCATCTTTGTTCATCTTCTGACTGGGTTCCTTTTGTTTTTGGTCTCTTTACTAGTGGCCTACCCTCACCAATACAGAGTCCATAGTGTACACAAAAGCAAAAGATAATAGGCCAATTCTAGTGTTAAAGACACCATATATTATAGTAGCTTGTACCGTTGTCTACGAACAACTAACTCTCACCTTCACATTATATTTATTTTCTGCCATTGCTATGTTTTGAACACCTAAGGACTCCACCCTTATCATACATATATACCTTGCAACTTTCTCTTAAAGAAACTCAGACCCTTAACATATTGTGTGAGGGACATACACCCCAGGTATGTATGAGAATGAGAAACACAACACGTTTGTTTTCAAAATTGCATGCTCTAGCCTTGAACTTTGACCATTTTTCGTAATACTCTTGAGACCCCTCCGGAGTGCTTCTGTTTTCGTAGCACATGTTGATGTTTCTATTGTTTTTTTGTAGGTTGATAAGGAACTTTTGAGATGGAAATGGCCAATGAAAACGGTTTCCAACTTAGTGTGAAGCTGAGTGAACCAACTCTTGTTCCTCCTGCTGAAGAAACAAAGAAGGGTTTGTACTTCCTATCTAACCTTGACCAGAACATTGCAGTGATTGTGAGAACTGTTTATTGCTTCAAAAGTGCTGAGAGAGGAATGAGAAGGCTGGGGGAGGTGATCAAGAATGCATTGAAGAGGGTTCTTGTCCACTATTACCCTCTTGCTGGGAGGCTTACTATAAGCTCAGAGGGTAAACTCATAGTGGACTGCACAGGGGAGGGTGCCTTGTTTGTGGAGGCTGAAGCAAACTGTTCAATGGAAGAGATTGGTGACATCACAAAGCCAGACCCTGGGACTCTTGGTAAGCTGGTTTATGACATTCCTGGAGCAAAGCACATTCTTCAGATGCCTCCTTTGGTTGCTCAGGTTAGTTTTATCATTGTGTCTTGCATGTATCTTGTTTTTAAAGTCCCTGAGTGAGGAGTTACTTTGCTTTTTGGTACATAACCCTGAGGTGTTTATAACAAGGTACTTAAGTTCACAAATATTGTACAGACTAGCATTTATCAGGCTCTTTGTAGGAATTTATAAATGAAAAATTTGTGATTATTTTGTTTAAGTCTCATAAAAGGTTAGCAGCACTAGAGGGATTGCTAGTTGCTAGTATTCCCTGACTAAAATTAGTTTTGGTTTGTGAATGTTTGACAAACAGACTACTTTATCTTTTCATTATAAGAATAACCAGCTTATCCATTTTGCAAGTACTTGAGTTGCTATTTCTGTGACAGTAACATCACACCATCCTCAATCATTTCTCCTTTGCCCCATACTTGTGATAAACAATCAATTCCTAAAGCGTGGTTCTACATTCCATATGTAATTTTTTATATTTATTAATAGCGTGTTCGGCTTCAAGTTTTGAATGTAATTTTTTACGTTTTAAATGTGATTTTTAAAAGCTAATAGTTATAACTTTGACGTCTAAAACGATTAATCAATTTTTAAAGAGTTTTTAAACACACTACAAGAAGCAAGTAGTTATAACTTCTAGTTCCAAAACGTAATTTCTTATTTCTTAACGGGTTTCCAAGGGGATTGAAAATGATTGAAGAAATGGCTCCTTTGCATTGAGTATTACAGTTTTGAAAGTGTCAAATCTATATTCCAGGTGACCAAGTTCAACTGTGGAGGCTTTGCTCTTGGGCTGTGCATGAACCACTGCATGTTTGATGGCATTGGAGCAATGGAGTTTGTTAACTCTTGGGGAGAAGTAGCAAGAGACTTGCCACTATCAATCCCTCCAGTGCTAGACAGAAGCATACTCAAGGCACACAACCCCCCAAAGATAGAGCATATACATAAAGAATTTGCTGATATTGAAGACAAGTCCAACACCAATAGTTTATATGAAGATGAGATGGTCTACAGGTCCTTCTGCTTTGATCCTGAGAGACTAAAGCAACTGAAGAAGAAAGCCATGGAAGATGGGGCCCTTGACACATGCACAACATTTGAAGTCCTCTCAGCATTTGTGTGGATAGCCAGAACCAAGGCACTGAAGATGTTGCCAGAGCAGCAAACAAAGCTTCTTTTTGCTGTTGATGGGAGGGCCAAGTTTAACCCCCCTCTTCCAAAAGGGTACTGTGGGAATGGAATTGTGCTAACAAACTCTGTGTGCCAGGCAGGTGAGTTGACAGAAAAGCCCTTCTCATTTGGTGTGAGGCTCATTCAAGATGCAATCAAGATGGTCACAGACAGTTACATGAGATCAGCAATAGATTACTTTGAGGTCACAAGAGCAAGGCCTTCTCTTGCTTGCACCCTTCTGATCACAACTTGGTCAAGGCTTTCCTTTCACACCACTGATTTTGGATGGGGAGAACCTCTGCTGTCAGGGCCAGTGTCACTGCCTGAGAAGGAAGTGATTTTGTTCCTTTCTCATGGCCAAGAGAGGAGAAACATCAATGTGCTTCTGGGTTTGCCTGCTCCTGTCATGAAGATTTTCCAAGATTTGATGCAGATATAGATAGCTAGGGTCATATATCTTATGTGATTCTGCTATTTTTCTAAGCTTTTTATTATTACTCTGTTGTTTCCTGAAAGAAAAGAGACTACTTATTCTGTTTATGAATTTGTTGGTGCTAATCAATAATTGAAGCCTGCCTTATATTTTGTTGGTGAATTTAATTTGTTTGGAAAAGTTTATCAAGTTCAAATGTTTGGTGCTTTATATTTTTTTCGGGGAATCGTGAGTTTATTCAAAATCTTGATATTTTGGTATTTTATATGGTGACACAAGTTTTTTCCAAAGTGAGATATTAAGTCTCTTGTTAGGTAATTTATATTTCTCTGGTCATTGAAAAGTAAAACTTGTGGAAAAAGGTAATCCACCAGAAATTTTTTTATGGAAAATACTCACTAGTGTCCTTAGATCACCGGTTGAAACATCGAAAGTAATTTTTTTATTGAAAAATGTAATTCTGCACTTTTTCATAATTTTTATATAATTTCAATCAAATTTTAATAAATTTTTAGTTTAAATATATTTTTAGTTCTTGTAAAATAAAAAAAAATTAATTTTACTCTCTATCATAATTTTTTATGGATTTTCATCCTTAACAAAATTAAATAATTATTTTTAATCTTTACTATTACGTGATACTTATTAATGATTTATAAGTTTAGCAGATGATATTAGTCATTATTATAAGCTACACCTACTTATTAATAAATATGATATCATGTTAACATATGATATCTTTAAATAATTTATAAATTTTTAAAATAAATGTTATTTATTTATTTTAAAATCAACATTAGACATTAAAAATAATAATTTTAAATTTTGAAAAGATGAAAATCAAATAAAAATATTTTATAAGGACCTAAATCATAATTCGTTCATTTTATATGAACAAAAATAAGTGATTTTAAATATTAGAGAGATGAAAATTAAAAAATATTTTTACTAAAACTAAAATTAAAACTCGCTCATTTTATATATACTAAAATATATTTAAGTTAAAACTTTTTATTTATTAATTTCTTAACTAGCATATTTAGAACACTAATCAGTAAGATCCATTTTTTATATTCAACACCTATTAAAACAATATATTATCTTAAGTCTTGTATAAAAAAATAAATAATTCATTGACCTAAATAAAAGTAGTTGAATTAGTTATTTTTTTATAATTAATAATATTATAGATTTATATTTTATTAAAAAAATCAATAAATATATTGACTTTGATAAAAAAAAGTGACTCATTAATATAAATAATTAATATATTTAAAACAATTTTATTTTTATAATTAAAATTAAAAAATTCTTCTTATTTAACCATACTGCCCATTAGTTTCGTTATTAAGTTTTACGTCTTTTAATTTGTTAAACTATATATCTTTGATTGACATGAATGATGTTACTCATCTTCCTACTCATATAAATTTGGACATGAAAAGAATAATTAAAAGAACATATTTATCAAATATTAAAAGGATATATTGGTTTTAGAGGTCTCATTTGACTCAGAAAGTTAATATATTGAGAAAGATTATATGAGTGAAAAAAATAAATTTAAAATATTTAAAAAAATTATTTCGAAAAAGAAGATTTAAGTTCTCAATACATTATCTTTTACCTTATAAAATAATTGCTATTGTCTTTCAATTTCGTTATATTATATTTATAGAAAGATAACTATTTAACTTTCGGTTATAATATGAGTTCCTCATGTAAAAAAAAAAAAAAAAATTCAATTTTCGTAAAAATGTACATTTCATAAACATATCCCATACCCTACAAATAGGGAATGCTTAGATAGTTAATTTTGTCTCAAAAAATTATATATATATATATATATTTGTTGTTAAAATATTATTGATATTTTTACTAGTAATATTTTTTGAGTTCAATAATCATTAATGGATTGTTATTTAATTATAAATAATGATTGATATAATTTTTAATATATTTAATATAAAAATCAATAAATTTATTATATAGTCTACTTTTCATATTCTTTTATATTTTTAGTACTATTTAATAAATATAAAATATTATTAATGATATTTTGTGACATAATTTAGATATAAAATTTATTAAAATATTGTTAAATTAATAATATTTTTTAAATATGGTAAAAAATTATATAGGTAATAGTCAAAACTATGATCAGCTATGACATGTTCAATTGGATGCGGGAAGAGAAATGATGTGTTACGTTAAGGTTGATAGCATTATCCATCTATTCAAAATGTTGAAATTTTTCAGAAATTATTTTAAAAGATTATGAACAAAGTTAAAACTACCACGAATTCTTCTTGTTCACGGACGAATGATATTGAACAAAAGCTGCCAACTATATTCTATATTATTGTCAATGACTTTTATGTCTAACCGAAGACTTACCTTCTGGATTAATCCTTCATTTCTTATGGTTCTGATCACTCATTGATTTCCCATATGCTGCATTTATGAGATCAAAGCAGCATTTCTATTAGAATTTCTCTTATTACATTAAGGTTTTTCTGTGAATTTTACACAAAAAATCTGTAGGTGAAATTTCCTGTAGATTTTGATTCTTAAGTAATATATTTACAAATGATAAGTTTCCTGTGGATTTTGAAATTTATAAGAAATTTCCTGCGATTTTTCTCCACAAAATTTATCAATTTCTTCAGAATATTTTTTTATGAGGAAAATGGTGTTTCTAAGAAATTTCTTGTGGATTTTTATGTAAATGTTTTTGCAGGAAATGTTCTTGCAGAAAAATCTATAAAAAAATATGCTGGAAATATTCCTGCTGTAAATAATTTTTCTATAAATTTTTTAATCTCAGAAAAATTTAATAACTGAGTTGTAAAATATTTTTAGAGCCACCAAAATACTAGTATAAATTAAAATAAAATATACTAATTTGTCAAGAATGGGATTCGAACCCATGCCCTTTCGGACCAGTACCTGAAACTGGCGCCTTAGACCAACTCGGCCATCTTGACACTAGCGATAATTTGAAAATAATAAATAATTATAATCAAACAATAAATATTAAAGAGCAATCTTATTTATATTTTAGTTTTTTCTTTTAATTTTGTATTAGTTTTTTTATGAGTTTTCAAATATACATTTCACCCACGAAAGGCTGGGTCCTGTTAAAATAAGTTGGCAATTATTCAAGATAGAATTGAACGTAAAATATTAAAAAATGTAATAACTAACAAAACTATATTGTTAATTACACGTGACATTTTAATTTGAGTAAAAAATATATAAAACAAGATAATAAATTTTATTTATTTATAAAATTACATAAAATAGTTATGTAAATATTTTTAATCCTGTATAACCTAGATATGGACTGTCGCATCTCCCAAGCATAGACAAAACGATATGGGAAATAAAGTACAAATTTTCCAAATTCACTGCACTGATTTGACATTGGGTCCACCCCAATCAATTGTGTATTAATTGTGTTGTTTTACACCATAACACGTGTTCTTATAGTTTTCCATTGGAAAACTAAAATAAGAGAACAAACCTTATCTTCCTTCAGCTGAAGTCAGATTTTATTTAACTCGTAACTCGTAACGATAGCAGTGGTCCAAGGTTAGGTTATAATTCGACCACTCTTGTACAAACATATCAATCGGTTCAGACAGTATTAAACAAATTTTGTCATGAAAATGCATACAGTAAGGAGTGCAGTAGTTCTTAGAATGTGCTATTCAACTTAATCTAAAAAATTAGTTCAAGTCAAGAGTTGTCTCTCGATTATTATTTTTAGTTAATAAAATTTAATTTTTTAAATATATTTAATCACGTTTAGTACTATTCAACTTAAAACATAAATAATACGGTAAGTAATTTAAAATAAAATTTAATATAATTTGAGTATATCATTAGATCTAGTTTATTTTCGTAGTAATGAGTGCAGTGAGCACCAAATGAAAGCATTAAGCTTAGTACTTACAAGTATGATAACTGGCAGAAGAAAATTCTCCAACTCATGCGTGTAAAGGGCATCCTGATTTGATACATTTCATCTCATCACTTGGATTCATGCATCTTTTTGAGGCCAAGAGTTGGAAGAAACTAGTCTAGCATTAGTTAGTATGCTAATGTGCATAAAATCATGTTCAAAGACTTACCTGTGTACGTTATCTTAATTATTAAGGCTTTTGGGTTGTTTGCAAGATTTTTGTGAGTATGGGTTGTTGCTAAGCAAGTTTCACGCCTTCTTCTTTCCTTGAGATATGATTCTCTTGAGAAGGGAAATCTACATTCATTTGATTCATGTTTCATGTATATCACTTCATAATTTAAACCATATTAAACAAATTGATTTAAATATATGCAATGAAATAGTTACAAGGATGCAGTTTTTATTTGTTTTTAAGTTAAGATATCTAGTAGTTTCTTTATGTAATTAGTTGTGCGTCTTTATATTAATATATATTATTTTTGATGGGAGAATAAACTATCATTTTGTTTTTAATTTTTTTAAAATATTAAAAATCATGTTACATAGTTTTTAATTTAAATATTAAAAAATTCGTCAAATTAATCTCAACGTTAATAAACTATATTAATATAGAAATTAAATTGGTGTATTTTCAATATTTTTAGTAATTATTTAAATGAAAAGATAATACTTAAAAGATTAAAATAATAGTTTATTTTTGATTGAGATGAACTTACTCATCTTCCAACTGACCTTGAAATTCGGAAAATAAGAATTAAGAAAAATGCTTATCAAATATTAAAAGGTTATACTCTTTCGAGAAAAAAAAAGGATTTACGCTATCTTGTATATTATCTTTTACCTTATATAATAATTACTGTAAAACAAATTTGTTATAATATGATTTCAACATGTAAAAAGTTAACTTCTGTAAAAAGTGAACATTTTTGCATGACCATATTATATATACCCCTAAACGTGGGATCGATGCTTTAGCTTGTTATTTTTGTCTCAAGCTATATATTATCAGTTATCACATTTCAATATTGTTCAACTCGATCTACGAAGAGAAATAGTGTGTCACGTATAGGTTGATGGCATTATCTGGCTATTCAAAATGTTGAAAATTTTCAGGAAATAATTTAAAAGATTATGAAATTATATATATTAACTTGAGATTAAATTATTACAACCACGAATTCTAATTGTTCACGGAAAGTATGATTGAACAAAAGCTAACTAGTCAATGGCTTTTATGGTAAATTGATGACTTATACTTTCTGGATTCATCCTGCATTTCATCTGGTTCTGAAGCCTCATTAATGTCCCATATGCTGCATTTATGTTATCAAATAATTTTAAGAAGGAAGCAGCACCGTTCAGAAGAAATTATTAATTTTAGTTGTGGATTTTGATTTTAGTCATGTAAAAATTTTTCTTTTATTTTTTATTTTTATAAAATTTGAAGTATAAAATGAGTAAATTTAAGTTATGATTTTAGTAAAATATTTTTTTTTTATTTGTATTTTTTAAAATTTAAAATTATTATTTTTAGTCATAACATTTATTTTAAATATAAATAATATTATTTTAAAGGTATTACGTGTTAATATAGTGCTACTGTTATGATCATTTGATCTTCTATTAAATGTATAAATAGTTAAAAATTGTCACATAACAATAGGAACCAAAGTCAATGATTTTAAATTTTATAGAGATGAAAAATAAAAAGAAAAATTTTATAGGAATCAAAATTAAAATTCACTTATTGTACAAGGACTAAGAATATATTAAACTATATAAAAATATACTCACTTTCTCTCTCTCTCCGTCTCTCTTTTAATTTCTTACTCATTTTCTTTTTATACATATATTTTCTATCACATCACTTGTTACATTTGTCACTTATATTAATTACGTCACCCTTTGACAATTGACAACAGTAAAATCTTTAACTTGATCATGTGTTTGATCAATTATCCTTTATAATACTTATGATTGCAAATGAGTATCATAATATGAGATTTTTACTTTATGAAAAATTTGATGATACTTATAAGTAGGTTGTCCACTTTTAATAATATTTTTCTTGGTACACATGCCTTAAGATCCAAATGTATGTAATGATGAGACATTTCAAATTGTCTTTGTTCTACCACCATATGAATTATCTTGTCTACTCCAAGCGGCGCGTTTTAATAACAGGGAATCCCTAGGAGCCACATCATTAAAGCTTCATTTAATGTGACTATTGACTTTTGAGGGGTTTTTATAATGTTCTTTCTCTTCACGTCCCGCCCTTCCATCTATCCCTTTAAAGGGGATTATGATTTGATAGTTTTGAAAGGTAGGTTGTTTCGAGTGCCAAGGGTGCCAAGCTTGTATAAATACTGCCCTCTTTTTAACTGCCAGCGAAAACTTATGTTTTCTAGAATCTAGCCAAAAAATGCAAGGTCGCTCAGTGAGAATCTCTTCTTTCCCATCGAACCTTCAAGAGAATCTAGAAATTGAGTATTCGCCCAGCTAGACAAAGGGCTCGCTTAGCAAGAGCCCCTGAACAATAACATCCAAACTCATAAAAATCATCAATAACTCCAAATTAACTCATAAACATTATTTAAACATGATTTTAACAACAAAAACCACATACATGGGCGAAGCATCATCATTCTCATCAACTTGCATAAAGCTCAAGAGCTCATAACAATGACTACCAACTCCAACCAAATTCTATCCAGTCATTCCTAAGCATATAACAATGTATTAAACAACAATATAACCATATTCGAGCATAAAAAAACACTAAGGCAAGCTTCCCTTACTTGTTGAAAAACTTGGGGATAGGAAAACTTTAGGGACTTGGATCAACAATGGAGAGCTTTAAGATTAGCTAAAGAGAAGGTGAAGAATTTTCAGTTGATGGGGTGTTTTGTTTTTTATTTCAATAACCATAAATCAGCCATGAAATGGTCTTTTATAGAAGTTAGGGGAAGGGTTTTTGTCCAAGGGTTAAAAGGGGATTGATTATCCAAGAGTTAAAGAAAAGTGATGGAGAAGGGACTTTGCCAAAAATGGTAAAGTGTTGGCTAATTTGAATTTGTCCCAAATGGTAAGTTTCACTTTTGAATTTTATACCACAAATGATAAGGTAATTATCTATAAATTATAAGGTAATTAGCTATGAATGGTATAATTACCTTTTGCCAAAAATGAAAAGTCAACCAGTGATTTACCTTGAGGTACATGTTAATTGCATTGGGAGGCATGTCAATGACACTGCTCCAATAAATTGTATTTAGAATGTGTAAAGGACCACAATTCATCAACTTAAAAAGGATTCTCAACTCCGTCATCCAACTTTCAAGAAAAATATTGCATTAGTAAATGTTCATCAGACTATTTTGATCTCGTTCAAAACTTTCTTGAAAAATGTGTAAGTAACACCACTCAACACAACTTATTATTAATTATTTTTCATCGAAATTAAATTTAATTACTCTTGCAGTTTATCTCAACCACTTAATCATATAAAAAAACACGGTGTTATAATACTCTCCAACAAGAAAATTTTCGTCCTAAAAAGTATGTCTGTCGTGAGTAGCTGTAAAACACCACACACATGTGTAACCTCTTCCAAAGAAGTCACCTGATCGTCGTACCCAACTAGGTTGAGTCACTCTTCCTTCATATAGATCACTTTCTTTTCTAAGTAATATGTCATCAACAATCTCATTTTGATTTGCATTATACGACTCTAAGGAACTTTCAAACGATTTCTCCTCCTTCAAAATCATTAATTTAAAACCATTTGGAATTGCAAAAACACTACTCTTTTTAAATTCAAAACAACCAACATTTTCTTAAGAAATAAGCTTTCTAAGTACAAACAAAGACTTCACGGTTTTTTCAACATGTTTCTTATGTTTTTAAATTCGTCTAAGAATACTTGGTACTTTTGTAAAAAGGAGAAAAGGTATAAAAACAATACAACTAAACTTTTGAAAAGACTTTAGACAATGACTATTAACAATTCCAAATGCTTTCATCAAAGGTTTAGGTCTTAGTAACTTCATGAAACAAACTCTCTTTCTAGTCCCTCATAACTTGTCCTATTCCAATCATTATGTAATCATTCTTATGGTAAGGTTTTTCCTTAAATTGAATTTCGCTTCCTAATATATTCATTGTGCTAAGATCTTGTATATTGTTTGAGGTGTTATCGCTTTCCTCAACCCCAAGGGTAATCCATAGAGATTCTTCCGAGAAAAAAATATATCAATATCCTAAAGGCTCTGAATGTAAGGTCACTCCCCACTTTACACTTTCCATTACATTTTTAAGGTTGGATTAACTCCTTAAAAGATACTCAACTCTAGTTTATTCATTGTCAAAATCAAATCTTAATTCTCCTTATAAGACTGTTCTTAGATCTTGATCCACCATATTAAATCTCCATACACATATATCGTTAACTTCTAAGGTGAAGGTCAAAGTACCTCTCTTCCTAGGTTACTCTAAATAAAAACCCCATGACTCAGTAATTCCAATACTAGGGAACTGAGAATTAAGGGTTGAGGTCTCGTAAGATAAGGTAGGCATGCCTTCACATAATCAAATCCTAATTTGACCAAATGCATAGAGCGAATAATCATTTCCTATTAGGGGTTCCATAAGAACAACTTATCTCTTCAAGTTAGCATGGTAGTACTACAATAGGCAAGGGAAAGGCTATCTCTCCATCATCAAGAGGTCAACTAGGAATATCCTTGATTTCTTACAAATCGAATCACACCTATGGTATAGAGGTAAGGTTATCGAGGAATAGGGAAAAAGGGAAGAGAAATGAGAATCTTTCAAACAACCATTTTTGAAATTGAAAAGGTGCAAAACTCATTTTCAAAAGCAAAAAGGTTAACAAAACATTTTTCGTATTTACTTAAATCAAAGCGTTTGAAAACAAAAATTGCAAATTGTTAAGAAACAACAAAACAGTTTTAAAAATGCTTTATAAAGGTAAACAAATTGAAAAGAGAAAAATTGTATTTTCACATATACATAAATACATACTTCATTGTTCATAAAACAAATTTAAGCATCAAATTGGTTTAAAATAACAAACTAACATAGCGTAAAAACAACACAGTGTTCATAAAATCATTTCAAACAAACAAAAGGTCTTGAGCATTACAAAGAAAACTAAGATACAAAAGAAAAGACAAATGCAAGAGAAAATATGGCTGAAGAAACATAACAACATGCTTGGCCAACAAAAGGAAATTCCCTTAAGGTGCAATGCATATAAGGATAACTTCTCTAGACATACTCTATTTGGATTGGGTTCTTTGCTTGAGGAATCTTGGTCTTGCTTATACCTTCAACAACTCTATTTGTCACAGTCATCCTACTCGTTTTTTGGAAATCCTCATAAGAAGGTTTGGAAAAATCCCTAGTGATGTGACCCATCTTCTTACACACAAAACATATTTTGTTCTTAAACAAGCAACCCAAAGCATAGTACGAGCCTTCACACTTGAAACACTTGATCTAATCCTTACAAACAGTCAATGTTGGCTTGGTAGTCTTCACAATACTGACTTTGGTTCAGACTTGGTGGTGTCTCAACAATCTCGTGCAAAGTGGATGGTCTTCCAACACTTGAAGCATATAAATACCCTTAGCTAAGCATTGGTTGGCATAGTGAGATCCTCCACACTTGTAGCATTAGTTGGCGTAGTGAGGTCCTCCACACATGTAGCACTAAGTTGGAGTTTCACATACTACAAACACTCATTATTTCTTCCTTCCACTTGTTGATCTAGGGTTACAAATTGACAGAGGGGTACTAAGAACACTGATAAGTTTGGATTTAGTCGTTATTTCTACTATTAAAATACTATATTTCCTATGTTATGGGTAGCATAAGGATAACCTAGGTTGTTTCTATCAAGGACACATGGTTCTAATGTTTTCTATTGTTCAAGGCTGAAAAGATGCAGAATTAGGAATGTAGACTATAGAATGGCTCGACAAAGTAAAGTCAAAAAGGGGGTTTTAAACTAGTAAAGTAAAATTGTAGGAATTTAAATGGCTACCTAGGAAAGTAAAGACAATCTATATCTACTTAAAACATATATTTATCGTACTAGCTACAACAGGATCAATGAAATGGTTCTGATTCAAATTCCTAGTATGTAAACAATTCCTCACCAACTTATTGCCTAAGATAACCGCCTAACATTCATCCATTGCCAACTAAGGACTTACACAATCGCGGCCTCGAGGCAGTAGGGATTATGCCCTTGGTTGATGTAGGTTATCTAGTGATTACCTATAATATTGCTTGGATAGGTTCCGATCAACCCCTAATCTAGCGTGACCTATTCCTATTATGTACGACCATGATTCACTCAAGAATAGAATAAGCTACAGGAATTTCAAACATACAAGTAAAGCGAAACATATTCATTCATTGATTAACCAAAGTACCGATACATGCAGTGGATTCAGGGGAAAATATGGTCTTAACTTCCCACGACGACCGCCAGTAGTAGCTGCAGTGTTCCATCGAAGATGGCTAGGTACTGAGGGGTTGAATCACCAAGTAGTGTGCCAGCGAGCTCTAACAGTCCCCTCTTAGAAATCGATCGCTAGCCAAACACTGGTCCTACACCTACTCGACTGACTAGGCACTCTTTGAAGCACCGTGGAACAAAGAGAAGTGAAGTGATAATGGAGGTGAACAACGGAGTATGTGAGCGTATAGTGCGTGTTTATCGATAATCTTTGCTGACCAATGCACGAACTACACATCCTTATTTATACATGTATATCCTAACTACTTTCTAACAGAAATAACAGAACTAACCGTCTTACATAACAGAAATAACAGACTCAACTAACTAATTGTTTCCTAAATGAACACGTGCTGGAATTGCTGGAGTGGAGTCGGTCTTTGCTTGTCGGGACAGTTCCAAACGGATGAGAGTTAGCTAAACTGGAGTCGACATCTGGTTTGAAGTCGGCTTCCTCTGGTCCGGGATGGTTCTAACCTCTTCTAGAATGACTTTGGTCTCTGGAATTGGAATGGAGTCGGCTAGAAGAGAAACTCATCTTGGCTAGGACGACTCGGACTCGGTCTCGGCTTCAGTTGGCCGAGACGCCTTCGATTGGCCGAGGCGCATTCGATTTCGGTCTCAACTGGGATGGTTTGGGACTCCAGTTTGACATGCAAAATGAGACTACTCTTTTTGTTAGCTAAAACCAGTAACTTAGCATGAATTTATATTAACTAATACGTGATTCTTAGCTAATACGTGATTCTTAACTACAATTTAGAGTCTATTCTACCCATCTAAAGACCTTGTAAGGTGTCTAAAATGTAAATTATCAAACACATCGAAGCAACACTGCCTCTACGGTCTTGTAGCAAAAGCCAGGAAACTTGATCATCTTTGAAGATTGAGAACCGTTTGAGGGCAACTGTGCAAAGGTTATAGGGGTCAATTGGTCCTTGACCACATCTTGTTTAGTCACTTGCATAGTCAAATCAAGTTGAATACGAATAGTTTTGGTAGTCGTCTCGTCACTTGACAAAGTGCTTCTTCTTTCCATGACCACCTAATAGTAGAAAATGTTAAGAAATTGGCCTAAAGGTTTAACATCTACGAATTAACAACTATACGAGGAAACTACTCAAATCACATATAATGATCGTTTTCTTGCAAAAGTGACTCCACACATATAACCAAAACATAATGGACCTATTGCCCACAGGTTCATTCTTGAAGGACACGACAAACTCTAATACTACTAAATGTAACAACCCATTGTTGCTACATAACACTAAGACAAACATTTATTTTGAAAATAGATCAATTATTTAGTTTAATTTAAAACTTTTAAATTATTTTCTGTATGAAAATAAGTGTGATTTTTTTAAAAGATGATATCGAAAATATGCATATAAATAAATATTTATTTTATTACAAGGATAATCCAACACATGTCAAACATCTAAAGAAGTATTATAGTACAATTCTCAAAGTTCTTATAGAATTAAAGTCTTATCACAACTAGAAACATCATACATATAAAAAGAAAAACACTACAGCTAGTTGGAACTTTTACAAAGGTAAAAAGATAACAAGTCTTCACATCTTGTGACGTTGTCTTCACGCTCCCGATTGTAAGCCAACCTTGTCCAACAACTTGCACCCATGAATGCAATGTCACGATCACAGCAATCACATACACACAAACACGTAGGCAAGGGTAAGCTTACTTAAATAAAACTTAACCACAAGTTCTTGAACACACAAAGTAGTAAAGCACGTAAAAGGTGAGGTATGTCAATATTTTGAAAACAATTTATATATACACATATCATTTCTACTTCGAAAACATGTTAACATTATCACTTTGTAATGATAGAAATTTCATAACTCTAAAGATTTACTATCGTAATCATTTCAATTACGTTCATACGAGAATAATCACCATTTCAACATCATTAAAGTTCAAGAACAAATCATCATCATGAAACAATGATGTTAGTCATGTAATGCTATGCTGACATAACTCCATGTAGAGTTTTACCAACTAAGCAATTAATATTGGCACATTTCTTAACATAACCGTGAACGTTTGTAGCAGACCCTTTTGGTCTTTACTACTGGTTATTAGAGAAGTCATGCCCAAATAAACAAAGGAGATAAGTGGTTTTTCAGGATAGGTATATGCGGATAGTGGCTCACTATGACACAATGTATGCCAAACTTATGCACAATGTATGCATGTCAAGTCATCATCAACAACAACTTCAACTCATGCAAGGAACAATAACACTTAGTTTCTTTGCAACTAATACCTATTATGCTTGACCCTAGAGTACTAAGCATCAACAACACAACAAAGTAGAGGTTTAATAACCAACTCTATAAAGTAGGAGCCATGAGCACACCCTACTCCAAACATCATGCATCATTTGCTATTATATAGATAAAGGGGTATTTTTAAGTCTTATGAAATCCATCTTAATTAGTATTTCACTTTAGTCTTTTATACCCAGTAGGACTACTCGCTTAGCAAATGAAACTAGAAAGACTTCACACTCATAACTATATTTATCTCGCTTGGTGAAGGTGTCCCTTCGCTTAGCGAGAAAAGCCACAGAGAGCTCCTTGACATCTCACCTCTTATTCGCTTAGCGGGTGGGAGGTCTTACTCAGCAAATGAAGTCATATTGACTTCACACTCTTAACATGTCTAATTCGCTCAATCAGACTTTAGATTTGCCCAAGTAGATGTTAGATTAGTATAGCCAAATACTTGACTCACCGAGCCAGACATTGGGTTTGCCTAGCCAAACAATGAGCTTGCCCAGCCAATAACTGAACTCACCCAACTAGAAGCTAGACTTGCTCGACAGATGTTCATTATGTTCATGTGTTCTTGAGCTTTCATCCAGCGAGAGAGGTTCTCGCCTAGTGAAAACTCATGTTTCTAGAATCTACCTATAAAATAGAAGGTTGCCCAACGAAAGTCTCCTCTTGCCCACCAAACCTTCAATAAAACCTAGAAAATGAGCATTTTTCTAGCCAAACAAAGGGCTTGCTTAGTGAGAGTCCTTGGACTACAACATCCAAACTCATAAAAAATTATCAAAACTTAACCAAATCAACATATAATGTAATCAACAACTCCATATCAAATCATAAACATTATCCAAACATGATCTTAACAACAAAAATCACATACATGGACAAATCATCACCATTCTCATTTACTTTCATAAAGCTTAAAAGCTCATAACAATGACTACCAACTCCAACCAAATTCTAGCAAGGCAATCCTAAGCATATAACAATGTATAAAATAACAATATAACCATATTCAATTACAAAAATACTAAGGCAAACTTCCTTTTCTTGTTGAAGAACTTGGGGATAGGAAAACTTTGAGGAGTTAGAATCTTGGATCAACAATGGAGAGACTCAAGCTTGAAGGGAGGGTGATAATTTTTTAGATGCTCAGATGTTTTGTTTCTGATTTCAATAACTACAAATCAGCCATGAAATGACCTTTTATAGAAGTTAGGGGAAGGGTTATTGTCCAAGGGTTAATGGGTGTTTGATTATCCAAGAGTTAAATGAAAGTGATGGAGAGTGGACTTTGCCAAAAATGACAAAGTGTGGGCTGATTTGAATTTGCCCCAAATGGTAAGTTTTACTTTTGATTTTTATACCACAAATGGTAAGGTAATTAGTTATAAATGGTATAATCGCCTTTTGCCAAAAATTGAAAGTCAACCGATGATTTACCTTGAGATACGTGCTAATTGCATTATGAGGCATGTCGATGACACTACTCCAACAAATTATATTTGGAATGTATAAATGACAATAATTCATCAACTCAAAAAGTCTTCTCAACTCTGTTATCTAGTTATTAGGGAAAAACCTATGTTGGTAAATGTGCATAAGACTATTTTGATTTCATTCGAGACTTTCTCAAAAAACATGTAATAGTACTCAACACAACTTATAATTAATTATTTTCACTGAAATGAAATTTACTTACTCTTGTAGTTCATCTCAATCACTTAATTAATCACAAAAAAATAAGAGGTGTATAGGAGGAACAAAAACAGAAAGGAGCAGGAGCCACTCGTTGGCTCCTATGTCCATAGGAAAAAAAATGAAACAAATAATAGAAAGGAGCAGGAGCAACTCGTTAGCTCCTACGTCCAAAGAAAAAGGAGGAACTAAAATAGAAAGGAGTAGGAGCCACTTGGGTTCTCCTACATCTAAAAGAAAGAAAGCATAAATAATAGAAAGGAGCAGGAGCCACTCGTTGACTCTTGCATCCAAAGGAAAAGAGGAACAAAAAATAGAAAGGAGCAGGAGCCACTCATTAGCTCCTGCGTCCAAAGAAAAAGAGGAACAAAAAACAGGAAGGAGCAAGAGCCACTCGTTGGCCCTTGCATCCAAAGGAAAGAAATAATATATAATAGAAAGGAGCAACAACCACTCGTTGGCAAGAACGTCCAAAAGGATGACGAAACAAATAACAAAAAGGGGTAGGAGCCATTCGTTGGCTCTTGCGTCCAAAATAAAAGATGTAACAAATAACAGAAAGGAGAAGGAGCCACTCATTGCTCCTACGTCCAAAGGGAAGCAAGAACAAATAATAGAAAGGAGTAGGAGCCACTTGTTGGCTCCTACGTCCAAAGGAAAAGACGAAATAGATAATAGAAAGGAGTAAAAATCACTCGTTGGCTCTTGTGTCCAAAGGAAAGGAGGAACTGGAAATAAAAAGGAGTAGGATCCACTTAGGTTCTCCTACATCCAAAAGAAAGCAAGCACAAATAATAGAAAAGAGTAGGAGCCACTTGTTGACTCTTGTGTCCAAAGGAAAAGAGGAACAACAAATAGAAAGGAGCACGAGCCACTCGACTCCTGCATCAAATAGGGAGGAGCAAGAGCCACTTGTTGGCCTTTGTGTCCAAAGGAAAGAAATAATAGATAATAGAAAGTAGTAAGAGCCACTTGTTGGCTCTTGCGTCCAAAGGGATGACGAAATAAATAACAAAAAGGAGTAGGAGCCATTTGTTGGCTTTTACGTCCAAAAGAAAAGATGTAGCAAATAATAGAAAGGAGAAGGAGCCACTCGTTGACTCCTGCGTCCATAGGGAAGCAAGAATAGATAATAGAAAGGAGCAAGAGCCACTTGTTTGCTCCTACGTCAAAATGAAAAGACGAAACAAATAATAGAAAGGAGCAAGAGCCACTCGTTGGCTTCTGTGTCCAAAGGAAAGAAGGAATTGAAAATAAAAAGGAGCAGGAGCCACTTGGGTTCTCTTACATCCAAAAGAAAGCAAGCACAAATAATGGAAAAGAGTAGGAGTCATTCGTTGACTCTTGCGTCGAAAGGAAAAGAGGAACAAAAAATAGAAAGGAGCAAGAGCCACTTATTGGCTCCTGTGTCCAAAGGAAAAGAGGAACAAAAAACAGAAAGTAGTAAGAGCCACTCATTGGTCCTTGTGTCCAAAGGAAAGCAATAACAGATAACAGATAACAGATAACAGAAAGGAGTAGGAGCCACTCGTTGACTCCTGCATTCAAAGAAAAATATGTAACAAATAACAAAAAGGACCCAAAGCCAACTTTGGCTCCTGCATCCAAAGGGGAGTAAAAATAGATAACAGATAGGAGCAAGAGCCACTCATTAGCTCCTACGTCCAAAGGAAATAAGGAATAGAAAATAGAAAGGAGCAGGTGCCACTTGTGGCTCGTGCATCAAAAGGAAAAGAGGAACATAAAATAGAAAGGAGCAAGAGCCACTCGTTGACTCTTGTGTCCAAAGGAAAGCAAGAACATATAATAGAAAAGGGTAGGAGTCACTTGTTGGTTCTTAAGTCCAAAGAAAAAGGGGAATAGAAAATAGAAAGGAGCAGGAGCCATCGAGTGGCTCCTGTGTATAAAGGAAAGCAATAGCAAATTTCACAAAGGAGTAGGGGGAGCCACTCGTTGGCTCCTGCTTCCAATGAAATGACGAAACAAATAATAGAAAATGCATGAACCACTCGTTCTCTCTTGCATCCAAAAGAAAAGAAGAACAAAAAATAGAATGGAATAAGAGCCACTCTTTGGCTTTTTTTGTCCAAACGATTGAATGAAATAGAAAGGGATACACTAATAGAGAAAGGAGTAGGAGCTACTTGTTGGCTTCTCTATCTAAAGGCAAAGATGAAACATATGTAGTAATGGGATAGGTGGAAGAGTTGTCAAAAGCTCTTCGTCCAAAGGGCTTGGGCGAAACAGATAGCAATATCAGGTGGAAGAGCTATTAAGAGCTCTTCGTCCAAAGGGGGTTGGACGACATGGATAGCAGAAATAGGTGGAAGAGCTATTAGGAGCTCTTCGTCCAAAGAGGTTTGGACGAAGGATATTAGAAAAAAGGTTTTGGGATCTTTGGACACACATCTAAAGAGCTTGATTTCCTTTTCTTCTTCTTTTTTTCATTATCGTCATTTTTTATTTTTATCTTTCTATTTTTTATTTTTCATTTTAAACATTATTTGAAAAAAGGTGGAGGGGGGACAAAATAAGGTGTTCACACCTATGCTACCGAAAATATTTGGTTCTATTGGCCCTTTAAGGATATCTGCTCTATGGAGGTGGTGCCAACACGTCAATGTTAAACGCTTCCTCCAGAATTTTGGCATGGTTTGTGATAATACATAGTTTATACCCCTACAAGGTCTTAAGATGGGTAGAATATACTATAAATTGTAGTTAAGAATCATGTATTGACTAAGATTTAGATTTCCAAGGTTAAACTAAGAAAAATACAAATCTAGGCTAAGATACTAATTTTTAGCTAACAAAAAGAAAAGTCTTGTTTTGTAGATCAAAAAGAGAGTCCGGACGAAGTCAATTCGACTAGAGGAAGATGTCCAAGCCAAACGAAATCGTTCTGGGCCGACTCTGCCCCATACCAGCTAAAGTCATCCCAGTAGAAGCTGGAATCGTCTCTGACTGAATAAAGCCAACCCCAGAGATGAATCCATCTCAGTTGAGGCCAAAACCATCCCGGACCGGATGAAGCCGACTTCGAACTAGATGTCGACCGTAAATCAGATGTTGACTCCCATCCATCCAAATCCATCCTGGCATCAAAAGGACCAATTCCACTTCGGCAAATTCAAGCACGTGCACAATTGTAATTTAGCATGTGATCGTTAGGAGAGTAGTTAGAGAGTAGTTATTTTTGTTAATTTTGTTATGTCAAACAGTTAATTCTGTTATGTCAAACAGTTAATTCTGTTATTTCGGTTATAGAGTTAGTTAGCTGATGCATGTATAAATAGAGGCGCATGGCTACATTTTGAGGTTAGCAAAACTTATCGATAACAAAGCTCTATATGCTCACATACTCCATTGTTCACCTCCATTATCACTTCACTTTTCTTTGTTCCACATTGCTTTAGAGAGTGCCTAGTTGGTCAAGTAGGTGCAGGACTAGTGTCTGGGTAGCAGTCGGTTGCAAGAAGGGACTGTTAGGGCTCGTTGGCACACTACTTGGTGATTCAATCCCTCAGTACCTGGCCATTTTCGGTGGAACACTGCAACTACCACTGGCGGTCGTCGTGGGAAGCTAAGACCATCTTTTCCCCTGAATCCACTGCATGTATCGATACTTTGGTTAATCAATGAATGAATATGTTTCTCTTTACTTGTATGTTTGTAATTCCTGTAGTTTAATTTGTTCTTGCTATGTCACGGTCGTGCATAATAGGAATAGATCACACTAGATTAGGGGCTAGTCGAAACCTATCCAAGCAATATTATAGGTAATCACTAGATAACCTACATCAACCAAGGGAATAATCCCTGCTACCTCGAGGCCATAGTTGTGTAAACCCTCAATTGGAAATGAACGAATGTTAGGTGGTTGTCTTAGGAAATAGGTTGGTGACGAATCGCTTACATACTACGAATCTGAATCAAAACCATTTCATTGATCCTATTGTAGTCGGTATGATAAATATATGTTTTAAGTAGATATAGATTGTCTTTACTTTCCTAGGTAGCCATTTAAATTCCTACAATTTTACTTTACTAGTTTTAAAACCCCTTTTTGACTTTACTTTGTCGAGCCAGTCTGTAGTCTACATTCCTAATTCTGCATCTTTTTAGCCTTGCACAATAGAGAATATTAGAACCATGTGTCCTTGAGAGAATCAACCTAGGTTACCCTTATGCTACCCATAACATAGGAAATCTAGTATTTTGATAGGAGAAATAACGACTAAATCCCAACCTATCAATTTGCATTAAGAGATGTGTATATATGATACTTTGGACCTCTTAATTCCTTTTCTCTTGTACTTTTATTTTTTCGACCCTGGTGCTTTGGCTTGTTTGCTCCTACACTCTTGTATTGGTTGGTACCTTGTGAAGCTTGTTCAATTCTGACTTGATCTCAAAGTTTTGCCATTTTCTCCATTTGGATATGCCTTAACACTTTGGCTCTTAGTTCATCCACAAAAGTGGTGGTTCTTACACAATCTATTGGAGAATAACCATAGTTCTAGTGCCATAATCTTGGAGTGAAGTACCACATCCAAATTTAGGTATTTGATTTTGATAGCAATTGTTGCAAAGTGTTCCATAAAAGCTTTTAGGGCATAATCATCTTTTTGTCTTAAGTTTACCAATGCAATCGATGTCAAGTGATGAGGCTGACTAGTAGCATATTGTGGTCCAAACCTTTCGACTAGAGTTTCAAAAAAGTCAATAGAATGAGGGGGATGTTGAGTGCATTGTCATATGATATGACCATATTACTTGCGGTAACTCTTCTGCCCATTGCCCTTTGGCCTTCTCCAGCCTTTTCCTTAACCCTTTCAAAACCACCTTGTTGGTTGACTGAGCTTGCCCATTTGTTTGCGGATATTCAACCAAAGTGAAGGATTTCTTTATTCCTAACTGAGAGCAAAACTCGTTTACTAACCAGGCTGTAAATTGTGTGTCATTATCTAAGACTACATATAAGATTCTTCGAAGAAAATTTTCTGACCCTCTCGGTGGTGATTATTGCAACCGGCTTGGCTTCTATCCATTTCGTGAAGTAATTGACTACCACAATTAGAAATTTGACTTGGCCTGCAACCAACGAGAATGAATCCAGTATATCTACTCCCTACATATTGAATGGCCATGGTGACATGACTGAATGTAAATGCTCTCGGGGTACCCTGTGTAAATTTGTGAACCTTTGACACTTATTGCACTTTTTTTACAAAATAAGTGTAATCCTTTTTGAAAGTCGACTAATAATGTCATGCTCCAATAACTTTACTAGCGAGGACTTTCCTACCAAAATAAGTTCCATAGATGCCTTCATGTACCTCCTTTATGACGTATTATGCCTCAGGGGTGCTTAAGCATTTTAGGAGTGGATAAGAGAAACCCTGTTTATATAGCCGTTGTGCTATTACAACGTACTTGGTAGCTCATTTTTTACCGTTCTTGCTTCCAAGGGGTCAGCCAGAAGTATATCCCTTTGCAAGTAGTCCAAAAATTGATCCATCCATGATGAGGTGTGGGCCACATAGCAAACTTCTTCTCTTTCTATGGTTGGACAACTTACGGTTTCCTGGATGACTGAGTAGCTGTTTTTGGGTCTTTTGGTGCTTGTGAGTTTAGAGAGTAGATCTGCCTAGCTATTATGTTCACGTGGCTCATGCATTCATGTAAATTTGGTGAAATGTGTTGCTTGTTCCTGTGCTTTGCCCCAGTATTTTATCAACTGGGGTTTTTTACCCTGGTATTCTCTGTTCACCTGACCGATCACAAGCTGAGAATCACGTTTAGTAGTTAGTACTTCCATTCCCAACTCCTTGGCAGCTTTATGCCAACCAACAATGCTGTATACTTGGCCTAGTTGTTACTAGCTCAAAATTCAAATCACAACAATTGTTCTATCATTACCCCTTCTGGTCCTTCCAAAGTGATTCTAGCTCCACTTCCCATCTGATTGGACGCTCCACCCATTGAGAATGTCCATTCTTTACTTTCTTCCTTATCCTCCCCTATCGAGGTTAGTTCAATAATGAAGTTGGACAGAACCAATGCTTTGATGTGCCCTTGCCTTTTGTACGATATGTCGAATTTTGATAGCCCGACAGACCACCCTACCATTCTTCCAACTAGGTTCGGTTTCCTTAGGACTTGCTTGATTGAGAGCTCTGTCTTAACTATAATCCTGTGGCTTTGACAATAAGGCGGTAACTTTCTTGTTGTTATTATGAGCATAAGGGCTGCCTTCTCTATCTTTTGATAGTAAGTGTCGATCCCCTAGAGGACCATGTTGGCAAAGTAAACCATCCTCTACTCCTTGCCGAATTCCCGGACCAAGGGGGCCCTAACCGCTCTATTAGACATAGCTAAATAAATCAAAATAGACATACCTTCGACCGGTCGGGTGAGGATTGGAAGGGTTGCCAACATATCCTTTAGCTTCTAGAAAGCAGCTTCGCACTCATCTATCCACTGGAACTTGTCATTCTTCCTTAAACATTGAAATAGTGGAGTGTCGTCTCAAAAGATCGAGATAAAAAACGTGTTAAGGTCGTTATCCTACCTGCTAACTACTGAATCACCTTTATGTTCTATAGGCTTCGCATCTCAATCACCACCTGACATTTCTCAGGGTTGGCCTTTACTTCTCTTCACGTTAGCATGAACCCCAAGAACTTCCTAGCCTGAACACCAAAAGAGTATTTTTTTGGGTTCAACCCCATCTTGTGCTTTCAGAGGGTGGTGAATACACTAGTGAGGGCCTTACAATGCCGGCTTTCATCGGGTGACTTTACCACCATGTCATCAACGTATACCTCCATCTCCCGACTGATTTGGTCTTTGAATATCCTGTCCATCAACTGTTGATAAATGGCTCCTATATTCTTTAACCCATACGACATCACATTGTAATAGAAATTGCCACTGTTGGTTATGAATGTTGTTTTTTCCTTGTCTTTGGGATGCATTTGAATTTGATTGTACCCAGAATAAGCATCCATGAAGCTTAGGAGATCATACCCTGAGGTGTCGTCAACTAGTCTGTCAATGATAGGTAGGGGATACGAATTTTTGGGTCATGCTTTATTTAAGTTTGTATAGTTCGTGCACATCCTTCACTTTTCGCCGACTTTTTTAACCATGACCACATATTAGCTAGCCAAGCCAAATATCGTACTTCTATTATGAATCATCCGGATAACAACTTATCTGTTTCCTCCCTTGCCATCGTTCATTTCTCCTCTTCGAGCTTTCTCTTCTTTTGGGATACTAGGCATGCCTTGGGGTTCAAGGACAATCTGTGACATAGGAAGTCCATATTTATTCCTGGCATATCTCGTGTTGTCCAAGTGAAAACGTCTCGATTTTTGGATAGGAAACAAATTAGCTACTCCTCGATCTTCTTAGTCAAGGATGCTTCTATCTTAGTTTTTTCGTGAAGATCTCTTCCTATCTGCACCTCTTTGAGGTCTTGAACTGACTACGGCTTCCGATCTTCATGTCCTTGGCGAGGGTCCAAGTCTAAGAAGTTTATGTGAAATCCACTACCTAATGCTCCTTTACTTCCTCGTCCGGACTTCAAACTTTCTTCATAACATCGCTTAGCGACTTGCTGGTCCACTCATATGGTTCTTAGCCTTCTACTGGGTACTTCATGCATAAATTGGGGGTCGACACCATGACCCTTAACCTATTCAAAGCCAGCCGCCCTAAAATGATGTTATATGAGGTCCGAGCGTTGATAACCATGTACTTTACCAGCACCATCTTGGCATCTCTTCCTGTTCCAAACGTGGTTCTTAGCTTAATGCAACCATATCTTTACTTGTTAACCATACCAGGGTACCAAGACACCTCTCCAACCACGTCTCAGGCAACCTTATTTGCACGAAGGTACTCTAGTAAAATATGTTTTCCGAGCTTTCCTAGTCAATCAACACTCTTTCTATTTTAAATTTTTTGGCTATAACCAAGATAACCATCGAGTCATCCTCGTATGGTAGCATTCCATTGTATTTCTCATTGAAAAATTGTATGGGAAGGTCCCTACCCCTGGTGGCATTTGTCTTGTGCATTGTCATGACTGATTGGGCATACCTTTTTCACCCGACGCCTATTAGTCCTCCACCATCCTTACCACTAAATATTGTCACAATGGTTCCTCTGTAAGGCTTCTTGTGCCGAGATTTCAATCTACTCCTCTTAATAGGGACCCTTGCATTGCGTCCTCGTAATTGTGCACGACAAGGTGACCTCCCACCTCTTGGCTCTTGGTCTTTGTGTAGGTGTACATACTACCTTAAGTGACCTTCCTAAATCAACTTTTTGATTTGACTTTTTAGTGTCTGGCAATCCTTGGTCTCGTGTCCATGAGTTCAGTGGAACTCGCACCATTCGCTTCAGTTTGGATCTATTTGCTTGTCGGTCAGTTGAGGCATGTCTAATAAGTGCACGTGATACACTTCTCTTAGAATTTGGGCACTCTTGATCTTCAGCGGGGTGTAAAGAGTAGGCTTTCCACCTGACTTCTCGTGGGCAAACTTCCTGCGAGCAAACTGGTTCAACATGTCCTTGGGAATTGCTCTTCCCCAAATCTCTTTGCCCTCCACATTCTGCTTCTAATCAGTCTGTCGAATCCTCCTCGGCCCCTATGTGCTTCTCGGCTTGCACCCTGATATCCTCCATGTTAGCGGACTTTATCCAACTTCTTGACCTTGTTAGCCACAAATTATGATACAAAATGAATCGCCAAATCTTATAACGTGTAGATGGTTCTAGTCGGAAGGTTAGAGAACCATTGCATTGCTACTCCCCTTAAGGTTCCCGGGTATAACTTACAACTTAAAGCATCGCTTTCTCTGCTTATGTATACTTGGTTTCAAAATGCTTACAGGTGAACGTATGGGTCCTGCATTCTATCAAAAGGATCCATCACCATGGCCCGGTCGATTTCTTTGGAGAAAGGTTGTTCCTAGAATGAAGGGAGGATTGCCTGCTCTATTCTCTCAATTGTTTCATTGATTGCGTCTAGCTGCTTTTGGAGGCTCCGTTTCCTCTCCTAGGCCATTCTTAAGGCCCGAGCATGACACTCCTCGGCTTGTCAGTGACATTCTTTGGCTTCCTCATATCGACGAACAACCTTCGCACTCAATCGTACCTGCTCCTCACTTTTCTCTTGAAGGCTGGCCAGAGCCTGTAGCAAGCATTGCAGGGTGTCCTCTTCATCTCTATTGCTGGAGTTGGCCTGGTGCTTGGTGATTGACATATCTAATCATAGATTCTTGAATCGTGGTGGTTGTTGTGGATAGTTTTCTCGAACCTCTACGGTAGGAACCAAATGTTCCCGACAAAAAGTGATTATCCAAAGTGACTGTTTGATCCTTTATGGGCTCTCTCCTTCGTGACCATTGAACATGCCCTCTCTTGAACTACTTTCCTCCTTATATACTTGTCCTCTCTTTGCCTTCTCAGCTAAGTCTCTTGGTAAATACACTGCCTACCTCTGATACTGCCATCTTCGACGCTGCACCCGCTTGACCCCTGTAGTGTCTATTCTGCTCTAGTCCTATCAGTATCTAGGCATCACTTATATTTGCCGTCGTGCTGCTTGGTCTATATCATCTAAAGACACACGAGAACTCATAGGAATATTAGGATGAAATTTACTATTTTTTCAAATAAATAACATGAAAAACACAAACAGAACTCATGTGTAAGACATCAACTGCTAAGACACAAACAGATATATATATATATGCATAAGCGACAAGAGTTCTTTCCACAATAGGTAAGAGATTTACAAAACCTTGAGTGTAGCCCTTACATCACTAAGCTCGCTAGGCACATGAGTTAGGGGTGGTCAAACTACGCCACGATCGAGAAGCATAAAGCGAAAAGCTTTCTCATACAACTCCAAAAGTCAAATGAGTCAGGTCTCCTGCTAAAGCAGAAGTCTCTATCTACAGCTAAGAGTATCTCCGGCGCTGTCCGTTATTGCGGTTCTTAAAACTTAAGCAACAGTGCTTCGGTTTCACGGTTAGAGTTTGCTACGTGTTTTCCATGTGTAAGCACCTGTTGCTTGTTTAAGCAACCGTCTTTGAAGAGTTCTTAACTATTAAAATGGATTTGGGGGAAAAACTAAGTGAAGTTCTTATATGTAAAGGTGACATATAGGACCACCAAAATTCACTTAAGCAACTTAATAAGAGAATGAGCGTTAAAGTTGCTCTAAAACAGTGTGGAACTGTGAATGACACCACCATCGTGACCATAGAGCCTAAAACATGCCATGTTATTTGAAAAGAAAACTAATAAGGTGGTGGTTAGTTTAACTTGCTGGTACATGATCTTTATGATTACATAGAAATAATATTGTATAAAAAATTTATAAGCCTTTAGTCTTGAAAATATATCTGAGTTGATTATAAGGTAGGAGTATAGATATAATGTGCTTTAGAGTGTATCTTCAATATTAATAAGGATTGGGATACCCTTGTAGCCGTATCTAAATAATTCTATTTGCTGATAACAACAAAGATCATGATGAAAAAATAGGAATTAATGACTATAGGGTCTTGTTCGGGTAAGCAGGAAATCACTATGTTGATTGATCCTTAGTATATGAACTCACTGTTTGCATGGTCAAACTCCCATCACCATTATGCTCGTTCAGCTCAATGTGGGTATGTATGATGCCATGGTCAGAGTCTAATAATACAAAACAAGCCATTCAAAAGGGAAAGGGAAAATAGTACGACAAACTCAACACAATAACACATGTAAGACTCATGGATCAAAGACCAATGGTTACTCTAAAAACACTCAAGATCACAAAAAAATGTGCAAGAACACTGGTCCAGTAACTCATTTTCCAAAATATTTCCACTATTGAAATCATGTTATAAAATTCTGAAAATTTAGGATATGAACCATAACAGACCCAAAATTCATATTTGTTTAAAAACTTGCTCATAAAAAAAAAAGCTGAGGTACTATTCTGCATTCTTGCCTAGAGTTGACATAATTCAAGTCCAAAATTATTTAGTGAACCTGGATGCAAATTTATGAAATTTTAACCGCATACTCCGAATATATGAAAAAAAAAATCTCATTTTGTTTGATAGATAAAGTTTTTATTAATACTCAACTCAGCAAAACATCTCATTTTACTAAAATTCATCATGGAACTTTTGCAATTTAGGAACCAAATTAGTCGCGCATGGACGTGAAGATATCCATAATTTAACAACTATAGACTTATTTATTGGCCAAGAGATCAAATAAAGCTCAAAATTAATAACAACAATGAAAACATGCTAGCTAATTCACAACTTGGAGACCATGTTGTTAGAAAAACAGCATTAAAAAATAGGGTAGGACATACTCAACAAATAGACTATTTGACGCACGTATCAAACGCATGTATTAAATGCACCTGTCAAATGCAGCTTAATAGACTCAATATATGTCTATTGATCGTAATAATAAAACGAAGCAAAAAGAGTAAAAAAGATATTAAGAGAGAAAGATAAAAATATAAACTAAAATCTCACATTCTAAGATAGGAAGCAATTACTTATACAATGTATATTCAGTTTTGCACACAAATGAAGGGAGTTTAAACTGAAAAAGTATAAAATCTCTCCCTAGGCAAAACAAAAACAATTAATGCAAAAGCCTTAACAAATTATCATCATTAACCTGCGACTTACTTTCTCCGAATACAAGCAAACTAACTTTTATTATCGGTGTGTTTCGGTATTAGAAAATTTAAAATTTGTTAAAAAATAATTTTATAGTTAATTTCTAGTAAAAATAATTAATTATAAAATTTTTGAAATATTGGTAGTAGAATGAAATAAGTAACAAATTAGTTAAGAAAATAATCTTAGTTAATTTGTAGTAAATTTTTAAAATTTGTAGTTATTTTCGAGTTAATTTGTAGTAATAAGAAGTATAAATGAATATAACTTAAATTTAGCTAGAAAAATAATATTCTATTTAATTAATAGTTAATTAGTTAGGACCTAACTACTAATTTAAATGGTAGATATAATTAATAGAAAAATAAAAAATATCTTGTAGTATTTAGTTAAGTGATAATTAAGATGTGTTTTTTTTTTCTGATAATTTTAAAATTAATAGTTATTTTGTAGTTAATTTCTAGTAAAAATAATTAATTACAAAATTTCTGAAATATTAGTAGTAGTATGAAATAAGTAGCAAATTAGTTAAGAAAATAATCTTAGTTAATTTGTAGTAAATTTTTAAAATTTGTAGTTATTTTCTAGTTAATTTGTAGTAATAAGAAGTATAAATGAATATAACTTAAATTTAGCTAAAAAAATAATATTCTAGTTAATTAATAGTTAATTAGTTAGGACCTAATTACTAATTTAAATGGTAGATATAATTAATAGCAAAATCAAAAATATCTTGTAGTATTTAGTTAAGTGATAATTAAGATGTGTTTTTTTCTGATAAAAATGAAATTTGAACCTTTTTGAAAGAAAAATTACTTTTATTATATATTTTTAAGACTTTTAATTTTTATGTTACTTTTGTTAATTTAAAAAAAATATTATCTCCAAATTTACTTTAAGCTTAAAAATACGTGGACCAGCTTAGTTAGGTGGTACACTCGGCAACCAGTTTCAGTTGAAAGCTATCCTACATGCAATTTTATTAAAAAATTAGAAATCATCCTTTTTATAGAGGTTGACTATAGAGTATAGACTAGGGGACCAAGGGACACAGCCCAGAGGCACATACACATTCCAAGTTGCACTCACTATGAGGATTAGAAAATTTTAAACCTTCAAATGGGAAGTTACCTCCTCTTTTATGATTATCATAGCATGTGCCCTGTTTACTTATTTCAGTAAATAATCAGAAGGATGTACCCAAAAAAAAAAGTAAATTCAGAAGTTCTATATTAGTTATTTTGAGTACATCATAAAGTTACGTTGAGTACATCAAATATCTGCATCAAGCTCTGTTGCTATTTATTGCAAGAAAGGGGCTTAAGTAACATGTCTTCGTGATGACATTTATCTCCTCGAATAGCCCGAGATGCAATTCTTTAGATGCTTTCGATGTCTTTTTAAATTAAAATTAATGTTTTATTTCAATAATGTATGTAATAAAAGTTTATATTAAAAAAGTAGCATAGCTGAAGTAAAATTTTAGTTTTAATTGGAAAATAATACAAAATATATTTGAAGAACTGCATCTATCAGGAGCTTGTCTCACTGCATTTGATTTCTTTGTTTGTGTCAAACTTCTTACCAGCTTAGCATGGAGGCGGGGTAGAGCCGTTGAAATTATAGGATTGGTGTAGTAAATAGTCTTAATTGTCATATATGATGCCATTGCATTTGCATACTTTGGAAAACAATTTTGTTCAAGGAAGGAGAATACATATATATAACTCTCTAATGAGGGTGTGAGACTGATATTATCTATTTTTAATTAATCTAATAACAAAGAATATATTGGTAAAACTTTTCTTGTATTCATTAGTATTTGTTGGCATACGACGACGTCATGATGATATTTTCCGACTATGAAAATCAACATCCAAATTTCTGTCGTGTGTACTTCAATCTCAGATGCAGGGTTAATTGAGTGTTTGTCAACCTCTTGAAAGTTCATTCCTTGGGTACACCTTTAGCAGAGAAGCATGTGCTCGGCCATGCTGGCATGTACAATTCACTGACCATTATTACCTCCAGCCACCAAGAGTGAACAACTTGGAGATTTTTATTACTGCCATTATAAATCAATTTAGGAGTTTGGTAACTACTGTGCTTGCATTGTATTGTATTGTTTTGCATATTTGTAGGATAATCCTGTTTGCTAGCTTCCACCACTTCATGCAGTTATTGAATATTATTGAAATATTCTCACTATATTTATAATATAAACTTCTTTTATTGAATTCAATTAAAACCGTTATTCCTTAACTATTGCCATAAATGTAATGAAGAGTGGACTGAAAAGGTTGTATTATAAAGTTTGTTTTGCTATTGTTCTGATCTGATTCTCATTATTTGCTGATTAGGCCATTTTGGCTTTGGTGGCATCGATCTTCCACAGTGGAGCTAATAAATAAGGACCGGAGAGACAATATATGATAATTACCTGACATATTCTTTGTACGGGTTTCTGCAGTTAATGGCAAGTTGCATCATGCTTGAGGGCCCTTATATATAATGGACAAAGGGCAATTACAATTCCATGTTGGAGCAAATCTTAAAAATAATAGAGAACAATCTTCCTCATATCAAGAACTTCATGTCTCCTCATCTGCAGGGCCGGCTCAAGGTTGCAAGATTTAAAATAAATTTTGAATTTTTTTATTTTACACGAGAGAATTATTTGTTAAATATTTTTATTAATATATGATTTTTTATTTTATAAAAATCAATAATAAATATGTTTTTTATTAATAAACCTAAAACTCGAACTTTTACACCGGACATGTTGATTTGGACTTTTTCATAGAATGCAATGTCATATATCATTTGTCAATTTGCAGTTAGCAAATAATTGTTTGGAGCATAGCTAATGGCTGCTACAGTCTTGACGAAGAAGAAAATGTACAATTTGATTCTTGAAAGAGGTTACTTTTGCTGCTTTGTTCTTGGAAGCTTTTCATATTAACCAATTGGTCCCTAAAGGGATGAACTTGTTAGCAACTTTATAAGGTGAATTTGTTAGTGAATAGACAACTTTTAGGGACCTAAACTTCTAGAAATGAAACCAACCCAAGTAACATTTTTCAAAAACCAAATTGTATATTTACTCTTTAGATATATGTTCTGTTTCTCCCTTCTATTTTGACATTAACAATTTTTTATGAATTGCCTTCTATAAGATGTAAAGTATTAATTAGTTTTACTTACGACTAATTTTGGTTGAAGGGCCACTTTTAACCACTTGGAGTAGAATCTCTTTTTTCAACTACTTTTCTTTATTTATAAAATTCAAATCCAAAAATCTTAAAAGATTCAAAAAGAAGTATCACTTGGTCCAAGTTAATATTAGTTAAATAATTTATTCATATTGTTGCTTGCTGAACAACTTGCTTGCACTTCACAATTTCAGGGAAATTGTGTAATTATATACATCTAGTACATTTTAACAAATCCTAATCAACTGCGTAAATAAAAGAGGAATTATCCCTTACACTCAAACTCTACTAATATTCTTTTTAACATAGCATGTTATGGGAATAGTATTCCCAAACAAATAATGCAGCAAAACAATGAAGAGAGAGAAAAGATTTATGCCCTCAATGGGCTGCAAAAGAGAACATATATGATATTTTATTTTATTTTCTTGGAATTTGTATGTATACACAAGTGACCAAGTAAAGGCTACTTGTGTAAGCTGCTTCTTTTAATTACCACACAAGGTGATGTCCTTCTTGGATGGTCTGAAAGTCAAAGCATTGAAACTGTATATGCAGAGATTGGTTTTTCTTGCTTTGATTGCTATCACATTAGAAGTGGTTCTGTAGCCAGGAACATTGCAAGCAGAGGATGAACTACCTATTAAGCTTGCTTGGCATGAAGACACAACTGCAGAATCTTCTGCACATCTCACTCCATCCACTGAAGGGATTTCCAGCTTGTACATCCCATACTTATTAGTAGTTCTGTTCACTGAAAGTGAAATCTGTTCAGCAGTTTTCTCTGAAAGTGCTTTGAACATGCAATCTACTTTGACCTCAGCACCTGCATGGATATAATTATAAAAAATAAAATAAAATAAAATAAAATAAAACAAAAAGTATGTGTAAGATGCACCTCATTTAGACTGTGTGTTTAGGAAGTAATTGTTTTTTCAAGATAAGAGAAAGAAATTGTTTCTTTATTTAGTAAATAGTAAACATTTTATTTTCGTTTTCCCTGGAAAGACTAAAAATTGTTTTATGGTTGTAACTAATCATTACATTTCATATAATTAAGTATTATTATTATTTTTTATAAATTAAAAAATTAAATACATATCACATAAAAATTAAAAATTAAATTCCACTTAATAAATTTTTTTTATTAGAGACAGTCCTAAGTGACATGTCAGACACTAAACATTATATGCTTTCTTGTTTTGAGCCCTAAATATAAATACTTGTTTTAATGATGATGTACCCATAGTTCATTATATTAAGCTAATCCCAACCCCATTAAGATTACCAATAAACATATGCAGCTCAATGTTTCAGCACAAGCTACATTACAACTTAAAACACTAAGCAACATTCTAAGTGGAGATTATTGAGAGTTATGACCTGGCAAAAAGTAGCTTTGTCTGGAAAAGCTGTTGTTGGAGCAGAAATCACAATAAACAAAACCCATCACACTGATTTGGGAGATGGGGAACCTGGATTTCCCCGGAGGCTTGGGTCTTGCAGGCTCAACTTCAAAAAACTGAGTAAACAAAGGCAAAAGGAGCAAGAGGGTTATGGGATTCATGGCCAACAGTTTGGAGGAAAAAAAATGGAGGGAAGCGTCCGAACGGTGTCTTTATGATGAGCAGCAGGTAGAGCCTTTGCTTTGCTTTCAGAGTTGATGAGTTTTGGTGTGTGGATAAAGAGGGGCAGTGGTTAGTGGAGAACCAACTTCAGGCAAAAAGTTGGAAATAATATTATCTTTTTTTCACAAGAAACAAAGACATGTGAATGTTGTTTGGCAAGACATGGAGCTCATGAGTAGGAGAGAGAAGGGGCAGTAGATTCTTTTGTTGGGGAAGAACAGGATAGCTTCTATTGGGGAACTTGAGAAATGGGGGTAGCGTTTAAATAGAGATACTGCTTCGGAAAATGCCAAAGGTAGGCACATAAAAAAGGCTAGTGTAGTAGTAATGAAGGATCCTAAATAGTCACGGTTTTCTCTAGTCCCATATAAATAAGTGGTACTAACTATTGCAATGTTAATTAATAGCACTTAGAAAAAAGAAAATGGATTGTGTAATGATATTATATTGTAAAATAATTTTATTATCATTTAATTATAAATTTTGAAATAATAAATCCTGAATTATCAATATAAAATACTTTCATTTAATTATAATTCGTCATTCAATCATAATTCATTAGATTAGATAAATTTTATAATAAGTATTTTTAAAATTATATTAAATTATAATGTATAGTTAAATAATAATATAAAATTATGTTATATTATTTTAGCATGATCATTATACTCATAAGATTTGTGATTAGATAACATTCATTGAAAAATTCAGCATAGGTAATAAATAACTAAGTTTAATTTTTGGTTATTATATAAAAAATGATATTATTGGAAGAAGTAATACCCATTTTAATAATTTTTTTTTGTCTAGAAAAAAAAATTAGCTTGGAAGTATTAATGGAAGTATCCTAAGTAAAAAACATAAGAAAAAATGAGGAGCAGCAACATCCAAGCATATTAAAACATTCCGTTTTTTTGTGCATGGCATTAAGCAGAGAGAGCAGGTTCTAGAGGAAGGTCTAGTGTGTTCAGTGCATTTAAATCACTCACTCATTTATTGAGTTTATTTACCAATCTGTGCATGTGACTATGGCTGACACGACATAAAAGGGTAAGAGGCATTGAAGAAAGGCGTGAAACACTGGGGAGGGGTAGGAGCATTCATGTCGTTCATGTGCACTGGAAAAAAGGGAAAGTGTCATTTCAGAGAAGGCATTAATAGGTGAAGTGAAATTGGTACTGGTCCCATGATAAAATTTAATTTTTGCAAAGTACAAACGTTGCAACAGTGCATACATAATAGTGTTTCTCTTTATGCATAAGGAGGTCAGATGCAATTAGCAAGCTGCATCTCCCCGGGCTGGATTCGATCTTCCGATTTTTTTTTCATAATTTAATAATTCCATTTTTTAACCTAAAATATGACTTGGGATTCGATCTCCCCGGGCTGGATTAGTGATGGCTTGGGTTGAAAAAGTATTAACCTAAAATATGACTAATTTGACCATATAAGTCCATCGTTAAAAATACCAATCTCTATATACTCGTGTTTGGTTCAAACTCTAAGATGTTAACGATGGAAAATTTTCATGCTTATAAATCTTTCACGTCATTATTACGTTAGGTCAGATGATTAAAATTTTTAAATTTAAATAAATTCATGGATCTACATATTCAATATGAGAACACAGCAAAATCCTTTTAATAATTATAAATAGTTGGTTACGATCTTTCTTAATCAAATTTTCATAATTCATTAAGTTATTTTTAACAAACATTATAGAGTGCTACTACATTTTTTTACATGTAATTGACTCTCAAATCCATTTTTTTTTTATTTTCGAAGGCTTTTTAAGGTTTTTTAATATTTTTTTTTTGAAAAATATTGGTGACTTTTCTATTTTTTGAATTATTTTCATTGTCTTACCATGACCCCAGTTGCGATAGAACAAAGAAGAAAGGTAAAAGAAAAAGAAACTTGCCCAAACTTAAAGAATATTATTATAAATGACACATAAGTATTAAAGCAAGATAACGAAAAATGACAAAATGGTAAAGACAAGAAAAATGGAATAGATGAGAAATGAGAAATAAAGTGTCACACTATATGGAGAGTGATAATCCAAGCAAGGATTTGGCACGAAGGTATGAAAACCTTTGATAAGAACCAAGAAGGTTCTAATCTAAGAACCATAAAGACGAGCCAATGCTTTACTCACTCTAGTAGGAGTAATTCTCAATATTATTCAACTTGTTAAATAAGAGAGATTATATATCTATTTATAGAATTTATTATAAGGAAACCAACCCTAATCATGAAGCAAAAAGGTCAATTGATGCATTTTGAATACACTTAAGAACAATAGTACCCTATTACAATAATAGTAAGGACATGTGTCTAGATATCGTACCTAAGAGACTAGTACTTTTTTCAAAAAAAAAAATCTTATGGTATTCAATCAAGACTTTTAAATATTATAAATAAGTCTTGAGATATTCAATCAAGACTATTAAGATTTCCTAACAAATCTATCAAAATATGGTGGTATTCAATCAAGACTTTTTACAACTTAAATATTTTTCCTAGTATTTAAAAACATACAAATTTCGATGGTTTGTTTTATGAAATGAATTTCGATAGGTTTTAGAAGATTTTTTATTTGTAAATCACTCGTAACAATTTCACCAAAATCCTTGAGATATTAAAATACTTTTCTATCATTGTTAGACTTTTCTTTTTCCTAACACACATAATTTCTTCTCTTTTCATTGAAGGGGATATAATACTTGATCATCTTTTTTTTTTTCCAATTAGGGATGACAATAGGTGAGGTAGTTATGAGTTGTTGTCCTCCCATACTCGTCCATATTTATTTGGGTACCTATTAAAGAGGTATCCATGAATTTTACGCATATCTACGAATATCTGTGGATATTTATTAATCTATAAAATTTTAAACAAAATTAAATAATGAAATAAAACTAAAAGTAAAAATAAATATATTTTAAACATATATTTGTATTAAAAAAATTGTAACTTATATTTATATTATAAATAAATAATTTTGAAATATATATATAAGCAATTTATTTTATATATAATTAAAGATATTTAAATAATTCTAAAGTGTAGGTACCTACAAGTATTGTACCTTATTATATGTCTTCGTCCTGTTAATAAACATATATCTATTTAACTATTTATTTTATACCTATCACAAGTTTCATTCGTGGATATCTACAAGAGAGTTTGTTTTTCGTTCCTAATTTTATTTATACACGTCTTCTCTACAATAAGGTAATAAACAATTTTACTTTGTTTTTGCTTTTAATCAATTTGTTTGAACGGATTGATTGTATGCATTTTGCTTATCTTTTCAATACATGGTTACAAAGAAATTAAAAAAATAAATACATAAATTCTATTTAAATATAATGGTATTTACAAATATTTGCAAACACATTACTTGAACATGATAGATATTATTATGAAATTGATTTTTTTTATTGGTGATAACTATCCTTACCGTACGATTGTTTATTTTATGCATGTGCTTAATTAAGTGAATGAGAAATTGATAAGTTAATTAAATTTAATTACTACTAGAAAAGAAATAAGAAAATTTTATGTTTACATATTTTTCGAGAAAGATCTTGGAATGTGCCAAAACAACCAAAAACACATATACTAAGACAAGTATTCCCTAAAAATATCTGACAAAGTTGAGTTAAACATTGAGAGTCGTCGTATAGTTGTTTAAAATGTTTCACAATCGAGTTTAGTCAACTAGGTGCCATTTGCACGTTTTTGGATGTGATAACACATTTTTCGAGGTGAAACCCAGTCCGACCAGAGTTCTAGAGAAAACCCCATAACCTGTAACCTTCACCCTGAAACCCAAAAATCCCTTATGATGGTTGCTGATTTGACCTTGAATAGATTTCCATAAATAACCTAACTACCCTCTAAAAATCCTACCTGCCTAAACCCTATATATATGAAACCCTAGGGCTGAGTTAAGGTTTTAGAAACCAGAACACCCCTCTCATCACCTCTGATTTTCGTGGTCATCCTCTCCAACCTAGGAAGCTCCATTGTTGAATAAGTCTTCTTCTTTCTTCTTTTGTAAAGCTTCCAATCCTTTTATCTTCAACAAGTAAGGGAATCTATCATAGTTATATTTTTCGTGGTTTGCATGACGTTAATATATAGTTATGACATGGTTAAAATGCCTAGGAATGTATGTATGTGATCTATCTTGGTTATGGTAGTCATTATTGTTGTTTTGAAGCTTTTCATGAAAAATGTTGAATCTTGATGATCTTGCCATGCATGTGTATAAAGTCATGATCTTTACATCTATAATGTGTTATGATGATGTTCTTGATTGAATGAATGGATTGCATGTTGGTTTTGATGAAGTTTGGTTGAGTTTTATGTTTGCATGCTTGTTGTTTATAGGATTTCGCTAAGAAAGAAGCCCTTTTGTTGAGTGTAATCTCATTTTCTAGGTTTCTAAAAAAGGCTTGCTAAGTGAGTGGAGACTCTCACCAAGCGACGTTACATTTTTGGGTAGATTTGTGGAAAACCTTAAGTTTTCACTGAGCGAGACCTTTCTCACTGAGCAAATTCAAGAACACCTTGAAAATGATGAGTTTTAGCTGAGCAAGTCCACCACCCGCTAAGAGAAACCAGGAACACAATGAGAAAACACCTTGTGTGAGTTTATAAAAACCTAGAAACTCATAAATTTGCTTAGCTAATCCAAAGGATGGTCGAGCAAGAGTCTTAAAGCTCTCTGATAGCGTTAGATTTAGTAGTTATATCTACTATCAAAATACTAGATTTCCTATGTTATGGGTAGCATAGAGGCAACCTAGGTCGAATCTTGCAAGGACACGTGGTTCTAGTGTTTTCTAGTGTACAAGGTTGAAAAGATGCAAATCCAGGAGTGTATAGATTGCGAACTAACTCGGCGATGAAATTAAAAAAGGGGGTTTTTAGCAAAAGAAAGTAAAGTGCAAAAAGTAGTTGATTATCTACGGAAGTAAAGGCTACCTACAGTTATTATAATGACTAAGACATATTTATCGTAGCATTGTTCCGATTTATCAATTAGCTAGTTTTAGTTTTGGATCCTACTATGCAAGCAATTCCTTAACAGCCCAAATTCCTAAGACAATCACCTAACATTCGCCCATTGCCTATTGAGGGCTTACACGATTTCAGCCTCGAGTTTGACAGGGATTACGTCCTTGGCTGATGTAGGTTCTCTATCGATTACATATATTATTGTTATAGTGGTTCCAATAGTTCCTAAACTAACGTATTCTATTCCTACCATGCACAATCGTGACCAAGCAAGAACAAATTAAGCTATAGAAATCACAACATAGTAGTAAAGGAATTCTAATCATTTATTGATTAACTTGATAGTGATACATGAAAAAGTGTATGATTCGTGGATGGAATGTGGAATAGCTTCCCACGACGATCACCAGTGGTAGCTGTGGTATTCCACCTGAGATGGCTAGGTGTACTGAGGGGTTGAATCACCAAGCAGTGTGCCAATGAGCCCTAACAATCTCCTCTTAGCAACCAGTCACTACCTAGACAAAGTCCTATGCCTACTTGATCGACTAGACACCGTACTGAAGCACCGTGGAACGATCAAGGAATGAAGTGAAACTTAGGCTTGAGGATGGAGAATGTGTATGCATTTGGCTGAGAGTGTATCTAGGTGTATTCGCTAACCCATGAACTTAGCTATATGTCCCTATTTATACAAGCATTTGGACAACTAACTCTATAACATAAATAACTGAAATAACTGAAATAACTGAAATAACTGCCTGACATAACAAAATTAACTACTTTTCCAACCACTAACTAATCTCCTAAATGACCACATGCTATTTTACAATTGTACACGTACTTGAAATTGCCGGAGTGGAATCGGCCCTTGATGTCGGGATGGATCCGAGTGGATGGGAGTCGGCATCTAGAGTTGTCATCTAGTTTGGAGTCAGCATCTGATTTGGAGTCAGAATCCGCTTTGGAGTCAGCATCCAAATAGGTCTCAAACATGGAGTCGGTCAGTGGAGTCGGTTCTACAGGAGTCAACATGCGGAGTCAGCATTCGACTACTGATGATAGAGTCGGTATTGTGGAGTTGGCTTCATCCGACCATGACGGTTTTGATTTGGAGTTAGCTTAATTCGGTCAAGACGGTTCTGGTCTCAATTGGGACGACTTTGATATGGAGTTGGCTTCATCCGGCTGTGATGGTTCCAGCCTCAATTGCAATGACTTCATCTAGCCGGGACGGAGTTGGCTTGGAGAGGATTCGTTCGTCCAGGATGACTTCATCTAGCTGAGTTGACTTTGTTTGGACTCCAGTTTGACCTGCAAAATGAGACTATTGGTTTTGTTAGCTAAAATCAGCAAATTAGAATAAATTTGTATTTTTTCTATTTTAGCCGTGGAAATCTGAATCTTAGCCAATACATGATTCTTAACTACAAATTAGAGTCTATTCTACCCATCTTAAGACCTTGTAAGGTGTTTAAAGTTTGAATTATCAAACCCACACACTTACTTTTTGTACTCGTGGGAAAAATCAAGAAAATCATTTAGGGAAATTTTTAAAAACAATTGACTGCGAGAAGGAGATATGAATTTAAAATGAAATTATTAAGTGATAAAACAAACTAAGCATACAGTTACCCTAGATTCAAGATAGCCAACTATATATGAAAAATATTTTCTCTACACCCAAAGTGAATAAGTAACATCTAAATTTTTGAGAGAAACCAAAAATGATAGAGTCTTTGCTAGGTATATGCTTTCATTCTCTCAAGTGTTTTGGATTTGTGTTTACACTTAAACATCTTATGTTACTAGCACTACCAAGATTTGACTAGCCTCTATATTTTTACAACTTGAACATACATGCCATAATGATCAATAGGACTTTTATTCAGTTTGTAATGTGGCCAGGGTTAAGGTGTGATATAATGAAGGAAAAAGTGAGTTTTAATAACCAAAGGGGAGAGAGGAGCAATGGGAAGTAAGCCTCATACGTGTGGAGGTTGACTCCAAGAGACTACAAGTCTTTTTATTTTAAATACCCATCCAAATGCTTCTACCTTCTCCTTTGTATTTTTTTCTTTTCTCATGTTTATATTTCCATTTTTGGACTTTCATGGCTTTGGGCTACATTTTTGCAACCTTTTTGCTTGTTTCCGCCTTTACTTTTTCCTTCATTTTTTTCTTTTTATACCCTTTTTCTTTTATTTCAACAACCTATCTTTTCTTCCAACATACTTGGGCCTCACTTGGTACAACTATTTTGAAGCACCTCCTACTCGCAATTCCTTGGTGTTCCTCCCCACACTTATTATGAAACCTACTGATAGGCTCGTTTTTAGTCGTCTTAACGAGCATCAAATAACTAAAGCTAACTATAGTATAGTCAACCCTAGGTCATTTTTCTCAAGGATACAGTGTGCTCAATTATGATTCGATGTGAAGTGAAATGACGTAGAATCTTAGGTGTAAAGTGCTAACCTGTCTCGGCAATGGCCGAGTCGCTCTCGGTAGAGACTGAGCCGAGATGATCTCGACAGAGACTGAGCCGAGATGATCTCAGCAGAGATCTATCCGACTTGGTCTCGGCTGAGTGCAAACAGACACTACAAAGATGGACTATCTCTATCTTGGACTGAAAAGCAGTAAACATGGGGGATTGAAATGCAAGTAAAGAAGAAAATAAACTAAAATTATGAATGTAGTGAACATACACTAACACTACTGGTTTCACTATTATTATTATTATGATATAACAGTGTTCATGTTCAATTCTATTAGTCCAAGTCCAGTCCAATTTCTGCACTCCAGTTCTCAGTCCATATCAGCCTTGGGAATTCTTATGGAAATCGCCAAAGGTTCGTCCATTGCCATACCGAGAAATTACGCAATCGCTACCTCATCAGTTGGCAGGGATTAAGTTCAGAGCTGATTTTAGGTTCTTGATTAACGATCGTTAAATGATTACCTACTGAATTAGTTAAACTAGTTCCGATCGGCTTAGGTTAACTTTGTTCACAATTCAATTGCAATCGCAGATTAAGTCATGAATTAAAGGAGAGGAAGAGAATGGAGATAAGAAATGTAGAATGAAATTGATTAACAGAAAACAAAGTACAGACACAATGGTTTGAATTCAGGTGGATCCATCTTCCACGACGATCGCCATGGTTGATGGTGGTGGTTCACCTCTAGTAGCCTGAGCACTGAGGATCAGATTCACTAGAGTGTGTTGGAAACCCCAATCAATCCCCTCTGCCAAACTTCGGCTTCCCAGTCTCAGACCTGTATTTCCTCGATCGAGAGAAACACCAATATAGCACCGTGCACCACCGATGATGGAGAAGATGGGGGAGCGAGGTAATGGATATAATGAATATGCGTAAGGAATGAATTCAGAGACCCCTCAAAAGTGCACAACTCCTCCTATATATACACGAGCTGTGACCTGCTACTCCTAACGATTCCTAACAGAATTATAACTTGAATTGCCTATTCTACCCTTGCGCAACTTGCGTTGTAAGCTTCTCCAGAAGTGACGTGGCAGTTGAGCTGGAGCTGAGGTGGTCCTAAGCTGGATGGCTGACGTGGCTAGCATCTTTGAGCTGCTCCTCATTGGACTGCACCTACTTGGGCAGCTAGGTGTGAAGCCTAGCCTGATCTGTTTGGCCGAGATGGAGTCAGTCTTGGCCGAGATGACTTCATCTCGGCTGAGTCTTCTTATGATGGGCCCAAAAACATTTCGGTTGAACCTGCAAGAAAAGAAGAGTTAGCTAAGATCCTCGAATTAGCACAGAATTGTATTTTCTCTGTTTTTAAGTCCATGATATGAATCTCAGCTAACACTCAATTCTTAAGTGCAAGATAGTCTTGTAAACATCCTTCTTAGGTCCAACAAAGATGCATAATTTGAGACTCATCAGACCCCCACACTTAACCTTTTGCACTCTTGGGCAAAATAAAATGAAATACACAAGGGAGATTTTTAAAGATAGAAAAGAATTTTTCAATTGGCTTCCTTAAGTTTAACCGAGACAGAGTCGGCACTCATTCACCCAAAGATCAAGATACTCAAACCATCTGAAAATTACTTCTTCCGCGCTCAAGGCAAGTTCATGACCTGCAAACAGGAGAAGGTAACCAAGAGTGATAGAGCTCTCATTTAGGCAAATAACTCTCTCGCTTCTAACGTGTTTGGGTTTGTATTTATACTCAACATTCATGAAACTGGTATTACCATACTTTGACAAAGCTCTCTTTTTACACCTGCAAAAACACACGCAGTTATGATCACTAGGACTTCTTTTTCGGCTTGTAGCGAGGCTAGGGTCACGGGTAGGATAAAATATAGAAACTGACTTCAAGACCCCTGGGGAAGAGAGGAGCAATGAGGAGTAAGTTTCATCAGCATGAGAGGTAGCCCAAGATGTTGTGGTTTCCTCCCTTTATTGTTGCCAGCTTACTTCTTTCCTTTTTTCTTATCTCTTCTTTTTTTTTTCATGCAGCTTTGCTGTTTTCTTTTCTATTTTTTTTTGTTTGATTCAGCTTAGATTTTTCAACTATTGCTTCCACTTTTTCTTTTTCTTTCTTTCACTTGCTTCTTTTCTTTCTTTGTATTTTCAAGCCTTTAGAGGATGCTGAATAGACTCTGCTTTCTGGAATCCCCCCCACACTTGATTTATGACTTACTCCCAAAACAATTCCAAAGCTCCTTTGCTTCTTGAGGGTGATGTTAAATCATGGTTTTTCTGGCTTTTCCTTGTAATGAGCTGTAAGAAAGAACGGTTAATTGGCTCAATGGGGTGAACAAGGGACAAAAAAAATTTCTGGTAGGCTTTATTTGGCTCGGGGCTAATCAGAAACATGGCCTAGAACATGTCATTCCTGCATATGAAAACAGTTGTATCCAGAGAGTTAAGGCAAAATGCAGAATACGCAGTTATCATGAATGCAAAAATCACACTAGAAAAAGAAGAGGAATGACAAGATGTAAGCCATCAATATTTACAAGGGCTCAATTTCTCGCATAGGTTGTTTTTGCTCTATCACAGAGGGTTTTCCTTTTCAATTTTTCAGTCAATCACTGACTAGAGCACAAAAGTTTCATTCCCTTCAAGCTAGAGAAATCTCTTGCTAGAGTTGCAGAATTGCTTCCTACTGTCTTTTTCAAACTTCTAGAAGTCAATTCAAGATTCTTTTCAAAACAAATTTTTTTTCTCGACAATCCAATTTTGGAATTTTGCTAGGAGAAAATTAACATAAAACAAAATGACAGAATTGAAATCCTGCCAGGCCGAAGTCACTCCGGTTCTGGCCAAGATGGCATAGAGCCGGAATGGATTCGGCTTGGACAACTTTTATGGAAAACAAAGGAAAATGATTGAAATAGATTCGATAGAAATTCAAAACAAACCAATTAAAATAAAACAAAACAATTAAAGTAGGACAAATATTCAAATGACTGCAACAGTATCTCCCCCCACACTTAAAATCTGCATTGTCCTCAATGCAGGGGTTTGCAGGGTTGGCTTAGTGGGTGTCATCTGGTAGAGTTGGTTCCATCAGCGAGATGATCTCCATGTCATGAATGATTGGTGCTGGACCTTCGTGGAATGGCTTGATCTGGTGCTCATTGACCTGGAAGGTGCTGCTGCTATGTTCATCTTGCAATTGTACTGCACCATTGAGAAATATGTTAGTGATGACAAAAGGTCCGTCCCATCTAGAGTGAAGCTTACCTGCTATAAGTTTCAATCTTGAGTTGAATAGCAACACTTTTAGGCTGAAGGAGAAGTCTTTCCACAAGATCTTCTGGTCATGGAATTGCTTGACTTTTTGTTTGTAGATCCTAGAATTCTCATAGGCTTCTAAGCGGAGTTCATCAAGCTCTTGGAGTTGGAATTTCCTTTGTTCTCCCGCTTGGTCATAGGCCATGTTGCATTGCTTGACAGTCCAGTAAGCCTTGTGTTCTAGCTCCACAAAAAGGTGGCAGGTTTTACCGAAAACAATCCGGTAGGGAGACATCCCTAACGGCGTTTGGTATGCAGTTCTACGTGCCCATAGAGCGTCCTCGAGGAGTCGGGTCCAATCCTTCCTGCTGGGGTTGGTCATCTTTTGTAGCGTTTTCTTGATTTCCCTGTTGAAAACTTCTGCCTGGCCATTCGTCTAGAGGTGGTATGTTGTAGCAATTATGTGTGCTACCCCATATTTCTGAAGAAGGGAGGCCATGGCTCTGTTATAGAAGTGACTGCCTTGGTCACTTATGAGCGCTTTTGGCACACCAAACCGGCAGAAAATATTGGACTTCAGGAAGTCCACAACCACCTTTGCGTCATTGGTTTTGGTGGCAATGGCCTCTACCCATCTTGATACGTAATCTACGGCCAGCAGAATGTATGAATAACCATTGGAGACTGGGAATGACCCCATGAAATCTATTCCCCAGACATCAAAAACTTCACAGAACAAGATGGGTTGCTGGGGCATTTCGTGCCTTTGGTTCAAGGCCATCCTTGCTTTTTGGCATCTTTCGCAAGTGGAGACGAAATGATGAGCGTATCTAAAAGTAGTAGGCCAGTATAGGCCGCAATCTAGCACTTTTCTGGCAGTCCGAGTTGATCCATAGTGGCCGCCTCCAGGTGCTGAATGGTAGAACTGGAGGACCGAATTGATCTCGGCATCAGGAAATGCACTGCGGATAACTTTGTCATTGTATAGTCTCCAAAGGTAGGGGTCATCCCATATGTAATATTTGGCATCACTCTGGATTTTTTCCTTATACAGTCAGGATGCCTCAGGTGGGAACTGAGATGTTGCCACATAATTGCAGATGTCGGCAAACCAAGGTGTAACTGATTTGATGTGCAGAAGCTGCTCATCGGGGAATTCATCTCGAATAGGCATCAGTTCGCTTCCTTTTTCAATTCTACTTAAGTGATCTGCCACAGAATTCTCAACACCCTTTTTTTATCTCTGATCTCTAAATCAAACTCTTGGAGAAGAAGCATCCATCTGATCAATCTCGGTTTGGTGTCGGGTTTCTTCAGCAAGTATCTCAAAGCGGCGTGGTCAGAGAACACAATTATCTTCGAACTGAGAAGGTAGGAAAGAAATTTGTCTAAGGCAAACACGATTGCCAAGAGTTCCTTCTCAGTTGTTATGTAGTTTTGCTGGGACGGATCCATAGTTCTGGATGCATAAGCAACCACGTGCACCGGTTGGCTGACTTCAGCTCTTTGGTCGAGGATAACTCCTAATGCCGAATTGGAGGCATCACACATCAGTTCAAATGGCAGGTTCTAGTTTCGTGCTTGCAGGATAGGAGCGGATGTAAGTTTGTCCTTCAGCTCTTGAAATGCTTCCTTACAAGACTGATCGAAATTGAATTCCACATCCTTCTACAGCAGCTTCGACAATGGCAGGGCAAGTTTGCTAAAGTTCTTGATGAATCTTCTGTAGAACCCTGCATGTCCAAGAAAAGAGCGAACTTCCCGCACAGAGGTGGGGTTAGGAAGGGAGGTGATGATGTCAATCTTTGATTTATCCACCTCAATGCCTCTGTTGGAGACCAGATGTCCCAACACTATTCCCCCAGTCACCATGAAATGACACTTTTCAAAATTGAGCACAAGGTTTGTGTCAATACATCTCTTTAACACCTTAGATAGATTACTCAGGCATGCTTCGAATGAGTCAGCGTACACCGGGAAGTCATCCATAAACACCTCCATGCACTCCTACAGCATGTTCGAGAAGATATTTGTCATGCAGCATTGGAATGTACTCGGTGCATTGCATAGGCTAAATGGCATGCGTGTGTACGCAAAGGTACCAAATGGGCAAGTGAAGGTCGTTTTATGCTGATCTTCAGGTGCAATATGTATTTGCATGTAGCCTGAGAATCCATCAAGAAAACAATAATGGGATTTCCCTACTAGTTTTTCAAGCATTTGGTCAATGAAAGGCAAAGGAAAGTGATCCTTGCGAGTTGCCTGGTTTAAACGTCCATAGTCAATGCAGACTCCCCAACTATTCTGAATCCTTGTTGGTACCAGCTCATCTTGCTGATTTTTCATAACAGTTATCCCGGACTTCTTTGGCACCACTTGCACAGGGCTCACCCATTGGCTATCCGAAATGGGGTAGATGATCCTTGCAGCAAGGAGTTTGGTGACTTCCTTTTTAACCACGTCTAGGAGTGTTGGATTCAGTCTTCTTTGCTGTTGCCGTATGGGCTTGACTTCCTCCTCCATCAAGATTATGTGCATACAGATAGAGGGGTTTATGCCAAGAAGGTCTGCTAGCTTCCACCTTATTGCCTTCTTGTGTTGCCTTAGGACCTCCAGCAACTTGTCTTCTTGCTCCTAGTGGAGGTTGTTGGCAATGATAACTGGGAGTTGTTGTTCCATGTCTAGGTAGGCATACTTCAGGTGACTCGACAATGGTTTCAGTTCCATGGGTGGTGGCAGTAATGGAGATTTTTCAGCTACTGGGCTTGGATCCGACTGGCCGACTTGATTTAGACTCGGCACCAGGTGTGTCGACATGATTTCGGCTTTTGGCTGCTTTGGCCAGCTTGACTTGGTGACTTCAGTTCTTGTTGGATTGGAGTCGACATTGGCTTTTTACGCTGCTTCGGAGTCGGATCCGGATGGAACATTGATTTCTACCCTAGCCTGAGTCTAGTCTTCATTGGCCGAGATGGTTTCGGCAAGCGTATCGGCCTTGCTATTTGACTCTTCGGCCTAGTTGACTTTTATCTCTTCCTTGACTCGGCCTTCTTTGGCCGACTTGATATCGGCCGTGAAAATGGTCGCCAATTGTGCAATGGGAGGCTCTTCAGCTTCAACGACTTTGACTTCTACATCATTTGTACCCTCTAAGTGTTCTTGTTTGCAGACTTGGTCTAGTAATTCAGACAATTCAACTTCAAAGTCCAAGTCAGCAATATCGCTATGGTTGTCTTCAAAGTTGGGAAGGTCTTGTACTTCCTCATGGTCGGCCTCTTCATCTACGACCCCTAGGCAGCTGATCTCATTAGTGCCTCCAGCAAACTTCTCAATGTCTTCACTGCTGCTGTTTAGTTGAAGATACTCTTCAACTATTTCATCAAGTAAATCGATGCCAAAGAGGGAGTGGTCCTCGGTGGGGTGCTTCATTGCTTCAAAAATATTGAATTGCACTAGAGTGTCACCGAATTCCATCGAGAGCATCCCGGCATGCACAACAATCTTTGTTCTGGCTATCATCAAGAAGGGTCTTCCCAGAATTAAGGTGGATTCCTTCCCAAACGTCTCATCCTCCATGTCTAGCACATAAAAATCAACTGGACATATTAGTTCGTTGACTTGGACGAGAACATCCTCGAGAACTCCCAGGGGTTGGACAATGCTCCTATTTGCAAGTTGAATGGTCATCCCTATGGGTTCTAAGTCACCAAAATTCAGGGACCTGTAGATTGATGCGGGCATGACATTGATCGAGGCTCTCAGGTCCAACATGGCATTGGCAAAGGTGCATTCGCCGATGGTGCATGGGACAGAAAAGATTCCAGGGTCTCTACATTTCTTTGGCAAGGTTGGAGCACCTGCAGTGATTTCTTCATTTCTTGTCAGGGTCGACACCACGCCTCCAACTTCCTTGCTCCCTTTTATCTTTCTCCTTTTATGTACGCACAATTCCTTGAGGAATTTTGCATACTTAGGGACCCGTTTAATTGCATCGAGGAGTGGGATATTGATTTCCACCTTCCGGAACATTTTCAACAGTTCTTCGTTTGACTCTGGCTTCTTTGCCGAGGTGGTCCAAGATGAAAATGGCAATGGGACAGTTGTATCTGGCCGAGACTGCAAATCGACTTCAGCTGATCTCAGTAACTGCTACAATGTAGTTTGAGGTAGTTCTTTTCCACTTTTAAGTGTCACTGCACTAGCATTCCCTCTCGGATTTGGAACGGTTTGAGAGGGGAGGTTGCTGGATCCAGCCGATTGCAATTGGCTCACAGTGTTGGCAAGCTGTCCGATCTACGTTTTGAGGTCTTGGATGGTGGCGGTCATGTTCTGCAAGAACTGCATATTACTAGAGCTCACAAATTGCTGGAACTCCAAGTTGCTGGTTGCAAGCTGCTTCATTAGGTCTTCCACAGATGGAGAGTTGCCTTGGGTAGGCACTCTCTACTGCTGCTGTTGCTGTTGGAAAGGTGGTGCTTGATATTGCGAAGTCGGCTGTTGATAACCTGTTTGCCTTTGATAGATATTCGGTGTGGATCCGAATTGTTGAGCTGCGTATGACCCCTGATTCGGTCTTGGCCGAAATGGCTGTTTTCCATGTTGTTGGCTATCAAATGACCGATATTGATACGGCTGTTTCCCGTACTGAAATCCACCTATGACTCCAACGTTCTCTGGTTGGTCCGACTCGGTTTCTTGAAGAGTGGGGCACATATTAGTGGGGTGCTCCACGGAAGTGCATATGTCACATACCTTCGCTGCCATGCCTGGTTGGTGTTGTCCAACTACAAGCTGTCTCACCAATGATGTCAATTCGGTCAGTTGATTCTCCAGTCTCTGGTTGGAAGCTGCACTGATTTCATTCACCATCCGAGTTTGACTTGGCCCTCTGATCCCAAACTGTTGTGTATTACTTGCCATATTGGAGATTAGGTGCCTTGCTGCTATTGGCGTTTTGCTCCATCTAGAGAGAACGGGAACGCCTTCATCTTGATATAATCTTCCATCCCTTGTGGCCTCATCATGGAACAAACCACGTAGAACTCCTTCAAATGCTTGAGTGGATCTTCACCTGGTAGTAATATGACTCAACCTTTTGGTTGACCTATCCCATACTAGCATGATATCCTCTAGTAGCAAGTCAAGATCTACTCAACTTGCATGTATGCTCCGATTATGGGATCAGACACGACTATTGGAAGTTAACTATCGAGTAGCCTTCAAGAGGTCTAGTGACCTTAATAATTCGAATTCTTATTTACTTCCTTACACACTTGTCTTTATCATTTCACTTTTTATAAATTGGGCTCATGAGGATCATTCTCTCCCCTCTAAACCTAGTTACCTCATCCATGACGCACAACAATAAGTGAGTAGCATTTTTACCCCTTTAGACTAGTTCACTCACTTGCCAAGTGTCGTTTAGGCCCATTCTCATAATCTTTTGGCCTAGGTAAGTCGTTGATACTTATCCTCATTAACTCATTTCTAATTTATATCCCACAATTCTTGATACAATGCTTCTATATCAACACATATACACATAGTATAATTTCAACATAATTCAACATGAATTCTTGATAATACAACTAAACCCATATATAGGTATGCCTTCACAAAATCAACCAAATGCACAACAATTAACACAAAAATTGCATCCTCCTAGTATGAGGAGTTTAATCTCCCCTTCAAAGACATCCGAATAACCAAATACTACAATTAGGGTTCTAGGGGAAAACCCTTAACCCACAACTACAAGGTTAAAAAGCCACGTGTTATACAACTTGGGAGAGACAAACAAATATAACAATTTGGATTCTAGAAATTTAACTCATTTACAAAGTTAAGAGCCTTGTCTTCTCAAGCAACCATAAACAAACAATCAAAAGCACTGTTAATTAATAGAGGTGGTCAAACACAAGCAACCAATTGGTAAACAACTAAACACTTTGTCAGTCAACAAAGACAGTTAAACACAAGCAACCAACAAGCAAACAACTCAACACTTTATTAATAAATAAAGGTACTAAAAAACAAGCAACCAACAAGTTTTAGGGTCAATCCCTCTACCCATAGTTATACTTACACCCTTAAGCGAGATTTATCACTTCCTTTTACCTAGGAAGGTGTAAAATAAAGACTTCAAATATTATTTGATCTTTAATTAACACCTATTTTCTATAAAATACAATCTATTTAATTATCCACAAAATATAATTATTTTTAAAAGGTGATAAACCATGTTAAACAAATATTTAATAGAATAATTTCAATAATTACAATAACAACAATAACAACAATAACAACAATCATAATAATAATAATTGTTGGAAAATTAGAAAAAATATCTAATTATATCACTTTATATTTTAGAATATTTTAGAGTATCCTAAATGATCTCTTAGGATTTATTCTTATTTTATATTATATTATTAGTTTCCTTATTTAATTAGGCAAATCATATCGTGTAAATAGGAATATTATTTCATATATTTGTTTGTATTTATTGCATTAAGTTTATATAAAATTGACTCTATTGTATAGTTGATACACACGGTTTCAACATCTCTTGCATCTATTTTTTCAACATGGTATCAAAGTGATATCATCCCCTGTGACCTATTTTGTCGTTCATTTCTCGCGATTCCACCAAAGAATGCGTTTGAATCCACTGGAAATGGAAATATCCGACAAGTCGGGGTCCTTTCTCTGATTCAACAACAACGATGGTGATCCTTTCTTGGGTTCAGGTATCGGTGTTGGAGACGGGGGTGCTTTAACAACTGAGACAGATCTAGAGGTTGCTTCCTCTAGTAAAATTGCTCCTAGAAAGCACAAATATCGTATAAGCAACATCAAATTGTTTGGGGATAGATTTGTCCCCTCATAATGTTGTTTTTGCGATGGTATATTTTGTTCAAGGTGTTTTAGGATTTGCAAGATTCGTTGTGAACTTTTACTTAAAAGATGATTTGCATTTGGACCCTGTCAAGGTAGCTTTGATTTTTGGCTTTTCTGCATTGTCGTGGCTTGTCAAACCTTTGTATGAGTTTATTAGTGACTCTATCCCCCTCTTTGATTATCAAATATGGTTATATCTAGTTTTATCAATGCTTATTGGTGCACTCTCATGTAGTTTGATGACTTCTTTCCGACCGACGTTCATTTTGGTGGTGATTATTTTCTCATATGAATCATATTGGTGGTGACTTCATTCCTACTGGTCATTGTTCTGATGGTGACTCTTTTCTCACACATGAATCATATTAGTTGTGACTTGTTTATCATCGACATTTATTTCGATAGTCACTCTTTTTTCACTAACAATATTATTAATTTGAAGCTTCTAAATGTGGTTTTCAGAAAAGTTTTACTTTGCTTTGCTTGTTAAGAAATTTCTCTTTGGCTGATGGACATTCCAGCTATTTTGGCTAAGCTATATTTCTAGCAACTTTCTTCGACTTCTCTAACATCCCTGAGTTGCCTTTCAAATTATTGTTTTTTCCATATAACTTAATTTTTATGTTTTCTCTTTATTTACAAGAAAATAAAATTTTCTTCTTGTAACGAGTTAAAAGTTTAGTAAGCTTCAACTTGAGGGAGAGTGTTGGAAAATCAGAAAAATATCTGATGATATCACTTTTATATTTTAGAGCATCCTAGATGATCTCTTAGGATTTATTTTTCTTTTATATTTTATTATTAGTTTTCTTATTTAATTAGGCAGATCATATCATGTAAATAAGGACATTATCTCTTATATTTATTTGTATTTATTGCATTAAGTCTATATATAATGGACATTGTTGTATAGTTGATACAAATGCTTTTAACATCTCTTGCATTTGTTTTTTTCAACATGTTGAAAAAAATATATGAAAGAGATATTGAAAATTGTGTGCATCAAGTACACGACAAAGCCCATTTTATATAGTCTTAATATAATAAATACAAATAAGTATAGGAGATAATATTCCTATTTACACGATATGATATGCCTAATTAAATGAGAAAATTGATAATAAAATATAAAAGAAGAATAAATCTTAAGAGATCATTTAGGATACTTTTAAATATTCTAAAATATAAAAGTGATATCATGAAATATTTTTTTGATTTTCTAACACTCCCCGTCAAGTTAATGCTTACTTCAACTTGTTAGAAGAAGAACAATTTATTTCCCTACAAATAAAGACAAAACATAAAAATTAAGTTCTATCGAAAAAATAATTATTTGAAAGGCAACACAAGGATGTTAGAGAAGTCAGAGAAAGTTGCTAGAAAAATAGCTTAGTCAAAATAGCTTGAATGTCCATCAACCAAAGAGAAATTTCTTGTCAAGCAAAACAAAGTCTAACTTTCTGAAAACCATATTTGGAAGCTTCAAATTAATAATATTGTTAGTAGAAAAAAAAAGTCACTATCGAAATAAACGTCGATGAGAAAGAGGTCATACTAATATGATTCATGCGTGAGAAAAGAGTTTCCATCGGAATGATGATCGATAGGAATGAAGTTGCTATTAATATGATTTATATGTAAAAAAATTCAAAGCTAATAAGCAAAAGTTTAACCATTAAGCAAAAGGCACAATTCAAGGCTTAACTACTTAACAAAAACAAACATACTTAACCACCTAAAGGAAGAAATAAACCAAGAACAAATGTTTAACCACCATAATGCAAAAGCAACAAAGCTTAATCATCAAGAGCAAAAGTCAAACACAATGCTTAACCACTCAAAATAGAAGCAAAACATCTCAATTTGTAATTATCTATGGTAGAAGCTTAAATGAATGCTTAACCACTATATAGAGAAGTTTTCATCAAAGAAAATTGCAAAAAAAACCATTGCAATACAAATTTGTCTTCAAAAAGAAATTTTCACAAGTACCATGTGAGAAAAATAGAAACCACAACCGTGACTTAACAAACTTATGGTTCAAAAGCCAAACTGAATTCAAAATATTTCATCAAATCATTAGTGTGCACAATAAATCTTGTTCTAATTCCCTTTGTATTCTCCCTTGCATAATGTCAATGTTGATGGCTTGAGTCATTCCCTTACCATATTAATTATGCTTTCACTTTGTTATGAAAGTGAAAGAAGAGATCAAAATCGATGAACCCAATGAGAAAGAAGAAGACTCATATAAGGTTTGTATAGTGAATTTTCTAGAGAAAATAAAATAGAAAAGAAAATGTTGAAGAGAAAAAGAAAGATATGAAATAATGATGGGTGTCAATGCTCAGTCCATACATCATGTGAAGATGCACCAAAAGAAATGTGTTGAGAACCAATGGTGAAATACAATTTTTCCCCCAACTTTACTTGAACTTCCATGTAAATGTTGTTTTTACCAGATGAGCTATCATATATAGAAACACAACATGTAACTGGTGTAGTCCCATATAGAAACTCCAATGACAATTCCGCTCCCTTATCATGACAGTCAATTTATTCCTCAAATTCTATCTTCAAAAGGTCCCCAGAATTTCCAACAACAGCACAAGTACGAAATTAATATGGATGAAATGGGGGCTTCACAGGTAATAATATATTGAGGTTCTCTTCACAAAGAGTCTTGTTCATGCACCTCTTTATCTCCAATTGTGCTATCCTTAGTGGAGCATAATCCACCCAACCACCGGGGTAATCATCAAGATACTCTTTGGTCAACATTGTGGTCATGTTCCAATATAGTTCCTACAATAGGATAGTCTCATACACATCATAATTGTACTCCAAAGTTCAAATTTCTTAAACTTAACATTATACCAAATGTTGTTGGTACCTTCGGGGTATTTAAGGATGAATTTGCAATGGTCAATAATATGTGTAGTGAGTCCAAGCCCCTTGTTACCCACACATTGCTAAACATTAGACTAAAAGTTAGACAAGACATATATTATTTCAAAGTTACGATCTAAAGAGAGGGAGTCTATGAAGAAAGATGATTGGATGTAGAAGAGGAGGATGAAAAATAATGCAGTGACATATACCAGATAAAGAATAGTGGGTCGCCATTTAATGGAAGGTACCTGCTTTTGCTGCCTCATTGGAGAGAGAATGTAATCTAGAAAGGCACAAAAAGGGATTAAAATTGCACTAGGTTTGGAATGTGGCAAGGAACACCTTTAGTTCTTAGAAACGATAGCGTTTTTCACTTTGATGAACATCACCGACTTGAGAATTTAGATGTGATGGAATTGGAAACGTAACATATTAACAGCACATTTGAGTACGCATTCACCACAAAATATAATTATTTTTAAAAGGTGATAAACCATAATAACAAAATATTTAATAGAATAATTATAACAACAACAACAACAATAACAACAAATCAGGGTGTTATAAATGTCGAGGCTTCCACGAGACTCAAGGCACCAAAGCGCACTAGTAGCGACAGTGTACGCAGGATCCTTCTACATCATATTTAAGGATGTTTGAGTAGGACCAGAAGGAGCATGGAGGATTTGACATGATGTTGAATGAGTGTGGTACCATAGAGAGGTAACATTGGAGTTTGCACCAACTAAGATCGTAAGGTTAGCAATCATCTTTTGCACCTACTTGGAGATGTTTATTTCCATTTGAGCGATGTAGGACCCTCTAGTAAGGATGTCCCGAGTAGAGAGAGCCAACTTCCTACGTCGCACCCCAGTTGATTTTGTCAAAAGTTTTAAGCGTTTCAGGACTTACAAGGCATCGAAGTTCCTCTACTAGTACCATCTACGCCTCCATAGTAGATTAACATTGTGTTGTATAGGGACCAATTTATAGGGTATTTTGTATATCCCCGTCCCCTACTTTTGATGTATTTATGTTGTTCTTTTCGGGCACTTGTTGGCCCTAGCTTTCATTTGTTATTTATGTTGTACGTGCCACAAGGCATAGCTCTTTCAAGTTTTTCCTAAAATTAACCTTCTGCAATTAAAGTGTGTTTATTTGATGTGTAAATGTCATTACACTTACATATGTTGTTAGCAATTCATATGAGAAATTCACACTAAAAAAACAACAAAGAAAAGAACAAAGAGGTGTAACAACTCTTGTAACTTTGAATGTTTGCTAAAAATCCAAGGGTTCCTTTTAAATCTTGTAAATTTATAAAATCATTTCAAATCCTATAAGTTTTTATTAAATAAATATAAATTATAAAATTGTGATGCTAAAAGCCTTTTAAAAAAAATCTTATAAGTCTTTACGATCCAACATAGTCTTTTAAAATCTATTTCTTTTTCATCAAAATAGTATTATAAAATCTCAATCCAATACTCTCTTAAATGTACAAATTTTTAAATAAATATATTTATATTAAAAATATATTATTAAATCAAATTTAATCGTTATATATATATAATATAACTAGTTTTTTATTGTTTTTCAAAAATTAGTTTATAAAACATATTTTTAAATAAAAATTAAAAAAAATATATATTAATATAATATATGATTAAATATATTTTAAGTTCTTACAAATATAGCTCTATCTTATTTTAGCTCTCGTAAATTATTTTGTTATTTTTAAATTTGTGACATTTTATAGTTTTTCTTAATTCTTACCATTAATTCTAATTAGTTTAGTGCTTGCATAATTAACAAAATGAAGAATATTAATTAAGATAATTAAGAAAAGTAAAATATTTTAAATTAAAAATAATGAAATTAATTTTATGTGTGTAATTCAAGTGTGTACTGTATTTATTAATTTATATAAAGGTAATTACATATATTTTAATTTTATAATTTATTTTTATACATTAAGAACTATGATTTTTATTACTTTTAATTTTATTTCGCATTTTCAAATAATTAATTTATTTTTAATAGACTTAAATAAGTTTTAAGACTCTTTGAACATGGTTCTCTCTAATTTTAGTCCTTGTGTAAAACTTTTGTTAATTTTAGATCTCTAACATTTTTTAATGTTCTTTCTCAGTTTTTACTACTCATTATATTTATTTTACTACTAACATAGTAAATCAAATGAATAATATTAATAAGATAATTAAGATAATATATAATATTTTAAAATTACGATAATTAGATTATTTTTAGGTATGTAACTCACCAAAGTAAGTATTTATTATTTTATATAAATAAGGTAATTTACATATAATTTAATTTTATCACTTGTTTTTAATATATTATGTATTTTATTACTTTTAATATTATTCTTACTTTCTAGTTCACTAATTTACTTTTTAACATTACATTTTTAAATATATATATATATATATATATATATATATATATATATATATATATATATATATTTTATTTAGTTATTTATAATTTAATTTTAGTTTATTATTATTTTTATATTACTTTTACATTTCATTTCATTAATTTTTACCGATTGAAATATAATTTACTTTTAAATACAAATTTTTAATTTAATTTTATCTTTAGAGACAAAATCACTATTTGAGATGTATTAAAAAAATAAATTATATTACAATATGTCAAAATTAATGAATAGAATTGTAAAAATAACATCAAATGTAATATATTAAAATTAAATTCTAAAAACAAAACTAAATTATATGCTTTATATAAAATAAAAATTAAGTATATTAGTTAATTATAACTTATTTTTTAATATATTATAAATTTTATTACTTTTCAATTGACTAATTTATTTTTATTATTTTATTTTTTTAAATATAATTTATTTAGATGTTTACAATTTAATTTTAATATATTATTTTTTATGTTATTTTTACATTTAAATTCATTAATTTTAAGTGATTGTGATATAATTTTTTTAAAAATATCAAAAGCAGTTATTTTGTCTCCAAAGATAAAAATAAATTGAAATGTAATATATTAAAATTAAATTATATTACAATTAGTCAAAATTAATTAATTAAAATTGGAAAATAACATAATATATTAAAATTAAAATTATAAGCATTTAAGTAAATTATATTTATTTAAAAAGGTACAATGTTAAACATATATTACTGAGTTAAACGATGAAAATAATATTAAAGTCAATAAAATATTGTTTATAAGAATTTAAAAATTAAAAATAAATTATATATAATTATCTTATTTATATAAAATAATAAATAATTAATTAATTAAATGACATACGTAAAAATTATCTAACTATTTTAATTTAAAATAGTCTTCATTATCTTAATTAATATTCTTTATTTTATTAGTCATGCGAGTATAAACTAACTAAAGTTAATGTGTCAGAGACTAAAAAAGAATACTAAGAAAATGTTAAAAATATAAAATAATAAAGAGAATTTTTATTTCTCCTTCTTCAAAATCTTATCATATCAACTAAAATTCTAATATAATGAAATCTCATATAAGAATAACATCTTATCTTTATCTCTTATAATCTTTTCCTCTACTATCTTTGATCATTATTAGTTCGACGACTCTGTTCTTTTCTTAAAAAAATTATATTTTTCTTATCTTATCTTTTTTCATAAACTTTTATATTTTTTATCTTTTTCTTATCTCTTTTCAAATTTTATAATCTCTAATTTCTTAGAGATATATTATTTTCACCTCTTTTCAAGTTTCAAATAACATAGAACAATTTTACAATTCTTTCTATAAAAAATGACGTCTTATCTTTATTTCTCACAATTTTTATCTCTACTTTCTTTTATCGCTACTGCTTTGAAAACTATCTTATTCTCTTAAAAAATTGTGTTTTTCTTATCTTACATTTTCCTCTCAATTTTTGTACTCTTTATCTTCTTCTCTTATTTATTTTTCAAATTTTATAATCTATAATTTCTTGGAAATAAATTATTTTCACCAATTTTCAAGTTTTAAATATATATATTAGCGACTGAATTAGTGACGGAACAAAGAAGGAAAAAAATTGACTTTTACGACCGAATTAGCGACCGAAATTAAAAAAATTCAAACATTTTGTTAACAACCAAAATTTTAATGTTATAAAATAAAAAAGAACGGTTAGTGACTGAATTAGTGACGGAACAGGGAAAATAAAAAACCTTTAATTTTGCGATCGATTTAGTGACCGAAAATAAAATTTGTAAATTAAAAAACCATTTAGCGTTGGAATTAGCGACGAAACTGGAAAATTTTGGAACATACAACTGTATTAGCATGCATTTATAATTAGAAGAGTATTTTAAGTATATTTTTTTTATAATGATGGCATTATTTTAAATGCAGTGAGTGTATTTTTTTAAAATAAAAATAAATATAGAATTTGTGTATTTTAATTATACATAATTAATTGGTTATTTGTGTAAATAATTGTTTTATTTATAATTAAATAAGTCATTTGACTCTATATGTTTTGTAATTAGTGTGTTGAAGTTTATTTTACAAGTGTAATTATTTTTAAAATAAAATAAATTTAGTAATTTTGTATTTAAATTTTATATATTTTCTATATTTATCCAAATAATAGTATGTTTAGTAGAATTTTTTAATTAAATGAGTCAATTGACTCTATATTTCTTGTAATTGGGGTGTTTAAGTTTATTTTACATGATGCGACTTTAGGGAGTGGGTCAATATTGGGAGAATGAAACTTAATTTGTTCCATCAATGATTCAAACTTTGGTTATGTAAAGGCTAAACTATTCTTACATGTATTTTAAATTTTAAACTTATAAAAGTACAAAAATAAATTAATTTTTAAAATCTCTTTCTTCTTATAAAATTAAAAAATATTATCTTTTGTTTTTCTTTATTAAAAATTCTTTTATTCCCAGTTCTCAACAAAATAGAATATTTAAACAAAATTTCTCTTCTTTCTTCCTTATTTTTCATTGAATTCTCTTCCTCTTCTATGAACCAAACAATCCCATAATTAAGTTAAAAATAATATAAATATAATTATAATTTGGAAAGGTTCTTGTTCTTTTTACAATGGATTATTCAAATTTCATATAGATTGACTTTTTATTTTATCTAGACTTGAATTTTAGAAATTTGAGAAAAAATATTTAAAACAATCAAAATTTCCCCCACACTTCTAATTTTTGTCAATTGAAAAGAAAAAAAATTGTGCGAGATATTTAACGAATCACTTTACATGTTTGATTCTCTTTAAGCAATATTTAGTGTGACACCCTTTTACCCCAAATACTTAAATTAAAATAATCAAGTAAATAAAAAAGAAGACAAGGTAATATATAAAACTAAGGAAACTCAATTCGTATCAAGGATAAAAGGTTCAAATGGTCATTATCATGTTCAAACATTAAGTACACATAAACAAAATTATCACATGAATTATTAATGTTGATCTAAACACGTCATTCATGTGTTTGACACATATTTCAAGTATATAAATCACTTTCATTTCTGTATACATTTAGTGAGTTATTGATATGCCCATCATTTCTAAATATTTAAGACGCAAAAGTACGTATAAAAAGACATGGAACCACTCTTCTAAATCTCAAGACATAGAACCACTATTCTAAATCCCAAGACATAGAACCACTATTCTAAATCCCAAGCCCCGATGTCACACAAATCAGAGCAAGAACCCGCCTCTTCAAAACTCGGCACCACGAGTGCCCTCAACATTACCTAAAAGAAAACAACAAGAGAGTACGATGAGAAATAGTTTTCAATCATTTACAAATGCAGATAGTACCCAAATCTCACAGATCACCATACCCAATTACTAATAGTTAACAAATACTCATATATCAATCACACGTTCCATCGCATTCAAAATCACTCACATTTCATTCATGTTTACAAAATACAAATGCTCGCACAATGCATATGCTCATCACCACACCTAAGAGTCTCGATTCGGAACTCCACACCATAGGCAAACCTCTTCAATCCCTTTAGTTATTACTAATGATGGCCACACTGTTAAATACCCCATATGGCCAGTGTATCGCACAGTTAAACACCACCTATGGTTCGTGCGCGAAGACATTCTACACAACCATTAAACACAACCTATGGCCGGCGTGTAGCGTGGTTAAATACTATCTATGGCCCATGCATATGAATGTCCCCCATCGTTAGTCCATCTTATTAAACACCACTTGTGGCCAAGGTCTCCTGTTAAACACCACATATGGCCAGGGTATTATAGTCATGTCTGGTTTCTCATGCATCTCATGCATCTCATGCATCTCATGTCCATGCTCAATGCATTCTCATCCACATTCTCATTCTCATGATTCATACATCATTCACATAGTCCATAATCATGCCAAAATCATATCAATTTAAAAACTGAGTATGAAGTTTAATAAAGACTTTATTAAAATAATCATATGATTACCATAAATCATTTATAGAAACGCACATAAAACACCATTGAATTTCATCCAATTTCACCATTACACAGTCCCAAATTGAACCTCAACCATGAATAATCATGAACAACCACGAGAATCAAGTAATTAAGACAATTAACCATACAATTTCAAACGAAAATCACATTAAGCAAAAACGTTAATCCAACAATTTAATCCCCCTTCAAATGTCAGAAGAAACCATACAATAACAATTATTAATAAGGGCCCTAGGGAAGACCCTACTTCTATTTCTTATGTAAATGAAACCCAAATAGTGAGATAGAATTGACATCTCTGCATACTTGGAAGCATAATGAAAAAAACATGTTCATCAAAGTCATTCTTCTTGTTCCTTTGGGATTCTCTCTAGAGGTTTTTCTTCACACTAAAGGCAACCGATTACATTATCAATTAAGTCAACCAAAACCACGATACACAATGACGAATCTTTTCTACCGATTAAAACATTTTTAGAACATAATAACCAAACAAATTTGAGAATTTAGATCCTAGAGGGACTTAGGGATTGCCCTCACTGCCCGAACACCCCGCATTCACATATAATCGAACCCATCTCCCAACCTTAGATGCGAAGAACAATGATGATCTGATGCATGTGTGGGACGATCTGAACACCGTAGCCCCTCCTCCTTGCAGATCTGCGTTCTTTCTCCTCCAGGTCTAGCCGTTCGACGTGCAAAACACAAATTGGGGTAAACTGATTACCCAGTCTAATATTCTAACTGGGTCAGGTCAACCCTGACCCGCCCGTCAACCCCCATTGATTCAATTAATTAAATTAATAAATAAAAATAATTTAGATTAATGTCTCATCAGTTTATAAAACCATTAAATCCTCTATTAAAATAAAATTAAATGTAAATATTTAAGTACTAAATTAATTTTCTGTCATCATTAAGAATAATAATAATAATAATAACATTTCAGTTTCAAAATGCAATTATTTAATAAAAAAATTTCCTACAGCAATTAATAATTAAAATAAAATTGATAATAATAATAATAAATTTTATTTCTAAAAATAATTAAATAAATTTTAGAATATTACATTTAGTAGGATTCTCTTTAAATGATGTTTCTATTTAAACATATGTAATAAAAAATATTTCTATTGAGAAAATTAGCTTATCATATTATGTTTCTAATTTAATTAAAATATATTTTTTTAATATTTTTTATGACAGATATAAGTATAAATGATAACTTTAAAAAAAATTATTAACATTCGCAACTCAAATTTATTAACATTTGAAAAGCGGTAAGTTAAGGGTTTTACTCGACATCATATAATATAATTTTCCTTACAATAATCGAGAATTACAATGAAACCAAGCAATGGTTATAAAACTTCTACGTCTATGAATTACATTCCTCCACGATAATTATCATTTTTTACTTTTCAGTCTCCCATTCTAACGTATTATAGTAAATGAAAGTTGACGAAAGAAACAATAATCTTTTAGATATATGCCGCAGAGTTTTCAATAGATCACAAGCCGCGAAGAGCATATACATAAATCCTGGTATGATAATTTCAACTTCATTCATTTTTTTATGTCTGTGATTAGGGAATCATTCACAAGCTGCTTCTATCATTTACTTGTTGATGGGAGCCTGTACTCATTCTTTTTGCTACACATTTTTATTAATCAAAATTTATTGAAAACTGTAAAATTACTGATAAAATTCATACTAACAACAAATTTTAATCAGATGATAAAGTAAAAAAATTATATTAACAGTAGTTTCTATTGTCAAAATGACATATCTAAGGCTTTAAAACAAATTTATTAATTAATTAAGTTTGACATTTGTTTATTTCATGTTAAATTAAGAATCCTTTATTTATATATTTTTAAAGATCATTTTATGAATGTAAAAAAAAGTAATTTATTTTTAAAGATTTTATGCAAAATAGAAGTTATTTTTTATTTATTTATAATTATAAGAGGTAATTTTTATTTTGACAAAATAGTCATATTCATGGTCTTTCTAAAGATATTCAAAATAATTAGAAATCTAATTTATTTTATATGTATTTTCCTTTCAAATAAATTAAACAAGTAGAATACAAATTTTTAAAAGGTATTTTATTCAAAATAAAGTACATTTCTATGATAAAAATCGATTTTAAAAATTTTTAAAAGCTCTCTAAAATTTTTGACAAAAAAAGGTTATCATTTTTTTAAAATAAGCTAAGGTAATAAAGCAAATGCTTAGGTACACATAAGATATTTTAAAAAAATATCCAATGATATTTAGCAGCTCCTGTGAATAGTTATATCACCTGGTTATAATAGTGATATAATACATATATTTATGAATAAAATTAAGTATAAGATAGTAAGTATATATAAAGTAAAAATACATATTTATTATTTATTTCAATAATATTTTTAACATATTTTAATAACTTTTCACTCAAATGAAAAATAAATTTTTAATTTCATAATATTTGAATCTACATGTATCAATATTTCTTAATATTAAATGTAAGATTTGAAAATTAAAATTTTAAATTTTGAAGTTCTATAGAACAAAATTACTTAGTTTATTCAAAATATAATGATCTTATACTTTATATAATATGTACTATTTTAATCTTTTATTTAATTAATTTTAATAAAAAATTTGATATAATTAAATATGTAAAATAAAAGTGTTATTGAAAAATGTTTAAATTAAAATTTTAATATATATATAATTATAATTATAATAATTTACCAAAATTTATTTAAAATAGAATTTAATTGTAGAAATTTAGTATAAACTATATTTATGTGTGTTTCTTAATGTGTGTGCGTGTACGTGTGTTCCAAATAATAAGAAAATTAAAAAATATTGTATATAGTTTTGACATTAAATTTACAATAATTATTTTATCTAGTGATTTTTATTTTCTAAAAATAAAAAATCGTATAGATTTAATAATTTTATATTAAATTTAGAAAAAATTAATATATTATATTGAATGAATGTAATATTTCTTTATATTTTTTAACTGAATTATCTTTTATAGATTTAATAGATATAATATTTGATACTTTCTTTAAATTGATAATGTATTATATTTAATTTAATGAATATAATATTTAATGATATTATAGAGTTAATTTTAGTTATACATAAATTTAGATAGATATAAACAAAATATCCTAACATAACTAATACCATATTAGAATAATTTACATATCTTCTCATATTGTAAGTTTAGTATAATATTTAATATTAGTAATTATACATATTATTTTATATCTAATATAATTTGTATTGTCATTACTTTTTACGTATTTTCTTCTTAAATAATGACTAACTTTTTGTGTGTGAAGAAACAACTTTCATTAAAATCGATTTATATATGAATAAATCATAAATATACTCATATTATATATGAATTATTTTATATTAATATATTTTTATTATTAATTAAAATATTCTTATTATTTTACAATTAATTATTTTAATATAACATTATATATATATATATATATATATATATATATATATGTAAATTTTTCTATATGATAATGAATAGTTAATATATATAGTATTATTATTTACATATTTTAAAATATATTTTACAAAAATATTGATTAAGAATTATAATTATAATTAATTAATATTAAAATAATACATTTAAATTAAAAATATAATACATAAAAAATTTATGTTTGAAAATTAATATTTCATTAATTTTATAGTCATTTGTTTCAAATATTTTTTAAATTAAGTTTAATAGGCAACATTGCTATTAAATACTTTTAATATTCCATACTATAAGTAAAATATAATCTCATTATGTATTTTTACATTTTTATCTTAAATTTTAATTAGTATCGTTATTAATTATTTTATTAATTCTACTAATTAAGGAAATTTATAAAATATATATATATATATATATATATATATATATATATATATATATATAAATAAATTAAAGAGGGATCAACTCACCTTTACATTAACTTTTACTGATAGTTAATTTTCATCTCACTATTTTTTAATTTAATACCAATCTTTAATTGTTAAATTAAAAGAAAAATAAATCGTAAGAATGAAAACATTTTTTTTTCAATTATAGTTACTTTTGTATTCTCACATTTTACTTTCTTTTAATTTAATAATTCTAATGAGTAACTTATATTTAACTATTAGATTAAAAAAAATGAAAGGTGAGAATGAGAAATAACTTTTTTAGAATTACTCTAAAAAAAAATTGATATATATATATATATATATATTGGGAAGGGATCAAATGATATTGTATAACTTATACTAATTATTATACCATTCAATAGCTTCATATATAATGTAAATTTTATCAATTTAATCCCTCTTCAAATGACATTGATATAACTTACATCATCTAAGAATTACATATAAAATATGAAATTTTCAATCCAACTGTAATATAAAAATTTGTATATATAATCTATGTAATGAGAACTTTCAATCTAATGGTTGAATTGATAAAATTCGCATAGAATATGAAGTTATTGAATGATGTAATAGTTTGTGTAAGTTATACTGGTATCGTTTGATCTCCCTATATATATATTGTCCATCATTAAATTACATTAAAACGAATATCATTGAACTTAAGTGAAATATGACAAAAAGCAAACTAGGAATATTTTTAATAAATAGAAAAACTTAAAGATGTTTTAAGTTTATATAAATATAACTTTGTTTGATTTTAACTCTTGTAAAAAAAAAATTAGATGTATGGTATTTTTTGTGTTTATTTACCCTAAAATAAATTGGCTTCAAATTTTTTCAAAAAGATTATTCTCTAAATCGGTTTATAAATCTCTTTAAAATTGAATTCAAAATTTGTGTCTAAAACTAAGAAGTTAGTCATTAGGTATCTAAAACTAATCTCCAAAAATCAATTATTAATGGTGTAGTTACTTATTCAAATCGGTCACAAATTTTTAAGACCAAAATTTTGAGGTCTATATAAAAACAATTTTTCTATTAATGATTTATGTGGGTATAATAATTGAGACTCAAACTTGTGTATTGATTATGTAATAAGGTGTACTTGATTTTAAATATATTTTTGTATAATTCATTATTCTATCCCAATTTCACCCCATCTCAAAGTTTAATCTACACCTGCATGTAGATATCATATGGTTAATTTTGTCATCCATAAATGAGCACATTTATGTATCAATTGATATGTACTTGTAATTTAAAAGATATAGAGAAAGAATATAACATGATAAGAGGATTACACATAATTAATTTAAATATATAATGAGTAATTTATATTTAGAAAAATAGTAAATTTAAAACATAAAAAAAATTAATTTGAAACTAAAAGATGAGGTTTGAGATATTTAAAATTAAAAATAACCAAAAATGATATTTGAGGAGGAGGAAGATCTTAGTGTAAAAATTTTGATAACAATATGTAATTTAAGAATTTTAAAAATATATAAAAATAAACTATACATAATGATGATACTGCTTGTCACAAGGGAAAAGGGAATAAAATAAAAACAATCCCACAATAAAAATTAATGAATCAAATTTATAACAGAAGAATTTGACTCATAAATTTACACTCAATGGCCCATTAACCACATGTTTGTAATTCTTTCTTCTAAAGAAAATAAGGAAAATTTCTTCTCATCGCTAAAATTAGAGAAGGTAGATCAACTTTCTCTTATTTAATAATTTAACATAATATACTTTTCATGCATATTATTCCCAATTCAATGAAAACAAACAAAGGGAAAGCAAACACCCCAAATTCTCCCCCGCTTCGTCTTCAATAGCTAAGAATGGGTCATGTTGATGTATGGAGAGAAAGAAGTTCAAATCAAATCAAAGCCAATTTGACTTGGCCCTAAACCTAATTATCTAGTGGAACATGGTTGGAAGAGATCATGCAGTGATGGAGGATAGTCCGAAGTACGAATGAAATGATAGTGACATTTATTTAACTCAAGCTAGGCTGAGAATATTGAACTATCACTTTGAGTACGCCATAGCGTTTATAATTTCCAATAGAAACATGCCAAATAGCATCTGTTTCAGAACATCAAAACAATACATAAAACAACTTTTAATGCTATAGGATGCGAGTCTGACATTCACTAGTACATTAATTATAAACTGCTCCACATTAGTAAGACCTTTTCCTTCCTTTTCGTTTTCTTATTTCCACTGCCAATTAATTAATGTAATGTAAGGGTCAATTTATCTCGAGTGCGGGCCTTTTTAAATGCTGCTTCTTTTGTCACAAAATCCTAGAGAGGGAGAAGAGCCTTATTATTATATATAAATACAAACAGTTTTGTAAGTTTTCAACTATATGACATAGTTGATAGAAATTTAATCTCACGATTTACATAAATGTTGCTCTACCAGCTTGGACATTAGTTCCTCTGTGTAAGCTCTAATTAAGCCTCTAGTATTATTTCATTTTTTTATATAAAAGAGTAAATGGCAAATAGTCAATCAGACCCCATAAAAGAATTGATATACAGATTCTGAAAACAATTTTCAAATTAAAGGTGTGTTGAGACTTGAGATTTTGACCTTTTTTTTTATTAAGTGTTTATCTGGATGCCATCTAGTGCTAAGCTTGTTAGAGAGAAACCAAAGAAATTACCTTCAATAAGAGAAGATTAAAATTAGGGTGTTTTAATTTTGGCGCACATGACTAAAGATAGAAAATTGATTGGTAATTCTTCAGATTTTCTGAGAAGCTAGTACAATTTCAAACTGAGTTTGTAACAAACGTTTGATTATTTGCTTTCAATAAGCGTCTCTCATAGTAGAGAAAAATATTTAGCTCCATCAACTTCGTCATGAGATTTGTTGAACAACTTCAGTCTAGGCTTCTGTAGACAAAAATATTTATATTGCTAAATTCACCATTGTTGGATTTACCTAGCTATGCGTATTTCAGATGTTTCTTCGCCACTTATTACTTGTGAATAAATTAAGAAGCTCAGTTTTATTAAGAAATCAATAATTTTTAAGTTGTTTCTTAAATATAATTATATATTTATGTGGGTGAAAACTTCGGTGCCCCATAAGCTGAACTTGTTTTAGTGTTAGCCTCCTTTATCCTTAATTAATCCCCATAATGTAGACTGGTTCATTAATTATAAGATCCAATAAATTCGTGAATATAAATGGTTTCTAGATTAAACTAACTAGAGACACACTCACTCAGAAATCTTAAAAGCTAAAATAATCTCAATAAATTCTACTATCCATGCATGATCCAGTATGATGAAGGGAAAATCAGACCTATTTATAGAGTATTTCTTCTAACTTTCTTGTAACAGTCACCTTTTCAGGAGAGTGACACGTATGATGTCTTCCTCACGTGCGAAGGGAAGGTGGTGCTTTATTGTGCCTTAATCACATGTAAGAAGGGTCTAGAATTTTTCAGTCTGACCTATAGTGCCAAAGGCCATAGACCTTTCTGGATGCATGATAATTGTGTAATGGAGTAAGTTGGTTGCCATGGTTGGCCTATGAAGTCGCCTGATTGACAGGCATAAATCAGCCAGAGTCATTAAGTCTATAGAAGGACCTACTCATAGCTATGCTCAAATCTTATTTCGAATGCTTACTTCATGTGATCTCATATATAAAATATAAATCCTAATGTTAATTATGAAAATTAGTTAATTTTACTAATTTTATTTTAATTTTTTTTCTTAAATTATTTTTTTACTAAAATTTGATATTAAGAATAAAAAAATTATTAAAAATTTAATTTCACTTAAAATAAAAGATATTCTAAAATAATTTTATTAAATGAAATAAAATTAGTTTGTTTATATTTTATATCCATTATACATGTTTTTCTACTTATATTTGAAATCTAACAAAATATATTATTCTCAATCGAACAATCTACTGCTCCTCATGTGCTAAATGCATAGTGGCTTGTTATTCTCAACCAGACAATCTAGGTTTGAAAGTGTTTTTATAAAACTTATTGCCTGAAAAGTTTTAAGAGACACTAGCTAAAACAAGTTCAACTAAGGGCCACTGGAAAATTTTCCATTTATGTGATTGAAAGTTCAACTTAATGGACAGTCTTTTATTTATTTATTTATGTGAATAAAGCTAAAAGAGAAAAAAAATAGAAATGAGAAAAAAAAAAATAGAGGAAGAAGCAGCAACACTATATGCCAGTGATGGTTAACAAATCTTTTGCTGTACGAAGATCTTCCCTTGTTGGGTGACATCGGTTTTTATTTCATCGTTCACTAAGAAAACCCTTGCTAACAGAATATCCGTTTATCTTATTCGCTATCCATTTTCAGTTTGCAAAATCGTCTGTTCGTGCACATTTCTTTTCTTAACAAGTCATACATACATTTTATCCTCGTAGTTGTAGCATAACATACTTGAAAGTTTTGAAGTTTTGGTTCGATCTGAAACGTCGAATGAAAACTTTTTAAATATGTATTTGTAACATTTTAGTCTTTAACAGATTGTCTTCAATATTTTGTCAAATTGCAGAATTAAAAATATATCAATATATTTCTATGAATATATTTTTTCAATTTTTGTTCCGGTTGTGATCAAATTTCAATCTACAAAATTTCTTCCTATTTTTTTATAAAAAAAAAATCATGTCAGAGATGAAAGATGAAATAGTAAAAAAATTTATAAGAAATTCCTACAAATATATTTTTTAACAAAATTTACAAAAAAATTTTATAGATTATATTTCATAATAAAATTTATACAAAGTTCTACAAATTAGTTTGCATATCAACTAAAATACTTAAGATTTTATTTATTTTAAAGTTGTGTAGAATTACTTTTGAACTTTTGAATGTAATTAGGATATATATATATATATATATTAACTACAAATTTCACATTAAATGTGTATTATAGGAAGAAAAGTTAATTTTGTGTATGTGCTAAACCAACACTTAAGGTCTTCGTCTTAGTAGTGATTCTCATACAGAACACAAATTTTCTTTGACATTTTTATTATTTGTTGGATTGAAATGCCACAAGTGAACAACTTCGAGCCTTCCAAAATATTCACAGGTGATCATGATCTCACAACAATAGCTAAAAATGCAATATTAGAGTAGAAGGAAGAAAGATTAAGAAAAGATAATGAGAGAAAGTAATAGATGTGACGTGTAATATATGATGAGAAATGAAGAATTCATGTGAAGAGAAAATGGGGTGAAAATGAGATAAAAGAGAAAACGAGAGTTTGTTTATTTTCGTTTTCATCATTTCTTGTTTTGGGTCTCTATTTTCACTTTTAATTACAAATTTGTTGTCTTATTTTGAATTTGTTTTTTATTTTTAAAGATTTCAGACAGAAAATAAAAAAAGTTATTTTTATTGTTTCTTGTATAAATCTTTGATAACAGGAAACAAATGAAAAACTAGTAGCAATTTTATAAAATGAAAATAAAAATAAAAAATAAAAACAAAAAATGTTTTCTTAAAATAAACGGATCCTAACTATATGTTTACAAGGAAAATATATGAAAATAAGATAAAAATAAAAAAAGAAAATGGATGTATGTTTATAAGGTTTGTCGTATAAAATGGCTCCTCTTATGTATAGTGCTGCACCAGACGGGTTGAGTCATACTTGTAATTGTGATAAATACCAATGAATGGCACCAAGAGTGTACGCTTAACATTGCGAATTCCTCACTTCACCCTCTTTGCAGAAACTTTCATAACAATAACATCGCTAAAAATCTTAACTAAACCATTTAAAACCTTAAGCATTAGCAAGCTTTTAATGAACCAACAAAATTAAGTCTCATTATATAGATCGTGTACGGTACACAAATATTTCATGTTAAGTTTGTTAGTGCTTAAGGTTATAAATGGTTTAGTTAAGCATTTTAGCAATGTTATTTTATATATAAGAAATGTTTATAATAAAGATATAAAAAAATAAAATCTAGACTGTAAAGATTAGAATGAAAAGTTATTTAGTAGATTTATACATTATTTGTTGTACTTGGCTGGTGAAGTTAAGCCCCACAGGACCCTTAACTGCTAGAAGCTTGTTTCCTCATGGGTTGGTCACTGTTAAGAGATGGGAGAGGGAGTAGTACATTGGAGCATGGAGCATCATCCAATATAGCACTATCTGATTTACCTTCAACCATGCTTTCATCAAGCTCACGTTGAGTAGACTATTGATGAGTGTAAGCAAACTTTTCTGTTACAGTGGTGAGGTCAGGTGTTGAGAACGGTTCAATCCAATTTTATTCCGGTTTGAAAACTGAAATGTTTTATGCTTGTTACAGAGTAGATGCAGGTGACAGGTGCAGTTTCGGGTTTGACCAGTTTAACTGGCTTGTCTGAACTATTGATACCATCTGTTTAAAGTTTAAGAACCAGTAATATATAAATAATATATTTTTAAATTTAAATATAATATATTAAAGAATATTAAAAAATTAACATAATATTTATTTCATAACACTAAAAAAATAAAATTATACATTAGTTAAAATTGTGTTGAACTAATACAAAGATTTTTGTCTAAAAATTATACATATTAGAATTTAAATTATATAGAGAAATATAGATATGACATATCAGGTTACTCTCAGAAACATAGAAGATAAGTTTTTATATGCAGAAATCACAATTATTGGACATTTCTAAGATTTGTTTTGTTAGTTATAAATCCTATTGGGAAAGTTTGCGTGTGTGTTAGAATTAATTTTTTTCAGTTTTGATAGAATTTTTTGAAATATAAGTGATTTTTTCAAAATGTTTTTTTAGAGAAATAATTTTATTGTATAAATTTATGTAAAATTATATTTTAAAAATATATTTTTATAAAATTTAAAATTATAAATATGTTAGTATAATTTTTAATATTTTCTATTTAATTTTAACGTAACAAAATTATTCATTCTCTTTGCTTTAGCTTTTTTCTCAGTTTCTACAAAAACCTTTCTTTGTTGTAATATATTATTAAATAGTTTATTAATTAATACCTTCATAATTTTAAAGAATTAAAAATAAAAATATTTAAAAGTATGGTGTTTAATATATTAAAAGATTAAAACAATATATTTTATAAAATAATTTTATTTTTAAAATTATATTAAGTATATTAAAACATTTGTTAATATTTATTATTTTTAAATATAATTATTTATCATATTTAATAAAAAATTAAATCTAAATTATAATTGCATTAAATGATTTAATAATGATATATCGTGATATTTTTTATCATTAAATTTTTTCCTCTCACTTGAGAAAGTTTGATTCTTGCTTCTTCATAACAATTATTTTGGTAGAAAATATAAGCAAAAAATATTATTTGAAAACAATGTTTCCTAAAAGTATTTTTTAAAGATCATAAATCAAATATGGAAAATCAATAATTCTAACTTTAGATTTCCAAAAATCTAAAAGAAAATTCTCTACCAAACCCATGCTAAGAGTCACTTTTTAACTATTTAATCTTTTTTAATTTAACATTCTGACAAGTAGCTATTTTTCATATTAACAAAAATAAAAAGTCAATATCAAGAGTCATTTGTTAAAATTATTTTAGAAATAATTGATTCTTGTTTATATATATAAATGAATTATTATGTTTTATTTCTTTAACATAAAAAAATTATGTTACTACTTGAATTTAATGTAAAGAAGGAGAATAGTAAAATGCAAATGGTTAATTTTATCTCACATGGATCCGCTCATAGTTTTGCTCTGCTGAAGCACCAGCTGACACTGGTTTTGCAGTTTTTAACCGGGTCTGGTTTTAAGTAATATGAGAATCAAAAGAAATGAGACAATAGCAAAGAAAATTGGCAGCAAAAGTATTTTTTCCCCTCTCCATACTTATACAAATCCAACCAGATGTGCTGCTTATAGTGAAGCAAGATTAGCTGATTAGTTATAAAATAATTGAAGTGAGAGAAGAAAATAAAAAAGGAATTGAAATTCAAGATTAATAATTGATAACTAAAAATTCTTAACACATTAAGATAAAGAGATGCCGCCGAAGAAAGAAAGGGGTTGTTGGAGACAAGCACTTCGTTCCTTTGGCAAATCCAAAGGAGTAGGGCGGCCCACCCATGTTGTTTCCGACGACGTTGCCTATATCTCTTTTCTTGTCCTTTTCTCTCACGTCGTACTTTCATTTTCTCCCATATTTTTTTATTAATATTCTTCCTTGATTAATTCGAGAAATGTCAACATTATGCCAATAACCTATTTGGCTGGGCCATTCTTTCTATTAGCTAGGCTATTTCGTTGCGTGCAAAGAAAATTAATAATAAAAGTCAAAATTATATTATTTAATTTGTTTTATGTCAAAACGGGTGCTTCATCAATTTTACGAAGATAATCTTTAAACATTTTTATTTGGTGAATCAATTAGAAAGACATAATTTTTATGGTACTTATTGTAGTATACTAAAAAAATTTTCATTATTTAGAAGTTGAAGTTAAAAGTAGTTTTCTTAATCTTTTTTAGAAGACAAAAATGCGACAATACATTGAATGTTAAAATGAACAATATCATTGTAATGGTAAAGATGCAGCTATCATATCCTTGATCAACAAGCTTGCAAGAACACTGCAAAATAGTCATAAAGGGGAAGAAGTTATCAGGTTTTTAATTTTAAAATAAAATTAAGTCATTGAAATAAGATTATAATTAGTGACTTGTGAAGGTAAAATTATAAAGATTTAACTGTATATTTTTATATTTTAAAAATAATATATTAAATGAATACAGGTAAGAATCATGGTAGATAATATAACTACTCATCCATATGCATTCCTATAAAAATAACAGATAATTACTCGTATTTAGATCTAGACCCATTTCGTTGTAGGTATTTTTTATAGATACCCATTAACTTTATGTCCAATTGCCATTTCTATGCATGGTTATGTGAGAAATGAATTACTTAGAGAAATTATCTTATTATCAAAATTGATGACCCGATGAATTTGTTATAAGTGGCAGATAAACAGAATTATAATCATATATAGGAACAAAACAGCTGCATTCAACCTCGAGACATGTGAATCAATTAATACGTATTGTTTGAGTGTAACTAATTATATCAAATACGAAGTTTAGATAAGCAAATTATTAAAAAAATATTGTCTATAATAATTTTATCAGACTTAAACATAATTATCTCTTGTTAAGAATACATGTAATTTCTAAAAGAAAATATCAACCCATTAATTATCAATTGATTGAACAAAATATTTTCTATTCAAGCACCCATAATTTGTATAAGAAATTACAGTAGAGCTAGGAACGAGCTGAAATAAATATTATAGAAAACCTTTGTAAAGTTTTATATACAGCCTAGATAATAGAGTTACTATGAAAAACAAATAAGTTTACAATATTTAAAATATAAAATCATTTTTTACTTATTCGAATAAAATAATGTATAGTGTCAAGATATTACTTATTACTGCTGTACTGTTATTTAATTGTAATTTGTAAGGTGTAAGTAACCTAGTTGTCTATACTAGCTCTTTCTTTCCCTTTTTTTTGTTTTTTTTCTAAAAAAAAAATTGCCAACCGATGCTTTCATGAATCATGCCAATTATTCCTCAGTTGAGTATAAAAAGAACCTTGTAAACAGATAGGCCGGCCCAAAGAAAGTGGGCCCCCCCAGTCATTTGTCTTCTATTGTAATCACAAGTATTCCAAAGCCCTTGTGGTACACAGTTAAAACAGGTAAGCAAAAATGACAAAAATGAGGCCTCTGAAAATCCAGTAAACACTCTTGACATTGCATGAATGAAGATTACCAAAGACAAACCTCTAATCACAAGCTATTGGAATAAGTTGTTGTCTTTGTTCCCCTCCCTCTTCAATAAGAAGGGAGAAATTAGAGACTTTGCTCTTTCCATAAACCAAACAAACCCCATTACCCATAGAACACAGTGCCGAGGCTAAATGAGTGCAAGTTTGAGTCACAGAAAAAGCAAAAGCACTTTCAAATAATAATAGCTTTACCTTTCCTTGTGAGTCTCCTAGGTGTTGAGAGGGAGGGGAAAAATTAAGTTAACCAAAAGAAGAAGAAAAAAAAATGATCAATTCACTTTGTGGAAGCTCGGTGTCTCTCAAGGGTGAGAACAACTCTAGAAGCAAATTCCAACAACCCACTTGTTTAAATGAGTCGGTTTTGCAGTCTAAGAAAAATGCCACTCAATCCTCTGGCGATCTAGATACTAGTCTAACCCCACCAAGCTTAAACCTTCCTTCACTGAAATTTGAGTTGGATGGAGATGTGGAAGTTCAGTCCCCAGATAGTTCAATGTGGGAGTCCTTTTTTGCTGACCAATTAGATGCTGATTTCATGATCTCTTCCCCAGTGAGAAACGTTCCTTCCTCACAAGCCTCTTCCTACAATTGCAACTATAACTATGCTCAGGGAATGCAAGGCCAGAGTCTCTCAGGGTGCTCCCCACCTCGTTTCTCATCATCCCAAATCGGATCCTTCAACAGTAGCCACAAGGGGAAAGGACTCAGCCCCCTCCACAGGGTCTTCAACTCACCAAACAATCAGTACATGCAACATGTTGAAAACCTTTCACTGCCAGCAATAGAAGAGTTCTTGGAGGACTATCAAGGATATGCATCAACCAAGGTGTCTTCTGACATTGCAACCTCTTCTGAATGCTTTGACTTGTCATCTCAAATTCCCTCCATGTTGGATAGCTTAACACTGCCCAGTTCCTCGAGGTACCATGGATCGGTTGATGAAGAGTCCTCTGTGCACGGTGGTGGTTCTTCTCAACTGTCCCAAGAGAGTGACATCTATCACCACATGGGGTCCATGGCTAGTGCATCCCTGTCTCAGGCTCTACAACAAGAACGCTACCAAGAGAAACAGCAAAAGCACCAGCAAGAGAATCTGATGGTTCCTATTCCAATAGGAATCGAACAGGTAACAAAATATTTCCTCAATTCTACTTTATAAAAAATCATCATTTACTTCGTGTTTTTTTTTCTTTTTTCTCTTCCTTCTGTTTCTTTAGTGTATAATTTATTGGATGAATTACCATATAAATAACATTTTTTCTAATGTAGTCAATACCCATCAAGAAATTAATAAATTCGCATGATACTATCATATTACCCTTGATCCAAGAAATTGACAAATTGATAACTTTAGCATGGCAAAGGAGCATTTTCTTAATTTTTTTTAATATTCTTTTATCAAAATTAAAATTTTACTTAGATATTTTGTGTAATAAAGATATAAGATTCTATTGTATCCATACAAATTTAAGAATTTATTATTGATAAACTTTTGTCTCTTCTTTCTCCCCCCTTCTCCTCTTTCTTCTGTTCTTTTTCTCTTCTTAGTATATTCAAACTCATTCAACTGGTTACCAGAGTCCTTAAATTTTTAAAGGTACCAACAAATCTTATCAAAATCAAACTCTAATTTTAATTAAAAAATAATTTTAAAATCACCTAAAATTGTATCAAATTTTGGTCTTTAAAATAACTTTTTTAAATAAAACTATTTACATTTTCTTCAAGTGACTTTAATATTATTCTTAGTACTTGACTTCCCCGTTGCAAGTCAGCCAAATAAAATTTTGCACCAAAGGTTACTAAGTTACAAAAAATAAAATTTGAATGTACATGAAAAATGAACACTAAAAGTACTTACTTAGTCCTTCAAAGAACTTATTTAAATTTATGAAAGTAGATCATGACACTCTTGTGAACTTCATACCACAGGAGCAAGACAGTGGCCTTCAACTGGTGCACCTGCTCCTGGCATGTGCGGAGGCAGTAGCCAAAGAGGAATACATGCTAGCAAGAAGGTACCTCCACCATCTGAACAGAGTCGTAACCCCCTTAGGCGACTCCATGCAGCGCGTGGCGGCATGCTTCACCGACTCCCTAAGTGCTAGACTCAACTCCACCCTCACCCCCAAATCGGCAACCAAACCCCCCTCCCTCTCCCTCTCAAACTCCCTCGAAGTCCTCAAAATCTACCAAATAGTCTACCAAGCCTGCCCCTATGTCAAGTTTGCACACTTCACCGCCAACCAAGCCATCTTCGAGGCCTTCGAGACCGAAGAGCGCGTTCACGTCATTGACCTCGACATCCTCCAGGGCTACCAGTGGCCTGCATTCATGCAAGCCCTCGCCGCGCGTCCTACAGGCGCGCCGTTCCTCCGCATCACAGGCATTGGTCCCTGTCTCGATTCTGTCCGAGAAACGGGTCAGTGCTTGACGGAGTTGGCCCACTCCCTCCACATCCCCTTCGAGTTTCACGCTGTGGGGGAGCAACTAGAAGATCTCAAACCCCACATGTTGCACCGCCGGGTTGGAGAGGCGCTAGCTGTTAACGCAGTCAACCGTCTCCACCGCGTCTCGGGGAGCCACCTTGGGAACCTGCTGGCCATGATAAGGGACCAGGCACCTAACATAGTGACCTTGGTGGAGCAAGAAGCTAGCCATAACGGACCCTACTTTCTGGGAAGGTTTCTTGAGGCGTTGCACTATTACTCGGCTATCTTCGACTCGTTAGACGCCACATTTCCTGCTGAATCGGCGCAACGGGCAAAGGTGGAGCAGTATATATTCGCGCCGGAGATAAGGAACATTGTGGCGTGCGAAGGGGCAGAGAGGTTTGAGAGGCACGAGAGGTTGGAGAAGTGGCGAAAGATAATGGAAGGGAAGGGGTTTAAGAGTGTGGCGCTAAGTCCGAATGCGGTTACGCAGTCGAAGATATTGCTAGGGTTGTATTCGTGTGAGGGGTATAGGTTGACGGAGGACAAGGGGTGCTTGCTGCTTGGGTGGCAGGATAGGGCCATTATTGCTGCGTCTGCATGGCGGTGTTGATGTTCCTCCTGCATTGTTTTCTTTGTTTTTCATTATTGTGTTGTTAATTAATCACTTACTTCTTTTGTGTTAGCTTTTATGGTATGTTTAACAAATGACCCTTCAGGGAAATTATAAAACAGAGAAAATTTATTAATATATTTTTGGATAAAGCTTTTATATGAAATTCCTTAGATGGGTTGGATATTGTTCTCTAATTGAAAGTAGAATTTTACTTTGAAAACTTTTATTGATATTTAAGTAAATACTTATTGTGCTGCTTGTTGAGGTGAAATTTAAAATTTATTTAAAAAATAATATAAAAATAACAAAGAAACTATATATAAGTTGTTTTATATTTTAAAAACAATGATATTGGGATGTATAGATGGAAAAGAGAGGAAAAAAAGTATAACTGATGTGACAACAAATGAATAAATAAATAAATAAATGAGATGAGAGTGAAATGGAAAAGAGAAAATGATCCAACGTATGTTGTATATTTTTCTTATTTTTTAATAATTTTTGCATTAAGTGAAATTCATATGTATTTTATTAAATGTGAATGTTATTTTTATTTTTTTAAATTAATAAAATTCACGTGAATTTCCAACTAACAAGAAGAATGCATTGGAAAAAGTTGATCACAAAATGTGTTGGTACATTCTTCTTATAGGCAATTGAAATGAAAGGCCTAGAAAAAGAAAATTGATTAAATATGGAAATGTTGTATATTTTGAAACCTAGGAAGAAATGGTTCAAATTGAGGAATAGGAATAGTACTTATTTATTTGTTAACGACTTTGCAATCCAATGGGGTGTAACTGATGGAGTTATAACCTACGTGCACATCAAAAAATTATAAACACATAATTATGTTGAATCTATTCTAGTTTTGATTAGTTTAAGTTGTATAGATAGAAAGATGTCGAACATATGAATGATCAAGGAACTCTACTTATTTACTTGTCTATGAGTAGTAAATTATGTTTTGTCTATGAGTAGTAAATTATGTTTGAATGTATTTAAACTTGATCTATAGACCATTATCGTTAAACAAATAGGATTGGATGATGCTCAAGTAGTGTTGTAAAAAAAAAATATATAATTACATCATATGGAAAGTATTTTATCATTGGTACTCATTGGACTAAACATTAAAAAACTTTTAAAAATTATATTTTTAATTTTGTTTTGTAATTAATTCAAAAATAATTTAAATAAAGTACAAGTTATGATATATTTTATTTTGGTTTTGAATTAAAGTAGATTGAAATCATTTTAATTATACTCGGATTTTGGTTTAGTTACAGTTAAATTTTTATGAGTGATAATTATCTAAATGTTGTATTGATTGAACTTTATATACATTTTCATACGATTTCATTAATATAGTTTTCTATGTTGAAGGTTGGAAGCCTCGATAAGAAGTCTCCTATGAAGATTAATTATCTTTCTAGATTTATTATTGTATATCTTTACTTCTGACATCATTAAGAGCTCAATCTTTAAAAATTGAGTTTTGATATAAAACTATAAAACACAATAAAACAAAATAAGATAATTGACTTAAATTTGAAAAAAATTTACAAATATTTTTACTAAAAATAAGATTGTCTTAGGTAATAAAAGATATCATAAAATTTTCAAAATTACTATTTTATTTTTTTTAAGCGAAGTAGATTAAGATTTGTATAAATGACCGTTTAAAACGAAACCTCAATACATAGTATTATGAAAGATATGGTGAGAGATAAAAACATAAATTATATTAATTTATCCCATTATTTCATTTCAATTTTATCTAACTTAATCAACACTCAAGTGTACCAACAATGAATTGTACAACACTGTTCATGGTGCAAATGTAGAATTGCCTCAAAATATTTGTTTAAACACGGTTATGCAACAAAGTGAGTTAATCAAATTATCAAAGATATTTCAATTTCAATAAAGGATCATTAAGTTTCAATAATACCAATCACCATTTCAGTGCTACTAGGGACATAAGGTTACAAGCATTTCATTCCAATTTCATCTTAGGGGTCATCAACGCTCAAGTGTATCAACCATGAATGTGCAACACCGTTCATGACGCAATCATATAATTGCAAAAAAAAAAAAAAAAAAAAAAAAAAAAAAAAAACTTCATGTTAACATAGTTATGAAAAAAAAATAGTATTTTGTCTAATCAAATTATCAAAGATTTTCAATAAAGGGTCATTAAGTCTCAAGAATACCAATGACGATTTCGGTTGTTATTGAGATCATAAGGCTCCAAGCATTTCATCTCAATTTCATGTGAGGGCCATCAATGCTGAGGGTCATCAATGCTAAGTATATCAACTGCAGATTGTAAAATACTGTTCATATCGGAAACGTATAATTGCCTCAAAACAGAAGACTGACCATCAGAGATCTAGTGATTGAAATAGAAGAAAGAAAATGAGAAAAAAATAGAAGAAAAGAATTATTACCACAAACTCAAAAAGAAAAATGGAAAAATCTAACAGAACACATGCAAACGATGAGAGAACAAAAAAAAAAAAAAAAACAGTAAAATGTAAGTTACTTTTTTGGAGCCGGAAAAGACATTGAAAGATTTGAGAAGAAAAGAGATTGTTGGTGGTGGGAAAACCTTGTTAACTATTTCTATTTATTTACAATAATACATTGTAATTATATTTTATCATATACAACTAATATTTTATATTGTTTCTCATTTTCATAAAAAAAAAATCTCTTTTATCTTTCCTACAATTGTATATTATAACATCTTAATATTTTTAAATTTACGTATAATATATTGCTTAAAATATTAATAGCAATTTCAACGAGATTGGATTTTTTTAAAGCTTAGTTGGTTCCTCTGTTATTGTCAAAAATGTGTTTTTTTTTTACAATTTGGTTCTTTATTATTTTAATTATGAAATTTTAATTCATTTATTAATTTAAAGTCTAATAGTTTATGAAAATAGTACAAAAGGATATCATATGAACATGAATGTCTTGATATGACAATATAGCCGAGTGTGAAGTTAGTATTTTTATTGAATATTGATGTGAAGTGAACTAGTTTACTAAAATTGTGAAAAAAATAGAAATTAAAAATTAAGGGAATCAAATCAAATTATAATAAGAATAAGAAGATTAAAAAGTGCAATTCAGTTTGTTTATTATTTTATTCAAATAAATTAACACATTATTATTTCTAGTTTTCTCACAATAAAAGCATTATTTAAGTATAATTTATCACATCCAACAATTATTATATTCGTATTTCTCATATTTAAGAGAACATCTTATTACTATTTTATATTGTACAATATTATAATTTTGTCTTGATTTTTAAATAATGATAATTATAACTATAATATATCAAAGTATTTTACTTTTTTATGATTTATATTATATTATTTTTTTAAATTATTCATGATCTTATTATCAAAGTATATATATATATATATATATATATATATATCATTGAATGAAATGTTTTGCCAAATGTTAATTTCTTAAAAAGATAACTTTTCCTATAACTATTAAATTATTCAAAGTAATGTTTATAAACTTAAAATATTATGAAAATAGAAATTTATTTTTGTTTTGAAATATTATCATAAAATAATTAAATTATAGTATCATTTCATATTTCAAAATTACAATAAAATTTAAATTTAAGTGGAATATTAAATATAGTATAATATATTTTGTCATTTTACCATCTAATAGTAATAGAAAATTATTTACAATTCTGTATTATTTCCTGTCATTTCTAATTATACTATATAAGAGTCGTTGGATGATTTATTGAAACAAATTTATCAATGGTTAGAGTTTGAAGAATATGCGGGAATATTTCTAAGCACCTTATGACTCATGTATAGAAAATGCCTCACATTATGTAGATAGATTAATGCCTTATAACAATTCCACCTAAGGCTTATATCCAGATATAGTAATGCTGGCAAAAAAAAGTTCTAAATGCTCATCAGAATTTCCTGCTCAAATCAACTTATCCAAACTCTGTGAGTTTCGATAATATAGCATAAGAACACACAACTAAAATAAAAGATGAGAAAAACACACTACCCAGTGGCAAAGAATGTAATTTACTAATAAAGTAATTACAACAAAAGAACAAGGAAACAATTTGGGAATTTTCTCCCACACTGCTGGGACACTCTTTGTTATTTTTCTCTCGGTGGTGTATCTTTCCTACTGCCTACGCTCCCCTTATATAAGGGAAGGAAACCGCGTAACGGAAGAGGAATTAAAAAGAAAAAAAACGGTGGCCGTTTTATGGACAATAAAAACGGTGGCCGTTTTATGGACAATAAAAACGGTGGCCGTTTTATTGACAATAAAAACGGTGGCCGTTTTATTGACAATAAAAACGGTGGCCGTTTTTATTGGCTTTTCAACAATCTCCCACTTGAAGATTTTGATTAGATTAATCAAATCTTCACACCTTTATTCTTTATCCTTTGCCATACATGTAGCTTACTTTTCCGATAGGCACAAGAGGATCGACTCCATGCGAACTTGTCAATGCTAACTGGCTTTGTCATAACATCTGCTAGGTTCTCATCAGTGTGAATCTTTTGCATATCCACACTTCCTTCTTCCACCACTTCTCGAACAAAGTGATATCTTATGGCTATGTGCTTTGTCCTGGAATGAAAGGCTGGATTCCTTGCAATGTGTAAGGCACTCTGACTGTCACAATACACAACAATTTGTTGCTGCTTGTGCCCGAGTTCCTCCATTACCTTTTTAATCCAAATAGCTTCCTTACATGCCCGGGTGGTCGCCATGTACTCAGCTTCCTGTAGTAGACAGAGCTATAACATCCTGTAACTTGGATAACCAACTTACTGCCCCTCCTGCAATTGTAAATACATAGCCAGTAGTAGATTTTCTTTTATCCACATCACCTGCAAAATCTGAATCGACATAACCTCTGACAAGTAGTTCTGATCCTCCGTAACATAAAGCAACACCTGAGGTCCCTTTGATATATCTAAGGATCCTCTTAATAGCATTCCAATGTTCTCCACCAGGATTTCCCATGAATTTACTAACCACTCCCACTGCTTGTGCAAAGTCTGGTCTTGTACAAATCATGGCATACATAAGGCTTCCCACCGCGATGCATACGGTACTGAGACATCTCCATCCTCTTTCTTCACTGCTAGGGCTCATCTTGGAGGATAACTTGAAGTTAGTAGGAAGAGGGGTAGAAATTGGCTTACAATCTTGCATGTTGAAGCGCCGCAAGATTTTCAGTAAGTAATTCTTCTGAGAAAGCCAAACCTTCCTATCTTTTCTGTCTCGGTGAATTTGCATCCCTAAAATCTTGTTTGCCGGTCCCAAATCCTTCATATCAAATTCCTTAGCCAATTGTGCCTTTAATTCTTGGATTTGATCTTTGTTGGGGCCTACCACCAACATGTCATCCACATACAATAGCAGAATAACAAAATCAGTATTACCAAACCTATTGTAATAAGTACAATGGTCTGAGCTCAGTCTATTGTAACCAAGGCTAATAATGAAGGAATCAAATCTCTTGTACCAACACCTAGGCGCCTGCTTTAGACCGTACAGAGATTTGGTCAACCTGCAAACCAAGTTTTCTTGTGTTTTAAAGCCTTCCGGTTGGAGCATATAAATTTCCTCTTCAAGTTCTCCATGAAGAAAAGCAGTCTTTACATCTAATTGCTCAAGATGTAAATCAAATACAGCACACATAGCTAGAACAATTCTGATTGTCGTCATCCCCGACAACCTGGTGAGAATATCTCATTGAAGTCAATACCTTCTTTTTTGAGCATATCCCTTTAGTACCAATCTAGCACGATATCTTTCCACTTGATCATTGCCATCTCGCTTGATCTTATAGACCCATTTACAGCCGATGGCTTTCCGACCCTTTGGAAGTTCCACAAGATTCCATGTCTTGTTCCTGTGAAGAGCCTCAATTTCTTCCTGCATTGCAGTCATCCAAAGAGAAGCATCTGAACCACTCACAGCCTCCTGAAAAGTTGAAGGTTCTCCTTCTTCATTTAGAAGACAATACGCATCATGACTAGTCATCACATATTGTGAATGCCAAGATGGTTTGCTCCTTTCTCGTGTTGATCGTCGGAGTTCTCCATTGCCAACCTCATTTGGCTCCTGTTCTTCATGCTGCCCTTCTAACTCAGAGGAAACTTCTGAAGTCTTCTTCTCAATTGGCACTGTAACCTTGTCCTCTATCAAGCTGTTATTTGTCTGCTCATTTTGCAGTTCATTTTCTGCAAAGACTACATTCCTGCTAACAATAACCTTGTGGGCAGTGGGATCCCACAAGCGATACCCCTTCACATTGTCAGCATAGCCCAAGAAGATACATTTCCTGGATTTTGGATCCAGCTTTGTTCTTTCTTGTGAGTTGTACATTACGTACACAGGACATCCAAAACCCCGTAAGGATGAATAATCAGCCGGTTTACCATTCCACACCTCCATTGGTGTACACAAACCAATTGCTGTTGATGGAGATCGATTTATTACATAACAGGCAGTTTTTACTGCTTCTGCCCAGAAAGACTTGGCCACTCCTGCTGTTTGCAACATAGCTCTTGTTCTTTCCAGGAGAGTTCTATTCATCCGCTCTGCTACACCATTCTGTGGGACAGAAAATTGTCTGACAATACCCTCTTGCTTGCAGAATGCTAAAAATTCTCCATCTACATATTCTCCTCCGTTATCTGTCCTCAAGCACTTAATTTTCCTCCCAGTCTCAAGTTCTACTTGTGCTTTGAATTCCTTGAACTGAGAAAATACACTTGACTTCGTTTTGATAGGGTACACCCACAATCTCCTGGAGTAATCATCGATAAACGATACAAAATATTTTGCTCCTCCTAGGGATAATACCGTGATTCCCACACATCTGAATGAATCAAGTCTAATTTGTGTTTACTCCTGGTAGTCGCCTTAGCAAACTTCAATTTGTGTTGCTTACTTATCACACAGTGTTCACAGAAGGGTAAACTTACTTTTTAAGCCCGGTAAGAGATTACGTTCCGCAAGAATTTTCAAACCACGTTCGACATATGACCAAGTCTGCAATGCCACATAAATGTCACATCTTCCTGACTTGGTGCTGCAACTGATGCATTCGCTTCTTGCAACGTATCTCCAGCCAGCATATACAAATTTGCCAAGATCTTCTTAGCCTTCATGACTACCCAGTTCCCCCTCACCACCTTTAAGATTCCATCTTCAACATGGATCTTACATCCGAGATCATCTAATTGCCCTATGGACAGTAGATTCTTCTTCAAGTCCTTCACATGTCGTACCCCTTGAATTGTGCGAACAGTACCATCATACATTTTTATTTTGACAGTACCTACTCCAGCAATCTCCAAGGCATGGTTGTTTCCCATGAACACGGATCCACCTGAGATAGGCTCATAAGTGTGAAACCAATCTCGATGCGGAGTCATGTGCCAAGTTGCACCTGAATCCACTATCCATTTATCATGAAACTCCCTTTTACTGTTAGGGACTCATGACTGTATCACTCACCAGAATGTCTCCATCTTCTAAGGTATTTGCAACATTACCTTGTGAAGATGATTCTTCAGAGTTCTTTTGTTCATTCTTCCTCTTCCAACACTCTTTCTTCGTGTGCCCTTTCTTGCCACAATAGTAGCATTTGAAATTCTTCTTGCTTCGAGAGTTTGACCTATAATGATTTTGACTCCCACTTGAGCCACGCCCGTTGATCTTCCTCTCATCATTGTTAAAGCTTCTGCTTGTTTGGAACTTTCCACTTTGCTCATCCTTCCGATTCTTCTTCAAGAATAGCTCCAAATGACGCCCTCAAAGTAAATTCCCATCAATATTATTATTTGTAATATTGATGATGAGTTGATCATACGAGTCAGGTAAACTCTGAAGTAGAAGCTCCGCACGCTCATTTTCAACTATATTGAAATCTGCTGCTGATAATTGGGCAAACAAGGTGTTCAACTGGTTGATGTGGTCCGTCATCGATATGGACTCACTCATCCGAAGAGTATAGAGTTTTCTTCAAGAATATTCTTGTGTGAAGTGATTTTACCTCATATAGTTTGATGAGGGTATCCCAAATCTCCTTCGCTGTATTCTTTTCTGCCACACTGGATAGAACTGAATCCGCCATTGCTAAGTGCAAATTTGCAATAGCATTGTCATTGATTTCTTTCCACCGCTGGTCCGTGTGAGCCGCATGGTTCTTCCTTCAAATTGCCTCTATGCAATTGTCTTTCCTCGAAATGGCCTTCATCTTTAATTTCCACAATGAGAAATTACTACCATTGAACTTCTCTATCTCATATTTCGTTGTCATGGTTTTAAACCGACTTATGCAACCTTCACTTATGAATAGTATTGCCTACTGGAACGACAACGGTAGACCGTGAACAAGTTCACACTACCACACTCCAAAGAACAAGAATAACTCTTTTCTGATGTGGAAGATCAGATTAACTGCAACCACGAGCATACTAAGAATTTTCTCCAACACTATTCTAGTGACTATAGCAAATGAGACGACCGACCTGGCTCGATACCACTTTGTTGAGTTTCGATAATAGTATAAGAACACACAACTAAAATAAAAGATGAGAAAACACACTACCCAAAGTGGCAAAGAATGTAATTTACTAATAAAGTAATTACAACAAAAGAACAAGGAAACAATTTGGGGAATTTTCTCCCACACTGCTTTGACACTTTTGTTATTTTTCTCTCGGTGGTGTATCTTTCCTATCGCTTCACGCTCCCTTATATAAGGGAAGGAAACCGCGTAACGGAAGAGGAATTAAAAAGAAAAAAACGGTGGCCGTTTTATGGACAATAAAAACGGTGGCCGTTTTATGGACAATAAAAACGGTGGCCGTTTTATTGACAATAAAAACGGTGGCCGTTTTTATTGGCTTTTCAACAAACTCAATCTTGGACCCCAATATTTTTTAGGATTAACTCGGGAGTTAGTCTAACTATACTAGTGTATAAAAATTGTGTTACATGAATTGAGACTTATAAATTGTCCTGTGTAACTCAAAAGTCTTAACTAATTATACATCTAAAGTTTCTAATGAAAAATATCTATTGAGTTATTTTCACGTCATATTTAGGACAGACTATTGAATAGTAATTTTATGCTCTTGAATTAATTGTGTTAATAAGTTTCTGACGTTCGATGTTCTTATGTCAAGTTTGTTCTCATTTGCATCTCAAAAGTAATTTTTTTGGATAACCAACCTTTTCATTTTTCACTTTCTGTATATTTATATTTTGTTTACAATGATAACAAATTCCTTCCAACATGTGTTTCTTGTCTGCTCACCCTATCCTGCCCCAAGTTACTCATATTGGAGTTATTCTGCATCCAGCTAGCATGTATGATGCTACTAAGCATTTTTCTGAAAATATACCAATTAATGTCTGGGTTTTCTACACATTCTTTGAATTTCTATTTTTCTTTTTCTTTACTAACTACAAGAAAGAGATGTTTTAGCGACAGAAATTAGCGACTGAAAACAGCGGTCACTGTTAGCGATAGATTTCATATGATGATTTCAAGAATCAATTTTTAAATAATTCATTTCATTGATATTGATCAAATCCAATATTAATAAATAAACTCGTTTTTTAACTGTATTCTATTCACTAGGTAAACCCCATTTATTTTCTTTGATGAGTTGTTGTGCAAATAATATATATATTTATTGATGTATATATGTTAGAAAATTGACAACGTTTTAAGGTTATATTTTGCGACCGATTTAGTGACCGAAAATAAGGTTAAAAAAGGGACTTTATTAGCGATCGAATTAGCGATGGAACAAGGAAAAACCTTTACTTATACAATCAAATTAGCAACCGAAAATAAAATATTATAAGCAATAAAAAAAAGAAACTATTAGCGACTAAATTAGCAATGAAACGGGAAAAAGAAAATCTTTGACTTTGTGACTGAATTAGCAACTGAAATAAAATGTTATAAAATAAAAAAGGAGTTGTTAGCGACCGAATTATCACGGAACAGGAAATATTGAAAACCTTCGATTTTGTGACCGAAAATAAAAAATGTTAAAAAAACCACTTAGCGACAAAATTAGCGACCGACAATAAAATAAAAAACTATTAGCGACCAAAAATAAAAAATGTTAAAAAAACTATTTAGCGACGGAATTAGCGACCGAAAATAAAATAAAAAACTATTAACGACCAAATTATTGACCGAAAATAAAATGTTATAAAATAAATAAAAAGGAACTGTTAGCAACCAAATTAGCGAGAAAATAGGGAAATAGAAAGCTTTGATTTTTGCGATTGAATTAGCGACCGAAAACAAAAAAATGTCCACAATAAAAGTCAATTAGCGACAAAATTGAAAATTTTGAAATATGCAACCGTATGAGTGTGTATTTATAATTAAAAGAGTATTTTGAGTATATATTTTTGTAATGATGGTATTGAAATTCATTTTAAATGAAGTGAGTGTATTTTTAAAATAAAAATAAATATAGTTTTGTGTATTTTTATTATACATAATTTGGTTATTTGTGTAAATAATTATTTTATTTGTAATTAAATAAATTGTTTGACTCTATATGTCTTGTGATTAGTGTGTTGAAGTTTATTTTACAAGAAGTGAATGTAATTATTTTGAAAATAAAGTAAATTTAGTAATTTTGTATTTAAATTTTATATATTTTCTATATTTATCCAAATAATAGTATGTTTAGTAGAATTTTTTAATTAAATTAGTCATTTGTCTTTATATTTCCTATAATTACGAAGTTGAATTTTATTTTACATGAAGTGAGTGTAATTATTTTTAAAATAAAGTTAGTAATTTTCTCTTTAAATTTAAGATATTTTCTATATTTATCCAAATAATAGTATGTTTAGTAGTAATATTTTAATTAAATGAGTCGTTTGACCTTATATTTCCTATAATTAGGGTGTTGAAGTTTATTTTCCATGAGGTGAGTGTAATTATTTTTAAAATAAAGTTAGTAATTGTGACACGATCTTAAAATTGGACCATCTTGAAAGTAGACGAAAAGATAAACTTGACCTTAGCGGCGACCTGCCAGTAGAACCAACACTATAAAAGTTCTTTAACCTAAGAACCAAAGAAAAAATGCTCAAAAATAAATACAAATTTTATTCTAATTATAAATTCTGTGCTACTAGATGGTTACAAGCGTTTATTTATGCCCATTAATATTTTAATTGGCATAAAATCTCATGGATTTAATGTCCATTAATATCTTAATTGGCATAAAATCTTATCCACTATATCTCTCCACTAACCTTTTATTTCCATCATTAATGACCTTCCTATTTTTCACCAACTATCCAACTTTCCCTTTTTTTCTACCAACTAGCAAAAAGTGATTTATGTGAAAATACATGTAAATAAATCCTAATTAACTACTCAGCCCAAATTACATGACAATGACTTTAGGCTTCATGTATGTTCTTCAATATGGGCTCCAATCTTCATTAACTTGTAATAACATGACCCATTTTGGTGCAACCTCTGATTCACTTTACTCTAAACTTTCCGTAATTCCCCAACTTAGGCTTGACAACGATTGCTTCATTATTTGGGTTTTGAGCCTAGTCATGGGACCTCCAATGTCATGCAAATTATCTTTGACTTTGTTGGTTGAGTCTCTATCAAATTGTCTCTTTAAATTTAAGATATTTTCTATATTTATCCAAATAATAGTATGTTTAGTAGCAATTTTTTTAATTAAATGAGTTGTTTGACTTTATATATCTTATAATTAGGGTGTTGAAGTTTATTTTACATGATGAGGTGAGTGTAATTATTTTTAAAATAAAGTAAAGTTAGTAATTTCTCTTTAAATTTAAGATATTTTCTATATTTATCCAAATAATAGTATGTTTAGTAGCAATTTTTTAATTAAATGAGTCGTTTGACTTTATATTTCCTAGGATGTTGAAGTTTATTTTACATGAGGTGAGTGTAATTATTTTTAAAATAAAATAAAGTTAGTAATTTTCTCTTTAAATTTAAGATATTTTCTATATTTATCTAAATAATAGTATGTTTAGTAGCAATTTTTTCATTAAATGATTCGTTTGACTTTATATTTTCTATAATTAGGGTGTTGAAGTTTATTTTACATGAGCTGAGTGTAATTGTTTTTAAAATAAAGTAAATTTAGTAATTTTCTCTTTAAATTTAAGATATTATATTTATCCATATAATAGTATGTTTAGTGTGTTTTTTTTAATTAAATGGGTCATTGGATTCTATATTTCTTGTAATTAGGATGTTGAAGTTTATTTTACATGAGTGGGTGTAACTATTTTTACATTAAAGTAAAGTTAGTAATTTTCTCTTTAAATTTAACATATTTTTTACTTTTATCCAAATAATAGTATATTTATTAATATATTTTTAAGTCTAGTGACACTATATTAAAATAAAAATAAATAAAGTCAATTTTATTTTTAAGTCTAGTGACACTATTTTTAAATTAAATTGAGTCTAATTATTTTTAAAAGATAGTAAATTTCAACTTTTTTAATTTAAATTTATGATATTTTTATTATGTGTAATTATGATGTTAATGTTTTTAAAAACTAATTGAATATATGTATTTTTAAAATAAAATAAATTTAGTATTTAATAAATTTATTATTTTTAAAATAAAGTTTTCAATAACTAATTGAGTATAGGTATTTAATAATAATATGCAAATTGTATTTCAAAATTTTTTCATTTAATTTCCCACCTTTCTTAAAATCTTTCTTGCACTCCAAATGTAGCTCTACTCCAAATATAACTTAACAAATCTCCCTCATTTCCTCCCTACCCTCTCTTCCTCCCTTATGTCTTGTCATCGTCGCCTAGCCACCACCACCGCAGCCACCACAACGTTCTGAAGATCCTGACGACGTTCTCCTCTACGCCTCTGCGTGAACCGTTTCGACCCACCACTGATCTGCATCTAACTTCAGATCTATGAGCATATCTGGTTTTTCCGATGACAACCCTAGCATTTCTAGCAGTGAGCTGGTTTTCTAGCGATGACCCAAGCATTTCCAGTAGTGAGCTGGTTTTCCGGCGATGACCCAACGTTTCCAACAACAACCCCACCCTTTCCAGTGGCGACCCCACCTTTTCCAGTACATATTCTTGCTTGCAAATTGTATTGCTATATTTGTCGTATTGTTGTATTGTTGTATTGTTGTATTGTTGTATTGTTGTATTGTTGTATTGTTATATTGCTGTATTGTTGTATTTGTTGTATTGTTGTATTTGCTATATTGTTGTATTTGTTGTATTTGTTGTATTTGTTGTATTTGTTATATTGTTGTATTGTTGTATTGTTGTATTTAGACACTACATTGGTGTTTTTACTACTTTGTCTTGCATTGTTTTTACACTATTTTCAATAGAAATTTTCATAAAATTATTGTAAATATGTTTAATGAATTACAATAGAAAGAATAGTATTTTTTAAAATTAAAGAGTCAAATTAAAATTTTTAATAAAATGTAATATTGTAATTGTATTTTGTTATGCAAAAAGGTACAATATCATGATTGTTGATAAAAACTCAAGTTACAATCATGATAAAAATACGTATATTACAATTATAGTTGTAAATCGTTAAGATTTATAATTTATCTCATAAATTTAAACCATCATCATATTAATTTTCTAACTTTTATAATTAATCATTAAATTAGATTCTTGTATATTCCTTTTGTTATCATTTTAATCCTTCAGGAAGACTAATAGACCCATCACCTAAAAGTGGATGTCGAAGCATTCTTTTTTTATAATAATGATATATAAATATTCTTGTAAATTAAATATTTTACTAACATTTATTTATTTTTATATCATTTATCATATCTATATTTTTCTGTCTTTTTGTCAAATGGCACCAAGTGTTCATGGATTTTTTTATGTAATTTTTCTTTAACATTTTGATAATAATTCAGGATCTTCTCCAAGTTAAGCTAAACTTTCCAGTATGTTTGTTCTCTCTTATTTATTTGTGGTTCTTTGATATTGGCGTACATGTAAAGTCAATTCAGAAATAACTTTTGATGTCTTTCATCAATGACTTATTCTTGATGCATGCAGCTAGCAATAAAATGAAACAACAAAATCAACAAATGCAACTTATTTTACAACACTTGCAGTTGAAATCTCTTATGCCACCCTCCATTGCACCAAATAATAATGACGACAATGGCGATAATGCTTAGGATGGTATCTTCAAGATGATGTACTAGACAATCATTTTCACAATGTTTAGGATAATTATGTTGATAATTATTATGATTTTGAATTATTAGTAATCATGTTGATACTTTTAATTGTTAATGTTTATATATATAATTGTTTATTTCAAATTTGTTATTGTATGTTATTTATAGTGTGATTAAATTTGTAATTATTGATAAATATTTGGCAGGTTCATAATATATATTATTAATTTAAAAAAAATAAAGGAAAAAAGAAAAAATTTAGTGACCAAAATATTCGGTCGCTAACCTAATATGCAGTTTTTATTTTAACCACAGAAATAGCAACCAGTTTTAAAAAACATTAGCGACTGATATTTTTATTATATTATATTTTTGAAACATATTAGAGACCGACTTTAGCGACCGATTATTTAAATATAATTTAATTTCTGGAATGATTTAGTGACCCAAATAGGCATCCATTTTCGGTTGTTAAATTTCAAACTACATTTATATACCTAATTATATAGCAAATGAAATTTTTGGTCGCTAATTTTGCCATCGAATCAAAATCGGTCGCTAACTCGTTTAGCGACTAGGGTTTTAGCCACTAACTGAATTCGGTCGCTAAAGGTTTTAGTAATCAAATTTTAACGATTTTTAGGATTTTGGGATTTAGTGACCGATTTTGCTGGTCGCTAATATTGAACTTTTTGTAGTGTTATTTGCTACTTAAATATTATCTTTTTTTCCATTGTTGTTGATACTAAATGAAAGTAAAAGAAACTTTGTATTAATTGAATTGAATAATACAATTTCTAATCTCACTTTTATAGGATAAAGACTACTTAAAGATAATATGAATAATAGAAAAATAAAAAGAATTATTGTAGATAAACTACAATGTTCACGATCTCCTAATGAGATATTTAGATATTTGTAACCCCTTAATGAGTTACTTATCATATCTTATCAAATATTTATAATATCTCCAACACTCCCCCTCAATTTGAAGCTTACTAAGCTTTCAACTTGTTACAAGAAGAAAAAAATATATTCCCACAAATACAGATAAAAATTGAGTTCTACCAAACAAACAATAATTTGAAAGGCAACTCAAAGATGGTGGAGAAGTTGAAGAAAGTTGATAGAAATATAGCTTAGCTAAAATAGTTGGAATGTCCATCAGGCAAAAAAAATTTTCTTGGCAAGCAAAGTGAAGTCCAACTTTCTAAACACCACGTTTGAGGGAAGCTTCAAATTAGTAAAAGAGTCACCACCAAAATAAATGTCGATGAGAACAAAATCACACTAATATGATTCATGTGTGAGAAGCTTCAAATTAGTAAAAGAGTCACCATCGAAATAAACGTTGATGAGAGAGAAGTCACATTAATATGATTCGTGTGTGAGAAAAGAGTCTCCATCAGAATGATGATCGGTAGGAATGAAGTAACCACTAATGACTCATATGTTGGAAAATAGTCACCACCTAAAGGCAGAAATAAATCAAGAACAAATGCTTAACCATCAAGAGGAGAAGCCAAACACAATACTTAACCCCTCAATACAGAAGCAAAATATATCAATGTGTAATCATCTTTGGCAAATGTTTAAATCAATGTTTAACCACCATATAGAGAAGCTTTCATCAAAGAAAATTGCAAGAAACCTTTTCAATACAAATTTGTCTTCAAAAAGAAAATTTCACAAGCACCACGTGAGCAATGTAGAAACCACAACCGCAACTTAGCAAACGTATGGTTCACAATCCAAAATGAATTCAAAACATTTCATCAAATAGTTGGTGTGCACAATAATTTTGTTATGATTCCCTCTATATTCTCCCTCACGTAACAACAATATTAATGGCTTGAATCATTTGTTTGCCATATCAATTATGCTTTCACATTGTTATGAGAATGAAAGAAGAGATCAAAATCGAAGAATTTTGCAACGGAAAAAATTTATGATGGGTGCCAACGCTCAACCCACACATCCTGTGGAGATGCACCAAAAGGAATGTGCTGAGAACCAGCAATGAAGTACAATTCTTCATAAATTCATTATAATGGCTAACACCAAGCAAAGACGCAATCGAGGTAACAAGCTTAGCACATCCCAAAATCATGGGAGTAAAACCAAGAGAATTTGTGGTAAAGTATAACATAGTAAAGTCAGACTGTAGAGTTGTTTGCTACAAGAAAATAAACAAAGTAAGAAGAAAAATACTAGGCTATCGCACAACCCATAACTGAATAATGCTCTGTTTTGAGCTTTCCAAAAACTCTGCCTCAACAAAAAGAAATTTTTTTCTCTCTTGCTATACTAAACCTAGGTTGTTCTTTTACCAAATCAGCAACTGCAGGTGCTAACAATGGAAGTAATGTTATGACACAAAAAACAAACCCTACTCGATATGTATCCATCAAAGATTCACTAAAGTAGGAGCTCACAATTCCTCTAAAGGTCGAAAAACCCCAACATAAAGATTGAAGAGATATTAAGGTGTTTTGTAACTCATTGCATGCCCTCTCCAAAACTATTGAATATATAACATATGAGAAAGAGATAGAGAAAGATCCAAGATGTATGCAAAAAAATCAACATTATATTTGTTGTCAATAAAAGTAGCCATCAAACTCCATGAGAGCGTACCGATCAACCTTGATAAAACTAAATATGACCTTCTTCAATAACCAAAGACGGGGACAAAATCACTAATAAACCCATAAAACGGTGTGACAAGCCACGCAATGCAAAAAAGCCAGAAATCACAACTGCCTCGGCAAGGTCCAAATGCAAATCATATTTTAAGTAAAGGTTCTCAACCAACCTTGCAAGTCCTAAAACACCTCGAACAAAATATACCATCGCAACAACAACATTACCATGGGACAAATCTACCTCAAACAATTTGATGTTGCTTATACGACATTTGCGTGGTCACTGGCAACTCTGACGATGATATGGTGAATCCCAAGTTGGGAACTCTCCGCTTCTCCATTGTCCAACAAGGCCCATTGTGGATTATATTCAAGCGTAGCATGATCATTGAGTTAAGGCAAGAGCTCTTGATTTCCTCCAACAAGACCATTGATGGTCGTGGTGCAAACGTGCAGATCAAGAATGGTGGTGGCTTCACCATGCAATATGTGAACAATGTTATCATCCATGGAATCTGCATCAAGAAAATCATGTCCAAAGATGGCAGCATGATCAGGAACTCCTACAACCACTTTGGGTTAAGGACAAGGAGCGACGACGACGCCATCTCCTTATTTAGAGCCTCTAATATTTGGATAGATTATGTTTCCCTCTCTGACTCCATTGATGATCTTATTGATGTCATCATGGGCTCTACTGTTGTCACCATCTCAAATTGCCACATGACCAAACATAACGATGTGATGCTATTTAGGGTCAGATACCAGCACCAAGCAATAACGAGCTAAGAGCCAAAGTTACTCATCTTTAATCGGTATAGAATTGCCAAGGTCTTCAAGGAAGTTATTATCTAATAAGTTTCAAGACCTTTGATCACCTTGCCATTAAAAAATGCCAGAACTTGAAGCTAAGAAATAAAAACAAGACCACAAGTCATGGAAGGGATAATGGCAACCAAAGTTACAACGGTTCTTCTGGAAAGGATAATGGTGACCATAGGGCAAAAACAATTGAGGCTTACAGCAAAATAACAAAATAAAAGCACGAGTTATGGAGAGCATAATGGTTGGTAATGCGGCCAGGTTGCTTTCATTCTCTTGGTTACTTTGGTTGTTAACATTCCATGTCTTAAGGCTGGCATCGGTGAGTTTGATAATTTTCTAAAAGTCCAAGCTGAGGAAGCCTACAAAATTTCTCTCGACGCCTATATCCCGACCCTTGAAGATGTCACTAATAAACTCAATGTCCATGTTCATTTGACATGGGAAAACAACACAGCTACAAGGAGGAAGGGATGGTAGGGCTCATTGTTGTGTCCAATTCTAGTGACATGACATATGGATTCAACTGTAATAGCATGTTCAGGTGTTGCGCCACCGAAGATGGATTCACGGAGGTCAGAATCTGGGACTAGTAAATGGATTCTACCTTTCCCTTCGCCCTCTTTTCACTACTCACTTTGCTTCGTTGCAATCCTTTCTTTTCGACCAAGCTCAAATTTGGAAGTTTTGTAGGTCCCAAGATAACGACTTTATCTTCTGTCATTATCACCAATAGTTAGAAATGACAAAGAAAACTTTAACTAGTCTTGCGTCGATGTGTGAGTCTCATCAGAGGATAGCAGTTCACTAAACTGAGGCAGTGGAAGCAGAGCTCCCAATATCTGAAGCTCTGATACCAAATTGAAAGTAAAAGAAACTTTGTATTGATTGAATTGAATAATACAATTTTTAATCTCCTTTTTGTAGGGTAAAGACTGTTTAGAGATAATATGAATAATAGAAAAATAAAGATAATCATTGTAGATAAACTACAATGTTCACAATTTCCTAATGATATATTTAGATATTTTTAACCTCTTAATATAATGAGATATTTAGATATGTATAACCCCTTAATGAGTTACCTATCATATCTTATTAGACATTTATGATATCTCCATCAATATTTATTTATTGAGAATTTAAAATTAAAATACCTTAAGATATAACCTTTTGAGATTGTTCAAGGGAAAAACATCTTGGAAATATTGTTAATAATTGATATATGAAATGTAAAGAGTTCTTTTAATAATGCACTTGTCTTTTGATTGAATCATGATTTTGGATAAGATAAAATTGATTTCTAGGCAAGCAATTTTATGTGTTACATGTCGTTACCACCAAAGTAGGATGCTTGTATTGATTCATAGAATATTTTGTAATTTGGAGAATGCTTTTGATCTTTACGTGTAACTACCTGCCCAAAAGGAGTTGTTGTATATTTAGGTTAAAAGTTAAGAATGTATGGAATTATTGAAAAATGCATTAGGTCAAGAGATTTGTCTGTGCAAAAGAACAACTTTCTAAACTTAGTGTGTGTTCATAAATTAACCCATATGGGGTTTTGAACCAGAATATAACCTTAGTTTTTACATTTTGCCCAAAACGGAATATGTTGTTGTGTAGGTCTCACTATGGTAGTTTGTTTTGTTTTAAGTTATATCTTATTTTGTAATATGTTCAAATGCATTTGTGTTTTGCCCAAGGTTATAACCTTGATTGATACATTTTTCCCAAAAAAAAAATGTACTATTATATTGATTATTGATAACTTGATAAGTTCTGAGTTATATCTCATGATATTATATGTCTCTATTACACTCAAGTTGAACTAATAGAAATCTGCCACAATGACCCCACTTGTCCTAGACCCCATCTCCATTGTCATGAGTAAATCCTAAACTTGTTGGACTTGAGTTGTTGACTTTTACTCCTCCTTCTTAGTAGAGTTGTGTATGACTAGTTTAGGATATCGAAGTTTTGTATCCCCTCCCCTTATGATGATGTATGACTTTCTAGAGAGACCTATGTATTGTAGCTTTTATTTTGGATTGTAAATGTCATTAGTCACAAACTATTGCACTTGTGACATGGATATTAAAGCTTATGCTATGTAATAGTATTTCAGTAATGTACCTTTTATTTTGGATTGTAAATGTCATTAGTCACAAACTATTGCACCTGTAACATGGATATTAAAGCTTATGCTATGTAATGGTATTTTAGTAATTTCAATATACATGTATGATTTTGGTTATGTTGGATTACAAAAAATTTACACACTCCTTTATAAACAAATTAGATAAGAATTTTCCAAAATTAATTGAATCTTTATTTTTCGAAGCAAATTTAGTTTTCAATATAATAGTCAAATATGTTTCACAACAGATTTAATTTTTATTGTAATGGTCACATGTCATTACACTGGCCTCCTTGGGCTTTGAAGAAATTAAGATTGATCACTATATATACCTTAAAGCAAGTGAGGGAAAATGTATTTTCCCTTTGTTGTGTGTGGACAACATTTTATTAGTACGCTTCATTTGACGAAACAAATGTTGACCATATTCTTTGATATGAAGGATTTTGGTGAGTCATCTTTTGTATTGGGGTCAAGATTCACATAGATAAATCATGTTACACACTCAGGTTATCTCAAAAAATGTAACACCTTAATTTTTATTTATTGTTGAGGAAGACAACCATTCAACAAAGCAATTGTGGAGTGTTACAAGTGACAAGGCACTTTCAAAATGAGTGTCCCAGTTGAGAAAAGAATGCAAACTATGTCGAGGTGCAAGAAGAAGATGAAATGTTGTTAATGTCTTACATAGAGGTCCATGATTATGGAAGGGAGAATATATGGTTTCTTGATTCAGGTTATAGTAACCATATGTGTGGAACAAGACATGGTTCTCTTACCTTGATGAAATTTTTAAACAAATTGTAAAGCTCGAGAATAATTCTAACTACCAGACATTGGAAAAGGAAGCATAAGATTGGAGGTTGGTGGGATTAAACATGTGATAATACATGTGCTCTACATACCAGAGTTAAAGAACAAGTTGCTTAGCATTGGTAACTTCAAGAAAAAGGTCTAGCTGTTCTAATTCAAGGAGGAATGTGTAAGGTGTATCATTCAAAGAGAGGCCTACTAATGGAGACAAGAATGTCTGTGAATCGGATGTTTGTGCTGTCAGCTACGATGTTGCCTAGTCTGCTTTCTAACTACTTTAGAGGATGAGTCATACATATGGCACTACAGGTATGGCGATATAAACTTCAAAAGCTTAAAACATTGCAATCTACGAAGATGGTGAAGGGATTGCCTGCACTTAAGACTCCTAGCAAGCTATGTATAGACTTCTTAGTGGGGAAGCAACATCGAAACACTATCCCAAAGACAAGTTCATGGAGGGCTTGCCAAAGGTTGCAGCTAGTCCATGTTGACATTTGTGGGCCAATCAAACCAATGTCAAACTCTAAAATGAGGTATTTGATCAGTTTCATTGATGATTTTAGCAGAAAAATTTGGAATTAGTTTTTGTGTGAAAAATTAGAAGCATTTGGTATGTTTGAGACTTTTAAGCAGCTTGTTGAGAAGGAAACTGGTGATTTCATAAAATGTTTGCGTATTTGAGTTCAATAATTTTTGTAGGGAGAATGGCATTAAAAGGCAATTGACAGCATCATATACCCCTCAACAAAACGGGGTGGTAAAGAATCGAACTATAATGAATAAGGTTTGAAGTATGTTGTCAAAAAAGAAGGTGCCTGAGGTGTTTTGGCCATAAGCTGTAAATTGGAGTGTGCATGTGTTGAATCAAAGCCCAACCATGGCAGTGAAGGATGTCACTCCATAAGAAGCATGGAACGATATCAAGCCTACAATAGACTATTTTCGAGTGTTTGGATGTGTTGCACATGTACACATTCCAGACAAGAACAGGAGTGAAATTAGATGATAAAAGCTTTAAGTGTGTATTGTTGGGGGTGAGCGAAGAATCAAAGGCCTATAGGCTTGATGATCCTGCTTCTAAACGCATTGTTGTGAGTAAGGATATGGTATTCGAGGAAAACATGAGCTAGGATTGGGGAAGAAATATTGAAGAAGTGAAGCTTGATATCTTAGAATAGGGAGATGAAGATGGCCAAAATGAGTTCGATGAAGGTAATGAGGATGAGAGCAGTGAAAACGAAGAAGAAGGAGGAGGAGGTGAAGTCATCCCATCTTCAAGTGAGTCCTTAGATCAAGGTTCACCAAGCTTAGATGAAGGGAGGAATAGAAGGCTTCAAGTTTGGATGGAAGATTATGTCACTGATGAAGGATTAGGTTTATCTGAAGATGTTAACAACTTTGTTATGTTTGTTGCTGCTGATCCTATGACATTCTAAGAGGCTGTTAAAAGCATGAAGTGGAGATAGGCTTCGGATTTAGAAATGGGAGCTATTGGAAAGAATGAGACATGGGAGCTTACCACTCTACCTCCTAGAGCCAAGAAAATTGGTGTGAAATGGGTGTTTAAACAAAGCTTAATGAACATGGGGCAATGGAAAAATGCGAAGCCCGTCTTGTGGCTAAGGGATATGCACAAGATCATGGAATTGACTATAATGAGGTGTTTTTTCGAGTTGCAAGATGGGACACAATTAGAATGGTGATCGCTTTTACAGCTCAAAAGGGTTGGAATATAATTTCAACTAGATGTAAAGAGCGCTTTATTGCATGGTGAATTATCAGAAGATGCTTTTGTGGAACAGCCACAGGGTTATGAGAGGAAAGGAGAAGAGTATAAAGTTTACAAGCTTAAGAAGGCATTACACGGTCTTAAGCAGGCTCCAAGGGCATGGTATAGCCGCATCGAATCTTATTTTATGAAGGTTTGAAAGATGCAGCTTTGAGCATACACTCTTCACCAAATCTGAAATTGGAGGTAAACTTCTTGTTGTTAGTTTATATGTTGATGACCTTATATTTACTGGTAATGATTTGGAGATGTTTGAGAAATTTAAAAATCTATGATGTTGGAGTTCGAAATGACTGGTCTTGAGAGAATAAGGTATTTTCTTGGAGTCAAAGTTTTACAATATGAAGATTGTATCTATATCAGCCAAAAGAAATATGCTCAAGATGTGCTGGAAAGATTTGGAATGGGAAAGAGCAATTCGGTCAATAATCCTATTGTACCAGGTTCTAAATTGATGAAGGATGAGATGGGAGATAAGGTTGATGCTACTGCCTTCAAGCAAATAGTTGGAAATCTTATGTAATTAACTATGACAAGGCCTGATTTGATGTTTGTTGTTAGTTTAGTTAGCACATTTATGAAAAGTCCCACTGAATTGCATTGACGAGCTGCAAAAAGAGTTCATAGATGTGTGAAAGGCACTGTGAACCTAGGAATTCTTTACAAAATAGATGGAAATTATGATTTGCTTGCTTACAGTAATAGTGACTATGTAGGTGACTTTAGATGATCGAAAAAGAACTTTTGGATGTGTTCTTGCTTGGAACTAGAACTGTAGCTTGGTCTTCAAATAAACAACCTATTGTAACCTTATCTACCACTGAAGCAGAGTTTGTGGATGCTGCCTCATGTACTTGCCGAAGAGTCTGGATGAGAAGAGTATTACAGAAGCTTGGTCATATTCAAGACAAGGGTACTAAGGTGTTCTGTGACGATAGCTCAACCATCAAGCTTTCAAATAATCCTGTGTTGCATATGAGAAGCAAACACATTGATGTAAGATTTCTCTTTTTTTCGAGATCTTACTAGAGATGGTGTTGTTGAACTTATTCATTGTATCTCATTGCAGATATTATAACCAAACCTTTGAAGCTTGATGTATTCTTAAGGCTCAGAGAACAACTTGGTGTGTGTGCAGTACCAGAAGTAAACTGTTTGTAGAGTGGAAATCAGATTAAGAGAAAAAAATTGTTGAAGCAGTCAAAGTCGTGTAGCGCTTGTTAGGGCTGTTTTGTTTTTCTGTTAATAAATCTATTTATTAGGGTCATGGAGTTTATTTGCTTGTCTTCAACTAATAAACCATGTGTTTATAGGAGTGTAAGACGTGGATAGTTACTTTCCTTTCTATTTTCCTTTTATATAAGCCTGAAGCTTGCGATGAATATTCAAGTGAGTAGACTTCAATTATTTCAAATTGGGATTAATGTCTGTAATTAGGAGAAGGTTACATAGTGCATATAAAGTTTCGAACCCTTTTCTCATTCGGTCTTTATAACCGTCTTTGCAGGCCAACCTCATGTCATGTCACTTGACACTAAGGTTTTCTTCTGACCCTACCAGGACATCGTCTAGGCTTTCTGACCTCTGTCCAGTTCAAGAGGCATCGTTTGGTCTGGAACCGCACTAACTGACTTGTACCTTTATGTCAAGCAACGTTTTACTTCAGAATTAAATACGATTTATACAGTCTTAACTCGTAACCAGCTGGTGGTGTCACAATTCGGGAGACCAATTGTCTGACCAGTCCACAGCTCCATAAACACTGAGTGAGCGAAAGACGCTAAAGCGCTCTGAGTAGTTGAGATGTTGCCCTGGTGCTTGGGCATCCGATTAGGCTCCATAGTGGTGAAGTTCGATCACCCTAATACCCTTATTATCTTGTCGGCATCTGGTTATCATCTAGTTCGCAGCCCCACGAGTTTTAATCGAGTGTCACAACTCAAAGGATGGACCAACTCAAGGGACTAGCCGACCGACTAGTCAAGTCCCTATTCTTAGTTTAAAGTCCTCAACAAAATGTGATTGATTTATAAGATATTTTAAGATAGGTCAGGTAAAATATATATGGTTCACGACCTTTTCTTGAAATACAATTACTCTTAATAAAAGTGTAATATTCTAATTTAGATGTTAACGATTCACTTTATAATTAATTAATTATTATGAATTTCGAACATTTCCCATACATCATCATTTAACTTTGTTTTATCTTTTCGACCATTTGATTTTATTTTATCTTTTCGACAATAGGTTAGAGTATTTCAATAAATCTTATTCATTCAATCTAAAACAATAACTCTTAAAAACTACCAAGTGTTTTGAATATAAAATTCCATGCAGTAAAGACAATTACACAAAATAGTGAATAATTACTCCATTTTCTAATAATGACAAGACCTGCCGCTTTGGTGCGGTGATACAAGATGCCCAGGGCGATTCTCTAGCAGCGGCAACATGGAAAAGCCATGCATCTATGGCAGAAGTTATGGGTAGGAAATTTGGTTGTTTTTTTGCAAATTGAAACTGAATCTGATTGCCTCAACCTAGTAGTTCATGCACACAAAGCGAGGTGGCCAAATACAGAGAATGGTTGAAGCAAGCTCCACCAGAGATTTGTAATCTCTCTCGCATCTTTAGATGTCATGCCATTCTTTCACTTACCAAATTCGTCTTGGTTGTTATCAAAAAATTTAAATGAACTTTATTCCTGGTTAATTCAATGGCTAAGATTCGTCCAGGATTTTTTGTTCCGTTGGGCTGTCACACAACAGATCAAATCTTTGATGTCAATTGGGTTTAAACTTTTTGAAAAAGTAATTTTTAGAAAGCTTAACAACTGATTCTTTTTAAGAGATTTTGACACACAAAAATTCATTTTTATTTAATTACAATTATGAAGATACTTATTATTTTAAAAATTAGAAATAATTATAACTTTTAAGAAATTCCTCAATGCAGCTTTTTAAAATTTAAAATTTGACCTTTTTTTCAAATTGTAATATCTTTTATAAGTTTAAACAAACATTAAAAAAAATTAAAAGTATTTATTTAAAAATAAATAAGTTTTCATAAAAAAAATAAAACAAACTTATCATAATACACAGTTAGGAAGGAACAATATTTCTTAATCACTTTTAAATTATCTTGTATCACACTTAGTTCAATGAATAATAGAATCTGCGTGTCAATTTCCCGGTCGAGTTAAAGCCACCATCTAACAAAAAATGTCAACGTGTCTGTTTAAAAAACACTCAACAAAAAAAATGTAAAATCTATTACTCAAATTAATTTAAATACATATTTCAATTACGTTTAACTGTTTAAAATTAATTTTATTAAAATCAACTCTAACTAACTTCAAAATAATTCTTTCTATGCCATGACGATACAAATGCAAGAAAAGAATGTCAACTATATCAGGAGACTCTTGGAAAGTTATGTTTGTTGTCAAAACAAGTAATGCACAAGAAACGAGTATGATCATTCGGGTAGTGAATACTGTTCAATATCCTTAGAAAACAGTGACCGAACCTTTTTCTATAATATATATTTGATATTATGATATAGACTGCACCTACCTTGATACATCAAACATCCATTTTATAGAACATGAGAAAATCACCACTGACAAGCATTGCTACACAGGAATGCCCTCCAACAACATTCAACTATGATGGGGTTGGTTGGGACTGTTCTACAAATTATTGTCTTCCCAGCCACGCATTTCCATGACCTTCAGATATCCCAGCAAACAACTAAGGCAAGATCAGCAGCTTAACTCTTCATGATGACCAATTCTCACAATATCGAACATGCACATATATGTTTTCTGGGTGCCTCGTCAACTTTTTTCTCTGTTCAGTCCAACAATAGAAAACTTTTAACATTCAGTCACAATAATTGATCCTAGTTAGCTTTTGATCATTACCTAGTACCTACACCCACATGGAGCTGCTCTTTGAGGCATATATAAGATGATAGGAAATAATTACACAATATATTCCAGAATGAAATCTACCTGTTTTTGTTTTGAGCAAAGGTGGCTGGACCACAACATGCATGGTGATAACCCTTATGGGAAGGTCACCAAAAGGTACTCTACACTGACCAACTGTCTTGTTGTTATCCAAAAGTTTGCCAGCATTTATCAGTTTTATATCATTTGCTGCCTTTGGTATAATTTTCTTGTCTATGGACACAACCAGAACAACCAATACAAATTTTATAAATGGTTAGAAAAACAATAAAAAATAAATAAGGGAGAAGAATATAACATCAAAGCAACAGGAACTCGCAGAAAACTGAAATACAAGTCCAGAATAAGACACGTACAACATAAATCATCCATAACATGTCATATAACATTTTTTGCACTTAAATCATCCAATACATCAAACAGTTTCACTTTGCTCTTAAAGTGTCTCTATTAAACCAAAATCAGTTCTTCCATTAGGTTTTTTGCACTAACCGTATTAATTTTAGCTAACGTGCCAAATGATCATCTGATGTGGCATCTCTTACAGTTTGTCACGTGATATCAAGTTGATCAAGATAGTGTCGTAAATTGATGGAAAGATCAACTTGATCTGACAAATATACTTTAATAAACCAAAAAATGGAACTTATTAAATTTAGGGGACCAAACTAAAACCAAAAAATAAGATGAGGAACCAAAAGTGTATTTTAGCCTAAAAAGATACAGAGTGTTACTACTTCATACATGTACTGCACATTTATGTGACTGAATGAAAGTTTAACTGAAATTGCTGTCCAGTTAATAGTTAATACCACAACCAGAATATGATGATATGTATCTCCTGAACTCCTGATTATCAAAGAAGGTTAACAGTGGAAGAAAATAACAAAAAAATAAATGTCGAAGGCATCCAAACAAAAGTTAAGTTGAGTTATCTGGTTCCAGGTTCCCATCGAAGTTCCAACAACTTTTTTATTCTGACTTTACATACCCATGCAACCAGAAAGCCTGCTAGGTGGCAACATAAGGGCTTAATGTTGTCTGTCAGTAAAGAGCAAAGATAACATGCTGCTAAGAATTAAATGGCGATTAAACAACCATATGTATGGAAGAAAAACTTGACACTAAAACACACTTGTGTCACTGAAGTCAAGGCCAATCCTTAAAACATTAATCAGCTCAAACCAATTACTCCTTCCAATTTAGCACTGTTCAAGAAAATGTATAAGATCTCACACCATACCCAAACTAAACTACCCATCTTAATTCCAGTGAGCTCAAAACTTAACCTCATTGCTATCTTGCCAATGTCTCTTGTACTCTACGGGAAGTGAGAAACAGAGGAAATGGGGATAATCTCATAAGGTCTTCAGTATGCTTAAAAAATAAATAAAAGCTAACAAAAACAATATTTTCACTATGCTTTAGTCTTATTTTACTATTTTCTACCCGTTTTTCCCCCTCCCTCCTCCCCTAACACATCAATTGATCTCTCTACCTTATCTATAATAAAATAAATCTATCCAGGTTTGTACACATGTTGACTACTTATGTAAGTTTTTCTAGCCATTTTTTTATTCTACTTTTTTTATTTTTTTGCACTGGTTTTGGTTTATCCACTGTTTTGATGTTATTCTCTGTGCTCTTTCCTGCTCTAGTTGATATAAATATGCATGTGAGAACAAAAGTATTAATAATCGTCTACAGAAATCAAATAGGCGCATGAGGGATTGTTGTGGAAGGCTTTAGAGAAAAAATAAAACTATGTAAAGGATATGTATGATGAGTCAGCAATTAGTGTGCAAGCTCATGGAGGTGCAGCGGAAGATTTTCCAATAGGGATATAGGTTTGCTGCTTGCACCAAGAGTTAACTCTTAGTCCAATATTTTAGATTAGCATAAGATGTGTTTATTGGGCACATCCAAGAGCTAATCCTACTTAACAAGGCAACAGATAAGAGTAAATTTAAAATAAAGCTGCAGAGAATCAAAGGTTTTTCAACTAAATGTAACTGTGTAAGAAGGATCATGCAGAATGCAAGTTTAATAGGACGTGAATTAGTTATCCTGGAGGTAAATTGAGGATCATGTTATGCCACAAGTCACATATTTTTGGATCGAGGATCAATCAAATAAATTGATGGAGAGATTATTGGTTGGGATGTCACACATAGGATTCAAGCTAAAACGATGAAATGGAGAATTTCCAAGCATAATACGTGATTGCAAAGTGCATATCAAACTCAGAGGAAACTTTTCGGGTGAAATTGGAACAAGAACTCAATTCTAATGCTGACATCACATTCACTAATTTTTCAAAACCAGTAAAAACCAAAAAAATCAAGAGCCGCATCTCAATTTGCCTGATTCAAAGCAAAAAAAAAAAAAAAAAAAAAAAAGCATTTGTGTTAGTTCAACTTGTAACGCGACGAGCACAGAGAAATGCAAATCTAACAAACGAATTCACAACTGGCCACCTCACTCGGGAACAAAGACAGCACTTCCAACACCTTCACAAAGGTCCTGTTAAGAAAAGAAAAACGCAAGGGAACCTCACAGCAAAAGAGCCTGGGCACTGACTTGATGGAAGCTGAAGAACTCGGAGCCGAAGCCGTAGTATTAGGTTAAAGCCAAGAGCGTCATCAGAATTAAACTGCACACCAAACAAACGAAGACTAAAAGTGAAAACAGTGTTAACCTTTGGGCCACTCTGCGACAATCCGGTCCTTGAGCATGGCCACGGTGGAAGCGTGGGAGTAACGGAAGGGTCCGATATCGGATCCATCGTAGAGACGGAACTTGAGCTCCAGTACTTCCTCCTCCGGCATCTCACTCACTCTCCCAATTCCAATGGCTCTTTCGTTTTCTCGTGCTCTGATTCTATGAGAAAATCACAAGAACCTTCAAATAAATGAGCAACAGATTCTCAGAGGTTCGGACAAGAAGAAGCAAAAGGAAATTTGCTAACGTCACACCCAGAGAAAACCCTATCCCCCGGCCTTCACGCTCTCTCTTCTTCTTTCTTTCTTTCTTTCTTTCTCTTTTTTGTGTTTGCCAAATGTATGAGTACTTATGTATTTATGTATGACTATTCATTTTTATTTTTCTAGTCTATTTTACGGCATGAAAGGGACTGGGGAGACCAAACTATTAATATTAATATTAATTATTCAATTATTAATATTAATTTTTAACACGTTATTTTAGTTCATTTTTTAATTTATTTATTAATTAAAATTTTGTTTCACTTTATTATTCAAAAAAATTTACTAAATTTGTAATATTTTTAGACGTCACTTTACGTAACAGTTTAATTCTTTTCTTAATTTATCACACTAATTTAATCCATGACAAATTATAAAAATATCACATCAATTAACATTGTTAATACAAAAAATTAACAAAGACACATTGAGGAAACTAAATTAAAATTTAAACTTAGAAAATTAAATTGAAACCCAAAAATAAAATGAAATGTTCTTATTTCTTTAATTTATTATTATTTAAAAGTAGAATGTTCTTGATTAAAAATAAAAATATTTAATATTCTACTCAATTTATTTGTATTTATATATTTAATTTAAATTTAAAATGCCCGGAATAACTTGCTAACTTTTATGAAACTCATAAATAAAGAAGACCTTAGTTAAAATAATACATAAGAAAAAATGTAAAACAAAAATATCCTTTTTTGCCTTAAAAATTCCTCTAACGGTTGAGCTGTTGAGGTCAAATTTAAGAATCCGTTCAATTCAATCATGCTTGTGATATTAATGTGACGACTAAAATTCAGCGAAGGGGGACGGCAATCTAGTTGGTCTTCTATTTGTAAGATTTTACCTTTGAATTTCTTTTCTTCATTTTAAAAAGGGAACAAACAAAGTGAGATTTGGATTTCGAATCTAGTCCTTGTCCGTAACAGAATGGTAGGAACCTTATTTGCAATTTGCATTTGGCAATTTCCAACGAAAGGTTCTTTTTGTTTCTGTGTGTCCGAACATCACAGACTCAAACACCTAAGCCAATCAACGGCAGCTTTTGGAATCTTGATAAGTGTAAGTATGAGTTGTCTTAAAATGAGTGGTTGTGTAGAATAAGGGAAGGGGAATTGGATGTAGGTAATAATGATTTGACCGAAAAGAAATGCAAGTTATGAAACGCGTGGTGACTGGTGCCCGTGAAGTTTAGGAGATGAGAACGTAAAACAGAAAATGAGAAAAACAATTCTGACTTTGTTTTCAATAAATGAGAAAAACAATTCTGACTTTGTTTTCAATCTCGTCAATAACACAAAATATTCATATATTTTATTGATAGTTAATAATAGTATTTTTTTAGTTTATAGAAGTCCAACACAGTATTATTATATATCCCATATAGATCTCATCCATAATTAATATCAGTGTTTTACTTAGAGCATTGGACTAATTCTTCAGTTATATTTTTTTATTTATAAAATTTGAATTTGAAATTTTATTTAAACAATTTAATTTAAATTAGATAACGTGATGTAGGTTATATTTTTTTAATTTTTATTACCTTTACTATTTTTAAAGTAAATATTAATTATATTTTATAGTTCCAAGACATTAAATTTATTTTTATTTAATAATAAAAGAAATAATAGAAAAAACTGTATGAAGATAGGAGTATAACATTATAAACACAGAATGAATCCGGTGGAGTGCATACGTTTGACTGCCGCGTTTGACTATGGAAATTGGGATGTCAATGCTGTTATGCAGCGGGCAGTATTCTCTCGTATTTGTTTTAATTACATTAATTATATTAATGAGATTATTATATAGGTAACAGATGTTAACGAATATACGTAAGTATTGATGTATTTAGAAATTATAAAATATGGTTAACATTAATATAACTATGTGTTTATTTATTAAAATAATATAAAATAATTTTATCACATATTAAAATAATAAAAAATCATATATATATATATATATATATATATATATATATATATATGATGTTTAATAAAAAAAAATTAGAAATAGATATCAATGAAGTGGATACTAAGAAAAGTATATTAGATTATGATTTTAAAAAATTATTTTAGTATAAAAAATTGTGAATTTTAAAAGATTATATAGGAATATAATCACTTATAAGATTTTTTTAAGATTTTAAAAGATATTTTGGATTTATAAAATTTGTAATTTGAATTTTAATGAATTTATATAAAAAGAATTTATAAAATTTTAAAAGATTTTGTAAATTTGTAAGATTTTAAATAACTTTATATATTTATAATATTAGTCATTATAACTTGAAGTTTATCCAATAATTGGTTACATAGTGAGGAACAAGTCTTTATTTGCTATTATGCAAATCAAATGACCATATAATAAGTTTTGTCATTTTAATTTGATATATATTTTATAGCATTCTAAATATTATTATTTTTCTCTCTATCTCTTTACTTTTTTCTATTAAATTAGATATTTTAAAATTGGCAGCAATAGTCTCAATGCCAACAAAAATATTCTTTTTTTAAAACTTTGGCTTGATAGATGTTCCAATTGAGTTAAAACTATCTCTATTCTCATATATTATTTCTCTTATATTGACTTAGTTTTTTCTTAGGAGTTTTTGAACTTAACAAGAATGAGATGATAAATAACATGTGATGGAGATTGGTAGAGTGGTTCGTAATGATTTGGTGATATGAAACCATCATTGTTAGGATCATATGAAAATCCTTCCATGTTGAAATGATATAAAATTATCTCTATTCTTATATTTATTTATCTTATAATGACTTAGTTTTTTCGTAGGAGTTTCTGAACTTAAGAGAAATGAGATGATAAATAACATGTGATGGAGGTTGGTATAGTGGTTTGTAATGATTTGGTGATATGAAACCATCATTGTTAGGATCATATGAAAATCCTTCCATGTTAGAAATCTCTAATTTCTTCCTCAAAAGTTATTGAGTTGGTATCATTAGTGCCTAATGCAATAGAATCATTCTCATGAACAATTCCACCCCCAACAACAATCTTCAAATTCTTATAATCAACTATGCTCTTTTCTCGAAGTTTGTTGTGATTTAGGTGGGACGAGGCCTCTATAAACTCTTAAAATAACTTCATCCCTATATGCAATTTAAAAAGTGCATTTTATATATATATATATATATATATATATATAATAGTTATTATATATAATAATAACCATGAATAATAACAATTAACGTTAATTCACCAATTAAATAATCATATATAATAACAATTACCTTAGGTAGCATAATTGAATCAACATAAAAAGTGTAAAAAACATTACATGGAAGTTGATACATGTAGCGAATTGGATCAAACAAGTTGATAAAGGCAAAAAATTAATTGCAAAGAAGGCGTGAATGATTGAAAGAAAAAGATAATCAAGATAGAAGAAATTATGCATGAGAGGAAAAAAAAAAAGTCTGACATCGATAAAAAGAAAAAGTGTCAAGTTTTTTAGTGAGATTGTTGGATTAGTGTAATATTTATACATCCTACTGAAAAGTCATATAAAATCCACCCTATAAAATAATTCATCGAAATCTATAATTGTTTTTAATATTGGAAGATTTTCTATAAATCATAAAAATTTCAATTGAATACCACTGAATTTCATTGCCCTCTTAAAAAAATATTAGTAGTCTTAATTAAATATCACTAGAATTTTGTTACCCTCTTTGAAAAATCCTAATAGTCCTAATTAAATACTACAAAATTTATTTATATTATTTAAAAGTCTTGATTGAATATGAAAAAAATTATCTTGAAAAAGTCTTTTAAAATCTTTCAAAATTTTAATCCAATTTACCCCCTAATACTATACTCATTTATTTGTTATAACAAATGCTTCACAATCATATTGTGTATCCATCTTCTACTTAGGTGAAGATATTTTTGTCATCTTTAATTTAGGATGATAAAGTTCACAATCATATTTTAGGTTGAAGATAATTTTGTCATCTTTAATTGAGAATGATAGTGTTGTGGTGGTCACTTACCAAATTCATCATACAATTTATTTCATATTTTAATTTTTCTACTCAAGTTTCAAGTTATTAATCAAATGGATTAAAATATAAACTCATACTTGAAAATTTAAAATTACAATATTATTCTTACTCATTTCCTTAAAATAAGGTAAATATAAGTTTTTGTAAGTATTTTATGAGCTCAAAATATTTTTATCACTAGCATACTATCTTTTATCTTAAAATAAATGTATTTAACAAAAGAAAAAACTTGCATGCACTTGCTTTATATTTCTCTTCATTTTTCCTTACATTAATTATTCTGTGTTTTGACTTCAAACTCATTGGTATTATTAGGTCATCGTATTTGAGGTATTGTCCGTTTTGCCACTTGTAAGTTGTCATGATTATGTCCTTTAAAGGCACCTTTGTGGGTTAAGGGAAGAGGTGTGTTTATAAACTACTCTTGGCTTCAACTACTAAACAATGTGAGACTTTCTTGCTATATATGAACAAACCCCTCAATCGAGACTAAGGAGCAAAAGTAGCATAGACCCTTCTTCTAAGGCCAATGTTCGATAGCATCGTTAGGGTCATTGTATTTGAGGTATTATTCATTTTGGCACTTGTGATCATCACAATTTTGTCCTTCAAATATGTCTCAATGGGCTAGGGAGGAGAGTGTTTATAAATTACCTTTACTCTCGGCTCCTAAGTAATATTGTGGGACTTTCTTGGCATATTGAAACACCACAAATCTTTTTTTTAACTCTTCATTTCCCAATGCAATGTCAAAAAACTATTTTGTGTTCAGTTATAAAAATTGGGTGGTCACCCTTCCAACTGAGAAAAAAAGTTATGCACTTACAATGTAAAACAATTTTACACTATCATCTGATCATAATAATGTGTATGGTAAGTATGTTGACTTTTACAATAACTATTTTAAAAGTCATATTAACCATTATTTATAATTTGTTAATAGTGTAAAAAGATAGTACCAATTAATTTTGACACTACAAATTAAAACAATATTAATTTATCTAATATCAAATGTATGTTCTACAAAAAAAAAACTTTTCTAGAGTAGGTAAAATACTAAGTTCCAATTCCCGCTTACGTTTAATGACTGATTAGTCCTTTCATAGTTACATGTCATTAACATGCTAAGGGAACATTAAAAACAATAAGCATAGTTAATTAAGAAACATTCACCAATTTAGAAACATTGCTCTATATTCATTCAAAATCCTTACATGTACACAAAAATGACACAAATTTTAATCTCCCTCTCCCATTGGTCGTTATCCTTAGTCGTGGATCATTGATAGTTTAAAGATTTAGTTGTCATTTCTTCTATCAAAATACTAGATTTTTCCTATGTTAACGTAGCACAGGGTCAACCTAGGTCATTCTTCTGAAGGACACGTGGTTCTTGAATTCTCTAGTGTATAAGGCTGAAATATATGCAAAGTAGAGACTATAGAGTGTAGACTCGGCAATTAAAGGTAAATTGGGGGGTTTTGCTATAAAGTAAGTACGAAAATTAAAATTGCAGGAAAGTAAACTAAGGCTACAAAAGTAAAGGTAAGTTACGATTAACTACAACTACAATTAATAGAACTATTAATGGAACTAATTAATGAACATATGGTTATTATACAGGCTACAGTAGGCTTAATGGAATGGTTCTCATTTGGATTCCTAGTATGCATGCGATTCCTCACCAACCCAATTTCCTACGACGATTGTTGAATATTCGTCCATTGCCAACTAAGGGCTTACACAACCGCGGCCTTGAGGTGACAGGGATTATGCACTTGGTTGATGTAGATTATCTAATGATCACCTATAATGTTGCCTAGGTAGCTTCCAGCCAGACCTTAATTTAGGCGTGAGCTATTCTTATCATGCAAAATCATAACATAATCAAGAATAAGTTAAACTATAGGAATTACAAACATACAAGTACAAAAGAAACATAGTCATTTATTGATTAACAAAGTACCGATACAAGTGGTGGATTCAAGGAAAAAATGGTTTTAGCTTCCCACGATGATTTCCAATAGTAGTTGCAGTGTTCCACTTACGATGGTCAAGTACTAAGGGGTTGAATTAGCAAGTAGTGTGCCAGCGCGCCCACACAGTCCCCTTTTGGCAACCGATCGCTACCCAAACACAGGTCCTACATCCACTCGAACCTGAATGGGCACTTTATGAAGCATCGTGGAACAAAGATGATTAAAATGGAAAATGGATGTACGTGGTGTATGAGCATGTAGCTAGCTAAGCTCTTGCTTCTTGCTAACCTTAAACTCAGCTTCATGTCTCTTATTTATACATGCATCGACATAACTAACTTCTAACGGAAATATTAGAAATAACTATCTTGTCGTAGCAAAATTAACAGACTAACTAACTAAAGGAAACAACAATCTCAACTAATTAACTGTTTTCCTAAATGACATGTGCTAGACTTGTTGGAGTGGAGTCGGTCTCTGCTTGCCAAGACGGATCCGGATGGATGGGAGTCGGCTGGACTAGAGTCGGCATCCGGTTTAGAATAGTAGATATGGAGCCGATCTCATCCGCTGGAACACTTCCGGTTGGGCTAGAGTCGGCAGGTTGGAGTCGACATGTGGAGTTGGTCACGCGGAACCAGAGTCGGCTTCATCAAGTCTGATATGGTTCCAGTTTGTAGTCGGCATCACTCGGTCAGGACGTCTTTAGTTGACCGAGACGGTTTCATCCGATTGGGATGTCTTCAGTGTCAGGACGCCTTCGGTCTCGACTTCAATTGGCCAAGACGCCTTCAGTTGGTCGAGATGCATTCAGTCTCGGTTGTATTTGCTTGGAAGACTCAGTCTCGGTCTTGGCTGGGATTGTTCGGGACTCTAATTTAACTTGCAAAATGAGACTAATCTATTTGTTAGCTAAAATTAGCAGATTGACAAGGATTTGTATTTTTCTTATTTTAACTGAGAAAATTTGAATCTTAACTAATATGAGATTCTTAATTACAATTTAGAGTGTAGTCTACCCATATTAAGACCTTATTAGGGGGTTAAAATAGGAATTATCAATCACCAACCATTTTAGGGGGAATATTCATTTTTAGACCTAAAAAACTAAACTAAACACTAAAGTGCCTACACTTTCATTTTACCTACCTATATATTACTAAATTTGCCTGAAAGTCTTTTCTCTTTTTTCTCCAAGAGTTTGAACACCCATCCCATTCTCTCCATCATTTTTTCTCTTCTACCTCACTTAGAGACTCGTTCACCAAATATTCTAAGGGCTCTCCACCATTCAAAAGCAAGAACCATCCATAAGCTTCACTATTTCTCAAGTTGGTAAGTCTTTCACTTCACCTTTCTTTCTCCACTTTGATGCTCCACTCTCTCTCTCTCTCTTTCTCCATCTTATTTCATATTTTTCATCTTTTTTTTTGGTTCAAGTTGAGTTTATGGTGATTGGGTCAAAACAAGAGTATTTTGAAGCTAAAAGTTCAACCTTTCTCAACATCTTTTATTCTTCCTAAGGAGCTTCAAGGGTAAAGGAAGCTTACCCTTTTTCTCTTAATTTCATGGAAAATTCTATTCTTGAATGTTGTGTGGCTATTTTGATGTTTTAAAAATACATTCTTTGTGAATTTTGTACTTAAAAGTATCTAAATATGCAAATATGTTCATGGTATTGTTAGAAGCTTTCATCTTAAAATATTTTTGAATTTTTTATCATTCTAAATTATTCATGTGTGACATTTTATTTTTTGCATTAGAAAAAAATTTCCCTTACTTTCATTATTAAATTAATTTTTTATTTATAATTAAATATTTTGCATTTTTCGATAGTTAGACTTATACCATTGGGTACATTACACTCAACATACTTGCTAAGGAGTAAGAAACAAAGAGCATTGTCACATGAGATACAAGGAATCTTAGTTACATGGAAAAATGGATTAGTTGTTTGGATCACTCAAGATCCATAAACAATTTTGTTGCTCTAAAAGATTATAACTCTAAGAATATAACATGTTTATCTAGGTTAGAAAGGAAATTTTCCTCCAAAGTCCTCAAAGTTAAAGAGCAAAGTGAGGGAACAAAAAACTCCAACGAGAAAAACAACTCAAAGATAAATATGATATCTTTTTTATCTTAAAAGAGGATATGAGAATGATATTCAAGATAGGAAAGAACTGATTTATCTTCAAGAAAAGTGAAAAGACTAAGAAGAAAACTTAAAAAGAGGACAAAGCATATATAATTTGCTTTGAATGCAGTAAACCTAGATATATGAAAGTTGAGTGTCCAAATTTGAAGAATAAGAAGTTTTACAATAAAAGATAAATAAAAATATATTGTACTTCAACTTTTTTTATACAAATAAAAATTTTATCAGTGATAAGAATATAAATATAATGAGATATTCACGTATTATTCAAACTTAACATATTAAATGTTTGATCAAAGTCATTTATTTTAAAAAAACTAAGATGCTTAAGCTTAACTTTAAGCATAATTATTGTTCATGTCAAGGACCTGGGTATGGTTTCTAGACGAACACAACCGTCTCTTCTTCCTTCTCTCTTTGGCTTCTCTGATCCCTCTCCTCTCAGTGTGCTCGTCCTTATTTTTTTCTCCTCCTCCACTTCTTATAGTCCTAGAAAAAGGGGTTGGGAGCCGCTCTTTAGCCAGGGGCCACACCAGGATGGGACACTTGGATCTAATGGGACAAGCTATGTAGACCTCTAACCCCTATCCTATCCCAAGATGAGGTGGGCGAGTCCCCAGGCATGGAGTTGCATGTCTTGACCATTGTGCCTGTCAAGTGGTGCCTCTTGCAAACATTAAATGTTGGATGTATCCTATCGGTCACTTGGGGTCGATTGGGTAAAATTGGTTGTCTGAAAGAGCACTTGGTTGACCAGTACACAATCCCTCAAGCATTGATCAAAGTGAAGGTGCTTTTGAGTCCGCATTCTAGTCATGGTTATCCTCTAATGTGGGTGATTCGGGAGGGAATCTATCTGACTGGTACACAGTCCCTCAAGCGTTGATCGCAATGAAGATGCTTTGTAAGTCCATGTTCTGGTGGTGGTTGTCCTCTAATGATATATGCTTCTTGCAAGTGCTACTAGCCATGATGAAGAAAGGTAACTCCCTAACTCTCTGCCTTCTTCTCCTTTCCTTCCTTTTTTGGGTTTTATTTTGGGTAAACCTTCTCCGGCAACTTTTGGGGTGGCATTGCCACTGTGGGTCCTTGCTTTAACCCTCATATTGTTTTTATCACAGGAGGAGCCATTGTCGAAGGGCCATCAAATGCTCCCTCCTCCTCTCACGAGGCAACGCTCAGCCCCTTTGAGCAAGAAACCACTTCCTCCACCTCCTCCAGCTTAGAAGACCCTACACTTGAAGGGCCTATCACTTGGAGTAGTCTAAGAAGGATCCAAGAAGTTCAACACCAGTTGACCACCCTCAAGGACCTAGAAAAAGGCCAAGGAGTTCTTATTGTATATAGTGTGACTAGTTGCCTTGAAGGCAATGTATATGGCTAAGAATATTGTGTATCTTTGTATCTTTTTTTGTATAGCTCGTAGTATAGGATAGCCTTAAGACAAAGATCATAAGATAGCCCAAGCAACTTAGCCAATTTTTTGGTGTCCAACTTCTTGGCTGAAGCTAGTCCTATTTTGGTTACTAAGCTAGGGATGGGACTAGTTTTGCTTATTGGTTCCAACTAGCTTTGGTGGGAGACACGAGTCCAGGTTCATCATGTTGGACCCAATCTCTTGGTCAATTCGATTGGTGAGCCCTATTTTTTACTTTCTTGGACTAGGATACTGGTCATATCTATTAGAGTCGAGAGGGCCTACCTGTAGAGATGAGAGGATGAACTCATAATCGAGCTTCAAGAATTGTCGACCCCTTCTTGTGTTAATCTCATCAAGAAGGGTGATATTTCCTTCTTCCATCTACTTACTATTGATTGTTGCTCTATTTTATTGATGATTGCTTTGTCACAGGTTATACCCCTTCCGAACTGAAGGCAATGAAGAAAAGGAAGGCACCTCAGACTTCTTTTGCCCAACTGACCGCCTCCTCTAAAAATGTCCTTATACTTTAGGATGCCTTTGTCTAGCTAATTGCTATTTCTACCCAACTGGTTGCTATTTCTGCTCAACCAGCCGCCTATACTGAAGATGTTCCAACTGTAGAGATCTTTAAACAGGTTCTGGTTTTAAGGACCTTTGAGTAGGCCATTACTACTACTTCTCGTGAAGAGACAAGTAGGAAGTCGTCCCGGGAGGTGATCGAGGTGCATTCTCCCTCCTCTCAAGAAAAGATTGCTCTTACCGAGGTAGCCTCGGATGATGTGGCTCTGCCTCCTGTGGTGACTAGAAACCCATCCTTGTTAGTCGGCTAAACAAGTAATGGTTCTTTTTGTCGTCTCAAACGCTTATCAAATAACTAAAGTTAACTATAGCATAGCCAACCCTAGGTGATTCTTCTCAAGGACATAGTGTGCTCAGTTGTGACTCACTGTGAAGCGAAGTGTCGTCGAATCTAAGATATAAAGTGTTGACTCACCTTGGCAACGGCCGAGTCGGCTTCGGCAGAGACTGAGCTGAGATGATCTCGGTAAAGATAATCCGGCTTGGTCTCGGCTGAGTGTAGACAGACGCTACAGAGATGGACTATCTCTGTCTCAGACTGAAAAGCAGTAAACAGGGGGGTTGAAGTGCAAGTAAAGCAAGAAATAAACTAGACTATGAATACAATAAACATATACTACTGCTACTAGTTTTACTACTATTATTATATAGCTGTATTCATGTTCAGTTCCATTAGTCCAAGTCCAGTCCAGGTTCCGCACTCCAGTTCTCAGTCCATTTCAGCCTTGGGAAGTCTTATGGCAATCGCCAAAGGTTCGTCCATTTCCATACCGAGGAATTACGCAATCGCTACCTCATCAGTTGGCAGGGATTAGGTTCAGAGTTGATTTTAGGTTCTCGATTAACAACCGTTAAATGATTACCTACTGAATTAGTTAAACCAGTTCCAATCGGCTTAGCTTAACATTGTTCACAATTTAATTGCAATCGCGGATCAAATCATGAATTAAAGGAGAGGAAGAGAACGGAGATACGAAATGCAGAATGAAATTGATTAATAGAAAACAGAGTACAAACACAATGGTCTGAATTCAGGTGGATCCATCTTCCACAACGATCGCCATGGTTGATGGTGGTGGTTCACCTCCAGTAGCTTGAGCGTTGAGGATCAGATTCACCAGAGTGTTTGGGAATCCCAATCAGTCCCCTCTGACAAACATCAGCTTCCCAGTCTTAGATCTGCATTTCCTCAATCGAGAGAAACACCAAAAAAGCACCGTGCACCACCGCAAACGGAGAGAAACGAGAGCAAGAAAATGGATGTAGTGAAAGTGTAATCAGAGTGAATTCAAAGACCCCTAAAAAGTGTACAGCTCCTCCTATATATACACAAGCTGAGCAACTAGATGACGCTAAAAATATCCTAACAGAATTATAGTGGGAATTTCCTATTCTTCCTCTGTGAAGATCTTTTAGAGTGACGTGGTAGATTCTCCAAGAGTGACATGGCAATTGAACTGGCGCTGAGGTGGCCTTTGAGCTGGATAGCTGATGTGGATAACACAATTTGGGCCGCTCTTTATTAGGCTGCTGGGCTACAAGGCGTGGACTGTCGAGACGAATCTGGCTTGGCCGAGATGGAGTCGGTCTGGCTGGGACGACTTCATCTCGGCCGAGACTCTTCTGTTGACCCTGGTCAACTCGGCTTGACCTACAAAAGAAGGAGTGATACTTTTTATTAGCTAAGACTTCTGAATTAACACAGATTTGTATTTTCTCTATACTTAAGCCCATAAAATGAATCTTAGCTAACAATCAATTCTTAAGCACAAAATAGTCTTGCAAACACCCTTCTTAGGTGTCTAAAAGATGTATAATTTGTCACTCATCAATTCTCCCTCCTCTCAAGAAAAGATTGCTCTTACCGAGGTAGCCTCGAATGATGTGGCTCTGCCTCTTGTGGTGACTAGAAACCCATGCTTGTTAGTCGACTAAACAACCCCTTAGTTTGGAATTGCAAGTTTCCTCTGATTGACGTTGTTAATCAACATATGGTCGCACCTTCGAACAATGACAAGGTGAATATCCTTGTGCTTCTAGGTGGGCTTAGGGCACTTCAGGCCTACTCTAGTCACGACCTCGTTCTTGCTTGGACTCTTGAGCGAAGATATGGGAACCTAGGGTCACGAACGGGGAAGATGGCCGACCTCGCTTGAAAGTCCAAGGAGGAAAATGCTAAGTTGAAGGAGGCTCTTCAAACTATTAAGGAGAGCTCGCAAGGAAGTTGGTCCTTGGTGGACGACTTGCAAGCAAAACTACTATCGATCGTTGTTGAGGCCAAGGAAATCTTGGATCCCAAGGTCCAACTAGAAGATAAGGAAAGAGCCTTAATAGTTGAGGTGGCATCCTTAGAGGATCGATTGGTGGATTTGGTAGTTGAGAGGCAACAGCTGGAAGCTGAGAAGCAGTAGCTAGCAACGACAAAGCAGCAATTGGAAGTGAAGAAATAACATTTGGAAACGGGGAAGCAACATCTAAAGGCCGAAAGGCAGAAAGTAGAGGAGTTACTCATGCGAAAGGGGGATGAGCTGGCCAAGAAAGACTTGGTGATAGTAGATCAATTTGAGGTGGGCTTTACCCGTGCTTTAGAACAAGTCACTTCCCTGCATCCTAGTATAGATCTTTCTGAGACGGGGGTCTTTAAAGAACTAGTGGACAGCCAGCTAGCAGAGGCCATTACTATCCCAAGTTCACCTAGGCTGTAATTTTGTAATTCACTTAGTAGAAATTTCCTTAACGTTTGTCGGCCTTTGTTCTTTGTACTTTCGCTTTCTATGGTTGCCTCGTTGGTTGATGACTAATTTCCCTGGTCTTATGATTGTGGTTGGAGGACCTTATGCTTGCTTTACTCCAACCCTTTATTTTTGCTTGGAGAGGGGGGGGGGTTCTTTGACCACCTCCCTCGAGGATTTTGCTTTGACCTGAGGGGATCTTTTGATTGTCTCGCTTAGGGACTTCATTTTGGCCTGGGGGTTTCTTTTGATAGCCTCACTCAAGACTTTCACTTCTCCCTAGGGGGGTCTTTTGACCACAAGGACTTCGCTTCGACCTAGGGGGATCTTTTGATTGTCTCGCTTAGGGACTTTATTTCAGCTTAGGGGGGGGTCTTTTGATCGTCTCACTAAGGGACTTCGTTATTGCTTGGGAGGTCTTTTGACTGCCTCACTCAAGGCTTTTGCTTTTGCTTGGGGGGGGGGGGTCTTTTGACAGCCTAACTTAGGGACTTCGCTTAGGCCTTGGTGGGGGTCTTTTGACTACGTCACTCAGGGACTTCGTTTCGACTTGGTGGTCTTTAGATTACTTGCTTCTTCTTGAATTTTATTGAAATCGAAAGCAATTTACTACATTTTATTTATAACATTAACTATAGTAAAGACACAAGCTTACCATGTTCAATATATGGGGGATCTTTCGTTTGTACAAGTGCTCCAACCTATAAGCCCCCTTCCCAACCTCTTCAATGATCCTGAAGGGGCCTTCCCAATTCGGGGTAAGTTTATTGGTATAACCATTTTTGAATCGCTGGGAGGACATCTTCTTGTTGTACCATCTTGTTGCTCTTGCCTTGGTTGTGTATTCCTTAATATGAGCTACCTCGGGCACTTCCTGTAGTAGGTCAAGGTTTGTTTGTATTTCATCTTCATTCTAGGCTTGATGGAATAAAGTGGTTTGAAGGGATGGTTCAGCAATTTCAATTAGGATGACAGCTTCTATGCCAAACGAAAACCAAAATAGGGTTTCTTATGTTGTAGAGTGGGGTGTGGTATGATATGACCATAACACTTGTAGGAGCTCCTCTACCCATCTCCCTTTGGCTTCCTCCAATTTTCTTCGTAATCCTCTTAAAATCACCTTGTTGAACGACTCCGCCTGTTCATTCATATGGGGATGTTCTACTGAGGTCCATTCGTATGGGGATGTTCTACTAAGGTCAATGACTATTTTATTTTCAAGTGTGAGCAAAATTCAGCCACCGATTGAGATGCGAATTGAGTCCCGTTGTCCAAGATTATGATGACTAGGAATCCAAAATGACATATCAGCTTCTTCTAGTAGAAACATTTGACCTTCGGCTGAGATAGTGGCGATTGACTCTACCTCTATCCACTTCTTAAAGTAGTCCACTACTATGATCAGGTATTTTACCTTTCCTGTCGCCATCGGGAAGGGACCGAGCATGTCGATATCCCACTTATGGAAGGGCCACGGTGACATGACCGAATGTAACGATTCTGGTGGGGCTTTGCAAATGTCTGCAAACTGTTGGCATCTATCACACTTTCTAACATACTTTGAACAATCACCTTATAATGTCAGCTAGTAATATCAAGCTTTGTCGATCTTGCTTGCCAATGCTCGACATCCTATATGGGATTTGCACACCCTTTCGTATACCTCACGTAACATGTACTCAACTTCTTTGGTGTCTAAGCATCTTAACAATGGGAAAGAGAAACCCCTTTTGTATATGTGTTGGCCTATCAAGGTGTACTTAGATGCTTCTTGCCTTAACCTTTTGCTCGCCTCTAGGTCTTCTGGGATGATGTTCTTCTTGAAGTATTCAAGGAGTGGACTCATCCATGTTCCTTCCATCTCTACATAGCATATGCTTGGCTCTTTAACCGTTGGTCTGCTAATTTTTTCGTTGATGATCGAACGGTTGTTCTTGCTTCTTTGAGTGCTTGCTAGTTTCGACAACAAGTTGACCCTCTCATTTTTCTCTCAACGGACGTTTAGGAGTGTGAATTTTTTGAAGGTTGTCGCCAACTTTGTCGCCTTATCCCAATATTTTACCAGTTGAGGGTCTCTTGCTTGGTAGTCCCCATTCACCTGGCCAAGAACTGGTTTAGAATCACTTTTGGCTGTTAGTATTCGCACCCCTAGCTCTCCAGCTAACTTCATCCTAGCCAATAATGCCTTATACTCAGCCTGCTTATTATTGGCCCTGAATTCAAAATGCAGTGACTGCTCGATCAGTATTCCATTGGGGCCTTCCAAGATAACACCTACCCCACTTCCTATCCGATTCAACGCCCCATCAACAGATAGGAACCATTCCTTTCTTTTGTGATCACATCAATCAACTAGGGCTAACTCTATTATGAAATCAGCTAGGGCTTGTGCCTTAATATGGTCCCTCTTTTCAAAGGATATGTTGAACTCGGAGAGTTGGACCGTCCATCCAACTATCCTCCTGGCTAGGTTCGGCTTTCGTAGGACCTGCTTGATGGGTAGGTCCATCCAAAAGATTATCTGTTTACTATGGAAATACGGCTGAAACCTTCTTTATGTGATTATCAAGGCGAGGGTGACCTTTTCGATCTTCTGGTATCATTTTTCTAGGCCCTACAAGACCTTACTCAATAAGTAGACCGGTCGTTGGTCTTTATCCCATTCCTAGACTATAGCAATTTCTTGTTCTTCCTCAGGCGATGAAAAATGGGAAGGGCGATTTTTGGCTGACTAAGATAGGAAGCATGACAATGCCATTATCCTTCCTGCCAACTACTACAGCTCCTTAATGTTCCTTGGGCTTCTCATGTCGATGACAACCTGGCACTTCTCTAGATCAGCCTCGAACAAGCGTTTTTCTAGGTTCAACTTCAACTGATGCTTCTTTAGAACATCAAACGCTCGTTGTAGTATGCTGCAATGCACCCCAGCTATTGTTAACTTGACAACCATATCATGAATGTATACCTCCACATCTCAGCCCATTAATCCTTGAAGATTCTATCCATTTACCGTTGATATGTGGCACCTACATTTTTCTAACCGAAACATAATACCTTGTAAATGAAATCTCCCGTGTTTATGATGAACGCAATTTTGGCCTCGTCCTAAGGGTTCATCCTGATCTGGTTATAGCCGAAGTAAGCATCCATGAAACTCAGCAATTCACACCCAAAGGCACCATCGACCAGTTAGTTGATGCTTGAGAGCAGGTACAGATCCTATGGGCACGCTTTATTCAGATCTGTGTAGTTTGTGCACATCCATCATTTGTCGGGTTTTTTTTACCATGACAACATCGGCAAGCCAAGTGGGGTACTACACCTCCCCAATGAAACATACTGCCAACAGCTTGTTAGCTTCCTCCTTAGTTGCCCTCCATTTCTCTTCTCCCAGTCGCCTCCTTTTCTAAGCTACTGGTCGAGTTCCTAGAGTGATAGAAAGGCAATGGCACAAGAAGTTCGAGTCTATCCTAGTCATGTCTACTGGGGTTCACGCAAAGACGTCCCAATTTTTTGTGATGAAATGAACTAACTACTCTTTTGATTCCCCATCTAAGGCATCACCAATCCTCGTCCTCTCCTTCCTAGAGGTACCGATCTAGACTTCTTTCAAATCCTTAGCCAGTTGTGGCATCTGATCTTCTAGCTGTTGGCACGGATCTAAATCCAAGGAGTTGACGAAAGCTTGGCTACCGCTAACTCTATCATGGTCAAAGGTTCTGCGTCCAACCTTTAGACTATCCTCAAAGCACCGATGGACTATTTTTTAGTCGACCTAATGACACTTACCTTCTTCCTTATAGGGTATTTCATGTAGAGAAATAGAGTGGACACCATTCCTCTCAATCTATTCTGAGCAGACCACCCTATGATCATGTTGTAGGAGGCCCAAGTGTTGACAACTGTGTAAGAGACCGGTATTGTTCGTGCACTTGTCCCCACCTCAAACATAGTCTCGATCTCTATTGTCCCCCTTATTTCTACTTGCTCTCCTGTGAATTCAAATAAGGTTGCTGGCCACTCCTCTAGGCTAGAGGCAAGGAGTCCTAGCTTTTGGAATGTTGACCAATAGAGAATGTTGGTAGAACTCCCTTGGTCGATTAAAAATCTTTCAATCTTTTAATATTCTGCTATCAACGAAATAACCATAGGGTCATCTTAATGGGGTGTGGTGCCCTCATAGTCCTCGTTTGAGAAACATATGATCGGGTCTCTTAGGCGAGGGGTGTTACCTCGAACTGCCATGATGGTCCTAGAGTGCCTTTTCCTTACTGATGTGTGATAGGTTGCAGAATGGTCATCATTTCTCCTATCAAAATACTATATTTTCCTATGTTAAGGTAGCATAGGGTCAACCTAGGTCATTCTTCTCAATAACATGTGGTTCTTTTGTTATCTAGGGTGCAAGGCTAAAAAGATTTCTAAACTGGTCATGTAGGATGCGGACTCTTGGCAAGTAAATGTAAATGGGGGGTTTTGCTTGAAACGTAAAGTGTTGAAAGTAAATTTGTAGGAAGTAATTTTTCTAACTAGGAAAATAAACTAAGGACTACAAACGTAAAGGCAATCTAAATCCACCAAACATATATTTAACATACTGGATACAATGAGATCTAGGCAATGGTTCTGCTTCAATCTCTAGTATGCAAGTGATTCCTCACCAACCCATATCTTAAGGCGATTGTCTAACATTTGTCCCACGGCCTCGAGATAGTAGGGATTACGTCCTTGGTTTATGTACATTATTTAATGATTATCTATAATATTATTTAGGTAGGTTCTAATCGGTCCCTAATCTAGCATGGTCTATTCTTAAGCAAGAAAAGATTATGCTACCACGAATTACAAACATACAAGAAAGAGAACATATTCATTCATTGATTAACCAAAATACTAATACATGCAGTGGATCAAATGGAAAAGGATGGTGATCGGCTTCCCATGGCGACCGCCATGGTAGCTGTAGTGTTCAACCAAAGGAGAATAGTGAACATGAGAGGCTGTACCCTCTAAAGTGTGCCAGATTTTTTATCAGTCCCCTCTAGTAACTCTGTTCAACTCGAACTCTGCCCTATGCCCACTCGACCGACTGAGCGTCACTAAAGCACCGTTGGACAAAGATGTTGAAATGGAAATGGAGGTGTATATAGAGTTTATTTATCGATAATCTGCGCTACTTGCTAACCAATGAACATTGCTATGCACCTCTATTTATACATGCATTAACTAACTAACTAACTTACTCTATAACTGTAATAACTGAATTAACGATTTTAACTACCTGACTATAACAAACTTAACTGAAATAACAACTATAACCGACTTGCCTAACTACCACATGCTAAATTACATTTTATGCGTGTGCTTGAATTTGCCGAGGTGGAGTCGATCTTCTAATGATGAGATGGATCCGGTTTTGGATGGGAGTCGGTATCTGATTTGAGGTTGGCTTCCTGTTTGGAATTGACATCCGGTATAAAGTCGGCTTCTGGTATGAAGTTGGCATGTGGAATCGGCTTTGTCTGGTTGGGATGCTTCCATCCTTATTTTGTCTGACTTGGAGTCGGTTTCATCCGGCCAGGACACATCCAACTTCTACTGGTCTGGGATGGCTCTGGCTTCTATTGGAATGACTTCACTTTTGGGCTGGTCTGAAATGATTTTGGCCTCAACTGGGATGACTTCATCTAGCCAGGACGAGTCAGCTTGGAGGGATTTCTTTTAGCCTAAACGACTCCTCTATCCGATTTGACTTCGTCCAGCTTCTCTTTTGACCTACAAAACAAGACTTCTATTTTTGTTAGCTAAAATCAATAACTTAGCCTAGATTTGTATTTTCCTTAGTTTAACCTTGGAAGTCTAAATCTTAGCTAATACATGATTCTTAACTATAATTTATAGTCTACTCTACCTATCTAAAGACCTTATAAGGGGTATAAAATATGTACTATCAATGTGGTCCTTCCACCGAGAGTGTCGCTGTTGACTATGGTGGTGATAGTGCCACGGTAGGAAATGTTGGGGGTGATGCCTTGATATGCTTCTTTCTCTTGGTTTTTTCGCCTTTGGTTCCCTTCTTCAATTGACTCGTTGTTGGTCTCAGTTAGCTCGCAGCTGGTCTTTTACCCTTGTTGATGGCTCCACATCTCTTGTTTGGACAAAGTGGCCTAAGTGGCCTTGCTGGATCAACCTCTCGATCTGGACCTGGATGGTCTTGCAATTCTTCGTGGTATAGTCGTGCGCTCGGTGGAATTCACACAACAGTTTACGGTCGAACCCCAACTACCTGGTCGTAGGAAGTGGGAATTCCAAAAGGTGGGTATGATACACCTACCTTAGTATCTGGGCGTGCTTCGCCTTTAAGGGGTTGAACCGGGCCGACTCGTCATTAGATAGACTCTGCATATTGTAACCCCCTTCACGTGGGTGGGCCCTCGTTGGGACCCCATGGCTAGGCGTTGCTGGAAGTGTCGGGGGTTGACGTTCAACCTCGAGGCGGTCGACCAGATACTGCTCGACTTCAACGTACTTTTTCGCTTAAGCTTTTATTTCTTCCATGCTGGACAGTCTTCTCAACGCCAAGGAGTTGCAGAATTGTTCGGTGCACAGCCCTTTCCAAAAAGCTTTGACAGAAAACTTTTGGTTTAGATCATTTACCCGAACTATAGCATTGTTATACCTGGCAAGGTATCCCTTCAAGTTTTCACCCAACCAACAAAGCCAAAGATAATTTGCGTGACATGGAGGTCCTATGACTAGGTCCAAAACTAAAATGATGAAACAATCTTTGTCAGGCTTGAGTTTGAGAATTAAGAAAAGTTTAGAGCAAAGTGAATCAAAGGTTGCACCAAAATGGGTCACCTTATTACAAGTTGATGAAGATTGGAGTCCATCTTGAAGAACACATATAAAGCCCAAAGTCATTGTCATGTAACTTGGATTGAATAGTTAATTAGGATCCATTTACATTTATTTTCGCATAAATCATTTTGATAGTTGGTAGAAAAAGAGAAAGTTTGATAGTAGGTGAAAAAATAGGAAGGTCATTTATGGTGGAAATAAAAGGTTAGTAAGGAGTTATAGCGGATGAGATTTTATGCCAATTAAAATATTAATAGGTATTAACTTCAGGGCTACTTAGCTAAGCCTATAAATAAACTCTTATAAGCAACCAAAAAGATAGAATTTTGAAGTTTAATAATATTTGTGTTTTCTCTTTTGTGAGAACTTTTCCTTTGTTCTTAGGTTAAAAAACTTTTATAGTGTTGGTTCTACCGTCAGGTCGCGGTTAGGGTTACACTTTTGATAACTTTGGTTCTACCGGCAGGTCACGGTTAGGGTCAAGTTCCCCTTTCACCTATTTCTAAGACGGTTCATTTTAAGATCGTGTAATTTGGTTTCAAAGCTTCAGCTCTTGAAATCAGGTGTTCTCTATCCTTTGCGACTCTATCTTTTTCAATTTTCTATATAAAAAAAATTGTTCTTTTGTTATTTCTCCTACTTTGTCATCTTGGTTTATTTTACTTGTTCGTGTCTATTCATCTTTCTTTGTTTACTTCATTGAGTTTGTCATTTCTCCTTGTTGCCTCATTGTGTTTCTTTTCCTTTTCTATCATATAAAATAAAACAATCATACAAAAAAAACGAACGAAAGTGAAAGGTAAAAAAAATTAGCTACTAGTCAATCTGTTATTTTGCCTTACATATTGCAATAAAAAAAATAAATATGAATAGAAAAAGTTTGAATTTTCGTCATATTTTCCCCTTTTGCATTTACAATACCTTCATTGTATGTGTCAAACAATCCATAATTCCTTACTTCTTGCTAATTCTTGTTGTCTAAAGTTATCAAATTACCAAATCCTTATTGTTTCTTGCTGTGTGCATCATTCTTAAAAGTTCTTATTTAAGAGCTCATAAGGAAAATTTGAGTGGTAAAAGGCGAGAGTAGTGAGACAAAAAAAAAGCCAAATTGAGTGATACAGAAGTGACTACAACATAATTCGAGCGTAAACACGTGAGAGAGTGTTTGTGTGAGGATTTCTTTTTTCTTTCTAACTTGATTTTTGCAGTATTTTAATCATGAGTAGAGAAGAAAGAGAACGAGATGTTGATATCAAATTATTCATCAAGGTTGTTCAAGAACAATCAAGGCTTTAAATGTAAGATTGGATGATTTAGTACCTATACCTAGGTATAGGAGCCCTACTAGTCAACACAATAATGAGGAAGAAGAAGAGGAGTATTCAGATGGAAGATATAATGAAAATGAATGGAGAAGAAAAGGTGAACCAAGACGTGACAATTACTTGGGTAATATTAAGATGGAAATCCCTACGTTCCAAGGAAAGAATGATCCTGAATTATAATTGGAGTGGGAGAGAAAAGTTGAACATGTGTTTGACTGTCACAACTACTCGAAGGAGAAAAGGGTAAAATTAGCAATTGCTGAATTTACTAACTATGTTAGTATTTGGTGGGATCAGTTTGTGATTAACAGGTGTAGTAATGGAGAAAGACTCATTCATACATGGGAAGATATGAAGTCTATCATGAGAAGGAGATTTGTACCAAGTCATTACCATAGGGACTTGCACAGAAAATTGCAAAGTTTGACACAAGGTTCTATGAGTATGGAGGATTACTATAAGGAGATGGAAATAGCCATGATTAGAGCCAATATGGAGGAAGACCATGAGGCAATTATGGCTAGATTCATTGAAGGCTTAAAAATAGAGATAGCTAATATGGTGGAGTTGCAACATTATATGGAGGATAGAGGATTTGCTACACAAAGCAATTCAAGTGGAGAGGCAATTGAAGTCTAAAATCTCTTCCAAATTTGCTTCATCTTCTAGCTCTTAATGAAGATCAAATTGGAAGAACAATAATGTTGTTACAAACCCTAAAGAAGATGTGTCATACCCCAAAATAGTCCGGGCCCAAAACCTTGTGGCCCATCTCAACCAGGACATTGGTGAAACCGATTACAACCTAAGGCGAACCAGTCTCGGCCCTGTTAACATGTTTTGGGCCTGGATCACTCCTAAATTATCCAGGACAAGATCAACCATTGCGGAAGACAAGGGTCAACTATTGTGGGAGACAAAGGTCAACCGTTATGGGAAGTTGACTGTCGGATACCTAGTAACTCCTAGTAACTTCCCCATTGATTGCGGAAAAAGAAAACTTCCTGAACCGGTTTTGAGGCCTATATAAAGCCTTCAAATACAAGAGAAAAAGACCTTTTTTTTAGGAGAAGGAAAGGAAAGAAGAAAAGAAAATATCATAATAAAAAAAAGAGAGAAATATAGAAATTGACCACAGTGCAAAGAAAACTAGGCAGACCACCCAAGACTTGCAAGATTAGAAAGAGGAAGTACGAATCATCTAAGAAAAGAGACGAAATACCTTCGGAATCCAGGTAAGCAAAGTAAAGAATTACTGCATCATTTTCTAGGCTAATTTTGATTCCATTCTAGTAGAAATAATCGTTCCAATCCATGCCATTCTAGGCCTCTCGACGAGGTCGAATTCATCCTATCCTTGTAAACTGAAGAAAGTAATCTCCCATTTTGCAAAAACAAAGTCGAATCCATTTTGGTCCTATCAGGACCAAATTTGTTTCGGTCTTATCAAGGCCGAGTTCATTTCGGCCTAATATCGTCCAATCACTCCCTGACACTTATCAAGACCGAGTTCATTTCGGCCCAATACCATCCAATCATTCCCTGACACTTCGCCCGGCCAAGTTCACTTCGGTCCAATGTCAGCCAATCACTCCCTAACGCCCCCACCACTTAGGGCTGAATCCATATCGGCTCGAATTCCCTTAAATTGATACTAACTAGTATCATCCTTTCCTAACCAGTAACCAGACTAGAACTACGTTGACTTTGACTTCTCTAGAACTGAGGTACGTATGCATAGGAGGCACACTCCTATCAAGTGATAAATAAAAATTACTCCTACCCTTGACTCTCCATAATCTTTACAGGACCCAAACCTAAGCATCATCCCCACAACCTTACAACTAACCTAAGGTAACTATCAGGTGATAAACATGTTGGGGCACCCTATATTCCCAACGTGTAACCAACTCATGAACCTACAACTCTGATTCTCAGACCAGCCTGTACCCCAGGTTTCTTGACGTTCTAAAAAAAAAACCGGTGGCTGCTCCTAATGGCCGAATCAATTTCGGCCGGCCCCTGGCCGAGATTGTATCTGCCCACTTTAAACCAGCATACGCCTCGTCACAAATATGGTTGTGACAAGATGTGAAAGCCAAATATTTAAATGCTCCTCCTAAAGGTAAAATTGACACTAATACATCCTATAGATCATGTGATATCAAGTGTTTCAGGTATTAAGGAGTTGGACAATGGAGAAATAAAAAGTGAGGGTTCAAGTGATGATGAAATGCCACTATTGGAGGATTGTAGTGATGTGGAAGTTGCTGAACCTGTAGACAGAGTTGTTCTTGTCACTAGGCGTGCTCTTAGCATACAGCCTAAGGAAGATGGTGACGTAGAGCAACGTGGACATAATTTTTCATACTAGGTGCCACGTAAATGACAAGGTATGTAGCATGATTATTGATAGGGGAAGTTGTACTAATGTTGCTAGCACCTTATTGGTTGAGAAATTGAACTTACCAACGAAAAAGAATCCTAATCCATATAGACTTCAGTGGCTGAATGATCGTGGAGATATAAGGGTGACTAAACAAGTGTTGGTGTCATTCTCCATTGGCAAGTATAAAGATGAAGTTCTTTGTGATATTGCACCTATGCATGTTGGGCATTTGCTTCTTGGGCATCCTTTGCAATTTGATAGAAAAGTCACTCATGATGGGTACAAAAATAAGTATACCCTTGCCATGAATAAATGCATCATCGTATTAACACCTCTTAAACTAGTTGAAGCATATTCTAATCAAATTAGAATTGCAAGAGAGTGTAAGTTGAGAGAAGAGAAATTGAGCATTCAAGAAAAAAAGAGAAAAGAAAATATGAGTAAAAATACGCAGAAGAAAGAAAAACATGAAATTGAGTGCAATGAAGAGAAAAGTAAGAAAATGAATGCATTTGCAAAGAAAAAAGAGGTTGAGAGTGTGTTATTAGCAAAAGAGAAACTACTTGTACTCCTGTACAAGGATGTCTATTTCACTAACGAATTTCATCCTTCTTTTCCTTGTGAATATGATTCTTTGTTACAAGAATTCACTAATGTTTTTTCAGATGAAGTGCCTCATGGATTACCTCCTTTAAGAGGTATTGAGCATCAAATTGACCTCATTCCTAGTTTTCCAATTCCAAATAGACCAGCCTATAGAACAAATCCCGAGGAAACAAAGGAAATTCAAAAGCAAGTGAATGAGTTGCTGCAAAAGGGCTTTGTAAGGGAAAGTCTTAGTCCATGTTCTGTTCCTGTTATCTTGGTTCCAAAGAAAGATGAAACATGGCGCATGTGCATTGATAGTCGGGCCATCAACAAAATCACTGTAAAGTATAGATATCCTATTCCTAGGTTAGATTATATGCTTGATGAATTGTTTGATTCTTGTGTGTTTACTAAAATTGATTTGAAGAGTGGATACAATCAAATTCGTATGAAAGAAGGTGTTGAATGGAAAATCGTGTTCAAAACAAAATATGGTTTATATGAATGGTTAGTGATGCCATTTGGCTTAACTAATGCTCCCAGCACTTTCATGAGGTCAATGAATCATGTTTTGCATTCTTTCATTGGAAAATTTTTAGTAGTCTATTTTGATGATATTTTGATTTATAGTAAGACTTTAGATGAACATGTTGAACATTTTCATGTTGTTGTTAATGTCTTAAGAGAAAATAAATTGTATGGAAAGCTCAAAAAGTATTCATTTTTCCTTGAATCTATTGTGTTTTTAGGTTTTGTTGTAAGCTCAAAAGGGATAAGTGTGGATGAAGAAAAGGTAAAGGCAATTAGAGAATGACCTACACCTAAGAATGCAAACGAGGTAAGAAGCTTTCACAATTTAGTAAGTTTTTATAGGAGGTTTGAGAAGAACTTTAGTTCTATTGCTGCACCTTTAAATGAGCTTGTTAAAAAAGATGTTGTGTTCAAGTGAGATGATGTGCATGAGAAAGCTTTCAAGTTGTTGAAAGATAAGTTGATCAATGCACCTATGCTTTGTTTGCCTAATTTTGATAAAGCTTTTAAAATTGAATGTGATGCTTCTGGTGTTGGAATAGAAGCTGTATTGATGCAAGAAATTAAACCAATTACATATTTTAGTGAGAAGCTTAGTGGGGCTGCATTGAACTATTCTACCTATGTCAAGGAGTTGTATGCTTTGGTAAGGATATTGCAAAGTTGGCAGCATTATCTGTGGCCAAGAGAGTTCATAATCCATTATGACCATCAAAGTTTGAAGTTTCTAAAATCTCAAGGTAAGCTTCAAAAGAGACATGCTAAGTGGCTGGAGTTCATAAAGATGTTTCCTTATGTGATCAAGTACAAGAAAGGTAAGGAGAATATTGTGGCTGATGCATTGTCTAGAAGGTTGTTGCTTACTTCTTTGCAAACTAAGTTACTTAATTTTGAGATTATAAAGAATTTGTATGTCAATGATTCTCATTTTGATCAGGTTTGGAATTCTTGTATTAAACATGCTTTTGGAGACTATTATAGGTATGATGGGATCTTGTTTAAGGAAAATAAATTGTGTGTGCCTACTTGCTCCTTGCGTGAAATGCTAGTTAGAGAAACTCATGGTGGGGATTGATGGGACATTTTGGAGTAAAGAAGACTCTAGAAATTCTAAGTGAGCATTTTTACTAGCCTAATATGAAACATGATGTGCAAGCTATTTGTAATCAATGCATTACATGTACGCAAGCCAAATCTAAAGTCATGCCCCATGGTTTCTATACACCTTTGTCTGTGCCTAATCAACGTTGGACTGATGTTTTAATGGATTTTATATTAGGGTTGCCAAGATCTCAAAGGGGAAAAGACTGTATATTTGTTGTTGTTGATAGATTTAGTAAAATGGCACATCTCATTGCATGTTCTAAAACCAATGATGCAATACATGTTGCTGATTTGTTCTTTAAAGAAGTTGTGCACTTGCATGGGTTGCCAAGAACAATAGTAAGTGATAGAGATGTGAGGTTGCTAGGTCATTTTTATAGGACTTTGTGGAATAAGTTAGAAACTAAGCTCTTGTTTTCCACTGTTGCACATTCATAAACAGATGGGCAAACTGAAGTTATGAATAGAAACACTTGCTACCTTTTTACGTGCAATCATTCAAAAGAATTTGAAAATTTGGGGAAAATGTTTACTCCATGTTGAGTTTGCATATAATAGAATTGTCTATTCTACATCTTCTTATTCTCCTTTTAAAGTTGTGTATATTTTAATCCACTAACTCTTTTAGATATCTTAACTTTGCTAACTAATAAGCATACTAATTTGGATGGAAAGAAGAAGGCAGAATTTGTTAAAGAATTACATGCCAAAGTTCGAGTTAACATTGAGAAGATGAATGAACAACATTCAAGGAAAGCAAATAAAGGGCATGTTAAAGTCACCTTTGAACCTGGAGATTGGGTTTGGGTTCATATGCAAAAAGGAAGGTTTCCCATTCAAAGAAATTCCAAGTTGAAACCAAGAGTAGATGGACCCTTTCAAGTTTTAGAAAAGATTAATGACAACATCTACAAGCTGGATTTACCAACCACATATGGTAATATAAGTTCTACCTTTAATATTGCTGATTTATCTTTATTTGTTGTAGGTGAGGAATTTGATTCGAGGACGAATCCTTTTGAAGATGGAGGGAATGATAGAGACCCAACCAACAAAGCCAAAGATAATTTGCATGACACTGGAAGTCCCATAACTAGGTCCAAAAGCAAAATGATAAAGCAATCTTTGTCATGCCTGAGTTTGGAAATTAAGGAAAGTTTAGAGCAAAGTGAATCAGAGGCTGCACCAAAATGGGTCACTTTATTACAAGTTGATGAAGAACACATATAAAGCCTGAATTTATTGTCATGTAATTTTGGCTGAATAGTCAATTAGGATCCATTTACATGTATTTTCTCCTAAATCATTTTGATAGTTGGTAGAAAAAGGGAAAGTTTGATAGTAGGTGAAAAAATAGGAAGGTCGTTCATGGTGGGAATAAAAGGTTAGTAAGGAGTTATCACAAATGAGATTTTATGCCAATTAAAATATTAATGGGCATTAACTGCATGAGATTTTATGTCAATTAAAATATTAATGGGCATTAACTCTTTATGCCAATTAAAATATTAATGGACATTAACTTCATGAGATTTTATGCCAATTAAAAATATTAATGGACATTAACTTTAGGGCTACCTAGTTAAGCTTATAAATAAACTCTAGTAAGCAACCAGAAAGAATTTTGAAGTTTAATAATATTTGTCTTTTCTCTATTGTGAGAACTTTTTCTTTTGTTCTTAGGTTAAAAAACTTTTATAGTGTTGGTTTTACTGACAGGTCGTGGTTAGTTTTTTATAACTTTGGTTCTATCGACTAGTCGGTGTTAGGGTCAAATTCTCCTTTAACCTATTTTTAAGACAGTCTATTTTAAGATCGTGTCATTACAAAAATTCTCACACAAACACTCTCTCACGTATTTACACTCGAATTATGTTGTAGTCACTCGTGTATCACTCAATTTGGCCTTTTTTTTGTCTCACTACTCTCGCCTTTTACTAAACTTTTCATCATGAGCTCTTAAGTAAGAACCTTTAAGAATGATGTTACACAGCAATAAAGAACAAGGGTTTGACAATTTGATAACTTTAGAGAACAAGAATTAGCAAGAAGTAAGAAATTTTGGATTTTTTTATATGATAGAAAAGGAAACAAAACACAATAAGGCAACAAGGAGAGATGACAATCTCAATGAATTAAACAAAGGTACATGAATAGACACGAATAAACAGAATAAACCAAGAAGACAAAATAGGAGAAATAACATAAGAAGGAAGAATTTTTTTTATAGAAAATTATAAAAGATAGAGTCACAAAGGATTGGTATCAGAGCTTCGGCTCTTGAAACCAGGTGTTCACTATCCTTTGCGACTCTATCTTTTATAATTTTCTATAAAATAAAATTTGTTCCTTCTTTTGTTATTTCTCTTACTTTGTCATATTGATTTATTCTATTTGTTTGTGTCTATTCATCTCCTTTTTTTTTACGAGTTTGTCATCTCTTCTCGTTGCCTCATTATGTTTTTTTTCTATCATATAAAAATAATCTTACAAAAAAAGAACGGAAGAGAAAGGTAAAAAAAAAATTGACTACTAGTCAATATGTTATTTTGTCTTACATATTGCAAACATTAAATGTTGGATATACCATATCAATCACCTAAAGTTGAGGGATAAAACTGGTTGTCCAGAAAAGTACTCAGCAATCGGTACAATTACATAAAAAATTTGTTAGGCTTAAAATTAAAAGTTACTGAATAATTAGTATATTTGTAATAAAACATTAGTTATATATTAGAAAAGTATATATATTCAGTAAATTATAATTTTATCTCCTATAATTAGCCAACTTTTTTCTCCCAACCATTTTAAACTATCATAATTTTATTTTTATTTGTATATTTGATCTTTTTGACAACTTATTTTTTTTAATTTACTCTCTTTATCTTTATTTTAAAATTAAATTTCAATAATTTTAATAAATAATTAAAAATAAATTTATATTACAATTTAAATTATTCAGTATAAATCTAAATACAATTTATATATATATATATTCAAAAACGTTTATTTATTGTAAATATTTATCTTATACAATACATGTTCTAAATACTAATTAACTTATAAATAAACTGCATAAGTCAAACTTATGCTTCATCTTTTTCATAAATTAGCCTATCACATATTTATCTTATACAATACATGTTCTAAATACTAATTAACTTATAAATAAACTGCATAAGTCAAACTTATGCTTCATCTTTTTCATAAATTAGCCTATCACAAATTTTAAATATGCAAATTTATGCTTCATCAAATGTTAAATTTTATTCATTTATTTAAATGCGTCATGTTTAATAACTATATTTATAAGTCATGTTTAATAACTATATTTATAAGTCATGTTTAATAACTATATTTATAAGTCATGCTTAAGTTTTAAGGGATTGTACAAGTGAGTGTGCAGATTGCTCCACGTTAGACTGTATCACCCACATAAGTTTGCAATTAAATTGGATAGACTGCATCACCCACATAAGTTTGCAATTAAATTGGATAATGGGCATTAACGTACATTAAAATGAGTCTATACTTAATGAGGTTGCATATATTACGGTTAAACTGGTTGATTTATGGACCATTGCATTTTTTTTTTTAAGGTTTTTACTTTATATTTTTTCTTTAAAATAATTAAAAATAATTTTTTGATAAGTATTAAAAACTTTTTTTTTTTAAATTCTATGTTAATAATTTCTCTCTTAATAGGTTCAACCCCACGAGTTGATGTATCAACTTTAATAAACCTGAAATTAAATAAGTCACTTACATTTAGGATTTGGTCCACGCTCTCGTGGGCTTTTGTAAGCCAACTACCAGGCCGAAAGTTTATATACTATAAAGTATTTGGTTTAGTTTGTTTTCATAATTTTAACGTTGGCACCTAATTTTAAATATTTTTTATTGATGTCAAATTTTAAATTTAAAATATATAAGAATTTCACCTAAAATTATTATTTCACTTTTAAAGTCCCACAAATGGTATTAAGATTTAAATTATTTGTGGTAATACTGAGAATTGTTAAAAAATATTAAATTGTTTATATTAAAATGAATATAACGTATATACTCATTTCTTAAAACAAAAAGAATGTAATTTAAAAATATCAAATCTAAATATCTCTTAAAAATATAATTAAAGGTTTAATATACTTTTTTGTTTTTAAATTTTTTGAGATTTTCATTTTTACTCTCTAATCAAAATTTGTATAATTTATAGTTCTTAAGCTTTTATTTTGTTATCTCTTTTTATCCATGTTATTTGATTTATCTGTTTTTTCCTAATTTGTGCGCACAATTGATTTACGACTTGTTGTCACGTGGGAAAAAAATGCTGAGATGATATTTAGATAGTGAACAATTTTGTAGTAGTTCTTTTTCTCGTAGTTAAGAACTACCAGAATTTTGTTTTGCCTTAGTTAAATAATTTTGACAATTTTTGACCATCAAAGGAAAATTGTTCATTACTTGGATACCATTTTAACATTTTTTTCACGTGATAACAAGTCGTGCACTAATTATGCACACAAATAAGAAAAAGTGTATGATAGATCAAAAGTTTAAGAATTATAACTAATATAAATTTTAATTAAAAACTAAATATCAAAATCTAAAAACCAAAAACATATTAAATCATATAATTAACTTTTATATTATAAATCTAACTTATTCTTGAATGAATATATTTTTAAATTTTATTTTCATTAGCTTGGTCTATTTTAGATTCAAAATCAACTATTAATGCAACAAATATTACGAAGAATTCATACTTTATCTTCCTCATTTTACTAGTGTAAAGTAATTGCATTGAATTAAGCACAGTTGATGCACGGGTGCTCTAAGACACTTACATGTGACGCTAAGATCTTTGGTCATGCTAACTCCCATTTCATGTTAGATTAAAATTATAGTTTAGGGATTACTATTTTTGGTCATACTTACTGTTAGTCCTAAACAAGAAAACACACTTCGGGCACTTGGTTAGAGAGTCAAGGTTTTTGCATTTGTTACGTAACACTACTCATTGTTGTAGCATAATTATGCAAGAAAAAAAGATTTTTCATTGGTGTGGCTCAAGGTTTTGGGTCTGGTTTTAAATAAAAGTAATCACTCAAATACACAATTGGTTTCATCACCTGATTTAGGCAAAGGTATGCATATAATTACCTCTTGACAGCTAATAGGCATCTTAATCGAGAACCACAATCCTCTACTAAAGAGCATTAACATACTAACATTTCCACTATCAAATTCATTTTGAGAAGTACTAATTAATTAGACGTGAACTAGATGGAATTAATATAGGAAATAGGGAAGTATCATGCAAATAAAAGCATCTCAGTTTATTGGCAAGGCGCATATGCCTCACACAAAGAAAACAAAATTAAATGAGAATGATACTAGTATGTGGCACCTACCCATATTTTCCATATGAAGATATGTTACATGCCTTGACATTTTGTGTGGACAATGGAGCTTATTCGTGTTTGATCGTGCAAATGTCTAGCATGATTGTACAAGCCTTTTTTTAACATATGCAGAACATGTACATTTAATCATCTTTATGTTTTTTGACATGGTGTGCCTCCTTAAAGCACACTCTTGCAATCCGTGGTGTTTGTCCAAGTTAGACAACCTCTGGTGTTTTCCCAATTTTATAACATTATGTTTCTTCATACAATCGAGTTTATTTTTATTGCTTTGAATAATATGTTAGAAAATGGTCACTTTCGATATAATTTTAGTTAATTAATTGACAAAAAGTACTAAAGTTAAATAAAGACTGACGCTGTAAGTTAATTCATAACCAATTTTGTACTTGAAACCTCGTAAATGTTTCGCTTTCCATTTTCTTTTTTTTTTTTTTATTTTTGAATGTTTTATGCTCAAATTAAATTAAAGTACACATCTTAATTTAAATTGATCGTATGCTATTTTGAAACTAAATCTACCCAACTGACACTCGTATCTAACTTATTACAAACACAACTTACCAAAAAAGAAATGTCATCACACACACAAATAGTTCAATTTTATTTTAAGCCTGATTTTAATAGTTAATGATGAAAAAGGCATTCCATTTTCCGGTTGTTGAACGACATGTCGTTTCCAAAAAAAACAACTGTAATCATGTCACTTATCATTATCCCTCCTCACAAAGACAGATCCAAGTTTCCGGGCACATCACCATAACGAGAAGATTTTCAGTTCTTTAAGTCACCATTCCTACTTTCATTTTCATTTTCAAAATTTAAAAAACAATTATATATTAAGTGCCACAATTTTAATAAAAAGAAAGCACATCTTCCTAAAATATTAAAAACATTTTCCTCCATAACGACCGTCCTTGCTTCCCATTGAAAACGGTCAAAACGAAAGGGGCTTTGACATCACTTCACTCCGAGCCAATGGGACACACAACAAAGACAACGAAATCACTTCACTCCGTTTCTCATCCTCCACAACTCATCACTGTTATCTGATTCTCTCCAACACTAGAAAAGAATTTCCTTGCCTATTGACCAACACAATAAAAAAGACCAAACCTTGTGCCATTTTCGGACACACCATAATGGAACAGGAAGAAAGAATAAGTAGAGAACATAAAACTCCAAGATAGAATTAAAAACTCTTTTTTTTTTTTGTTTTTTCATTATGCCTTTTATCTTTACAAAACAAGCAAACCATAACAAACCCAAAAACAGCCAGCAAAACCAAAAATAATAAAAAAAAGCATAAAATTGAAGAAAAAAAAAAGTAGAAAGATTGATTGATTAACAAGTCAGTAAGAAGGTGGAAGTAGTAGTGTATCCAAAACGGAACGGAAGAGACTGACAAAAGACCACTTCCCCTTCCTCAGCCATTGCCTTGGTAGTAAGTAAGTGATTGATTGATATTGGAAGATAATAAACACCGTTGAATAAACCCTCTTTTTTTTTTCCTCTCTCTCTTTTTTTATTTATACTTAGATAGCGTCAAATCGGCGTGGATGATCAGAGCCAGAGTGCGCCGGCTTCCTTGAGGAGGGGAACAAGGGAGCCATTGATGTGGCAAGCCATGACTCTGTCCATGGTTCCGACAAGCTTGCCTCCGATGAAGACAACAGGGACGACAGAAGCGGTACCTAGGAGCCTCATCAAGGCTCTTTCGAGGTCCTTCCCTCTTGGATCCTCGTCCAACTCGTGCACCGTGGGGTTCACTCCCATGCCGCAGAACAACCTCTTGATGGCGTGGCACATGCAGCACGTGCTCACGCTGAATATCACCACCGCGTTCTCCGACGCCAGCCTCTCTATGCGCTCCAGCGGGTCCCCCACCGCCGTCGCGCTCCTCGGTGCCACGTAGCTCCCCCACGATGCTGCCGCTTGGAAGTGCATCTTCAAATAATGAATGTATTTGTAGATAGAGAGAATGAGAATGAATGAAGTGAGTTTGTTTGTTTGGTTTTGTTGTGTGGGGAATGGGGGAATGGAAGGGTGATATTTATAGAGATGGACAACACTGCCTGTTGTTGTGGTATTTGTTAAATAATGGGGTGTGCTATATCTTGTGCTTTTTACCAGAATATAATATGTAAAGTTGGTCTCACTCTCATCACTAGTCGTCACCTTATAAGATGTAAGAGAGAGACAGAAGGATAGAGAGAGAGGGGATTTTGTGTGATTAAGTAACTACTTATGATTAATGGAAATTTCCATTTATCATCTTTAGACTGTCATAATCAATAATGAGGTTTATTTGCTCAAGCTTCACACAGGCAATTCTTCCTCGGGCCATGATTATGTTAGGGGAATAGGGTTTTCTCAATAATTATATTTGCGTGAGAGTTAGGGAGACAGTATCGATTGTTTTAATGCTAAGGAGAAAAGATAAGTAATAATATAAAGAAAAAAATGTAAATACCATCTCATTTTTATAACTTGAAATTAAAATTTACTGCATGCAAGTTTTATTTTTTTAATATTATTAAAATATTGTTTCATCTATTCATGCTCATGAGTTAATTGAGTAACTATAATAAGATAAAATTATTTACTATTTGAATTTTTACTGTAATTATTTTCAGTGGGTTTTGTTGTTAACAAATCCATTATGTCATGCCAATATTAATTTGTGCAAGTGTAATATGTGTTATGTAATTAATATATTATTCTTTGTGTAAAAATAAAATAAAATCCAACATGTCATTAATAATATGTATGGTAGAATTAAAGCATCTTTTCTGTCTAGGACTTCTGTACAACAACAAAAAATTAAAACATAAGATTATTTATTTTGAAGTTAAGGTGGTATTATAAAGTATTTATTTAAGGTTAAGGAGGAAATTAAAAAGGGTCATTAATTGAGGGGGAGAGAAAGGGAAAGGAGACAGAGAGAACAGGCTTTTACAGGGGGGAGTTGTTGGGTAATAGACGGCTGAATCCGTCCTTGTTGTCGGCCCTACGCGATCAAAAGGCATGAAAGTGGCCATCACGAACCTCTGTTCTTCTTCTGTATTTGTGTTTCTTCCAATTGACACCTTGCTGCATGTGCATTTCCTTTGCTTTTCCTTACTTCATTGCCTTTCCCAGTAGTACACTACTCCTTAATTGTCTTAGACAAAGCGTGATTATTAACTTTACAAAATATCAATTACCCATAAATTTTGTATGGTACTTACTTGTACACATATTAATGCACGCACTATTAGTCTTCATGATCACTGCTGTAACTATTTCTTACCATTAAAACCTTAAATTTAATAAAAATGCACTCATCTTGTAAAGATTTTTAGTTCCATTATTCAATTATATATGATAAAATTATTTATTTTTTATACTAATTACTTTAAACATTAGTTTTAAGATCACTTATAATTAATTAACAAAGTAAAAGTGTATTTACTCTAAGAGTATTTGATAATTAAACGGTGAAATATTTTCATTCTTCCCCGTTCTCCTTGTACATTAAACATACTATCTCTTTTCACTATTAAAAATTTTCTTCTCTCCTTTCTTTCTTTCTATTAAAATTTTTCCTTCTTTATATTCAATTGAATAGTAAATAAAAATATGTAATCATATTTTTATGTACACACTAATTTTATTATATAATTACAACTAATTTTATTTTATTTAAATATACATGTACTTTTATTCTATTATATTTTTTTAAGTATATGATAGAATGTAATTTTTTATAAATGTGTAAGAAACATTTTAAAAAAAATATAATAAGAGTGATCCATAATTATGGGTCATTTTAAAAGTAAATTATTTAAATAGAGTTTTTTTAAAGAATGAAATACAATTACATCAATAAGATTAAAATATAAGATCTTATATATTTTATCTAAATTTTTCATCTATTACCCTGAAAATTTTAAATGAAATTGTTTAAAATATTTTAGCTAGTTCAAAAACATTAAAAAAATATTTTACTTAAATAGACAAAATTTGAACCTTATTAACCGATCAAGTTTCATCCAACATGTTCTTCACATTTGAAAATAATTCATTATATAAAATCAATATTCATAATTATTTGCTCAACTATTCGATATGAGACTAAATATAATATAAGTACATTTTTATTACTTAAAATTTCTCTAAAATGAGAAAGATAAACTATAAAATATAAAGTGTAATTATAAGTACATTAGAAAATTAATTGTTGAAGTTATTAAGATTAAATATATTCACATATATAAAATTTTAATTAATAATTATAATTATATTTTATCCTCTAAAATGTATATATTTTTTACTTTATTATGAGTTAAATTCCAACAAATAAAGTATTACATTTTCTACACATAATTTTAGATGTGACAATGTATATATGGTTGACTTTGATTAAGAAAAAAGAAAAAGAGAGAAAGTTGATTTTAGTTTTCAATATTATACGTCTAGCGTAACTCAATTAACTATATAGCACGAGCTAAAAGGAAAAGGCAAACCTACTCTTTAATAATAACACAAAGGAGGTTAAAGTAGTGTAAAAAAAGGGGAGAGATATTAGGTCTAATTTCATTAAACTTTAGAATATAAACTTTCCCATAATTTATTATATGACTTTATTTTTAAAATATTATTAATATCCAAATTATTTTTATACAATAGTAATTAAATCTTATTTTACTCAATATATTTTGTAAATCAAGCTACGATGGTGATACTTATAAAAATAATAAAAATTTCATAATAAAGGTCAAAATGCATTAAAAAATTTAACAACGCATTTAATGATTTTTTTCAATATTTTAAATTCATTATATGCGTTTTCTCTGGAACGAAAATTCTGAATTTCTTATCACCATAATCTACTTTATTTTGATTTCATAATTACGATATAATTAAAGCTTTGACAAATGGATAACCCAAAAGTTGAGAAGAAGATCAGATGCAATGAAAGAGAGGGCCCCACTTATTACATGCTGCCTAATCTAAGTGTCATATCAACCTGGATCCTAACATTCCAATATTTGTTATAATTTTATTATTGCAAGTATATATACCTTATTAATCTGGATATTTATTTTATATGGGCGGCTTCTGTGTTAAATTCAATCAACTTTAGCTGAGAATAATTCATGGGATAAATGAACGAACTTTTCTCAACTTTAGATATATTCCCTCATCGATCACAATCTTACTTAGGTATCACAGACTCAAAAGACATGCATATAGCTAAATTTGCAAGCTTATATATGCCCATTCCTCTCGTCAGATACTTTGATTTCATATACATATGTATATATTATTTTATGCCCCCTTTTTCAGTGGGTACATATATTCTGGTTTTCACTGGACGTGAGGAATAAGTGTCATTCTCTTATTCGTATGAAACAGTAATAGTACGATGATTCAAAGTATAATATCTATAAATCACATGGAATTTATTGGATTGGATTGCGTTATGGTTATGGTGAGTTTTATGAGAATATTTGCTTTCATTTTAAAATGCAGAAGAGGAAAATTTATATGCCCTATTATATTCTGTGTGGACTAAGGAAAGATTTCCTTTTCCCAATCAATCAAGTTTTGTTTAAAAATTAATCTATAATTAAGATTGTCTCTGCTTTTTGTACAACAATAATTGTCCCTTTCTTTCTGCTTGAGATCCTACTCCTACCACTTAATTAGAATTTAGAAGACGGAAAAATAAAAAGAGCATGAGTTAAGCATGAGCATTTTAATTCCATCTCACAAATCATGAATTCAGTATCATCTATTTGTTTTTTTTTTAAAGTAAAGAAACACTAAGATTACAAAAATTACTATTTATAATCATACGGTATTCTACCTAGCTAACTTGTAATTTGTCAACGAGAATCTAATAAATTATCAATTTCATCCTTCAAGCATAATTTTTTCTCCTAAAATAAATAAATTATATAAGTAATTTTTAAATATTAAATAATTTTTTAAGTATTGAAAAAAAAATTTAAATTACTCTTTTAACATTAGTAAAATATACATAGATACTAAATTGGTAATATTTAATACTTTAATAATTATTTATATAATTTTATTAATTTAAGAATTATTTAAAAAATAATAATACTTAAAAAATTAATAAGTATAGTTTGCTCCTGTGGCTTACATCATGCATGCATCATATGCGCCCAGAAATGTACACATCAGGTCCAATTTAAGACAGTGCCTTTTTCATCAATTTGGTTCAACACCCTCTGTGAAAGTATAGTTTAAAGTTTTCCAACAAGGATGCAAGTTATCTCTTTTACTTTCTTGCTTTTTCCCCCTTTCTTTTTAAATTCTATGGAAAAGAAAAATTTACAAAGTAGTTGTTAATTAATTGCAAACACTAATGTAGATTAGTCCTGCTGCAGGAAGGGATGTTACAGTATGTTTCCTTCCACAGAAAAGAAAATGTTGTTCTTTTTAGTATTAATTTAGGATCTTGAAATTCCATTAGGGAAGGGAAGGAACAGAGACACAAATGGGCATGTTTTTGGTTGTGAGAGAGAGAGAGATTTATGGGCGAAGAAAAAGATAATGATATTATTCGATTGTTGTTGTCGGTTATTTTCTTTTCTCCACATAGATTAGTATTATGAGTGCGTGACGTGTGTACTTGTATATGCAAAGGTGAAAGTAGATTGATATGAATTGCAATGGATCTTTCATTTGGGTCAGCCTTTAAACAAGGGGAGTGTAGGTTGTAGAGTGGTCATGCTCAACAAAGCCTGGTGTCTGCAAAAATAGTGGATATGGCTAGTACAACTCTCTTCTTCCTAGTGTCTGAAAAGTTTGAAAGGATTGAAATGCCACAACATATATATATATGCATGTACTTCTTCTATAGACTATAAGATTAATATAGGACTATTTTGTTTTGTTTTTTTTTACCTTTTGTTTGTTTCTTTATCCCAAAGTTTTGATAATAGAATTCACCTTTATGGTGAAAAGTAAATTAACGGTTTTAAAATAAATAATCAAAGGCCTAAGGATTCATTCCAGGTTGATATGACCGATACTCAAATGGGGAAGTGAGATTTAAGTACTTAGGAGAGTTGATTCTTGGAATTGTTTACCCAGAGAGAAAGTGAATGAAAAGCAGGGTTCAATATAATAGTGTCTAACTTTTATTCTCAAGATTTTACCATTTCTGGTGAAACAAAGCAAAAGGGTGAAAGAAAACCTTAAAGGTGAGGAGTGCATAAGCTGGAGAACTTTACACGAACCGTCTCATCAACTTGAAAACAGAGTAGGGCCAATTATTTATGTTCTCTTGATCTCTCTCTTTCTCTCTCTGCATTTCTTCCTTTCTTCTTCGCACCAAGACGCAGGTCTTTTGTTCTTTTATGACCATAAAAGGTTAAAACAAATACAAAAGAATGAGTTCTAATTCATGCTACAGCATTTAAAACTTTAGCTCCATCATTGGCCTAACAAATAATGAAACTTCTCTTACGGTGATATGACATCATACAAAAATAAATACTGAAAATTATTCAGTCTATACTAAAAATTATTCAGTCTATGCTTCGTATCTTTGCGTTAAATTCACTTCAAACGCTTTAATGATAATTAGGTACGACTAATTCATATGTACTACTCCTACACTTATACAATTAAATGATATAATATATATCTCATAAGAAATGCCTCATCTTTGTAAAAATACCAGTTACATGATCTCATTGGGATTTTTCATGCATAGAAAATGGGTTAAGCCAGAAATATGACAACATCTTTTAAATTGTGGGTAGAAATATTGGGTTAAAAAATATATAATTTAAATACATTTTACAAGTACTATTTGTACTGTTTTTTAATTAGAATTAAAATTTATCTTAATAATTTGCATAATAAAAATTATATTAAATAATTATACAGATTAACCTCAATTCTACTTATAAAACAGTAAACATAATATTTAATGAACTATATATATAAATTTTTGTAAATGAAAAATAGAATGTTTAAAACATGTGATGAAGTAGAAATAAAAAAAAGGTAAAAATGTTGGAAAATGGAAGGTTTAGTTACGTGATGAAGAGGGGTGAATTAATGTGAATGATAGTGGTTGTAGGGGAAGGTAATGGCACACAGGAACATGTGGCCGCAGAAAGCCGGTGTTACTGTTCTGGTCTCCTCACGACAACCAAATTGTGTGTCGGCCATTTCTTCCTAAAACTCATTTGTGTGCTTTCTCAATTGTCTAACATCAGAAAAAATAAAATAAATAAATAAAAAATATAGCGGCTATGATATGAAGATTAGCATCTGCATTCGGCTAATTATGGTGACCCTGTTCCTCGTGATAGCAGAGCATCAGCCATCACTTGCTGAATATGTTCCTGATTTTAATAGCTTATCATTCAATCCTTAGAACTGAATATTAACAAAGTCGTCAATAGGCTTAGAATAGATATTTTCATATTTTTAGTGGAGATGTAAGCATATTTGTTTTAGATAGAATCACATTACATAAAAGTAGTTATATGCAGGACCCAATTTTTATATGAGCGCAAATAATAAATTTAGTATTAATTTATGTATAGTTAAGATTTAGTGTTACATGGCACTTACAAAAATTACGTGTTTTTTTTTTAATTATATTACTTATGTATTTTAATTTTAATTATTTATGTATATAATAATCGATATTAATTTCTTTATGTATAAAAAAGTCCTTCGTTACATGATTTAAAAGTAATAAAATAGATTATTTTATCTTATACAAATTGACTCGATACTCTCAACTTGTTTGCAAGCCAAAAAGATTTTTTTGTCTTTTTAAAAGTAACAATAACATACACAGCATACTCTTAGTTTTTGTTTTTTGTTTTTTGAAGAACGTCTCTTAATTAGTTAATCCAAAATGAATGTGCAAGTAAAATTGATTTGAAACATAATTCAAATGCTAACTATCAATTATTATTTAAAAATGTATTGACTCTATATATTACTAAATATTAACTATAAAGTATAACTTCTTACATATATAGAGGATTAAAATATTAATTACTAAAATCATTTGATAATAATACTAATTATTAATAATTACTTGAGAAGAATTTGTTTTACATTTTTTAAATTATACTATTAAATAAATGCGTGTGTGTATTCTACATTAATTTTAATTGATAATCGAAGTTTTAAAATATTAATATAAAATAATTCAAACATAGTTTAATTATCCTTATTTTGATAGAAAAATTATTAAAATATAATTAAAATCAAGTGAAAATAACTAATAAATATAAAATAAAAAATATAGAGTAAAAATTATAATTTTCGTGTAAAAGAATTAAAATAAATTTAAATATTTTATTTTCTTCTTTTATTATGTTTTCTACATGTATTTAATTACACATACACATACGTACGTGTGTATATCAACTAATATATTTATTAAATTTTAAAACTTATTTGTTAATTGTTTTTACAATATTTTGTATCTAATTTTTTAAATACATTATATATTTTCTTTGAAAATGATATTTTATTTATTTTTATAATGGAAATATTTATAATTTTAAAAATTCTCTAATATATTTTATAATTAAATTTTTGAAAATATTTTCTTAGTTAATTATCATTTAAAATTTACTTAAATTTAAAAATATCTACGCAATATAATATATATTTGAAAGTTAATTTCATAATATATTATTTTAAAAGACAATAAAATTTATAAACTTATGCTATAAATAAGAGTGTTTTTTTTCATGCGATAGTAATGTTTGAACCAAAACATAGACATTAGTGACAGAAATGTGGAGTTGAAAGAATAGGGGATGGAAGAGGGTAACGAAAGTAAGGCAGTGTTTGGTTTATTTTAGATTTAGCATTTTGGTTAATATAACGGTACTAATAATGATTTTATTGTAAAAACTGAATAAAAAGAAGAAAATAGTACGATAATTTGAATAAAATAAAAAAGGGTGAGTGGTTGCAAATGAAAAGGAGTGGCTACAGTGTGAATTGGGAGACAAGCATGGTTGGATGACACGCGTGGGAGTGTGCAAAGTACAGAATCGCGCGGCGCATAAACAGAAGATTGGGTGCATTCCCATTCCATCTTCTGATTTGATTTGAGCCTTTGAAGTGACTTCAACCTCACACCCTTCCCTTCACTTCCTACGAATGATTGAATATATTAACATTAACAAACAATCCTACCTCGCTTTTCTACATTTCGCTACTTCAATCTATTTATTTATGTAATAATATTCTTTTTTTTATTATTATTATATGTTTTTCTTTTTCCTTTGGAATAAAATATTATACAAATAATATTTCTTCATTTACAAAGCCTTGTGCCCTCGACTTAATTTGGTAAATACTATATTATATAAGTTATAGTCTTTAATTTATATAAAAATAAATTATTAATTCGTTAGTATTAATAAAAATGGTTAATTTATTTAATCTTAATTAATAATAACATAAATTTAGATTTTATTCAAAATATATGTAATATTTAATAACATTATTTATAATTTAAGATTTATTTTCTTACCAATAAATATACTAAGTTTTGAAATATTAAAATTGCTATATATTAAACAATTCCATCAAAATTTACTTTAAACTAAATGATACTGCTTGTGTGAAAAATAAATAAATATCTCGTAATTATATTTTATAATAAATTAAGGCTAAAACAATTTAATAATTTAACAATTAACCTATTTAAAAATATTTTTATAATTATGATAATATAACCATTTATTTTTTATTTAAAAACTTTATATAAATAAATTTCTCGATTTAAAAGACTCAGTGACAAAAATTATAACAAAAAAAATACCCCCATTTAGTTATTGGTGCATTTATTTAATCGTAAACTTCGAATGGTTATTATTACATGACATGGTTTCTTTCTTGTTAATATTTTTGTTCGTGGTTTCTCTAAAAAAAAATATTTTTTAATAAATAAAATGAAATATTTGTTATATTGCTATATATAATTTTATTAAATTAAAAGTTAGATGTGACACTCATTTGATTTTTAATTTAAAAAATATATATTAGAGGATTAGAAGACTAATCTGGTAGATCAATCGAATATGCAAAGTTGATAAATTGACCTTCTTTCCGCACTTACTGTTTAATGAGTTGTACAAATTGAGTGACTTAACCCATCTTGCAAATCAATAAATTAGAAGGGTTGATGTATACTATTCAATTTATTTTGTTACCTTGGATGACTCAATATCATAAATGAGACCATATTAATTATATTTTTTAATCTTTTAAGCTATTTTTTCACCAAATTGATAAAAAAATGAAAAGAATATAAAACTTTTAATAAATAAAATAAAATAAAATATTATATTTTTCTTTCTTAATAAAAAATGATTTTTAAGAATATGAGTGCCATATATGTACGTTAGATCGATCTCCTTTAAAAAAGTGAATATGTAAAGAAAAAAAAAAGCGACACCTTATTGTTAATTTAAATTAAAATATTTTGTAAACTTAACAACTAAAAATATGTACTACAATGTTCTTATTTTTACATATTTATTTACTTTTAAAAAGTTAAATCCATCGCTAGCTTTCTATTCAAAGCTATTTTCTTTTTTTTTTTTTTCAAATAGTCCACAAATTAAGTAATGTGGTTATTATCCACACGTCTGAACCGAAATTTTTATTAATTCCCAAATACGACCTTCACTATAATTTTTTTTTTCTATTTATGTAATAAGTATGCAAAACATCTAAGAATTAGTTAAAAAAACATAATTATATTATTTTAAACTTCTAATTAAACAGTTAAATAAAAATAAAAAATTAATAAACATGCACGCACGAATAATATAAAATAATTTAATAAAAATTATCATAGGTGTCATTGTAAAGTAACTAATATAAAAATTAATAAATTTTTCGTATACAATAATTTATTATTAAATAACAATATAAATAACTGTATAACCTATATTTTTAAAATATTTGAAAAAAAGAAAAAACACAATAAGAAATGTTATAGTTTGTGTATGGATATAAGTATAACCGAGTGAGTGGAGGTAAGTGATTGGTAATGAAGAGGATGGAGGTCGTAGGTTATCCATGGAAATAGTTGAGGGTGAGGCCCCACACATTAAGAAGAAGAAAGAGAGAAACATGGATGAGTGACGATGTTCCTAGTCGTAGGCTAATTAGGATGTTGCCTGCAGTGTCTCTCGGTCTCCTTAGCTACTTTGATTTGATCATTCATTTTAATTTTCTTTAGGATTTGTGATACCCCGGGAGACAGGGTTTTGCACACTTGACACTATCACAGCACGCCCTCAACTTAATTAACGCATTTTCGACACACTCTCTCTCACGTACGTACCCACAAAGAAAGAGACACAAACCCAAAGAAAAAGACACGCCCATACGTAGAAAAATAATGGTGTCGTCACAGCGATGATTTGTGAGAAGCAAAGTCTGACGCAAACCCAACTTTGTTTTTAACGCTTGGGAAAAGTAGGGCCAAATCAAACCCTACTTCGCAAACATCAAATATTCAAAACTCTGCTTGAGCCGTTAAAGCAACAGACATGACGGCTTTTCTCAGCTTTTGTTCCTCAACTTTCCTTACCGGCTGACGTTAGCCCAACGTTGACTGCTTTTTCTCATCCTCTATATTTTATCATCTTTTTATTTCTTCCAAAAACATATTCATGCTTCCTCCAGTTTTATATATATATATATATATAATCTTGAATAATAAAATAGAATATAAGGAACTTTCAAATAACTTTTTCTTATTTAATAAAATTATCTTTTAAATATTTTTATAAATTAAATATTATATTTTTAATTATTTTATTTTATTTTTATATTAAATTTAAATGAATATTAGTTTAAAAATATATTTATTATTAAATGAAATTAATATAATTAAATAATGTTTAATTATATTTTTAATTAATATAAATTAATTTTTTTCTTATATACAAGACCTAAGATTGAAAAGTATACACTAATAATAAGAATAAGGGAGTAATTTGGATTGAATTTGAAATTGAATCACGTTAGCTATTGAGTAAAAAATTATAATTTTTTAAAAATAAATTTATAAATTTAACTATCTATTATTATTTTAATTTTTAAATATATATTAATATTATTATTTAGTCACAATTTATATTTTTAGATTTTTTAATTAGAAATTAATATAACAGTGCATTTTAATTTCAAGAATTAATAGTACTAGAATTGTATTGTTAAAAGAAATCAAAATTTTAATATTGTTATTTATATCTATATCATATACATTTATATTTATTTATTCACTTAATTTTTATTTTATATATATATACATGTGTAAAAATTATTTAACAAAAATTAAAAGCATAATGAATATTGTTTCAAAATTGTAGAAAAAAATAAGATTAAAGAATCATATTTTTTATAGAAGTAAAGTAGTTGATAAATACTTCATATTTATAATATAATAAAAAAAATATTATATACCATAACAATGTATTATTTTGATCATGTTTATTATTTTTTATTGTATTTATTTTTATTTCTGTGCGACTGTCAAAGGTAAATAGCATTGAGAGTGAAAAAATAATTGTATATGATATGTGAGTTAGCACTTAGTGTTTGTCGCTTTCACTTTGAACAGCAAGAGCATGCAAGAGCAGCGCCCAAGAAACTGAGCAGAACAAGTTCCATTCCTATAATAATCTTGAGAGCGGGGCTTCAACGCCCAATGCCATGTCCATGCCCCTCTTATTTTTAGGAACCTAATAGCAACTTTTTCAGAATTAAATAAACGGTGCGTGTCTTTTGTTAATTTTCTGATCAGTTATACTGGACTATAATAAAGCAATTAATTCATGTATCTCAAGGCCAAGGGTGTATCGGTGTTGGGATCTGGCGGTGCTTTTGTCTCACCTTGTGTTTCCACACTGTCACTCAGTTTCACTGTTTCAGGGTATGTCTGTCTGTCCCATGTGCTGTTTGGGAACCCAAATATCATATCCTCCTTGCGGATTGGTGCACTTCCCTTTCACTGAACAAAATGGTGCTCAATTTCTCAGACAACTTTCTCTTTCATGGGTTTAGAACTTCAAAAACATTACCATCCATTTTGCACACCATGTCTTATATTTAGTTGCAGCCTGCAGGGACGCATGCATGCATGGCACATGCTATGCTCAAATACATGTATGTAATTATGTATAGCGCACACACAGAGGAGGTGGGTACATGATTCTTTTGAGCTTATTTGTAAACCAATGGAAACCAAAAGGGACTTTTTTTTGGTCAGGTAAAGGATTCTACTTGACCACTTGAAGAAAGTAAGGGAGAGAGAAAAGGAGCGCTAAGATCACTATGTATATCTTTAATCATTAAGTTTCAGTATAGAATAGTTACTAAATAGTTCAGTTTCTTAAGGATATTGTTAACAATTTTAAGTTTTGATTGTATATATATTATAAAATTATTAAATGAGATAAAATTTATTTTAAGAATTTTTATATTTTGAAAAAACACTAATATTCAATTATCGGTTCAGAATATTTTTGGTCAAAAAAATATATATACATCTTTAAGGTAGGACTTGACTTGAGAGAAAAAAGGTGTTGGTCACTCTCTTATTATTTTGTATCCCCAACAAATTAACTTTTTCAGCAGCTTTTGATTTTTTAATGTTAATTGTATTTTTCTCTTTTGCAATATATACATATGGGTTGGGTCCTTAAAGCCAAGTTATAATCCCCAAATTCATGGGAACTCACATTTGACCCTAGTTTGACTAGAAAAAGGTATAGAGGGAACGGATAACCTTGATCACGGTCAAATTAAGACTCAAAGGGCTATCATGTTGACATGTTCTTTATGCTGTCCATGTTATGTTATGATCAGAGAGTGTGGACATTAATGCTCCCTAGTCCCTGCCCTCTGCCATATCCACTAACTCTTCTACTTCACCTTGCTTTTAGGCTTTTGCTTTCTTCACTGTTCAAAGTTCAAACTCATTAAGTGATGACCTATACACCAAATAATACACATTGCCATTCTAACGTCATAGACACGTGATGGTTCCATCACCATGCAGCCATCCTATATATAGTAAAGTTTTTATTTGCGTCAAGAAATGCTTGTTTCAAGATAATGAAACCACAAAATCCTTCTAATTATGTAGTAATAGAAACAGGCAGTTGTGAATCTAAGTGTACTACAGTACAAACCATGGCCGTTCGCGACATTTTTATGGTCCCGCATGAAATAATAGATAAAGAATTCTTATATATAAGTATTTAAAAATTTAAATATATATTACCTAAAATATTAGACATGTAATTTTATTAAAAAATTATAATTTATTATAAAAAATAACAGTTTTAAAAAATCTATAAACAAATTATCATATTTTTATTTAATTTTTTCATATACTATCTTCTATATCATTTAATTTATACATCTTACAAAAATTAAACACACATCTACGAATAAGATTATCTTCTAATATATATATATATATAATTTTACAATAATAATTTATATAAATTTATTAATTTCTTATAATTTCTCTATTTTGTTTACTATCAAAAGATTAGTGATTAATCTCCATTAAAAAATCATGAATTTATCCGATAATAAGTATTTCCTTCCCAACATGATTATTTTTTTTTTTATATTCAGACTATGATTCAATTCTTAACATATTGGTAAAGAAATTTAAATAGCACTTGTATCAACCAATGCTAATCATTTTTATCTCTCTTACCACTTAAGATGCATGCATCTCCCCAAAAGTTTACAGTTCAATTATCATTTTCAATAATTTTTTAAGGCCTCTTTATTTTCCTAAATTTTTCTTAGTTAAAAAATGAAATTAAAGAAGCATCATTTTAGTGCTTGAAAAAAGAAATTATCTTAGAATGTATTATTCTTACTATTCTCAAGTAAAAAATTAAATTTTCTTAATTTGAGGGTTAATTATATTTTTAAAACTTTAGACATGATATCGAAATATAATAGAGATTTCCTATAATTAGAATTGCTATCATCAATTTTAAAAACTAAATCTCTTTTCTCCGTTAACAACGCTATAGTATTGTATTCTTTGTTTAATTTATATAATTTTACTTTTCGTGATACACGGTCAATTATTTTTAGTTGTTGGTTAAGTTTAATATATTACTTTTAAAATTATAATTTCATTTAATTTTATATTTGACCCCCTCAAAAAAAAATTCTCTAGATCTATCCTATCATACGTTATCGAGAAAATATCATCATTTTATATTCAAGTTTACATATATTTTTGTTTTTTTAATATACTAATTTTTAGTTACAATTTCTTTATAACTTGAGTTTAATTTGGTGTGGTTTTCTTATCTTTTTAAAAAGACAAACATTTCAAGTCTATTAAAAGTTAATTACATGTTAATATATCATAGTAAGATGAAATTCATTTTTAACATGGATTTATGAATATAAAATATTAAAAAAACTAATCAAACAATGATATTTTCTAATCACATGTAATGTTTTAATTTGAATAGAAGATATAAAACGAGACAGTAGTTTTAATTCATTTATAAAAATAATATAACAAATTACTATACAATTGTATACACCTTTTTAATTTTTGGGCCCTTCTAGCCATCGACCCTAGAATATCACCCCCCGTACTAGGCCCAAGGTAGAGCATATAGGCTCTAGTAGTGATATTTTAGTAGAATGTACTTACATTCTGTGTAGTTTAAGAAAACATTTTTATTTTTAATTTTATTCATAATTAAAAATATTATTTTTCATATTTTTTATTTTTAGATTTTTCATGAAAGAGTAAAAATAATAAAATATTACTTTTAACATTTGAATTTATATAAACTTTTAAAAATATAGTGATTTTTAAAATGATTTTTAATAAAAATAAAACAAAACAAAAACACTTCAAATCAAATATATATTTATATTCTTTATAACCTTTTTCCCTTGCACCATGAATAGTATTCATTAATTTGGTATATGCAAATGAAAATATTTAGTGAGAGAATTTTTTTATACCTATTATTACATCCTATTTATAAGTGTTTATAAAATATGCTCAAACTTTTTCTAGCCAAACCAACATTTTTAATATAATTAAGAATAAAATATCAAATTAATATTTAATGCAAAAACTCAAGATGGAAGGAAAAAAGTTATTATTAGATTAGAAAAAAAGTGATTGAATTGTGTTTTAAATAATTTTCACAATTTTTCAAAAGCAATATTGTCTTATTGAGAAAGCATTTAGATAACAATAGCTTAGAGTGACCAATCAACATCTCAAGTTCTTCCAAGTCTTCGTATACATAGGTTTCAAATATAGTTGTTGTGGGATAACTTGAGCCTTTGTCTTCTTAGTCTTTACTTGAGTCTGAAGTGAACACTGAGACATTTATTGTAGTATTAATTTTCTTTCACCAACTTATCACATTGATAAGTTAAAGCATCTTGTTCATCTTATTTTTCTCATATTGTTGTTATGCTACTTAGGACAAAGTACATTTATCTCTAAAAAGGTATGTCGCGACCTACTCATGACGCGATTGGCAAAAAATCATAGTTTAGGTTCGAGTCCCCTTCGGGGAAGAAACAGGGATTGAGGAGTCGCCACCGACATTTTTATGGAAAATGTCAGGAAACCATAGGTTGAATAAAACAAGTCTAGAAATCAGAGTTTAGGTTCGGGAATCAGTTACGCATGGAGAATACTAGAATCCCAATACATCTACCATCAGGTAGTTACTCTAACTAGTTGCATAAAATAAGATGACTTCTACATTATAGTTTATGCCTTTCTAATGGAAGATGTTTACAAAGGATGGATGGTGAATGTCTTTGGTTTTGGGGTGAATAACTTGACAAGAGTTGTCTCTTGCTCCTACGTATCTCCTGCTACAATGGAGAAATCAAAGTTCACGTAGTTCTAAGGTTAAAGGTGACTAGAAAAAGATGGACTATCCATTGACATCCAAAAGTGGTTTAAGAAAAATGGACTGTCTAGAGGGTTGGATGGGATGGACTATCCGTTGGCATCTAAAGGATTAGATGTTGAGATAAGTATTTTATCGTTGAACTTGATAGGAATTTCCTCCTGTTGACTTTGAGTCCTACTTCTGACTCTGAGTCCTCTCGCTGACTTTGAGTCCTCCTATCGAGTTTGACTCTGAGTCCTCCTACTGAATCCAACTCTAAGTCCTCATGCCAAATCCGATTCTGAGTCCTCCTGCCGAATCTGACTTTGAGTCCTCCTGTCGAGTTCGACTCTGAGTCCTCATGTCGAATCCAACTCTAAGTCCTCTTGCTGAATCCGACTCTGAGGTCCTCTGTCGAATCCGACTTTGAGTCCTCCCGTCGAATCCGACTTTGAGTCCTCCCGTCGAATCCGACTTTGAGTCCTCCTGTCGAATCCAGCTTTGAGTCCTCTTGTCGAATATGACTCTGAGTCCTCTGTTGAATCCAACTATGAGTCATCCTGCCGAATCCAACTCTGAGTCCTCCTCTCGAGCTCAACTTTGAGTCTTCCTGCCGATTGGATGACTTAACAAGAAGGAGCTACCAGAAACGCTAGAGACCGATCACCCGACTGGGTGATTTGATTGGTTGTCCACAACCAAGATTTAAAAAGGAAAGGGGGAGAACCACGTATCGGCCCTCCCGAACAACAAGCAGGGAATTCACATGGCAATCGATATGATAACAACTATGTCTTGTGTGATTGGGCAAGTAAAACTTACCTGTAATAAAGCTTTTTCGTTGGTAGGGACATTTTCCTTCTAATGTTGCCCATTCATTTCCTCAGTTTTCAGAGTCTCCCATCTTCCTTCTTGTGCTCCTTCTATCAACATTTTCCTCCTCGAAGTATTTTAGCAGTGTCTCTCCTCTTACTAGGAAATTTCATAGCCCTCTTTTCTTCCTCTCAAAATTTCAAGACCCTGTCAAAGACCCCCTATCTCCATTCAAGCGCGGCTCCTTTTATAGGCGCACCTTTCATCCTTGGGTCACAATCACAAATCTTCAAGGAGATTTCCTCCATTAATGCGTTGACATTGGCTTCCCCGATTTTCATCCCAAAGCTGCTTCCACGTCTCTGCTTTTCTATACAGTGGCAGAGTTGGGGTGACCTATCGTAGAAGTCAACGTCTGCTTGTTCCCTTGTGCGCCTATCCAAGACAGGAAAAGGTGCACCTGCTGTCGTTTCCTCTGTTTTTTCTGCTTTTTTCCTGCTACATCCACTTTTTTTTCTTTTTTGTTTTTGTTGATGCAAATCGGAAAAAATTGAGATATGATAGTTGCCCCTCTCTTTATTTGTGTTCAGTCAAAGCATATGGTTTACATCTTTATGCATGAACATAAATAAAGAACTCAGATGGATGGAGTGGATGAGTGGATATTGGAGAGGCGTAGGAAAATAAAAAATGAGGGGTTTACGGCTTGGAGCCGGATAGGTGATCTCGACTTGGTGTCGGATAGTTGTCTCAGCATGGAGCCGGAGGTGGGTCTTGGCCCAGAGCCAGTTGATGGCGTAGCTCATGTCTAAATGAGCATGGTGTGGAGCCAGGTTGATGATATTAGCTCATGTCAGAATGAGTCAGGCGTGGAGCCGAAATGGATGTCGTTAGGATTAGTGGACTTTCCTTTGGTGTCCAAAAACGTGGATTTTGAAAGGTGGATTTTTGTCTGGAAATGCAGATTTGAAAGATGGACTTTCATCTGAAAACGCAGATTGGAAAGATGGATTGTCTCTTGGCATTCGAAAATGTAGATTTTGAAAGAATTGAATTTCTCTTGGTGTCCAAAAACGTAGATTTTGAAAGAATGGACTTTCTCTTGGCGTCCAAAACATAGATTTTGAAAGAATGGACTTTCTCTTGGTGTCCAAAACATAGATTAGCTTGAACTGATTTCAGTTTGAAATTGGTTTGGATGACACTGAATCAAATGGGGTGCAACTCGACACGGAGCGAAGTGGAATTGATGACATGGGGTTGTAATGAAGGACTCATCTCGGAGCCGGATTGGAAATGTTAATATTGGAAGTGACACGGAGTTGAAGGATTCAACACGGAGTCGGAATGCAAGGATCAACACGTCTTATGGGAACCACGTGGGAAGAACCAAATGCTGGTATGCATGGGTTCTGTATGTATGTATGGCATGCTGGAATGTATGGCATGCTGGAATGTATGTATGTGTGCGAAACTGTTTGAGATTTTTATTGTATGGGAGAGTGGATATTTGGATGCTTAAAATGCATGGATTTTCGACGTATTCTAGATGCATGGAGGTTTGACGGGGATTGCCTGATTGTTTGATATGAATTGGTGGATGCATAGATGCTTGACGTGAATGACTGGATACATGGATGTTTGACGTGAATGACTGGATGCATGGACGTTTAACATGAATGACTGGATGCATGGGTGTTTGACGTGAATGGCTAGGTGTATGGATGTTGGATGTTTAACGTGAATGACTGGGTGTATGGATGTTGGATGTTTGACGTGAATGACCAGGTGTTCATAAGGTATGGACTGTATAAGGCAATGGAAAGACGTGGAGTATGGATGTTGTATAGGGCATGAGCATTTCGCAAGGATAAGTCCTTATTTTCCTACAACTTTACTATCCCAAGACTCATGATAGATGCAATTGGGTTTCTTTTGTTTTAGTCTTGGCGTCAGGAACGTGCAGGATGTTGTTGCCATTGTGTCACCTTATCGTTGCTCATATTTTGAGACCAGTTGGAGACTCACTGCTCTGGGTGATTTAAACACTTTTCATTTTAATTGTAATGCTTCTCTTTGAATTCTCCATTTTTGGAAGGATTATGGTGAGGTGATGGAGGGTGTTTTTGCTGTTTCATGAAGGAATTTATGTGGGGTAAATGAATTTGGATAGTGCTATGTTCTCATGTATTTATTTTGAAGAGCCCATCAACCAAGCCTTTGAGAATATGTTGGATATTTCTATGACTGGGTTGTTGTTCCTGCTTGGCCACTTCCCCCTACTTTGGTGCTTGGTGGCTTGCCCCCTAGTATTGTAATTTTTGCCTAAACTGCCCTTTTCAGGTTTTCAGTCTTAGCGAACCTTTTTTTTATTATCTTTTTTTGGGACTCTAACTTTTGCCTAGGCCGTTTCTTTTGAGTTTTTGGTCTAGCGAGTTACTTTTTCTTTTTGTTTTTATTCTTGAGGGACAGTTAGGTGGCTAGATGCTTGAGATTTATAGATTATCCTTATTATCCTTGTCTGTTTGATTGATGGAGTAATCAAAATTGAAATTGAGATATTAACATTTAGAGATGAACTTTTGGTGTTTTGATTTGGTTCAAAGGTCGAAAGAGGTATCAAAAAAAGCATGGAGAAAAGGAGAATTGCAATTAATTTGAAAAGGATTAAAACTACAAAGCATGAGGCTCTTCTTGATCAGAACTCGACTTTACAGTTTTTTTCGCAGAGGTCGAGCCGATTCGTGGAGTCGGCATTTGGAGGTCTGAAGTTGGAGGCGTCAGGTTGCTTCTTCCTCTTCCTCCAAGTCGGGGAATCCGTTTGGATGGGATATGGCCGCCTTTGGCACAATTTTTCCTATTCTCATCCCTGCCTCGATCTTTGTCGGATGAGGACTAGATCTGAGAAGTTTGACACCATGTTTCCCACCATTTTCTCATAGAACGATGAGTGAAGTGTGTCAATAAACATCATTGTCATTTCATTTTCGGATAGAGGAGGCTGGATGCGGGCAGCTAGTTCCCTCCAATGTTGGGCATATCCTTTGAAGGTTTCCCTTTCTCCTTTTACCATGTTTTGTAGCTGAGAGCGGTTTGGAGCCATGTCCATGTTGTATTTGTATTGGTCAAGGAAGCTTTCCGCCAAGCTTCTCCAGGTTTGGACGCATTCCCGCTTTAGTCCCAGATACCATATGAGAGCCATTCCAGTAAGGCTCTCTTAGAAGAAGTGGATTAGCAACGCATCATCATGGGCATGTGGAGCAATCTTCTTGCAATACATGGTGAGATGGCTTTTTGGACATGTAGTCCTTATGTATTTGTGAAATGCCAGCAGCTCAAACTTGGGAGGAACGACAATGTTAGAAACTAAGCATAAGTCAACCGCATCAAAATTGGATTGCTTAGCTCCTTCCAAGGCGTCCAATCTTTATTCGAGGAGCTACAACATTCTGGCGGATTGGAAGTCTTCACCTTGAGGGGGTATAGGATGAGCACGGGATGGAATGAATATTTGGCTTTGCTGTTGAGCCGGGTCTGAGGCGGTATGGTGGAGGATGACTTGAGGCTGCTCTGATGCCCCCAGTTGTGATTTTGCATGGATTTCAACCTCTCTATGATCTGGTCCACTTGTACTTTTAATTGATTAATATCATCCCTTAAAGTCTCTTGTTATTCTACTAAATTCCTCATGGTTGCCTCCATCTGTATTGCCTTGGGAATTGCCTTGTAGGGGTGTTTCTGAACTTGGTCTCTAGTTCTTTATTTGTTCAGTTCGACTTTTTAGTGAGGAATGGGATGCAGATGTGATATAATGCAACCTAAACTTAAATGCATGATAAATGAAAATTGTGATGCATGCTATATTTCTTTTTTGTTTTTTTTTTGTTTTTGGACCAATAGAGATGGACAAGGTCAGAACTGCATTGAAAACGATGTTGAGTCGGCTTATGGAAATGATGCGTGGATGGAACAAGATTTGGAAAATGGCACGAAGCCAGCTTGAAGTGTAAACGGCATGGAGCCAGATGTTGATACTAGAGCCGGCACGGGGTTGAGGCAAAAGATTGAACAAATGGAAACGACATCGAGCCGAGACAAAATTTGAAAATACGGACCGGCATGGAGCCGAGACAAAGTTGAAGACACAACCCGCATGGAGCCATGACAAAATGGAAGAGACGGAACCGACATGGAGCCGAGAAAACTGGAAGATACGGAGTCGGCATAGGGGCCGGTATTGATAACGGGGTGGACGCTGGAATGAATCCGACATATAGGGATATAAACCGATGTTTCAAATTTTAGTGGAAGTCAAAAGTATAAGTCCCCTTAAGTGTCCTAGAGCAGGTGGGTTCAGCTTAACAGAGTCTAAGTCCATTATGTGATTCTCACTGAGGTAGGGCTGTATTTTCTCACAATTTTGGCCTCTAGAGCTCAGTACCCATTTTGTGAAATCCTACAAACAGGAAGTTCATCCATGATGTGGATATTCGCAAAAGGGTCACACTCTAGATGAGACTTTTGCAATGTCCAAGTAGGGAGGATTCTCTAAAATGGCTACCACTACTCGCCTCTCACTCCCTAAGGTACACTCAGGCCCGAGCATAAGACCCCACTTAGTGTGTGAAAAGTTTAAGTGCAGTGTGTGCAATAGGCTACCCACAGATTTGCCCCTACTGTAAAGCAAAACAAATATATGTACATGTCTGCTATCCTAAGGTTCAAACTAGATAAAGCATGTAGTGTAAATGGAGACATGTAGATATAAGCAAAAATGTAAACTTGAAGAGATGGAATAAGCAAATGAAAAGCAAAAACAATAAAGAAGAAGTCACTAATTTTATGCATCTAATTAATACAAGGCTTGACTTTCAAAATCTCCCCAGAGGAGTCGCCATCTGTTGCAACCTACTCGCGACGCGACCGGTGAAAAATCGTAGTTTGGGTCCAAGTCCCCTTCGAGGAAGAAACAAGGATTAAGGAGTCGCAATGGGCATTTTTATGGAAAATGCCAGGAAACCATAGGTTGGATAAAGCAAGTCTGGAAATCAGAGTTCAGGTTTGGAAATCGGTTACGCATGGGGAATACTAGAATCCCAATACGTCTACCATAAGGTAGTTACCCTAACTAGGTGCATAAAATAAGATGACTTCTACATTATAGTTTATGCCTTTCTAATGGAAGATGTTTACAAGGGATGGATGGAGAATTTCTTTGGTTTTTGGTTGAATAACTTGACAAAAGTTGCCTCTTGCTCCTACGTATCTTCTACTACAATGGAGAAATCAAAGTTCACGTAGTTCTGAGGTTAAAGGTGACTAGAAAAAAATGAACTGTCAATTGGCATCCAAAAGTGGTTTAAGAAAAATATACTATCTAGAGGATTGGATGGGATGGACTATTTGTTGGCATCCAAAGGATTGGATGTCGAGATAAGTATTTTATCATTGAACTTGATAGGAATTGCCTCCTATCGACTTTGACTCCTCTTGCTGACTTTGAGTCCTCCCACTGACTCTGAGTCCTCCTGCCCAGTCCGACTCTAAGTCCTCCTGCCGAATCCGACTCTGAGTCCTCCTACTGAATCCAACTCTGAGTCCTCCTACCGAATCCGATTCTGAGGTCCTCTGTTGAATCCAACTATGAGTCCTCCTACCGAATCTGACTTTGAGTCCTCCTGCCAAATCCAATTATGAGTCCTCTTGCCTAATCTGATTCTAAGTCCTCCTGCTGAATCCGACTCTAAGTCCTCCTATCGAATCCGACTGTGAGTCCTTCTACTGAATCCGACTCTAAGTCCTCTTGTCGAATTCGACTCGAGTCCTCCCTGCCGAATCCGACTCTGAGTCCTCCTATCGAATCCGACTCGGAGTCCTCCTCTCGAGTTTGACTCTAAGTCTTCTTATCGACTGGATGACTTAACAAGAAGGAGCTTCCAGAAACGCTTGAGATCGACCACCCAACTGGGTGATTTGATTGGTTGTCCACAACCAAGATTTAAAAAGGAAAAGGGGAGAACCACGTACCAGCCCTCCCCAGCAACAAGCAGGGAATTCACATGGCAATCGATATAATAATAACTATGTCTTGTGTGATTGAGCAAGTAAAACTTACCTGGTAGCAAAGCTTTTCGTTGGTAGGGACTTTATCCTTCTAATGTTGCCCATTCATTTCCTCAGTTTTCAAAGTCTCCCATCGTCCTTCTCGTGTTCCTTCTATCAACATTTTCTTCCTCGAAGTATTTTAGCAGCGTCTCTCCTCCTACCAGGAAATTTCACAGTCCCTCTTTTCTTCCTCTCAAAATTTCAAGACCCTACCAAAGACCCCCTATCTCCGTTCAAGTGCGGGTCCTTTTATAGGCGCACTTCTCATCCTTGGGTCACCATCACGAATCTTCAAGGAGATCTCCTTCATTAATATGTTAACATTGACTTTCTCGATTTTCGTCCCAAAGCTGCTTCCGCGTCTCCGCTTTTCTGTAAAGTGGTAGAGTTGAGGGTGACATCTCGTAGAAGTCAACATTTACTTGTTCCCTCACGTGCCTACTCGATACGGGAAAAGATGCGCCTACTGTCGTCTCTTATGCTTTGTCTACTTTTTTCTTGCTGCATCTGTTTTTTTTCTTTTTTGTTTTTGTTGATGCAGACCGGACAAATTTGAGGTATGACAAGGTATATTATTGCTCTTTGTAGTGTAGGTAGACATACCTTTGAGGTGACAATGTACTTGATCAGTTTGACTTTATGAATCTTCAATGATACTCTCAATATTAATCATTCAAATATATGTGCACTCATTGCCTTGAAGATATAAATTGATGCACATGTATAGATAGTGATAGATGCAAGCAATTAAATTATATAGCACATTTTACTTACTCATATAGTAAGATTATCGATTTGTTTGTTCATACATCAGATGTTTGTATAAGAAAATTTTTTGTATTTCACTTATGCTTATGTAATATGATTGTACCTTTTTATTATACTTATCATGATTCTTTATAAAATATGATTAGTTGTTTAAATTTTCTTGTACCACTTCAAAACACTTAAGGGCATAACCATTACTTTGCTATAGCAATTTATAGATAATATGGAACTGGTTGACATTCCACCAAAGTATACTTAGTTTCAATTTGATGGCTCTACCTTGAATATATTCAAAGGATTGAGTTAAAGTTTAGAGTAACTCAATGGATGTTGAATGGAGACTATTCTAGCAAGGTGTTGATGGATCTCGGTAGAAAATATTGAAAAAACCTTGGTATGGTTTTCTTGAGGTACATAAGGCATGTCCTAGAATAACATTGGTCCCTTAGTTCCCTTACAAGAGAGTAGACTAAAAAAATGTTGAGGTGCTCATAACAATCACTATTATCATCATATTACTTCATTGCTATTGGTAATTGTTCTAAATTCTTAGGAATTGAGAACAATGTGATTCTTTCTAAGAAGAGTAGGATTGTTGCTAGGACCTTTTAATCATCAATGCCAACATCTTTAGGACGATATTGTGAAGGAGGCAATGTAAGTGTCTAAACAAGGCAAGATGAATGCTAAGGAACTTGGTGAAAGAGAGGAATCTGGAGGAGTATTTAGTTGTTTGTGACATAGGTTATGGAGAAAAGGTTTTTAACTCATGACTTTAATGATGGTGGGGTACATAGGATTCATGATATATAATGAAATCCTAGCTAAGTTTTAGTCTATTGTGTTCAATCCTTTAATTTTGCCAATGGATCAAATCCCTAATTAGGTTGAGAGAGATATGATCTTGATTCCTTGCTACTTGTCAAAGCAAGAGACAAAGGGTTTCTTATGTGTGATGTCTACCTTGAGCCTTTATATGCCTTTGATGGAAAAATTGAACAACGTTATCATATGTTGTCATTGGTGGGAGATATCCTTGTGAGTGTTCACCATCATTACACACAAAAGAATTAAGAAAGAAGGCAATGAGTGTGATCAAGGGTGGTAAGTGGAAGAGAAAAAAAAATTTCTCTTTCTCATAAACAATGCTAATGTTCCCATTTGTGTAGAAGGGTGGTATCGTTTTACTTTTTTAGGATGTTTTTTCCCTAGGTTGTTCAGGTTGTGGTATCGATCCTTGTAGTTTTTCTAGGTTGTGTTATTCCTAGTGCATTGGAGTGAGTTAGAGTAAAGAAACCTTCAATTTTGGATTATTCAAGGTCAGTTTCCTTGATTGTAAAAGGTAAAATTGTTGTAATACTATGATTATTATTAGAGGAAGAAAATCTTAAGTGTGACTTGGAGATTAGATGTAAGTCACATTTTTTGGTAGTTGAATCAGTATAAATTTTGATTCATTATTCTCTAATCTTTATCTTTTATATTCTTACATTTCAATCTTATTGTTATTGTTTTAGGTTTGAAATTGATAGTGTTCTATATCAAATTTTAGTTATTTGTAGGATTATTTTAATTCTTATCAATATATATATATATATATAATAAGTAATTTTCTTAAAGTTACTCTTTGAGTAACTTGATCCATCATATCTCTTTCTCTTTCTCTCCCTTCCCCCTCTCTCTTTATATATATATATATATATATATATATATATATATATATATATATATATATATATATATATATATATATATATATATATATATATATATATATATATATATATATATATATATATATATATATATATATATATATATATATATACACACACACACTTATGTGTATATGTAACATCGAACTTTTTATGCATGTGTTTAATTAAAAGTGATTGAATAATTAATATAAAATTTTATTGAAAAAGAATTGAGAAAATGTTATGTTGTGCATTTCTCGAGAAAAGACTAGAACGGCTGAAAGCATACTTATTGATGCAAGTTTTCCTTGAAAATAGTTATCCTAGTTGGGTTTTCTTCTTGAGATGATATATAGTTTCCTTAAAAACTTACCAGATGAGTTTAGTTGAGTTGGTGTCATTGGCATGTTTTCAGTATGGTGACACATTTTTCGAGATAAAGCACTAACTCTTCAAAGTTTTGGAGAAACCTTGAAAACACCATAATCATCGAGTTGACCATCATCCTTTTAACCACTAAGTAATAGAGCCCACTGGATTTCCAAACCCATTTACCTAAAGGTCAACTAAAACCCCATTACCCCTTGGACAAAAGCATGCCCCTAAAATCCTATAAAAGGCCAAGCCATGGCTGACTTTGGGACCTTTGGGAAACCATAAACGAATCCTCCCAATAGCTGATTTTCTTCATCTTCTTCCTCCCTAAGAGAAGCTCCATTGTTGATCAAGTTCATACCTTATTCCTTAAAGTTTTATTTCCTCTAAGTTTTCAATAAGTAAGGGAAGCTAACCTTTTGTGACTTTTAGATTGTATGTTGTGATTGTGATGTTATTATGTGTTTAATTAGCTAGGAATGCATGATAGTGATCTATTGTAAGATTGGTAGCCATTGTTGAGTTTTAAAGTTTTTAAAAAAATTGTTGAATTGAGCATGAAATCGTGGTTGCATATAGGTTTTGATGTTATTTTGATGCTTATAACTTGATTATATGTTGATATGGATCTTTTGGTTGAATTATATGAAGATTTGATTGAGTTGATGAATTTGGATGATTTGCATGTTGTTGTTCGGGGGCTTTAACTAGGTGAGCCCCTCTCTAGTTGGGCGAATGCCCATTTTCTAGGTTTTTATTGAAGGTTCGTTGAGCGAGAAGAGCCTCTCACTCAGTGAACCTGCATTTTTTGGATAGATTTCTAGAAAACATGAGTTTACACTAGGAAAGAGCCTTTCTCGTTGGGCGAAAGCTCTAAAGTGCATGAACACGATGAGTTTAGCTGGGGGACTTTGAAGTCTGGTTAGGTGAGTTTGAAGTATGGCTAGGCAAGTTTGAAGTATGGCTAGGCAAGTCAATGTTTGATTAGGTGAGTCTAGTGTTTGGCTTGGCAAACCTAGTATCTAACTGGGCGAATTTTGAGTTTGGACTGAGGGAATTAGATGTAGTTAAGAGTGTGAAGCCTTTGTGACTTAATTCGTTGAGCGAGACCTCTCACTCATTGAGCAAACAAAAGGTGATATTTTAAGGGTTCTCTATGAGTCCCTTGGCTGAGCGAGGATTTAGCCCCGCTAAGTAAAACGTAAGAAGTGTGTGGAGAATAAATCCCTTGACTTATTTAGCTGAGGGAGATATTCACTCATTGAGCAAGACTAGGCTCTCTTTGAGAAAATCCATTGATAGTGAGAAAACAACCTAAGTTACGAACCTGAATGGATGAATAATTTATATAATGAATACTTTATACTTATCCTATAAATGATTGATGATGGGTTGGACGAATGTAAAAGAATAATGTGGAACAATAATTAAGTTGAAATTCATAAAATATAGAATGTTGTTGTCTTTGAAAGATAGAATACCTATTGGTGAGTAGAGTTATGACTTTGCTCTTGAGGGATGGTTGATGGACCATACCTTGTCATTGTGTTTCTAGTTTGTCTTGGGGAAGCCATATGGTGATGATGGGTATGTGTTGCTAGTGCCTAGGCATCCAAGAAAATTGGGAGTGAACAGAGGATCACAAGTGTTATTGTTATTGCTTTGAGTCTTGAATGGACGCTACTGACGAGTAAGCACGTAAGTCAAGAACCACCATGAGTTGCGTGGTTCATGACCAGTGTTGGATTAGGAGAGGTAGGACTGTATAGCCTCAAGGATAGGTGGACGAGCATCTGCCGTAAATGGGTGTAGTATTTGCAATGACTACAGACAATGGAAAGTCATTATCCGCATACAACCTATCTCAACCCAAACGCTTCTCAATCTATAGGATCACATCCTCTTTCCCTAATACTAGGAATGAAGGTATGTTAAGGAAATGACAGAAATGATCGCTCGGCCTATAAATCATCATAGAGTAGTAGTAGTTGTTGTTGTTGTTGTATATCTTATGTGTATGATTATTGAATATAAATTGTTGATAATAGTTATGTTGTTGTATGAGTTGATACTCCTTGGTATTCTATTAATTGATATATGTTGTGAGATGTGTATATCGTTTATTATTCATTTTATATATAAGGTCTTTTCTATAGTAGCTTACCCTTATGTATGTATGTTGTAAGTGTACAACTACAATGATCACGAACTACGTGTTCGTGCGAGTAGATGTCAATGGTTTTCGAGAATATGGTGCTTGTGCGTCACGTTGACGGTTCGAGTGCTCGTGAGACTTCCTTCTCCAAATCCTTGTTGTAGTAGTTGTGTGTTTTAAGTAATTGTTAGTATTTATTGTTGACTAGCTTTGGTGTGTCAGTGTTGTATCCCAACCCCTTTTGGTGTATGTTTGAATGATATGCTATAGGTGTCATGTGGCATGAACGTTTTATAACCCACATGTGTAACTAAATTCTGACAAGGTGTATGTGTTTATATTTTTAGTATGTGTTCTATGTCATTATGCATAAGAGAATGCTATCCATGATATCACAAAATAATTTTCCTTCCTTTTATAAGAAAATTAAATACAAGATTTTTCTTAAAATTAACTTTTGCGTGTTGTTTTCTTTTTACATTTATCCCTTATAGCAAGTTGTTACATTGCGTGTGTGTGCGCGCGCGTTTAAATACAAGATTTTTCTTAAAATTGTGTGTGTGTAATGACGAAAGTAGAAAGTTTAATATAATTTAAAAACCAAAAATATTATTACTTCTACTATTTCATATGATGAATTCTTAGAATTTTTAGTTGTAAAACTGCTAAGGACATGTAAGATACCTTGCAACTTAACCATAAGGTACTAGTGAGGTTAAAAGAGTTAGGCTTAACACCATAACCTATGAATATGAATTATTTTGAATAAAACATGGTGAAATCATTTTTAATATTGAAAATGCTTTATTGACATTGTTAACCATCTCATTGGATTGGGGTAAAATTAAAACTGACCTATGTAGAGATGTTTTAAAAAAAATAGAAGTGTTTAATGAGACAGAACATGGTAGCCAAAAAGTAACAATGGTTGTCAAATTTATAAGGTTGAAGAATATGGATCTAGCCATATTGTTTAAGGACCTTCAAGAACATGAACTTCAACCAAATCGATTGGCTGTGAATGAGGAGAATAATAGGAGAAAGAAAAGCATTACCCTAGTAGCAGCCTCATCAAAATTGAAAAAGGAAGCCATGATTGTGACTTTGAAGGAGACAATTTGATTGATGAAAGCATAATGGTAAGAAAATTAAAACAGTTTATGAATAAGGGCGACAACAACAAATCCTTCAATTAGGCAAAGAAAACACTAAAAAATGGAGGATCCTCCTCAACCCTTACTTGCTTTGAATGTGGTAAAATAGGATACATCAAAATAATGTCCCTCTATTCAAAAGAAGTTTGAAAATTATGAGAAGGAAAAAATAAAGGTAGGAGAGCCTACATCATTACTAGGAAAGTCAATGACTCAAATTTAATAAATGATTTAGATGAAGAAGTCACCCTGTGCTTGATAACATATCATGAAATCTTTTACCCTTCGTGGTGAATTGCAAGAAGCATTTAGAGGAATTTCATGGTGAATTCCTAAAATTAGCTAAACTTGTTTCTTCTTAAAAGAAAAGTATTTCCAATGTAGAAAAGAACTTCTCATATTGAAATAGGAATAAGATGAAATTCAAAACAAACATTTATCTACTCATGATTTTTCTTCATGTAAAACTTTTTTGTAAATAAGTATGTGCATTTTCCTTAATTTTTCTAATTACAAAGATTTATAAAATGAAATTAATCTTTTTTTATAAAAAAGACCTTACTAAATTCACAATGGGAAGAGATAATTTAGATGCTTTGTTGGAAAAACAAAGTTTCATGTTTTATAAGGCAAGATTAGGATATAATCCCAATAAATAAGGAAAGACTTACAAAATTTTCTTTGTTGCATCTAAGAAAATAGATAACTCATCTATCAAATATTTTTATTGTGGTAAAAAATGTCATATGACATTTGTTGGTAAGAAATTTTGGGTACCTAAAGGGTTGGTTCCTAAAATTGATACTCAAGGACTCCATAAAATATGGGTACCTAAAGCCACCTAGTGTGGAGTGCTTGTTTGTGAAAGAGAATTCTTATTGTTATGCTAGGATTAGAATTTCCCTCATCTATCATCTCTTCGAGATAATTTACAAAAGTCATGAAATTTTCACTAAATTGGATTCTAAAATTTTTAAAATTCATGTTAAATTATTAGGTAAATTTTAAACAAGAGTTATTTTAAGCAAATTGATAATTAGCATAAAATTTCTTACTTTAAATTTTCTTTACTAATTTTATCTCTAAATGTGAAATTTGAACCTATATTGGATATGTGTTACATCATATTATATGTCCGATTTGTTTCTTGTATGCATATTTCTCTAAGTTTGTGCTTCATAAAACTTGCATTTTAAATTTGTTTCTTGTATGCATATTTCTCTAAGTTTGTGGTTCATAAAACTTGCATTGTAAACTTATTGATGCAAATTGATATTTTGTGTGCTTGATTAAAAAATATTAAGACAAATTAGACATTATTTTAAACCTTAAAACTTGTATTGAATTCTCATTGTTTTCCATTTCAAGTCTACTAAATATAAATATGTTTTTTCTTGGTACCATTCTTCTTGATTAAATTATATATTTGGATATATCCATTTAAAGTATGATTAACATAATTAAGTGGGATAGTTATCTATTTGAATATGAAATTGTAAAATGTTAATACCATTCTTCTTGATTAAATTATATATTTGGATATATCCATTTAAAGTATGATTAGCATAATTAAGTGGGATAGTTATCTATTTGAATATGAAATTATAAAATGTTAATAAAAAAAAATTATATGAGAAGAGAAAAAGAAAAGGAGGTGAGAAAGAAAAAAAAAATAAAAGAAGAAAAAGGGAAAGAAAGAAAAAAAGAAGAAAGAAGTTTGAGAGTCTCATTTATATCTTTGAACACTAAAGAAAATGAATACCTAATTTATCATGGAATAATTCTAAGGCCTAAGATTTTAATTGAATTTTCTTATAATTAAACTTTGTTATATATATATATATATATATATATATATATATATATATATATATATATATATATATATATATATATATATAATTGTCTGTGATTTTCACTTGAATTGAATTCATCTAATATCTTCCGGTGAATGAATTTTTTGACTTTTTTATTATCTTTGTTTATAGTTTACCTATAACTTTCATATCTAGAATTATTCATTGATTTCTTATTCATATATATATATAATCATTCATTGGTTTCTCATTTATATCTTGGATCACACATTTAGTACATTTACTTTCTCTTTTGTATAGCTCTTCATGGGATCATTCTTAGAATTTTATCACTTATGGACTATTTATTTGAATTCTAATATTTGCCTATGAACTTCATGTCATATATTTTGTGGCGTGTACTCTGGGTTATGTGCTTACTACATATTATTCTAAACACCACATCACATTTTTGGCATCATTTATTTTATTTTAATATTGTTTTCAAGAAAATATATTTGCTTGTAACTTTTATAAATTAAAAAGTGAGTTTTCACCGATAAAGTTAATAAATGGCTTTCACTTTCAAAAATCTTTCAAGTGGCTGTATGAAAGGAGCAAGCAAATAAAACATACTTTCAGGGAGCGATAAAAGCAAAGAAGAAATCATTTGGGAGAAATAACAAAGCAACAAAAAGAAAACAAATGCCTAACACCCAAGGAAAAACTGTTTGTCATCATAAAAAGAATTGAAGAATACAATCTTCGACGATTAAGATAGAAAGGTTTTGACGAAGAAAATCCAAAAGGATAGAATCTCAATCCTTGCTTAAAGTTACATATGTGGGGTCTTTGAATTAATTTATACTAACTCATGAAAATATTTATTGAAAACTGTTTAGAGAATTTTTAGTTTTACAGTTTGATTATTGAAATTTTATATATACAAAAAGATATTGAAAAGAATAACTTTAAATAACTTTTTTTTAACCTTCAATACATGCAATTTTTCTCTATCATCATGGAAGTTTATATATACATAAGGAGGTCGGCAGTGGTGCCCACATTTTATATCCAACGGTAACGTAATTGTCTCTGAAGAAAATATTCATGAGAAACCAAATAAATACATATAGATGATTGCACAAAAGGATCATCCAGCAATACACAAAGTGATGCATGTTCAAAAGTTTGGCAATCCTGTTATTTTTTTCTACATTTTATAAGAAAAATATTAGGAATACATTTTCTATTATTAACAAAAATTTCTTGTTTTTCATAATTTTAATTATGTAGGTTTTACTCCTTACTTAATAAAGTTTCATTTATGATTTTATAATTTTTAATAAATTTTAACCAATAATAAAAATATATTAAAAAATACATATTAAAAAGTGTATTTCTAACACTGATATATGCCATAAAAAAAATCCCGAAACATGAAAAATCCTTAGCTATAAACTCTATTGCAAAATGATCTAGAAACACGAGTAAAAATATACAAGCTCTTGCATTCTTAAACTCGTTAAGTAACAATAATCGTTTTGTCCCAAGATCACACACTACATCGTAGCATCAATAAGTTATAGGAAAATGATATTTACATATCATCATCCTAATAAATGTATATTTTTTTGGTTTTTTTCTAAATGTTCTTTTAATTTAATTAGAGTTTTTCAAATAAGTTTACTAAAAAATACTTTTTGGAATAAAACATATTTATTTAGAAAAATAATTTTCGAAATAGTTATATTTGAATTGTACCTAAAAACTCAATGACAACCTATTGAAGAAAAAAGAATACCTCGAAAACCAATGACCACCTCTCGTTGAAGAAAACAAGCATTACAAGTTGATAATTCTTGAATAAGGTATCACTAAAAAATATAAATTGTAATAAACAATACTTTATTATGTAGATCGATGGAAAACATATATTCATATTTTATATTCAATGTAAGGAACGAAATTATGGTAAAACTTTATTAATTTCTATACAAAGAGTAAAGGAGGGAGAGAGAAAATAAATATAAGAAGTTTAAAGAATAATAAAAATGAAATGTGCAAAAATAAGTTTAAAGAACGATAAAAATAAGGGATGTAAAAATAGTTTAAAGAATGATAAAAATAGAGTAGCAAAAATAAAATTTAAAGAATGATGAAGATGAAGTGTAAAAATGAGATATAAAAATAATAAAAAATAATATAAAAATATGATTTATATTATTTTTATATAAAAATTATTTTAATAATAAAAAAAGGAGATATACTTATGAATTGGTTATTCACTCTATATAAATAGTTTTACATGGTCATCCAATTACAAATTACAATGTAAGTTTGTTGATTTTTACTATAACTATTTTTTAGGTTATACCATGGTGATTTGTGATTATATGTAAAATTTATTTTACATTATTAGTTCATAACCATTAAACTCTATATTTATTTTCAAGGAAAGGTATAAATATCATAATATTAAACTCTTTTAAATTATTGAACTTAATAATAGTAATTGTTCTATCAAGTGACAACTCTCAAAATGTAGGATTAGTGTTGATAATAAATCGAACCAACTCTACTATAGTTTAAGACTCAATTTAACAAATGATTTGTTACACTTAATTCATGAACGAAATGAACTGAACTTAAATTAAAAATTGAGATCATTAAATAAATAAACTTGAATATATAAAATTCAACTCAATTGGTTCATGAACCAGCTCCTATGTGTGTTTAATTAATTTTATTTTTATATAAATAAATAAATAAAAATATGTCAAATAATTATAAGTTTAAAATGAATTGAACTAACAAGTTGTCTGCGAACTTGACTCAAACTAAAAATAGAATGTTCATATTCGAACTTAAGTCAAGTTTCAAATCGAATCAATCCTTATCAAATCGAGCTTCAATTGAATCAATTGTTGAACCAAATTTGACTCACTTCTCTTACGTATGTATAAATATTTTTTTATAAATTTTATTTTTATATAAATAAATAAATAAAAATATGTCAAATCATGATGAGTTTAAAATGAATTGAACTAAATAGTTGTTTGCGAACTCGAGTCAAACTAAAAATAAAATATTCACATCGAATTTGAGTAAAGTTTCAAGTCAAATCAATTCTTATTGAGTCAAACTTCAATTAAATCAATTCTTATCGAGTTGAAATGAATCAAACTTGACTCAACTCGAATAATTTTCAACCTTACAAAAGAGTAATAAATATTTTTTTAATTTTTTGTATTAATGAGCATTTTATACAATTGATCCAACCACTCTTCAAAAATATATGTATTTTAATGTTTATAATATTTTTAAATTTTTATAATTTTCATCCTTATAATTTGATGCTATTAAGATTTTGATTTTCTCAAAGAGCATTAGTAAGTTAAACTATAAGATTATTTTCATCCTTATAATTTGATGCTATTAGGAGTTTGATTTTTTTCAAAGAGCGGTAGTAAGTAAACTATAAGATCATTTGTCCATATGAATAAAAATTTTAAGGAGTAAAATAAGTATGAAACACCAACATTAAAGACTAAAATAATTAAGACTAAAGTAACCTCAATTTTTTAAACTAAAATTATAGCTCAAACTTTCAATAGTAATATTTCATTCAAGCCGCTCATAACACGGTTGAGAATTTATTTAATGAAGGAATGGTTTTTTGTAAGGAAAAGTTAAAATATAGTAATCTTTTTGTGTTATAAAAACTGAGTCTCAAATACATATCGCAAGCGTTGCATTACAAATTCCGTTAATTTGTTCTCATAGGCAAAATCCACTCATGTCCACAGCAATCTAAAGTTTATATCATAAACAACAATTTAGACGAGATTTTATAAACTAGGTAAAACAAAATACTTGAACAAATCTTGTCATGTATATTATAAATAAAAACAATGTTCAGAATTAACCGGACCCTTTGCAAAGTTTTTGGCTCCAGCACAACATATAAAACCATAAAAATACAAACACATGGTCTGTACATATAACAGCCCATCAGCAGAGAATATGCAGATTTTTAGAAGATAATGCAAGCTGGCTTGGACTGATGCGAATTACAACAGTAACAGATTCACCAGTAACGACATGCCTACGACCCTCCAAAACCACACATCTAATAAGCTACAAGGCAATAATAATATGCTAAGTTTTACAATAACAAGGATAAAAAAAATCCTACTTAATAAAAGTACAAAACCGTTATCCTCGGGGTAACACAGCGAAATTATTTTAACTCCAGCGAATTAGTACCAGCCAACAACTAAAGGTCACAAAGCATTTACTATGTGCACATCTGACTGTAGGAAGAATCAGATTCCCATAGCAAGGTTATGGGGTGGAGGTATGTAGGCTTTTTCTAAGCAAACTTACCTAGAAGATCTACGACCGGGGAATTCTATTGTCGAGATATTGGAGCCATAGGCATTGATGAGGGTTGGTTATAGTAATTTCCATCCGAACCCTGAAAACCCTGATATGTACCCATTGGAGGAGGGGTAAAATTGGAAACACCATTCAGGGAACCCCCAACACCTGGATAGGCTGCCATTGATGGCTGCTGTGTCATGCCGTAGCTGTATGCCATACTACTAATGGATCCAGCAGTCTGCATGAACTGCGGCACAGGGTACTGGGACATTGGCGGTGGTGGCGGTGGCAATGGGGGAGGTGACGATGAAGGTGGGGGTGGTGGTTCATTGGGAGTAGGTTGCTGGTTGGTTGTAGGTGCATTGTGTTGAATAGACTCAGAAAGTGAGAAGGGAGTGAGTGGTTGTTGAGGATTCTGAGATGGTATAAAAGGTGGCTGGTCATTCTCGAGCTTGGTCCTCTTCTCAGAGTGATGATAATCGGCTGAAGACTCTTTCATTGGATTGCCTATGACACCTTCTGATGCTAGTGAAGATAGCACATAAGATAGCATCTGTGCCGACGATGTTGAAGCAGTCAGTTTTGCTGCCACTGCAGCAGCTGCAGACTTGCGTGGATCTTCCTCAATGTGTCCAGATTTTTGAGAAAATGGCGCTTGTGGTGTGTACATTAATGGTGCTGATTGCTCCCTCTCACCAGAAATATTAAAACTTGAAGGTGTCATGGAGGTTTGAATTTCCTTTGAGCTCTGCTCAGCTAATGACGGAATGTTGTTGCCATTCAGTAATTGTTGGCAGGTGTTGCTCGCTCGTTCTGACTGAACATGTGCAGCCTGAAATGTTAAGAACACAGGTATCAAATATGAGACGGGAAACCATGCTTACATCAAGTAACAATGTCTATACATAATACGTTGACGAAATTGAAAACTAATTTACTTCTCTCGTCCCCAGTTGACAATGGTGAAAAAATAAATCTACAGATCAAAAAATTATAATAAAAGCCTTACTATTTTAAAATGAATACTAGTATCCTCTCTAAATAAAATTCCAATTGTAACACTATTTTTTAATAAGGTCAAAATTATATATTAGATATAAAATTATTCTTGATTCTTCACCTAACAACTTAAGCTTTGGGATAAGTTAGTTTCATAACATGGTGTCAAAGTAAAAGTCTCAAGGACCAAGAGTAATAAACAGTTTGACTTCTAATAAAAATGTTTTTCAGCAAAAGGTAGAGTGACAAACAACTCTAGAGATGGACAAAAAGATTTCTGAATAGCTTAAGGAAATCTTAATCCCGATTGAAAATATATACAAATATATACAAGGTTTACAATCATATATTAGGAAATTATCAACATAAAGGAACCAAGGAAAACTAGGAAACAATACAACTCAAATCCTAATTATACAGGGAATATATTTTCTAATTCTACTAGGAATATATCTCCTCATTACACAGGAATGTATACAGATAGTGTACAGCCCCTAGATAGGAGATATAATCCAACCTTCCCCTGCCCCCTCTCTCAATCTAACACATAAAAATCATATGCACCAAGTTTGTTGCACAAGAACAGGCTTAGAGGAGCCCAAATAGACCACAAGGATATCTGCAAATTGATTGCTAGAGTTAACATTTCCTTGGACTTGGAGAGAACTTTCTTCCAATTAAATGGCAATTAGTTTGTATGCTTGGTCCTTGCATAACATATTGGATTTGATGTAATGTGTAAAGCTACTTGATTATCATGATATAGCACTTGATCAACAATCACAAAAATAAAATCATGACAACTATTTCATCTATATGAGTTCACAAGTGACCATTGTCATAGCTCAATATTTAGCCTCTCCACTAGACTGAGTAACCACACTTTGCTTCTTAAATTTCCAAGATTACCACCAACAAAAACAATTTCTTGAGGTAGATTACTGATCAATAGGTGAACCAGTCTGTTACTGGTATATGAAGTAGAAAGACAAGACCTGGGAATATTTTTTATTAAATAAAGAAAAAAACCTTAGCCCTGTACTCAATGTGAGTGCAAACTGAGGGTGACCAATACAAGGTCAATCCCAAAGAAATTAGAAAGACTCTGGATCTCCTATGTCCTGTCTTACAGTTCAGCCAAAGGGCCCTTAACTCTCCCACTCCTCGGTGCATATAGTAACCCCTTTAACTAATTGTGACAAACCTCCTATGTCCTAACCAACTCCAACTAACTACTGTTTAAAATTGGTCCTGGTTATCCTCCTGCTGCCCACTCATTTTATTCCTAGATCGACCTATTTAGTTTCTGCTGTCAACACTAACCATCTCCCCCCCCCTCCCTCTTCAAAAACTTGTTATCAAGGTGAAAATCAGGAAAAGAAGATTGCAAGGTAGGCCTTTCCATTTGACCAACAATTCCATAGCACCTACAGCATTGTATATTTATATTACTGTCATCAAGCAACTGTGGTCTGTATGCTACTGCACCAAGCTTCACCACTTTACAAGGTTCTTGAACCTCATTGCCAACTTCTCATCTCTCTTCTAAACTAATGACTTCAATCTGTAGGGTTTGATTTTCAGATAAACCCAGTCATCCACTTTAAATTCACTCTTTCTTCTCTTCTTGTTAGCTTGCATCTTCATTTGTTGTTGACCTTTCCTAGATTCTATTTTAACTTGTCCAGCATACTGTCTCCTTAGTAAGTTGATTAACTTCAATTTTAGAAGGGAAAGTGTTCGCAGGAAAAAAAAGAGAGGGATCTCAACTGAACAAAACATGAAATGGATTCATGTTAATATAGTTGTTGTAATTGGTAAACCTAAATTCAACCCAACTAAGCCTATTAGAGTGTGGCTTATGCAATCAGACTGCCTTCTCCAGGGAATATTGTACTCTCCCAAGAAAATGCTCAAAGTCAAACAGATCATCCATATTTGCTCCCGCTAGTAACTCATCGAATGACTCTAAATATTCCCCCAATGACAGGGTTTGTTTGCCATATCCAACAGTCGGCCATAATATCATCATCAATCCTACACCTAGCATCAAAAAGAAATTGTTGCCTATCTAATTTTTTCTTACCATTCTTCCTGTGTAATGTTCCCCCATGCAAAAGTTTTCCCCACCATCACTATTAGCAGTGTTTTTGGCTTCGATTTTTACAACTTCTTCAAGAACAAAATACTTCTCACACTTGGCTCTCCATCCCAAGTAATTCTCTCCATCGAATGTAGGCAAAGTGATCTTAGGTATCTCTGCCACCCCACCTTTCATCTGATACCACTAGCTCCCTCAATGTTTCCATAGTTATGCAACTCTCTGGGTCACATATAATCTCTGCTGGTTCTCATCCATCTTCCTCTGCAATTCCTCTGCCCCGCTGCAACTCCTACAATCCCATTTCCAAATCCTTGTTGGTCTCTGCCATTCTAATTGATAACCACCTACAGCTCCCACTACGGAGCTCAGATACCAATTGTTACACTATCTCATATTTGAGATAGAAAGAAAAAAGATGGGAACCTTCTATTAATGAAGAACAAGCCTCAGCTTTGTACTCAATGTGAGTGCAAACTGAGGGCAATACAAGATTAACCTCAGAAATTAGAGACATTCTACACTCTCCTAACTGTCTTACAATTCTCAGACAAGGACCCTTAATTCTCCCACCCTTTTAACTAAGTGTAACAAATCTCCTAACCAACTCCAACTAACTTTTGTTTACAATTGGTCCTGGTAATCCTCAAGTCAACTCCTTTTCTCCCTAAAATAGAACTGTTTAATTATAGGTCTGCTATCACAGCCCAATCTACATTGGAGTACCATACAACCTAAGTATTTCCTTTGTCTTTAGGAAAAAACCTTGTACTAGAGCATTCTTACTGTACTGCAAGATCCATACAATTGTTATCCAGATCAACAAATGGGATACATGAATTGACTCACCACATTGTTTGCAAAGGAAAAGACTGATCTGGTCGTTGGAATATTAGTTTCCCAGCCATATTCCTCTATGAAATCACAATGTCATTATCTTGACCTACCTTAATACCAATAAAATATTTAAGTTCACCCCAAGTCTTTTGTCCACCAAACTTATGTTTCTTGATTCTAAGATATTAAGTACCAATAACTATATCATCCACATACCACCAAATAAATACATTTTCCATATGAAGTCAATAAAAAACTGAATCGTCAGCTTCACTCCTTATCAAAACAAATTCCTGCACACCCAATATGGAACTTACTAAACCAAGCTTGAGGAGACTATTTTAAACTATGAAACTTAAGCTCCAAGCTTGACTCCTCCTGGCCAATACACCCAGGTGGTTGCTCCATATATAGCATGTTTGGATTTGTCACTTCCAAAAGTGGGTTTGAAGTTCCAAACATGGATTTGCTAAATTTTTGGTATGTTTTGATGCTTTTTTCTTTTGTAGAATTGCTTTTTTTTTCCTAAAAGCATGTTTGACTAGAAGCATGTTCCTAAAAGCTTGCTCTACTCATTGAAGATAAGGAGAGTAAAAAAACTTTGACTTATTGATTCTGAGTGGAAGTCATACTCCAGGGAGAGAAGAGAGAATATAGACAGTGACCTAACTGAGAATCTCACTCTCCAAGTTGTGTACCTTTTTTTTTTAATTGAATCCAAGTTGTGTACCTTTTTTTTTTTAATTGAATCCAAGTTGTGTACTCTAATTTATTAAAAGTAAATCTATATTAATTCTGAACGAGAGATAATTACAAGATCTGTGAGATACAATGACATATATACATGAGCTAAGCAACTGATTCAGATACAGTTAAGGGTAACTGAATCCTAACAGATCAACAACTGTCAAACAGACAGTACAGTTATACAAGAGACTTAAGAGAGAGGACTATATATGTCTATCACATGCTAATACAACAGTATCCAAACAGAAGCCATCTTAGCTAATACAGAAAACGTATGATCAAGTGTATCCCTTTGCCACTAGGCAAGCTTTGGGAAGGTCAAATTGACCATCCAACCAAACCTTCACACAGCATATACACATTGATAGTATTAGAACTGGATATAAAACAAGATGAAAAGATAGATTTTATTGCAAAAATTGTGCTGGCCAATATCATTGATACAAAATTAGAGGCTGAGTGTTACTATGGAATTCTCCCATTTTTACTCTCTAATTCCCAACTATTTGAGAAAACCTTCAATTCACCTCATGAAGTGAATCCTCTAATTACCCCATACCTCTTCTTTTTGTTCTCTTTTATAATCATTCACTCCCTTTTCCCTTAAATAACTATAGTTAATATAATAATGTTCTGTTACATCATTTAATATTCAGCCATAACAGACCGGGACTTGACTTCATCTAACAGGTTATAGTTAATTCATGAGTTTATAAAAAACCAAAATAACAAAAATATATTTAAAACACCAAAGAAAATAAAAAGATTGCATTTAATGGGAAAAAGAAAATCATAGCATGGAAGAATAGTTCTAGATAATTACAACTTACAAGACAACCCCTTCTCCACATCACATCCCTCTATAAGAAAAAAGAGAACATTTTATACTATCTTCTACTTCTCTTCACCAATACAATTATCTGTTAGCTATAAAGTGATTTGAAATCATTACAAATGTTTTAATCCATAATTAACTAAGAAGCTTTCAATGCAAGCATAATATACAGAAGGTTATATAATAATGATTTTAAATGCATTCCAATAAAATACCATATTTATTGGCTGCTGAGACCAATTGGTGGTTGGGAGCCATTTTCCAATAGTTTAATAAAATAGAAGGGTAGATAAAAAAATAAATTTGAAAAAAAAGGATGAACAAAAAGCAAGGACATGGTTCTTTTCATTTCTAGATTTATTTCCCCAGCAGATAGAGACACTAATATCCTCATAGGGAAGTTACTCGTAAACACTGACTTCCAGATAGATGATAGTGCAATTTTTTGTGCTCGTCATTGGCTAAAAAACAGTGGTGAGTCTTTGCCAACTTATATATTCATATATATAAAGAATGACAAACTATATAACTACTCATTGAATTTGGATATGTCCCAAACCTGAATCTGGCTTCGGACTTGACCCAGCTTGAATTCCTGGGAACAAAAGCATGTCAGAAATATATACTATAGGTTTCATCAATTTTTTGAAGATAAAATCTCAAACAAACCTGATCCTCAAGAGCTTCTCTCAGGTGAGACACAAGACTAGCTCTTGAAGATTCTATGGCCGTTAATTGCTCAATGCAATCCTTCAGTACAGCATTATGCCCCTGGAGCTCATCCACTAGTGCAGATCCACCAAATTGCCCTACTCATTGATGAGCAAAGAATATCCAACAAGAAGTAATTAACAAGTATTCCAACTTAATTAAACACACTAACTACAAAATACTATATCTTTTTACTTAACATGACAACATGTACGCAACCGCAAAGTGCATGAGAGTAATTAATGATTTAAAAGCAAGTTAAAAACATATTGCTTTGAGCTAATGCAATCAATCACTAACAACAAAATGATGGAGGACAAAGGCTCATCCAAGTAACTTTTTTATGCTTTTTGATAGAACCCAATGGTGTCAAATTGATTAATGTAGCTGGCCCTACTTAGTAGGATAAGGCATGCTTGATATATTATTGTAACTTGACTAACTTCAGTAGGAAATTATTTTTATACATTATTTGGATATTTAGGTTATTTAAGTTAATTATAGCAAATAATTAGACTTCAATAAACACTACATGGATAAGAAATATCTCATAAGATAAGATTGCAATATAATAGCTATCTTTTGCTATGTCTTGCCCTTTTTTTTTCTCACCTAACATATATTAAGGGCCCATTTGATTGTGCTTTTTGACGAAAAAAGTTTTTTAAATTTTGAAAAAACAAAATATGCCTAAAATTGTTGGGATTATTGGATAAGTTTTTCAAAAAATAAAAAGTAACCCCTCCCCCCAAAAAGTAATTTCAGTACTTTTCTCATAAACTAGAAAGAGAAACTTCTACAACTCTAGAGAAAGACTATCATAAAAGTACTGTTGTCAAAATTTGTCCAAATACACCCTTAGGAAGCTTCCTATTGTTTACATTCATGAAAAATCCAGAGTAGTGTCATTGTAGGAAGAGATGATACAAGTCATGACAGCTACCTAGACTAATTAGGGTTTAGAAAAACATCTTTGTTCCAAAGTTTTATCTTCATTATTTTATGAATTAACCCTGATTAACATTTTTGGCCGAAGATGAGTTGACTAGTAAGTCAAGAAAAAACACCAATTACCCTTTTGACATTCAGATAATACAGATACAATAGTTAAAAAAAAATTTTAAAAAAATCAGCTATGAGACCACCACCCAAGCATGAATCACAAATTAACAATTAAATTAAATAGGCAAACAGAAGTAACTGAATTACCATCATGACCTATTTCCTTATCTGCTTTATCAAGACAGTTAATGGCATTCCTGCATTTGCTCAATACTGCATCTTCATTCATTTGCCCTCCATACACAACATGAAAACCTGAAACTATTTTCTCCAATGCATTCCCCGCAGATGGCCTCTGCGATAGGTAAGAATAAAGGCATAGGAAATACAATCAACAAGCAAAGCATATTAACAAAGACAGTAAGGGCACCAAATCATCTAAGTCAAGACAGAAATTATTACCAGTTTCACGTTTGTAGGTTTTACATCTCGGCTATTGTTATCCACATGCCTCCCAACAAACTCTTCCTTGAGAATTTGACCACGAGAACCAAAAACTTTCCTCTCCTCCCATATACCAATCTGCATAAAGGAGAAATTCATGATACATTGAAAGAAATTTAACCTATGCTAATGTTTCACATTCTTTATTTTATCAAGAACACTTAAACTGCAAAAACACGGCCAAAAACAAAATTACATATTTTCTTATTGATCAGTTATTGGAGATGGCAGCCATGCCATAATTCTAGCATTCCTACAAGCAAACGGCATTTCATCATAAAAGAAGCATTGAATCTCAGAACCAGAGAATAATGGCATCACAAGTTGCATTGAAGAGAACATTATTGCAATTAAGTAATTTAAAGTAACAACCATGAATATAGAAAAATCAAATATTATCTCCATTTTACAAATATTAGAAAAAATTCTATAAATGTCAGTACAGAATGAACACTTCAGGCAGAATAAGAGAGAAAAGCTTTATTATTATTATTATTGAACAGCTACAATACCAAGGAGGGAGAGGGGGAGGGAGAGGGAGGGAGGAAGGAGCTAGAAGGGGAAAATTAGCAAGATCCAAACTTGGACTGTGATAGTAAGACAGCTATCCAAATACAAGCAGACCAAGGCCTACATAAACTTATTACATAACAAACTAATGACACAAAAGTAGTGATTCCAGACAGAATATACGGTTACTGCATTAAAAACATCAATATATTGATTAGTTTTATACAAAGGAGTGGAGATCAAGTAGGTCATTCTATATTGTCAAGAAAGATTGTACAGGTGTAGTCCCAGCATCTAACAAAACATGGAGTTTAAATTTGAAAGTGGCTAAAAACCTTATCAAAATTAAGATCAACCACAGAATGGCTGGATATCGATCAATAAACAATACATAACAAACAACAGGAAGTTGATACAATAGCCGGAGTCAAGGCAGCATAGTGAACCCTAAATCATTGAGAGAGAGCACACAGTAGTTGTGAGTATTGTTCACATGTTGCTACTGCAAAAAAAAGAAGGAAGGATCCATAAAAAAAAAGCATGCTTTTGATACCATGAAAAAGTGTTTATTAAATGTGTTACCCACACACAATGTTCTATTTATAATCAAATAAGGCTAAAATTAGGGATACAAATAATGATAGAAATTCTAATTTTTAGCTATGGAATCTTTTCATATTTCCCTATTAATAGAGAATCAATTGTATATCTTTAACAAATGTTATCCCCTTTTCATGTGGCAAAGGATGAAGACTTCCAAAAGGTGTGAATTGAGTAGCCGCTTTGGTATGGGATACAAGCCATCATCTTACGAAGACATTAGAGTGAAGTTTTTGAAAAAAAAAAAAAAAAAAAATTGAGATGACAAATTATTTTGGAGGAGCATAGAGCTGTTAGGAAGAAGACGGGATGCACTATCAAGACCAATGGATGAACCAACAAATGTAGGCGGACTATCCTACACATTTTGGTAGAGTTCTAAAGAAACTTTCTTTTTGAGATCAATTTATACTTCTCACAAAACCAAGACAACTTGTAACATTTTCATGTTGATGGACGAGGTTGTTGAAGAAGTTGGTATAAAAGATGATGAAGGCAATATGCCCTCTGATAACATGTTCAACCTGTTGACACCAGAGGAGAAAATTCTTCTCTCAAGTTTCTTCAAAATAGTATGGGACAAGGTAACCAGTGCAAAGAAAGGAGGATAAGTTTACCCATTGTGGATCTTGTTAAGCTCTAATACCATGTCAAAAATTTAGTCATGGGACCAAAACCTTTGTCAGAAACTTAGTCAAAATCTTAGTCACAAGCCAAGAGCCAAAATGGTGATCATAAATTTAGCCACGAGACCAAAAACATGGTCAGAAACTCAGCCACAAGGCCAAAAATGTGGTTAGAAACTTAGTCATGGTCCACAAACTTAGCCATTCAATAAGCAAGAATTGAGAGAAAAGATAAACTCTGATATTATTGATGAATCTGAAAATGTGATACAGTGAGAGGTACAATTTTCTATTTATAGTGCTATAGCAAAGAAGGCTAGGTACAGTTGTCATACTGACAGCTATACAATGGACTTAACAAATTACTAACCGCCTAAGCAACTACCCAAGAGTTAGTTAGAGAATTGCTCTCTTATACAATACTCATACACTCCTTGGCATTGAATATTATGAGGTTCACCAACAAGTTGAAGTTGGTTAGATATGGAGTGACAAGGTTTACCATAGCCTTCCTCACATTACAAAGGTTGCATACTCAAAAAACAACCTTAGAAATATGTTTACTTCTAAAGAGTGGTTGAAGTCAAAGGTAGTCAAGGAAACTAAAGGGAAAAGAGCAACCCACATAATGCTCACGCCTAACTTCTGGGCTAATGTGGTTTACAGCATAGTACTTAATCCAAGATAGTAAGACAATGCGGCCAACCCCTGAACTGGGATAGCGGATAGTGAGATGACCGCTATTCTAATATTTTATATATCTATTAAAAATTATTAATTATATATATAAGCTCAAAAACATAAATATTACTCAAAATTCATCAACTAATGACCATCATTAATAATAAAAATTCATAAAACCCTTAAACCCTCATAAGTATTTTTTTTGTTGTTGTCGGCACAAGAAAGAAAGAGGAATCATAGAGAGAAAGAAAAGGGGAATCAAAGTTAATAAAATAAAAAAAGAAGACTTTAAATTGAAACTTCAAAGGGTAGGCCAGAAACAGGGCTCGCCGGAAAAGAGGACTGAGAAGACAAAAAAACACCAAAAGATGTCGACGGTGGTCACGTTGATGTTCGCCGGTGGTTTTCGGGGAATAGCACTAAAGAAGACAAAGAGATGCCGATGGTGGTCGCTGGAGAAGACAAAGAGACATCGACGGTGGTCGTTGGAAAAGACGAAGAGACGCTGACGATGGTTGCCAGAGAAGAACAAAACACAAATCAGAGGACGAAAGAAGAAGGCTAAGGATTCAGGGAAGAAGAAAAAAATGGAGCGCGGGAGAAGACAGATCTCTCTCACTAACATTTTAAACGTAAGGGTATTTTTGGATTTTCTTTTCCACGCCGCTCCATGACCTCTGTCACGCTTCACCACTGCTCCGGCCGCTATTGACAACTATGGTTTACAGTTTACACCCTTTAAGGTTATGGAACCTCTTTCAATTCATAGGCTAGTTGATAATGAGAAAAACCCTACAAAGGGCTACATCTATGAAGCTATGGATAAAGCAAAAGAAACTATCCAAAATTCATTCAAAAAGAAGGGAGGTATTTGCCATAATTGATACAAGATGGGAGTGTCAACTTCAACTCATTGCATTCAGTTGGTCATTACCTCAACCCAATACTTTAATAGCAATCCAAGACTTGAAAATGACCCAAAAGTGATAGAGAGGTTATATAAGTGTATTGGGAGGCTATCTACAAGTGAGGAAGATGAAGATAAGGCAAATAATGAGTTGTCAATCTATACAAGAGCTAGAGGCCTCTTTGGTTTGAAGATGGCAATAAGACAAAGGAGACAAAGGTCTACCTTGGCTCCTGGTATGTAAAAGATCATTTTTAGAATTTTAAATGATTATGAATTTTGTGATGTAATTAAATACAAATTCTATAAGTTGTTGAATTGCATCTAAGTGGTGAAGGAACTATGAATCACATACTCCTTATTTGCAAAAGATTGTCGTTAAAGTGTTGAGTTTGACTTGTAGTTCATCATGTTGCAAGAAGAATGTAAGTATCTTTGAGCATGTAAATAATTCTCAACTAACAATTTTTTTTTAATAAAATAGATCCATTCGAAAAAGAAAAGCTAACAATGATGTGATGGATCTCATTGCCTTGAATGATATTGATAAAAGTAATCAATGGTGACTAGGAGAAATGGTCAATGAAGATGAATTAGTGTTTGATGATTTGACTTAGGGAGCTATGGCAACTGCAACTGGGGCTGGGAAGCCTATTACATACACTAAGCATACAAGAGCAAAGAAGGCAATTGCAACTAAGGTAATCAAACTCAAGATTGTACTCAAACTCGGGAAGGGGACACATAACCTTAAATTGTAACACAAAGCATAAGATTCTACAAGATTTATAAAACTCATATATATGTATATAACATAGCAAATTAAGCTTTATAACACACATCAAATACCCAATTAAGCTTAAATTCACAATCATAGATTCATAACCATAACAATCAATAATTAAACTCCATACAGAACTCAAATGACAAAACAAACAACTTAAAGTTCTGCAATATTGCCTACTGCAGTAGTGCCTACTCATACAAAACACAAGACTTGAACACCTAGGCTAGACAGCTAGACCTCTAAAATTGATCATCCAAATTAACTGACAGGTCGCAGCACCCAAACCAATGAACCAGGAAAAAAAATTATAACACACATCAAATACTTAATTAAAATTAAATTAAAAATCATAGATTCATAAGCATAAGACAATCAATAAATAAACTCCATACAGAACTCAAATGACAAACAAAACAACTTAAAGTACTGCAATACTGCCTACTCACACAAATCACAAGACATGAACACCTAGGCTAGATGGCTAGACCTCTAAAATGGATCATGCAAAATTAACTCACAGGCCGCAACACCAGAACCACTGAACCAGAACAATAACCCACAGAAAACAGAGAAAGAAAACCACACAAACAGAGCCTCAGAGGAACAAACAAGAGACAACCTCACGCATGGCAAAGAAGAGCTTGGACGCGGCGAAGAGGAGCTCTGGTTGTGGTGGTTTGTGCAGCAGTTTTGGGGGAGGGTATGCAAGGTTGAAGATGCAGATAGGGTGTTTTTCGCAGTTTTAGAACTTAGAGTTGAAGAACACTTAGTTTTGGGGCTTGGGTTTTTTACGGGCTTGGGTTTTCAGAAGTCCAAAGGAGCAAAACAAATGTCAAATTTGACCTGCCAAAGCAGACTTAGGAAACGCACACGTTTCTACCATTTTACGAAGTTGTGCAGCATTTCTAGCAGGTCTGCTCATTTGTGATTCTGAGCATGGACAAACTCACCTAGGCATTGCAAACTTGTAGAATCATGTGATTCTACAAGTTGAATCACAATTTCAACTACCATGGCTGCATCTGCAACTTCTAGTTCTAGGCCTCCTACCTCTAAGGGAAGAGGAAAGTAAGCACTAGTGCAAGAAGAGGAAAAAGAGGAAGATGGTGATTAAAGTGAAGAGGAGGAAGAGATCTACAAGAATGGTGAAAGTGATGAAGCTGAGGATGAGATGCCTAACATTGCAACTGAAGATGGATTAAGTAGTTGCTAACTTGCTCTAGCCTTTCAGCCTTAGAAGCTTAAACTTTTTTTTATTTGATTTTCTTAATTGTAATTGACAATTTGACATGGTGTTTGCTATTTTGGACAAAGTGTTTGGCTCTTTTGCTTAGAAATCCATGTGGCTTTTGCTGTTTTGGACCTTTTGGTTATAGAAACTTTAGGCTCAGCCCCTGCGCCACTACCACTAGCCCCTGCCCAACTATCACCTGGCATCAAGCCATCAAAAACAAGAAGAGAAATCAACAAGTGCAAGACAGAGCACTCACGATCACAGCAGAGTGAACAGGTCAAGACTTGAGAGATTCAAAAATCAGAGTGCAAGACAAACACAGAACTCATAGTGACAGGCTCACAGCAAGTCTGAATGCACAGCCGCAAACAAAACAGATTGAGAAATCAGAACTGAGAGAGACAAGGGAGAGGCCAAAAGAGAATGAGAGATTCAAAGAGGGAGAGAATGGGGTGGGATGTGAGAGGTTCATAAGTCTAAGAACGAGGGAATGTACTATTTAGGGCAAAAAGCTGGATTAAAACACATTTAGGGCAAACTGGATCCCGCAACCCAACCTGGAAAACTCAACTTGCAAGATCAGAAAAATTTCCCATTCCCACAATCTTAGTTCAATCCCACTCTGATCTCACTGAGGAACGATTCCACTCACAATCTAGCTCAGAAGCAGGCTGTGAGATCATAAAATCGTGTGATTTCACAATTTAGCAAGCAATCCTGACAACATTGCTTGCAGCCGAAGATGATGATATTTGAATGTTTTTAATCTTTAGTTGCTCCCTTTAAGCCTCAACTTGTTTGATTTGATTCTTTTATTGTAACTGACAATTTGACATGTGTGTTTGATGTTTTGGTTATGAAACTTAAGTTTTAATCAAAATATGTTTTAATTTTAGGCGTTTTTTCTTTTATAAATCTACTTAGGGATCAAAATAGCAGTCATGCCACTATCCTGCTATAGGGTTTTTTGGGGGTGGACACTCCACACTGCTATCCACTGTTGACTACTATACACCCAAGTAAACAAAAGGCCAATCCTTCATTTGACAACTTGCCATTGAAGTGAAAAGGGAGAGACTCTTCTGTTATACTGTTTTAAAAATCGTATTAACATAGGCATACATATGCATATCTCTAAAAAGCAATATCTAGAGAACTCCAAAAAGAATATATCTGACAAAACTATACAGATTTGAATTCAGAATTCAACTGCTACTGAAGCGGGTAATGCCTCAGTTCAAATTGAAAAACATTTAACAGTTCACTGTAATCAAAATCAAAATATAAATGCAAATTTCAAAAAATAGAAGACTAAAATTCCAAACATTTTTAACTAATTATAGACATGGAGATATGTCATAAACAGATCAACTGAGCTAACTAAGGAAAACCATATTGTATATTTGATCAAAAATTTTGCAGACAGAAAACTTGGTGTGTGAACTTTCTTAAAATTATAATAGCAATTGTTATTCTACATAAAGCCAACTTGACAAATCAATTTGTAATAAATTTAGAAAATACTGTCAGAAGACTTTAATATGCCTGGACCTACCATTGAACCTAGCCTTTAAATAATAAAATTCACAACTCAGTATCTGAGTTAAAGATTAGTTAAAAGCCACAATGCATTAAGAGAAGAGCTTTGTATCAATTTACATACAGCTTGCTATAAAGGTAAAATGCATGAGAAGAGAACTAGCTTGCTGCAATTCCAAACACAAGCACAAGGAGAATTTGGTCCAACACAATAGCTAACAAAACCCATAACCAGATGATATGTTCCCTAAACATTATAGTTTACACACACAGAGAATCATATTAGTGGATCTTGAACCAAACCTATTAAACACTAAACTTTTACATTTTTCCTCTTCCCTCCCTTTGCCATTTAATTCATATCTATAGACAAAATAAAATATATCAATTAACTCAGAACAGACACATTGCATTCACCCTACAATAGAATGAACAGGAAAGAAATGCTGGGATAAACAATAACCAAAGTTATTCATCTTTCTTTTAAATCAAAAGATCTAAGAATATTTTTTTAACCACAACTAACAACAAAACTACTAGAGCTTGAATTGAGTTAAAATATATTATGTAAAAAAAAAATCAAAATGCATGTATCACAATTTCTAACTAAATAGAATGAATTATTAAAGTACCAGCCGAAGTGCTGCACTCCTTGCAAAATCATCTCCATTTTGAATCACATCTCTAAGAGCATCTGGAAGAACCTTCCAGAATTCACCTACAAATTCAGAACCCTTTCGCCTGCTGTTCTGTAAAATATCATTTGCAAGATACAGAAATGCCAATTTCTTCTCACGAGGAGAACTATGAAATTGTCTATCCCACGTTTCAACAACTTGTTTGGCTTTGTTCATATGAAAAATGCACCAATGTGACAGAGCTTAACCGCATTAAGGATGATTTCAGTGCAGTAGCAAATATTTATATGCAACAAATTCAAAATGAACCCAAAAAAATCACATGAATGTGTGTGAGTGAGAGTCTAATGACATAAACAGATGAATTTTTGTATTGTCAGCCAGCATATGGTAAAGAAGGAAATAACAGTTATATTGCATTGTTTACTAGTGAATATATAATTCCATAAACAGTTCTGCATCTGAAAGGAGGGGTTTGTCATTGCAATAAACCATGAATGAAAAAGGAGGGTGCTTCGGAACCAGTTGGAGTATTACACTCCTGCCAACATTTCATGGCTAATGTTCCAACTTCAAAATAAAGTAAAACACAAATTCTGGGCAATAGGTGAAGTTAGAGACTAAAACCATGGCTGAACAAACTCAATAAAGTGATAACAGATAAAACAACTGCTTGAACAATACAATATTGAACATACATTATTCCCATAAAATGATCTTGAAGGATACTCTCTATGCTTGTTTGTGAACCATTCAGCTTGGCTAGTTTTTCCACTAAAATCTGTGGATTAAATGTGCTACCCATCTTTCAAATTAGTGTCAGGACAGCTAATCAACTAGAATTCCAACTTCGATAAAAACCTTCAAATAAGAAAACAAAGGGAACACCAAATTAGGATAGAATCAACCCAGTAAAAGAATTAACATATACAGATATTTCATTCATAAACAAGTACCAGCATCAGCTGTTGCAAAAGAGCACATACATTAAGCAAATTAGATGAAGTAATCCTTCAAAACAAAGTATCCCAGCTAAATGCACTTGAAATAGTCATAAACTCTTAGCAAATGTATCTTTTCCAAAATAATAACCAAATTCATATTCATCAAATGCCTATGGTGTATGGACTATAGCTACCATGTTCACAATACTCCAGTACTGATATGCATGGCTATGCAGTACATCACTTTCCTAAATATGTGGTACATGAGGTGTATACTTGGTTGGTATTTAGGTTTGTGGTATGTTTTAATATATTATTGGTACACTGCTAATATAAATTTTTTCCATTAAAGTTAAAATTTATATCAAAATACACATTTATTTATATCAAAATTCATATTTATTTGTTACATTTTATTAAAAATGCAATGAATTTATATGCATGTTACATGGATATACAATGTCTTTCAAGTTTTTAATTTTAAATATTAATATACATACATACACACACAAATATATATTAATCAATTTTAGCCCCAGCCATGGCAACAAGCTGCTCCAATCACCAAAATATATTATGACAGCCCTGCAACAAGTAACCTGACCACAGAGAACTACAAAACAACCATTCAATCATCCACCAAAGATTCACTAAGATTTAAATCCCCCCTTCCCTTACTTATTCTTTGCAGACAACAGAGGCTCTGTTATTTTAGCACTAGAATGAAAACACCCAAACTTGCACTGCCGGAATGTCAATGCCTCAATCAATGGTTGTGTCTCAATACATGCTCCTCAACAAATTGAAATGAAAACACAGTGCAAACTAGAAAGCCTGCCCCAGATCCCGACTCAGAATGGTTAAGCAAATTGGTAATTGTGGTATGGACTCTACATGCAATATTGTATAGAGTCTACACACATCCAAAGCCAAGCATTCCAAATGCTTCTTCTGAGTTGGACCTTCAATTTTAGATCTTTTTATAAAAGATAAAATATGGGAAAATCTTTTCATGGTTGATCCAGTGTCATACTCTAGGTTTCTGATACATCAAGGCAGAACAGATCAACAAGTGCCATATTTTGAAATTTACATATCCCTGTCTGAACATATGTCAAATTAGGCAATTATTTATAAGCAGTTAAGTACTTAAAGTGTAAATAGTTTATTCATGTCATCCCTCACTTCATAGACAAATGCACTATGTCTCCAAGAATACAAATGAGGACCAACAAATACCACACACAAGTAACGTGGACTTAGGAAAACCAAGCTGAATTTTAGGACTATGCAAATAAATAAACTAATAGATTTGGTCTATAGATGTAATGTTTTTTAAAAGATGGACAGACATAAACACTTGGGGGATTAATAAATTAATATTACAAGTATAGAACTCAAGGTTTTAAATTGCAGTTGTTGTCACAGTTGCAGTTGCATTCTGATTACCTAAATTGCAATTGGTGTAGCCACAATTGCAGTCATGCTGCAGTTGCAGAGATCTCCAAAACCATTATACTGAGTTTGAAGACCACAATTTAAAACCTTGACAAAACTGAATTGAGATTAGGAATTTTTTTTGGTTGGCAATAAACCACAAAAAGCAAAAGAAAAGGTTTGCTGTCAAAGTAAAATTGACACAGAAAGCTAATCAGATAAGCCACTAAAGAAATGTAAGAGAAAAGTCTAGGTAATCAAAGCTATGAGACTAGGCAAACAAATGAAAAGTCTAAGTAACCAAAGCTATGAGACTAGGAAAACAAATGAACTATCCTTTGACGAGATCAAAGAATTTAATATCTAATCCAGTGGCTGATTAGTTCCTTTTTTAATTATAGACTTACAATGTAAAATAAAATTTTAATACAAAGATGTAATGCTATTTATATATGCCCTGATCAATTGAAAGCTGATATTGTCATTTATATGGAATCAGAGATACAAAAAAATAACAGTACAAATATACATGCACACGGAGGACAGAACACCAGCACACATGGAAACATGCATGACAGATACACACATGCTTGCCCATCTTAATGACATCAAATCACAAACATGGATGCACACATGTGCCAATATCAATGACATCAAAGCACATAAAGGGAAAAATAGATATAAAACATACAAGTAAAAGGAATGCAAGTAAACACAGCAAGTCCTCGGATGCATAAGATTGACCATCTCTAGATGTAACCCTAATTTTCCACTTTAAGTTTCATGACAAGATGCTTAAAGTTCACTAATGATAACAATTATGTAAAGACTAAAGAAAATACAGATACACATGTAAGAGTGTTGTTTTTGCTATGGTCACATCAACACACATAGCCACATGAATATGACCAAATCAATGCACACACGCATATGTGTGTGTATAGTCACAGAGAGATGTAAGAGTGTTTAGGGTTCACGGCCACACATCATTAACACACGTGAGAGTGTTTAGGGTTTAGGGCAAGACACTCACACAAGTAAGTATGTTATTGTTATGGCCACAGGGCAAGGACTCAAATTGAATATAAAACAAACAATAACCAAAATCCCACAGGAATATGAAAAAAATATTATTAGGGATTTTCATAAGCTCCACGGGATTGAATATTCCAAATTCCAACGAAACCGTTCCATACTTGCATTATCCATGAATTCATCAACAACTATCATTCCACACAGATACATAAACGCGAAGCAATCCTCCTCTGTCCAATGATTAATTAAACAAGAAACAAAACTTATACACATATGTAAAAACCAAATAAAATAAAAATCATATCATAATCCTAATCGATAGAAACCCCAATCAATTTCCGCATATGATAAGAGACAAAGAGAACAAAGGAAGCCAAATAAAAAATAAAAAAAAAAGTGCAAACGTTTAAGAGAAAAAACTAAAAACAAAAAATCGGAACTGAAAATTGAATTGAGATTCCAAGAAGCGGCACATACATACATAGCAGCACGAAAGAAGAATGCGGGTGTGAAGATAAGCAGAGAAGGAAGCAGCGAGGATTCGCACGGTGGCGAGATTTTTCGGTGACAGAGAGAGTATTGCAAACGAAAGTGTTGTTTCTGAAGAGCAGTTGCAGTGAGTTGTAGCGAGGTTTTAGTTCGGCTTTGGGTTTGGGATTGTGGGGGCGTGTCTTTTATACGGCACCCACTATGTAATCACACAAGGAACGAAACAAAACACAACAAGTTCTGTGTGCGGGTTCATTTGCGGACGGTGATTTTTTTATTCCCCATATTACCCCTTGCCCTGCGCGGTAATTATCGAGTCCAACGGCGTCGTTTGGATTAACACCTCCCCTTTTTCCATGTTTAGAGGCACCTTCTTATACATCTGTTTTTCGGTCCTAACAGTAATTTTAACAAAACCCTATACCAGCATTTTGCTTTGTCAGTCTTACCTTTTCTCGAGTCTTTTCTCGTTTCATGATTTGTTGAAATTTTATCTATTTATCTCTTTATTTATCATTTTACAAATAACCAACTTAAAACAGATAATATTATATTATATATAAGAAAGAGATCAAATAAGGCAGGTATAATTTTACCGATAATTACATAATTCAATAGTTTTATATAAAATATAAATTTTAACGGTTCCAAAAAAAATATCTATATTATACGCCTCATTCGTATTATTAAAGTAAAAGTTTTTAAATTTGAAAGATTAAATTAAAACTAAAGATTCGTGTGAGGAACTAAAAATATTTGTTATCCTTTTAAAAGTCTTATAAATAACTTATATTTTTTAAAATTTTATTTTTAAGAAGTCTTTCGTTAACATTTTTATGTTTAATTCTATCTTGTGAGTTTTACTGGTAGAGTTAGAGTTTCATATTTTTTTTATATCAAGAATATAAGTATAGAAATAACATTTTTGGATATTTAAAAAAAATATGTTTCAACTTTTGAAAACGGCATTACATTTTATTCATTATAAATTTCCTTCTTGCAAATTAATCATACTTAAAATAATTAAATTAAACTAATATAGCAGCATCACATTGACTCGAGTTTTACTGAATTTAGATTTCTTAAATAAGATATTGAATTCAAATAGTATAGGTAAAACCTACGACACAAGGATCTAAAAAAATATAAAAACCAATATTTTAGTCTCTAAATTTAAAAAGACATGTGAAAATAATTAATGGTTTTTTTATTTGTTTAAAATTCGAATAGCAGATAATTTAAACTAATGATTTTTCTTTATTTATTTAAAATTTAAATTGATAATAATTAAAATAATTTAATTTAAAATCATGAAGATAAAAATCCTTAAATTAATAATTATTAAAATAATTAATTTTACAATTATGATTTCTTTTCATTAATTTAAAATACAAATTGATAATAATTAAAACAATTTAATTGACAGTTATAAAGATAAAAAAAATCCTCAAAATAGTAAGATGTTATGATTTGTATTCATTGTGCTTTATATTTATATGATAATTATGCCCCAATTAGAAAAATTTATACATAATTTATTTAAATTTATTTATCTTATGTTATTAATGTTTGTGAAAACATCTTATGATTGATTTATAAGATGTTTTTAGTTAATTTTTACGACCTCTTGGTTATAGTTTATAAGAATAACTTACTCAAAACTTATAAAAAAGTCTTTATATTCAAATTTTGACAAGACCAAAAACATAGAATATGTATTTTTTATTTGTTTGTTTCTTTTCTAAATTAAATATTTTTTTTTATTCATCCAAGTTAATATAAATATGAACTTCTATACAAAATAAATTAGAATTATTCTTGACTAGTAAAATTTTATTTTTTATATATGTTCTTCTTTTTTATTATAAAATATAATTTAATTAAATAAATTTATATTTTTATATGTTACTAGTAAATTTTTTATATGTTTCTTTCTACAATAGTATCTAGGAGTTGAACTTTTATAATAATTTATTATTTTTATATATTTATATTTCTTTATATATGTGAACAGTGAATTTTCAAGTTTACATCATGATTTTAATATATATATATATTATAAAATTATAATATGTATTTTTTATTTGTTTGTTTATTTCTCAAGTTAAAAAATTTTATTCATCCAAATCAATATCTACATTAACTTCTACACAAAATAAATTATAATTATTCTTTCCTAGTAATATTTTTATTTTTTATATATGTTCTTTTTTTCACTATAAAATATAAATTAATTAAATAAATTTATATTTTTTATATGTTACTAGTAATTTTTTATGTGTTTTTTCTCTACCAGTTTGCAGTGATTGAATTTTTATAATAATTTATTATTTTATATATTTATATTTATTAATGGTAAATATTTTAAGTTTATATCGTTATTTATATATATATATATATATGATTTTAATTTTAACATCTTAATTTATATTTTAGTTGTGTTTTGAATATTAAATATTTTTACTTTTAAAATTATTGATAGGTGTATGATTAAAAAAAAATTTATGTACGTCACAATTTTTTAAAATTTATTACACTATTTTTTTAAAGTTAAAAATAGGTAAATGATGACTAATAATTTTATTTTTTAATATTTTGTGATATATATATATATATATATATATATATATATATATATATATATGAGAGTATAATAATTATTTAGTTACTTTTAAAATTTTTAATTTATTTTTAATCAATATTTGATTTTTTTAATTTTTAAAATAAGATAATATTTTATAAGTACTTATATATATTAATGTATCAAAACACTTTAAAACTATATAACTCAATATATATATCAAAATGCAAAGAGTTTACTGAATTTTAAACTCTTACATAATAAAAACTTATTAAATAAGATATTAATAAAGATGTTTTTCTAAACTATCTTAATTACCTGTGTTGAAGTAAAACAATTACAAATTTTACAAAATTTTTAATTATATAACTAGGATAATAATTCATTGATGTTAAATTTATATTTTATTTTATTATTATAATTTTTAATATTACAAAAATATCTTGTCAGTGAGTATATTTATTAATATTTATAAAAATATACATATAAATAATTATAGATATTTATATATTCAAATATTTTTTTTATTCACACATAGTTTATATCATTTTATTTTTCAAAAATGTGTGTTTTAAAAAAACATTATCATTATGATTGCATTTGCATTTGTATATTAACTTTTTTATGCATAGTCTATTTCCTCAATAGAATGAGTTTAATGGTTACGCACTGACAAAAATAATTTTACATTATTATTCAATTATAAATAATATAAAAAATGAGTCTATAAACAATGAAAAAACTAAAAAATCTCATTTTACTTATTTTTCTAGATACTCAAGAGACTTACTTTTCACATGATTTTTATCATGTTTATAACCTTTTTTTATTCAAACATTAATTGAGTTTCATAGTTTTCATGTAGATAAATAATAAGACAAGTTTCACGTCCTAAATCAATAAAATAATAGTTCAAAATTAAAAAAAAATGATCATTTTTCAAAAGAACAACATCGACTTAAATTTGAATGTTGAAGGACTAAAAATCTTTTAAATGATAAAAGACTAAACAAATTTTTATTATAAGATAAAATACTAAAATTATAATTTAGCTATAATAATAATATGTTTCTCATTTGAAAAAGGTTGATTCACTAAATTGATTTGCTTGAAACTTTATGATTTTTATATTTTTCATTTATACTTTTGTATGCATTTTTTTATTTCACTTGTTATTTCCTTATGGTTTGTACATTGTACCCCATTTGATTTGAGTGAAGAGCTTTTTGAGTTGACAATTTTTTAATCTAAAGCAAGTTGCTTTATTTTTTATTTTTTTGTTTGTGAGGTTATGGTTCTTACGTCCTATGTAAGACCAATCTTATGATGTACTAATGTTTTTTTTTTTGTGAAATCTCCCCAATGAAATTATAGTTTTGAATGCCTATCTCCTAACTTTAGAAAGCTTATCTTGTATTTAAACATGACTCTATTATTTAATTAGATATCTAATCGTAAAATTTGTATAAGGGTTATAATTGAAATATCACTTGGTATGGTTTTGCAAGCACAAGATTCTAGGTAGCAATGAATCCTTTAGAGGAGAAAGATGTGGTATGAGAACATTTTGATCAAGGTAATAGTTCTTGCTTTCATAATTTTCTTTTCTTTCTATATGTCACAACTTCAATTATGATGGATGAGTTTTCTTGATTACCAAGAACTATAACCATGGTATTTTTATATTAAATGTATATCACAATCAGTGTATCTATTAATGAAATTAATTTAGTAATAAGAAAACAATAACAAAATAGAGAAGAAAGGAAGTTATAATGAATTCATGTCTTGTCTTAATTTAATGAAAAGACCCAAGGTATATATACAATAGGATTCACCTAAGAAAAGAGGAAGAAAACAAAAATTGTTACAAGGGACAACCAAAAGCATTACTCTACAATTATACAAAGGACAGTCAATACCACTATCCTATACAAAAGGACTACTAAGGACAATCAATACAATACATTGTACAAAAGGACAATTTTGTTATCTGCCTTTTAGGTGACATATGTTCATTTCTCTTTATACTCCCTCACAAGTTGGGGAGTATATGTTCAAAAGACCCAACTTGGAACGAAGGACATCAAATTGTTAAGGACTTAAAGTCTTTGTATAGATGTTGGTAAGTTGCCATGAAGAAGAAACGGACAATAAACGCAATAGATCATATTGTGTCTTTTTTCGTACAATGTGACAATCAATTTCTATGTGTTTTATATGCATATGAAATACTATATTTGCAGCAATGTGTAAGGTAGATTGATTGTCACAATAAAGGAGAGCTAAAGTATTAAAAGTGATCTTAAGGTTTTGTAGGAGAAAAGTAAGCCATTGAATTTCACATGTTATAGCAGTCGTAGCTATATATTGAGCCTTACAAGAACTTCTAGATATAGTGTTTTGTTTCTTGGACTTCCAATATAAGAGAGAAGAGTCAAGATAAATGTTGTAGCCAGCTATAGAACACCTAGTGTTAGGACATGAGGCCCAATCACTGTCATTATAGGCCTTTAACTAAAGATTTGAATCACATGGAAAAAATAAACTCAAGCCTGGCGCATTTTTTATATAACGTCAAAGCAGCATTATAATATGCAAATGTCAACTTGGAAAGAAACCATGGGAGTTGTTGTATAGAAAAGGCTATGTCTAGTCGAGTATTAGTGAGATACAAGAGACATCCTATTAAGTATCTATAGGTAGGAATATTATATAAAGGATGTCCTGAATCATGTGAAAGTCTTTGAGCATTGTCAATAAGTGTTTTCAATGGCTTGCAGCCTAAGAGACTAGCCTCGGATAATAGCTCCAAAGCATATTTTTGTTGATTCACCAAGATTCCCCTTTTACTTCGTGCTACTTCAAGGCCAAGGAAGAACCACAACCCAAATTCTTAATACGAAAAGTAGCATCTAAGGCTTGTTTTATATGTTGGATTTCTTGGCCATCATTTCCTTCTAAAATGATGTCATCAACATAGACTAAAAGTGTTGTAAAAAAACCATTAGAGGACCAGATAAATAAAGAATAATCATGCATAGATTGAGTATAACCAGAAGTGAGAAGAAATAATGATAACTGAACAAACCATTCTCGACTAGCTTGTTTAAGCCCATACAAGGTTTTTTGTAATTTGCAAACTTGTCTAGGTAAAAGAGAAGCAAGACTTGGTAGGGCTACCATATAAACCTCTTCTTTTAATTCCCCGTGTAAGAAAGCATTATTGATGTCCAACTGTTGAAGCTACCAATTAAGAATAGAAGCCAAAGATAAGAGCAACCTCATAGTGGTCATCTTAGCTATAGGAGAAAAAAGTATCAAGAAAGTCGATTCCTTCAGTTCGGGTACACTCTTTGGCCAACAATGTAGCCTTATGCCTCTTAATGGTTTCATCAGCTTTATATTTTACTTTGAAGACTCATTTACAATCAATGGGAACCTTGCCTTTGGGTAGATATGTAACAATCCATGTTTGATTCACCTTAAGAGCTGATAACTTAGTTTGAATGGTTTTCTTCCAACAGTCTTGTTGGATTGCATTTGTTTATGATCTCAATTCAACATGAGATGACAAAGACATGATAAAAGATGTGTAAGTTGGTGACAAAGAATGGTAAGACATAACATGTGAAGAAGGATTAATAACAATAATGAGATTATAATGATAATCCTTTAAATAACCAGGGGTTCTTCTTATTATAAGGCTATGGTGAGTTGGCTGAGGTGCAAGGTTGTGGGAATCAGAGGGTGTTTTGAGTTTGGTGGCCAGAGGTGAACTAGTTATGGGATTAATGGTGGGTGATGGAGGTTGTGGTGATAAATTATTATTGGTATTAGTGGGGAAATGAGTATTTGTGGAGGAATAAGGAATGGTCTCGTAGGCTAGTAGGGTTGAATAATTGTATTTTGGGAAAAAACTATTAATTACATCTTTTCTAATTTGAGATTGAAAATATGGAAAGTCATGTTCATGAAAAATCACATCTCTAGACATAAACAGTTCTCTTGTATGAACATTTAAGACAATATAACCTTTAGTCATAGGTTTAAAACCAAGAAAAACACATTTACAAGCATGAGGATCAAGCTTAGTCTTATCAACAAATGAGGTATTGGCAAAGCATAATGAACTGAAGACCTTTAATTGTGAAAAATCTGGTTGAGTTTTATAAAGAATTTTATATGGAAAAGAGTATTCCAAAATTGATGTAGGTAGTATAATGATTATGTGTGTAACATTTAGGATGGTATATGACCAATATATTTTAGGTAGATTTGATTGACACATGAAAGCTTGGGCTACATTCAGTAAGTGACCATGTTTCCTTTCAACAATGCTATTTTGTTGAGGTGTATTAACACAAGAGGTTTAGTGGATTATTCCTTTAGAAGTGTAAGAATCAGCCATAAAGAATTTAGTTCTATTGTCACTTCTAATCATTTTTAGCATGATTCAAATTATGTTTGAATTAATGAAACAAAGTTTTGCAACACTTTAGTTGTTTTAGATTTCTATTTTAAAGGAAAAACCAAGAGTAGTGTGAATGGTCATCAACAATGGTAAGAAAGTATTTATGCCTATAAATAGATGATATGGAATAAGGTCCCCAAAGATTAGTGTGTATGAGGTTGAAACATTTAGTAGAAGTTGAAGTGCTAATGAGAAAAGGAAGTTTCTTTTGTTTAACAAAATGGAAAACATCACAAACATAAGACTTGCCATATTTAACAAAAGGAAACTTGCTTTTTATAACATCAATACATTTGTTTGAAATAGGACCAAGACGAAAATGCCAAAGTGTTATAAAATTAGTGGAAACAAAATTAACAACATTGGTAGTTTGTAAAGGTAATTGGTAGAGAGGCACCTTGAGTATATAAATTCTATCATTAATATCTACTGAACCAATCATCTTTAAGGAATTCTTGTCCTTAATATAACAATTAGTAGAGTCAAATACAAGACTACAAGACAAACATGTAGTCAACTTTGCAACAAACAAGAGGTTAAAGGAAAAGCAAGGAATATAAAACATATGATTCTAAGTTAAAACCACACTACCATAATAATTAGCAACAATCTTATTCTCATTTTACAATTTTACATGAATGGGTTTGATTTGATGAAAGGAAGTGAAGCAGGAAACACAAGAACAATTATGGCCAATGGCGCTTGAAGGAAAATATAATATACAAGAAGGGGATTGAATTGTGTATGTGATTTTTGAATGTTTTTCGCTAAACTAAAGGATTTAAAAATACAGTTTGATATGGTCATCCAAAGGAATGCAGAAATAAAAGAGTGTAGGGTAAGAGAGAGAGAAACGCATAGAAATTATACTAGTTCAGTCTTTCAACATAGCTACATCCAGTCCTTTTAACACGAAGGAATTTCACTAAGTCTACCTGATTTACAAACAAGTATTATCTACCTCTTCAGGTATTTCAACCCTTGCAATCTACCTAATTACAAGAAACTCAAGTATTCTTTGATACTTAGCCTCTTCAGGTTATCACACTAACTCAGTAGAGCTTTTACAAAAGAGTAATTCACATAGTGGATATTTACAATACAGAACACAGACTTTACTTTGCTTCACAAAGAAAGTTTTACAAGACAACTGTCCAAAGCATAAAAGAGTATTTTTTTCTTTTATGATAAAATGTGTTGTAGTTCAACTTCACCTTCACGTTAAAATTTGAACATTGCTTTTTGCATGAGGAGTGATTGTATCTGCATTAGATGCTACTACTTGACTGCTTATTGCAGTACTTCTGTAGAGACACCTCATTTTCTGAAGACAAAAAAAGGTTGTGTAAGGAAAAAACTATTTTTCTCTAAATTTTACGTGTTGTCTATTATTATGAGCGAGAAAACTTTTGTTGGTTCCTTTTATATGGAGTCATAATTTGGACTTCCTTTTATCAAACTTGACTTGTATTATAAAATCTTTGTTGCTATTCTTTGTCAATCTGAAAATTTAACACGTTTTCAAATAGTATATTAGGTAGACATTTGAATGATGGATCTAGACAATTAGCCCTTTATACAAATGAAAGAGTTCACGAGACAAGATAAGGAAGATAAACATTTTACATTTTTATGAGAGATTCTTCCTAATTGGAACAGTGCAGTCTTAAGACGTTGAGTTCTTCTATGGACCCTTGATTGCGCCTTTGGACGTTGAGTCCCTCTATGAATGTTGAGAACATCTTTTGAACGAAGAGCTTATCTATGAATGTAGAATATATTCTTTGGACAGTGAGTGCTAAGAATGTTTGATTATGTCCTTTGAATGATGAGTCTCACTATGGATACTTATAATGTTCTTTGGATAGCAAGTGACTCTATGGACGCTAAACACATCTAAGTATGTCCTTTGAATAGTGAGTGCATTTATGGATGACGAGATCCTTATGGACGACGAGAACCTTATGGACATAGTAGATGAACTTTTTTTTAAAGTCAGTTTCCCTTAAATGGATGCATTTCAACCTTTAAGTCCAAAAACCTGCAGTTTTCTGAAATCTAGAGAATAATGGTTAATCACAATATATTATCCATTTTTATTTTCATAATGTTTGTTATCATCAAAACACTTGGGTCATTTTGGATGCATAAACTTATATTCCAACAACACCACTATCAAGTATCCAAGAGCTAAGATAAAGAAAAGATTTACTAACACGAGTACAAGCAAAAGTAGTAGAGGAAGAAGGACCAACTAAATCTTGGTTCAAAACATGATTACTGTTGGAAATTTGTGACTGTTGAAGAAAGGCCAACAAACCTTGATATTGCTATTTAGTGAATCCAAATTGCTAGGGTTGCATATCTACTTTAAGATTCTCAACTTCTTTTTGAATAATATCATGATCGTTATTCACAATTGTTGCATTAGCATGGGTTTGATTTTGACTCTTGAACTTGAAGTGTGGTGGGAAACCCATGCTTTCTATAACAAGAGTAAGTAATATGGCCTAACTTGCCATAATGACTGCACATCTTTACACTACTACCACTTCCAAAATTGGGTCTAAACTGAGAGGAATTTTCTCTTCCTAAACTAGAGAAACCATACCTACGACCACCATTACCTTTAATGTTCCCTTTACCAGCAATTGCCATGACTTTGGGTTGATCTATTGCATTACCAAACATTTGCCTTTCTTGTTGAATTACTTAGGAGAATACATGATTAAGGGATGAAAATGGATCTATCAACATAATTTGGGACTTCATAATGGAATAACTATCATTCAAGCCTCGAAGAAACTTAACCACTTGATCCTCAACTTTATATTTCTTAACATTAACAAGAGCATTGTAGAAAAATTTAGTTGCACAACTACAATTAGGTAATGGACGAAAACTATCAAGTTCATCCCAAAGAATTTTTAACTTAATGAAATAGTTAGTAACATTTAATTATCCTTGTTTAAAGGATGAAAGAGTATCTTGAAGGTCAACAATTTGAAATATATCACCTTGAGAAAATCTTTCTCATAGGTTAGACCATATATCTAAAGCTTTGTCCATCCAAATGAGACTCTAAGCAATAGATGATGACAATAATTGGAGAAGCCATGAATCAACCATCATGTTAGCTCTTTCTTATGCAAGATGTAGTGAGTTAACATGAATTAGAGCTGAAATCATGTTGTTAATGAAACTGAGCTTGATTTTGAAAACAAGACTCATACAAATTGAACATGACCATTGATGATACTTTGGACCATCAAGGACATTAGAAACAAAGATTAATGAAGGATTTTCTGATGGGTGAAGTTAGTATTATGAAGTGGGGGCTTGAGATGGATTAGTTGGGGATATTATTTGCATTTATGATTGAATGTAGCAACCAGAGCTTTGAAAATCAATATTTTGATACCATAATAAAAAAATTATAACAAAACAAAGAAGAAAAGAAGCTATAGTGAATTCACGTCTTCTCTTAATTTAACGAGAAGCAAAAAGGAAGAAAACAAAACTATTATAAGGGACAACCAAAAACACTACCATACAGGTGTATAAAGGACAATCAATACCACTATCTTACACAAAAGGATTACTAAGGACAACCAATACAATATATTGTACAAAAGGAAAATTTTGTTATCTGCCTTCTAGGTGATGGGTATCCATTTATCTTGATATTTAGTATCCTTATTCTGCATCTTTAACCAAAATGTTTTTTTGATAAACCAATATATTCTAATGAGGAGAGTTTAAGGGATATAATTGCATATTTCTATTATAAATTGAAGGTTTTATATCCAAAAGCAAACTTTAGATAGGAACATGACTGGGTGAAGTCTGACCACGGACAAGCGTAAAAAGAAGAGTTTGACATTCAGAACCTTTAGTCTAGTTTGAATGCAAATTTTCACTTTCATTCCTTTTCAATTGAATTTTTTTATCTTTTTAAACCCTTGCAAATATTTGATCACTCTCTGCAAAATCTTAATCAATTAACTAAATGATGGTCATACTGCAATTAATTAGTGGATTTATAAAGATTTTGCAAGATTGTATGATCAAACCTTGTTCCCAACTTTTGATTAGATTATTTAAATAAATTAATCTTCCTATTTGTACTTTATGTTTGCTCTATATTGGGCTTCCATATGATCTATTGAGAATATAATTTATAGGAAAGATTATTAGGAGTCTAGACTAAGAATTCTTAATAAGATTGAGATAAAGTCAGTAGTAGGAGAATAAGTTAGGAAATTCACATTAAATTAGTATTGGGGAAGAAAAATACGAATAAGATCGTAACATTTTTTTTCTCTCTTACTTGCAAATATCTTCAAGTTTATCCATTTTTATAAAGCCTTTGCATGATTTTAAACTCAACTTGAAAATTACTTACCTAAACTACATAAGGATTTTTGGAAAATGGTAATCACACATAGTAGTATCTTTGGTACAATATCTAAATTCACGTCTTCGATACTATTGCAATATGGTACATTTACTCTTAAACGTATTCAAAACACAATTTTTCAACACATTTTATATTTTATTGCCATTGATTAAATTGATAGCATGCATGAGAAAATACTTAAGAAACTTTAACTAATATTTAAGAGTAACAAAGTCTATGTTGTTATGCTCCTAAGATGGAGGGATGCAAAGAGCAAGAAAGTCTTTATTAATGAAATTCTTAAGTTATTCCAAACAATTTGTTAAAATGAAAATTTTCTATGTTGTTTCTTTCTAAAATTTACTTCCTATGCAATTAGTCATCACCCTTTAAAATTCAATTTCCAATTTACTTATATTATTCTATGTTATGACTTTGGCAAGTGTACCAAGTCATGCAAGTAGATAATGATAAGTAAAGTATTGTTCCCATGAGTACTTGTGTAATACTAGGCAAATAAATACTTCATTACCAGCTAAACTAGAAAATCATATTTTTAGTTCAAAGGATGCTTTTACAATTAACTTAAAAGAAAAGTATGATAGACAACTTTTTTTGAATTTTTTATGAACACTTGACATGCACACACTATTTTAGTAGTAAATACAAAAGATGTTGAGGTTGGACTTCGCCAAATTATCATCCCAAGTATTACTAGAGTCTAATACTCAATTTCATATAACAAATGTTAACATTAGTCATCAAAATCACTTAAACCCTATTTTCATATGTGGAGTAAGCCAAAACAATTTAATCAACTTTTGATTCCTTAATTCAACTAAGTTGCATTAAGAGAAGAGATCCTAAGATAACTAAGATAACTAATAAACCAAGTCTCATTCCTAGATATTAGGTTTATTAGGTGTTTTGTTCTAGTTCAAAGAGGAAAATGTATTTTCCATTCACAAACCCACTTAACAACAAGTTAATGAGATCTACCAATAACAAACATTTAGTATAGAAACAAAGTACTAACATTGATATATAAAAAATGAATAAAAACTTAAAGTAAATACATAGAGATGAAGTTTGGTTACATCTAACCTCTAACAATAGGTAACCTAGCTACTCGTGGACGTAATAAGAGCAAAAATCCATGAAGAAGGGAGGATAAATGATGAAGAGAGACCCTAGGAGGAGCTCCAAGCATCCCCACGTCTCAGAGTCTTCCAAATTTCTGCCCTTGCGATATGCCTTATTTTTTCCTCAAAAGCTTCGTTTTGTTTGCTTTTCACGAAGTGTTAGGTCATTACGTTTTTCCCAACAAAGTATACTCTGGGTGAATGGCTTGAAAAGGGAAGTTCCTGGGTCTTTTTCGCTTGCTAAACGAGAAAGGAAAAGTTAGCTTTTGTTGCTCATCTCTCGCTAAGTGAGAGTGTGGTTCGTTGAGCGAGTCCTAAAATAGGCTTCTATCTAATTGGACCTGCTAGGCAAACTCACTTCTCATAGGGTGAGAATGAAGCATACTTTTGGCATCTTTGGTTTCACTAAGCGAGAGATATTTCTCGCTGGGCAAAACCACTGACAGAGGTCTCTTTGGATGCCATTTTCTAGGCAAATCCCAACTCTCATTGGGCAAGAGCTTGCTTTGATCTTGAAGGAGAGTTTTACAAAAACTTCATTAATTCCTACAAAAAATAATATGAATATTAATTAAAAATCTTAAACATTAAATAACTATTTCTAGTGTTAGAAACTAACAATCTAAATACAAAATAAGGCTAAACATTGTTCCAAGCATAGAAAAAACCTAAATAATTGCCCAAATTCAATATGTTCAAGTATATAAAATTGACAATTATCATTCTACCTTTTACACTAAATATTTGCTAAGTACAACATGACACCAAATGACATTGTTGAGGAAAAGTGGGTATTTCTCAAAAGAAATGAAATGCGAGATTGAAAAGACAATTTGAAGGCATTTGATGTATTGCATGAAAATAATTACTTTTTCATGTAAAATTTGTTGTAGATTGCTAAATCAGTCCATGCTGTGATGACACAAATGAGTTTTTGTATTTAGATTGATTCTTTCCATTTTTCCTATTGCAATACTACTTCGAATTTTCTTGTAAGCAATACATATTAGATAAATTAGAATGAGTTTGATCCTTTATCATATCTTTGTGGATCACACTATGTTTCTTGCAAAAGTTGGAATATTTCTTAATTTTGTACTATACATTCATTTCTTTGCTTTTAGATACTTATTAACGACTGATCTTCTAGGTCGAAAAGGGGAACTGGAACCAAACTTTATGGACCAACTACAAAAGATGATTACGAAGACAACCAATTATATTTTAGCCTGTTTTGCTAGGATCTATATCGATATCCTTTTGATTGCAAAGAGTTTTATTCAAATATATTGCTATTTTTATAATGCATTTGGTAGAAAACTATTACTTTATAACCAAAAAAGAATAAAAGATGACTAATATTTTGCTTGAGATATACGTTTCAACTTGGGAGGAGGGGGATTGCATAGTTTTATTATCTACATAAATTATTAGACATAGTAATAGGTAGTTTTGAGGGTAAGAAGGCTACTTGCATTTGAGTTATGGGATGGATAAAGTAATATGTATTCTTTGTAATAACTCATCTCCATCTAATGTCTATTCTCCCTTTCCTGATTTTTTCCTCTTTGAATTAATTTTGAAGGAGCTTTGTAAGCACAAAGGGTTTTAGTCTTAATTCTAGCAAATATTTTTCTGGACAAATAATATGGACTAAGGTCATAAATAAATTTCTTCAAAGTTAACAACAACAGAAGATCTTTTGTGCATAATGTTTTAATTTTTATTATGCAAGTGAAGATGTAATTTTCATCACCAATGATTGATACACTGTCTTTCTCCTCTACTAGTGGATATTTATAAGACCATTGATCTCATTCTTTGTTTAATTTATCAAATGTGTCTAGTCCTTAACATATTTTGTTATTTTTCAAAAGGTTCTCTTATATTTTTCTTTTACTTTTTGTGGTAAAAAAGCTTGTAAGAGAAACTCCCTCTCTTTCCCTTAAATTTAAATTTCTGAAATCTAATTCCCTTCCCCCTTGAGATTATATTTTTCTTCCTTCCTAATTTGCATATTTGTTTTCTTCTCACTTAAAAGACTTCCTCTTTCTATTTTTAATTTCATTTTTAGCTTTTAGTTTTGATGAGAAGACCAAAGGTTAGGCAAGGAACAAGATAACAAAGAATTATAATAAGAAAATATACACCATTTTGTTCAAAACAAGTATAATTGACAACAATTGACTATGATTTACAACACTTTGTTCCCTATAGTTAAATTCTCATTATATATCTTTTATATCCTATACCAAATATAGAAGTTATAGATAGTTTTTGTTACATAACTACTATGGAAAAAATTTATGTCATATTTGATTATATTAAAAAATGGTTTTATATTTCTAATGATTCAAAATTAGATAAGCTTAAAGTAAATTGTTTTCTTCTAAATTTAGAAATAAAGTTAATCTTGATATGAAAGAAGGGTACCACTTATGAGATAAGACAATTTCTTTTGAAAGTTGTTGCTATTTTCTATGAGAGACTCTCTCATATACGTCATAGGTTACACTAACTCATGTGTAAGCATACACATTCACCTATGATTCTTTTTCTCTCATGTCATAGGTTATACTAACTCAAAGACGTTACTCTTATTTTTTTTTATTTTGACTGTTGTTTCCTTTGTCTACACATTTGCTCTTGCTTGAGGCTATGTTACATGGATAGTACCATCAATACTTTAATTGTAATGAATTCTTTATCTACAAGTAATGCAAGGTTGAGAAGGGGATGATTATTAAGAATAAGTCATCCAAACACAATTATGTTATCATGAGTTTGTCTTTAGTCTAATATTCATATCATTTACTTTTGGCTTTTTAGTTTTGGTCAATTCTCACTTCTTGTAGATTTTGTTTTAGATGAAAATTCATCTCCCAATCTTTACAGTCCAGGGAAATATGCATCCTTTATATGAAGTTAAGTTACGCCCGATGTTCGTAGAACTCCATTGTCTCTCCTTTATCTATTAGTAAGATATTTTACATTCTATTTGCTTATTAGTTGTGTTAGTATACATAATTGATGAGTCATATTTCATACATCTTGTAGGGACCTAAGATGAGTGTTTTTGAGATTATTTGATACTTAAGAATTGAGTCTTAGCTAAGATTCATATTGTGGACCTAGAAACAGAGAAAGTATAAATTTGTGCTAATTTAAGGGTCTTAGCTAACAAAAGATTCATTCTATTTTGCAGGACAAATCCAAATAATCTTGGCCCACCAAGAGAGTCTCGACCTAGGAGAGCCATCCCATCCAGACTGACTCCTCCTTGGACCGGCCGACTCTGTAGTCCAATAACCCAATGGAGCGACCCAATTGTGCAGTCCACATAGGTGGCCCAACCTAGGTGCCAACATAGCTCCAAGCCAGCTCAGCTGCCATGTCACCTCTGAAGAAGCTTGCAGTGCAAGGAGAATTTTCATGAGGGTAGATTAGGAAATGCAAGTTGTAATTCTGTTAGGAAGTCGTTAGGTGTAGTGTGCATCGTAAGAAGTCTCAGCTCGTGTATATATAGGAAGAGTTGGGCACGTTGTAATCATTGTTGAATTCAGAATTGTAATCGCATCCATTGTTATCCATCGTCTTGCTCATGTTCCATTCTCTTGGTGGTGCACGGTGCTATCAAATGGTGCCTTTCTCGATTGAGGAGGTGTAGGTCAAGAATTGAGAGGTCGAAGGTTGTCAGAGGGGACCGCTTGGCTTGCCATCGCACTCTGGTGGACGTGATCCTTAACGCCTTGGCTATCGGAGGTGAACCATCACCGTCCTTCCATGGCGATCGTTGTGGAAGACGGGTTCATTGAATTCATACCCTGTGTTTGTACTATGTTCTTAATAATATGAGTAGCTTCCAATTCTAATCTCTTGTTTACAAATCTTGCATTATACTCTACTTTACTCTGTCGCGATTGCACATTGTCGTGATTACAAATCTTGCATTATACTAAAGGAGCTGGCTACACCGAATGTGGTGTACCAACCTTGGTGCATCCAATATCCACAACTGGAACTAGCTCAATCATATGCACTGAAATATGGTCTTATACATTTCTTGCTTAAATTTCATGGTCTTGCAAGAGAAGATCCCCACAAGCACTTAAAGGAATTCCATGTGGTCTGTTCCACATGTGGTCTTATACTAGAGGATTACATCAAAATGAAGGCATTTTCATTTTTCTTGGATGGAGCTGCAAAGGATTGACTATATCTACAGTCGGTTCTCTTCAACACCTTGGGAGACATGAAACAAATGTTCCTGAAGAAGTTCTTTCCAGCGTCCAGGATTGCGACCATTAGGAAGGAAATCTGTGGGATAAGGCAACATTTTGGAAAGACTCTACATGAATATTGGGAAAGATTCAACAAGCTATGGGCCACATGTCCACATCATCATATCAGTGAGCAATTGCTGATTCAGTATTTTTATGAAGGTCGAACGATAATGGACAGAAGCATGATTGATGCTGCTAGTGGAGGAGCATTGATGGATAAGACGCCAGTAGCAGCAAGGCACATGATCTCCAATATGGCAAGCAATACACAATAGTTTGGGATTAAAGGAGCCAGCCAACCCCGAATTGTGAATGAAATCGGTGCAGTTGACAACTTGAGATTAGAAAACCACCTGACCGAGTTGACATCACTGGTGAGGCAACTTGTTGTTGGACAACACCAACCAACCATGGTAGCTAGAGTTTGTGGCATATGTATTTTCATGGAGCATCCCACTGATATGTGCCCCATATTGCAAGAAACTGAGACGGACCATCCAGAGAGTGTTGGAGCAATAGGCGATTACCAGTATGGGAAGCAGCCATACCAGAGTCGGCCATTTGATAAAATGAAGCAATTAGCAATAAGCAACTTGGAGTTCCAACAAAATATGAACTCCAGCAATATGCAGTTCCAGCAGAATATGAACGCCACCATTCAAGACCTCAAAATACAAATAGGACAATTGGCAAACACTGTGAGCCATTTACAGTCGGCCGGATCCAACAACCTACCTTCACAAACAATTCCGAATCCGAGAGGGAATGCGAGTGCAGTTACTCTAAGAAGTGGTAAAGAATTACCACAACTAGCATCACTACAGTTGCCGAGACCAACTGATGCCAACTCTAAGCCGGATGCTGACTCACAGGCACTCCATCAAGACAAAATTGTTCCATTGCCATTTCCAACTCGAGCCCTCATAATAAGGAAGCCTAAATCCGATGAAGAGTTGCTGAGGATGTTTTGGAAAGTGGAAATCAACAATCCACTCTTGGATGCCATAAAGAAAATTCCCAAGTACGCAAAATTCCTCAAGAAATTATGTGTGCACAAGAAGAAAAAGATGAAAGGAGGAATGGAAATAGGAGGCATAGTGTCGGCGTTGATCAGAAACAAAGACTTCACTATAGGAGCCCAACAAGCACTGCTGAAGAAATGCCGAGACCCCGGAATTTTCTCTGTCCCATGTACCATTGGCGATTGTACTTTTGTCGATGCCATGTTGGACTTAGGAGCTTCAATTAATGTCATGCCAACATCAATCTACAAATCCTTATATTTTGGTGACCTGGAACCTACTGGGATGACAATACAACTAGCAAATAGAAGTGTTGTCCAACCCTTAGGCATTCTCGAAGATGTATTGGTCCAAGTTAATAAGCTGATTTTCCTAGTTGGCTTCTATGTGCTGGATATGGAGGACGAGACATCTAGGAAGGGATCTACCTTAATCTTGGGGCGACCGTTCCTCATGACTGGCAGAACAAAGATTGATGTGCATGTCGAGACACTCTCAATGGAATTTGGTGACACCCTGCTGTAGTTTAATATTTTTGAAGCCATGAAGCACCCCACCAAAGACCATTCCCTCTTTGGCATAAATTTGATTAATGAACTAGTTGAGGAGTATCTTCAAGTAGATAGCAGCGGTGAAGATATTTCAGATTTTGCTGGAGACACTGAATCATTTGATTGCCTAGGGTCCATAACAGAAAAGGCTGATTATGATGAATTATAGGAAGTGCACAATCTTTCCGACTTCGAGGATGATAAGATTGACCTTGCCAACATGAGTCAAGAAGCTGAATTGCTTAAGTTAGTGGACCAAGTATGAAAACATGAAGACTTGGAGTGTTCAAACAATGCAGAAGTTCAAGTTGTCGAGACCAAAAAGCTATTCTCAACACAAGTGACAACGATGTTCACTATTGAGTACGAGTCAGCCAAAAGAGGCCGAGACCAAGAGAAGACCGAAGTCAATTTGGCCCAAAAGAAAAATGTAGAGGCCGACCTGATTGTGCATACAAGAGACGAGACCAACTCGGCCAATGAAGACCAGAAGCAAGCCATAACCAAGTCTATTTTAGATAATCGAGTCTAGAACTATGTTCCATCCGGATTCGACTCTTGTGCAAGGAAAAGTGCCGAGTCCGACTCCAATCCGACAAGAGCTGATTCTATCTCGGTCAATAGGAGTCGGCCACAACAGTAGAAGGCCGAGATCATGTCGGCACACCTGGTGCCGAATCCAAGTGAAGTCGGCTAGTCGGATCCAAAAGCAACTAATAATTCTTCATCTCCGCCACCACCCATAGAACTGAAGTCATTGTCGAGTCATTTGAAATATGCCTATCTAAATACTGAGTAGCAACTTCCAGTCATCATTGCCAACAATCTCCGCCAGGAGCAAGAAGATAAATTGTTGCACGTCCTAAGGCAACATAAGAAGGCAATTGGGTGGAAATTATTTGACCTTCCAAGCATAAACCCCTCTATCTGCATGCATAGAATTTTAATGGAGGAGGAAGCTAGGCCCATAAGGCAACAACAAAGAATGTTGAATCCGACCATCCTAGATGCGGTCAAGAAAGAGGTGACAAAACTGCTTGTTGCAGGAATCATCTATCCCATTTTGGACAGCCAATGGGTTAGCCTTGTGCAAGTAGTACCTAAGAAGTCTGGAAAGACTGTCATGAAAAACCAGCATGACGAGTTGGTACCTATGCAGATTCAGAACAGCTGGCGAGTCTGTATCGGCTATAGAAGATTAAATCAGGCTACTTGCAAGGATCATTTTCCTTTGCCTTTCATTGATCAAGTCTTGAAAAAATTAGCAGGAAAATCCCATTATTGCTTTCTAGATGGTTTCTCTAGATATATGCAAATCCATATTGCACCTGAAGATCAACACAAGACTACCTTCACTTACCCCTTTGGTACCTTTGCATACATACACATGCCATTTGGCCTATGCAATGCGCCGAGTACATTCCAACGTTGCATGACAAGCATATTCTCGGACTTGCTACAGGATTGCATGGAGGTATTCATGGACGACTTCACGGTGTACACTGGAAAACCTATCCAAGGTGTTAACGAGATGCATTGATACAAACTTGGTACTCAATTTTGAAAAGTGCCACTTCATGGTGACCGAGGGAATTGTGTTGGGCCATCTAGTATCCAATAGAGGCATCAAGATGGACAAATCAAAGATTGATATCATCACCTCTCTTCCAAACCCCACTTCTGTGCGAGAGGTTCGCTCATTTTTTAGACATGCAGGATTTTACAGAAGATTTATCAAGAATTTCAATAAGATTTCCCTGCCATTGTCGAAACTGCTACAAAAGGATGTGGACTTTAAATTTGACCAGCCCTGTATTGAAGCGTTCCAGGAGCTGAAGAACCGACTCACATCCCCCCCCTATTTTCTTCAAGCACCCAATTGGGAGCTTCCATTCGAGCTTATGTGTGATGCATCCAATTCGACATTAGGAGCCGTCTTAGGCCAAAGAGCTGGAGTTGGCAAACAAGTGCATGTGATTGCCTATGCGTCTAGAGCAATGAACCTGGCCCAGTTAAACTACACAACAACTAAAAAGGAGCTGCTGCCAATTATATTTGCCCTGAACAAATTTCATTCTTACCTACTAGGCTCCAAAATCCTTGTATTCTTAGATCATGCTGCACTAAGATTCTTGCTGAAGAAGCCCGATGCAAAGCCGATACTGATTCGGTGGATGCTTCTCCTCCAAGAATTCAACATAGAAATCAGAGATAAGAAAGGTGTTGAAAACTCTATAGCAGGCCATTTGAGCTGGATTGAGAAGGAGAATGACCCGATGCTTATTAGAGACGAATTCCCAGACGAGCAATTGTTGCATATCAACACGCCTACACCATGGTTTGCAGACATCTGCAACCTTGTGGAAGCATCTCGATTTCCACTAGAGGCATCTCGGTTATACAAGGAAAGACTTCAAAGTGATGCCAAATATTACATATGGGATGATCCTTACCTATGGAGACTCTACAATAATCAAGTTATTCGTAGGTGCATTCCTGACACCAAGATTAAATCGGTCCTCCAATTTTGTCATGCAGCACCTAGAGGTGGCCATTATGGATCAGCTCGAACATCCAAGAAAGTTCTTGATTGAGGGTTCTATTGGCCCACCATTTTCAGAGACGCCTATCAATTCGTCTCCACCTGCGAAAAATGCCAAAAAGCTGGAATGACCATAAGTAGAAGGCATGAAATGCCCAAGCAACTTATCCTATTTTGCAAAGTTTTCGATGTTTGGGGTATCAATTTCATGGAACCATTCCCAGTCTCCAATGGTTATTCATACATTCTGCTTGCTGTAGACTACGTATTAAGATGGGTAGAGGCCATAGCCACCAAAACCAATGATGCCAAGGTCATAGTGGATTTTCTGAAATCTAATATCTTTTGTCGGTTTGGTGTGCCAAAAGCACTCATAAGTGACCAAGGTAGTCACTTCTACAACAGAGTCATGTCCTCCTTACTCCACAAGTATGAGGTGGTGCATAGAGTTGCCACAGCATATCACCCCCAAGCAAACGGCCAAGTTGAAGTTTTCAATAGGGAAATCAAGAAAACACTGCAAAAGATGACCAATCCAAGCCGGAAGGACTAGAGTCGACTCCTTAAGGACGCTCTATAGGCACACATAATTGCATATTGGACTCTATTAGGGATGTCCCCCTACCAGATCGTTTTCGGTAAAACTTGTCATTTCTCGGTAGAAATAAAACACAAAGCTTACTAGGCAGTCAAGCAGTGTAATCTGGCCTATGACCAAACAGGGAAGCAAAGAAAGTTCCAGTTGCAAGAATTGGACGAACTCCACTTGGAAGCCTATGAGAACTCTCGAATCTATAAATAGAAAGTCAAGCAATTTCATGATCAACAGATCCTGAGGAAGGAGTTCCAAGTCGGCTAGAGAGTAATCCTGTTTAATTCACGTTTAAAACTCATCGCAGGTAAGCTTCGTTCTAGATAGGATGGACCATTTGTTATCACTAATGTTTTTCCCTATGGTGTAGTAGAATTAAAGGATGAACATACCAACAGCACCTTCCAAGTCAATGGGCACCAGATCAAGCTATTCCATGAAGGTCTAGCACCAATAGTGGGCGACATGGAGACCATCTCACTAATGGAACTGGCTCAGCTGGATGACACACCCTGAGCAAGTCTCAGGAGCCCCTCTGTATTCATGTCATATATTAAGGACAATGCAACATTTAAGTGTGGAGGGAGAGTGTAGCCATCTAAGGCTTGCTGAATGCTGTTCTTGAAATTTTTTGTTCTGTTCTTGACTCCATGCCGACTCAACCTTGATTGTTTACATCTATTTTGTTACCTTTAGTTTTGGTTTTCTTTTACATTTTTAGTTTTTGTTTCGATTTCATTTCAGTCCAATTTTTCGTTTTTCATGTCATTTTCCTTTGTTTCGAATAAAAAGTTGTCCAAGCCGAGTCTGTTCCAACTCCGACTCCATCTTGACCGAAGTCGGACCAACTTCGGTTTGGCCAAGCTAGTTTCAATTATTGCTTTTATTTTGATTTTTGTTTTGTTTCTCCCTAACTGAATTCTAAACTTTGATTGTCGAGAAAATGCTTTGAAAAAGAATTTAAATCATTTTTTTTAGTATTGGATGAAATAGTAAAGGGCAATACAGAACTCTAGAGGAGAGATTTTTCAGAAATAGTAAAGAATTTAAATCTTTAGGCAGTAGGTGATTGAAAAACCGAAAAAGATAAACTATTAGTGGCAGAGCAATTATCCGTGTGAGAATTTTTGAGCTTGTGTAAATATAATGGCTTTGCATCTTGCCATTCTCTCCTTTCTTGTGTGATTTTTGCGTCCATGTTAACTTTGTATTCTAGATTTTGCCTTGACTCTCTGAATATATCTGGTTTTGCATGCAGGAATGAGATGATCTAGGCCATGTTTCTAATAAACCTCGAGCCAAATAGACCTACCTTGAAAATTTTGTCCCTTGCTTACCCTCTTTGAGCCTGAATAACCATTCTTTTCTAATATGACAGCTCATTACAAGCCAAAGCTGGAAAACCATGATCAACTTCAACCTTAGGGGACAGAGGAGCTTTGGAATTGTTTTGGGAGCAGGTCACGTTCAAGTGTGGGGGAGACATCAAGGGACATAGCAAGAGTAGTGTATCCAAAAAGGTTGAAAAAGAAAGGAAAGAAAAACAAATGCAGGATAAAGCAAAGAAAGATAAGGAAGAAGCCAAAAGTCATAAGCTATAACAAAAATACAGCATAAAGCTGCAAAACAAGAAGTGAGAAAAAGAAGAAAAGAAAAATGGAAAAAGGGAAAGAAAAGAAGTGAGCAAGAAATGTTTCAAGTAGAATTACAGTGTCCTGGGGATATCCTCCATACTTGCAAACTTACTCCTTATTGCTCCTCTCTTCCTTGTGGTTAGAAAACTCACTTTTTCCATCCTACGCCCCACCTTTTGACCCTGGCCATGTTACAAGCCAAGAAGAAAGTCCTTTTGATCATGACTGCATGTGCTTTTGAAGGTGCGGAAGGAGAGGCCAGTCAAGGTTTGGTAGTACCAGCTGCAGGGGATGTTAAGTGTACATACAAACCCAAAACACTTGAGAGACTGAGAGAATATTTTCCTAAGAGAGAGCGTTGTCACTCTCGGTCATCCTTTGATATTTGTAGGTCGCTTATTTGCCTTGGATGTGAGGAGAGTAATTTTCACATATTGCTTGAATATCTCAATCCTGGGATGAATAGTGCTGACTCTGTTTTGTCTGAGCTTAAGAAGTTCATTTGAAAATTCTTTTTCTCTTTTGAAAATCTCCCTTGATGATTAAAAATCCGATTTTGCCCAAGAGTGCAAAAGTGTGAGTGTGGGGTCTGATAAGTCATATTTCATACATCTTGCAGGGACCTAAGATGAGTGTTTTTGAGATTATTTGGTACTTAAGAATTGAGTCTTAGCTAAGATTCATATTATGGACCTAGAAATAGAGAAAGTATAAATTTGTGCTAATTTGAGGGTCTTAGCTAACAAAATATTCATTCTGTTTTGCAGGACAAATCTAGATAATCTTGGCCCATCAAGAGAGTCTCGGCCGAGGAGAGCCGTCCTGGCCAGACTGACTCCTCCTTGGACCGACCGACTCTGCAATCCAACAGCCCAATGGTGCGGCCCAATTGTGTAGTCCACGTAGGCGACCCAGCCTAGGCGCCAACGCAGCTCCAAGCCAGATCAGCTGCCATGTCACCTCTAGAGAAGCTTGCATCGCAAGGAGAATTTTCATGAGGGTAGATTAGGAAATGCAAGTTGTAATTCTATTAGGAAGTCGTTAGGTGTAGTGTACGTCGTAAGAAGTCTCAACTCGTGTATATATAGGAAAAGTTGGGCACGTTGTAATCGTTGTTGAATTTAGAATTGTAATCGCATTCATTGTTATCCATCTTCTTGCTCACGTTCCATTCTCATGGTGGTGCACGGTGCTATCAAATGGTGTCGCTCTCGATTGAGGAGGTGCAGATCAAGAACTAAGAGGCCAAAGGTTTTCAAAAGGGCCCACTTGGCTTGCCATCGCACTATGGTGGACCTGATCCTCAACGTCTTGGCTATCAGAGGTGAACCATCATCGTCCTTCCATGGCGATCGTTATGGAAGACAAGTTCATCGAATTCACACCATGTGTTTGTACTCTGTTCTTAATAATATGAGTAGCTTCCAATTCTAATCTCTTGTTTACGAATCCTGCATTATACTCTGCTTTACTGTGTCATGATTGCACATCGTCGAGTAGACAGACGTTAGACTAAGTCGATTGGAACCGATTTAACAAATTAAGTAGGTAATCGATTTAGAGAACCTAAAATCAACTCCAAGCTTAATCCCTACCAATTGATGAGGTAGCGATTGTGTAAATCCTCGGTATGGTAATGGATAAATGTTTGGCGATTGTCATAAGAAGAACTTCAGGTTGATATGGTACGTAATCTTAGGTGGAAGAGTTGGAACCGACTTGATTATTGGAACTTAACATGAATACTATAGTAGCATTAGCGGTAGTCTAGTTTAGATCGCATTTATTTTCCTAGTTAGCTTAATTTCTGTCTTTATTTTCTCTGCAATCAAACCCCTCCTTATTTCTTGCTTTCCAGTCCGAGACCGAATCTAGTTTGACTCCGTCGCGTCTGTTTAAGACTGAGTCAGTTTGACTTTGTTACGTCCAACTTTGCACTTAGTCGAGACCATGTCAGATTCGTCTTTGCTGAAATCGAATCGGATTAGTTTTTGCCGAGAGCAAGTGAGCATTTTACACTTGAAAGTTTCTACATTACTCTAATTTTCACATTAAGTCACAAGTAAGCGCACTGTGTCCTTGAGAGAATTCGACCTAGGATTGACTATGTCACAATTAACTTTAGTTTATTTGATGCGATAAAGACGACTTAAATACGAGTTATAATAATCAGTTGTTTTTATTTTCCACTCGTACGAACAAGCATTAGTCTTAATGTTAAGGGTAAGAGTAATACTCTAATTGAAACAATAGACAAGTTATTTAAAGAAAAAAAAAGTCTACAACTGTCATTAACCTATTTTCAACCTCCACTATAATTAGAAGTTTTGTTGAGAACTTTTCCTTTTACTCTAGAACAATTTAGTATACACTCTGCTTCTATTCCAACTCATGTTATTAAATTTGTTTTATGATTTTTGGTTTTATTTTATCATGGTTTTATATTGTTATAGGATTTCATAACAATGGAAGGACGACTCCATTGTCAAAAGTTATATCGTGTTCTTCTAAGACAATAATGCAACCAAGACACGTTATTGAATCTATCCCTTCCGTCCAACAAAATTTGGACAAAGATTGGAAATTTCCATCTAGTCAATATGTATTTTTTTTTTTTTATGTTGAGAATTTTTCATTGCTTTGAGATAGAAACAAAATTTATGCGAATGGTGTAACTCAAAAAATATTTTCTTAAATAGTGTAAATCGAAAACAAAGATGTCAAAATTGTTTAGAAAATTGACAATGTTGTAGTTGAATTATTAAAATATTTTTAAATTTCTTTTTAGAAAATTCAACACTCACATTGTCAATTTCATTTTTTTACATCCACCTAGATAATGATTTTGCCTTTTGAAAAACAATGGAAATCGACAATTTTATTATCTACTTTCTTTATATATATGTGATTTAATTATACTTTTTGTCTCTCATGTTTCATGATTTGGTGAATTTCGTTACCCAACTATTTTATTTGCATATTTTGCAACCTAACTTTTAAATTTTCACACATTTTGTCTTATCATCAATTGATTGTTTGTCACTGTTAATTTACTATTGATGTGTCAGTTCACTATTGATGTAGCAAGTTGACTACTGACGTGGATTGACAATATGGCAGTATGCATGGCTGATAATGCAACAAAATAATTAAATTGCACATTTTATCCTTTAATTTTCAAAATTTTACACATTTTGTTCCTCAACTCTTAAATTTTCACGCATTTTGTTTCCTTTATTATAATTAATAATTATATATTTAGAAAAATAAAAATAAAATGCAAAATACTTGTTTGTGAAAATTAAAATTTCATAATTTGAATGTGCATATTTAAATTAGTTGTAAAAAATAAAATTAATTATATTTTTTCTATTTTTCTAAAATTAATTTTATAAATTAAATTAATTTGATTTTTAATATAATAAATAAAATTCAATTTTAAGGATGAGCATATTTGATAAACAAAACATGTCCATAGAATAATCAATCTATAATAAAAAATCATTTTTAATTAATTTTTTCTTGTGTAATATAAATAAAATTATCTAAGCTTAATTGTCTAGGATTAGCAATGTTTTAAATTTATGTGATATTTAATAAGACTGAAATAAAATAACATTTTTTCTTTCCAATTCTTCAATACTTTAGAAATTTTTAGGGTAAAATATGTTTATGGTCTTTCTAAAATAGTTAGAACTCAATTTTCGTCCCTAAAATTTTTTTCGTTTGGTTTTGGTTCCCTAAAATGCAAAATGTATTATTTTTTATCCACGCGTCTAACTCTGTTAGTGGAATGCTGACGTGGCTAACAGAGTTCCATGTTAACAGTGTACATGTGAATTTTTGGGTGATGTGACATTCAAATGACTATCACATGACAAGTAATTTTTTTTATCCATATAAAAATTTTAATTATGATTTCAGTCTATATAAAAATTAAAGTTTGATTTTAGTCCTTATAAAATTTAAAAGTTTGATTTTAGTCCATATAAAATTTAAAGTTTCATTTTAGTCTTTAATTCAAAGTTTCATTATTAATACTTTCACCTCACTAATAACATCACACAATATCCTTTAAACTACTACTAGGAATTAAAGACATAAAACTTTTTAGGCACACTATTTAGCAACCTTCAATAACTAACAAAGTTTCAAATTTTTTATTGATCCAATTTTGTCTATGATATTAGACTTGATTGGATTGAGTTCAAGTTCAAATAAATGACCTTGATAAAATTTCAAGTTGGGTAAGAACAAAGATAAACTCGTCACAAGCTCATCGTTATCAATAATATCATGAAGTTATGAATTTAGTGTTATTTTTTGTTTAATATTCCTTAATATATTACATTAAAAGATAAAATAATATAATTTAATTATAAAAGTTTAACAATGAATCAATCATAATTAGACCATTAAACCTTGAACTATTATCTTTATCAATTCAATGATCGATCTAATTTTAGAAGTTTTGATTCAAATTATTATTATTTATTAAAGATTAACGATAAATGTGAAACTTGAATCATGTGACCTTATATAACAATAAAGAATGACTAAAATTCAAATTGGATATTAAAACCTTGGTTGCATACTCTCTAAGACTATTTAGTAACTAACAAAGTTATAATGTTTGCTTCATATTTCTTTAGTAGAATTTTGGTTGATGAAATAGAGTTCTATTTTTTAAAATTTTATTAGCTATTGAAGGGTTTTAGATAGTATACCTAAAAAGTTTTCCACCTTTAATTCCTAATAGTAGTTTGAAAGATATTGTGTTATATTGTTGGTAAGATGAAGGTCCTAATAAATGAAACTTTGAATTATAGACTAAAATCAAACTTTAAATTTTATATGGAATAAAATCAAACTTTTCAATTTTTTGAGGACTAAACTCAAATTTTTCAATATTATGAGAACTAAAATCAAATTTTTAAATTTTATAATGACTAAAATCAAACTTTAATTTTTATAGGAACTAAAATCATACTAAATTTTTATAGTGACGAAAAAAATTACTTTTCACGTAACAATCATTTAAATGTCACATTCTCAAAAAATCCACGTGTACACTACTGATATGAAATTTTAGTTACATTAGCACTCCATTAATGGAGTTAGACACATGGATAAAAAATAATACATTTTATATTTTGAAAAACCAAAACCAAATGAAAAATTTAATCGAGATAAAAACCAAATTCTAACTATTTTAGAGGAATGAAAAATATATTTAAAAAAAAATTATATTTTAATTAACATAAGCATAATAGAATTTTGAAAGCTAAAAAAAATCACGAATGTATGATAAAAATATGTAAAAGACACAGATAGAATGTCTGGATATATTGTTGACTAAAGAAATTAAAAATATAAAACTCCAAATAAAAAAATGGGAATCATCTCAATTTTAAAAACTTTTACTAAAGCAAGATCCAGAAATTAAATTATTATATTTAAAGCTTAAATCACCTAATTAGATTTACTAAACTTTAATTAAGATTGATTAAAATAAAATCTTTATTTAATGGGATAGTTAAATTAATTAATATAAAGTAAGATTAAGAATGGTATAACTTTAATCGGGATTATTTATGTTTAATTCAATCTAAAATAAAACTTCAAACCAATCAAAAAATTGAAACCAAATAAAATTGAACATTTTTGTAATTTTTAGACCATTTTTTTCCCAAAAGTTTGCCAAATTAAACAAATATTTTTTTAATACATCTAAGTTATTATATATTTTACATGTAAATTTTATACATTATTTTTTTATTATTTTTTAGTACTTTACCGATACTTTTATTATAATTTTTACATGTATGCAATTAAATATAATAGGATTATATATATTTCGCTCTCTCTATCTTTTATTTTAAATATATATATTATTGTTTTTTAAGGAAAAAAATTATATAGTAGAATAATTAATTAATTAATTATATTTTTTATTCTCTTTTCTTTAATTTTAAATAATTTTTTAGTATACTTATACTAAAAATAATTTTCTTATTTTAAAAATGATGTTTAATATGTGAGTTAAAAATTTCTAATAATTATAAGAATCCGTGGATGAAAATCGAATCACCCACTCCTCTATATATATATATATATGTTACTTTCTAAAAAATTAATATCTTTTAGGATTTAATAACATTAGAAAGAAATAAATATAGAAACCTGTTATGGTTTTCCTACGCCATTATCTTAATAAACAATTATTATGCAGGTGGTAATTATTACTAGCATATGACAATTAGCGGGAGTTAATGCAAATGATTCCTAGCTATATGGAGTAAGCTAGAAGTGAACATTAAAAGTTTCTAATCAACACAAATTAAATTAAATGAAACACAACTACATTTTATGAATTTAACTAGACTAACTGAAACTCAATTAAAACTTTACTAAACTGAATAATTACTCTAGGCTTATAGTTATGCAAGGTAAATGACTTCATGTCTCTAAAGTATGTAGGATAATATTTTATATATAGCCCCTAGAACCACCTTTATCTCATTTTGTTTAAATTCCAATCGTGTAAGAATTTGTATATTATTTGCTCTGTTTATAATTTTTGGGTCACTAAATTTTATCTTATTTCATATGAATTGAACCCCATTAATTATTTTAAATTACTATTATATAAAAATGACTTCTTTAAATTATAGTTTTAACTAATTATAGATGTGATGCTATTTAATTGGGTTATACCATCTAAACTGTTGTTAACTTAATTTTATATTTCATTGTTATTTGAAATCCACATTATAAAATCATTTTACTAGTAAAATTTATACTAAACCATTAACTAAAGTTTTAGATTGCTTTGCTGTTAGTCTTAGTCTAAGTAATAAAACTATTTCACGTACGGTTAATTTAATTATGATTAAAATTATTGAAGTAATAAAAATTCTAAAAATATACACCTATCATGCTAGAAACAAGTTTTTTCTTTTATTGATTTAAAACTTAAAATGCTTAGATTTATAACTTGACATTGTAAATTTTTGTTGTTAACTTATATAAAAAAATATTATTTATAGCGATTAAAATCATAATTTGTGAAAATTATAAATTACCACAAATAACATTTATGAGATTTAAAATAATCATTGATTTTACATACGTTAAATATTTTCTGAAAGTTAAATCGTCACAACATTTTTTATTCTTCTTGCATTTAATATTATTCAGAGTGAAAAGTCACAAAAATTTACATTCTTATTTTTTACATTTAACACATTTAACATTTACAAGGCTATTAACTCTGACGTTATCAAATTATTGTTAAAATTATCAATAATTATCTAATAATTATTTTTCAACAATTTTTTTATAATCAATATTATATATTCTTTCTTACTATTCATTATATTACTGATCAAATTCCAACAAATTATTACTTATCAATAATTGAAATTTGAAAATGTAAAGTTCAAAAATGACAAAGTAATAAAAGCCCAAATTAAATTAGACATGTTTTCTTGCAATAAAGTGGTTCTAGGGATAATAAGTTATGAGATACTTAAGGAAAATTGAGATTCTATAAAACTTGATACTATTCTAGAATTTAGTAAATCTTAGCAGACAAAAACAGGATAATCATTCACTAAAAAAATTAAAAAAGCAAAATGTTTCTTTAACTTCTTCAAATATTTCTAAAGCAAGAAATTAGGTGTTGTCAATCAATTGTATAAGAAATAGGTACAACACCAATCAACCTGTTTGAATTCACAGGTCTTAAAATCAACCTATAAGAATTCACAGGTCAAAAAAAGTTCTTTAGAATTTCTGAATCACATTAAAGACTTGCCGCATTGAGGTCTTCTTTCTTCTTAGAGAGAAATTGGATGTTCAAGCATGATTTGCCAATAATGAATAGGCTATATCATCTGCCAAATATAACCTGCCAAAGAAAAATAAAATTTGATAAATAGGAAATTTTTTTTGAAAACTAATTTTCTTATAATCCAAATCCAGTAACATATTTGCGTAATTAATTTCAGAACAAGAATGATACTCCTCAATTGTGAATCTCAAAACATGTTAGAATATCAAGAGTACCCATCTAACAACAATCACAAAATATTATCAATTGCAACTTGTCGATAATGAATTCCTGCAGAAATAAAACTATGATTCAGTTTTAGAGATCCAGAGGTAATGATTCCTTAAACTGCTTTGAGCAGCTTTTGTCACCCTCATCAACATCCTACACCCCACCTTTGACCAAACAGCCAACTTGAGCATCATCCATGCATGCTTTACTATTCATATATTTCCAAGGATCTGTATGATAAATTAACACTTCATTCATAACAGTAGTGAATATATCTTACCACATAATTATAGAAACTTAAGGTGAAAAACTGAAGAGGAGGGGAGAAGGATAAGATGACCCAAAGTGGCAACATATAGATTGTAAGATACATTTAGCATGTAATTTTAAAGATTAGGTGACTATGGGGTATGCTGTTGAATTGATACATATGTTCACGATGAATATGCGTTTAATCAATGCATCATGTTCTTCCCAAATAAACCTTTGGAGGCCTTCTTATGGTATACACCATTGTCCACAATGATAGGATGAATGTGTCCTCATTCTGCTGTAGGGATCATCTCATTTCAATTCACCATCTTGGGAACCACTCAGACATGCATACCCAGGCTCATTAAAGTAAGGCTTTATATTAAAGATTAGACCTTGTATAGAGACCAGAACCTGTAAAATTGTTGAAACACCTGGAAGCCACTTCTCATTCTTATAGAGACCAGACCAAGTGTTAAGCAGACTAAGGCAAACTTGGCCACAATTATATAAATTTGGAAGCGGTTACGGTCGGTCTAGACCCGACCGGCTAGATGGATGGACGGACGATCAAGATTTTCCATCACATTTAACGAGACGGTTGGCATCACTTCTTCATTAATTATCCCTAGTCTTAGACGCTTCCTGACTGATTGATTATTATTTTATACTATGTGACAAGATGGAAATGGTTCAGACTAAGGTATAAAAAGAGAGGAATGTAATGAGAAAGGGGATCCTTTTTCTTCAACAATAACAGAAGCCCACCAGAGCAGTAGTTGACTTCAAATGTCACTTGAATTAGAATTGAAAAAAAAGTGAAATGAAAATAATGTGCAAGTTAGATACAGGATCCTCATCCACGTACTGGGGGTACATTGGGATAGCCACTTGAGAAGAAAACATCAAAAAAGAGGGCCATTATGATAAGGCTTTCATTGCAGAGAGTCAAAGGATTCCAACTTATAATCAGCGTCTACAAACATCAACTGAATCTCATAGAAATTGAAATTACCGTTGACTTGAAGGACGACAATGGAGATGGTCGACACTTTGAAGGGTGCACTCACCTTCACTTGGAAACTCTTTGCCCTCCCTTCACCATCTTAGAATGAGGATCTCTGATGATGCCAAGGTTTTGGGTAATGTTAGATTAATATGCCTAAGTTTTGAGTAAATGGTTATTTTATTCTTTTATTTTTTTTAATATATAGTGACATGTGTTAAGTATTGTAAGTGTAATTGTAATGTGATTAGGTCAGGAGACATAGAGCTCCAGTACATCTTTAAAAGGATAATAAAAAATATAAATATAGGAAACATTGTGGCACTTTTAAATAGCTAGAAAAAAGTGTAAACCACCTAAAAGTGTATACAGTTGTGACGGTTAATCTATTTGTTATAAACTATTATATTTTTGGCGGTTTATTTAGACCGTAAAAAATAAACAATTTCTTATATTTATGTGATAAAGTCTATACAATATTTATCTTAAATCATGATAAATGTGGTTTTGTTTTGAGACTTTAAGTACAAATTTACTTATTTTATTCCAAATTTTTGCTTAAAATTTGTTCGACATTAGTTTATCAATAAAAAATTTTGAACACTAAAACAGATATGATACGTTATATTATATAATCATGTTAGCATAATCGCTTAGCCACATAGTTAATATCATTTGTAAATCAAATTTAACTCAAACTAAATATTTTTTTCTATTAATTGGTTGCTTTAAGATTTAATAATAATAATAATAATAATAATAATAATAATAATAATAATAATAATAATAATAATAATAATAATAATAATAAATCTTGTAAATTGTGTATTACAAATAGTATTGTTTATCTTGAAACACATTTTTATTCAATTATTTTTTTTTTATCAAATTAGCGCATTGAAAAATTTTAATTATTGTCAAATATTATATGGTGTTGAGGATTGTCTTGATGGAAGGATTCTTGAAATTTTTATTTACATATTCATATCATATCATTAAATAAAGACTTTATCTATATTTTTACAAAATTTATTTTAACTTTTGAATTAAATATGAGTTTGTGATGTATAAGTGAAATGTTACTTTGTGTTATACCAATGACACACCTCATTCTTTATCTAGACTGGTCATTATACAAATGATTGGTTCATAGGGACTTGAGTACAATTAATTATATAAAATGATAACGATTGATAATAAGTGTTACTCATTGTTCATTCTTCTATGAAAATATTATATATGTATGGAGTAATATTCTATTGGGTCTTATGCACTCTCATCCATGTAAAAGGAAAAATTGCATATCATACGATTATTATGTTATATGCATCATTTAATGTGTTTTGCAGTATGGTTATATTTTTGTCTTAATTGTCCATATTTATCCTCTCTCTTTATTTATTCTGTTTGAATTAAATTTTATTATAAAATTAAATAGTCAGACAATCAAACGAATCCTAGACCTTTTATAGCCCTTATCCAAGTTGGATTTGTTTAGAATGTGGATTCAGTATCACTCCATTAAGATTTGTTTACTATTGACAAACCTTTGATCGTCATATTTTTCTCATCTTCTTGTATAACATAACACGCAAATCCATTTGCCTTTTTCTTTTTACCTCCTCAGTGAAGGAAAATAATAGACTGTACTATACTAGAAAAAATGTAATTAAATAACCTTTTCCTTTCACCTATGTAGTTTGACAAAGATGGTTTAGTGTTAAAGAGATGTAGAATGTATATTTGTGTTTTTTTAAGTTAAAAAATATTTAGAACTTATTTATTTTCTTCATTTTGAGAAAAATTAAAAGCATTAATTTTTAATTTGAATAAATTAATACTAAATCAAAATAAAAATATGGTAATTGTTAATGACAATAATCCAAACTTTAATGATAAAAATAAAAAGAGATGTTACAGGTTAAAATGCTCCTGCTTGACCAACTATTGAATCATAATATGTTAAAAGAATAAATTGAGTTGTTGGATATATAAACCATATAAATAGAAGAGTATATACCATTATAAAATTTTTAAAATTATAAATGTTTTTATTTTTAAAAAATATGAAATAAAATAAACAATGTCATTGACAATTTAATATAAATATAAATATAAATATAAAAGTAAACAATTAGATTATCCATTTCTAAAAATTAAAAAAAGTAAATAATTCCATTGTAAAAATAAAATTAACAATGCAAGTATCGATTTCTAAAGTTTTTTATTGCATTGTTTCTAGCTATGGTTTTCTTTTTCCGTCATTGTATAAAATATAAATTGAAACAAAATTTGGATAGTGTACTCCAAAAAATGTTTTCTCATCAGACAGTGTAAACTGAAAACGGAGATATCGAATTTGTTTAGAAATTAATTTACTGCAGTTGATTCTCAATTGAACAAATAACTTGATTTAATTTATCCTGTGTACAAACAAAAGCAAAAAAAATAAAATAAATAAAATAATTCACAAGACCAACCTTTGTTCATCTTCTAATAAAATAACACAATCACAAAGCAAAGCAAAGCAAAGCAATTGATTTCAACATGCAGGCCTAGCTAGCTACGCGCATTGCAATGCCCCGCACGCCTTTCGTTCTGTCATTCACCGCACGATGCTCTTTCCTCTTCTTCTTTTCCTGTTTCCGATTTTTATTTTTGCTACACAGTAAAAATATACGTAATATAACATAAAATAAAACTGATAAGATAATGATATGTACTGGGAATTGAAGGGTTATGTTTAAATATGTTTTATGTTTTCCTTCTAGCAATGGACTGGTGAGCCTTCCCATCAAACAACTCATCAATGTAAGTCTCTAAGTCTTCAGCTTGGTACTTGACATACTTCTCAGTCTGTCTCCCGGGGTCGAAAATCTGTGCGAACCTACCAATGAAGGACCTGTAAGCCGGAATAACCACCGCGGAAATGGAAACCCTAAGCTCCGATTGAAGCTGTTCGTCCTTCACCACCCACGTGCTCTGGGTTTTGTGAATCTCGTCGAACATGGAGTTGAAGCTCTTGAACCTTTCCTTCAGCAACGGCTTGTGCACCTTCCCATTCACGTTCAATCCTTCGTGGTTGAGACACGCCAGCAGCCTGTTCCAAGTCTCCCTCTGGTAGTTCTTGTGGTACGTCCTAAGCTCCGAAGACTTTTTCCTGATCCACGTGTCCCCCATCACCTGGCTCAGCTCGTTCGATCCCTTTATCTTCTGCAGAATGTACCTCCCGTTGTTCATCATGAAGAAGTTCCTCAGCGACACGTCTTTGTACAGCCGAGCCTTCCCCTCCAGGCTCGCGTCCAGCAAGTCCATTACCCTCAGCATCTGCGCCGCCAACGCGCCCTCGTTCTCCTCCCCCACCTTTCTTGACGAGCTTCCCTTCGAATGCTCCTTGAACACTTGCTGCAATGCATTCTTATAGTCCCCTGCTATGTTCAGGTAGTTCATTATGTAGCGTGTCAGCGGGTGCACTGCACCACCGGGGACAGCTGTTTTTGCCGTCTCTGATTTAATCTGGTTCTCCAGGTCGCAGAAGATGGAGATGGCTGCCTCGCCAAGTCTTGACTTGGCCAGATTCATCTCTGTCTTCAGCTCCTCCACAGACTCTTCCGGAAATAATATATTCACCCTTGGGATCACGTCATGGAGCGTCTCGTACATGTCGAGAAGCTTGAAGAGCTTCTCACCGGCTCGCCTCGTCATGGCAGCCCCCTCTGCGAAGTTAAGGAGCTGAATCACTACACCGCGGGAGAGACTGCTGTAGAGTCCTGCCGCGACTGACAAGTGCTCGGCGAATATTCTCTCGGCCAGCTTCCGCTCGCCGGGAAAATACACCATAAAGCATTGCTTGAGCGTGTTGATCCAGGCGGGGATCATGTCCCTTGCTAAAGTCTCCCACTGCACCTTCTGAACCATTTCGTCGATGCTGATCCTCTCTAGCCCTAGCTTCTGGAGAATCTCCTCGAACGCGTTCCTCCTCGAGATAATGTACACCTGGCAGCACTCAGATTCGTAGCCGCCTGATAACATCTCGCCGGCGATATTTCTCAGGCAGGCAATGGCTTCCTCCGGGTACCCCGGGAAATTTGTGTCGTATTCACCTTCTTGATATAGCACCTCTTGTTGTTCCGGTGTCACGCGTATCCTTTTGGATTCCACGCTGTTCTGATTGTTACTATAAATCCCTCCGGGATCTAATTCGGTTGGGTTTCGTGATTCTTCCATCAGCAACCGGAAGTCCTCTTCCAAATACGACATCGCACGCTGGTGGATCGAGGTAACGCGGTTCAGCAGCGAGTCTTTTCCACCGTTGATATCTTTCTCCGGTACATGATCATGATGATTATCAGTCAGCATTTTCATCAGCTTCGAAGTCCGATTCGCGGTTTCCACCAACCACGAATCTTCCTCCTCAATCTCTCCCCATTTGGCTCTGCCTCCTCCCCCGTCATACCTCGCAATCTTCTCTTCTACCAGATCTATGTACCTCTCTACGAAGACAAGCATTCCGGAACTCTCTGAATTTCCTTTGTTGTTATTGCTGAGGAATTGATCAGCGTCTTCTGAAACCTTCTGGAAGTTTGCGGGAGGAACCACCGAGGCCTCTGCTTTGTTTCCCTCATCCGCCTGATCTTGTGGCTTCGCCGGTGGTCGCCCCGCTTCATCGTCAGCTTTGGAATCGGTTTCTACAGGCCCGCCGGAATTTTCTCCAAGGTTCTTCTCCATGATGGTTGGCTATTACGACGGTTATGTTTCCCTCCTCGGCGAAAGAAAAAAGAGAAAAGGCGTTTCCAAATGACAAATGGGAATGAGGAGAATCAACCGTTTGTTGTCTTTTGTTTAAAATAAAATATATTAATTAAATATATTTTTTATGTCCTTTGTTGAGTGGTTGACCGTTGACGTTACTTATTTTTTTGTCCTACGTCGTTTCGTTGTGCGTCTCACTAACTACGGCTCGTTGATAGCGATGGACAGTGAGAGAGAAAGAGAGAGAGGAACCTTTGCGCTTTTATTATTGCCTTGTTTGTCGGAGGCGGTGCGTAATGCGCGCCACTCACACGAACGGGTTCGGATCTTCGTGATAAGACGAGGTTTCGGATCGGATCCAAACCCGAGAAATCTCGGTGCTACGCTTGATGCTAAACAAAGCGTCAGAGTCTGAAAGAAGGGTGATTGACATTTGACAAAACACTTCAGATCCGGCTTAACAGGAAGCTGAGCTTAGCTGAACTTGATAACTTGAACAACAAAAAAAGATACAGAAATTTAAGTGAGAGAGAATGAGATATGGCGGAGGTAGAAAGAGGCGAATTCTGCTGCAACCGTTTCTGGTTCTGTGTGCGACGGTGACAGGTGTGGGTTTGTTGATGCTGGCTCTGAGGCCGTTGGATCCTCCAATCATCGTCGATTTCCCGAGAGGTTTCGATTTCCGAGATTCGAATATCTCGAGTTTGTATGCCGGCGGCTACGGCACGGGCGTCATCGGAGCAAAAGCGTGCGCAACGGTGGAAGAGATGGGGAAGGATTTCGAAACAGGTCTTGTTGGGAAGGAAACGCTGAGAGTGAGGAGAATTATTGAGGATCACTTCGTTCTGAACGGTACTTACTTGTTCTGGGTCTGATTTACTGTTTCTGTTCTTTAATAGCATGAGAATCGCGCAGTGACTGTTTTCGAGTTTCTTTGTCTTAAGGAATAGCAATTGTTTTCAAGTTTCATTTTAAGACATGAAGGTTTTAAATGAATATCTCACGAGCTTGTTGGTACTTGGTAATGCTGTGTCCAAGTTTCTGTTGTTTGTTTTACCTTTTGTTCTTTTGATTCAAGGTGTCAATTTTCTAAGCGCTGTCAGAAGAATGCTTTCATTTTAACATAACTTGTGTAAGAAAGGGTTTCTCGTTTGAGACAAATTATTTTGACAGGGACAAAACTTAGATACAATATAGGTGTTGTTTCTGCTATTTTCTAATTAAGATTGGAATTTTATCTTCATAATCTTCGTAACAAAGATTTGCTTTAAAGGATTATGCAAATATTTTAACATTCTAATTTTAATTGAAGAACAGCACAAACAACACTTAAGGAACTGTATTTAAGTTTTGTTCCTTTGTGTTGTTTTTCAATCAAAATTAGAATTTTATCTTGATAATTTGTATTATAAAGATTTTCCTTCAAGAATTATGAAAATATCAAAGTAAAACTCCAATTCTAATTGAAGAAAAGGACAAACAACACTTCAAGAACTATATTTGAGTTTTGTCTTTGCATATTTGTTATCAGTTTTTCTTATAAGCCATTTTATTGGTTTTGTTAAAGACTGGTTTTAATTGCTTAAATGATCTAAGTATCTAATAAATGCTTAAAATTTCAATTTAGTTACACTATTATATTTCTAATGTAATAAGTACCTTTATTTTTCAACAAAATCTAATTATTACTTTTAGATGCTTAGCGTTTAGAGCTGATGATTTATGCTTTCTTCCTAGCCATGATTGCTGCTTATAAATATGGTCATTTTTCTTATTATACATCTAGTAGTTCACACTCAAGACAATTGCTCTGTTCTAAAAGGATGCACTTGCTAGTTAATGAATCATGACTAGTAATTGTCCAATCTATTTTAACTATTCTGACTGTGTTTTTCTGAGAAAAATCTTAAACCAAAGTCATAGTTGTGCACATCTCAGTGAGATTTGTGACATAAATGTCGGAACAGGAACATGTGCTTCTGCAAAATCAGTTCTTGAATTAGATGTTGAAATTTTTTGTTTCAGGTGCTTCTAGAATCAGGGATTTGCCTCCGGAGCAGTTCTGTAGTCATGGATTTGTTCTGGGAAAGACTGCAGAGGCAGGTTTTGGGAATGAAATGTACAAGGTCTTAACCGCTGCAGCACTCAGTATAATGTTAAACCGGTCCTTGATCATTGGCCAAACCAGGCATATTGGTTCTTTCCCAAGCCTTTCTTTTTCATTTTTAAGAGCTAGCTTTTTTTTTTAATGGATGCCTGAAGTTCTAACTAATAGTTTCTTTTAGTGTTAGTTTGGTGGTATCCCTTTAAAAATGGGGCTGCAAATTTAGGGATTAGTTCTGCATGAAAAATTCTATAGAAAACTAATATCTGAATCATTCACCCTCAAACTTAAGGAGATACCTTAGTTACCTTTAGAGCATCTACTTCCTATGGCTCTTATATAAATGTGTTAATTTTTTAAGCATACTGCATACCTTGGCATCTTGTTCCAGAAACATTTTTGCAATATTTGAATGGCAACCTATTTCGTTTACTTTTGACACATTATATATGTTTACAATCACTGAGATATGAGACCTTAGCAGTCTACCACTGATGTATTTGTGAAACTACTTTGATCTTGCAATTTAGCATCTATATTTATCTTTCCATTATCTGATTAGCACCTTGGTTGTATATTTCAGAGGCAAATATCCTTTTGGGGATTACATTTCTTATTCCAATTTTACCTTTACCATGAATGAAATAAAACATCTGTGGAGACAAAATGGTTGTGAAAGCAAATATGGGAGACAACTAGTTATGAGGACTGATGATTTTGAAAAGCCAGCTCAAACAAATGCTCTCTGTAGCAATTGGAAGGAATGGAAGCAACCTATCATATGGTAAAGTGATATGGTTTTTCTGCTTATCAGTCTTTCAAGCATCATATAATGACTATGAACCTTATATGATAGGTTTCAAGGAACTACAGATGCCGTGGCAGCTCAAATTTTCTTGAAAAATATACACTCTCAGATGAGGATTGCTGCCTTCGATTTATTTGGTAATCCACAAGATCTGGGATCTCAGCCAAATGTATTTGGAGAGCTCATGAGAGTTCTCATATCCCCTTCAGAAAATGTCGAGGCAGCTGTCAATTGGGTTATTGGTGGTGAGGGGAATCCTGACATCTCATTGCATATGCGGATGCTTATGAATAGGTAATATATAAGTACACTCTAATATCGTTGAATGGGAACTATCATGCTTGATTGAGGAATGAGGCTTATATGGTCATGTTTCTTATTAAGTTATTTATCTTTTCAATAAATATCGAGTGAACTAGGTGGTAGCATTAATAATAAGAATTGAAAAGCAGAATCTATCTGATAATTGCACTGGACAATGAAACGAAAACACAGCATAAAAGCATGCAAGTATCCCATAAGTATATTAGAAGCTAAGCTAGCATTTGATATTCTTTCTCAACTTTATCTATTTCAACATGAATCAAATGATAATTAGGAACAGCAACAAGCTTGCATTGATTTGGGATGGGTATCATCGTTCTTGTTTCTGCCCCTTATACGTACATAAGAATAGTGACCCTATTTTGATTCTGTTCCCTTGTCTTTTATTTTATTTGTTGTTTGTTGTACTCTTTGTTACACCCTTTCCCCTTCTAGCATTTAAACTTAATAAAAGAAAATACAAGAAAATCAAAAGATCTCATTCATTCCAAAAGGTAAAGAATTCACATTTATAACAATACTAAAACTAAAACAAATCCAAAGTGATGACACTCCAAATGCTATATTTATCGAATGTAAACCAAAAATAGGTAAAACGGTATAAAACTTAATATTTACAACCTTGCCCTGATGTTACAACCTATCAAAACATCCTAAGACAAAGCCCATAAGGCACGAGGATATTAGGCTTCATGCTCTAACTCTTCATCACTTGCAAGTGGCGTTTAGTCCAAACACAAATAACCTAAAGATATAGAGGAGTGAAAATACGTCTTAGTGTTATACGGGAGAATATCAACAAGGTTGGGTAGACCACACAACACAAACATACAATATATAACAACAAAGGAACAATGTGTATGCCAAGATAGAGATGTATCTTATCTTCTACTTTATATGCATGTAGTACCATCATAATCGGAATAGTAGGCTAGGATAATTCTCTTCAACCATTAATTCTCTTCTACTTTATATATGCCTCACATGTAGCACAAGATATAATCACAATGCGTATGCCATGATAGAGATGTATCCTATCTTGTACTTCATATACATGTAGTACCATCACAATCAAAATAGTAGGCTAGGGTAATTCCCCTCAACCATTATAGGTTAGTTATACCATCTAGCATGAAATCCTCTTGTAGTATGTAAGGATCTATTCAACTTGCATTGTACGTCCTGACTCATGGGATCAAACACAACCATTGGAGTTTCCATACTGAGTAACCCTTGGTAGGTCTAGTGACTTTACCACTTGGCTCATATCTACTTTCCTTCACAATCATTTCATTATATGATGCATGTTACATAGTCGTTTTCTTAGTTTCTCTTGTCACAAGATTGGGCTGATGAGGGTCATCCTTACCTCACTAGAGTTAGGCTACTCATCTACAACCTGCACAAATCAATGAGCATCATTCTTGCCACTCAAAGGCCTAGTTAGTTGACTTGAAGTGTTTGAGCCCATTCTCACCCTGCTAAGATCAGGATCTTAGGATGAATAAAATAGGCATATAGTGCTGAAGTGTTTGACCTAGTCTTAGCAGAATCAGGATCTTAGGATGAAAATAGGATCATTCTTATGTTTGAGCCCATTCTCCCTTTAGATACAATAAAAAACAATACAAAGATCAAGATCTTAGGATGATCCCTCTACTCATAATCTTAACTTTCAAGAATAAAATATTCACTCAGTTACTTGGATGTTATCCTTCCAAGACATGAAACTCACATAATTCAAGAGTTTGATCCCACAATCTTAACTTTCAAAACATACAAAACATAGGGGTCCTAAGGACAACCTTGCTACCTACAATGCATTCTGGTACCCTACAGTGAGATAATATCACTCTCCCTCTTACTTGGAATATCAACTCCAAGCAAAGACCTTGTTCCTCCTCAGGGTCATCCTCCTCTGTCCTCTCCTGTAACAGTACAAAAAGAGTTTGTAACGCACTAAGTATTGTACTAGTTGTTAAATATCTATTATTTAAATATTTAAATACTATTAAATCTTATATTTAAAGATAACGTCTTTCAAATATAGATAATATCTTTTTAAATATTCAAATATCTATAACTATGTTTAAAATTTCTTTAAACATAAATATAATATAAATATCTTTTAAATATTTAAAACTTGTTAATTATATTTGAATTCAAAAAGTTATTTGATCTTCAAGCAACACATATTTTCCTAAAAATATAATTTATTTAGTTATTTAATTATACACAAAATATAATTATTTTAAAAGGTGATAAAACATAATAAGCAATATTTAATAGAATAATTACAACAATTACAATAATAATAATAATAATATTAATGTTAATAACATGAAAATCAGGTATTACACTCTTGCCTTCTATTTAATAGACTAATAGAGTGGGCTTATTTTTCCCATCAATAATGGAGATTCCTTGTTTGTTTTTATTTCATCAAATACCTCTCTATATATGTAAAAGTAATGCTCAATCTCTTTTTTTTTTTTTTCTTATCTATATTTTGTTTATGGCCTTCACTATGGAACTTATATATAGTTATATTACATGTGTGTATACAATAGGCAATTAAATTTCTACATCAAGGCAATCTCTATTTTGTCTTTCTTTGGAATTGTTCTAAACTATAAAATTTTTAAAATCATATAAAATATGCAATATATTGATGAAAAAGGAACTCCTTGTGCCTATTGAAACATCTCCGGTCTTCACAGATGCCTACATGGTTGGATCCCAAACCATTTATTAAATTGTTACACATTTTTGTCAATTTCTCATAGACACGTATATGGACCTCTCTTCAACATGATTTGATATAATTTAGTCGGTGTTCTCTTCTGGGCTTTGGTATCTTTTAAACACAACACAAAAAAATATCAGAATTTTAAATATGGCATTAAATATGAGATATAATTGCCTCCAACTCCTCTCCTCCTATCCCCAAATCAGTGGCAGGTAAATATTAAGGCAAATTGAAGAGATTTCTGATTCAAAATCTTAAATAAGTTTTTCAATTACCGTTCAAACAAGTCCACTAATCCTAGACATAACTTATCCAACAAGTCAATCAAAATATTGGCAAGTCAGATATCATTTTTTTGCAATCTCATCATTACCTTCTGCTAATAATATCTCTATCTCTTTGACACCATGGTGTTCTGTGTGCTCATTTAACTACCAGATAAATAAGAAAAGTCTGAAGAAAGAACAACTATTAACTTAATCACTTTATTCATTGTAGATGCATAGACTCTTCGGGTAATAGGGCATTCAAACAGCCATCTAAGCTGACATTTCTGTTTGAAGATGTCACATCATTTAGCCTCTTGAATGGCATAACAGTGTACAAATAACATATAAACCAAAAAGCATGAAACGAAAAGCCTAGCCTTAAAATAAAATAGCATTAAGTAGGGAAAGAATGTCAATTCCAGTATCTGCTTCCATCTGCTGTATATATTCTGTTGAAATGGGTGTCTTTCGTCCTTCATAAAAGCACATGTACTACATGCATATTTGACACAACATTCATGTAACATCCCAATTTATTTATTTGTATAGGAATGGGGCTGAACCTTCTCACAGGATATGTCTTTAACTGATTGATGCTATTTCTGTCAATTTTTTAAGGTCCATAAGAGCTGTACAGGCTGCATTGCATTGCATAAAAAAAGCCATAGAGAGTCAGCACCTAGTGTCAAGAGCAAAGGTGGTTGTGGTGTCAGATACACCTTCTCTTGTTAAAAGTATCATGCCCAACATTAGCGAATTTGCAGAGGTAAGTTTTAAATTCATCTTGGGTGATAATTCATATGCACATGCTGTGGTGTGAATCTTTTGATTACAACAATATGCCACTCTTAATGATAAAAATTGTTTTTATTATTAACGATGGAAGTTACTGCTCTGAAATTAGAACAGACAATCTGCTGTAGTTAATACTTATTCTCTTCATTATCTAGTTTTTTTATTGCTTACTGTCTGAACATGATGTATGAAGCGTCAATAAATGCAGTAAAATTGGGGTGCCCTTTTTACCAGGTTGTTTATTTTGATTATGAAAAGTTCAAAGGAAATATGTTTGAAGGTTTGCCCAAGTCAGATTTTAGAGTGAAGGATTGGGGTCCAGCACCCAGGTGGGTTGCTTTTGTAGATTTTTTTCTTGCATCTCGCGCAAAATATGCTGTTGTCTCTGGTGCTCATCGGCGTGTTGGAACTACCTATGCTCAATTAATCGCTGCACTGGCTGCAACACGCAATCTGGGTACTTGCACTGCCTTCATCCCTGTATTATTTGTTATTAATTGTCTCTTCAAACATGCTGCTGAAGCATCTGAAAATTGTTTTCTTCAGGAAACAACTCGTCTGGTTCAAGTTTTTCATTTTTGAGCAGTTTCCATAGTAATGGGTTGAGTGAAGGTTTAAAGAATCAAATTGGTTGGGGGCATGTGTGGAACAGATATGCTGGACCATTGAGTTGCCCTAACCAGTCCAACCAATGCGCTTTCACGCCTCTTCTCCCTCCTGGTTGGTGGGACGGCCTATGGCAGTCTCCTATTCCAAAGGATATTAATCGTCTTGCTGCCTATGGCATCAAACTCTCTGCTCTTGGCATCGTTGATTACGATTCCCTTCAAAATTACTGTAATTCAAGGAAACAGGTTGAGAGAACCGTCACATTCAATTTGTAGCGTTTGGAACTCACGTTTCATTGTATTCTTTATGGTATAAACCTAATAATTTATTAGTATAGAATTTTTTGTGTCATTCTTTTCACAATTTGAGTTTTCTTGTTAGTCCATCTTCTGTCAATTTAGATGTAGCCAAACAGGTTATATAGCTGTAAAATTGAAATTTTGAGTGTAGCCTTGTAGCCCTTTCATGTCTCTATAGCCAGCACTTTATTACTAGCTTGCCACCTCAATTATTATTTTTATTTAATTTAATTACTCTGCAGCATTTTTATAAATTTAGCTTACAGGTAAATCAGAAGCCTCTAGTTAGAAACTTGTTTTAGTCCAAATAATAAATGGTTCAATCAACCATAATTATTATTTATTCCAACTGAAACTCTACAATTGAAACCCCAGAAAAATACATGAAGAATGCATGCTTGGATAGAGATGTGCCAAAACATGGCTGTAGGAACTAAGATAAAATAAATAACCTTTGACCCTCAAAGTCAAAAGTGTCGTAAACCTCAGATCATCTAAATATCATTAATAAGCATATTTATTAAAGAATTATTTCCGTCAATTAATCCTTCTACAGAAGCAACAAAAGCAAATATGACAAATTATAAGGACATTTTCAGAATAACTCTAAACTAAATGGGAATGACATCATTCCCTATCAAACAGGACATACCTAGTATTAAAAGAGTAACAAAATATGAAGGGCATATGAACAAGCAAAACTTCTATTCATCATCAATTATCCAACAAAAACAACATAAAGATTGAGGGAAAATTCACTTGCCTAATGATCACCAGCACACCACATATAAAGGGAAATTTCAGTTTTGGCAACACTGCAAGCTCCCAGACAATTTAGGACAAAATCCATGACCAGAGATTTCTTAAAATATCAAGCTGTCACCAACAAATCAATGCAATGGAACAAAAATCTACCCATATAATTTATATCAAAACCCACAATACCTGAGCCTGTGCAATGTATCAACTAAAAACTTCACCACTTGATAGGCTACACCAGCAAATGTTGCTAACAAACAATGCTACTGATAATTAATAAAAAAAATGAAACCATAACAAATCCAGAAATAACAACCAAATAACAATAATAATAATAATGACAAAAATGCTTTTTTCTCCTCACTGTCAACTGAAGAAAACAAGATTCACCAAGAGGGAGACATATTTGGGAGGTACTCAAGAACTTGACTTAAGTTGGTGTAGTGATTTAGAAAAAAGTAAACACAAAAAACAGAACTTTATTTTGACTAGTATATGACCGGACAAAGCATATGCAAGAAAATAAACATCAAGTATATCACAAAAAGAGCTTTGCTAAAAGTACAATGGTTGAGACCAATCCAATCATGGGTTGTGTCTATCGTATATAATGACTTGGGTTGTTATAAATGTAGTGAATGTGGGACTGTTTAGACAGTTAGACAACACATAACGCATTTACTAACCAAAGTATGTAGTCATGCGGGACTGTAGTGACAGACAACACATAATGCACTTTCTAACCAAAATATGATACACAAATCCTGCGCTCAGCCAAGCATGGGAGTCCTGTTAGCAAGAATAATTCTGCTTATTTCCACATTAATACACACCATCAAGCAAAGGAAAGCTCGAAACTTGAAAGCATCAATTAGGGCAGTGAATACATCCTATGAGATTGTTGTTGTAACATTCACAGCGGCAGAAGCACAGAATCGGATGCAATGGGGAAATAGACGATTAGGAACTGCTCAACACCTTTATCAACTAAATCGCAATATGACAAAATATTAATTGCTCAACACTTGATAAGAGTAACTAGAAACACAGCAAAAGGGAAGATACCTCAAGTCAAGAGAGAACAAAAACATGAAATTAAAAAAAAATTTGGACCATTTCTCGATTTGTGCGTGTCATCCTTGCGCAGGGGCCATGCTAATCTTCTCTGTATCGTTCCAATTTTATCGGATGTCCCCGAAGGGACAAGTTATGTACTTCCTTGGTGCTATATAAACTTGGTAAATGAAGCATATTTGGTCAATGTGGGACTAACTGAAGAATGATACATCATACATCCTTTACGGGAGGCAGACAATTCATCTGAGAAAGAAGAAGAAAGTTGGTCCTCACCTCACAGACGAAGCAAACAAAAACGAAAATACTGAAATTTTGTTTTTTATTTTGGATTATAGCCCTTTCTTTTCTTTGCAGCCTATTTTTACTAGCCTGTCTTGTCACCGCATTTGTATTTTTATTTTCTTTAATTCCTTCAATCATATTAGATCGTCGTCTAGGAGTCCATTGATTTATTCTATTATTAAATAATAAATATATCTTTTAAAATTCAATTTAATTAATTTTGATGGTGAGAGTATATTTTGAAACTGTAAGAAATCCCATTCCAGAAATGTCTTAAAGTCTACAACATGACACACCCATAACCAACATGACAACGGTGTTAGGGTTCCAAGTGTAGAGCTTTGAAACCAACATGCATCTAAACCCCTTCAACACAACTCATCTTAACCCACATTAATTACATTCAATAAATAGATTTTATGCTATTAGTGACGTAAAAAGGACTTTTTTTTTCTACAATATTAGATTGAACAATTTAATATATATTTTATTATTAATTAAAATTTATTAAAAAAATATAAATTTTTGTAATTATCATCTTTAATAATTTATATTTTTAACTAAATTTAATTAATAATAACAAATATGTTAAAAGATTATGTTAGAAAATAAGTTCCTCTCATTTAAAGGTGCGAAAGGTTACCCGTCCTTGTTTCGGAAAGAAATTTATATGGAGAAAGGATACAATCAATCAATAAAAGTAGGATCGTCTGCGGTTATATTTTTAACGGTACAAATCTTAACCTTCCAAAATATTTATTTTTGTATTAAATTGAAGTATAAAAATCTCTTTTAAAAATTATTCACCTTTAGATTTAGAACTGCACCCCATGCGGTTCAAACTGCAGGAGATCCAAATCCCATTTAATAATATATGCATGGATTTCGCTGTTATTTAAATACAAACCATCTTATATAATAAAGTTATTGGTTTTTATAATAATAACTACGGTCAATTCACATGAGAAAAGAATAATAAATAATTTTAATATATTCCATTCATTCTCTCTCTTCTTTTCGAACGTATTTCTCTCTAGTTATGAAGCTTAAGATTTTTCATTTTTCTTCCAAAATCTCAAATACCATTTTTTCACCTGTTCTTTCTTGCTTTTTTTTTCCCTATGTTTAATATATTAGTAGTTGTTTTTAATTTTTTAGAAAATTTTAATTACGTCTGTAGATTAAAAAACTGTAATAAAGTTCTTGATCTTTTATAAATTTTGTAATTAGGTTCGTAGAGTTAGTTTATAACGACTTAAAACTATCAAAATAAATAATATTTTGACAATTTTATTAATTTTAGGAATTTAATTATAAAAATTATAATAAATTAAAATTTTAATTATATTTTTTAATTAAAAACATAATTAAAAGTTTTTAAAAAAATTTAAAAAGCTATTGGTGTATTAAATTTGTTAATTAGCTGTATTAAATGCACACGGTATTTGCATTAACGGCACCTAAGAACCATAATTTTGATTAGATTTTCTTTTTTTTATAACGATAACAACTAGATTAGGATTTAAAACTTTATATAAAATATTTAAATCTTCAATCATGTGTATAAAACATAAAATTGTTGAAAGGGAAAATATTCATTTTGATAGTTAATTTTATATTTCGAAAATATTATTAGTCTCCCGTTACCAATTGAAATATATTTTTAGTATAAAAAAAATTGACTCCAATAAATTTTGGATGATTAAGGTAAAAGTAATAGACCCTGCGTACGGATAAGGTGTTTAAGAATATCAAGGAATTTAAGAATATATAAAAATTAACTCAAAGAAGTGAAGATTCCACGATAAAGGAATTTAAGAATATGAAGTCAAATGACAACTATCAACGTGTTTTGTGTGCAAATTTCTTCTTATCAATATATTAAATGGAATTTCTTCGTAACGAAAATTATAAATATAAATCATTAATTTATATTTAAATAATAAAAAAACTATTAGCGTCAGTTTAGTGATAAAGAGTTTAGATAGTATTTACAAATTTGAGTCTTGTTATTGTTTTTTATTTTTTTACTTTACCAAAAAATATGTAAATGATAAAGATTAAAAAAAATATAATTTTTTAAGAAGTAATAATGTAACTACTAACTTTTAATCTTAATTATTCATATACAAATAAATGACCAAAATTTATAGTTTTCATTTTTTACAACAAAAAATTCTCTCATGATATATATATATATATATATATTAATAACAATAACAATAATAGTAATAATAATAAGTCTAGAAATGTGTTTGGTAAAACTAACTTAGTTAAAAACTTATAAACTATAAGTTATGAGTTATAAGTTAGGAAGCTTATAAGCTAGTTAATTAAATTAAAAGTGTTTAGTAATATTAACTAATAATCTAGTTGGTAAATGTAAAATGATACAAAAGTATTTAGTTATTTGATTTTTAAATTAAAAAAAAGATAAAGATAGTTTTCAAATTTATGAGGATAAAAATATAAAAATAAAAAAAAGTTAATAGCTTATAAGTTTATTTATTTTTATAAGATAATTGAAGTATCTTATTTTCATACATAAGCTAATTGAAATGACTTATTTTCATAAGCTAATTGAAGTAGCTTATGAAAATAAATTATAATTACTAAAATAAACTTGTACACAAAATAAATATATTGGTTAAAATAACTTATAAATTAGTCAAAATAGCTTATAACCTACTAAAGTGGCTTACCATACACACTCTAAATCATATAACTATATATTATGATTAAAATCAAGATAAGTCATATATCCATATATTATGATTAAAATCAAGATTTAATGTCATATATTTTTTGAAAAATCACAAAACATAACTTGTTTTAATCTTGATCACATGAAAAAAAATTAATTGTCAATATGTATTTCTTTTACTCCCACTAAAGATCTTTTCCGTGTTTATGTTCCACACACATGCGCAAATGTTTATATTATAATATTATTATTTTTCAATATTTAAACTTATTTATAATTACTATCTTAAAATAAGGACAATAATTTTTAATTTTATATTATACAAAAATGGTGAAAATTTGATGATTTATATTATAAAGAACGATATAGTTTGTAATTTTTGCCTTTCTAAAATGTTTTTTTTGCTGAGAAAACTATCAAGTTTATAAATTTATCAAATTCAACCTAACTTCTATAGTTTGAAGTGTAATTTTACTTTCAATTTTATTATAGTTGGTAATGCATAATATACTGCAATTTTAACTTAGTCAAAGTTGTATAAGAGCCATTATTTATGTTTTATTTAAAAAAAAAAAACTATACAAAAGTTGATCATGCGTCCTCCACTACTTTATAGTTCATCCACTATGGTCTCTTTAGAAACACGCCCAATAATCGACAACTGTCTGTAGCTTGTTAGGATTTTACACAAAAATAAAATTCAGCAATCCAATCAATTTGTGTTAAAATAAAGAATTTGTGTTTGCTTCCAGCAATGTTAATTATGTCTGAATAAATATATCGTCTTTTAATGCAATAACCATAAAAATAGAAATTTCAGGTCAAAGCATCAGGTTCACAAGTGCTTAAACTGCACTTCCAATTCTATTTAGCTACATTTAAATCTGAGACACTATCTTTTGAGGTGTCTTCACTTTTCCTATACCTTTTTCGATACCAGTCAGTTCTAATTTGCTTCATGGGGTATGCTTTCTTCCTTATATTCTTGAAGTATGCAGTTACAATAAATTATCTTCTTTGATACCCGGTGCATGTAGTTACAAGAGAATAAAAAGTTTTATTTCTCAGCCTATATGCTTCTATATGGATAGTTTAGGGGCATGGTGCTTGGATGACATGTAATCAAGAGCTAGGTAGCACTGTATCAACTGCATCAAGCTGGTGATGGCTCTTCTGAAGATACATGGATGCCAATTCAATGGCCATCTTTAGACCAGATCCTGGGCGGTGCCCTTGCAACTGTGGATCTGCCAATCATGGAAAATTCCTTCTGTCTCTAAACATTGGACATACCTACACACATTAGGAAACCAAGCTATGTTAACCTTGCAACTGGAAAATAATCTTGACTATACTTATCAAGCTGCAACAAGTTATGTAGGGTTAGACCCCGCAAACAGAACAAGCAATGCAATAATATTCCCTGGATGTTGTCTAGCAACCTGAAAAAGTAAATATTCACTAATTAATAATTATATGTCTGTTATCATTCCATTCTAATATATTAACACGCCTGCACATTCATAGATGAGAAACAGATAATCAAATAAGAAAATAGCTTCATAATCCAGATTAGTCTTCTTTCAAGTGCATAATATAAATTAGAAATGATAAATACAAGAGTAAACATACAATTCCATTGAAAGACTAATGAGAAAATGCATAAAGTTGCAACAAATGAGATATAGTATGTTTAGAATAATAAGTATGTTATTCAACCGTGAAAGAAAAAAAAGGAAGTAATATGTGCATTATTAATCCTGGACTGAAAAAAGTAAAAAAAATATAACAATACGAGTAATTACCTAATCAACAAGATGCTTTTCAGGACCACAACCACAGGTATAATCATATGCTCAGTGATAAGAACTTTGGGAGAACTACACTACAAAAGTCAGCCATTGTAGTTTGAAAGCTCAAGACCTTATAAACCCCATATTAGAATCTCATTATTTCAATATGAGACTAAAGTTTCATACCTTACAATTAGATCCTAACACTATGTCATATTATTAGCTCCAATAACACTATCCCAAAAATGCAAATGTCAAATCTCATTATTAATTTTCCACTGGTGGCAGATTCAGGGGTACAATACCTTGTCTTCCCACGACCTAGTGGCAACATATGATTAGCCTCCTGTTGCGTCAAATTTTATGCCAAACTGTCACTTCTCATTCAGAGATCTGTTTGATCTCGGTCCTGTATCAAACCATGTCATGTCAACTTGAGCACACAAGTAAAGTTTACAGTGCAGGTTGATCAACCAAACTTGGTTGCTAAAGTAGTGCCATTTGACAAGGTTTATCAGAAGAACCAAGTATATACTACCAGTACAACTGTTATGATTAGATAATAAATAATTTATTCTTCCCAGGTTATTACTACGGTGGTTTCTTATGTTTGAATAATTCTGTAATTTCTATCTTAGGATGGGTAATTTCTGTAACTGCTATTGTGCAGTCTAGGGAAGTTATTTCTATTAGGATGGGCAGTGTAGAGGCAGTTATTTATTTCAGAAAAAATATTAACTAGTTTGCCAAAAAAAGAAAAGATTTATTACACAGAAATTTTCAGAAACTTCATGACTAGTTTTATTCTTGGAGATAGTTGGATTCTCTCTAACAAGCCCAAACTTTGCTAGCAAAATAGGACATAAAGGAAGAAGTCAGAAATTTGATCTTTTTCAACCATATTTTACTATTCAAGGTTTAGATATAAGGCACTGGACCATAAGAAAAAAGCAACAATTGAATGGCATTCAACTATGAAAAATATAAAACATTTTAGATAAAAGAAAAAGGAGAGAGCAAAGAAGAAACATCCTTCTAAAACATGCCAAAAATGAAGAAAGATATTCAGCACTAGAGAAAACATAGCTTCTTATCCCCTACATAGGGTCTAAGAATCTAAGTTGGTGAAACAACAATTTGTATCCTATTATCTCAGCCATTCTGGAGTCAACAATCTTCTCCGAATAGCCAAGAGATCAACTTAATAAATATCTCCCTCCAGTCCTGTTCACGTTATCTTGGATGGGAGATGACCCCATTACAGAGTGTACATACAATATGAGTTGTTAGATGATCCTTTTCCCTTTCTCTTAGCATTTATATAAGTTAAGGAGAAGAGTTGCTTTCCTTGAGTTTCATGACCTAACATCTGTCCCCTGTCAGATGGCTTTTCCCAAGACAATAAAGGTGGAGAAAATACAATCCTGCTATGTATCCAGTCCGTCGTTAACTTGGTCAAGTCGGATCATGAGCTTGGCCGGGTCAGTCTTCTCGTGGGGTCGACAGGGTATTCACTGTCGGCTGTTGGTGCTCGACTGGTTGGTTATGTGGAGGTCAAATGTCAAACTCGGTCTTTTTTCCTAGATCGATCCAAGTCCAATGCTAAAAACTTGGTAAACAAGGCAATCATGGGTATGCTTCACTTAACATTAATGTTCAGTTATGGTTTCCATCCCTTTCATTACATTGTCATTTCTACTCCGCTGGTAACAAATGTATTACTACTAGAGTACTAGATTGGATATTGTTGAAAACTACCACAGGTGGACAAACTGTGTTACATTGTTACTAAGAGCAAAGTGAAAACATTTCATTGCTTTACAAGATAAGACAATTTTGAAAAACCCTGTCCACTAGTAATAATGGAAGATGAGCAAGTAAATTCAATTCAACATCAGCAACAAAGAAACACCTTCCCTTACCAATAGGTGCAGTCAGTTACACCATCAGGTAAATTCAGCAACCATAAAAAGGTAACCTGTATTAGGTGCAATCAGTTACACCGCTATACTACTACAATCACTGTCTAACGGTCTAAGTACGATGTTACTCCTTGAGTGCAAAGGAAACTCATTTTATCTATCTTGGAATAGCATTTTTAATGCTAAACAATCAATGGCAAAAGCTCAAACTAAAACTTAACTACCATAAACAGAAGATTACAATCTTAGAATTGTGGATTTTAGGCCTAACTCAACCCTACAAAACCAACTTGTAAGGTGAGTATTGCCCCCACTTATATACACTATTTAGATCATTTTAGATCATTTCACTAGTCGACATAGAATCTCCAACAATGTGCTATATGAAGGAAAGATAGATGATCAATATTCTAAATGTATGTAAGATGCTGAAATCATTATCACGTTATTTGGAGTAATTATATATAATCAGTCCACATATCTAGGTGACATATGTTGGAAGCAAAACAGTACTACCATGAAATGTGGAATGCCTGCATCTGAATTGAAATTGAAGTCAACATTTGATGAGAGCATTGAAACTCAAACTTGTTCCTCCAACTGTGGATAGCCCTTGCGAGCCATAATGGGTTTCACCTTCATGATTTGCCTGAACCTATTCCATATGCCATCCTTAATTCTCTTGTGCATCACCTCCTCTTCCAACAAACCACCCTCTCCCGCGGCACAAAGCGCATTGCAAACCAACCTATAAGTATACTCTCTAGGCACGGAGCCTCCATCAACCAACTCAACAAGAAACCCCCAAGCTTCAACAACTCTCCCAGCTTCGCAAAGCGCGTGAATGACAGGCGTATAAGAACTTGAACTAGGAACCCCATGCCCCAACCTCTGCATATCCCTCAACATCTCAACAGCCTTATCAATCTCATTCACAGCACTATAGTAACGAATGAAAGACCCGTAAGTAACACGGTTGGGGACAACGCCCCTTCTCTTCATGTCATCCAACAACTCCAACGCTCTCTCCACGCGCCAAGTCTTGCAGCACCCGTCAATCAAGGCATTGTAAGTGACAACATCGGGAACCAACCCTCTGAAGAGCATCAACCGGAAGAGGCGCCCGGCCTCGTAAATCCGGCGGCGCGTGGCCTGCCGGCAACCGGTGAGCACGCCGTGGCGGCAGTAGGAGCTTATGAGAATCGTGTAGGTGAAGGTGTCCGGGGGGCACCGGAAACCGGGGAGCTCCATTAGCTGGAGGAAGAAGCGCGCCTTGGCGAAGTTGCCCACGCGGCAGAGCGCGTGGATCAGCGCGTTGTAAGAGTGGGTATCGGGTATGCAGCGGAACTGCTTCATTCGGTGAAAGGTGAGCAGTGCTTCGTCGGCGAGGCCCTCTTCTCCGAGGAGTTTAATGAGGCACGTGACCGTGGCGGTGGTCACGTGAGCTTTGAAGTGTTTGAGGAAGTCCCAGAGGGGTTTGATTTGGTTGGCACGGGCGAGCACGCAGGCCATCTCGCGGCACGTGGTTTCGGTGTGGACGAAGCCGAAGCGGGCTTCGACCCAGCGGAAGAATTCGAGGGCTTTTTCGAGACCCAGGTGGGCCTTGTGGGGGTCTCTGTAGGCCGCCGGGCCCAGGACGAGGGTGTTATTGCGGAGCTTGCGGCGTTCGAGGTTGAGGTTGCGCTGCCGCAGCGGGGTGCGGTGGCGGAAGCCTTTCTGACGGCCGGTGGAGCGAGGGGATTGGAGGGTGTAACGGGAGATGGAGCGGAGAACCTCCGTGACGGCATTGTTTGTCCATGAAGGGGCTGAAGTTGCTGGTGGATGGGCATCAAATGGGACGTCTTTGATTACGAGCACCAGTGCTTGGTTCGCCAGGTGTTTGTGAAAATGACGCACAGGGTTTGTACTTATCATTCCTCTCGTCGGTTACGACTATAGAGAATTGTATTCCTGCCAAATTCAATTCACTTCACTAGTAAGAATGTATGCCTAAAACACAGTTCCTACTCATTTCAAATATGCTCTTGTCCTAATGATCGGGAACAACAAGAAGATGGAACGATACATATATTTTAATGTTCTTTTTAACTATTAATTTTTTTATTTTCTTTTTAAATTATGTTTTGGGAATGAAGATGGGTGATGTACATAGATCTAAGTATCTAGCGACGAGAGTCATCAATACAATTTTTTATTATTAATTACAATTTATTAAAAATTATGAAATTATAAGAAAAAATATTTTAAATAAAATGTGAGACAACACATTTTTATTATTGTATGAAATTTGAAATAGATAAATTACATTAAAAACTAGTAAAAAAATAACAATTCATATTATTAATCTTTTATATATATATATATATATATATAAATAAAAGGAGTGTTATAATGAGATCAACCAAGCATAAATGAAACATTACAATTGCATAATTTACAATGAATAATTTGTAATAAACTATAAGATTAAAAAAAAATTAATTTTTTCACGTTTTAATCACATTTTTCATATTTAATAAAACCAAAACAATATATTGTGATTATATCTTATGTTTTATATAAGTAATTTTATTTAACATGATCCCTCTCTACCATATTAATTTTAATCCAACAATTCAGTATATAACAGTGACTTGTTTTTAAGTAATTTTTGTTAAACATATTTTTTATTCCTTCTTATTTTATAGTAAATCAAGATGTTTGTCATGTCATTTCATTTATTAGTTATACAGCAGTTTGAAATATGAATAAAATTACTCAGAACAAATTTCACTTTGTCGCTGCAAAGAAAAACAAAGAGCTACAACTTGCTAAGAATTATTCATTCAACGTATATTTAGGAAATAATATCACCTAAGAATTCTGTCAAGTCATAATAAAGTAAAATATTGGATAGTTTTTCAATCTAGAAAATTGCACAAATGATCTTTCACCATGAGAAAACCACTACACATACCAAACCATAGAGAAAACAAGTAATAAGAAATTTACTTCATTATAGAATACAACCAATAGAATTCAAGGGGGAGGGGATTCTTAGAGCATCTCCAATTATGCAATTATGGTAGGATGCTTAACTCAATTTTGATAAACCCTCTAATACTACCTATAATTTAAGAATTTCAACAAGTTTTCTCTCAATATTATAATCCTTAAAAACTTAAAAAGTAAATCTTACAACCGTCTTCTAATTTTTATAGATAGTTAAAAATCATGACTTGGGTAATAATAGTAACTCATAATAAAAGTATGAAAGTTATTGTTGAAATTTAAATTTCAAAAGTTAGAAAAGTTTGAAACACTACTTCAATCATAATAAAATGACCAACAATAATAAATTTCTCCATGTAATAAAAATATTATACTCAAATTTAATAATTTTTTATACAAGTTATATCAAAGTACCTAACAATAGTTAATATCTACTAACAAATTTGAACAATAAATACATAAACTTATTTAGTCATAAACCACATTCATTCAACTAAACATTAACTAGTCTAAAGGAAAATTAAATAAATAAATACTAAGTATTCCAATTTTCTTTAGTTTCAACAATTGTCATCCTCGTGAAAACAACACTTTTAATAAGATTTAATCCTAGTGAATATAAACAAGTTCAAAAAGAGTTCACAAATAGTATTTATTCTCAACCGATAGGGCAACTTGAAAAATCATCCATGGTACCTGCAAATTAAACTTATAAAGGAATCATTTAGTATAAACATTCTCTCACATGCACTAAAAATAAAGGATTTTATGATCAAATAATCTTAACCCAAAACATTTAATTAGAATCACTTAACTCAACTTCTTGATTATTAGAACTAATATGAATCACATATCCACCTTCTCCATCTCAAATAGAGGTATCACATAATTCATCGTAGATTCAAATATGTGGTAGACTAAGGTATCTCATCAATATCGGATGAAGTATCTCATTTCTCAAAATAAACTTCATAAATAACATTTTTCTTTATCAAGTGTAAGACATACACTACAATAAATCAATACGGTTCATAACTACTCTCAAAGGCTTAGTGATTCCGAAAATCACCTTACTTGACTTATTGGTTCCCATAATTAATGTGAATTTCATATTTACTTATTGTTTTGATTCCCAAAACTAGTGTGAATCCCTAACTCACTATGAATCCTAGATTCATATATCTTTTTGGTTCCCAGAACTAGTATGAGTCCAAAGTCATTGTGAATCCTAGATTCACTATGAATCTTAGACTTACTATGAATCTCAAACTCACTGTGAATCTCATATTAACCTATCATTTTGGTTCCTAAAATCAAAGTGAGTCTCTAACTCACTGTTAATCCCATATTCACTTATCCTTTTGGTTCTAAGAACTAGTGTTCATTAACTCACTATGAATCTCATATTCACTAACTATGACCTTATATGCATGCAATAGTGTTTCACCGCTTTCCTTATTCTAGATAGAGGCATCTCATATCTCATCCCAGATGTAGATATGTTTAATAAATAGATATCATATCCCGATGGTGATATCCTCACCCTATTCCCAAGACATGATGTATATCGTCATTCCTTCCTTCCCGAAAGGTAATGACAAACTCCAATGATAATAAAAATGTCATCCCCGATGACTAACAATTGGGTTCTCAAATTCTCTATCACAATTGAAATATTCTCTACGAGGAACAATTCCAATTGAATTTAAACAAACAATTAGGTCTACTTAAAATCCATAATTTTCTTATCAAAACCCAAAATTTTCCCAAAAATTATCAAATCAAACACAACAATTAGGTTACAGAAAAATCTCTAAAATTTTCTTAACAGGAACTCCAAAGGAATACATCTCAAAAATGCATATGATGGAAGTTTAGAAAGATGTTGGTCTACTCACCCTGTACAAATGATAAAGAGTTGTCTTCTCAACATGGTGACATCTATTGAATTTCTCTATATCCATCTTCCTTTATCTTCTAAGTGTGAGCTAGTTTTTCTAATCATGAAAAGTAAATTTCTTTCCTTTTTTTCTAACAACACATTATAACTTCACCATATTACTTTAAATATATAAAATATTATTTTCATAATGCATATATATATACACACACGTACAATATATACATACATGTGCAACAAAAGCCTTGTGTCTTTAACATATTTATTATGTGGGCACATGTATATTATTTATTATATACATTGTCTAAATTAGAATTATTTAAATAGAAAATCAGCATATGTATAATTATATGAAAAAATAACAATAAACTATAAAGTTTTATATAATAAATATTTTATCTAAACTTTATATATAAATATTATGTTTCTATCAAAATATAAAATTATATTAACTATTTTCACAATATAAGGAGGACACAAAACTAAGTTTATCATACATTATTTTACTTATTTTAAATTATTCTAAAGACATCTAATCACTCATAAACTTGAAGTTCATTAATTTCTAAGAATCTACTTATTTCTAATCATAAATTTTGGAATGTTACAACTTATAAAAGCAAGATAAACAATTGATTCTTATATAAGAACTATCACGTCAATTGCACTAATGATGAAACTACGTAAAAACAAGTTCTTAAGTTTAAGAACTTTATAAACAACTCTCTTCAGGAAGTTCATAACCACCTACCCATCTAGAAAAGGAAGTATAAAGGTACACCTACAACAATGGCTGGCTTTGCTTAAAGAATGTGCATAACACTAAATATTTCATGATTGTTGTCAATATGAAATCTACACCCGCTACAATGGTCAACTATACAAAAAGGAGGAACTAGCTATACCCAATATAGGAAATTACTTTTTTAATGTAGTCATTAACTAACCAAAACATTTATGAATTATTTATCAAAGAATAATTTCTATCAATAAAATTGTTCTCCAAAGTAACAAGAGCAAATTAGGTTACGTACCATCGTCAACCACCAAAGTAGGGGCATTACCATTGTATTTGTCATTGCTTTGTATTTTTAAGTGAAACTCCTTTATTTTCTTGCACATGGCATCTATACTTTTATCTACCAATTCATAGTATTCTTTACTAGGAGATAATTTAGATGCTAGTTTAATCATTTTAGATGTTAATTGTCTGGAACAACCTTTACATCATTTACTTCAAACACTTTCAATGTAGAGAACAAAATATGTCAGTTGTCTCAAATCTTTTACAACAGCAAGATATAGAGATTGAATCACGATCAAACAATACTTTCCAAGATCTTTTATGATTGATCCTTGTGATGATATATTCAAATAAAAGGGGAGATTCATTTCTTTGTAATATGCTTGAGGGTAAAAATAATGCAAACTCTTGCTGGAATAAATCAAGCACAATGTGTGTAAACTTTTCCTATTTATGTCACTATTGGAAACATCTCATACTACAATAATACTAGCTTATGACAAGAGTTATACTCACAAACTAGTTCATTGTAACACTTCTCCTTAACAACTCATTCAAAGTGTCTAAAAATTGCTTTATATTGACATCTAGCTTTATATGTGCTTTGAAATGAGAATTTAAGCTCTTACTTAGTTGGGCACTTCTCATTCCAAGTGTGAATGTTTCCTTCATGTAACAAGAGACCCATTGTAGTTTGTAGTAAACTTGATTCACACCTCCTTAAACTTGATTTTAGTGTCAAATTCATATATGCATTTCTTGAAATCTTTTAAAAAATTACTCCTCATTTCATCAAATAGACAACATCACCAAAATACCCATAATCCAACACCATTTTTGCATCTGCCTAGAATACATTTGTGATTTGCTCATTGACATTCATCCAGTATGCATGAAAAAAATTTAAAGGGTTCTCTAATAACTAATGCTAAAAATATTACATTAGATAACCAACTTTCCTGTACACCATACTTCTTTGTCTTTTTGCTTTAAGGTAATTTTTTGCATCTAACTGAATATATTCAACATTAGCTATGTGACCCATATGTGTACTCATAAGTTGAAATGATGTTTTTTGGTGCAATCCAGAGTGTTCAACTAAATTGATCTCATAAGCTTGGACTTTCGTTATTTTACAATGTGAAGCAAGCATGTGAGTTGTCTCCAAAAGTTGTAATAGGTGGTTGTGCTCTTTTACAAACTCATGAATTACATATTTCTTATTCTTCTCCAATGGCACTCCAATTCATGCATAACAATTTATTCTTGTTTCATCTCTATGCTTAGTAACTTGTCTATCTCTTTTATCTAGCTTTCAAGGTCCCTCCTTGCAACAAACATATCTACAAGAGATTATAATGACATCTTCATTTTTCGTATTTTTGAATTGCCTTTTAACTCCAAAACCTACTTTGTTACATATTCTTTCAAATATTCTCATGCTTCTTTTAAATCTTCAAACTCCAACCATTTCTCAGTTTCCCATTAACATGTTGTGATGTCATGGTTAGTATCCTAATTAAAAAAAAAGTCAACATTATATCAATAATGAGTAAGACTAGTTATCTTCATTAAAATGTACCAACTCAATACAATACTTGTAACACCCTAATTTTTATTCTATTTTATTATTGGTTGTAAATATTGTATTTTACTAATTATTATTAATAAGCGGTTTAATTGTTTTATAATTAAATAAATAATATTTTGGGAGAAATGTATGTTGGGTTTTAAATTGTTTTAATTAATTAAATTAAGAAAAATAAGTCATTTAAATATGGTAAAAGCTTAAGTTCCACATTGGAAAACATAAGCTCATGCATCACCTCCTTATCCTATAAAAGGAGTGAGATAGCTTAAAATTCAACATCGGGTGATATGAGTTCATGCATCATCTCCTGCTATAAGAAGTTGGATACCAAGCGATAGGGAAGACAAGAGAATCTTTAAACAAGTTGGGTTTGATGCAAAGCATTGAACACATGATAGTTTAATCTTTCTCATCTCTTGGAGCTTCCTCTAGAGATGTGGGGATTGTTTGTTTGGGTTTTACGCTTACAAAAAATCATCATCCTGAGAGGTTAGAAGAGGAATGTGGGTTGTTCGAGCCCAAGTTTTAAGCAAGTTACGTTCAAGCTGTTTAGCACAACTATGTTCAAAGTAGCACACCCTAAATCATTAAAACTTCTTTGCTACTGAGTTAATTTTTCTAAACACGTAATTTCAAATTAGAGAGCAAAGAAAGGAGAACCTATGGAGGGAACTCTCAAAGAACAAGAACAATCCTAAGGAATGTGTTTTCTACATTCACGCTTTCCAGGTAGGAGGGGGAGTGAGTTCTATCTTACTATTTGGATTTCCTTTATGTAAGATGGATAAAAGGATCATCCTTAGAACCTCAATTTTGTATGAGTTTTGGTGGTCTTTAAAAAGGGATTAAACCCCTGAATTAGCACTGTGTCATTGTTTATGATTTTCATTGGTTTTGGTGTGATAATTTGCTATTAATTGGTGAATTTTGTGGCTGTTGTGTATGTTAAAGGTTTGGGGTTGATTTTTAGGTTTTGATTTGGGGATTTTTGTGTTGAATGAAATTAGATGAGATTGAATGTAGTTTCTTGTCCATTACTATGTGCTAAACCCATAAAGTATAAGAGAACTTAGATTGGTTAGGTTTCTTTAGTTTAATTTTGAGAATTTGGCTAAGCTTCTATAGAATTGAGAAATGCGAACTGTAGTTTGTCACCTCTCACTAAGCCAGAGCACATAAAAAAGATCTCCACTATGGGGCCTATTCACTAGGCGAGTAAGAGATTCATTAGGCGAATACGAGTCCTAAAGTTCTATGTGGCTCCACTCATTGAGCGAGAGCACATAACAAAGGGTTGAAACTCTTTGTCAAGTTATTTGTTGAACGAGTGGTGAGGCTTGCTGAGTAAGAGTGTAAAAACCCGAGAGTAGTACTCTTTGTGGTCCTACTCGTTGGGCGAGTAATGAAGCTCACTAAGTAAGGGAGTGAAACAAAGGGTTGAAACTCTCTGTTTAGAGTATTTGTTGAGCGAGCAAGTGTCTTACTGAGCAAGAGAGAAGTATAAAGAGTAGTAACTTTCTATGGCTTATATTCGTTAAGCGAAAGCAGTATCTTGCTAAGTGAAGGGTGAGTGAAAGACCTTGGAGTCCTTACTTGCTAAGAGATAAGTTACCTTGCTAAGCGAGAGTGTACCTCTCTTTTGGTGTTTTGTTGGGCGAGAAAATGGAATAGAGAGTAGCAAACTCTATATGGCTCATATCACTGGGCAAATAGAGTGGTTCACTAAATGATAATGTGTACAAAGCTTCCTATGGCTCTGATTCGTTGAGAGAGAGAGTGAACTCATTAAGGAAGAGTTAAACTTAGTGGCTAGAATTTCTTGTGTATACCTAAGTTATATGTTCTTTTATGAGTTGTGTTCTTGTTATATTTATGCCTTTATATACTATTAGGTATGAACTTTGAGTAAGATATAATTGTTGTTATACTAATAGACGAGCATGAGAAATTATAAGAAAATGAGTAAGGATAAGTGGTTATCAAACGAGATTCCTAAGCCAAGAGTTAGTAGGAAAGGAACTCATATGACCCTTATTAGGTGAGTGACTTAGGCCTATGCATGGGCGAGAATGTTTCTTACTTGTGTAGGTTGTGAAATGAGGTGCCTAAATTGTGGTAAGCGAGCATGATCCTTATTGATCCAATTTAAAGAGAAACTAATGGGAATATGAATTATGTGACATTCATCATATAATGTAACTAGTGTAAGAGAAAGTAGACATGAGCCAAGTAGTAAGGTCACCAAACCTAATAGGGGCTACTCAATACAGAAACCTCAACGGTCCTAATTGATCCCCTAAGTCAGGGCACATGATAAAAGCTTAATAGATCTTAATGAGTTACCGAAGAATATCTTGCTAGCATATATGGTTAACCACAAAGGCGAAGATTAGCAGTATTGCTCCTAGCCTACTTTTTTTAGTTGGGTTGGTACCACATACATATGGAGTAATGTGTAGGATGCATACTATCATAGTATATGCATAGTATTTATTGTAGATGTGTGTATTATATCTTATGTGTTGTAGTGGTGTGTGTGCTACCTGGCCTTGTCGTGGTTATCCTAATATAGTGAGATGTATTCTCACTCCTTTTTCATTATTTGTCTTGTTTTGTTTTGGCTAAATGTCATTTGCAAGTGAAGAGGAGCAAACATAGGACGACGAGTGTTTCCTTTGTGCTGCTGCCTTTTATGTTGTTTTATGTCTGGGTTTTGTTAGCTCTGATAGGATTGTGATATTAGGGTTGAACACATTGTTTGATTTAATTATGTTTTTATTGTTTTGTTATGTTTTTATGTTTTTATGTTTTTTTGAGACTTGAGTAGTTTATATTGGCCTTTGGAGTGTCAATAGATTATATTTTAGAAGGTTTCTATATTGAGAATACAAATGTTGAGTTTGAAACATGTGAATTTTTATCTCTCGAGTTTATGTTTATGAAATTTTATTTTATTGAGAAATAGTTGCACGACCTCACGTTTTTTAAAAAGGTGTTATATGTAAAGTAATTGCTTAAATATTAATAACTAAATTACGAGAGGAAAGAATATCATAATACCTTATGTAGACCTTCTTTTTCTTTGGTAGTCACTTTTCTTTGCATCTCTTCCACCACCTCTATTATAGAGGTTCACTAGTTCAACTTGAAAGAGATGGTGAAAAAGAAGAAACACATTCATATTGTAGGTGTAAGAAAAAGCAAACTTAAGAAAAATACATTCTTCCTAATTTCATAACTCAAAAGCCATAGCAAGTTGGTGAGAGAAAGTTGCGAAGAACATGACAACAACTCACGAGACAAAAACACTTTTTTGTAATAAATATTATTATGTAAAAAAATAAAGACACATGTCAAGTTCATAACCACTGATATGATTCAACAATGTATGTCTCTTTAACTAGACACTCTCCAATTTTCTTATATTGGAGAGAATTCGTTCCCTTTTTACCACATGCAAGAGTTAAGAACTTGCTCTCTACTTTAATGATAAAATTAATTCTCTGTTCTTATCTTATTTTTTTGTGGGACCTTTTTTATTTACTCCATTTTTTGACAAATCTGTTAAATTTTTCTTGATATGTTCTTTGATTTTATTTTTTTTTGGATTTGTTCTTTTATTTTTATTTATTTATTTCCTGGATCTGTTAAATTATTGCATGTTCTAGGTTTTATTTGTATAACTCCTCATTTCATCACCTCTTAAATATGAATTTTTGATTGAGTTAGTTGATTTTATTCTTTAATCAATTTTGATTGTTGCTAACAAGCGAATAAATTAAAAATAATTTTTTATTGTTAATAATTATTCTTGGAGGGTTCTTGTATAAGGCATGACCTTACACTATCAACGACACATTAGATTGCTCCAATGATAAAACTTGTTAAGCAACAATTCTTATGTATAAGATCTCTATGAAGAACCTTGCTAGAAATGGCCTAAGAAATATTAATGAAATGTTTGTACTATCAAATCAATGTCCTTTATTTTATTAATATAGAATAAACACATGATTTTTTAAGTCTTTTGAATTTATCCCTTTATTTGTGTGGTAATTTTATACTAATATGTTATTTTATTGGTACATTAAAAGTGAAAGTAATCAACTTCTCATGTGATGAAATATAAAGTTCTAATATTATTACAAATAATTTCTTTTTATTATCTATATTTCTTCTTAATTCTTAAACTTCTTTTTTCCTCTTCGTTTTAAATTTGTTTTAAATTTATTTTCGTTTTCATGGTTGATACTTGCTTTCATTTAACATGATTAATAAAAGATTCTTTAGAATAAAGTATTATTTTTTATACAATTCATCTTGTGATCAATTTTAATTTTGATAATAAAATATTATTTTTATTTTTATTATCATCTTTGATCATTGATTAAATATTTGATTTGATAAGATTATGACAATGAGAAACAAGTCTTTATAATTTTAATCTAAATTATTTTAGATCACAGGATTATTATGAACAAGACATCAATAATCTAATAGATCATCAATATATATGTGATAGTCTTCATTGGATAAAGATTAATATATCTTATTTATTAATTTACGTAGATGATACATACGTAGATTTGATTATTGAACTTACTCAATTGAGAATTCTTATTTATTAACGTTATCTTAAATTTTCAATAGAAAATTCTCAAAAAGAAATGTATTAGTGTCATTAGACCTGAGATTATCATAGTAATTAACAAATTATTTATTATATTTTAATTTTATACACCTAATGTCATATAGCACTAGTTGAATGAATCTTGGATATAATTAAATACGTGTAAAATTAATGATTAATAAAGAAAGAATTCATCAACTCTTGGTAATGAGTTTGAACTTTGATAAAATTAAGACTTTTATCAAGACAATTGAATGAATGAATGAAGAAAATAGTTTTTTTTTTTAACTCATTTGCGAAATAAATATACAGGTTAACTTATTAAAATTTGACATTTATATCATACTTTATTGTTAACTAGAGTCATAAATGATGTAAGGAAATATTACATTATTGCTAGGAAAGTTGTTCATGAAAATATTTGTTAAAATAGATGATAAAAAAATTTGAAAAACAAATATTTGTACCAAATATATCGTGCAAATATTTGGTACAAGTGAGTTTTATGCTTTGTTTGGTTTAGGAAGAAAAGTGAAAAGAAAGAAAGAGAGGAGAAAGGGGGGAAATGGAAAATAAGATGCTTAGTAAGTTGTTTGGTATAAAAAAAAAGAATGAAAGAAAGTTAAAATTTTTCTTTTTTTGTTTGGTTGTGTAAAAAAAGAAAAATATGTATATAAAAATTACATAATATCCCTAATAAACAATAAATATATAAAAATAATATTTTTAATTTTTTAATACACCAAAAAATTTCTCTCTTCTTCTCTCCACAATTTGCAGAGACAGCAAAAAAAATAAAAATCATAGGTTCACATTTTTTTTCCTTTCATGTTTTAAAGAAATCAAATAAGGAAAGAACAATTTTTTTAATCTTTTCCATTCCTCTCCTTCAACTGAACCATTACGGATGAAAGATCCAAAATCTTGATATAGTCAAAATAATTTTAAATATTATTTAAATTTTAAAATAATAATAAAATAAATTAGTTTATTCTTATGAGAAAAGATTGAAAGTTGTTATTCAAAGTCTATAAGATAGTGTCTTAATAAAATTAAAAAAAAAAATCGTCTACTTCCTTTCTTCACTACTTTAAACCATTAAAGAATTATTTTACTACAATTCAAGTAAATTGTTCTCAATGTAGATATATAGTAAAATCTACACATAATTAAAAAAAAATTAAAATACTTCAAAAATTGATATTTGATTACACAAATTATGAAAATTTCTAATTTATTGTTGTAATAAATTTTGAACTCAAAATTATCATTTTATTCCACTTACAAACACCAACTTAGAACCTTCGATAACATCGATCGACAAAAGAGAAATTAAATATTTTCAACTGTGGCTTCTGAAACAACTTAATAAACGCAAAATGGTCTTAACATGATGGATCCTTTACGATAGATAATTGATTAAAAAGAATAATAAAAGGTGTTTGTTATAAGAGGTGGGTTGTATTTGTAACAGAAACATTATGGAATTATACATGGTACGCAATGTTCCTACTTAAAAGTAGAATGGCGAGAGTAAAGAACAATTATGTATGTGATGGCAAATCTGTCTGAATAAGTTTCTGATCCTAACACACCAAACTACATTTAATTCAAGCATCAGAGGTAAGTTAGCAAGAACAATTCCGCTTGATGATCCATCATTGATTTCCTTCAGGACAGACTATGTCACTGCAGCAACTTCCACAGGTGCAACAAAGGCTAATTAATTGCATAATACAACATCAAGCAAAGCAAAGCAAAGCAAAGCTCACTCTCAGAACACCTAACAATTTCTTCTTAGAAGCAGAAGAACGGCTAAAAAACAGTTACAAACCACCTTCCCCCATATTGCACATAATTTTGCTGTAGAGTTACCAGATGAACAATGTAAATTGTTTTATGATAATCTCCTTTGGCCATGCTATTTGTGGTTGGTTACACATGACGGTTCTCATGTGTCAAATTACTACTGCTACCTCCACCGACGACGCGGTTGGGTTCCCCGACTCTGGCTGCCAAAGCCAGAACTTCAGGGGACATTTCCCAGCTTCCACTTTTTCTTCCCCAGCTAGATCGCCTAGGGTGCATTCCAGCTCGATCCGTGTCATCTACTGTTGTCCTAATTTCAGGAGACAACTCTCCATCCTTTATAGTCACACGTTCGTTGTTTAATTGAGCTTCGGAATCATCAATTCCAGCACCCATATCCCACACTGTCTTTCTTCCCATCTCTATGTCCTCCCCAGCTTTTCCCATATTTTGGTTCATAAACCCTCCTCCCACCGATCGGGCAGGTAATGCTGGTTCTTTTGGCACCATTGCCCTGAAATTGTTCTTCGATGGGGCAATGCTGATGCAGAATATCTCTTTGAAATTATTCAACACTCCTTTATTATATGGGTTGGCTCGCCGATCATATCGGTATCTGAAGTTTTCGTAAGTAGTCTGCAATAATAATGGAGCAAATATCAAACTGTATACATGCTTGTATGTAAAGCATGTTGATTAAAAAGAACAGTACTTACCTGATTGGTACTTATCAAATATAAATGGAAGGCAGTGAGGCCGCCTACAAACCACATTGATATGAAGGTGTAAATTATTAACACTATGGAGGCTGGAGTTTTTATCATTGCCTTCCAAATTGTTGTCTCCTTATACTCCATAATTCTTCTAATATACACCCAGCAAAACGCAAAAACATATATACACAGTAGCGTAGTTGAGAAGACAAACATGAAGAAGAACCGATAATTACGCTGCATAACAATCGTGCAAGCAATTAGGATACATAATGCATGTTCAAGAATGACATGTAGCAAATGATAACTGAAAAGTAATCAAAACAAAAAAATATAATCGAAACAAAAGAATTCATCCAGAATCAACACAAATCCAAGCTTCAAACTGAAAAGAACACTATATTAAGGAATCAAACAAACAAAAGCCCCTCCCTCCTTTCAATCTTGCTACGTATCTGTAAGTGGAATTCCACAACTATCCAGAACCACCAATGAGAAGCAAAATGCAGGAGGGGATCTAGTGTCTTAATTTAGTTCCACTTAAAACTTATCTGAATTTTTCTCCATTAATAGAAGCAGATTTCTGTTACAAAGGGGATATTATATTCTTTCTGTTTCTTTGGAGGCAACACAACAGGGGTAGCATTTCTAACATTCTAATATTAATAAATTACACATTACTTGTTACCATTCCCAACAGGTTCTGAACCAAAGAATATAAAAATTATTCCTAAATTCCTATAAAGCATTCATATTATCAGTTTACGAAGCATAAAATTATGGAGGATGTAATGTAAAGAGAAATTTTCCATGACATAAATTCACTTACAGGACAGTATATTAATAGGTTTATTAGTTAAGAGAGAGTTAGTTAGGAGATTGGAGTTTGAGAGTAATAGTTAGTTAGGTAGGAGTTGCCTATAAATAAGAAGGGTTGAGAAGGAGAGTTGTCTTTGGATTCGGGAACTCTGTGGGAGAGAACCAGGTTTCTTGAATGCCTGGAGTGTAACACTGTTTTCCATCAATAAAGATCATTTTCATCAACAATTTGATTCCAGTTCCAATCATATACTCATTAAGCTAACACTTTATAGCTAGACTGTATTATGCATTACCAACTATAATAAACTTGAACGTAAAATTACACTTAAAACTACAAGAAAGCTGGATTGAATATGATAATTTATAAAACATGATAGTTTTCTCTGCAGAAACCATGTTTAAAAACACAATAATTACAAACAATTTCAACAAGTTTAAAGCTGACTCAGAACCATCTCTGTCATAATTAATAATGGGATCAAGCTCCCCTTCCCCTAAAACATTCTTCACACACAAAAGAGAATAAAAAATCACTTGGGAGACAAAAGATACAACTTACCAGCCCAATACACTGCCCAACCCATGGACAGTGATGATCAAATCGTTCCACACAGTTATTACAGATTGAGCAGTGCGAGCATCGAGGAGGCCTGTAGAGCATGCAAGTATCACAATACTTGACCTTAATAGGGATGCCATTGACCTCAACCTCCTTAAAGCGAGGCAACCGCAATTGAGGAGTCTGACCAGCACCAACATCTAGATTACTATCTAAACCTTCTGGCTCCGGAGGATGTGCATTGCGTGGAATTATGCCTGGATCTCGGCCAGACGTAAACAAAAGAAGAACTAAGACCTGAAAAGATTGTAGCATCAGCATTGGGTTGGAAAGAATATCTTTTGGGTGCATAGCATGGTAGATTAGTGACATGCCTTTGTCTTGTGACAAAATCACCAAACAATAATTAAGCAATAAGCAAAAAGTTGATAGCTGGAAACAAAGCATAAAATTTTGGCAACTAGTAAACCAAACACAAATATAAAGAACCAATATGTAGGTGTAGCACATCAAAATTCACCTTTCAAAATAAATTCTTTGCATGTACAAATACAATTTTTCGACCAACAAAAAGCACCTTCCAAACTAATTGTAGTCCTTCAAATGCTATATTTCATTATAGCCTCCAGAAAATTCGATTTTGATATGTCCCTAACAAAGATAGCAGAGATAGTCCACCCAAAAATTAATCAAATTGCATTGCATAAAATGAATATCATCACAGCCAATGTCATTAATCCTCTAAGATCTACCCAAATTAGCACCCTAAATGCTGTAGTTATAATTTGCCAGACACACAAGTTAATTATAATTTATAACCATGTAGAGTTGTAGATCTATATGGCATTACCCACCACAATCCAAATTATAATTAAGTCATTGCTGCAACTATGGTTCACCACCATAAGATTGGACGGTTTGACAGATTAAACAATTTTATTTTGATTTCTAGATCAGAATGTGCCATTCAAAAATATTTATACCAAATGAATCCACAGTCCAATCCATTTGTCTAAGCTAGAAGACAAATGAATAAAATCGCACAAGCAAAAGGGGTATAAGCATAAGGTTTTATCTTTCAATAAAGTACCCAAAGAAAATGGAGATTTGAAGAAACTTTGGAAAAGCAAAAAAACTACTTAGGAAATCCAAAATTGCTTCTAAAGTCTTTCATTTAAATTGCAATACTCACAGGTCACAGCCAAACTACAAATGGAGTAGGCTTCTAGGTGTGTGATCAATCTTGGATGTGTGTGCCTGCCCATAGCTTGGAGAATTTCTTTAGATGTGTTTTTAGCAGAAGCAAGGAGTGCAAAGTTAATGGCAGCATGCTACATATGCTTTCATTTGGGACCTCTAATAAAAGAGGAAGATAAAGATATTCAAGGGGAAGTCTCAATCCATAGACTTACTATGGATTATTTGTTCCTGTGGCCTCATTTTGTTGATGCATGGAACTCTTCCAGAGAGTTCCCCTCACAACATCTATACAGCAGAGGGATTGCATAAGTCTTTTGCAAGATCATTATTATTATTTTCCGCTACATGGTTTAAGGGGCAGGATGTCCTTCCCTCCCTTAACAAACTATCGTCTTTAATCTAAAAAAATGACCACAATCCAAGATATTTGGCTTAATCATGGACCCAACTTGCTCATTAGGATTAAGATTGCATTAGCTGCACTAGTTAGGATGTATCAGTTCTGCAATGGCTATGACTAGTTTTGTTTTGATAATTGTTCCAATATGAAGATGTTAAAAAGGACATCATTCCAGGTTGTATTTCATTGACAAGTTAACCGAATTGGTTCACCACAATCAAGTGTGAGAGATTGAATACAGAATGCTTCTTATGATTCTAATCATAGAAGATTACCAACACAGATGAACACACAGAGAAAGAAAAATCTTGTAGACAAGAGAAAAAGACTCACATAAACTGTGAACACAACAGCAACAGCCATTATGGATATCCCCCAATGGTCAGAAAAATCATCCATCAGTTTTCTGGCAACAAAGACACAGAAAACAATGACAGGAGCAACAATAAGAAAAATTGTCAACGCCAGTGATCTCACATCTGGTCCAAATATGAACCTTCCCTGAAGGAAAAATTTCTGCAAGAAAATGATCAAAGCAATGAATAAGCATCCCCATAGTCATAAAATGGCTAGATGCAGTAAAATATTTCAAATAACAATGCAAATAACATATTTCCATTTTTTATAAAGTATAACAAATAAATTACAAATGAAAGTTGAACAGAAAGTATACCAAGACTCAACACCTCACAAGCCAAAAGGATAAAAGAAGGTACATCATATGATGTATAGAGGCTTGAAGGCTAGTATCAACCAATTTGCAGAGACTATCAGAAAATTGCTGCCTCTATGATTTCTCTAGAACTTACTTCTATTCTTTGTGTTTGCCTAAGATTAGGGAGGAAAGAGCATAGTAGTTCAAAGAATATAATGTTATGATTCATTACAATTTGGCTTGCTGCTTATGTATATAATAACATCATCCAATATTAAGAAACTACATCAAATACTATGCCACAGTATTGAGATAAAGCAGAGAATGAACAAAGATAAAATTTGTATTGAATGATTAGATTGTACAACTGAACAGCTTCTGTTTACAAGACCTATTTATTCTACAGAAGCTCAACCAAGTGATGTGCCAGTTATAACTGTCTGACAAGGACAGTTATAACTGACTGAAAAAGAAAGCTGATAAAACACAGTCACCGAAAGAGTTATTCACTCACACAGACTTAAATAAAATAACATGTAAAAATCAGTAATTTAAATTCATTTTTGTTCTGAGAATTTAACACATCTCCAGCAACTTTCTTTCCTAATACATCCCAAAATTGCAGTGTTTGTGATTTTCCCCAGCATAATTTTAGGAAGGAAAGAAACTTTGAGAAGCAACTAAAACTAGGAAAGCTACATGTACTGGATCCGGATCATCAGCAATTCAAAAAGCACTGCAGATGGTGCAGTTAAAGATCTAATAGCTTGAACCCTGTATTTTCCTTACCCCATGTTTTGTTTTAATGTTTTATATAAAAAGAATATTTATAACAGTAATGATTTTCTACAGTTTTTTTTTTTTTTAAATGAAAGAAAACTTTGATCCTTCCCATTTTGTCCAAAGCTAGTAAAGCTTTGAAACACTTTCAGTAAGACAGTAACAGATAAAAAGCAACAAAAAAGTCCAGCTTAAATCTAACACATCAATCAAACAAGGAAGACCAATTGATGTTGTGGTTTCTGGGTTACCATCATTGGTCATTTCACTAACACTGCTTCAGAACCTGACACTAATGCTTCCACACAAATCCATCCATATTCTTTGCAACAACGTTTCCCAAAATCAGCACAAAACCCTACCTCCTAGAACCTCTTCCAAATAGTAACGCAAAAACCCAATACCAGTACAAATTAAAATCACACATCACATACACAAAAGAAAAGACCACAACAACCACCTATAATAGAAAAGCTACCAAAAATTGAGACGCATAAAAAGTACTTGAAAAAGGGGAAATGTTCTGACAGCAGAACTGTGACATACCCAATAAACAAACTCCACAAGCAATTTTCTTTTCTTAAAAGTGAAACCAGACAAAACTTGAATACAGTTCCCAGGGGTCTTTCACATTTTTCTTCTATTAGAATTAGAATTTCATCTCGATAAATCCACCTAACAAAAGTTTATTAAACACTAATTTCATTATGTTTTCAATTACCGAGATAAAACTCTAGTTTTGAAGCAGAATTAGTACTAGAAGTACTTAAAAGAACTAAATCAAGTTTTTTTTTCAAACCAAAAACCAAAAACAAAAGTGAGAAGTGGAACTCACATTGCTACCCTTCCAAGCTTGGTAGACCCGCAAATCGCCGGATCCTGGATCGGAGCGCTGCGGCGGAGGCACGACGTACATGTCGGCGAGGAACAAGTTCTCAGTTGCAGAAATTCAGCACTCAAAAGGGGAAAACGAAAAAGAAAAGGCGAAGACTTGAAGGGTCTCTAAGGTGCGAAATTGAGGGGCATGGACAAATTCGAAGACCCTTTTGGCCAAAGTTTCCGGCGAGTTAAGCGGGTCGGGTCGGGTCGGCGACAGTGGATGAGGGGTTGGTTGGGAGGGAACACAAGGTGCTGCAGTGCAATGCAATGCAAGCAAGGGTTTTCTTTTTTTTTTTTTTCTTTTTTTTTTGTTTTCTTTTTCTCTCTCTAGTCTGGTGATTGTTGTGTTGGGGTGTGGTGTGATGTGTGTGTGAGCTGGTTTTAGTTATTAGCAACAACAGCAATGCAAGGGATTCTTCCCTTTTGGACAATTACTGTGTCACTCTTATTGTATGGACGAGAAACCCGGTTTCTTGCAAATTAAAAAACACCAATGATTTTTATGTAAAATAATTAAACATTTTTAAAATAATAAAAGATTAAAAAAATAGCTGATTTTTATGAGAAATTAGTCAAAATAACTAAAAACTAAAAAAACAACTATTTAAAAGATATTTTTTATGAAACAAGCTGTAAGAAACGGTTTATACTCTCTAACTCAGTCGTGTATTTTAAATTATTATTCATAAAAAATTATTATAAATCACATAGTTATATGAGTTTTCTTAATATTAAGTTGGTTGAGTAAAAATATAATTGAATTTTTTAAGTGAGATTTCATGTTGAAGTTTGTGTTAATAGAAAAATGTAATTGAAAAGAAAGATTTCTTAAAAATGTTTAGTTAAATTTTTTAGCAATAATTAGTCATTATTAAAAATAATAGTAAAAAATAGTGTATATTTTATACCTATAATATGTTAATCTAAAAATTATATAAATTTGAATTTTCATTTGATAGAAGTCAATCATAAATTTTATATTTTTTAATAAATTTTAATTAATAATAAAAATGATTAAAAATGGCATTCCTGGGGCATTTGTAAACAGTCCTCATGTATGCATTATGTATGGCATTTGCTTTACAGCATCATGGAAAATGACGTGCCTTATTTTGGTTGGATGTTAATGTGATAGGGCGAATGTGGTGTGGCATGGTACTCCTCTCTACATTTTTAATTATAAAAGAAGATAGTGACCCTTCTCTCATTTTATATGGCTGGGATGCTTTGAGGGAATTTGTAAATTTAATTCAATTTTAAATTCACGCAAAAACAAAATCTATTCATTGAAAAAGAAAATGAGGACAATTAAGTGTAATAAGATAATCTATTAAATTGGATTTTTAAAAAGTTAATGTTTACAACTTTAATCCGACTTTATTTTTTTGTCTTTTTATACTAGAAGTTATTTCTTCTCTCACTAAATGACTTCTCAAAAAGTAAAGTGGTAATTAGTTATACTTTCGGATTGAATTTTTTAAAAGCCTAAATTAAATTTAAAGAATCCAATCTATAGTCAATTAAATGAATTGAATTTAATACTAAAAAAGAAATTTAAATATGAAACCAATATATATATATATATATATATATATATATATATATATATATATATATATATATGAAAATACACATAAATATCTGTATATAATGTCATCTCTTTAATTAAAAAAAAATATACATATAATATGTATACATATTTTCAATAATGATTTTATACAATTTTATTTTTTATAATTTTTAATTTTTTTTATTTTCCCATCACATATTTTTATTACATATCCATTTTAGTTGGTATTTCTTATTTTGCTTTTAATCATATTGATGTCACAGTAAATTAAAAGCTATTCAACATAAATGTATGAATTTAACACATAAAAAGTTAAAGTTAACCAAGTAATATCTTTTAATTACATTCACATATTTAGTTTGGATAAAATAGACATAAAATAAGATAATAATTTTATTTTTGTAAAAATTTATAAAATAATATAATAAAAATTACTACACAACTATATACTTAAAAAAAAAAAAAAAGAATTCCTTGCAGCTTTGTTCCCTATCCGTCACACCAACAAATAAGACTATATATAATACTATATGTCAATACAATTTTATTTTTTTAACTAAAGGAGAAATTAGACTGTCAAGTGTTTTCTGAAGAATAAAGGTTTTCTTAAAAAAAATCACTCCAAGATATAATTGTTTCACTGCGGTTGACATTTCTTCGTATAGTCATTTAGATGTTTTCCATACATTATCATTTTTAAAAATAACAAAAAACAATTTAATTCTCCATACTCATTATTTGTATTTATCTTTTTTACTTAACTTGATATAATATTTATATTTTTTCACATTTAGCCTAACGTATTTTTTTAGAGACCACGCAATATCTTTCATTATAAATCAATCATTTTGTTCGAATTGGGTATCTAAGGTAATGACATTTTCAAACTTAAAATCATTAAAGTTAAAACAATCTTAAATTAGCTAACCTACGTATATATTAACTAACATAATTTTTTACATTAACATCATGTTTAATTAAAAATAACTTAATATTTTTCTAAAGAAAATATATTTATAAAAAATCAACAAATTATTAAAATTTTTAATTATAAAATATGTGTAAAATATCTATATCTAAAAACAGTGATTAATTTCTGTCAAAAATGGAAAGCTCACCCATGAAAGTTACTCTTATTTCAATATAACCAACAATGAAGCTAACCATTATGAAAGTAATTATTGTTTATTTACTTAAAAACAAACTACAAAATGAACTCTTTAATGTTAAAAATAAATATATTTTTGCAGGGGTTGATAGAAGGAAAATTGAAGTTGGAGAATGTGGTGCAGTGAACGAGGATGTATCTAGGAAAGACAGTGAGAGAGAGGAGTGACCCATTATACTGTTTAGTGAAGTTAGATCGCTATCGTTTAGCTAACCTCATTTATGCTTCAATTATTCCTATTTTTCTGCCAATCACAATCACAATCACAATTAAATTTCAATCACAATCACAATTAAATTTCATTTATGCTTCTCTTGTTTATTTTGCCATTTTCCTCACAAAAAGAAATCAAGGCATATTTTTGCTTTCCACTAAATATAGCATATCTTTAGCCCACAAGTGACAAATTAATTCTTTCCAAACCAACGCATATGGGAATGAGAGTTAAGAGTTAAAAGTTATTTTTAAATTAAATTTAAAAATAAGAGTTTAAAAACACCTTTTATTTGGTAAAAGAAACTTAAGAGCTTTAATTTGTTTTAAAATAATTATCATGTCCAATAAAAAGTACATTTGTATAAAAAAAAATTTGTAAAATTAAATTATTTTATTGATATAAAAGCACTAAATCATATATTTAAAACTTTTCATTTTTAAAAGTATTAACAAATATTTTAATAATTTATTTTAGTGATTATTTTCAAACTAAATTAAATATTCAATACAAATGATAAAATGCTAACTTATTTTATGTTATTTAATAATATTAAAAAAATAAAAAAGTAAGAATTTTATTACAATCAAGTATTAATAAAAAAATATAAATTATATTTTGATCTTACAAGTTCCAATTACTCTAATTGGGTCTCTCAAGTATTTATAATTTTGATCTATAAAGTTTTGATTGCGCAAATTAGATCCCTAAATATATTACAAATATGCAATTTTAACTATTCTGGTAGTCTTTCCTTAAATATTTATCATATTAAGGTGACACTTATAACTCCTATGATGAGTGATATGGTAGATGATATAGGTGCAATGACAATAATTAACGTTAGGATATGGGACATTTGTGATATGAGTAATTAATCTAATATCATTTATTATACTAGCTATCAATATTACATCAACAAAATCGATTATATATTTAACAAAAGTTTGAAAAAAAAATACCAAAATTACATAATTACAATACATATATGACTTAATTTACATAACTAAAATAAGAGTGACCAAAATTACTCAATAATAAAGAAAAGTAATTTTAATACTGTGATAAAGAAATTAACGGATATCATGTAATAAAATAAATCTGCCAAAAAATAATAATAATAAATTAATAGAAAAATACATGTATACAACAAAATATAAGTATATAACAAATGAACTGTGACAAAAAAAATACATGAAAGTAACAACTAAGTGGTATAAAATTAAATATAAAGAATTTGAAGTGAGGTTGCGCATTAAAAAAAGCTCACACAAGCTCTAAAAAACTTATCCAATTAAACTTTTTCATAAATAGTTATAGAAAAAACAAATAAATTTTTTCATAAATTAAAATTATTTACTTTACACATAACTTAAAAATAAATTTTTGGTGAAGTTAATATAAAAAAATTTCTATAAATTAATTATTTTATATTTAAGTTAATTTTAATTTATTAAAAATTTATTTTATTTATCTTTCTTCCCTTATTTTTCTGTAAGTGTTTATAGGGAGAATCTAACTTTTCTAAAAGATTTTTTTTTCATGATTTTTTGAAAACAATAAATTACTTATTTAAAAAAAACTCATATAAAGAGTATTTAGTGCAACTTCTTTTTGAAGGAGAAGAAAAACTGAAAATAAATTGGACCAAACACTTATTTTAGACAATAATTTTTTAAAAATTACATAAAATTAGTTTTAAGAATTTAATTTTTATACTTACATAGAAAGAAAAAAAAAGTTGAATTCTCAACTCCCTTGCTCATAGCAAACACTATGATGACATCCTAACGTCCACTGTCATAGACTCATGGGCATCAATGATGAATATGTGCTGATTAACATGTCCCTTGCATTGGAATTGGAATTGCAAGATAAAAAAAAAAATGGGTCTTCATCTTTTTCCATTAAAATAAGGGCATGCATATGTTTAACAAATCACAAAAACTAGAACGTGGGTCCTTTGCTTTATTGGCAGTTATCATAACGTCCAATCGAAATCTTGTGTTTCGTCGACACTTTTCTTTTCTTAGCTCACAAGACCAAGTAATTGGGTCATTGGGAGCAGTTAATAACTTGATGCTTTTTCTCCAAATATTTTAACTTTTCATTGTTAACGTGCTTAAAAACAATAAAATAAAATCAATGTTAATGCTTTGTGAGTTGTGATTAACTATTAAATTGCCTTTTAGCATAAATTAGTATAATTTTTTTGGTACAACTAATGTATCATCTTTTTGCTTTTTCTTTAAGACTGTCCTGGCTCATTTAATTAAGAAATAATATCCAGCAATAATAGGTTTAGAAACTTATTACCAAAACATTAAGAAATCAATTCAATAGTGGAAGGTTGTAGTACTTTTGCATGACAGCACAAGTTTTCAATTTCAAATTTGGATTATCTCCACAAACTAAACCCATCACTTAAATTAGTTTTTTATTGGCAGTTATCATAATCCATCAGTTAAACCAATTCAATTTGATTTTTTATTGTTTCAATTCACACTCTTCAAATCGCGAAAAATATTTCTTGGTAATTTTCGTGTCCCTTTATTCCCATGAATTCTTCTATTATAAAAAAAAATTAAAAAATACATGCATTTTATTACAAATGTTACTTTTGATATACGAGGCCACATTCTATAGAAGAGGGTGAGATCAAGATTGTGCTATAAAAGACGATGAGATCAAAATCAAAATTAAGAGACCTATATACACTACAAGTTATTGGCATTTTTGAAAACCGTAACAATTACCTCCACTTAGTATAAAATGACAATTTCAGTGAACTATTATAATCTAAATTGTATAATTATTTTTAAAATGGCAATTCAAAACTCCCTAATATGCTATTAAAAATGGATTTATTTTAAAATCGCCATAATATTATCCTTAAGAAGGTATATTAGCACCCATAACATTTCATAAATAAAGACATTTTCCACAGTTGTAATTGTCTAATACTAATAGCTGGTTAAAACCACCATAATTTACCTAATTTGCAATTAGTTATATTTTAAAATGTTTAACAAATATCATAATTATCTTATATTATTCATTCATTTTATACTTGTCCGAAAGATGTAAGATATAAACATAACAAATTGAAAATTAGAATTTTTAAGAAGAAATTTATCATTTAACAATTAAAAACTTGTAATGTAAATAAGTAGTACAAGTACAATTTTACAACTCCAAAATTACACGGTCTACGTATGATAAATAGATCCTAAACAACTCATATACCTTAACGTAACTTTTAATATTTGCTAAATGTGTTGCTTCCACGTGATAATCCTTTTAGTTTATTAGGCAATGAAGTCCTACTTCCTGCATCCTGTGCCTGTAAAAATTAATTCGCAATTATTATATTAATTAAAGAGCATTTGTATGCTAATTATGCATTGAAATCAATAACAAATACCAAAAAAATACTGACTTTATTTAATATAATTAGACTTAATTGCATATTGACATAGATAATTTTGGTATAGTTTAATTACTCGATTTTGATCTTATATTTTAAAAATTGAAAAATTTTAATTCACACATTAAATAATTTAATTTGTGAAAAATTAAATAACTAATATTATACATCATAAATCATTCAATTAATCCAATAAAAGTTAAATAATAAGTTAAAAATGAGATTAAAATTGTCTACAAGTTAGGTGTTCTTGAACTACATTTTGTGGCGTGCTTTCAAAAGCCTCAAACTCAGTTACACTTGAATCTTCACCATGCAAGTACCATACAAGTTAGGTGTTTTTGAACTACATCTCTTGATTGCCACTTCTTGAATCCACATTTTGAACATGGACATTTGATTACACGACCATCAACAGACTAGTGTTTAAATGCAAAATCCAAAAAAATTGTTTAACCCATTTGCATATTCAAGTGTCTTCCGTGGTTTAGTAATCCATGATTTAATAAAACAAAATATAACATTACATAGTAAAATTAATGAGGGTCAAAATTTAAATATTCATTTGAGAAGATAACAATATAACATCTAACAAAAAATAACATAGTACAACAAATACGTACCTTCGTACTTCTTACTTAAACAACAAAAACCAAGTCAAATTAAAATCAAAGACCCTTGGTGCTTTCGTTTGTAGTTCAAAATGATCTGAAAACCAGCACCTCATAACCTACCCAAGTCTAGTAAAATAGACATTATGAAGCAAGGAATTAAAAAATCCATCCATTAGTTTGTCAACATCAAGAACTGATTCATCTATGCACACATCAGAAGCCTCATGACTCAAGTATCAATTTATGCTTACAAACCAAATAATCAAATGAAGTAACTGCATTTATCAATCATAAATACACTACAAGATTTTTTTTTATTTTCCTACTAATTTTAACTACCATTTAAATAAGTAGTTAAATCCTATCTAAGTAACTATTAATTAACTAGAATATTATTTTTCTTAGTTAAATTTAAATTATATTCATTTATATTTCTTATTACTACAAAATAGTTAAAAAATAACTATAAAATTTAAAAATTTACTATAAATTAATTAAGATTATTTTCTTAACTAATTTACTACTTATTTCATGCTACCACCAATATTATAGTAATTTTATAGTTAATTATTTTTACTAAAAAATTAGATAAAAAATAACTATTGATGTTAAAAATTTTGTAGTTAATTATTTTGTAACAAATTTTAAAATTTTTAATAGTGATATAAACATGTGAAGTGAGGCATGTTACTGATAGATTAACCTTTATAATATTACCGAAATGCAATCAACTTTCTCAAATTTGTCAATTGATATATCTGTTACAATTTTGCTTTTACGTAAAAATTGTTTGCTCATAACCAAAATTCTGACTAATGCTTCTTAGATTAATGGCAGCATATCAGCTCCAATTTTTTCTACATTTTTATCTCTTTCTGATGCTTTCAACTTTTGACCTCATCCCAATAACTAGTCTTTTAGTTGCATAGTGCTCAGATATTATGTCATTCTTTAACCGAAGGATCTGTGTTGGTGGCAGTATTTACAAAAATTCCTTGATTCTATAATGGCAGATGGATAGATTTCATGTATTTACCAAGATCATGGTAGTATTGTCTCAATATTTATTCATTAATGTTATGCCAAAGGCTTCATGGAGCACTATTTTGTCAGATTATATTTTGGTTGGCTGCAATCTTATTAAGGGTATCTTAAAAACTGTCACTCATAAGAATTCAAACATAAGCAAAATCCTTATTAATAGAGTTATTAGTTGTACATTACATTAGGATTTTTATTTTCAGATTTTATTAAGATTTGTTTTAGTTCAAATCTGAGCTGGAATTGTTATTTGTGGATGTAGTTAAAATTTGTTTCAAATTTCACTAGGATTTGGACAGATAATTTGGATTTGGTCATATTTGCTCAGTTTTTTTATTTAATTAATACTAGTACTTAGTAGGATCATAAATCATGAATATATAATGTTGAGCTTATTCATCAATTGGATAAATTAAACAAAAACTTTCTTTATGAGAATTATTAAATTCTCTTTGATTTATTATACAAATTTAGTCAAACAATCATGTGCAAGGGAAATAGGTTTTCACAATTTCACATCCATGTTAGAATAAGACATGCTTTTAAAAAATCATTAGCTAGTCATATTTAATAATGCAATGGTATTATATGATAAAAAATGGATTAAATATATTTTTATCCTAAAATATAAGATTTTTTTATTTAGTTCCTAAGCTTAGTCTTTTTTTCCAACAACAAAAAAATATGATTCTAATTTTTTGTTAGGGACTTAGTGTATAATTTGTATAATTTTTTGGGACATTAATTGAATAATTTTTTTAAAAAAATGAAATGAAAAATATTATACTATTAAGAATAAAAATATATTTAACTAAAATTCTTTTTTTTAAAAAAAAGAAAAGAATGACATGATTAACTCATTTATTTTTTCGTCTACGCATAGCACTTCAAAATGATAAGCAATTCGTAATGCAGATATTAGACTAGAAAAATGCCAAAGCATTTGAGTCATTTTTCGAAATTATTATAATATATTTTAGCATGTTTAAAAAGAAGAAATTTTCACTTTCTCATACAAGAGAATTTGAGATAATTATTTTTAACAATATTGCGCGTTGCATTAATTGGCTGTAGAAACCAATGCAGCATGTTATCTTATCATACATGATACAACACTATTATGAAATTTAATTTACTAGTGAAGTCACTAATGAATTATCAATTAAAATTTAAATATACTCACATTATTGAATAGGTATGCTTTCCCCTCTGCATTATTTTTCCATTAGAAAATTTGATTGTTGGCAATGTAGCCATTGGAAATTCTTTTACAGTAAGAATAGATGAACAATTAGGCTATCCCCACTCAATCTAAAGGGTATTTATAAGCCTTTCTTGTTAACCAGATGAGCCACTAAGTTTGACATTCTTTTTTATTCATCTGTAGAGGAAGGGAGTGCAAATGGGAATGCTTAGGTGGGGGAGAGAGAGTAGCAGAGTTTTCATAAGAAACATAACAATAAGGCATGCACAGGACAGAAAAAATTCCAATAACCATCCAACAATTCAAAAACACATTGTTGACATTGGTTGGTTCAATTGCATCAGATCTCTAATTTAACTAACAAAACTATCAACATGGATTTGACAGATTAATAATAACCTTAATTCAGATCCTGTGATCCAGATTCAGTCAAGGTTGGTATTATCATCGTATCGTGTTCATAAATTAGTCACCTGGAAATTGAAAGGATGTTGAACAGAAATGTTGGAATAGAGTGACATTAGTGAAAGTAGAATCTGTTGAGCTTCTAATTTGGGAGATGCAAATGGGAAGGAAAGATGGTATGAGTACTAACAAAACACGGACACACCTCAATGCTATTGAAAAGTTCACATGGAAAAGTTCACATTAATTTTAGTAACGAGTATTTTGTATCTATGAGAAAATAATAATAATAATAATAATAATAATAATAATAATAATAATAATAATAATAATAATAATAATAATAATAATAATAATAATAATAATAATAATAATAATAATAATAATAATAATAATAATAATAATAATAATAATAATAATAATAATAATAATAATAATAATAATAATAATAATAATAATAATAATAATAATAATAATAATAATAATAATAATAATAATAATAATAATAATAATAATAATAATAATAATAATAATAATAATAATAATAATAATAATAATAATAATAATAATAATAATAATAATAATAATAATAATAATAATAATAATAATAATAATAATAATAATAATAATAATAATAATAATAATAATAATAATAATAATAATAATAATAATAATAATAATAATAATAATAATAATAATAATAATAATAATAATAATAATAATAATAATAATAATAATAATAATAATAATAATAATAATAATAATAATAATAATAATAATAATAATAATAATAATAATAATAATAATAATAATAATAATAATAATAATAATAATAATAATAATAATAATAATAATAATAATAATAATAATAATAATAATAATAATAATAATAATAATAATAATAATAATAATAATAATAATAATAATAATAATAATAATAATAATAATAATAATAATAATAATAATAATAATAATAATAATAATAATAATAATAATAATAATAATAATAATAATAATAATAATAATAATAATAATAATAATAATAATAATAATAATAATAATAATAATAATAATAATAATAATAATAATAATAATAATAATAATAATAATAATAATAATAATAATAATAATAATAATAATAATAATAATAATAATAATAATAATAATAATAATAATAATAATAATAATAATAATAATAATAATAATAATAATAATAATAATAATAATAATAATAATAATAATAATAATAATAATAATAATAATAATAATAATAATAATAATAATAATAATAATAATAATAATAATAATAATAATAATAATAATAATAATAATAATAATAATAATAATAATAATAATAATAATAATAATAATAATAATAATAATAATAATAATAATAATAATAATAATAATAATAATAATAATAATAATAATAATAATAATAATAATAATAATAATAATAATAATAATAATAATAATAATAATAATAATAATAATAATAATAATAATAATAATAATAATAATAATAATAATAATAATAATAATAATAATAATAATAATAATAATAATAATAATAATAATAATAATAATAATAATAATAATAATAATAATAATAATAATAATAATAATAATAATAATAATAATAATAATAATAATAATAATAATAATAATAATAATAATAATAATAATAATAATAATAATAATAATAATAATAATAATAATAATAATAATAATAATAATAATAATAATAATAATAATAATAATAATAATAATAATAATAATAATAATAATAATAATAATAATAATAATAATAATAATAATAATAATAATAATAATAATAATAATAATAATAATAATAATAATAATAATAATAATAATAATAATAATAATAATAATAATAATAATAATAATAATAATAATAATAATAATAATAATAATAATAATAATAATAATAATAATAATAATAATAATAATAATAATAATAATAATAATAATAATAATAATAATAATAATAATAATAATAATAATAATAATAATAATAATAATAATAATAATAATAATAATAATAATAATAATAATAATAATAATAATAATAATAATAATAATAATAATAATAATAATAATAATAATAATAATAATAATAATAATAATAATAATAATAATAATAATAATAATAATAATAATAATAATAATAATAATAATAAATAATAATAATAATAATAATAATAATAATAATAATAATAATAATAATAATAATAATAATAATAATAATAATAATAATAATAATAATAATAATAATAATAATAATAATAATAATGATGACAATAATAATAATTACACTGTTGCTAATCTAATTTAGATTAGTATTCATACTACTAATCTAATTTACTAGTGTCCATTATCAAACACATACTATGTTCGAAAATTATGTGAATCTAATTAAAATTATGCTAGTTCAAAATTGTATTGGTTATGTAATCCTTCTAGAGCTATATACACAATTCTAATTTTTTCCACTTGTATTATAATGGTCTGTCAAGCTTATATATGACTATTTTATAAGAGATTTAAAATTTATTTGGTCATATTGGGATAAAGAAAATATAATTGGATAAATAGTTATTAGAGTAAAGAATATACAACATGAAGTGATATAACAAAAAAATAATAAGAAAATGAGAGAAAAGAAATAGAAGAGAACATGAGTACATATTTGTAAGAGTTAAATAAGAAAAGAATGAAAATATGTGTACAAGTTTATTCTTAAATTGATTTAATGGTTCAAATTGTCACTCAACTCAATTGGACTCACTTTTTTGTGAGGCAAAAAATACGTAAGTTGACTCAACTTAACTTGCTTTGAGTTAGTAAGTTACGCAAGTAAACTTGTCTAATTTTAAAAAAATTTTAAATATAATAAAATATAACAAAATAAAAAAGAGATAAAAAATCTAAATGCATACTAATTTATAATAACATTGTCAAAGAATAAGTAATTAAAATAAAAAAAATCAAGGACATTATTAAGTTAAAAAAGGAAAATAAAATTTAAAAAAATTGGTTGACATAGATTGTCCTACCTCCAATCTAAGTTGATCCATTCTGACCAAAGAAAAAGTAATTTAAGATTTTTATAACTCATATAACTTGTGAGTCAAGTGGAGCTATATCGACTCATTAGATAGAATTCATTTTCACATCTCTATTTATCTTTTGAAAACGATTGATAACTCAAGCATAATATCATTGAAACCATGGTAATTAAGTTTTCTCACCAATGATCTATCATGATAATAATAGCTATATATTTTTGTTGCACCATGTTGATTTACATCCTATTGTCACTCCTTTATTGTGTGAGCATAATATCTTTAAATGTATAAATTACATAATTGTATATTTAGGTTATATTTGAATAGATATTGTATCACACTGAACATTAATGACTTGAGAATGGAGTTGACATTTAGTGTAGCAACCCGTTGTCATTGTAATGGAACACTACTAGTCTATAACATGCATATATGTTAAATTTGTTAAAGAAAACTTTGGAACTTAGTTTATTTATGAAAATATATATGATTTTTTTCACATTTAGTGGAAAATAAAAGCATTTAGATACATGATCAAATAACACTAGAATATAACCAAATAAATACTAAATTAGTGCAACATTTGTGCTTTAAGGTACTTACAAACTATAAATATCAAAGTACATCAAAAGTGGGGTGCAAATACAAACACCATATCCAAAAACATAATACATAAAAAAGGGAGATGGATACAAAATATATATGTCCTAGTTGATCACAACACTAAACCCTACCATTAAGAAGGAGGAGTAGGTGGAGCATCTTCCCGTTGCTCATAAGCACGAGTAGCATGACAATGGGGATGAGGTCCCTATGGAAACAAGTGATGATAGTAAGTGGCATGCATGTGAGCTCTAGTAGTACAATTAAGCTCTCTCCATATCTCCTGCATGGGTAACCATAATTGTAAGGAAATACACATGGCTACTGAGAAGATTGCAATTCTGGTAGGGGCGTAGGATGTAACACCCTAGTTTTTTTTATTATTTATTATGGCATGTAAATATTTATGTTTTATTTATTATTAATAATAAAGTATTTGAATGCTTTATATTTGTCATTAATTAAAACCTATTTTCACTTATATACAACATCACCCTCACCCAGCGAGTTGAGTCATAGAGTTTGGCTCTTTGGCCCTACCTCTCTTGTTCAGCAAGACACCTTCTCACCTAGCGAGTGGAACTACAAAGAGCATTGCTCTCAAGTCCTGACACTCTTGCTTAACAATGAAAACTATAGAGGCTCCAAGGCTCGTATTCATTCAGCAAGTATTGCGCTCCCCCAACGAATAAGCCCAACAATGGAGAAACTTTTCTGTTTGATGTGCTCTCGCCTAGCCAGGAGTGACGAATAACAGTTCGTGAATTTACGAATTATGTAGAAAACTAAGCCAAAACTTTCAAATTAAAATGGAAAATCTTAGTCAATCTAGGTTCTTTCACACACACACATAAGTTTAGCACATAGAAATGGACATAAATCATCACTCAATTGCATCCAATTACATAAAAAAGACACCCAATTCAAACCCTAAAGCCCTCAAACTAAGAACAACCATGCATGGAAATCATCAATTAACAACAATTAAACATGAAAATAAGATGCAAGAGTCACACTAATTCATGGGGTTTAATTCTCCTTTAAATACAATTAAGAACCATACAAAACAAGAATCTTAGGAACAACCCCATTACTCGTCTCATATAAAGGAAACCCAAAATAGTAAGACAATCTCACTCCTCCCTTACCTTACATGCAAAAATGACAAAAAGCAACCTTCAAGACTCCTCTTGGTAATCCTTTGGTGCTTCCTCGACTTGTTCTTCTCCTTCTCTCTGTGTTTGCCAAGAAAGGGTTTCTAGAGAAATTGGCTAAGCATCAAGTGACTCTGACTCTAGAGACATATTAGATTCTACTTAATGGACCAAATGAAACAGAACAAGCCCAAAAGTATTTTCTCCATTTATAATTTAATTAAAATCCATTTTCACCCACATACATTTTCCCAAATAAACTTTAGATTAAATTAATAACAGATATAAAACATTCAAACACTTTATTATTAATAATAAATAAAACATAAATATTTACAAGCAATAATAAATAATAGAAAACCCGAGGTGTTATATAGGAAAATGTGAGCTTTCCTATATACCACACCTTTTAGAGGTCACGATCAATCCTCCAAGCCTCATCGTCTGCCATGAGAATCTCTCTAAAGTCAATGTAGTATGGTTGTATGTGTACTCTCTTCCAAGGCATATGCACAAGTCTCGGTGTTCTCAATGGCCTTAGCATTTGCTCTTATGAGCACAATGTTCGAGATCATTATAGTCACATCCATATGTGTAAACAATGCAAGGGTAATCTTACAAAAAGATACATATATTTCTAAGGTAGATCATGCTAATACATTTTCATGATAAGAAATATGCACAATCAATTCAAGAGAGGAAATTCACATTAAAAACAATTATAAATATTCACAAGACTCTTAATCATGTACACCAAACAAACCTTACTCCATGGGAACTTCTACAAATTCAAGTGATTAACACTAACATGTTCCTTAATATGACCTTACAAAGAGGGACCTCTCAAATACATACTACCAATCATTGGAGAAAGTAGGAATTTGATTTATAAAAGTCAATAATGATTTGTCAAGATAGACATACATGAATTTGTAATGATTTTGACCTCAATGTGGGATTAATTGTCTACCTATTCACGAGGCCCGCGTCAACTGCCTCACTTTTCTTTCTAGTACTAACTTGAGAGTATTATCACACAACATTTCAACATATGCACCTACTCATAATACCATCCAAACTAGACCCATTCAAGCATACATCCAACAACATTAGTGACTCACTGATGTCAACATTTAACTTCCCTATGGTTTGAGATACAACAACTATGTACCTGCCATCTAACTATAGCTCGTCTCAAGGCACTAAGTGTTAATATCAACAACATCGTAAAAGCTTATTAAGCAATTCAACTAAGTAGGGGCTATACACCCTACATCAAACATTTTTGTTTATCATTTATTACTATGCGAATAATGATTTTTTTTGTCTTATGAAAATAAGTCATTAAATTTTCACTTTAATTCTTTTTCACTTTCTTCTATTAAAACTTTTTCAAAGACATAGTGAAATTAATTTCAAAATACCTAAACGAAATCACTTTATTTATTTACTCTCTTGGATGAATTAAAGGAAATTAATCTTATTTAGACTAAGGGATTAATTACCTCAAATTATAAATTTTAAGGTCTTTTATCTTCATCTCACTTAGCAGTACTATGGGCTCAACAAGTTACTTATAGCAAGTAATTAAGGTTGTAATCTCAGTGTTTAGTGAGAGTATATCCTCCCTTAGAGTGCCTTGCCCCAAAAAAATTCCCTAAATTCCCTTTTGAGCACTTAGTGAGTCTTAGCAAAAGTTGTATTATTTTGAAAATCTTTAGAGGCGGTTAGAAAATATTCCCGTACTCAGCATACCTTCAAAAAGTTCTTCTAGGTTTCAGATCGATGCTCAGCACAGTTTGCAGAACTTAGTACGTTCATCACATTTTTTAGTTATGTTGTTTAAGTTATAGCGAAATTCTTATCATGCTTAGCGAGTATTCATTGAGTTAATGAGTTTATAAACCACGCCGAGGTGCATGACGCTTAGCAAAATCACTCAAAGCAAAATGACCAAATAAATCAGCAACATAAACAGAGAGAAAAAATGAATGATCAGAATTGAGAAAAGAAAAATAGATCTGAGTTTTGTTTTGTCAGATACGATTTTTGTGTGGTGGGATTTGGGTTTCCATCAGAGACGTCAAGATGGCAACAACTGCTCCCTTTCACCTCTGCCTCTCCTCGAAACTGACCATGGTTGCGACGAATCTCTCGTTGCTATTCAACCTCCGAGCATGGCGACACAACAGTTTACGAGGTAGGCTTGGTCAAAGACTATCGCAGATGTCGTGGTTGTTGTCAATAGGTTGTGGTTCTGGGAGTGATTTATTAAATTGTTTTCGTTATTTTTTCATGGTGACTTAGGCAGCGTCCATGTTTAATTTATAACTATTTTATTTGCTCTGTGTTGTTGACTTGACACTCTTTCAAGAAATATATCTCCCCAATAGAAGCAAAAGCAAAAGCCAATTCGCTCGAAACTCATACCATAAACTCATACCTGTCCTGATCTTAACTTGTATAGCTCTTTCTGCAACCCAGAACTAAATTCATAAATAAAACAAAATATTATAATAATATTAAAAAAGAAAATGTTTATCACATTATAAAAATAAGAATGATTTTATACTTATTTTGAAAATAATTAAAATATTTATTAATTAAGTGCTAAATTTTCTCAACTAGAACGGGATGATACTTCTACAACTTCAAATAATAATAATAATAATACTCACTACAATATAGCATTTTATTTATCTACAAAGTGGCGTAATTTACAGCAATACCTGGTGCTATAACCGCTCAACCCTTTGCACGTGTAAGATTGAATGAGGCAGGTTTAAAATGCTGAAATGTCAACTGTTGAATATATGTAAAAGTTTCTGTAAAGACTAGTGAACAGTTGACAGCAGCAATAATATACGTGCCTGTCCAATATACCACTAGAGTCTGCAGCTTGCTGGGGATAAACTTGACTTAAATGTCTCAATACATTTTACAGAGAAGAAAAATTCAGCAATCTAATCAACTTGATATTTATTTTCTGTTAAAATAACAAAAAATGTGTTTGCTTCCAGGCAGGCTCCAGCAATAACACAGAATTACTAGTAATGTATCAAATTTTTCAATGCAGCAAAGCAAGAGCAACCATAAATTCGGAAAACTCATGTGAAGTTGAGCCTCAGGTTCACAAGTGCCTAACAGCACTTTTTAAAAATATCTGGCCAACTAATTTTATTTAGCTACATTTAAACCTTGAACACATTATCATTTGAAGTTTCTTTACTTTCCCTATACCTCTTTAGATACCAACCACTTCTAATCTGTCTGCATCAATCAAAGGTTTCCTTTCTGCTCCCTCCTGCACTTGAAGTATGATGTATTCTTCTTTGGTATCATGATGCCTATAGTAAACAAGAGAACGAACAGAAAGTCATTTTCACTACCTATTTGCTTCCTCAGGACTATTTTGTTCACTCTGTCGTCTCTGCCTCCATGTCTCCCCCCACAGCTTGGCCTCTGCAACAGCTCGCTCTCTTTGTGAGTCTTTAGACAAAATCACAGATGTTTCGTTTGGGGATTCTTCGCTCTCCATCGCTGTGATGACTGTGTCGGATATTTTTGGGATATATTGCTTGGATGACAAGAATTCTAGAGCATCCACTATATCACCTGCATTAGGCCGCTGACGTGGCTCTTCTCGAAGACACATGGCTGCCAATTCAACAGCCATCGATAGACAAGATCCTGGGTAGTGACCTTTCAGCCGTGGATCTACCAATCTCGGAAAACTCCTTTTGTCTCTAAACATTGGGCGTGCCTACAGAGACATTAGGAAACCGAGCTCAGTTCACATTGCTGGAAAAACAACCTTTACTGTATTTGTCAAGCTGCAACAACTTACTTATCAATATGCATAGCCAACTGAAACCATTATGTATTCTCAAATTATGATTTCTTCAAGAATGATAAATTATCTTCTTAAAATTAACACTTTGGATATTAAGTAGAAAGATCATGGAATATTCTCTGAAACAACAGTTAGACCACCCAAACAGAACAAGCAATGCAATAATATTCCCTGGATAGCAAACTGGAATTGTAAATATTCACTAATTATAAGAATTATCATTTCTTTCTTCAACATTAACCGGCCAGCACATTCATAGATTAACAACAGCTAATTAATAATTCACCTTCTTCCTCTTTCAAGTACATACTGAAAAATTAGAAAAAAGCAAGAAGAGTAAAGAGAGACTGGGGAGGAAATGCATAAGTTGCAGCAAATCTGATATGTTTAGAATAATATGCATGTTATTGAACTGAGAAAAAACAGTAATAAGTATGTTATTCATCATGGGCCAGAAAAGGAACAAAATATAATTTATATAGGAACTTACCCAGTCTACAAGATGCTTTTCAGGACCGCGGGTATCATCATATGCTCTGCGTCCAGTTATTAGTTCCAATAGCACAACCCCAAAACTGTAAATGTCAGATCTCATTGTCAATTTTCCACTAGTGGCATATTCAGGGGCACAGTAACCTTGTGTTCCCATTACCCTAGTGGCAACATATGATTGGTCTCCCGTTGGACCAAATTTTGCAAGCCCAAAATCAGAAAGTTTTGGATGGAAACCTTCATCCAACAGTATGTTCGATGATTTTAGATCCCTGTATATAACAGAAGGCTTTGCTTCATTGTGCAGATAATTTATTCCTTTTGCTGCTCCACAAGCTATCATCATTCTGGTATTCCAATCAAGTGGGTTTTCATCAGGTGAAATATCTGCAAATAACCATAAACAAATTATTAAAGACACAATGAAAAGTAACTTCTTGAAATATATCATGCAAATGATGCATTGTGATCAATGTAATAATCTTAAACTAAAAATTGACTAAACATCTTAACTGTAAGTCACAAAACAAAAATCGTCAGCCATAACTGAGTGCATGAATCTTTCAGAAGAATGATAGGCAGAGCAAAGGAACAACCAAATAGAGTGCACAAAATGAGAAGTGACTGTGTGAAACCTGTGCTTCAGATGAACGAACACAGTAATAGTGAAATAATCAAATAGGGTGCATTCAGTAGTGTCCTCCAGTTCCTTTATTAACAATTTAAGCTTTCTTTTTCCTTTGGTGAGAAAAGGTGAAAGAAAATAAAAAATAAGTAAATAAAAGAATCGCTATAATCATATAATTCATATCAACAATGGGGAATTGCACCAATTCATTCATGTATCACATGATTCAAAGTCATTTGTAATTCATCACATGGTACAAATTGCTGGCTTCCCAAATCATATTGAATCATGCAATTTGAATTGCGAATTGTGCAATACTAACAACTGAGGTCACAGCTACTTTGGAGCAAAGAGGTTGGCCTTATGATAGAGATAAGGTCTAAATGTACTTTTGATGAATAAAGATGTTCACCAAGCATAGAGAAGTCACATTTCAATTTTCACATGGGGAGGAGACTAAGGCAGGATAGATAGATGGAGTAACTAGTAAGTAACTAATGGCAATTTGATATTGAAGAAAGTACATGTTAAGCTATAGTATACCATGAAGATGAGATTCTAAGGATCCCATAGGCATGTACTCATACACAAGAAGACGTTGATCCCCTTCAGCACAGTAACCAATCATACTAACAAGGTTGGAATGGCGAAGAAGAGAAAGCATGAGAACCTCCACCAGAAATTCTTTCTCCCCTTGGACACCAGTAGTATCAAGTCTTTTAACAGCTACAACCTGATCAAGTCCCTTATCTTGTTAAAAGAATTATATTGCACAGCAATGATGAACATTGTAAACAAGAAACATACAAAAAAAAATCCATCCACCAAGTCATACCTGCTTTAGTTTACCTATCGTTCCTTTGTAAACAATGCCAAATCCACCTTGCCCAATAAAAGTTTCATCCCTAAAATTTTTTGTTGCTGTTGCAAGCTCTCGGAAGGTAAATATCTGAGCCTTATCAGAATTGTCACTCTCCTCTGTTGGGTTTTCTTCTGGTCTAAGTGCTGTATCAAATCAAGTCATTATAACATGTGTATACAAGTAAAGTTTAGAGATCTTCACTTGTTATCCCCTCCAAGTCGTAAGACTTGGTTCTGAAAGGTTCAGCAAAAATCAATAACAGTTGAATGACACTCACTTTTAAAGCTATAACAACATACTTTAAGATAAAAGAACAATTCATAAAAAAAGAAAAGGAGAGAACAAAAAATAGGAAAAAAATCCTTCTAAAAACAAGCCAAAAATGAAAAAAAGATATTCAGTATTAGAGAAGACATTAGCTAGTTAAAGCTTTCTATCCCTCTGTACATATATGGTTTGGGAATCAACATCTATATTTATACTTTATCATGTGTCTAAGTTGATGATATAACCTGCCTGTTTACTATTATCTCAAGCATTCTGGAGTCCAACAATCTTTTCTTAGTAGCCAAGAGATCAACATAATAAATGGCTTCCATCAGTCCAAAGCCAAAAGTTCAGTGAGCAGGGATTGGTGATTATGTGTAGCTTCACTTAAGATTAATTCTCAATTACGGTATCCATCCCATACATTACATTGTCGTTTACCCTGTCTAGAGTGGGACAAACTGTGTAACATTTTTCCTGATAGGAAAGTCAAAGCATTTGATTTAAAGTATAAGTAGATATGACAGTTTTGAAAGACCCTCTGTCCAGTAGTAGTGGAAGATGAGCAGGTAAACTCAACACCAAAAATAACAGCAACGAAACAAAACCTTTTTTTCCCACTAAGTGTGGTTGGTTACATGAACAGGTAAATTCATCAACCAAAAGGAAAAGATAATGTTGAGACTGCTGTGAGCAAAAAATTGATTTACACTACTCCTGCAACCAATGTCTACCCATAGTGTTACTCCATTGCAAAGATAACTGTGCCATATGATGGAATTTGATTGATATTCTATATCTATGTAAAACGTTGAAATCATTATGATAAGCACCCAAGCACATGGGGAACCCTCCCTTAAAAGCTAGTTGTCAAAGGGGAAGAACCAAGCCACTTATCTTTGAGTACTCCATCGCACATCTTATACTACTCGATACAGGACTTAGACACTCCATAATACCTAAGTCTCTATCATAGCATTGCCCCTAAGTGGCAACATCCCAACGGTTACTCGCTGTGACACTTCACTTAGTCTGGTCAGCCCCTCCGCAGGTAGTCCTTTATGAGACATTGGCAACCAGCTTTAATACCAATTGATAAGCACCCAAATACTTGAGGAACCCTCTCTTAAAAGTTAGCCGTAAAGGGAGGAGAACCAAGCCACTTAAGTACTTCATCAGGCATTCCATACTACTTGGTGTGAGACTTAGGTACCCCGTAATATCCAAGTCCCAATCACATTATCATGTAATTTGGACTAATTATATATAATGTGTCCACAAATCTAGGTGACGAGTTTTGGAAGCAAAATATTAACTTCTTGTAAAAGTGAAAATCTCCAAATATTAGTATTATAAAAGATATAACATGTCTTTAAATTGAAATTTTCTCTTAAAAGATTTTGAACATCTAATCTAGAATGTATGTAGTCTTGGGTCGAAATTATGCAGAATGAATTAATGGAGCTGTCCTTCAGCTTATAGCAAGTGCAGCAGGTATGATTATCTTTGAAAATTTACCATCTCAAAGAATGACTATAAAAAAATGCAATTAGAATAAAAATAATGAATGATAAACTCAATACAGGATTTTGAGAGTTGAAACACTCAGTGAGATTCAACAGGAAGCAGGGAACCTTCAAGCAATACAGATGATAGAAGGTTTCCTTATAAAAAGCATATACTCACAGTCACATCTATCTTCCCTCTTGAAAAATAAGTTATTAGTGGTGATGAAAGGAAATTCTGATAATCAGGAGAAGCAAATATGTGCTCAATCACCACAAAAAGGTGAATCTGTAACAAGTTCGTATGACAATAGAGTCATTGAAAAATCAATGAATTAACAAGGAAGACCACTCCTTCAGCTATGCAGTGATTTTCTAAGGTTGCCTTTAAGAACGAGGGAGTCGGGTTCTTTTCCTAGCAGATTTTGTACTAAATTGATTTCACATGAAGCACAAGCTTTCAAAATGTGCAGGAGGTTCTATACAACAAAATCCAGTGTGATATTTTTGTGACATAGGATAATTAGCACAGTGGTGCCCCTTTAACCACACAAGAACGGACCACTCAGAATGAATATTAGGCATATTTCCAATTAGCATAGTCTCGAGTCAGTATCACTCGAAGACTAAAAGAACACATATCATATGAAGCAAAGGCTCAAAGGCTAGTGACAATCAATTTATAGAAGATCATAAAACTTCTACTCAACAATTCCCTTCAGAATTTAACATGTATGCGTGTGCTTCCCCAAGACTAGAGTGAAAAAGAGCAAATAAAACTCAAAGGAGGCATTTAAATGGGGTATGAAATTCCTTAGTGTGTGTTTTTAATTGATTTTGGGGGTAAGGTACTAAGGTGTGTATACATTTAGTCTGGATTTCAATTTTCAAATAAGAAATAACCAAAGGTAACAACAACCAAGACCTTTTTTCTTTTTCGAATCAGCAGAAAAGTCATCTAAAACACAATTTGACCCATACCTTGACTAAAAACCTAAACCCATTAAAATATTGGTAGAAAAAAATCTTGCAAATTATATTGAATTTAATAGGAAAAGTAAATAAAGTGGAAGAAATTAACCTGAAGATGTTTCAAGGACATTATCATTGTCTACAGTTTTGCTACTCTTGTTTTCTTCCTCCTGACCCTTGGCGTTCTTCCCTTTGCCCTTCCTCCTCAACCCGAAACAAGGGCAGCTACCCATCTATCAGAATTCCGAACCGAAACGCAGCGTTTTGAGTGCCACCAACCACGTGAAAAGATATAGACGGTGGACACAGACAGAGAGAAGAGAGAAAACAAAAAACGCAAAAACGGAGAGTTTAATTTCCTTCAAATTCAATCCCCAGAAGAATATGCGGTTTGAAAAGAACGACGCGCGTGCGAACACGGATCTCAACGGAATATGCCTCACACTCGCACGTTCAATGCCACCGTGTATATGTTGTTACGGTGGTGCGTGCACGGTTTCTTGGCAGAAAAGGAAAAGAATTTGCAGGTAATAATAATATTATGATTCGTTCGTGTAAATGAATGGGAATTTCGATCGGGCACTGATTTTAATTCCAATAATGTTTATTTCTTTCCTTGGGAGGAAAATGAAAATCTCTGGGGTTTGTACGAAAGAGTTTCTACGATGATGAAGATGATGATGACGTGCATGTCCATTCGCTTTCCCTCATCCTGCACCTTCTCTCCAAATCTGTCCTATTATACCACATTTATCTCTCAAGAAGCTGTTGTTGCACTTGGGTGCTCAATTTGAGGTTGGTGAGATATACTTCAAACTTGTATTTATATGCCAAATGTTGCACCAAACTCAATCCTTTACCAAAACAAAAACCCAACAAACTATTTTTTTAGTTAACAAAATTATGCAAGAAAAAGTTAAAAATACAAAAGGTTAATGTTACTTAACCAGTAGTATTGTTTTATTTACAATTAAACTTAAATCCGTTTAAAGTCCATGCTTGCTTTATCTTGTTTAAGTTATTACAAAATTTTTAGAGTTATTTTTTAGTTTTTATTATTAATTATAACTAATTAGGTTTTGATATCTCTATCAAAATTAATAATATTAATTTTAATTACAGGTGATAACATTACGGAATAACAGGACTGTTTCAAGTTATCAACCGTGGCAGTCTTTTGCTTGCCATTAACACAATTTTAGTTTTTAAAGTTAAAAATAATAATAAAATATTTTGATTCAACAAAAAATATTATTTTAAAATTGTCTCAGATTTTAGTAATTTAATAACATTAATTTAATAAGTTAATAATTTAAAAATAATAATTTAATAATTTAGTAATTTAGTAATTTAATAATTTACTAATTTAATATCTTAGTAAATTAATAATTTAGTAATTTATTAATTTAAGAAATTACTAATTAAGTAATTTCATAATTTAATAATTAATAATTTACTAATTCAATAATTTAGTAATATAAATTAATAATTTACCAATTCAGTAAATAAAATTTAATACTCTAATAATTTAATAATTTAATAATTTAACAATTTAATAATTTAATAATGTATTAATTTAATAATTTTTTAATTTAGTAATTTAGTAATTTAAAATTTAGTAATTTGTTAATTTAATAATTTAATAACTAATAATTTAATAATTTAATAATTTAATAATTTAACAATTAAATATAATAATTTAACAATTTCACAATTAAATAATTTAATAATTTAACACATAGCCTTTGGTGGATATGCTTAGTGTACACAAAAAAACCTATTATAATAATAATAATAATAATAATAATAATAATAATAATAATAATAATAATAATAATAATAATAATAATAATAATAATAATAATAATAATAATAATAATAATAATAATAATAATAATAATAATAATAATAATAATAATAATAATAATAATAATAATAATAATAATAATAATAATAATAATAATAATAATAATAATAATAATAATAATAATAATAATAATAATAATAATAATAATAATAATAATAATAATAATAATAATAATAATAATAATAATAATAATAATAATAATAATAATAATAATAATAATAATAATAATAATAATAATAATAATAATAATAATAATAATAATAATAATAATAATAATAATAATAATAATAATAATAATAATAATAATAATAATAATAATAATAATAATAATAATAATAATAATAATAATAATAATAATAATAATAATAATAATAATAATAATAATAATAATAATAATAATAATAATAATAATAATAATATCTAATTGAGAGTTATTTTCACGTGAAAATATACGTTGGAGTAAGTGAATATCTATATATATACATGAAAAAGTAAGGTAAAAAGAATTTAAATTAAGAAAAATTATATATTTTTAAATTATATAGTTAAAGTAATTATGACCAATATAAACACAAAAAGTAAACCTTCAATTTGGTCTTTCAAGTATTATTCCCTCTCCTAAATAGTTTTGAGTAGTGAAATTATACAAGTAGTATTTCAAGTTTCGAAAATTCATCCGTTTAATTGTTAAGTTGATATATTTTACTAATTTTGAGAGACTAAATTAAAGAAAATTTCATTACTTGAAGTATTATGATGCTTGAATTATAATACTTTAAGGACTAATTATATAATATCATTAGTGACTATTTACCAGAGAGGATAGTACTTGAGGGATCATAATGAAAGTTTATTCTATATATAATATAAATTTTAATTGTGATAATCAAAATTATTTTAAACAAAGATAATTAGATTATTTTAAATATATAATTAAAGTAATCATTGTATGGATAATTTATTTAATTATAATAATTCCATATAATTATTATATGTATGTTGTGTAATAAAATAAAAATAAGGTTCAAATACATTTTAGATATCTACAAACATGATTCTATCTATTTTTAATCATTTTAAAAATTATATTATTTTTAGATATTGACATTTTTTAGTGTCATTTTTAGTCATTATTACTAACTCTAATTAGTTTAGTGTTGACGTGACTATCAAAATGAGTAATATTAATTAGGATAATTAAGGTAACAAAAAATACTTTAAATTAAGATAGTTAGATTATTTCTAGATGTGTAATTCAATTAATTAATTAATTTTTAAGTAGAGTTAAAGTATTTCTTATTTTATATAAATAAGATAGTTATATATATATATATATATACTATTAACAATAATTTATTACTTTTAATATTATTACTAATTTATTTTTAAAATTGTATTTTAAAAATATATAAAATTAATTTAGAAATTTATAATTTAATTTTAATATATTACTTTTTTGTTACTTTTATATTTTTTTATTAATTTTGACTTATTGTAATATAACTTACTTATAATATATTATATATCAATTTATTTTTGTCTTTAAAGATAAAATCACTGCTTGAGATATATTATAAAAAATAAATTATATTACAATAAGTCAGAATTAATAAAATGAAATATAAAAATAATATCAAAAAGTAATATATTAAAATTAATTTTTTTCTCAAAAGTATAATATTAAAAATAAATTAGTGAATAAAATAAAAAAATATTAAAAGAAATAAAATCATTGTTCATAATATATTAAAAATAAATTGTATGTAATTACCTTATTTATATAAAATAATACATACATTAATTAATTGAATTAAATATCTAGAAATAATTTAATTATCTTAATTTAAAGTATTTTTTGTTACCTTAATTATTTTAATTAATATTATTTATTTTACTAGTTATGTCAATACTAATTTAACTAGAATTAATAATAAGGATTAAAAAAATGTCAAAATCTAAAAATAATAAAAACTTTTTTCAAGACTAAAATCAGATAAAGACATATTTAAAATATCTAAAATATCTTTAAGCCTTAAAATAATTAACGTGATTATCAACTATTCTATTTTAATTGTAATTCATTTATCCCACTAAAATGCATGTACATTTTTTCATTCTTTTATTATTAAAATACATAATTATATTCAAATAGAGTAATTATAACTAAAATATATTATAAATTCAATTAATTAAGGTAATAATTATTTTAGGTATTAAGAATTAAAATTTAATAATTATGCACTAACGTCATATATAATATGCCTTTAACTAAGAGTAATTATTGTAAAAAATAGAAAATTTATCATATATGATATTTTCTAATTGAATGAATTTGTAAAACTATTCTACACTATCACTTACTGTATAATCTATTTTTTTCTAAAATAATATTTTAAACTATGGTGTATATACTGCAATTATTATATATAATTTAATTCAGTAAAAACTATTTTATAACTGTAACTAAAATAATAAGTATATCATGCCTATTATTATTTTTAAATAGATCAATAAAAAATATATCACATAAGTCAATGACATTACAATTTATTTTCCTACAACACATTCATTTTCCCCCGGTCAAATATCGCTGATTTTTTTTAATTCATAAAAATTTATAAGTATATTAATTAAGGTAATTTTGACAAGTTTACCTTCTAATTCGAATTAATTAATATAATTATGACATATATGATTTTTAAAAAGGAAAATAAGATTATTTTAAAGATAAATATATTATTTTAAATTGGATAATTAAAATAACTGATGTAATTATTATTATTATTATTATTATTATTATTATTATTATTATTATTATTATTATTATTATTATTATTATTATTATATATAATTAAGGTCATTAACTGTAATTATTTATATTTTTTATTAAATGTAATTATTTAGCGTCGCTGGGTTTTTGTTAATGTAATTAAAGTAATTAAGGTAATTATTTGTAATTATTATGTATAATTTACTTTCTTATTAAATATAATTACGATTGATATATTTTTATTTGAATAAATTAAGATAATTATCATCTTTAATTAAGGTAATAAAAATAATTCTAAAATTTGTTATTTTAAATACATTATTAAAAATAATTAATGTAATTATCAATTCTTTTTTTTGGAGAAAAGGAGCAAACTCCTCCCTAGGATCAACAAGGAAGTTGCTCTAGTTGAATTAGTCAATAACAAAAATGAAAAAAAAAATCATGTGGAAAGTCAAAAAATAATTTACTATACTACTTAACAATGCATGTTTGGTGATGCACCAAAATCGCGCCAAGCGAAATTTTAAAAGAAATAGACTGGTTTGAAAATTGGAAGCCTGGTTTGAAAATTGGAAGCCGAATCCATCTTAGAGTCGAAGGCGGTTTGGCCAATCGAGGAGGATCAACCATGAATAATTCTGCTCTGATAGGAGTCTCCACCGACGTTTTGAAGGGAACGTCGAAAACCAAAAAAAGATAAGACAGGCTAGCAAAGCAAAGTCTGAGTAAGAGTCGGTTTACGTGCATGAATGACGTATCATCCTCCCCGTCTATCATTTGATAGTTACCCTATGGATGGCATGAGCTAAGACAACCTTTACATTTGCTGCTTTTTGAAGAAAAACTTAATGTACAGAGAAGATGTACATATAGTGTTTTGGTATTTTAAGATGAACAACTTAACAAGAATGTGTCTCATGCTCCTACGTACTTCTTTTAATTAGAGGAATTAAAGTTCATGTAGTTCTGGACATATGAGGGAGTTAATAGAGTAGACTATCCTTTAGGCGGCTACTATTGGAAGAGTGGGACAAATGCAAAGACGGACTATCCATTAGGCGCCTTGAGTTGAAATGACTTTTAATGAAGGAGTGTGAACTATCCATTAGGCGTCCATGTGGAGCGTAAGGATTTAACTACCTATTAGGCGTTCAAATCTTGGATGACTTTTGAAATGAGGTGTGGACTATCCATTAGGCATCTTGACTTATAATGACTAAGGAAAATGACTAAGTGTGTTGACAATATACAAGCTGGGCTAAGATCGAGACCAACTTGGTACCGGATGTGTAAATCGACTTGGATTCGGATGTCTGGATGCTGAATTTGGTCCGGTTAATAGACTAGATATCATGACCTTTGATTATGTAAAGTCAGGGCCAATCAAATGATAGGTATGGTAAGATGATATGCAGAGAGGAACCGAGACAAACTCGGTTTGGACCAATGCGGACTACATGCCTGCGAACTGATCTACTTCAAATGGATCATATGAGAAAATGTTCTTACAGCACGACTGCCTACTCAATGTTATGGATGATTATTCTTCTTGCGGGAAGAAGACTTACCTGGTCTCCAAGGCTACAGTTTGCGCTTTCACTCTTAGCCTGAGCTTAGCTCCTTCAGCAAGTCAACAATTCTTCTTACATATCCTCTTCCTCCAAATGTGCCTTCTACAACTTTTGCTCAGACTCTCTCTTAATTCTCAAAGCGTAGTTTCAACATTTCGACCAGTCAAATTCAGACCCCTACTCTTAGTAGTGAGGCCTTTTATAGTGTTTGGAGGGAGCCATGGACCTGTCAGATTTTGCCACATGGGGGGTACCCCAGCCTTTAGATCCAAGTCATTAGCCTTGCCAATCCCTATGTTGATGCTCTTTGGGGATTTGTATCTGATCGTGGCATGTTCTCCGACAACCACTTCAGGTGTGGCTGACTTGGCGGATTCCTGTCCCCTTGTGTTGTTGTGATTGACAAGGATTTTTACGTCATTGGGATTGGCGGGATCCTTGTCCTCCCCCCCTTTTGCTAACATGGCTCCATCTATGGGTTCCCTTTGGCCTTCAAGGGATCTGATGGCTCAAGGTCTCTTGGATTATGTGAGGTCCTATCCCCTTTGCTGAGGTGACCGACTTCTATTGATTCCTTGCTAACCTAGCTGGCTCCGTCAGCGTAGAGCTGGAGCCTTCCTGGACTTCATCTCGGGCAGAGTCTGAAGACCTTTCATGGTGTAAGCCACATTGGGCCTTTTTTGTCGGTTTGGGCCATGTCTGACGTCTTTCCTGCACACAAGCTGCTTTGGGCCTTCTTTTGATTCAAACTGGCCGAGTCGGACAACCCTCCTTTGTGGGTAAGTCCAATTTTGAAGTCTCTTTCCTTTATTGGGCTGAGGCTGGGCCCATTTGGCTTGGGCGGACAAATTTGGGGTCCTACATTTGGTTAAGACGTCCACTAACTTGTAGAAAGGTTGTAGGACTTGCTTCTATTAGACCAGGGATTGGTCAAGGCATTGGTGTCGGGCAAACTGTAGAAGGGATTGCATGACAACTAGAGGTAGAGAGAAAAACACAATAGATCTTAAACGAACAAATTTATTATATCTGTTGCTAAATTATAACAATGATGACTCAAAGTGCATCCACTTGTAATATCAAATTGAGGGTTACTTAAGAGTCCAATTTAATACAAATATTGATAATAAGTTAGCTAATAAATGTAGAATGACATATTTTTAGTTATTTAATTTCTGAATTAAAAAATTATAAAAAGAGATTAAAAAAAAATTAATGAAGATAAAAATGAAAAAAACCAAAAAACTAATAGCTTATAAGCTAGCTTATTTTCATAAGCTGACTATAAAAACTCATGAAAATAAAGTAAAAACTACTAAAATAAACTTGTATACTAAACAAACTTATTTTGGTGAAAATAACTTATAAGTTATTATAATAATTTATCCAACCTACTCTAACAGATAATGAATTAAAAAATATGTATAACCTACTATTACATTAATCAATCCATTTTGGGAGGAAAGGGGAAGGGAAAGTGTTTTGGTAAAGTAAAAAGAAAAAAGTAATTACTTTTATATATTTAGTTTTTTATTAAAGGTATTTATATTATTTTATATATACATACATTAATATATATATATATATATATATATATATATATATATATATATATATATATATATATATATATATATATATATATATATATATTACTTTCTATACAACTAAAAGAAATGCTAACGACACTTTTATTTTATATTCTTTTTTTATAATCTTTTTATTATTAACTAAAATTTATAAATTTTAACAAATCTTAACAAATAATAGAAAGACTATTAGGAAGAGAATATTAAAGAAAGTCTCAAGATGTGCTGAAAAAGTTGGGAGCCATCATAAACTGAGTTGCTTGTCTTGAATGAATCACCTCTTGAGTTAAAGATGTCTACGAAGGATGTCATGGGAGTTCCTTTTCCTGTAGGCTAGCTTTCTATGCCTTGTTTTCTTTTCTTTTTTTTTTTTGTCTTATCTCTTGTAACACAAAAAAGAGAAACTCTCGCTGGTGAGACTTTACTTCATACTCTCTTCGTCTCTTCTTTAAGACTCTATTTATTATTGACTAGTTTTACTGGAGATCACAAATATTTGTTGATGGAACTGAAACTCACTCTCATTTAATAACTCTATCTCCTAATATGTTGGTGGCCCCTACTGCAATCTATTATTTTCAAAAAAATTTAGCTAATAATAAAGAGAATCTAAAAAAGAGAGGATTAGAGAAAGTTTTACTAGCATTCCTTATACAATTAAATAAGAAGAAAGAAGAGTTTTAACTTCACTTTCTTTCCTATCAAACGACTATATTTGGGTAAGTATATAGGTTAGGTCAGTTCATTTAGCCTTGTCTGTTTTAATATGCATTTAAATGGACTAAACTGGGTTAACTCGCAAATTAAATTGATCATTTTTTTTTTCTAGTTCATATCCATCCCACTTAATTTATAGGCTAATGGATTGATCTATTAACCTACTAAAAATAAAAAAAATATATGATTGAAAAACATGAAAAAATATATTATTTTATAAAAGCTAAAAAGGATTGTGTAATTGGTTAATATTTTTTCTATACGTGATTTACTTAATATTTCATACTTTAACTAAAACATTGATAAATAACTTCCTACTAACAACTATATTTTTTACAATTATTAAACAATACCCTATAAAAAATAAATGCTTAACATTTAAAAATTATTTAATCCACGGTCTAACTTAGTATTCCACGAACCTCAACCTGTATAATTTGTGGGTTAAACAAATTGAATCAAATTAATAAGCCCACATTTAATCAAATTAATATTTTAGTCGATCCAACTTACTTGATTCACATGTTTTGTGATAGGAAAAATCGCAGTCGTTTTTATAAAGTTTTTGAAATGGAAAGCCGAATCTATCCTGGAGGAGGAATCGATTATACAGAATTGGAATCGACTCGGCCTATCCGAAAGGATGACCAAGATCGATTTGGCTCTGATAGGAGTCGCTACCGACATTTTAATAGAAACACCAAAAACTGAGAATGGATAAGGCAGGTCATGAATCAGAGATTGAGTAAGGAGTCGGTTACACACAAGAATCACACAGTACCCTCACACGTCTATCACACGATAGTTACCCAAATTGGCTGCATGAACTAAAAGACCCTTGCACTATGTTGATGGTTCGCTAAAAACATAAAATACATCTTACAAATAGAATACATACATATTTTTGGGAATTTTTGGGATGATCAACTTGACAAGAGTAGGCCTGTTGCTCCTATGTATCTCCTTTTTGTAGGAGAAATCAAAGTTTACGCAGTTCTAAACATGTTTTGGGGTATGAGGGATGGACTATCCTTTAGGCATTCAAGTGCTGGTGACATCTTAGGGATGGACTTTCCATTAGGCGTCGTTGAGGAAAGGTTGAACTATCCATTAGGCGTTCAAGACTCAAATGACTTTAAAGAAATGTGCTATCCATTAGGCATCCAAGACTCAAATGACTTTAAAGAAATGGACTATCCATTAGGCGTCGAAGACTCAAATGACTTTAAAGAAATGGACTATCCATTAAACATCCAAGGCTCAAATGACTTTAAAGAAATGGACTATTCATTACCTCTTGCTCCTATGTATCTCCTTTTTGTAGGAGAAATCAAAGTTTACGCAGTTCTGAACATGTGTTTTGGGGTATGAGGGATGGACTATCCTTTAAGCGTCCAAGTGCTGGTGACATCTTAGGTATGGACTTTCCATTAGGTGTCCTTGAGGAAAGGTTGAATTATCCATTAGGCATTCAAGAATCAAATGACTTTAAAGAAATGGGCTATCCATTAGGCGTCCAAGACTCAAATGACTTTAAAGAAATGGACTATCCATTAGGCGTCCAAGACTCAAATGACTTTAAAGAAATGGACTATCCATTAGGCATCCAAGGCTCAAATGACTTTAAAGAAATGGACTATTCATTACCTCTTGCTCCTATGTATCTCCTTTTTGTAGGAGAAATCAAAGTTTATGCAGTTCTGGACATGTTTTTGGGTATGAGGGATGGACTATCCTTTAGGCATCCAAGTGCTGGTGACATCTTAGGGATGAACTTTCCATTAGGTGTCCTTGAGGAAATGTTGAATTATCCATTAGACGTTCAAGACTGAAATGACTTTAAAGAAATGAATTATCCATTAAGCGTCCAAGACTCAAATGACTTTAAAGAAATGGACTATCCATTAGGAGTCCAAGACTCAAATGACTTTAAAGAAATAGACTATCCATTAGGCATCCAAGGCTCAAATGACTTTAAAGAAATGGACTATTCATTACCTCTTGCTCCTATGTATCTCCTTTTTGTAGGAGAAATCAAAGTTTACGCAGTTCTGGACATGTTTTTGGGTATGAGGGATGGAGTATCCTTTAGGCGTCCAAGTGCTGGTGACATCTTAGGGATGAACTTTCCATTAGCGTCCCTGAAGGAAAGGTTGAACTATCCATAAGGCGTTCAAGACTCAAATGACTTTAAAGAAATGGACTATCCATTAAGCGTCCAAGACTCAAATGACTTTAAAGAAATGAACTATCCTTTAGGTGTCCAAGACTCAAATGACTTTAAAGAAATGGACTATCCATTAAGCATCTAAGGCTCAAATGACTTTAAAGAAATGGACTATTCATTAAGCGTCCTTGACATACTACAAAAATTGTGGATAATCGACAAGATGCTTTTGATGACAAATATTAGTAGAGAACCGAGACCAACTTGGCACCGAATGCAACTGGATGCTAAGACTGACTCGACCAACCGAATCGGTAAGGACACAGCCTTCGTCTATGTAGAGCTGGAATCAGACTAAAACTTCATATAGAGATATACACTTTCTGTGGTTTAGATGCAAAGAGGAGGACCGAGACAGACTCGGTCCATGCAAATAGTGACTATATATTAATTACCCCGGCTACTTTAATCGATATTAAGGATGACAATAGCATAGAGATGCAGATGACAAAACTATGACATGAGCTATCTACTTCATCTTATGAATGTGTATTACTTCGGGACTTGGAGGACTTACCTGGTATCCAGAGATCTTAGTTTCATTCCTCCTCTTCACTAATAGCAATCCAATGTCTCGTGCCTTTCTCTCAGCTTTCACTTACGTACGAACTTAGTACTCGTGTGCCTTCCAACACACGAGTACTCTCGTCATAACATTTTCTGGCTACGCACTAGTCAACGCATATTACCCCTACCATATTACCGACTGGACATTTCATGCATAGATGAGCAGTGGACATTATTGCCCGCAGTCGATTTAGTGTCGGTCGACCAAGTATGACATTATATGATGTGCATTGACCATCGTGAATCTCATTTTTACCGCCTTCCTTGCTGACTTGGTCCCTAGTATCATTTATAAGTTAATCATGCCTCAAATCTCGACTTGTTCCCATGCAAAACCAATCAATGTTCCTAGACCTCTAAACTTGATTCCGAAAAACACAACTTTTTGAAAGCCAGCCAAAACAGCACATCCACTAGTACCCGTTCCACCTGATAGTCGGCTATTATAACGGAGAATACCATGAGATCATCCAAATGCGATATTGTACCTTCATAGTTCTTGTCCGTAAATGTGATAAGGGGATTCTACCTCCTGGTTGGTCTTTCCTGAATGGCCAACACCGATCAGGAGTACTGCTTTCGGGCCAAGGTCGACATATTTGCCATGGATCCCCCAGCTATTGTTGCTATTGTTCCTCGATGGGGTGGAGTTTAGGGTTTTAGGGTTTAGGGTTCCTCAACCTATGAATCTCGATTGACTCTTCCGACGATTTTCAAATCGATTTTGCTCATGATCACAGTATCTTCCAGGGGTTTGGCTCCTGTCCCTTTCAGGAAGCTCTCTAGTGGTTCTCTTTTCATTCTCCCTTCTCTTGATAGAATGTCCTAAGTAACCATCATGTATCAGCTTTTCTAATCGACTTTTTAGTACCCTACATTCCTCCCATGACGGACCTAGCTATCACTCTATGGGGGTGGCATGTCGAGCAGATGGAAATGATATACCTCCTTCAAAATTTGAGCTTTAGTTGCATTAAGCAGGGTATACTTTTCCACTCGTGCTTCCCTGTGACCGACTCCACCCAAGCCATAGTGTTGGTGGACATATACTCCTTGGGCAGTCTTTTTTGCCCAGGATTGGGAGCTCCTTCTCTGCCTGCAACCTATCCTCCTTGTCCTCCTCTGCCTCTGCCTCCACGTGCTTCTCAGCCCAAGCCGTTAGTCACCTCTCCCCTTTTTAGATTGACTTCACAATCAGGTCTCTCACACGATACATATTTTCATACATATTATAATTAAAATTAATTTAATCATACATTTTAATTATATTTAATAATTAAAATTAACTTTATTGAAGTTAACTATACTCAACTTAAAAACACAGTAATTATTTGGGCTGTTTTATTTTTTTGTTCAACATTATGTAACTATAGATAAATCGAAAACATTAATGTTATGTTTCGCATGCTATTTTGTCTAATTTCAGAATTTTTTTTATTAGTTAAAAAGTTTGTTTACCATATTAACAATGTCCAGTAAACAAATGCTTTTAGGGGTTTTTAATATTTTTTGAAATGTCATTTCAAATAATTCTTTTTTAAAAAATACTACTTTTTAACTTTTTATATTTATTCTTCTTTTGTTTTTAAAATATTTATTAATTTGTATTCTTTTCTATATAAGACAAAGTTTAATAACTTTCTTTTTCCTCTACTCATAAGGCATGATTTGATTAATTTTATCTTTTTTACATGAAAAAAGAGTTTTATTATTATTTTTATCTTTCTTATTGATAATAGTAAATAATGAATTTATTTTATTATTATTATTATTATTATATTATATTATATTATTTATTTTAATCATTATATTATTTATAACATTAATTTTATTATTTTAGTATTGTAAGTTAACATATTAATATATAATATGTTTATTTTATTTTTTATATATTTTTTAATATTTTTATATTATACTATTTAGGTTAACCATTATACTATTTATATTATTTATTTATTATTTTTAATATTACACTATTTTTTAATGTTTAATATATCTTGGTACAATATATTTTTATATAGATATTTTATTATTATACTAATTAATATAAAAATAAAAATATATAAAATTATTATATAAATATATATTTTGTATTATTTTATATTTATTAATTTATTGAATAATTATAATTTAATAAAGGCCGGTTGATTTTCAGCACGTTTTGCTGGCCTAAATATATCTTGATCTGACGCAGGAGAAGTACTTTCTTGAGTGGGATTTCCTACCGTCTCAAAATGAAATTGTGCACTTCTGATCTGAATCTTACCATCAAAATTTATTAAATTAAATTTTAAAACATAAATTTATTATATTTAATAATAGAATAAATGAATGGTCTAGAACTCTAGATTGATGCAATTCTCTTAAAAACCGTAAACGATCTAAATCCTTATTTTATTTTTAATTTTCTGGTATAATATAGCGGCTACAACCTTTAAATAGAGGGAAAAAATATAATTTAAGTAATTAAAGAAAATAAAAATTCAAATGCGATGACAAGACAAGGCAGTGAAAAGCCTGCAAAGAAAAGAAAGGACTATAAGGTTGGTCTAACTCTTGAGTACACCACACTTTATACTAAAAATAAAACAAAATTTCAGTATCTTCTTTTTTGTATGCTTTAGGTGAGAACGAACTTTCTTCTTCTCTCTGATGAATTTTGTTTACCTCTGCTGAAGAATGTATCATTCCCGGGCATTGCGATTTTGTCTCCATAGTCCCACATCGACCAAATATGCTTCATTTACTAAATTTATATAATGCCAAGCAAACACATAGCTTGTCCCTTCGGGGACATCCGATAAAATTGGAACGATACAGAGAAGATTAGCATGGCCCCTGCGCAAGGATGACACGCACAAATCGAGAAATGGTCCAAATTTTTTTTAGTTTCATTTTTTTCTTCGCTCATGACTTGAGGTATCTTCCCTTTTGCTGTGTTTGATTACATATGTTTTATACATGTAAGGGTTCATAGGGTTTTGTTGTTTATATGAATAGTCGTTGTATCCGATTCTGTGCTTCTGCAGCTGTGAATGTTACAATAACAATCTCAAGTTTGAAAAGAATAAATGATTAAAGGAATCTCCTTAGTTTTTACACAGTTCTTTGTCGGAGGATGTAGCTGGCATTAGATATACTCTTAGTTGTTTTTTGCTTCGGTCTTAGGACCCTTTTTTGATAAGAAAAAGAAGTGAGAAAAATACTATTTATATATATTTATCAATTTCAATCTAGCCTTTTATAGTTTAAAGTGTAATTTTACTTTCAAGTTTATTATAATTGGTAATGCATAATAATAGTTCTAGCACAATCTAGCTTAAAGAGTGTATGCTATCCCGTAAGCAAATTATGTCGAAAATTTTCTTTTCAAATAACATCTTCCCAAATTTGAGCTTCATTTTCGTCAAGAGACATAAGTTAAGAGTTCAAATTTCGATATGGGACAGAAGAAAAGTTCTCACGATCTCGTGTGTTTATGGTCTCTAATGAATATTAGTCACCATCAAACTATATTATTTAAAAAAATAAAAAAGAAATCTCTTTTCTAATTTGTCTAAATAATATACTTTTTTTTCTATTTTTTATTTTCATTTTTTTTTCTCTCTTGCCATCCAAAGAAAGTAAGGAAGATTGTATCTACGGAAGTAGAATATAAGGTAAATTTTATATAAAATCTAGTTTAATATAATTTATTAATTTTTTCTATTCTTTTTTGAATAATAAAATTATTAATCAAAATTATATAATCTAATAATTTTAACATTTTATTTTTAAAGAATAATATAACTACTTCATTTAATCTATTTTACAAAATAATTAACTTTAAATAAAATTTAAGTAATTTAATTTTAAACGTATTTCATCATCAATAATTATCAATATTATTAATAATGTTTTATAAGTAATATATGCGTTAAAAATTAATCTTTTGAAATAATTTAACAATTTTAATGAAGCAAAATTAATCATTTAATATTATTAAAAAATTATTATAATAGAACTTACCAGTTCATAATTTAAATTAATATTTTTTAACTGTAATGTATTAATACTTTTAAACCTCAAGCAATTGTCTTGATATCCAAAATTCAGCCACGACATTAAACATAAGGAAAATATATTAATAAATGTTCCGTTTTAAAAAATGGAGTACCTTACATTTCTCTCTCCCAGCCTTTTATATTTTAGACTTAACAACTCTTGTCCCATCATATGTATGATGTCACAGCTCATTATTAAGGTTACTTACGCAAGGCACAATTAATGCTGATTGACTCTGACAGTCTAATCAACTAGCCGATTGGCTATCCTACTTGGCTTCCTTGTTGCCTGGAGGATGAACGCGCTCGCTCGCCTCCGTGCTTGGCCGTGGTGTGACCGACCGTCATAAGGCCGACCGCAACAATAAATATTTTTTAATTAAATGTAAAATGAAGATAAAAATATGACTATAAAAGAAGGTTCAAATAGAGAAAAATCATTTTTCCCCAAAACTTTTGATTATAAATTTTAAGAAAAAAGATTGTCTCATTTTTCTCGGCCAAAATTATAAATAAAAAGCTAAAAAGATTGAGAATAGTAAAGAACAAATATAAATAGTAAATTAAATCAAAGCTAAAGAGAACACAGATAATAATATATCAAGTCAAATCAAAGCCACAGAGAACAATAATAAAAAGTTCTGAGGCTACGTATTGGTACTTACTGCTGCGTAAAGAACTCATTTTTTATTCCCAAAATATAATTTTAAAAGAGAAACCAAAAAATAATAATAAAATATTACATTTTTATGTCTGTATTTTGTGCTTGTCCCTACTTTGGTCTTCTGAAGCTGATGGAGATGCAAGATGTGTGTGTTCTTTGCCTTCCGTGAAGGGCTATGCAGGACTTGCGTATTATGTTTGATTCTGCCGTAATAGTTCCATCTTAACTCTTGCATGTTGTTTGCGTATTCCACATTTCATGGTAATACTTTTTGCTTCCACCTAGATATGTATTGTGGACTGGACTCATTATATATAGTTACTCAATCATTTCACCATCTTACATACATTTAGAATATCCATCATCTGTCTTTCCTTCTTATACCACATAAAATGAGTTTTCTTTGCACTCAAAGACTAACAACATACTCTTTAAGACATTAGTTGCACTAGTATACTCATCAAATTCCTTTTTATGCTTCCTTTTGTCTTTATCTTCTTGTAAAAGACTTTCACTTTTGTATTAGTAACAATGTAACACATACTTTCTCCACCTGTCACACTTTTCAACATTATCCAATCTAGTAATACATATGTTACCGACAAAGTAAATGACAATGTAATCAAAACCATAATTAAAAATCAATCTTAAGTGAAGCATACCCGTGATCATCTGTTTACCAAGTTTTCAGTCCAATATATATTCAGTTGATCTCATGGCTACCCAGACAAGATTATTGACTCCAGAATGCCTGAGATAATAGGATATAGATTGTTGATTCACCAACTTAGATTCTTAGACCCCATCTAGAGGGATAAGAAGCTATGTTTTCTCTAGTGCTGAATATCTTCATTTTTAGCATGTTTTAGAAGGATGTTTCTTCTTCTTTTGCTCTCTTCTTTTTCTTTTATCTAAAAAGTTTTTTATTTTTCATAGTTGAATGCCATTCAATTGTTATTGCTTTATTCTTATGCTCCAGGAGTGCCTTAGATCTAGTTAAAGGACCTTGAACACTAAAATATGGTTGAAAAAGATCGGATTTCTGACTTCTTTTTGTGTCCTATTTTGCTAGCAAAGTTTGGGCTTGTTAGAGAGAACCCAACTATCTCCAAGAATAAAACTAGTTATGAATTTTCTGAAATTTTCTGCCTAATAATCTATTCTGTTTTTGGCAAACTAGTTAATATGTTTACTGAAATAAATAACTGTAATAGAAATAACTGCCCTAGACTGCACAATGGCAGTTACAGAAATTACCCATCCTAAGATAGAAATTACAGAATTATTCAAACATAAGAAACCACCGTACTAATAACCTGCAAACACTAAATTATTTATTATTTATTATCTAAGCATAACATTTGTACTGATAGTATAAACTTGGTTCTTTTGATAAACCTTGTCAAAAGGCACTACTTTAGCAACCAAGTTTGGTTGATCAACCTGCACTGTAAACTTTACTTGTGTGCTCAAGTTGACATGACATGGTTTAATACAGGACCTGAGGTCAAAAAGATCTCCGAATGAGGAGTGACAGTTTGGCACAAATTTGACACAACTGGAGGCTAATCATATGTTAGGGTCATGGGAAGACAAGGTATTGCACCCCTGAATATGCCACTAGTGGAAAATTAACGATAAGATCTGACATTTACATTTTTGGGGTAGTGTTATTGGAGCTAATTACTAGACCTAGTGTTAGGATCTAATTGTAAAGTATCAAACTTAGTCTCATAGTGGAACAATGAAATTTTAATGTGGAGTTTATAAGGTTTTAAGCTCTCCAACTATAATGCCTATCTTTTGTAGTTTAGTGTTCTTATCACTGAGCATATGATTATACCTGTGGTTGTGGCCCAGAAAAGCATCTTATTGATTGGGTAATTATTCGTATTATTATATATTTTATTTTTTTAATCCAGGATTAATGACGCACATATTACTTCCTTTTTTTCTTTCACGGTTGAATAATATACTTATTATTCTAAACATACCAGATCTCATTTGTTGCAACTTTATGCATTTTCTCATTAGTCTTCCAATGGAATTGTATGTTCACTCTTGTATTTATCATTTCTAATTTATATTATGCACTTGAAAGAAGACTAAGCTGGATTATGAAGCCATTTTCTTATTTGATTATCTGTTTCTAATCTATGAATGTGCAGGCAGGATAATAGACTTATAATCAGTGAAATATTTACTTTTTTCAGGTTGCTACACAACATTCAGGGAATATTATTGCATTGCGTGGTCTAACTCTACGTAACTTGTTGCAGTTTGATAAATGATTAGTCAAGATTGTATTTCCAGCTGCAAGGTAAACATAGCTTGGTTTCCTATGTGTGTAGGTATGTCCACAGTTGCAAGGGCACTGCCCAGGATCTGGTCTAAAGATGGTCATTGGATTGGCATCCATGTATCTTCAGAAGAGCCACATCACCAGCCTGATGCAGTTGACACAGTGTTAGCTAGCTCTTGATTACTTGTCACCCAAGCACCATGCCCCTAAACTATCCATGAGGAAGCAAATATATTTTAACCGATTCAAAATTATGTGTGTATTACATTAATAAAAATTGTTAGAGATATAGTTAAATAGAAGTTAATTAGTAATTAATTAGTTTTATATTTTCTATATAAATCATGTAATGTGCTGAGCTATTTTATTTTTCTTATTGTCAATATAGTATACTTTTACTGTGTCCTATCAAGGCTTCATGGTATAAGAGTCATGGCATCTGCCTAGAAGAAAATTGAAATTGAATTGTCTTTCGCTGCAATGGGAGAATTTGTCTCTCTTAGCTTTAATTCAATTCTGTTTTTCCTCTTTTTATTTTTTTTTTCTTTTCACGAAAATCATTTTCTGCTTCAACCCTCATTCGATGTTGTAAATCACGAAGTTGCGATCGATTACTTTGGGACTCTTGCTACAAAGGTTTCTCACGGGGCCAAGTTTCTAAAGCTGCTGCGAGACTTTATTCTTGAATTTTTTTTTCTTTACCATAAACTATTGTTGATGGTATTTTGTATTTAAGAATTGTTTTGAGTTTTTGGAATGAATGATTAAGTTTTGGGAAGTTTTGTTTTTTTATTGAGTGGTTAAGCATTGGGTCTTATCTTCTATTCTTGATGGTTAAACTTTATTATTGATTAAATATTTGTTTTTGTTTTGCTTATATCTTTTTAAATAGTTAAGTTTGCTAAGAAGTTAAGTTTTGAGTTGTAACTTCTATTTAAAGATTAAATTTTTGCTTATTAGCTTTGAATATTTTCAGTTATTGTGTTGTTTTTAACCAATGTATTTATAATATCTTTTTCATTGTATTTCTCTTTATTTTGATATGTTTTTGTATTGTTCATCCCAAATTAAAAGTGTTGTGAATATCTTTCAATTTTCAAGGGATTCTCGTAGGTATAGTTGATTGGAAATTAATTAGTAATTAGTTAGTTTCATATTTTTTATATAAATCATATAATATATTGGTGTATTTTATCTCTGTCATTATCAATATTATATACTTTTCAATTTAATATTGTTTGTCTTATTCTCTCCTCCTCTGAATCATGTTTTATAAAAAAATTAATTATATAAAATTGTTAGAAAAATTAATTTTGATTACACATAATTTAAATATATTGTCAATAATTGAGAATTGTGAGAAAATGATTAGATATTAGGATAAATCTAATTAATCTAATTTAATATATATAATTTTTATTTGTGTATTTGGTGTCTAAAAGGAATTAAATATATTTGTAAAAACTTTTATCTACTTAAAATAAAATAAATATTTTTAAATAAAAATATATATTTTTTTATTTAAGCTATACTTGGTATGTAGAATAAAAAATAATTTACTAATTGTTAATTTGTAATTCTATCGGTGCATAGATTTTCTTTTTTCCTTGTCCAAAATTGGAAATAATTAAAAGTTAGAAAGATGGAGAGGATGTAAATGTAATGAAGGTGTATGATGTTCTTGTTCTTCTTCCATCTGTGTTGTGTGTTCGTTCGTTGCATCTATTGGTGATGACTAGAATCCTACATGCTTAATTTGTTACTCTTAATACTATGGTATGATTTCATTAACATTTTTTAGAATTAAAGTATCCTACAATGAGGCAGATCTCCCATTATTTCTTTGCTATTATTTCTTCTGTGAAACATTTTATTGATTTTGATAATTATGGTTGATTTAGGAGCTTATTATCGGGACAGAAACAAGTTTTTAAATAAGGGTGTGATTAGGTTACTTATATTTGACGGACAGGGTATTTTTATTTTTCTGGTATAGTATAGCGGCTATAGCCTTAAAATAGAGGGAAAATATAGAAAAAAAATATATATAAGTAATTAAAGAAAAAAAAATAGAAATGAGGTGACAAGACAAGCTGCTAAAAAGGCTGCAAAGAAATGAAAAGTATTCCTTGGTCCCTAAACTCGAAAAATAAAACAAAATTTTAGAATCTTCTTTTTGTTTTCTTTGAGTGTCAGGTGAGGACAAACTTTCTTCTTCTCCCCGAGATGAATTGTTGTCAGCCTCTGGTGAAGGATGCATTGTATATCATTCTTCAGTTAGTCCCACACCGACCAAATATGCTTCATTCACACAGTTTATATACCAACAGGGAAGTATGTATGTTGTCCCTTCGGGGACATCCGATAAAATTGGAACGATACAGAGAAGATTAGCATGGCCCCTGCGCAAGGATGACACGCACAAATCGAGAAATGGTCCAAATTTTTTTTGACATTGTTTCAGGTTATTTTTTCTGCTCCCTGAACCTGCCATTCCTCTCGTGTGCATTTTCACAAACACCTTGTCTGTTTGTTGAAATTGTTTGTAATTTTTTATTTATTTACACGGAGGAAACTTCCATTTAGCAAATTCAGTCTAGCTTTTTATAGTCTCAAGTGTAATTTTACTTGGTTAGTCATTGGTTTGCATGTTGACTTGCTGCCATTGGAGTCGCACATCGCCTGTACTTACTACAGTATCAATTGATGTTTGTAAACAAGTACAAAATGATTGAGCGTTATTATTTATGTATGAAAGATTCATGGTTTTTTTTTTTTTTTGTATATACTATTTGTTGAAATGTTATATTTACAAGGTGTGCCTTTGTTCTTCATTTTCCAAATGGGTTGGTGCTGATGGTTGTAGTATCCTAAGAAACAGACTTGTGTAGGTTATACTATAAAATTAAGTGGCTTGCGTTTCTCTTTGCTTTGGTATTTGTATGAGGTGGTTTTCTCTCGGTGAATGATCCTTTGAAAAACTATCCAATATTTCACTTTGACATGGTTGGACAAATTTAACTGAATTCAGCTGTGACATTGCGTCCTAGATACACGATAAGGGAATATTATGAGCAAGTTGTAGCTGTTCTTTTCTTAACCAAGACAAAGTTTTGGATTCAGCTTAAGGCCCAAATTTTATAGTGAGTTACATTGGTTCAAATGCTGAATCAACTAGATCAACACCAAGGAGTAAGATTCCTAAATAAGATCGTGAAAAAAAGATCATGGAGTAAAGTCACACCATGTTGCTACAAGACACGACAATATTGCTCTTAAGTGGCTTTAGTATCACGTCAAGCAATCCAATCATGTTGAACACCCTTATAAATTTAACCAACATCATTATAGTAGATAGATTCATCACCACTCTAGTTGAATATTTTATTAATTTGAATATTTTGTTCACAGAGCTTCAATTTTGTTAGCGAGTCATATTTTGGTCAAAAAAACCTCAAATTTCGTCCATGTGGAGAGCAGCAATTCAATGAACATTACCTATGTATTAAATTTGATCTCGGTTGAGATCATATTCATATGTCAAATCACTTAAAAAATGAAATGGCAAGGCCATCATATTGATTTCAAAATCATAAAATACAAAAGGAATTGGGAGCATTTTTGTGCGAATTGTTTCAATTTTTGCAACTGTTGTATAGTGAATTGTCGGGTTAAAGTTAATGCCAAAGAGTGAAGGTTGCATTGAAATAAGAGAAATTTATGTGAAGGATAAAAATATTCCCAACTCTTTGTCGTCAGCAACTTCCATTTTATCTTGTCATCCTGTGCCAACAGAAAAGTAGATTTTAATTTTGATGTTCCACCTCAAGCCCCTTGCAAAGAGCTTTTTGCTTGTAAAGATTTTTTTTTTAAATTAATCTTTAAAATTATAATGTTTCGTTAAATTCATCTCTAAAATTAATAAAATAAATTTTTAAATTATATATTATTATTTAATTTAGTTTTAAAATTATAATAAATAGTTAAATTGGTCTCATATAATAGATAAAATATCAAATGGTTCTTAAAATTATAATAAACTATTAATTTAATTTTTAAAAATATAATAATAGATCAAATGAGTTCCTAAAACTAAAAAGAATTAATTGCATTTTTGTATCTCACTATTTTTAAAATTTTGTAAATTTTATCCGTAATTTTTTTTTTGCACATTTTTTATCCTAAACTTATAATTTTATGAATTTTATATAAGAAAAAAAATTTCAATAACTAATTTGACCGATTTAAATAAAAAAAATATAATTAATTATTTTTTATTTTAGAGACCAATTTCATCCATCATTACAATTTTATGAACTAAATTGGTATATAATTACAATTTCAGGATATTTTGATATTTTATTTATTTTAAAGACTAAATTGATTAGTAATTATAATTTAAGAGACTATTTTGTTATTTTATTAAATTTATAGATCATTATTTTTTTTAAATAATTTTTTCTTTTTTTATATCATTATGCAAGTTTTGGTACTTTTCTAAAGCTAATAACCTTTTATCACCTTTTTAAACAGAAGCTACAACCATATTTTAAAATTTATTGACTAATTATATTTTAATTTGAGTATGGAGGCGTAAAAAGTCGGGTGAAGAACAATTATGCAAATAAACTTTCCTAATACCGTGAAAGCAGATAACTAATTAACTAATTATTTATTGATTTCAATATTGCCCTTTGGCGTGATTCAAATCGTGTCTCTTTATTATGAACTATATGTTGGATCTGTTCTTTTATTTTTATAATATTAACTATTTAAACATTATAAATTATAATATAAATTAAATAAATATTATATAAATTTTTACTTTTTATTTTTATTTAATATTTTGTATTTTTATATAGATAAAAATTGTAATGGAAAAATTATTATTTCAAGATTATATATTATTTTATAATATTAGAATAGTGTAATATTATTTTATAATTTTATAATATTATGCGTGATTGTGTATATAAAAGTAAAAAAGAAAATGATATGACCTAGCATCATATTAATGACAAAGTTATGTTTAATAGATATAGAAAAATTATTTTATCATAATAGTATATAAATTTAATACTTAATAATATTATAAGAAAAATAGGTTTAAATGTATTTTTTATCTCTTAAATTAGAGTTATTTTTTTTTCTGATCTCTCAAATTTAAAATTATTTTTTAGTCCCTCTAAATTAAAAATAACAGATTTTAATATCTGAAGTTGACACAATTAAAAACATAGTTGACATGGATGATAGTATTTTTCTGGTGTTTAAAAAATAAAATATTATTTGTGTCTATTTTAAACTGCTAAAATCAAATAAATCAAAATCACATAGAGTATTTTTTTTATTTTAATTTATTTGATTTTGGTGATTCAAAATTATTACAAATTATATTTTAAATATAAATTTTAGAGTTCAAAACTACTACAAATTACATTTTTTAAACCATTAGAGAAAACACTGTGACCCAAGTCACATGTTTTTAAGTTTATATATCAAAATAAGTTATTTTTAATTTAAAGAGACTTAAAAAAATAATTTTAAATTTAAGAAGAAAAAAAATAATCGAGAGAACAAGTATATATTTAAACTAAAAAAATACAATAATCGCAAATTTGTATGATTTGCATGCACATAAATAAAAAGTATCCTATTATGTGCATGTGTTCAAATGAAATTATATTTTTAAATATATTTATATTTCTTAATGTAAGTATTTTAATAATTTTTATATTTTATATTTGAAATTGTTTAAATAATATTTTCAGTTTTTAATTGATATCTTTTTGTTATTTTGTTAATAGTTTAATTTATTATATATATATTTCTCATTTTTATCATAACAAGAATTTTCACTCGATCAAGTATTGTAAAGTTACACGAATTAATGGACTTGTGATTTTTCATATAGATAAATAAATAATAGATGATGAACTTATAAGAATAAGTAGTTAGTGTGAGTGATGTTGAATTCAAGTTGTTTAAACATGTGGCTAGATGTTCAAATGTTAACTAGTATGTATGAAAAAAAAATGTTGGGAGAGAGAAGCTTACCTTTGCGTGTTAACAAATTCTCTGGAGGAGGTTAAAAAGGAGTGACCTGGGATTTAACAAATTGGGGTTGTTTACATATTATATTGGTTCAAATTTAGGTTAAAATTAAATTTAAATCAATTATATTTGATTTGTTTGAATTGGTTTCACTTTTTAATTCTTTTTTACCAATTTAAATCGAAACAATCTGTTAACCTTAGGTTGGTTTGGTTTAGTTCATCGAATTATAATAAAATAAATAAATTATTACATTTTTTCAAGTTTTTATTTTTAATTATTATCTATTTTATATCATTTTTAATTTTATATTAATATAAGATAAAAATATTTTGTTCTTTAATGACTAAATATTTATTAATTTAATATTTAATTTTTATATATTTATCATTTATATATCTCATTGAACCCAAAATTTGTTAAAAAAAAAGTTGCATAATTAATATCACTAAATTAAGATACCAAGTAATATTATATAAGATAATAAGAAGATTAAAATGAATGAATGAAGAAGAGAAAAAAGATAAATATAGAACAAAAATTGAAGTACTAAAGTGTAAAACATATTAATATAAAGTAAAAAATTTAATTGACCAGATGAAGTTGGTTCAGGTTAAAAAAATAAATTCGAAATTAAAACTAATTATAATTTATTTTGTTTAGATTTAAAGAAATCAATTAATTTAATTTATTAATTTGGATTGTCGGATTAATCAAGTTAACCTCCTGTGAATACTCCTAACAACTTCATCTTTTACTTAACAACATCATACAATATATGAATTTGTAAAATATTGACAACTTTGTTTATTTTTAGGTATATTAGGCCACAACATGAAATGAAAGAAATTAAGAATTATTCACAATATTATGAATATGAAGGATTAAAAACAATAAAAAAAAACTTTATCAATGGGTCCATGACTCTAACCATGAACCAATCTTAACATATAACCCAAAACGTTAATATATATGTATAAATTTATTTGCTATTTACATTGTTAAACATATTCATTTTTATTTTTAATATGAAACTTCTTACTATACTTCTCTTCAAATAATTTCCTTTTTCACCAATTTCATTTCGGTATTGAATAAGAAAATTTTCTTCATTTCACTCAGACTTTCAAATTATCATCAATAAACATTTGTATAAGAAAATCATCATTGTACCGGTCAGCCTCAACCGACTAAGGAATCAGGCCCAATAGAGAATCAGGGGGGTTAGGATCGCAAAAAAACGGTGTTGGGCCGGCCCAACAAACCACGCAAGCCAATCAATCCACCCCTTAGGCCCATTCGTCCAAAGAGGAAGTTGTTCAGGTAGTTACGAGTTAGTTATAGGGCAGTTAGAGAATAACATGATTAGCAAGTAACTCCCTCAGGGGGGCTCCAACATGTATAAATATTAGGTCAGCTCTACGAATAGGGATTGATTCCAAAAGCTTACTACGACACCACACTACATGTACTCTTAGACGAGAACAATGGCGCCCACGGTCCACCACCCGAAAAAAAAGAGCACATTCTCAGGTAGCATCCTAAAGCGCCAAGTCCCAATGAGGTTCGGCCACAAAAAGAAAACGGGGGGCCGAGAAGGAGAGACGGCCGAAAGCAAAACCCTGGAGGGCAAGAGCAAGTCCCAAGAAGACCCAGCTGAAGAGGCTCGAATTACTCATAAGGACACAAAGCCAAGCCGAAAGCTCAAAATTTCAAGTAGCACTCCAAAAGCACTAAGTCCCATAAGGACTCGGTTGAAAATTAGAAGAACCACGACAAAACTAAAAACAAAGGCATTAGCCCGAAACGCATGATGAAACGAACAAAGCAGGGAAGTAAATTACATTCAAAACAAAGCGTACTGACCAAGGTGCATTAGCATAAGCATCAATTCATAAAAGCTAAAAGCGTGATTATCATTCAAAGGAGCCCAAAAAAGGGAACAAAATCCTAACAACAAAAAATTAAATCATCCTAAAACTATGTTATTGTAAAAGTGGCAGAAAAGGTTAGTCGACAAGCTCAAAAGGAGGCTCAACAACGATGTCAACCAGCTTCCCGTCCACTACTTCCTTGAAGGGGCCGGCGGTAGAGGTGTCTACGTCAGGGTGAAGGAAAGCCACCTGCCCTAAGGCATAGGCAAACCCCTCTTCGAACTGCTCCGCAATGGCAAGCCCACGCTCGTCCAAAAGGGCGTCCTTCTCCTTTAGCAAGAGGTCCCGAGCCTCAATTTTCGCCTTTAGCTGAGATACCTCCTCTTTAGCAGATGCCTTGGCCGACATCATGGCCTCCTTCTCCTTTTACACCAAGTCCACTTGAGCATGGAAGTAGTCTCGGGTGCTCTCTAAGTCTTGTTGCACCAATCTCAGCTCCTTAGTCTCTACAATAGCCTAATCGATATCGCTCTGAAGATTGGCGTTGGCCTCCCGATAGCTATTGATTTTCACCTGAGCTTCAGTATACTCGACGCTCAACTTCTTCAGAGTATCTTGGGCCTTTTGGTTCTTAGTAGAAAGGGCATCCCAGTGAGCCGCCAGGTCTCCGAACTCCTTTTCTACAACCCTAGCAAAAATCAGAGTGTAACCCTTAAACCTCTAGAGCGCCTCAAGAGATTTAGGTAGCCCCAACTTTCTTAGCCTTCGCTGGTCACTATGGTAGCCCAGTTGTTCATCAACCACCTTGCCCAAGGGATAGTTGGGGTTGAAAATAGAGGGGCTCGAAGACTGGCATGCTAGGACCCTGACCCTAGTATCAGCCGCTGCCACCCGACTGGCATCTCCTGACAAAAGGTTGTCCAAGTTCATGTCACCTTCGGCCATGTCCTCGGCCGCCAATAACCTTTTAGAGGGACACTCCTAGCTTTGAAGCTCCCCCGCCTCAACAAGCCGTTTGGTGACAAATCCACCAACAACCTCAACCACAAAAGATGGGGATTTCCCAGCCGAATCCAACTCCACCATAGGAGGAGGCTGAGTCTTGTCTTCGGTCGGTCGGGCGGTCGATAGAGGACAAGCCCCAACAACGACCGAAGTCGCAGAACGAGAGGAGCGCACCTTCATAACAGCAATATCCTTAGCAAAGTAACCTGCACAAGAAAGCACATGATTAAAAGTTATACAAAAAGAAAAAGAGAGAGAGAAAGAGAAGGCAGAGAGAAGAGGGGGAACTAACTACCCTTGCTACTGATAAGTTTAGAGTTAGAAAGTGTGGGTAGCCAATCGAGCTCCTCCACAAACTCGTACTCCCAATCTCTTAGATCGTCCCGGTCAACTATGACCGAAATGGCCGACTGATCGGACCAATACAGGGGGAAGAAGGAGTCATCGGATGTGTTGAAAAGCACGCTCGGGCCGGCACTACCGTCCACCACCCGAAAGAAATTCTCCTTGAATTGCTTATAACTTTCACAAAAGGGCCTCATCAGTTTTCGATGAGGGCGACTACTCAAGGAGGTCCAACCCACTTTCTCCGTTCGTTGAAGGGAAAAGAACCAAAAGAAAACACTCAGTGAAGGCTCTCGGCCTAGATCCTCACTCAGCAACTCGAACGCTCGAATAAAGGCCCAATTGTTGGGATGAAGCTGGGGGAGCAATGTTCAAAGCGCAAAGGACGGACCACTCGAAAGATGTGAAAGGAAGGTTAATGCCTAACTTCAAGAACAAGGTCTCGTAGAAATAAAAGTAATGCTCCTCACTCTCAGCCGCGCCTTCGCACATGCACTCGTCAAAACGGTAGGGAAGAACGTTAATAGACTAGGGCCCCGGCGGCAGATGGCGTCAGCCATCCCCACCAGCTTATTCGGATGAGTAAAGGAGGAGTGAGTCGTCACAACCCCTCGGTCAATCCACGAGGGTACCCCCTCGGTAGGCACCTCTCCGGCTTCACGGAAAGTAACACTGAAAGGAAACTCCTTTTCTACTTCCTGGGTAGTAGAATGCTAAGTTTCACTCCCTCTCGCAAAGGAGCCACCAGGGTTGGAGGGATCAGATGACCTGCTGGAGTGGCTCCCTACAAAATCAAATGCAAGGGTTAAATAAGAGACCCAAGCCAAAACAGGAAACCCCCCACGTGAAAAAGATGAGAGAAAAAACAATAACAGACAAACAACACGCAACCAGAAACATAAAGCAAAGAGGAACAAAGGATTACCTCCTCGTCTTGCCATTAGGGATGTGCGAAATGTTGAAGGAAGAAGGGAACTGAGGAAGCACAGACGCGCAGAGAGAGCAGTAGGAGCCCAAGCGAAACGAGGGAAGGCGAAGGGTTTTTCATAAAGCAGAAATGAAGGTTTGGAAGAAAGAGGGTTTTTTGAAAAAATTGTATAAGGGAAGTTAACGAAAAGATAACATACCCGATAAAGGACAGTTAATGGGGAAACGCAAAAAAAGCGCTCGTGGTGTAATGATTAGCAATTAATGATGATCAGTTACAGTAACACAGGCAGCACACTCATGAGGGGCATAAAGACCAAAAAGCCGTCGGCCAATCAGGTCGGGATCCCCAGATGACCGACATCTCAAGAATGAAGCAAGCTCCAACCCTTCGGCTAGAAGCTTGAGGGGTTGTGTACCGACCGACCTCAACCAACCAAGGGCTCAGGCTCAATAGAGAACTAGGGGAAGGTCAGGATCGCAAAAATAGTGTTGGGCTAGCCCAACAAACTACGCAAGCCAATCAATCCACCCCTTAGGCCTATTTGTCCAAAGAGGAACTTGTTAAGGTAGTTGTGAGTTAGATACAGGACAGCTAGAGAATAACGTGATTAGCAAGTAATTCCCTTAGGGGGCTCCAACATGTTGTATAAATATTGGGCTAGCTCTACGTATAGGGGTTGATTCCAGAAACCATACTACCTGTACTCTTAGACGAGAACAATTACAAATACTAAATAATAATTAAAAAAAACATATATTTTGTATCACACTAGTAAGGTAGCTAGAATAATAAAAAAAACACGTATATGTCAATAGAAGTTAGATATAGTAGAAAGGAATTAGTGTTTACCAAGGGATGAATTAATTTTCAAAATTTTGCCAGTAAAATTGTCCACATCTAATATTTGTGTCGAACAAAATTATTTCTTAACGAGATACATGTAAAAAAAAACAAATAAAAAATAAAAAAGCATATACGAAACTCGAATGATCGAAGATTTGCATCGGGCAAATTACAACACATAAATATAAAACTGAATCCGAAACAATTTACATTATTTGATACGTAATTTTATTTTAGAGAAACAGCTAATTGTTAAAACTTATAACTAAATCAATTATTTAATGATGTTTATTTGGGTGGGAGGGCATATGATGCCTTATTCTGTATGACAACCCTAATTCAAAGAATGAAGCTCAGTCCATGGAGGCATGTATGACCTTCCAGTTTGATCAAATGCCTCCAAGCAACCAAACAAGACCATGAAGAAAATAATTTTTTGAAACTTCAAAGTTTGAAAAATAAATAAAAATAAAAGGCAGAGAACATGGGGTATAATAATAGAATGGTGATTTGACAAAGAGAATCATTATGGGCCGACAAGGAAAGGAAATGATGTGTATTTCATTGTCTATAAGTGTCAACTACCAGTTCTTTTCTTCTCACCAAATAGGTTAAGATATTCATTTGCAGGGCCTCATCATTAACTTTGGTAGTTAGGACACAAAGCTAAAATTAATTGCTGAAGACGGAAGACACGTTCCTTTCCTTGCCGTACAGATTATTGTACAATATTTAATTTGAGAAAATATTTTTTATTTTTTTAACCCTTTGTTTCCTATTATACAAGTGATAGCACCATATTTTCAAAGGTCAGATCCGTAAAATTATATAATTTTAAAGAAAAAATAGGTTATGATATTATTCATATATAGTAAGATCGTCTATTTTTACGATAAATATTATAAAGATCATACTAATTCTAATTAGATGATAATATTTTTATACATTAAACTTAATTTTTAATAAATTAAATTGATAAAAAGAGAATATTAACAAAAATATATCGTTAAAAAATTTCTATATCAATTTTTACTATATAATCAAAATAAAATGATTCTTTCTCTTATCATTACGTTCATATAGGACTATATACTATCTATCTATCATTTATGTTTGATTTTTTTTCGGAATGTATAAAACTTTTTCGTATCAACAAATGCCACATGTTCATGAAACAATATTAATTATTGCAGAATGGAAAAAATTCATGGAAGAGCAAAAAATGATTTTTTTTCTCTTATTTTCCTGTGTCATCTCTTGACAGTAAACCTTTGTTCGCGTGAAAGCATATTACAGTAAAATAGAAATGAGGAATATGAAATAGAATTTTTTTTTTAATAATTTGTTGGAGAGAAGAAGTGAGAAAAAAAAAAAGAGAGGAAGTTATTTCTAAAGAAAATACTTATCTTTTAAAAGGAGGAAAATGATTTCTCTTTTTCTGTTTTAATTTTAAATATTAAATAATTTTGTATAACATGAAAATTTAAAAGATAATGATAAATAATTTTATGTTAAGAAAAAAATAATAGAGTAAAAATTAATTTTTTAATTAATATACAAATATTTTTTATATAATTTATTTAGTTTTACTCTCTTTTCCACTTATCTAAACAAGTGGAAAGAAATTTATCTACTTACTTTCTTATTTTTATTTATCCAAATAACATATTTTTTTATTTTATTTTTCTTTTATTTCTATCACTTTCTATTCTTTCCTTTTTATTTATTTATTCTCTATTTTACTCTTAATTTAAAGAAAGTGAAAACAACTTCTTTTATTGGTAGTAATTGAATATAATATTAGGGGGCTTTACAACTGTTCTCGTTTGAGAATACAGGTAGTTCGTGTCTTGATAGCTTGTAGAATTCAACCCCTCTCACGAGTATCACCCGATGTTTATACCCCAGAGAAGTGGGCCCATGGAGGATTTTGTGTACAAGTAACTTCCTAACTACCTTGTAACTCACTGATTGGAGCATTCTTCACGTGGGAAAAAGTCTGAGGAGTGAGTCATCTTGGGCCTCTCCTTCTTTCCCTAATTCTCGGCCATTTTGGGTCGAGGGTCTACTAGGTGAACCTGGACCAGGATGGTCGGCCGGTACACAGCCCCCAAGCTTTCAGTCGTAGGTCAAGAGCTTGCTCTGTCTAAGTCGCCCGTTTGTGCGTCTCGGTCAGTTAGCCCGCAGCCTGGTCGTTTCTTTGCTTCTCGTGAATGTGTCTCCTAGGTTACTATGTTTAATCATAGGTAGTGTAGTCATTGCGTCATATGCACGTCTTGGCTTACGTGTATGCATTAATTGCACTTTATGGTGTCGTTTTGACGGTTTTTCTTACAGTTTTCCATGTTCTCTTGTGCGGTTTCTTGTCCAAGGCACTTTTCAAAAAATCCCTTTGCTCTCGCAACCCTCTTTCACCTCTTCAGAAAGTAACCTTTCTCCTTTCTCTATTTTCTCCTGCCTTTCTATCTCCTTACTTTTGCGTTGCTCCGTTCTTCTTACTTTCAAAATTCCAAGGTGTTTTCTGATGGCGAGGCGAGGAGGTATGTCTTCACTTTTCTCCTTAATGCTTTTTTGTTCCCTGTTTGCCCTGGCTCTTTTGTCTGTATTTTCATTTTTCCTTTTGTGTGGGCTTCTGTTCTGGCTTGGGTCCCTGGTCTGACCCTTGCGCTTGGCTTTGCAGGGAACCTCTCTAGTGGGTCTGTTGAACCCTTCAATTCTGGTGGTTCCGCGACTCAAGGGAGTGAATCTCAGTGCTCCGCCTCCCAGGTGGCGGAAGAGGGGTTTCCCTTTGAAGTTGTCTACTGCGAGGCTGGTGTGATGTCGGCCAGGGGAACGCCCTCTTGGCTTGACCAGGGGGTGGTAACGCTGCGTTTGGCTTATACGAGTGCTGAGAAGTTGGTGGGGATGGCTGATGCCATTTGTCGACAAGGGCCATGGTTGGTCACCGTTTCTCCTTGCCAACTAAAGGAGTGTGTGTGTGAGGGTGCTACTGACGGGGTAGAGCATTATTTTTATTTTTATGAGACATTTTTCTCCAAACTGGGTATTACCTTGCCTTTTATTGCTTTCGAGCAGTTGGTTTTGTGTGTTCTGAACATAGCCCCTACTCAACTTCATCCCAACAGTTGGGCTTTCGTTAGGGCCTTTGAGCTATTAAGTGAGGATTTGGGCTAGGATCCCTTTTTAGGGGTCTTTTTCTGGTTCTTCTCTACCTGCCGAACGAAGAAGGTGGGTTGGATGTCTTTGAGCAGTCGTCATGGGTGTCAGTTGATGAAGCTTTTTCGTGAGAGTTACAAACAGTTCAAAGAGAACTTCTTCTGGGTTTTAGAGGGGGAGGTTGGGCCGAGCGTCCTCTTCGATGTGTCTGGCAATTCCTTTTTTCCCTTATATTGGTCTGGTCGGCTGGCAGTTTTGATCACGGTCAGTCGTGATGATTTGGAGGATTGGGAGTATGAGTTCGTGGAGGAGCTTACTGAGATGGCTCCTCTCTCGTGCTCCAAGCTCATTACTGACAAGGGTCATTGCCCCTTTCTTCTCCTTTCCCTTTTTTTTGACTTGGTGTTTTGTTGTGCAGGGTACTCAACTAGGGACATCGCTGGCATAAGGGCGCATGCTCACTCTTCGCGGTCGACCACTACTGCAACTTAGGCCACTCTTGTGTCGGTTGCTCAGTCGGCCGATGACATAAACATTTAGGATCATGTTGGGTCCCCCAACCAGGTAATTGAGGTGGCTGGTGGGTCCTCTACCAAATGAGCTGTCGAAGCGGGAGGGCTTCAGAATCAGGAGCACCCTGCTGAGAAGACAGCTAGGGACGTGGTGGGACATGTAGCAGAGTCGCTTATCGAGCTCATGGAGGTCGGTCGGTCGGGGACAGGGGGGAGCTGGGTTGATGTAATGGCTAGCAGCCCTCATAGTCCTTTCGTGTTCTCGCTAAATTATCTTGTTGGTTAGGTGGTGGATAACAATTGATTTGCCCCAACGATCGGCTCAAGGTCAAAGAGCTGGGGCTACTACGTCTCTAGAGGTGCTGTAGAGGTACAATAGCTATGGTCTCATTCTTTCCAAGGCCATGGAAATGGAGTTTGGTGAATCACAGGGATATTTTATCAACGAAGCATCAGAAAGGCTGAAGATTCCTGAAAAGTTGAGTGTTGAGTATACCAAGGCCCAAGTTAAGATCAATAGCTTCCGGGAGGCAAACGTCAGTCTCCAAGCTGACCTTGACCGGGCTGTTACTCAAACCAAGGAGTTGAGGTTGGCCCAAGGTGAGCTGGAGACTTCCTACAACTTTTTCTGTGCCGAGGTCGACACCTTGAAGAAGGAGAAGGAGGAGTTGGTGTCATCTAGGGCGGCCGTGGAAGAGGAGGTGTCGAGGTTGACAAAGGAATTGAAGGCTCGAGACGCGCTGCTGGCGAAGAAGGAGGCTGTTATAAACGAACACGGCCTTGCCATCGCCGAACAATATGAAGTTGGATGTGCGTATGCCTTGGAGCAAGTAGCCTTCCTACATCCAAACGTTGATACCTCTGCCGTTGGGCCTTTCAAGGAGATCGTGGACGGGAAGCTGATTGACATCGTGGTGGAGCCTCCTCCGAAAATAGTGATGGTGTCGTTGACTAGTATGTTGGTCCCTTCTTTCAGTGATGTTGAGATCAAGGGCTCAAGTCTCTTTCGCCCCATTATTTCTTCTTTTTTTTTTCTTTGTATTCCCATGGGTCTTCCAGACGTGTGCTTTTGGGACTTGATGTATTTTCGGGTCCTTCCTTTCTCGCCTAGAGGGGCTTTCGGCCGATTCTAGGTCTTACTCGCCTAGAAGGGACTTTTTGATTGAGTTCACAGGTTTTTCTTTTTTCGCCTCGACGAGACCTTTTGGCTGAGTTCACAGGTCTTTCTTTTCTCGCCTGGACGGGACCTTTTGCCCGAGTTCACAGGTCTTTTCTTTTCTCGCTTGGACGAGACCTTTTGCCCGAGTTCTCTACTCTTGCCTGACCGGGTCTTTTGGCCGACTTCAGGTCTTTTGCTTCGCCTGAGGGAACCTTTTTGGCTGTCCTTCACAGATCTTTTTTTCTTTGTGCCTGGAGAGGACCTTTTTTCGCCGTCCTTCATAGGTCTTTGTCTTCATGCCTGGAGGGGACCTTTTTCGGCCGTCCTTCATAGGTCTTTTCTTCATGCTTGGAGGGGACCTTTTTTCGGTCGTCCTTTGCAGGTCTTTTTTCTTCATGCTCGGAGGGGACCTTTCTTGGTCGTCCTTCTTAAGTCTTTTCTTCATGCCTGGAGGGGACCTTTTTCGGCCGTCCTTTGCAGGTCTTTTTTCTTCATGCCTAGAGGGGACCTTTTTTGACTGTCCTTCTCAAGTCTTTTCTTCATTGCCTGGAGCGGATCTTTTTTCGACCGTTCTTCGCAGGTCTTTTTTCTTCGTGCTTGAAGGAGATCTTTTTTTGCCATCCTTCGCAGGTCTTTGTCCTCATGCTTGGAGGGACCTTTTTTTGACCATCCTTCGCAAGTCTTTTTTCTTCATGTTTGGAGGGGACCTTTTTTGGTCGTCCTTCTTAGGTCTTTTCTTCATTGCCTGGAGGGAACCTTTTTTCTGCCGTCCTTCGCAGGTCTTTTTTCTTCATGCTTGGAGGGGACCTTTTTCGGTCGTCTTTCGCAGGTCTTTTTTCTTCGTGTATGTGTGCTGTCAACTACATTCACATTTTATTGAGATAGTAAAAGAAAATTGGTACATCAATGATATACCTGGCTCTAGCTGTGATATGCGCAAAGATCCATAGCATTCCAAGTTCGAGTTATCTTTTTGCCGTTAAGGTGCTCCAGGCGATACACTCCTCTACCGGCCTCCTCAGTTATTATGTATGGACCCTCCCATATTGGGGCGAGCTTGTTGCCGTCGGTCGTTCTGGTTATCTTTCTCAGGACTAAGTTGTGGCGTTGGAAGTGCCGGGGGGATAATCTTCGTCGTTGCAGTCGAGCGGCTCGAGCCTTGGAGACATACTCTTTTACCTGTCTATTTCGCACACCTCCTGCAACAAGTCCAAATTCACTCTTATTTCGTCCTCGTTCTCAGTCAGTCCCCTATCTCGATTGGGATGATTGCCTCTGTACCGAAGGTGAGGCAAAAAGGTGTTTCATTGGTGGAGGAGTAAGGAGTTGTGTGACCAAAGGACTTGGGGGAGTTCTTTAGCTCATCTTCCCTTTGCTTCTTCCAGCCACCTGCGAAGTCCTTTCAGGATGACCTTGTTCGCTGCCTCCACTTGTCCATTGGTTTAGGGATGCTCGACTTATGTGAAATGTTGCTTGATTTTCAATTGGGTGCAAAAGTTTGTCGTCGCCCGTGACGCGAACTGGGTCCCGTTATCTGATACTATTTCGGTCGGCAAACCAAAATGACATATGATCTTTTTCCAGTAGAAATGCTTGATCCTCTCGGCCAATATCGTGGTGACAAGCTCGGCCTCGATCCACTTAGTGAAGTAGTCGACCGTTGGTGGAAAGGGTCCTAAGATGTCCACCCCTCATTTGTGAATGACCATGGGGAAGTGATGGCATGCAACTGCTTCGGGGGCGCGTTGCCTACCTCTGCGAACCTTTGGCACTTATCGCATCTTCTCACATAATCCATGTAATCTCCTTTCAATGTTGACCAGTAATAACCGGCTTTGGCGATCTTGCTTGCCAGTGCCCGGCCTCCGATGTGGGAGCCGCATAGCCCTTCGTGGACCTCCTTGATCACATAACGTGCCTCTTCGCCCTCAATGCATCTTAATAGTGGGAAAGAGAAACCCCTCTTGTACAATTCTCGTCCTATAATGATGTATCTTGCTTCCTCTTTAATTAGTTTTTTGGCCTTTACCGGGTGTTCTGGTTTTATTTCGTCCCTTAAATACGCCATCAAGGGACTCATGCATGTTGTCCGTTCCTTGACACAACCCACTTCGGGCTCCTTAATAGTTAGTTGGCCGATGCTCTCGTGGATGATTGACTTCTGCACTCCTCTCTTCTAGGAGGTGACTAGTTTTGACAATAAGTCTGCCCTCTCGTTTTGCTCCCTGGGTACATGGTGGAGGGTAAACTTCTCGAAGGTTGTCGCTAGCTTGGTGGTTCTGTCTAAGTACTTTACCAATTGGGGATCCCTGCCCTAGTATTCCCCTCACCTGCCCAGTTATTAGCTTCGAGTCGCTCTTGGCAGTCAAAACTTTTGCCTCCAATTCCTTGGCAAGTCTCATCCCGACAAGTAATGCCTCGTACTCGGCTTAGTTATAGTTGGCCTTGAATTCATAGTGGAGCGATTGTTCTATCAACACCCCATTTGGGCCCTCCAATATTACTCCAGCACCGCTTCCTGCCTAATTGGATGCTCCGTCCACCGAGAGGAGCCATCCACCACTTGTGTCTGCCTCTAAGCTACCCATTGTCATTTTCGTGACAAAATCAGCTAGTGCTTGGGCTTATATATGACCCCTGTTTTCATATAATCTCAGAAAATTGGACGCTCCATGCTACCATCCTACCCGCCAGATCCGGCTTTCTGAGTACTTGTTTTATCGGCAAATCCGTCCTCACGATTACCAGGTGCCCTTGGAGATATGGGCGTAGCCTTCAAGATGCGATGACTAGGGTGAGGGTCGCCTTTTCGATCCTCTGGTACCTTCTTTCTGCGTCTTGGAGGATTTTACTTATAAAGTATATGAGCTACGGTTTTCCCTCTCTTTCCTGTACCACCGCTGCGCTCACTGCTTCTTCAACTACCAAAATGTATATTACAAGGGGGATCCGGGTATTGGCTTCGTCAATATCGGGGGGTGGCTAGCATTGCCTTCAACCTCAAGAACGCCTCCTCGCTCTTTGTCGTCCACACAAAGGCGTCTCCCTTTTTGAGGGTATTGAATATGGGGGTGGTCGTCTCGGTTGACCAGGATAAAAACCGTGAGAGTGTCATGATCCTCCTGGTCAGTTACTGCACCTCTTTGACCGTCTTTTGGCTCTGCATGTTTATGATGGCTTGACATTTTTCTGGATTAGCTTCGATCCCTCTCTCGGTTAGCATGAATTCTAAAAATTTTCCCGCTTGCACCCCGAAGGAGCATTTTTCAGGGTTCAATTTAAGTTGATGCTTCCTCAATATTTGGAGCACTCTTCCCAGGGCTTTGCAGTGGTCAGCTGTTGATGTGGATTGCACTACCATATCGTCCACGTACACTTCCACATCTGCTCCTATCATACCTTCGAACATTTGGTCCATCATGCGTTGGTATGTTGCCCCCGCATTTTTAAGTCCAAAGGGCATCACTTTATAGCAATAGACTCCTGCATCCATTATGAAAGCGGTTTTGGACTCGTCTTGAGGGTGCATTTTGATCTGATTGTAACCTAAGTACGCATCCATGAAACTCAAAAGTGCGAAGCCTGAAGCTCCGTCCACTAGACGGTCTATGCTTGGCATGGGATATGGATCTTTTGGGCACGCTTTGTTCAAGTTTGTGTAGTCAGTACACATACGCCATTTCCCACTGGCTTTTTTGACCATTACTATATTCGCCAACCATGTGGGGTATTGTATTTCACAAATGAAACCGGCGGTGAGGAGCTTCTTCACGGGTGGCCCTTCTCTTTTCTTCACCTAGCTTCCTCCGTCGCTGGGCAATTGGCCTGAAGCCTGAGGATATCGATAGACGGTGGCATATGAATTCAATATCGATCCCGAGCATGTTGGCTGGGGACCACACGAACACGCCTCGGTTTTCCTGCAAGAAGGAGATGAGGTTGCTCTCCTCTTCCCGCATTAGGATGGTTCCTATCTTCATCTTGTGCACTAGGCTTGTGCCAATAGTAATTTCCTTCAAGTCCTTTGCTGGTAGGGGCCTTTCGCACTCTTCATCACATATAGGGTCGAGGTCGAGGTCCAAAACATTCACATCTGGCCGGTCGGCTCGAGCTAGCCGTGAGCCGATTCTCAAACTGTCCTCGTAACTGCGCCTTGCCACTCGATGGTCAGCCCACACTCTTCCTACTTTTTTCCCCACTGGATATTTCATGCATAGATGATAGGTGGATACTACTGTCCCCAATTTATTTAACGCCGGCCTTTCCATGATTACATTATATGACGCCTCCACGTCCACTATCGTACACAACACCGGAATGGTATGTGCGTAACTGCGCTCTCCAAATGTGGTCTCCAACTCGATTCCTCCCCTTATCTCTACCTGTTCTCCAGCGAAACCGTACAATTTTCCTACGTAGGGCTCCGTGTCTACCGGCTGCAATCCCAATTTTTTGTATGTCGACCAGTACAAAATATTAGCCAAACTTCCCTGGTCGATGAGAACTCTCTCGACTTTGTATTTTGCCACCTCTATGGAAATTACCATGGGCTCGTCATGTCTCGGGGGCTTGTACCTCATGTCTTTCTCATCCAATGAGATCACCGGCGGTGGCTCTTGGTCGGCTTTTTCTCTTATAACCATAATGTTGCTCGCTTTCCTTTTTCGTCCTCTCTCTGCTCCTAGGACGTCTCCTCCTCCCGAGATGGTTGTGATGACACCTCTCCTTCGGATATCCCTTCTTTGGGGTGACCGGCTTCTCTCTCTTCGTTTTCCCCTCTTAGCTCTTCTTTTGTTTCTCTCAGCCTCTCCCTTTCGTTCACCTTCTTCACTGCCCTCGAGTTAATTTCTGTTTTCTCATTCTCCTTCCAGACGTACTGACTTAAGTGCCCTTCCTGTATCAACTTCTCTATTTGTTCCTGTAAGGTACGACAATCCTCTATTGCGTGGCCACGTGCCCAGTGAAACTCGCACCATTCTTGCATGTTTAGTCCCATCCGTCGGCCCTTCATGTCTGTCAGGAACTTCAGCATGTTGGTGTGGTGAATTTCGTGGAGTATCTATGCCTTCTTCTCTCGTAGGGGGGTCAACACTAGGGGGGTAGTCTATTTGTCTGGGAGGGTATTTGTTTTCTCCCTTCGGCGTCGATCGAACTTCACTTCTTGTTTCTTTCTCGGCCTTGATTCGGTCAGTTTGATCCTCCTCTACTTCGATGTGTTTCTTGGCGTAGGTCCAGATTTCCTCCATACTCTGGGGTTTCCTCAACGCGAGGGAATCGCTGAATTGCCCCGCTTTGAGTCCCTTTTGGAAGGCTTTCACGAAGAATTTTTGATCGAGGTCATTTACTCTAACTGTGGCTTTGTTGAATTGGGCTAAGTAGCTTTCGAGTGTTTCGCTCTTATTTTGTTTGATGTCAAAGAGGTCTGCTACCTCTAATTTTTTCGTCTTGTTGGCGGCGAATTGAAAGGCAAAGGCGTTTGCTAAGTCGTTGAAGGTTCGGATGGATCGTGGTGGTAGGGTGGCCAACCAATGCATGGCCACTCTCCGCAGGGTTCCTGGGAAGAGTTTGCAGCTCAAACGATCGTCACCTCTGCTTATGTACATCTGAGTTTGGAAAACCTGAAGATGAGTGTGGGGGTCTTGGCTTCCGTTGAATGGTTCGGTGATCACTTCTCTGAAGTTCTGGGGAATGTGAGTCTGGTCTATCTCTTCACTGAACGGTTGGGCCCAAAAGGCCAAGGAGCCCTCCGCCGACGAGGGGATGGAGATGGCCGGCTTCTGCTCCGTGGCCTTCGCCGCAGCTAGTTGGCATCGAAGCTCCTCCTCCCACTCTTCCGCTATCTTCAATGTCTCCTTATATCTCTCCTCGGCCAACTTATGCCTTTCTTCTGCTTCTTTATGTCGCTGCGAGCTTGTAGTAATGTCACTGCCTGCAGTAACCGCTACAATGTATCCTCCTCTGCTTCATTAGTGGAATTGGCCGCCTGATTACGTGTAACCGGCATCATCACCGATCCTACGCCCTTCTAGCTCCTGGTTGTTCGCGTCGGTCTTGAGATCTTGAGACGTCGAGAAAAAATTTCACCGAGGCCTCACGGTGGGTGCCATTGTTCTCGTATGAGAATACAGGTAGTTCGTGTCTTGATAGCTTGTAGAATCCAACCCCTCTCAAGAGTATCACCCAATGTTTATACCTCAGAGAAGTGGGCCCATGGAGGGTTTTGTGTACAAGTAACTTCCTAACTACCTTGTAACTAACTGATTGGAACATTCTTCATGTGAGAAAAAGTCTAGGGAGTGAATCATCTTGGACCTCTCCTTCTTTCCCTAATTCTGGGTCGTTTTGGGTCGAGGGCTTGTTGGGTGAACCTGGGGAAGGATGGCTGGCCGGTACAACAACTAAGCTAGACTCCTTGAGTAAGAGTGTATGTTTAGTTTAGAAAAGAAAATGAAAAGAAAAAAAGAGAAAAAAAACTAGAAAGTAAGATGATTTTATAAGTTAATAAAGAAAAAGTGAAAGAAAAATAAAAGTTAAAACTTTTTATTTTTATATGTTTTGTTGTATAAAAAGTAAAAAATGTATATAAATTATAATAAATTTTCTTAATAATAAAGAGAAGTGTGTGAAAATAAAGATATTTTTGTCTTTTTATTATATAAAAAACACATTTCTCTCTCATTTTGGATAAATTATAAAAATTGAGTCACATTTTCTTTATTCTCCCTCCCTTCTTTCTTAGAAACACAATTATTATTCTTGCTCGATCTTATCATTATTATTTTGTGTTTAGTTTTGTTTCAAATCAAATATAATATATATTCACTAAAATCAGCCTAGTGATAAACAATTTCAATACGTTTAATGAAATCCTCCATTTAAACTTCATTTTTGTCATTATAAAAGAATATAAATGTCAAATAGCCAATATATAAATAGAGACAATGAATGATATTATATGATCCATAAGTATAATGTGGGAGTGTTGCTTGCCATTAACATAGAATAACTATCTTGTTGTTGTTTATTGTTATTGTTATTGTTATTGTTATTATTATTGGTGAAAGAAATTTAGAATGAGGGATGGTGTCCCACTATAAGGTAGGAAGATCTTTGGGCGCAAAGAACACTTACACAAATACTTATATTTACCTCACTCAAGAAGATGAGTGGGGGCTCAAACCTATCACTTGTCAAATACAATACCATGTTTAACTGTCTTGCTCTACTCGACTAGTCTCTTAGTATTTTGTTTATTATTTTTCTATCCAATTGATTAATTTTCTTTTATAAACTTCATGCATTAGAAATTCAACATGCTCATTGTAAAACTGAACTTGTTTATACAAATTTCCACAAATTGTGTAGCACCTTAAGGTTGTTAGTTCTTCTTTTTGGCGAATGAAAATTCAAGATGAGAGTATGATTGCTTCATTTTAGGATTAGTACATATTGCGTGCTCAACAAGATACATATAAGGAACTTATAGATCCTTGTTGTAATTCTTCAATTCACAAATATTGTGTTAACATGATATTGTATGTGAACAAACTTTACTTAAACTTGACATTTTACGTAGTTAACCCTTAATAGAAATTGATTAGTGTGTGGATATTTTGTCTAAAATTATCATCACTTGTTTTTAACTCATTCATAGAATTATATAACATTCTTAATAGATTTTTGTGTGTGCAAAATGAAATTAATATGGTAATAAAAGTTTGAACCTAATATCTCCAGTACACTACTCAAACTTTTATTACTAAGTCAACTCTAATAGATTGTTAATAGGTGTTTTAATTTATCATTAGATTGGAATTTTCTAATTTAGATAAAAACATCAACAAATCTAAATTTCTTTTTCTTTTAACAAACTCAAATGTTTAAATGTAATGGCGGACCCAATTATAGGCTACCCTCAAAATGACCTTGGGCAACATACAAGTCAATCCATGGAAGTCAAATGTGGCCAAGAGGCTGGGTAATGTCGACTCCTATACGAATCAAGCACACACCTTGGGATACCTTAAAGTATACATCGACTAAGTTAAATATGATAAGAAGGATAGTGAGAAAATAACAATTTGGTCATTGGTGATATTGTCCAATAAAAGATGAGGAGATTGATTGCGTAATCAAGTAACCAAATATGTCATTAATGACAATTAGTATTATATATAAAGGGGTACATTATACATATAACATCAACTCTTTATAATTTAAAAATGCCTGAAGTATTCTCTTTCACTTGAAAATATCACCTAGAGAGATAACAAAATGAACTCCTCAACTTGGCTTGGCGAGCCAATGTGTAAAGAAGAATTAAGTCAAATTAACCCTTTTTTAAGTTTGTATAATTTTTTTTTTATAAAAAATAGTAGATCAAAATAAGCCGGTAACATTCAGGAAGACAAATTCACAACTCAATCTAATCTATAATTTAGGCCACTTATTTTGGACCTGAACTCACCTGGTTTACGGGTGAAGCAAAATTACCAACTCTAGGACCACCCACCCTATCGGTCAAGGACATGCAGCCAGAGGAGTTGGTGGATACACATAGGCATTACAAATTTCTTGCAGGTACACTAAAAATATAATTTATGACCAACAAGTCATACGTAAATAGATTGTTGTTAACGACTCACAAGTAACAGACCATTTCTTATTAATTTATGTTGATTTGATTTGGTATGCACCACACCAAAAATTTAAATAGTTTCGAATTAATTTATTTTTACAATAATTAAGCAGAAAACCAGAAAGCTCAAATTATCATAAACTTAAGTGGGAAAACAAATTGTTGCTGTCAAAGTACCCACTCTGATTGCAAACACTAGGGAAAAGTAATTTTCTATTATGATACACGAAATGTCTACCAAACCAAAATAAAAATTAGCAAGAGACAAGGAGAGAAAAGTTGGATGACACTCAACAACTAAAACTCCAAGTGGGGTGGGTCCATCTATACGGTATATCAACATTCTAATTTTATTGATAATTTACGTACAACGATCTTTCCAACGTATTCAAATATTATTTTATTTAATATGCATCCATTGACATTTCTTCCACTATTTGTCTAACTTTATTTGTCAACAAGCACGTCCTCCGCATGTCTTTGGTCTAATTTATTTTAGTTTTGTTTTTAAGGAGTTGTGTGAAAAAATGGAAAATAATTTCTAATTTTTTTTAATGAAGAATTTTTTTAAAAGTTAGTTTTATTAACTTCTACCTTTTTCTTCATTATTTTAAATCTCAAGATCAAATAAGACGGTAAAAATATTAACTTCATAATAACGTTTAAACTAAAACTTATAAAATTTCCAATTAGGGTCATTTTTAAACTCTTATTTATAATTTTAACATTAAAGTAATATTTAAACTCTAAAAATGTTACGTCAAATGCTACCTTAAACATGAACTGGGACTTCTAAAAACCACACCGCTAATAAGATTTCAGAAGATAAAATAATGTATTGAATATAATTTTATTAATGATTTTGAATTTATATTTTCTTTTTCAAAAGACTAATATTAACAAATAGGGATTGAAAAGTAACTGCTGAGTACTGAAAATGTTAAAAGTTTAATTAGAATCAACTGAAATTATAACTTTTAATATTGTTATTCAATTACAAATAATGATAAATAGTAAATTTGTTAATTTTTATAATAATTATGTTAAAATCATACCTAAAATAATTTTTAATTAATTAATATTATAAAAATATTTACACTAAAAATACATAAAAATTTAAATCAAGTTTTAAAGGAGATTGAAAATTCAATGATAAGTACTCTAAAGGTATATATTAGTTATAATATATATTAATATTAAAAGATAATAATATATTTGAAAAATAATAAAAGAATTGTATTGGACAAATTTAAGGACAATTTAGTGATAATAATCCTAATTAATATTTAGGGTTCAAACTCAAACAATATTAACTCATGCTCGCAATAGTTAAGAAATTTTGACATGAATCATGTATGTCATAAAGCTTGTCTCATCCCTCAAAGAGAAGTAAAACCCTTGATATTAGGGTTGATAAGCCATGATCTAGGTGGAAGCAAGCCTTTAAGAGAGAAGACACAAAACTCATTATTGGATTATCTTAATCTTACTCTGAGAATGTCTTAGATAGTAGTTAGCATGATTTGAGCGTCAAAGTGCTTACACACAAGGTGTAAGGTACGTAGCTTTTACTTTCCTATGAGTGATGAGACGCGCTTTAAGGTACAGGTGGTTCATGTTAGATTTCTTTGACTGTCACGGGTGTGAGTCGATATTGTTTTGACCCAAACCTCAAATAATGATCAGGATTATTGTCACCGAGTTGTCTTCAAATTCGACTAGTACATGAATAATAACATAATTTAATTTAAACATTTATAAAATAAAAAATCTATTGAAACAAGACTTTCTACAAGTAGAAAGTCTTAGATAGTTAAATTCGAATAGTACATGAATTTAATAACATAATTTAAACATTTACTCTAAGAATGTCTTAGATAATTAACATGACTTGAGCGACAAAGTGCTTACACACAAGATGTAAGGTACATGAGTTTTACTTTCTTATGAGTGACGAGACGTGTTTTAAGACATAGGTGGTTCGTGTTAAATTTTCTTGACTGTTGCAAGTGTGAGTCAATATTGTCTAGGACCAAACCCTAAATAATGATCAGGATTGTCTTCACCCAATTCCTTTAAATTTGACTAGTAGATGAATAATAACATAATCACATAATTTAAACATTTATAAAATAAGAAAATCTGTTGACACAAAACTTTCTACAGATTGACTAACATAAATTGGGATAAGGATAAAATTGTATTTATTTAGTATGAGAGACCTAACACGCGAAGAAGTTAGAAGCTTTTTGATCAATCATACATGTTATTTTGGTGTGAGCCTAAGACATTTGCTGTTGGTGAATCTCAAATGTCGCTGAAAAAACACATTTTGCCGACACTAAAAAAGCACCTTTTGTGAGCGACAAAATTGTCGCAGTAAGAATAATTATTGCAAAAAGTTTTGTAGCAATATTTGGTGTTGCTACCACTACCTATGTTTTAACCATAATAATTGTCGTTATCATTTTTCTACATTTATTGCTGTCATAACTAATTTGTGATAATCACTAAAGTTGTTGCTATATTTACATGTCTTATCGACTATTATTGCTACAAAACATCATATTTCTCATCAACCAAAGTTGTTGTAATGAAATAACTTTTCTTAATAAATAATATCATTGCAATAAGATATTTTTTCAACAACTAAAATCGTTACAATAAAATATTTTTTTAATGTTACTATTATATCTTAATTTTTCTTAATAACAAAAGTTGTGGTCATAAAATATTCTTTCTTAACAACTTACATTAGTGTAAAATTTTATATAAATATTAAATTTTATTTTAATAATAATTATATATTATTTTTAAAATTAATATTACATATATATATATATATATATATATATATATATATATATATATATATATATATATATAATATAAATAAACAACATATATATACATTAATAAGTATCATAAAATATTCTTTACATGATTTAGTGAGTAAATCATTTTTACAAAAAGAAACTAACATATATAATAAACAAATAACTAAAAACTACTCCTGCAATATTAATTCTTCATTTTAGCTTTATTTTAAATATTCCCTTGTATAATAGTTGAATTGCCTACAATTGTAACATGAACAAATATTTAGTTTAACATATTTTTTCTTAAGCAATTACTAAATAAAAGAGAAGCTATGGAAATTAAAATTAAATATCACATATATAATATATGTGTGCTCAATAGGTAACTTAACGGGTGTAAAAATTGTGAAGAAAACATGAAATAACAAAAAATTGACCTACTAAAGTAAATTGCATGACCAAAATCAATTCTTTGTGTCCAATAAAAAATCGAACCCTCCCTCCCATATAATGCTCTCAACCTTGTATATTAAGAAAAAAAATACCATAATTAACACTACACTTCTAACAAGGATTCACATAATGCCAACTAAAATAATTCAAGAATAAATATAAACTAAACTTGAAAAAAAAAATTATTCAGAAATTACTTATGATGTGCAACCACGATAGTAGTAGCATTAAATCTATAATCAAGTATAGACATATATTCATTGTAAAGGAAGATTGTCCAGCCTGTATAAATGTCCAGAACACCCATTAATCAATAATTAAATATAGTAAATAAAATTTTATAATACAAAATTACTAATTTATTTGACCTTTATACTATTTAATAATAATTCATACTAGCCAAAAATAGCATGCATTGCAAAAAAAAAAAAAGATAGTTGCCACCATTTCTTCAAGTTGTTTTTTCATTCTTTCTTCAATTTGGTCATTGTTATTGTAAACCCGTGATAAACTTTCCTTTAGTTAGTTGAATGCCAACACCAAGACTATGACAATACCTAGATCGCTCTCCTACAACAAAATTGAAAAGTTGCATTAATAATCTGGTCTTTTATCGGTCTCTTCATTTATGCTTACTAATTTCTTCAAAGCAACTTCATGAACCTTCGTTTATTAAAAATAAGACAAATATAATCATTACTATTATGACATGTGATTAAGTATAGTAAATTAATTATAATTATAATTTATAAATCACATCAATCAATACGTGATACATGATGAACTTTAAGATTCCCATAAGGAAATCTCCCATAAGGAAATCTCACATCCTTTCATATTTGATTAATAATCTAGTCTTTTATCGGTATCTTCATTTATGCCTACTAATTTCTTCAAAACAACTTCTTGAACCTTCGTCTATTAAAAATAAGACAAATATAATCATTACTATTATGACATGTGATTAAGTATAGTAAATTAATTATAATTATAATTTATAAATCACATCAATCAATACGTGATACATAAACTTTAAGATTCCCATAAGGAAATCTCACATCCTTTCATATTTGATAGAACTTTACTTTTTCTGCTTTTTATGTTAACATGTAGGAGGAATTATATATTTATCCCTATTCTCGGTAGGATGAAGTAGCTTTTTGAGACCTATGTGTTGCAAATCTAATAAATACTTTAAGGTATCTTTTGTTTTGCCTTCAATATCCAATAATGTCCTAATAACACTTTTACAAATATTTTTCTCTATGTGCATCACATCTAGATAACTTCCAAAGTTTCTATTTCTTTGAAAAGTTTCTATTTCTTCATGAGAGAATTTATTCAAATCAAATTCATAAGTAGTAGGTAGAGAATCTACAACTTATTTTAAATCAATAGAGTCTTTTATTATATTTGGATCTAAAGAGTTTTCAACTCTCTCTATTGAGTCTTTTATGATTTCTTCATCAAATGAGTCTTCTATAACCTCTCCATAAAATGAGTCTTCTATAACCTCTCCAAAAAATGAGTCTTCAATTTTCTCTACATCTATAGAGTTTTCTACAACCTCTAAGTAAAAAGAATTTTCAACTTCTTCTACATCTACAGAGTCATAACTAATTGATTGAAAATATATAATTAGTATATAAAAAATAATATAAAAGATCAACAAATATTTAACAGCACCTATATACTGAGCATTATCCAGACAATCTATTTTAAAAGTTCTCTTTGTCCCTTTATATAATTTTTTAAGTGTACATATTCAATATTTTGTTTTTTTTATAAAAATAAATATTTGTTGTAGCCAATGAAATAACTTAGTTAGATAACAAATTTTGAAAATAAGATTTTTTTTTTTGAGTAAGGAGTTAAATATGTTTTTTAATTATAAAAGATTTAATTACTCGAATGTATGAACAAATTCCTTTGATCATTTTGCTTAATGATTCTAACAAAAATCCTTTCTGAGGTTATAACAATAATTTTTATTCTCAAATTATATTAAAAGATTTTGTTGTCGTCATGTATATTCTATTTTCCCTACAATTATTTATTTCTTCCTTAAAGGAGTTAAAAATTGTAAAATCTTATAATAATTTAAGATCAATTCATTCCATTTTTCCATTTTTCCATTTTTCAAAGGTCAATTTATATATTTAAATCATGAGTCAGACATACGAATACCCTACCCTATCCATATGGAAATCTTGGTTCAAATCCTTCGATATTGGATAAAAGATGTGATAGAGACCCAACCAACAAAATCAAAGATAATTTGGGTGACGTTGGAGGTCCCATGACTGGGCCCAAAACCAAAATAATGAAGCAATCTTTGCCATACCTAATTTTGGAAATTACAAAAAGTTTAGAGCAAAGTGAATCAGAGGCTGCACCAAAATGGGTCACTTTATTACAAGTTGATGAAGATTGGAGCTCATCTTGGAGAACACATATCAAGCCCAAAGTCATTGCCATGTAATTTGGGCTGAGTAATTAATTAGGATTTATTTACGTGTATTTTCGCATAAATCAATTTTTGATAGTCGGTAGAAAAGGAAAAGTTGGATAGTTGGTGGAAAAATAGGAAGGTCATTAATGATGGAAATAAAAGGTTAGTGGGGAGATCTAGTGGATGAGATTTTTTGCCAATTAAAGTATTAATGGATATTAAATCCATGAGATTTTATACCAATTAAAATATTAATGGGCATTGATTTCAGGGTTGTTTAGTTAAGCCTATAAATAAATTCTTGTAACCATTCAGCAACAGAGAATTTATAGTTTGAATAAAATTTTTTATGAGCACTTTCCATTGTTCTTAGGTTAAAGAACTTTTATAGTGTTGGTTTTACGGCAGGTCACGGTCAAGGTTAAGTTCCTCCTTTTACTTGCTTTCAAGACGATCCAATTTTAAGATTGTGTCAAGATGTCTCTTTCTTTTATTTATTAAGGTTGCTTTTTTTTATTACTATTATAATTGGAATAGTCTTTTTACTTCAAAAAAATCAATTTCTAATTTTTTTTCAAAAATTAATCCAAGATTTTTCTTGTTCCTATATAATTTATATGTATGGGAATATGAATTTATCATTCTTTTTCTGCATAACAAATCCTCTTAATTACGATTAAAAATTTTTCTCATTTTTTTTAACAAATTTTTTCTATGAAAAAATAGAACATCTTGTAGATATCAAGAATCCTTTCATCCATTATATTAGATATCAAGAAAAATCAATTATATTAGATATCAAGAAAAATCAATTATGGTTTCAAAGAATATGCCTCTTTTGATAAAAAAATGGAAATACTATTTTATCTATTTATGGCAATATCATTTTAATATTTGGTCTCAACTAGAAACAATCAATATAAACCAATTATCTCAGCATTCATTTCACTTTTTGGTCTATTAAGTATTCGACTAAATCTTTTAGTGGTATAAAGTCAAATGTTGCAAAATTCATTTCTAATAAAAATTGTTATAAAAAAGCTTAATACAATAGTTCCTATTATTCCTCTAATTAGATCATTGGCTAAAGCAAGATTTTGTAATGTATTGGGTCATCCCATTAGTAAATCGGTTTCGGTCAATTTATTTGATTTTGATATTATTTATCGATTTTTACAAATATGCAAAAAAATTTCTCATTATTACAAAGGATCCTAAAAAATAGAGTTTGTATCAAATAAAATATATATTTTGGCTTTCTTGTATAAAAACTTTGGCTTATAAGTATAAAAGTACTATACACACTTTTTTGAAAAGATTTGGTTCAGAAAATTATTGGAAAAATTCTTTATAGAAAAAGAAGATATTTTTTCTTTAATTTTTCCAAGAACTTCTTTTACTTTACAAAGGTTATATAGAAGTTGGATTTGGTATTTGGATATTGTTTTCAGAAATGATTTGGTCAATCATTCATGATAAAAAATAGGTTACAATACTTTGTTAATTGGTCTAAATAGGTAAATCAAAATTCTCATTGAATGAATATAAAAAATGCATTCATTTTTATTAGTATTCTAATCTATACATAGGATTTTGAAATGTTTAGGTCAAGATTTTGGATTCATTAATTGAATATTTGACTTTCTCAGAGTCTTTTCTTAGGAAAGTAATTGAGTTAAACTAGAATTTGAATAAGTCACAACGTATTTAATTATAAAATAAATAAAAATATTTTACTAAATGTACAATAAAAATATATAACTTATTAAATATTTTCAATGAATGGCTCCTAAAAATCTATCGTGGGCTGGTTTTAACTTTTAAGAAAAGAATGTTTTGATTATAAATTTAGGTTTGATTTTAGTTTATAGCAATTATCTTATGTATTTGTTAGGCGAATAGAATAGAAAAAAAATATTTCATTCTATATATTTTTCTTCATAAAAGTTTCTTAATGGAATTAAAATAATTTTTATTTTTGTCTTCTTGTATTATTTCTAAAATATACAAAACATAGCCTAATCTAATAATTGATATATATTTTGAATTGGTTAATATTATCCTAATAACATTGACCAAGCTGGCATAAAAAACATGTTTTCTAGCAACATTATGCATATTGGCATAAAAAAAACTTTTTGCAATGATCTTAAGCACATTGGCATAGAAAAGTCTTTTTTGATGTAGAAAAACTTTTTTTCCCAATGATATTAGGTTTGTTGGTATAAATTACCACATTTTGTCAACAACATTAAACATGGTGACATAGAAAAACACATTTTTTCAACTATAAATAATGTCGTTGTTATAAAATAATATATTTTTCCAATGACATTTAAAAGTCAATGAGATAAATATCTTTTTTTCTACGGTATCGATTTTGTTGAAAAAAAAACTTATCCAAATAAAATTTAAATGTTGTTGTCAATTGTCTATCTTTGCCAATAACTCATTTATCATTGAAAAAAAGTCACTGTGAATATCCTTTTTTCTTATAGTGTCGATGTTTTAATTGATATAAGACGGATTAGAGATGTTCGATCCACAGAGTATGTGAATGGTTTTTCTATAAAAATGTTAAAAACGGTGAATATAAGTGTTGATACCTACAAAGATTATAATATTCTTGAGAAGTTCCAATAAAGTGATTGTATGGCAAGATAAACAAAATACTTACCCATTAAAACTTAGAAATTTACTATTTATAGGTGTGAGATTGCTGGCTAAGGAGCAAAGGTGATTATAAATCAACATGAGAGATTACACTTATCGGTAGTCACATGAAATTTAGAGTCATTGAATATGTACAAACTTGACCTTAGATTGATGATTAAGGTTGATTATGTCACTTTCTCAAGGAGATTGATGTGATAGGGTGCATGATAAGTTAAAGTATATTATTTCTTAAATATATGATTTGATCCAACTTGTAATAAATATTCAAATGAGAGAGTTGTTAAGTAAATCAAGATCGTCAAGACATCTTAAAATTGATTTATGGTGGATTTGAAATATCATTTGCCTCCGATATTAACACATTTTGATCATGGTAGAAATACTTATTTTAATTCTCATAATAATAGTATGTTGATATTATATATTTTGGTAATACTACTCACTCACCGTATAAGACAAATGCATCTCATATTTATTAATTTATAGTTTTAAGGGTCGTGTTTATAAAATTGGTTCTCAAAGTTATTCCAAAACACATTTTAATTAGTTGTCTTGCAAGGATGATGAATCATACACAGGTAGACTTTAGCACTAACTAAGAAAATTATATTGGTTTGATTGACTATTGAAACGAGGGTAAATGCTATAATTTTTTCCAACCTCATTTGATCACCAAGTGGACAAATATCTTGAAACTTATTCTTTGGACTCACCTTAGGTTATCTTTGAATTAGGATTCATGATATAATTAACTAGAATATGTGAAATAAATTAATTGGTAAAGGATAAAAGGTATCTAGTATGAAATCAAAATTTCTATATAATTATGAAACTGAATATTAAATAGTTAAGCTTAGAAATTTTAAATAACGCTAATCCTTTATTTGTTTCTAGCGATTTTAGAAAAATATTGTGAGAGAAAATACATATTTTTAGTGCTTGAAATATGAGCGAAATGAGAAGATAAAATAAAGTCCTATAAGTTTTATTGAGATAAATAATGCATGGACATCTATGTCTTATTATACACTTAAAAAGAAATAGAAATAGAAAAAAGAAAAATTAAATTGACAAGTGATATAATATAAAAAATTAAATATATATTAAATATTCATGTATCATTATTCTTTTACTATTTTCTTTTTAATTCTAGTGATGTGAGGGAGAAAGAAACACAGAGAAAAAAATATAAGAAAAAATAGGTCCTATTATTCACGGTAGACAAAAAAAATAAAATAAAATGAGAGAACTTTATTTTTATCGTTTTACGTCCTTCTTTGCTAGGTTGGGCATTGTACAGGATTACTAGTCACAAATTTACAACATTTTAAAAAATAATAAATTTTAAAATTATATTAATTAAAAATATTATATTATCATTAATGTCTTTATATTAATTTTTTTTTATTTTTTACTCAACTATTACTTTTTAACACAACTAAACAAATAAGAAAAAGTTTAAAGACAATTAAGAAAAATGATTTTTTATTCTTATTTTCAATTATAAAAATATTATCTTATTTTCTATTTATATAGAAAATATTAAAATGTTTTTTTTTATTCTTTTAAATATTTCTTACGTGAATTTTGAAAATAAAAAATAAAGTAAAAATAAGGTGAAACTTTACTTAAAAGTAAAAATAAAGTTATTTTCTCAAACTAAATGATTTCTTAACATTTATACTATTTTTTATCTCAATTTAAACAAATAAAAATGTACTCATTTATTTATTTTTATTTCTTCTCATCTTACTTAGAGTCAGAATTTTAATTTGAGAGGGGTCGAGACCGAAAATTATGCTTTAATAAAATTAAATTTTTATGAGCAATAATAAATACAAGAAATATAATTAATATGTTCTGATAACAAAGAAATATATGATTGTATTATATATAATTAAAAATAATGTATGAAAAAATAGATTAGATGAATGAAATAAATTTTCATATATTTTAAAAATTAAATTAATCTGCGGGTCTCTAAATTATTTGAAAATTTTTAATTAGGTTTTTAAATTAAAAAAAAATTATAATTATTCTTGTAAAAATTTTGTAATTGAGTCTTTAGAATTTTAAAACTGTTAGAAATTATATATTTTAGCATTTTAATGTCATCATAAACTAATTTTATCAATCTAATTACATTTTTTTATAATATCAAATATTTTATTATAATTTTGTAATTTATAGATATAATTAAAATTTTTAAATAATTAAAGAATCTTTATTAAAATTATATTTTTACCTCAATAATTTATACAATTAATATTAAAAGTTAAATCTGATTACATAAGTATACTTCTAATTTTATTTATAATTTAAAATTAACATAACGATTGGTTAATATTAAATACAATTAAAATTAACAGTTAATTTTGTTCCAAAATGATTAAATCTAGAAAAAAAAAGTTTTACTTTATTTTAGCTCAGGTATGTTTCTAAACATTTATTGAAACAGTTGTCTTTTGCAACAAGATTACGAGAAATCCCCTCTTTTTTCTTGTGGTCTTATCCAACTAGATGCTGTTGTGTCACCATCAATTATGTTTCTGCATACACCTCATTGCGTTATGAGATTAATGATTTATCTTAATAAATATTTATGTTCAAACAATACAACATGCAAGAAAAGGAACCATCTCCGGAATGCTCGGACAATCCCACGATAGACATAGATCAAAACGTCGTGGTCAAAAAGTCATCTTTTATATCTGGTCACCGACACATCAGCATATAGAAATACCCGCTGTCACGGACCGAGTTCTCACCCACCACCAATGTACGAAGCCACAGCTGTGTCACGTGACCCTGCACCGTCACGTATGACACAGCATCTATCTATCTTTTACGTGCTTGCCTATTCATGAAATTCAACTACTGCGAAACTTTGAAAAATATTTTCTAATATTATTCCTTTTCAACGGCTAAAGAAAATATTAAACGGCTGTTATTTTTATACTTTGTTTTTGTAAGTGATTGCCACCTTACTGTATTGAAAGAATACCTGTTCACTTTATGAATGAAAACAAATTGCAGGAATGAGAGAATATATGCATGGAATGGGATACTATTATCAGCATTACTTACATTACATTTATATAAAATAGTTATAGATTATGTAGAAAAGAATATTATTCATCTACCTGATAATAAGGTTCAGACTTCTCAAAAGAGAATTATCATAATGATGGGACTATATTGAGATTTTTTTTACTATAATTGAGTAGAAAAGAGTTTAATTTTTATGCCATCAATTAATTAAAAATTATTATGAATATAATTTTATTAAAATAAGATATACTATTAGTATATTTAAATTAAATATAATTTTAAAAAAATATCAAAGAATACGGGACACAGTTTAATTTCTTAAAATTTACAAAAGAATATAATTTTTATTTTTCAAAATATTTTTTCATCTTTTAAAACAGTTATAATCGTATAGACAAGACATAAAGGTAAGTTCTATTTTTTTTTTGTTGTTGTTGCACAAAGTAATTTTTAATTGGAAATTACGAATCAATATTTATCTAAAATTTTAATTTTTTTAAACAAATATTTTTTTATATCTTCATCCTTCAAACAAAAAGGTGTCAAACATCCATCCCCAGAATATTTTTCCATCTTTTAAAACAATTATAATCGCATAAGTTCGATTTTTTTGTTGTTGCACAAAGTAATTTTTAATTGGAAATCACGAATCAATATTTATCTAAAATTTTAATTTTTTTTAAACAAATATTTTTTTTATATCTTCATCCTTCAAATAGAAAGGTGTCAAACATCCATCTCCAGAATATTTTTCATCTTTTAAAATAATTATATTCGTATTAACAAGACATAAAGATAAGTTTGATTTTTTTTTGTTACACAAAGTAATTTTTAATTGGAAATCAGGAAATAATATTTATCTAAAATTTTAATTTTTTAAGCAGATATTTTTTTTATATCTTCATCCTTAAAACAGAAAGGTGTCAAACATCCATCTCCCAGAATATTTTTCATCTTTTAAAACAATTATATTCGCATAGACAAGACATAAATGTAAGTTCGATTTTTTTGTTGTTGCACAAAGTAATTTTTAATTAGAAATCAGGAATCAATATTTATCTAAAATTTTAATTTTTTTAAACAGATATTTTTTTTATATCTTTATCCTTTAAATAGGAAGGTGTCAAACATCCATCTCACAGAATATTTTCCATCTTTTAAAACAATTATAATTGCATAGACAAGTAAGTTCGATTTTTTTGTTGTTGCACAAAGTAATTTTTAATTGGAAATCACGGATCAATATTTATCTAAAATTTTAATTTTTTTAAACAGATATTTTTTTTATATCTTCATCCTTCAAACAAAATAGTGTCAAACATCCATCTTCCAAAATATTTTTCCATCTTTTAAAACAATTATAGTTGCATAGACAAGACATAAAGGTAAGTTCGTTTTTTTGTTGCACAAAATAATTTTTAATTGAAAATCAAGAATTAATATTTATTTAAAATTTTAATTTTTTTAAATAGATATTTTTTTTATATCTTCATCCTTCAAACGGAAAGGTGTCAAACATCCATCTTCGAGAATATTTTCCATTTTAAAAATAATTATAGTCGCTTAAACAAAACATAAAGATAAGTTCGATTTTTTTTATTGCATAAAATAATTTTTAATTGGAAATCAGTAATCAATATTTATCTAAATATTTAATTTTTTTAAACAGATATTTTTTTTATATTTTCATCCTTCAAACTGAATGGTGTCAAACATCTGTCCTCCAAAATATTTTCCATTTTTTAAAATATTTATAGTCGTATAGAAAAGACATAAAGATAAGTTCGATATTTTTTTGTTGTAAAAAGTAATTTTTAAATGAAAATCAAAAATCAATATTTATCTAAAATTTTAATTTTTTTAAACAAATTTTTTTTTTATATCTTCATCCTTGAAATAGAAAAATGTAAAACATCCATTCCCTATAAAGTTATCAAACCTGTTGGAAAAACAAAAGACTCCACAACTTGGAACATGACACCATAACAAGGCTGATTAAATTTTGTTGTTGTTGTTTATGATAGTTTGAGTGGATAACAAGTTTGAGTAACAGGTGTATGTTAATTTAATCCTGGAAAAAGTAATTACTGGTGTAAACAAATTGGTTATTTTATATATATTATTAAATTATAAAATAAAAATGAGAGTAATATTCAAATAAAATAAAAAATTGGAATAAAACGTGGCAGGGAGAGGAAGGAGGGTTGAGAAAATGACAGGATAGAATTGAAAAGGGGTAAATAAAGAGAAAGAATATCCAACAGCATATGACCTTAGGGGGAGAATATTCGTGCGAAGATCCGTGGGTCATTTTTAGGTAGAAGCAATAAATAGCGCACCAAGCAATCTTTTAATTCTCACCATAGCACCACGCATAAACTGCACCTTCCTCACGTCCCTCCTCTGTCCCTCTCTCCCAACACCCCCAATGGCTCTCAAGGCCGTCCATGTCGCCGATGTCCCTTCCCTCGACCTCGTGCCGGAGAACGCCTCTCTCGCCCTCTGCTCCACCCGCTTCCCCAACGGTATTCATCTTCATTCTTTGTCATTTCCCTTTTCCTTCTTCTTTTTCTTTTTATTTTTAATTTAATTTGATTTAATTTAATTAATTAATCTCCTCACAGGGTTGGAGATGAGTCGGAGTGGGTTCAAGATGCCGAAGTTCGTCGTGATCGGACACAGGGGTAACGGCATGAACGTTTTGCACTCTTCGGATCGAAGAATGAGAGCCATCAAGGAAAATACCATCATGTCCTTCAACGCCGCCGCTGAGTTCCCTCTTGATTTCATCGAATTCGACGTTCAGGTAACATACACAATCCTTTCTTTTAACCAATTCAATTCAACCGTCCCCAACAAACATAATAATAATAATAATAATAATAATAATAATTAATATTCCACCTTCTGTCGCCGCGTCCGCTTTCCGTTTTTGCCCCTGCCTTCGGCTTTCCGTAAATAACTCACATTTCCCGGGCTTTTAAATGACCTGCTTTCTTCTCTCGAATACTGATGGGTTACTTGCTTGGTTTTTTCTTTTAAAAAAAAAATTGAAGAAAAAGAGACCGAACAAAAAAGTTAAAGCAAAACTGCACATGTGGTTTTTTGTAGGTGACGAAAGATGACTGCCCGGTCATTTTCCACGACGACTTCATCCTCGCGGAGGAGAATGTAAGTTCCTTTTTTGTTTCTTGTTTTTTTTTTTTTTCTTTTCATTTTGTGAGTTATTATTTTTTTAATTGAAGGTGTATTATTGGTGTTTGTTGTACTAGGGTGCTGTGTTTGGGAGGAGAATCACAGAGCTAAGTCTGGCTGAGTTTCTTTCCTACGGGCCTCAAAGAGAGCCCGGAAAGGAGGGAAGGGTTTTGCTTAGAAAGAAAGATGGGAAGACAGCGCAATGGGACGTTGAACAAGATGACTCGCTTTGCACTCTTCAAGAAGCTTTTGTCAAGGTCCAACCCAGTCTTGGTTTTAACATTGAGTTGAAATTCGATGATCACGTTGTCTATGAACAAGATTATCTCGTCCATGTCCTTCAGACCATCTTAAAGGTACACAAAGACAATTCATTTTAATAGAAAACTGTGTTTTAGGTACTCAAAATTGATTTTATTTCTTATATTTTAAAACACTCATTTTGTTCCTTTTATTTCCGAAATAAGATGAATTTTTGTCCTTGGTTAATTTGAAATCAGGTATAGGATCAGGATGAAATCTATCATATTTTAAAGATATTTAATTAATCATTTGGTACTTATGTCAGCTTTTTGTTTTTTTAGTCTTTATATGGTCGAAATTAGTTTTCTTTTTTACTCTATTGTTCTTGATCCATAACATATTATGTCTTTTATTGTGGAACAGGTTGTGTTTGATTATGCCAAGGACAGGCCTATTATCTTCTCAACTTTTCAGCCAGATGCCGCATTAATAATTAAGAAATTGCAAAGCAACTACCCTGTTAGTTCTTTGAACCCTTTTAGCTGTTTGAGAAATTTGCAGGCCTTGGTAATTTTGTTTGTTGAATTTGAGATGATTCTAATGTGGCGTTTTGTTTGGAGACAGGTGTTTTTCTTGACAAATGGAGGATGTGAGATTTACGAAGATGTGAGGAGGAACTCCTTGGAGGAGGCTATGAAGTTCTGTTTGGAAAATGAATTGGAGGGAATTGTCTCCGAGATTAAAGGAATATTTAGAAATCCTGGAGCAGTAAGCAAGATCAAGGAGTCCAAGCTTTGTCTCCTTTCTTATGGCAAATTAAAGTATGGGTACTTTTATTAGTCCATTTTTCTTTATTGTTGGTTGAATTTGTTAAAAAAGTTGTTTAACGTGGCTAATAATTATTTGTTGGCATCGCAGCAACGTTCCAGAAGCAGTTTACATGCAACACCTAATGGGAATCGATGGGGTAATTGTGGATTTGGTCAAAGACATAACTGAGGCAGTTACAGACATGATAAAACCTAAAAATATTGGTGATGGAGAGGGTTTGACCGATGGTTGTGGGAAGGTGCCGGTGGACACAAAGCCCCAATTTTCACCGCAGGAGCTATCTTTCCTTTTAAAGCTCATTCCTCAATTGATACAGATTTGAAGAGAAGATGGAACATAATTGCATTAATTGATTGACTTGGCTTTTCACACATATATATATATATTTTGGATAGTGCTGTGTAGGAGCTTGCATTCTTACGTTTTATTTCCTTTTTTTTTAACACAAACAGTCGACCCGTGGAGGGGGTCCATGAAAGCTTAACCCTTGTACATATTTCTTTTCAATTGAGGCTGAGGATAAAGGAAAGAAAATTGTGTATTAATACATAGTTTGGTGGTCCTACAAATGTAGTTGACAGATGCTGTCTTCAATGTATAAATTATTACACGGTGGCATTCTTGTCTACCATTGCAATGTGAAAATACGGAATCTTGGGGTATTCTTGTTCGTCCGTCATTAGCTTTCTGCTTGATTGCAAATTTTTTGTTCTTGTTCTAATGGTTATTATAGAAAGTTTAATTCTGTTTATGGCAGCATACTTTGTTAGTTAATTTAAAACTATTATAAATATTATTTTAAAAATAATTTAAATATGTTTTTAGTTTTTAATAGAGTTTTTTTTAATAAAATTCTTTATTTTGGATTCTTCTAAAATTTGAAATAATAGTTTACAATAATTATTATTAAAAGTTCTAATTAAGATTTATAATTTTAGGTTATAGAGAAGGTTATGTTGAATGTTATTAGAAATGATGAATCGGTTTTGTTTGGATACTTATTTTTATGAGAGGAATCATATTATTCCATGTAAAAAATGTTAAAGCTTATATTGGTTGCTTCCTAAAAAAGTTTAGGGATCTTTTAGATGTAATTAATGTGTAATTTACTACATTTGACAAGTTTCTTGCCAACAACATCCTTATAATCATAATGAACTATTGGTTTTAAACAATTTATGTTTTTCTTGCGTATTCTTGATAAACCAATGTTTATATATATGTCGGTTGATCTTTGAATAGGAAAATCTATCTTGTGTATGGTATTACATGCTCTAAATCAAGCTCATTTTTATCATAATGACCCGCCTCTCCAAAATGATCTTTCAATGTAATCAAATAGAAACCCCCTTAATAAGAGGTATGTTTGATTACATCATGCATGTAAGGAATATAGTGGCTAGTCTAAAAGGCTTAGAGGTTATTATGTTATAATCTTTCCTAGTACAATATATTTTGGGCATCCTACCTCAACAACATGAGTTATTAACCATGCATGTTCAAGATGAGGAAAGGTTGATGGAAGAATTTGAGAAGGTGAACTTGACTACTTTTGAAAAGAAGAAATATCAAGCCAAAATAAGGGTAAGATACCTAGTTAGCTAATCATAAAGAAAACATCAAATTGTTTCTTTTACAAAAATAAAGGACACATGAAAACATACTACATAAAGTTTAAAAATTGGCTTGACAAGAAGTATATTCTCTTTGCATTTGTTTGTTATGAATCTAACATGGTTAGTGTTAATCATAACACATGGTGGGTTAATTCTAGTTCCATAGCCCATTTTTCTAATACCTTGTAATGTATGGAAAACCTAAGAAAAGTAGTGAGAAATGAAAAATACATCTATTTAGGAGAAAATATGAGTTCACATGTGGAAGTCACTAGGAGATGCAATTTGCTTTTAAACCATAGTTTTAATATACATTTAGAAAAAACCTTTTATGTTCTAATTTTTTTTAAGAATTTAGTTTTTGTTTCAAGATTTGTACTTTTGTTTTTTGATTTATCTAAAATTTTTCCAATTTTGGTTTTACTCTGTCCAATAAGACTGATTTTTTTTGGTCTTGGTACGATAGTTGATGGCCTTTATTAAAGTAAATTAAAAAATGACATTGCTTACAATTCTACATATGTTACTATTGCGCTAAACATTAAACATTATGTTGTGAATGAGGAATCCTTTATATTATGACACTAGAAATTGAGAAATATCTCCTTCAAGAAAATTAAGAAATTGGTAAACAAAAATGTATTTAATACTTTGAATTTTATTGATTTTGAGATTTACGTAGATTGTATTATGGATAAACAAACTAACAAATCTAAAAGAGTGCAAAGAGGAACATAAACTTCGTAGAAATCATACAAATATTTATTCTTTAGACATTGACATAAGTAGTCTTAAATACTTCCACCTTTATAAATGATTATTCACGATATGTATATTTACTTCGTTCTGTAGATGAAGCTTTGAACACTTCTAAGATAACACTTCTATGATAGACTCGTTGAGAGTATTATGGTAGATAAATGAAGAATGAACAAGCACATGGTAACAACAACAACGACAACAACAACAACAACAAACAACAACAACAACAAACAACAATAACAACAACAACAAATAATAATAATGATAATAAAAAACTAACTTGTGACCAAGGCTCTCTTAAAGACACCTTTTGAGTTATTTAAAGGTTGAAAACTATGTTTGTGACATATACAGTTTGGGGATTTTCATATGAATCAAGAATTTAAAACCCACAAGAAAATGAACTAGATATTAGGATTATTAGTGAGTATTTTATTGGATACGTTGGAAAGTTCAAAAGATATAAATTCTATTGTCGAACACACAACACTACGATTATGGAATCAAGAAATGCAAAATTTCCTTTACATGACTTGATAAATGAAAGTGATCAATTTCAAGACACTACTTTTTTGAAAAGCATCTTTGTGAGGTTCAACCCTCTAGATCAAGTGACAAATTCATTGTCATTCATGCCCCTAAACTACAAATTGATCAGACACACTACAAAAAAATGACTTTTAGCGACCAAATTCGGCTGCTAAAATCCAAAAAATCGATTGCTAAATTTTGAAATTGGCTGCTAAAGTTTTTCATGACGGAATTAGCGATGAAATTCAGTTAGTGATGAAAATCCTAGTCGCTAAACTATTTAGCTACCGATGTTTATTCAGTGGCAAAAATAGTGACCGAAGAATTGGTGACTTATTTCGGTCGTTAATTTTTTGGGAAAAAAGATTAAAAATAAAATCGGTCACTAAATTAATTCAAAATTTATAATAATTTAAAACAAATTGGCTGTTAAATTCGTCGCTAATTTGTATCAAAATATAATATAATAAAAAATATTAGTCGCTAAATCGGTCTCTAATGACGTATTTTTATTTTAGAAATTAGTCACTATTTTGGTGACTAAAATTAAAGCTACAAATTTGGTTAGCGACCTAGATTCGATCGCTAAATTTTTACCTTTTTCCTTTCTTTTTTTAAAATTAGTAATATATATTTTGAACCTGTCAAATATTTATCAATAATCACAAATTTAATCACTATAAATAACGTACAATAATAAATTTGAAACAAACAATTATATATGAAAATATTAACAATTAAAAGTATCAATGTGATTACTAATAATTCAAAATCATAATAACCATCAACATAATTATCCTAAACATTATGAACATGATTGTCTAGTACATCATCTTTAAGATAACCATCATAAGCATTATTACCATTGTCGCCATTATTATCTGGTGTGGTGGGGGAGGTGGCATAATAGATTTCAACTACAAGTGTTGTAAAATAAGTTGCATTTGTTGATTTTGTTGTTCTATTTTTTCATTTTGTTGTCGAATCTGCTCACTTTACTCCTCATGATTATGTAACAATTGCACCACTTTTCCTCAAGTAACTTCTCAGCTTTTTTTTCCACAATTTCATTATTCAATTTATGAATTGTGTTACACATCTCTTCCATTTGTTGTACCATTGACATGTCTATCAAATTAGTTGGAATACGTGTTGAACACATGAACTTATTGGTTAATTTCCCAAGTCCATATACATTCCCTTTTTCATTCTTACCTCCAACAACTTCTAAATATATGTCATAATCATTGATTGGTATAGAATTGGAGTCATTTGTAGATGTTGCTTCCTTTGTGGTAGATTTTTGGACTTCTTGTCACCTATGTTCATATTTCAGCTTCAAAAAAAGTTGAATCTTTAGTTAGACTTTTATTAATAGTTAATAAACTTTAAAGTAATGTTTAAAAAGGTAAAATATTAAATTTACAGAAAGTTCACGAGTTTTTTCATTGACTCATTCTCCATACTTTAATTTTTTGGTTTTCTCTACCACCTCCCAAGCGATTGGTGACCGTTGTAGCTGTGTAGCCTACTTAAATTTAAACAAAAATTGAAATTATAATATAACCAATCAATTAAGTAAAATAAAAAGTAATTAAAATTACCATTTTTTTTCGTAATGAGCTAATGTAGATATAGATCCACCATAATTTGTTGAGGCTCCTTTGTCAATAGCTCAATTTGCCTTAGCAATCGATCTCTTATTTTGAAAATCTGTAGAAGCCTAATGTTCGTCCAAAATTATTCGAACACTAGGTGGAATCCAAGTTGCACGATCCTGGCCATTTCTAATCTTATTCATTGTATTTTTGTAAGTGCATGAACCATTTTGCTGAAAAATGATTCTAATAGTTTGCTCATGTAATGGGTCCCACGTATACTCTTTTTGCATTAAAAAGTAGTTAAGCAAAATGGAAAAAACAATGAACAATACAATTGAAATTGAACTAAAAGTGTAAATTACCTTAAACTCTTCGAACCACATGTCATGAACTTCAAGCCATACCTTCTTCCAACTTGGCCATGGTTCATCAATTTTTTGTTTAAAGATTCGTGAGATCACACAAGGAGGACCATCAGATGGTGTAAATCTATGGAAAATGATTTTGTGAATATCCATATTTGAAGAATGTTATTTAAAAGATGAACTATTATATTAAAATTGACTTACTCATTGTCTATTATTTGAAAGAAAGACCTTTGATCCATTGCATGTTCAGAGTGTGGAGATGGACCTTCAGGTGTGAATAAATCTTATAGTGTTGAAGGTGTGACCACTATATCGCCTACTTCGATAGGTTGTGGTTCCTCTTCAACTGTAGCAAGTATGACATGATCGTGAATGAGAATTGTGGACTCTAATGTTGAGATGTGATTTATGGAAGTGGGAGAGTTGATGGTGGTTGACCTCTCCGACTAATACCACAACCTCTACCACAGTTAGATGGTTTACAACCATCACTTTTACCTCTATTTGCCAACTATATATAATAATTATTATATATCACAATTGGGACTAAACATTAATGAATATAGTGAAATATTATATGTTTATGGTTTACAAAACTAATCAAACTCGGAAGAGAAAAGTCAAACCTGATCGTTTATATGACACAAAAACGTGTTGCTTATCTTTCCCGTCATAATCACTACAATTGATTATTGCAAACAGTTGTCATACAAATGTAGAAAATAATTAACACAATGAATGTAATTCATGTTATTGTATAAATTACCTAAGAGGTATTTGTATCATTAAAATCACTCTCACTTTCACTCTCAGTTGTTATGTATTCATCCTCATTTGGTTCATCAAATTCTGTTTGATCTAATAATTGTGTGTTTACTTCTTCTCCACCACCATCAATATTAGCAAGAGATTTGTTAATGACATCTGGGTCAATATGCAATACTACTTGAAGTCCAACAAAGTCATCAACTTGGTACGAAGCCTCTTGCTCAATCTGAGGTAATGTATTATTAAAAATTCTACTCCTCGCCTTTGTATTGATTACAACCAACCAATTATGATGTCCCTCAGGATATGTTGTGTAATAAACTTAGTTTTAGCTTGTTGTGCAAATATGAATGTATTGTATGCTTTATTATATCTTCGTGTTGCCCGTACCTCAACAATCTCATATCTATTATTTACTTTTGTTCCTATATTAGGAGTGTTATCAAACCAATCACACTTGAATAGAACTAAATTCATTATTGGGAAACCAGTGTACTTTAATTGAATGATATCAGACAAGTTTCCATAAAAATCAATTTCTAATTGACTGTTAGTTCCTCGTACATAAACATTGTGATTTATGGATTTCATGCCTTCACTCCAGACAAATCTGTGAAATTTATATCCATTGATAATGTACATAGGCCATGATTCAACTTTTCTCTTAGGCCCCTATGCCAGATTAACCAATAACGATTCTTGAATATTATTTTCTGAATTTAGAACCTAAAAAATTAAACGACCAACATCATACACTATATTAGGATGGACAATATAACATGTAAATAACATCAAAAAGTGTTAACGTACATATTGTATGAAGCATGAAGGAAATATTGACGAAATATCATTGTCAATTTCAGCATCTGAAGTTGAGATTAAGCTCTCTTAAAAACTCAGTATATATACTACAATGAAAAAAGTATATTAATCATAGTGGTCAACATAACATGACTAACATCTATATTTAGAAATACTTATTGTAAATATGGCTCAACATGTTCACAATTTAAAAGAACGTACAAGTGAGCAATTTCAATGTCAACTTGGTCCAAAAAATATGATATGGCTTTGCCACCTGGTCTTCCTAGGTAGTTAAAAATTGATATATAAGGAGTAGATGAAGAAACTTCACCCGAATCAACATTACGAGGTATCCTAGTCATTCTTGTTTCAATTTTATCAAGATAATAAAGACAAACATTGATATCTCCTCCACTAAATAAGCTTCACAAATAAAAGCCTTTACCCTTGCCTTATTCTTCACTTTACTTTAGGGAATGTAGAAGCCTAACAAAGAATATGAATGCACAATCTCAAGAACCATTGGTTAACATATATAGGGTAATGGTATATAAATGATTACTAGTTTTATACCTCTCAAAAGGGTACATCCAACGATATTGGACTGGACCACCAACCCTAGCCTCATACGATAGATGAATTGGAAGATGCTCCATTAAATCAAAGAAGGTTGGCGGGTATATTTGTTCCAACTTACACAACAACATAGGTATATTACCTTCCATAACTGTTAGTTTTTTGACATTTAGTGTTGTCGAAGTCAATTTCTTAAATAAATGGCTAAGTTCAACATGTGGGTTCCAAATATGTTTTGGTAATGAGTCGAATGCAATAGGAAGCAACCATTGTATGAAAACACGACAATCGTGACTTTTCATTCCATGTAACTTTCCTTGATTAACATCAATACATCCATCTAAATTATAAGCATATCCATTTGGCAACTTTAGTCCTTTCACCCATTTGCAAATAGCCACTCTTTGAGATTTTCTTAATGCATAAACTGCTTTTGGTTTGAAAAGTTTGACACAACCAATATCTTTTAACTTCAGCTCTTTCCGATTGCATATTTCTACTATATCCATTCGAGCCTTATGTGTCCTTAGTCCTACCATTAATGTCCATGACAGAGTCAAATACATTCATAAAAACATTTCTCTCTGTGTTCATGACATCAATGTTATGACATAGAAGATGTGTGTTCCAATACGGCAACCTCCAAAAAATACTTTATTTTTTCCAATTATGTTGAACACCATAACTAGGAATTTCTTGTTCTTCTTCTTGTAAGTCATACGAAAATGGTAAGTGTGCAACTCTCTTCCACATATCAACACTAGACAACTGGGGAGGAGGATGTGATGTCTCAACACACTTTTTCTTAAAAGAATTTTTGTTTCTTCTATATGGATGATCAAGTGGGAGAAATTAATGATGATAATCAAAATAGGAGACTTTACGACTGTGCTTCAGTGTGAATGCCTTAGTTCGTCTCATACATATGGGACATCCAAGTCTCCTAGTAGTGGTCTAACCAGATAACATTCCATAAGTTGGGAAGTCATTAATTGTCCACATCAAAGTAGCTTTCATTATAAAATTTTGTCTTAGTGACACATCATAAGTTAGTATGCCACCATTCCACAACATACACAACTCATCAAGTAGACATCAATCTTGTTCTTTGGATTTGATGGACTTGGAATTAAAATTGTTAGAAACATAAATTCCCTATTCATGCACATCCTAGGAGGAAGATTATACGAAGTTAAGATAACCGACCAACATGATTAACTTTTTCCATATTGACCAAATGGATTAAAGCCATTTGCACATAACCCTAATCTAACATTCCTAGGCTCTTTACTAAACTCTGGATGAAGTTTATCAAAATGCTTCCAAGCTTCGGCATCAGATGGATGACATAAGAGAGCTGGGTCCCTTTCATTATCACTATGTCATCTCATGTGCGATGTAGTGACTATTGAAGAGTACAATCTTTTTAGTCTTGGAATGAGTGGAAAGTACCACATTTTCTTAACATAAATATTCCTCTAAACCCCCTCTTAGTGATTGACTTGTATCAATCGGTGTTATAAACAAGACACTTTGTTATGGTCTTGTCAAAATTTTCATTGTAATACAACATGCATCCTTTTAGACAACAATCAATTTTCAAACAACCCAAACCCAAATTTTATACCGACTTTCTAGCATGATACAAATTTGTCACCATTTTGTTACCTTCAGGCATCATCTCCTATCAATTGTACCATACGATTAAAACACTCTTCTAACATGTTATAGTTAGATTTCAAGCTCAGAGCTGCCAAAGAAATTGACAATTTAGAGTGATTATCGCTTCCTTCCCACAATGGTGCTTATGCAGCTACAAGCATATCAAAAAAATTTTGAGCTTCAGGATTAGGATTTTCTTCCATGTTTTCTATATGTTCACCAATTAAGGGTCTAACATGATCCATGATCAATTGCTTGTAAGGATTGAATTCTTCTCTTTGTTCACCACTTGCATAGTATGAACCTTCAACCACCATTGGAGGAAATTGTGGCAACTGCTCACCATTATTTGTCCAACAATAGTAATACAACATAAACCCTTACTCATAAAGATCATATCCTACTTCATCGACAAACTTGAAAACTAAACATTTGCATTTGTTGCAAGGACATCTTAGTTTTTCCCCTTGTAACTGAAATTTCTCTTGAACAATAGCAAATTGTAGAAACTTGTGTACTCCTTTAGTGAACTCGTTTGTCCAACGTTTATTAGCATTTAACCAACGATACATCCACCTTCGATTCTTTGGATTATCCATTTTTTTATACTAGGTACAATAAATTGTATAAACAAACAACTTTTAATGTATGTATAACATTCTTATAATACAATTAAATTTCAAATAACTCTATTTTATCATAAAGTGTTGTTTTCAAAACATACACAAGTAATATTCTAACAACTTTACTCCATGATAAACTATTATTTTCAAAACATATAAAACACAAGTAATATTCTAACAACTTTACTCAATGATAAACTATTATTTTCAAAACATATTAAACATAGGTAATATTCTAACAACTTTGCTCTATGATAAACTATTATTTTCAAAATATATTAAACACAAGTAATATTCTAATAACTCTACTCCATGACAAACTATTGTTTTCAGAATATTCTAACAACTCTAGTTCATGATAAACTACTTTTATTCGCATGTTGAAATCCATGTTCTCTACCTCTCACAAAAATCTAATCTACATAACATAATCTAAGAAAGCCCAATACATAAAGTTGTAAGCCTTTTTGTACTTCACCTTAAAGATAAATCTCTGTCTCCCACTTCTATCTCAAATATCTAATCATGAAAGCTTCCTTTCCAATTAACTATATTTCTATATCCAAAAGCATGGGTATCTCTCTACAAGTCATTGTATCTAATTTCTTAATACTCATCTTAAATATGCTTATAAAAAACATTCATCTTAAATATTAATTGAATCTTTACAATTCAATTATTGGCTCCTTAATTAAACAAACTAAAATTTCTCTTGCTCAATATGACAAACCTAATCTTAGTATAAAATATCAAAATATCAAACAAATGAAACTATTTTACGCACATGAAGCTTTTGTCGCACAGTGACAGGTCCAAGGGGCTGCACGAATCCAGAGTGAATCTAGGTCGGGGTTGGGGGGGGGGGCACACATTGTGTTTAGGAAGTTCCAGGCGACGAAGTCATAGATTTGAGGCTGGGTCGGGGGGACACACAGGGTGGTGGTTGCACGGTGTCGGTCACACATTTTTGGACTGATGAAGCTTGTTGCGCAATGGTGATGGTGAGCCTTGGTCGATTGGAATGTGGAGCTTCGTCACACGATGCTAGGGGATCTAAAGGTCGGGTGCATGATTTCTTCGAACTTGGAAGTCGGTCAGGCAACTTGGTCGCCAGAACTAGACGTTGGTTGCAAATTTGGGTTCCACTAGTTGTGCATGGTGGTGCCGAATGTGTACTGGGCCAGTTGCACAATTTCGACCTAATCTGGGCACGTGAAGGTGGTCGGTCATAGAGGAGATGAGGCATACTAGAGGTGGTTGGTCGGGCCGCTGTTATTGGTTGTCGAAGGAGGTGGAGGGAGACGATAAGCTAAGAAACAAAGGTTGAATGAAGTTATTTTCAGAATTGATTAACATAGAGTGAGAGAGTGAAAAAGTAATAAAATTTGGTAAAAAAATGATAAATTTCACTTACATTTTAGCAGGAAAATAAAAATTTGACTAAGTTAAAGTGGGAAATATGTCAAATTTTGTGGGAAATTACAAAAGTTAGAATTTGAAATATTATTAAACTCATTTTAATGTCTAATTTAATAAAAATCTATACAAAAAAATACTAAAGTCAAAAGACTTAAAAATAATTACACTCACTTCATGTACAATAAACTTCAAAACTCTAATTATAGGAAATATAGAATCAAATAACTCATTTAATTAAAAAAAACATACTATTAATTGGATAAATAAACAAAAAATCTATAATTTTAAGAAAAAATTTCTAACTTTATTTTAAAATTAATTGCACCCACATCATATAAAATAAACTTCAACACTCTAATTATAGGAAATATAGAGTCAAACGACTCATTTAATTAAAAAACACACTAAACACACTATTAATTGGATAAACAAAAAAAAAATCTAAAATTTTAAGAGAAAATTACTAACTTTAGTTTATTTTCAAATTAATTACACCCACTTCATGTAAAATACACTTCATGTAAAATACACTTCATGTAAAATACACTTCAACACCCTAATTATAAGAAATATAGAGTGAAACGAATCATTTAATTAAAAAAACACTATTAATTGGATAAACAAACAAAATATATAAAATTTAAAAAGAAAATTACTAAGTTAACTTTAACTTAAAAATAATGACACTCACTTCATGTACAATAAACTTCAACACTCTAATTATAGGAAATATAGAGTGAAATGGCCTATTTAATTAAAAAAACACACTATTTATTGGATAAACAAACAAAATATCTAAAATTTTAAGAGAAAATTACTAACTTTACTTTATTTTAAAATTAATTACACTTATTTAATGTGAAATAAACTTCAACACTCTAATTATAGGAAATATAGAGTGAAATGACTTATTTAATTAAAAAACTATTAATTTGATAAACAAATAAAATATCTAAAATTTTAAGAGAAAATTACTAACTTTACTTTATTTTAAAATTAATTACACTCACTTCATGTAAAATAAACTTCAACACTCTAATTATAGAAAATATAAAGTCAAATGACTCATTTAATTAAAAAGACACTATACACACTATTAGTTGGATAAACAAAAAAAAAATATATAATTTAAAGAGAAAATTACTAAGTTAACTTTATTTTGAAAATAATAACACTCATTTCATGTAAAATAAATGTCAAAACCATAATTATAGAAAATATATTGTCAAACGACTGATTTAGTTAAAAAAAAAAGCACACTAAAGACACTATTAATTGGATAAACAAACAAAATATATAAAATTTTAAGAGAAAATTACTAACTTTACTTTATTTTAAAATTAATTACGCGCACTTCATGTAAACTTTAACACTCTAATTATAGGAAATATAGAGTCAAATGACTCATTTAATTAAAAAACACACTATTAATTGGATAAACAAAAATTCGAAAATTTAAAGAGAAATTTACTAACTTAACTTTATTTTAAAAATGTTAACACTCACTTCATCTAAAATAAATTTCAACACTCTAATTATAGGAAATATAGAGTGAAACGACTTATTTAATTAAAAAACATACTATTAATTGGATAAACAAAGAAAATATCTAAAATTTTAAGAGAAAATTACTAACTTTACTTTATTTTAAAATTAATTACATTCAATTCATGTAAAATAAACTTCAACACTCTAATTATAGAAAATATAACGTCAAACGACTCATTTAATTAAAGAAGCATACTAAACACACTATTAATTGGATAAACAAAGAAAATATCTAAAATTTATAGAGAAAATTACTAACTTAACTTTATTTTAAAAATAATAACACCCACTTCATGTAAAATAAACTTCAACACTCTAGTTATAGTAAATATAGAGTGAAATGACTTATTTAATTAAAGAAAACATTATTAATTGGATAAACAAACTAAATATCTAATATTTTGAGAGAAAATTACTAACTTTACTTTTTTTTTAAAATTAATTACACTCACTTCATTTAAAATAAACTTAAACACCCCAATTACAGGTCAAACAACTCATATAGTTACAAGTAATATAATTATTTACATAAATAACTAAATTATCTATAATTAAAATACATAAATACTAAATTTATTTTAATTTTAATAAATACATTCACTTCATATAAAATAAATTTCAATACCATCATTACAAGAAATATATACTCAAAATACTCTTTTAAATGTAAAAGCACACTATTATTTACCAAAATAAAAATAATATTTATAATTAATATACAAAATTATTATATTTACTTTATTTTAAAAATAAATAAACTCACTTTATTTAAAATAAACTTCATCATTATAATTCTTATGATCATAGTATTTTTTTTAAATATTATTCTTATGTCACATTAATAGTGATTTAAACATGTCATAATAAAAATGCTTTAAAACAATTTATGACTTCCATTTATATAAATTATATCTATTAATTAAATGGTTTCAAATAAAAAATAAATAGATTGTTATTTATCAAATATAATATAAAATTTTAATTATTCAAAATAAAAAATCCATTTTATATAAATAATTTGAAGTATTTAAAGCAAGAAATCATTTTTTTTAAATTTTAATTGGTTTTTATTTATTATTTTTTGTAATTTTGGTTATTAATTCGGTCGCAATTTTCAATTTTAAGTTTTTCCTGTTTCGTCGCTAATTCAGTCGCTAACAATAACTTTTAACATTCCTTTAACTCGGATCCAATATGTAATTGATTAAATTATTGAATCATGAATAGTCATTGATTCAATCGATAAATAATAATCTATCTATTAATAATTTTTAAAATTAAATTGTAGTAGCTAAAGAGGTTGCTAAATGTTTTTATTTAATATTTTTAAATTTTGGTTGCTAATTTGGTTGTAATTTACAAATTAGATGGTTTCCTATTCTGTTGCTAATTTGGTTGTTAACAATTATTTTTTATGTTTCAAATTCAGTCACTAAATTAGTCGCTAATTGACTTTTTATTTAATTTTTGACCGCAAATTTCAAAGTTTATATTTTCTTGTTCCGTTGATAATTCAAATTTCTTTTTTAATTATTATTTTACGTTTACATTTTGATCGCTAAATCGATCGCTAATTCACTTTTTTTACATAAACATTTTTTATTTTCAGTCACTAATTTGGTTACGAATTTCGAAGTTTATGTTTTTTTTCCGTCGCTAATGCGGTTGCAAACAATTTCTTTATTATTATTATTTTATGTTTAAAGTTTGGTTGCTAATTCACTTTTTTTACATAAAACATTTTTTTAGTTTCGGTCGCTAACAGTTTGTTTTTATTTACTTTCTTTGTTTAAATGCGGTTGCTAAATGGGTTGCTATTGCGGTCGCAAATTTCAAATTTTTTGAAATTCCATCACTAATGCGGTCGCTAAAAATCCTTTTTTTAATTGACTTTTGGATGTTATGTTTTCGATTGCAAATTCATTAACTTAAAATATCCCAATTTTGGTCGCTAATTTCGTCGCTATTAGTCACGCCTTTTTTGGTCGCTAAAGAACATTTTTCTTGTAGTGTCAACTAGTAATTGAAATTCTACAAGTTGTTGAAAATGTTAATATGGATAAAGTTGTTGATGAAGAATAATAAGATTATGTTGAATAACAACTAGTTGAACAATAAGTTCCTCAATAAGATAATGAGACAATATTAACAAGATCTACTAGAGTAAAAAAAAGTAAGCAATTCCTAGTGATTATATACATAAGAATCAAACTACAACATTAAAGCTGAAAATTTTTTCGAAACATTTTTACAAGCCATGATTTATAAAGAATCAAACTTATGGTATAATGTCATGAAAGATGAGATGGATTCTATGGCATCTAATCGAGTTTGGGATGTCATTTAGTTGCCTAATGGTGTAAGATCTATTATAGTAAATGAGTCTTTAAAACAAAGAAAAACTCACAAGACAATATTAAGAGACATAAGGAATACTTGTTGCCAAATCACTTAAAGAGAAAAAAGCAACTACATAGAGAGACATTTTCTCTTATATCCAAGAAAGATTCTCTCTATGTAATTTGATATTAGTAGCTGATTTTGACTTTAACTTCTATCAAATGGATGTGAAAATGACATTTCTCTATGATGATCTAGAGGAAGAGGTTTACATGAAACAACTTGAAGAATTCTCTTCTAATGATGGTGAGCACTTAGTATGTAAACTTATTAAATCCACCTAGGGATTGAAACAAGCTTCCCACCAATGATATTTAAAATTTCATGAGGTCCTCACTTCATTTGATTTTGAAGAAACCCGTCATGGATTATTGTATGTACCTAAATGTTACTGAGAGTAAAATTTGTTTTCTTATGTTATATATGGGTGATATTTTGCTTACGACTAATGATGGTTTACTATATGAGGTGAAACAATTTCTCTCAAAGAACTTTGGTATGAAGGATATGGGAGAGACATCTTATGTTATTAGAATTAAGATCCATAAAAAAGATCTCAAGACATTTTGGGTTTGTCTCAAGAGACCTATATTAATAAAGTTTTATTATAGAGATTCAACATGAAAATATTGTTTTCCAAGAGTACCTCCAATTGTGAAAGGTGATAGACTCGTTTTGAGCTAGTGCCCCAAAATTGATTTTGAGTGAGAACATATGAAAAATATTCCATATGCTTCAACTGTTGGAAGCATTATGTATTCTCAGGTTTGAACAAAACTTGACATAATGATATTGCATATGATATTGGAGGTTTCGGAAGATATTATAGTAATCTAAGTGTTGACCACTAGAAAACTACAAAGAAAGTGATGATATGTATTTAAGGAAAAAAGAACTACATGTTTATATATAACAAATTGGTGATATGGATTTAATTGACTACTTCGATTTAGATATGCTAGTTGCGTTGATTCTTAGAAATCAATATCTGGTTATATCTTCATACTAATTGGAGGGGTGTATCTTGGAGGGGATGTATCTTGGAGAAGTGTGAAGTAAATCTTAATAGCTACTCTATGGAAGCTAAGTTTGTCTCTTATTTTAAGGCTACATTATATGGTGTTTAGTTAAAGAGTTTCCTATATGAACTTAAAATTATAGATTATATTCTTATACCACTAATATTGTTACAACTCTCTTCAGTGTTAATGACTAAGATAAAAAAGAATGGAAGTTGAAGTGAACACATGTATATTAAATACTTAATCATGAAAGTTTGTGTTAAGAAAAAGAAAGTAGTCATTAAACTTGTCAACATTGAGTTGATGATTGTTTATCCTTTAAGTAAAGGTAGACCACTAAAAAATTTTAAGGATCATGTGGTATAAATAAGACTTAGTTTCATAAGGTGATTTCATTATACATACTTTTATTATTTTTTAATGAAATTCTTATTTAATTTAATGTTTTCTTATTTAATTTTGTGCACATATTATTTTCAGAAATATTTTTGGGATTAGATATAGAACAATATCGTGTAACTTGTGAGGCGAGTTAACTATAATCTTAGGTCCTAGTTTTTTAATTGTATATCACTTATAATTGACTATTATTATTTGCTATTAATTATGATGGTTTGCCATAGCTTTAGCTTTTGTGTCACATATATGATTTGACATTTGACCAAAAGCTAATAACTATTATGATTAGCTAGTCGCTACTACTAATTGGTTTTAGATATTATCGTGATTATGTCATTGCTTGTGGATAGGATAGAATTAATTGTGAAAAGAAAAAGTCAAAATTAATCATTTTAATACGCCTACAAAGTTGCAACGAGAAAATAGAAATAATTGTATTTGTATCCATTAGATACTTAGTGATAGTGTTATTAGAATCGGACCAATCGTCGACTTATTATGATATTGAGTTAGTGAGCTATTGGTTAAATTGGTGAGTGACTAGTAAAACTGCATGAACCAATATATATTAATATTGTAAATTTATACAGAAGATATCATATATAAAGTAATTTTGTAACATAAATATAGAATATCCGCTTGGTGTAGTGGTTAATATTATTTTAAGCTTCAAAATTTTTGTTGAGGCTCTTGTTGGGCAGTGTGAGTACATTAGTGAATATCTCATCAATTTTAGATTGAGTCGTGTTATCAATTTTTACTGATTTAATCTAATTCTTAGCCAGTTTACATGGGGTCAAGAGCAATTTTGCGGTCAGACTAGCTAATTCGATTTGATTTTAATAACACTACTTAGAGGTAACAAATAGGATATCACAAAAATTGTATATATACAATTGTCACTTTAATATTTTTAGCTTTATAATTTATTTTCTCCTTTTCCATTCATCTTCATATTCTTTTAATGATTTGAAGCGATTTCTCAAAATGGATAATTGATGCCAAATTGCTGGAGTAGATAATATCAATTTACAATTCTTTTAGGTTCGACTTCTATCATTTTTTTATTTTTTATTTATTTGGAAATTTATTTTATTTTAATTCTTTATTCACTACAAGATTTTTTAAATTTTACTATTAATTTTAGCTACCATTTAAATTAGTAGCTAAATTTTAATTAATTAATTATTATTTAACTAGAATATTATTTTTCCTAACTAAATTTAAGTTATATTCATTTATACTTCTTTTTGTTACAGATTAGTTAAAAAATAACTACAAATTTTAAAAATTTACTACAAATTAACTAAAATTATTTTCTTAACTAATTTGCTACTTATTTCATGCTACCACCAATATTATAGTAATTTTGTAGCTAATTATTTTTACTAGAAACTAGGTACAAAATAACTATTAATTTTAAAATTAGCAACAAAATTATTTTGTAACAAATTTTATATTTTTTAGTAATAATTGTTACTTGATTTTATTCTTATAATTTGTAATGATAGAAAATATCAAATAGAAAGTATGAGTATAGTTTTAAAAAATTAAAGAAAAAAGAAAAGTTAAAAAATGAATTCAATGTCAACGTGGTGCTCTTAATAAATTTGTTTTTATTCATAAAAAAAATATAAAAACAAGTTCAATAGATGAAAATGTGATAAATCAATCCCCTGTAGATAATATTAAAAATGTAGATAATATTAAAAATACTAACGGTCCTTTAAAGTTTTTATAAAAGTTAGAAGATCATAAGAATTGATAATTTATATTATATTAAGTCTTCATAAAAGTTTTGTCAAAGTTACGAAAATTTTTAAATATCAACTTGATCTTGAATAAATATACAATTTATTCATTAAGTTAAAGAGAGACCTGATATATTATGTTTCTGGTTATGTTTGATAATCAGTTAAATAGATTGAGTGAGAGAATCATAATTTTTTTTCTTTCATATGTTTTTTGGGATTAAAGTTTTTCATGATTACATTATGTTGGGAGAAGAATATCTACTATTTGGTGAACTTATGATTTCTAGTAGAGATCAATTATTATTTTTAGTGGTGGATACTTTACACCTATCTCATGGACAACTTCACTTAGTAAATCTCCTATCCTCACAAACATTTATGGAGAGAGGATGTTGGAATGCCCGTAGGTTGTCTGTCTCAATTTGTGGGGTGCAATTTATATACCCTAAATTGGGTATAAGTAAAATTTTTAAATAAATATATAAGCTGCATCCTAAAGTTTGAGGTAGAGGATGTGAGACTTTCCTGTAACTGTAAAAAAAAGAATATAAGATATTTTTTATAATAATCTTATATGATGGTGACGATAGTGGCAATAATACTCACGTTGTAGAGATAGTGGTAACATTTGTGGTAATTATAATTTTATATTGTCTCATGCTTATTTTTAAAATCAAATATTAAATAATAGTTTAAATAAATTTTTAGACCTTAAAAATATATTTATTTTGTGTTTGCTCGTTATAAAAAAAAAATGCATTCATTTTTTAATCCTTAGAAACTACATGCTTTTAATTCATGATAAGAAACTAAAATTACATTATTTTTTTATGAAACATAATGATTTAAAATGAGTATTCTTTTTTTATTGACTAAAATAAAAAATAATAATTTTAAAAACTAAAACCACATTTAAAACTGAAACGATCACTTTTGTTCCGTCCAATCCTTTATTTTCTTTTAAGAACGAGCCAAAGGTAAGAGTAAAAGAAAGAGTAAAGGTGAACCCGAAGTCAACAAAAGTGACTGTGGAGAAAAATATGGGCCTTAATGTAATGGGCTATAGTTCCAATCCTTTGGGGCCTTAACATTGTCTCTCAATATGAAAACCAGAGGCCATTTAGAGGAAAATAATTCCTTCCATTGCAAGTAACCTCAACTATGTTACATTTGCAGCTATTATCAGAATCTGCTTATGGCAGACAAAAAGGAAGTATGAGGATAACATAGAATCCGTATTAGATTCCCAGAAGGTACAACTAGAATCTACTTCAGTCACAGACAAAAATATAGGTATGTTACTCCTATGAAAATAAAACAGAATCAGGTTCTAGCTACGTTGTTTTTGCTTTATAATATTGTGGTATACTTAATTGATTATGCTAACGTTTTTCTTTTGACCAATTTGTAATATAGAGTTCCTTCATCCCTAAGCAAAGCATAGAGTCCCTTCAATCTCTGTTTTCTATTTTTCCCTAATCCCTTATATATGTTAAATCTGTTCAAAGTGAATGCTAGGTAATCAATATCTGGGAAAAAAAATTTTCAGCTCAAATGATGTTGACATAATTTGCTATAATAAGGAATGGCAATTTTTAAAACGAATCTTTTTAAAATGTGGTATTAAATTTAAAAGTTTAATTTTTATACCATGTTTATATAATTTTTTTTACATTGTCAGTCAATTAAAAATAATTCTAGTTATGATTTTAAAAATAATTATTATAAAAATCAACAATTTTATCATACATGATAATATATATTATTGAATGATAGGATAAAAAACTTTTATATGTGAGATACATTACATTTTAAGTTTAAAATTATTACTTATATTTTTGGCTTAAATATGTTTTAGGTCCTTAAAAATATGTTTTAGGTCCCTAGAAATATATGATTCTATCTAGTTTTAGTTATCACAAAATTTTTTGTTGATTTTAAATTCTTGACATTTTTCTTAGTTTCTTTTTAATCCTTACCATTAATTTTAGTTTGTTTAGTGTTGACATGTCTAACAAAATAAGTAATATAAATTAATATAATTCAAGTAATAAATAATATTTTAAACTCAAATAATGATATTAATTTTAGGTATACAATTTAATTAAGTAATGTATTTATTATTTTATATAAATAAGGTAATTACATAGTTTTTCTTTTATAACTTATTTTTTAATATATTATATTTCTTTTAATACAATTCTTACCTTTTTAATTCGCTAATTTACTTTAATATTTTATTTTTTAAAAAATACATAATTTATTTAGATATTTATAATTTAATTTTAATATATTATTTTTATTTTAGTTCATTAATTTTGATTGATTGTAATACAATTTATATTTAATATATTATATTTTAATTTACTTTAATCTTGTGAGACATAATCATTGCTTGAAATATATTAAAAAAAAATTTATATTATCTTATATAAAAATTAATGAATTGAAATATAAAAATAACATTAAAAATAATATATTAAAATTAAATTATAAGCACATAATTATATTATATTTTTATAAAAATATAAAATTAAAATAAATTAGTTAATTGAAAAGTATGAACAATATTAAAAATAATAATAACTACTATTCAATTATATTAAAAAATTATAATTATTTTATTTATATAAAATAATAAAGACATTATTTAATTGAATTATGTATATAAAAATAATCTAATTATTTTTATTTAAAATTTTCTTTATTATCTTATTTATCTTAATTAATATTATTTATTTTTTTAATTAAGTCAATATTAAATTAATTTGAGTTAGAGATAAAAAAGTTAAAAAAAAACATAAAAAAGATGTTAGGAATTTTAAAAGAACAAATTTGTTTTTCAAGAACTAAAACTAGGAATTTATTTATAAGGACTTAAAGACATCTTTAAGTGTATATTTTTTTAATTGTCACTTTTAATCTTTTTTTTCTATTAAACTATCATAATTAAACCTTAATTCCTTAATAATATTCGAAGGTGTTTTCATGGTTTAAATTCTTTAAATTCGCCATGAACGGTGCTTGCATTACTTGATTAACCACTTCCCTAAGTCCAGCATATTTGTAGGCTCTTTTAGCTAGATCCTCACTCCTTTAATTAATTATCCCCTCTTTCACAATCAAAACGCAGAATGGATCTATTTATAAGTAGACATCAGACGTAGTAAAACATTCAAATGGATAAGAAGAGAATTTGTATTTATATAATACTTTTGTCTGTTGAATTTTTGCGAGATATATAGTTAAAAAGAAATTATTATTAGACAATACTAAAATTTATCATTTAGCAATAATGTGCAATATTATTGTTGATTCATTCTTTAAACAGTCATGTGTAATATTCCCGTTATGCAATAATAACGTGTAATGTCACCTTTTGAACTCATGTTAACCAGTGAGTATGACAATTTATTCTTCAAATAATGGGACCTATTGAGGCAATTGTTTTACTTGTCTTGCCCTATCTAGGTTCAGTACTTTTGAATAACTTTATTTCATATAATTAAGAGGAATAAAAAATAATAAAAAGAAGTGAGATATTATAAAAGATAAATTATAAAATAAATTATAAAGAAAAAATAAAGAAAAAATAAATTATAAAAGATATTATAAAAGAACAGCATTGGAGTATGTGTTGCATGGAAGATAATTTTTCCATGCACATGACCTTGTGGGAAGATGGTTCCTGGGTTTCGATGGTGGTGTTAATTTTCTTACGCACGAAAACAGGGCTTGACCTCGACCTCGTACTGTTGCTTCCCGCAATGCTCCTAAGGAGAGAGAACTTGTCTGTCCGACCCGACATTGAATGTGTTTTGTAGATAGTTTCATGTTATTGAGTTGGCGTAGAGAGGAACTTTTTTGCTAATGCTAATGCTTCTCTCAAAGTGTGTATCTCTGAGTGAGTTTGATGTGCCACTGACTTGTTATAAAACGCAATCAAGATGAGGTGTATTTGGGTAGCTTGCTTTCTGCAAACTACTCTATTCCCCTTCAATTGACAAGTTACGAGATAAACAATGAAAATTAATTTCTGTGAAGAATTTTTTGTAAAAATAATTACAAAAAATTGCGGGTATCGCAATGCAAATACCAACAACATCTAATTCAGGTAATTGAGTATGCATGCAAAAGTGTGTGAGTGTTATAAATTATTTGGTATTGTAATCAAATTCCAACTAATAAAAAAATAATGCAAATAGCAAACCCTCGAATCTATGCTGTTACTTTTTCAAATATCATAATTAATTTTGTAAAAGCATAGATGGATCCTCAATTTAGAAACATAAATCGTTGGAATGGAATTAAGGAAGGAATGTAAGGTGTGTAGTGGGTTCTTTCTTTCTTAGAGTAACCCCTAGACGCAAAGACACTGACATGGCATATTTCCCTTCCATGAGAGTTGGGATCAGATTCAAATCGCCCATCAACTTTCATTTGCTTACTTAGATTACGAATCTTAGCTTTGTGAACCAAGCCATGCAATCAATACCGTACCAGCAAGCTAGATACCTTGCAATCAGGGTCGTGGCATAAGAGTAAAATAATTAAAACTCAAGTTTTAGGTTTATTAATAAATAAAATGATTTATCATATTTTTATAAAGTAAAAATATTGTATATATTAAAATTTAATATATAATTCTCTTATTTAAAGTAATTTGTTAAAAAAAATTAATTTAGGTTGTTATCATTGAATCCACCTTTATTTGATTTGAAGTCCCAAGAAGAGCTTCAATTCTGTCATCATGCTCATTTCAAACTCTTTTTGCATAAGCTTAAAAAATTTTTCACAAAGAGATTCATAAGAAGTAGCTCCAAAGATAATGTCATCCACATATATTTATACTATAATAAAATATGAGCCATAGTTTTTGCAAACTAGGTTTGTGTCTACTTTTCCTCTTTCAAAACCATTTTTCACAAGAAAAGAACACAGTTTTTGTACCTAGCACGAGGTGCTTGTTTAAGTCCATAAGAAACTTTCTTTAGTTTGAAAACATGATTAGGAAAAGTTTTAGTCTCAAACCCTGGGGTTGTTTCATATAAACTTTCTCATTTATTATATCATTTAGAAAACCACACTTGACATCCATTTGATGTAGTCTCATGTAATTATGAGCTGCAAACGATAGCAAGATGTGAATGACTTATAATCTAGCAACAAAAGCAAAGGTTTTAGTAAGTTTGTTCCCTCCTATTGATAATAGCCTTGTGCTACTAACTTTTCTTTATTTCTCACAACATTATCATTTTTGTCAAGTTTGTTTATGAAAATCCACTTAGTGCATATGATGAACTTATCCTCAGGTAGAGAGACTATCTTTTAGACATCATTCTTTTGAAACTAATCTAATTCTTCCTACATAGCTTTTATCTAGCCTTCATCCAAAAGAGCATCATCTATGCTTTTGGGTTCCAATTTAGAAAGGAAAGCAACTTTGATATCAGTGGGACATAATTTTTTTAACAGAAAATAATACTCACACGCATATATTGTGGAAAGCAAGAGAGAAAGAGAGAATATATTCTTTTATCTCAAACTTGATTTTTTGTGGTGTTGTAACAATCCCAAGAGAGCCAAATTTATAGGCTTGACTCTATAACTACTAAATCTAGAAAGTTGGAAACTATCCCACACACTAACAACATAATCCTAAATGTGGGTAACAGAAAATCAAATAATAAAATCGGGAAAGTTGGAAACTAAATTAAAATGCTTTGACTCAATCAACAGTAAATATTAATCGTGCATATATACTTGATTTATTTACTTCTAACAAACTTGAGCTTGATCTTTGAAGGTAGATCTTGTTCTAACTTTGTTTTGAACATTTCCAAGAATCTATTGCTTTGGATGATAGGTCTACGTTTACCAGTTTCTTGAAATTGACTCAGACTTGTAATATTTTGGGTCCTCGTCCAAATAGGGTTCTTTGGATGGCTTCTGTAAGTCTTCAAGATTAAGATTTGCAATAGAATCATTTAGATATGGTAATTCCTTATCAGGCATAGAGTCATTAAATCTCACATGGATAGATTCTTCTTGTGATACCCTTTACTCTCAATACATAATAATACTACGAGAATGACAATTAGTAGTAAAGGGCTCACGGAGTCAAGATATCAAAATTCATCATTAGTACGAAATTCAAAATAATACAAAAACACATGCTCTTAATGGAACTCCAAAGGTCAAATTCTAGCATTTAAGTTCTAATGGCACTCTAAAGGCCAAGTTCTAACACTATAGTCAATAAATCATAATTACAAAAATAAGGTGCCCTGATGTTACATGTCATATTGGAGTGTAAACCAAATAAAATAAGAAAAACAAAATGGAAGTAATAAAAGGAAGCAACAACTAAGGAGTCCTAGCTCAACCCTCATGCTCATATTCATCACCACCTACAAGTGGCATTCAACCCAAAAATAGATAATGCAAACAGAAGGGAGTGAGAAATATTCCTCACTAAGGTTCATGGTATGAGCACACCATGAGTAGGACGCATGCACATGCATACACAATCATGCAATCAGTAACGTAACAACACTTACAATAACATCTAATCGCAAGGACAATCATGTAATGCATATGAATGATGTCAATGAATGTAATCCTAGTACTACTTCGTATGTCATGTGGTACCATCTCAAAACTCAGGAAGTAGGCTAGGCATAACCTTGCTAATCTCCGCCTTTGCGGTCAATATGCCACTCTAGCGTGATATCCCTTTGTAGCACGTTAGGTACTACTCAGTATTACATCATTAGGCCCGAAATGTGGGATATTAGTCATGGCCACTTGGGACAACATTTTTACCCAGTAGCCTCAAAGAAGTCTGGGGACCTTACTAATTGGGTTCGTGTCTACATTCTTTCAATACTCTTTTCGTTACATGATGCATGATAAGGTTTAATTAGTTTATGCAATTTCTCTTGTCTGCATTTAGGTTGGTGAAGACCCTTCTCTAGGTACTTCATCCACGACCCATCATACTCTTATAACTTAAGTACCCTTCAGGATACCCTAGGATAAATGTCCATTAGGGCCTTTCTGCCACGGACTAGGACGCCCTTCTCATTTTTCTTTTTACCACTTTTCATATCATATTGTCATTCTCAATTATCATTATTCTTAAAGCAATAGTTCACATCAAAGCTCTTGATACAACATGTTATCTCATCATTCTCAAATACACATAATATAGTTCATCAAAACACATTGGGCCATAGAAACAATAAACATGATCAATATCACATATTTCTATAGTACATATAGGGTAACATGGGTGTGCTCCCTTTAGCACGGGCATGCACAGTCGGTATGACTCTGCATGAACATGTCTGCATGGGCACGCACAAGCTCTACACAGTCGTGCTGTGCTCAATGGCTTGTATCGAAATCTCCAGGGTTCTCATCCAAGGTCTCAAACCTAAGGGGGACCTATGGTTCTTCTACGTTTTACATACACGCAAACAATTACACAAACACATATTTGCACCTAAGCAACAAGCAATAGCTAAAATTGGAATCCTTAAGGGATGAAAATTAAGACCCTTAGGGGCTCATCCCCTTCAATGGGCACTAAGAATTGACAACTTTGGGGTTTGGAAAACCCCAATCCTTGGCCACAAGGTGCCAATTCTCCATGGCCATAAGAACATACACACTTCAAGGTCCTAAGGACGACCCCTCTACTACCCACAGTCATACCCATACCTTGAGCGAGTTTCTCACTTCCCCTTACTTCAAGAAGCGTGGACGTAGAGTACGCATTCCTCGATATCGTTCTTCTTGTTTCTTAAGGATTTCCTCTAGAGATTCTCCTTCCTCTACTTTGTAGACTTGAAGTTAGGTATTAGGAGTTTATGAAAACTAACTCATCAATAGAGGTCTTCCTAGTTTCTCTAGTCGCTTCTTTATATAGGCAATGAAGTGGGATTTGCTACTCACTTTCTAGGTCGCAAGTGTGCACGGGCGTGCTCATTATTATACATGAGCGTGTGCACTTAACTTGCATGAGCGTACATGGGCATTCTCCTTATCATGCACGATTGCACATGGCCCTTACGCATGGTTCATCCTTAATTTGGACCTTGGAGGCCCTCGTCATTATTTTTAACTTCACCAACCCCATTCTTAGCACAATAGTTATCTCCCTAATATATCTTTGCTAGTAAGTAACTAAATAATCCTTTCTAAAACACATAATATTTAAATAATTATTTAGAATATTAATTCACACATATAACAAAAAACCGAGGTGTTATACATCTACTATCAAAGTTATAGAGTTATAAACTCCATAAGCTTTGGACGCATTAGAGTATCCCAAGAATGTTCCTTTATCTGACTTGGGATCAAACTTTCCCAGATTGTCCTTAGTGTTCAGAATAAAATATTTACATCCAAAAGGGTGGGAATAAGATATGTTGGGTTGTCTACCATTCCATGATTCATATGGAGTCTTTTTCGATCTAATGTATATTTTGTTTTATAAATAATAGGTTGTATTAATAGCTTTTGCCCATAAATATTTATGAGAGTTAAAATCATTTGACATAGTTCTTGCTATCTTTTGAAGAGATATATTTTTCTTTTCCATAACTCCATTTTGTTGAGGTGTTCTTGGACAAGAAATATTATGAAGCATGTCATATTCTTTGTAGAACTTTTGAAAGTTTTCATTTTCAATTTTTCCTCCATGATCACTTCTAATAAAAGAAATGTTAATACCTTTTTTAATTTTGAACTTTTTTTATAGAATATAGAAAAGACTTTAAAATACTTATCCTTGTGGTCGAGGAACATAACCCACGTCCATCTAGACTAGTCATCAACCAGCATAAGTCCATAACGTTTTCCACTCATGGAAGCAATTTTGGTTGGACCAAATAAATCAATGTGTAGCAAATCTAGAGGTTTAGAAGTTGAAACAATGTTTTTGGATTCAAATGATCTTCTAACTTGTTTCCCTTTTTTACATGCATCACATAAAAGATTTTCCTTGTACACAAGACTTGGAAGACATCTTACAAGGTGTTTTAAGCCTTTAATAAATAATACATTATTAATATATGGGAAGGGATGCTTACCAATCTTGCCAATCTAAACTATTTTACCTTTCTGGTTACCTCCAAACGTAACTCATCCTCTTGTCTTAGACCTAAGCTCTTGGAACATAAACCTTTCTCCTTTCCTGTGATGTGAGCAACCACTGTTTAGATATCCTGACTAGTGTTCCTTCTTGCTATGAAGCAAATATGCAACAAGAATAATCATATTCTTAGGTATCGAGATTCTCTTGGATCCTTTCTTATTAGTCTTGGTTGGTTTGGACAGTCCTTTTGGATGGTTTCTATAGTCATAAGACAAATGTCCAACCCTTCCATAGTTTAAGCAAAGGATTAGATTTATCTTTCTTCAAATTCTTTTTCTTATCATAACTAATACTAGTTTTGTCATATAGATGCCTTTTATGCTTAAGGATGTTTTTCAAATTTTTGGATCCATTGACAAACTTAGCTAGACTTTGTCTAAGGTTAATGATTTCATCTTGAAGTTTTTCATTTACTTCTAGAACATTGACTTTAGATAAGTCATTGGTTTTTTTTTTCTTTCAAACTTTCATTCTTTTTCTTCAACAAATCATTTTCTTTCTGCAAAGAGTCAAACTCTTTGGACAACTAAGAATATTTCTTTTTCAAATCTTTATAACATATTGAGAGAGTTGAAGAGTTTGGAAGGAGTTCTTGATAGGTTTTTTGAAGATGAATTAAATCATTAAATGTTACCTCTTCATCATCATCTTTTGCTTCTTCTGAATCAACGTTAGCCACTAGGTAGATGTTTACTTATTCGTCATTTTCTTTAGAAGAAGACAAATCAAGGTCCTCCTATATTGTGATGAGACATTTCTTCTGTAGATGGGCTTCTTTTCTTCTTCTCTTTTTTCCTTTTCCAAGCTAGGACATTTTGACTTGAAGTGTCCAGGCTTTTTGCACTTGTAATACACTAGTTGACTTTTGTCTTTGACTTTCTTGGTATACCTTCTAGAGTTGTTCTTTCATTTGGATCCTCTTTTATTTTTTCACATGGAGTGGATCTTCCTTGAGATAAAGGAGATCTCTTCCTCATTATATCCTTCTTCATTAGAGGCTTCTTCACAAGATTCCTTAGTTTTGAAGGCTTTGGATGATGATCATTTTAAAAATTTTTGGGCTTTGACGACTATCGACTTATCCTTTCTTTGACCTTTATCCTCATTTAATTCTATCTCATGAACTTTGAGGGTGCCAAGAAGTTCCTTCATGGGAAGCTTTTTCAAGTCTTTGGACGCCTTGGGAGCTCTTACCTGTCATCTCCATTCTCTAGGTAAATTCACAAAAATTTGGTTGTATGATTATAGTTATCATAAGTTTTGCTTAATGACCTTAGATTATTGATAATTATTTGGAATCTTCCAAACATTTGATCAATGCTCTCGTGGTTCTCCATCTTTGATAATTCATATTGATGTACAAACATACTTGTCTTAAAGTCTTTTACCTGTGATGTCCCCTCATAAGCTAGAGCTAGAATGTCCCACATCTTCTTTGAGGAGTTGTAGCTATGAACTATTTCATATTCTACTTCTGTTAGGGAACACATAAGAAAACTTCTAGCTTTAGAGTTTAGTAAGTACCTTGTTTTTTAATCTTCATTCCAAGATGATTTAGGAATCTCTTTTCCATCTTTGGTTGGAATATAGTCTTCATTCTCTACAACATCCCACATTTCAATATGACAAATATCAAAGAATGCTATCATTTTTTATTTCCAATAGTTGTTGTTCTTTGAACGAAGAAGGTTTGTTCGATTGCATGTCCTTCATGTTCCATGGTGTTATATAGGATCTTTTTCCTTGCATTGTTAGATGCTCAACCCTTAAAGGATAAACCCTGATACCAACTGAAGAAATAGGAAATACAAAAGAAATGAGGGTTGAATTGTGTGTGTGATTTTTAAAGCTTTTTGAAAACGCAATGATATATAAGTTTCTAAACAATATCCAAACGGATTGTTGTAGCATAAAAGTAGAGAAAAGGAAGAGAGAAAAAGTATAGAGATTTTATATTGGTTCACTCTTTCATAAGAGCTATGTTCCATCTTTTTAACACAAAGGATTTACTCTACTAAGTCAAACTGACTCACAAACCAAGTATTCTCAAAACCTCTTTAGGTTATACAACACTTGTAATCTACCTGATTGCAAGCAACATCAAGTATTCTTTAATACTTAATCTCTTTAAGCTATCACAAAAACTTAAAGAGATTTACAAAAATAACTTACTAGGTCAGTATATATTAGTTACAAGAAAAAGTTTAACTTGCTTAGCATAGCAAATACGAAGATGAAAAGCAAAGCTTTTTCACTAAAAGAGCTTTTACAAAAACATTTCTAAAACTTTGTCCAAAGAGCACTTGAAAGTTTCTATGAGTTTTTGAGTGTTTGCACTTTATCTTGTTTTTCTTTTTGTGTTCTTGTTCAATATCTTGCTTCTTGTGCATCTTCTTCACTTGAAGCATTATATTAATGTAGGAAAGAAAGACATTGTTATGCATGAATGGAGAGAGGTATTTTTTTGTATTAAATGCCAAACATATAATTTTGTAGAGTTGTAGCAGAGGCTTTGTCTTCTTTTGAGGATAAACAAAAGATATGGTAGAAAAGGTTGTTTTTCCTTTTCCTTAACCATGTTACCTTTGTTTGATAAGAGACATTCATTTTGTTTGTTTTTGTAACCATAAAGGCTCGATCAGACTCTCTTGTATCAAGGTTGACTTGTTTCCAAATCTTAGAAATGAACCGTTTGCTACTCTGAAAAATAAAGCATAGCAGAACATAACATATATATAAAATATGAATATTACATGAGATGTTTACAAAGATACATTATAGCAGTTAAGCATAGGTTAAAAAATGATTTACGAGGTATGATAAGTACAGAAAAAAAATGCTTTATGCAAGGAGACTAAGTCCTTTATTGGACAAGGTTATGTTATTGAACGGAGTCCTTTTATGGACGATGAACTCGTATGGACACTATTTGATGTACTTGTTAATGAACAAGTTTTTTTTCATATGGACGTAGTCCTTTTCTTTTATATTATGACAACTTTGTTGTACTCCTAAAAACCAAGTACTAAAACAGAGCATTAGTCATCCCTCTTTAATCATAATGTTTGTTATCATCAAACTATCTAGGTTATTTTGGATGCATATAAAAAATGTTCCAACACAAGGTTTCTCTTTCCTCTAAAGCTTCCGCCCAAGAATTCTCTTTCCTTAGCTCTTTGATATGAAATCATATGTTCAGGAAAACTAACCCAATAGCAAGACAACTCCGAAGCTTAAAAGAGTTCGTTAAGTTTTCATCCTAATGAACCTAACATGTTTTTGATTAAAATAAACATAAATGACTATTTTTATATTTATTTAATTATAAAAACCTAATTTAAAATCCAACATATATTTTCTCAAAATATTATTTATTTAATTATAAAATAATTAATCCACTTATTATTAATAATTAATAAAATATAATATTTACAACTAAATAAGATAAAAACTAGGGTGTTATACCAACAACAACCAACAAAAAAAATATATTACAAGATTTGTAACGAACAATAAAGGCAGATCATTTCCATGACCTCTAATACCATAAAGCAAAGCAAACTCAAACCATAAATTTTTTAACATTTTATACTCTTGAAAATGGTATTTTAACTTTTTTAAAAGAAGGAAAATATTAGGAGCTTCTCTTACCCAAAGTAATGCTAAAATGGAGTTTGTAGGAGGAAAACAATGAAATAACATTGATCTCTTAAACAAGATCTTTGAACTAATACTAAGAACAAGAAAGAAAAAAAAAGAAAAAGAAAATGAGAGAGAAATTTGGCCTTGTCAAGAAAAAAAGAGAAGAAGGTGAAATTAAACTTACCAAAAGAAAATTGAAACTCAAGAATAATGTACAAATGTGAAGTTTTTCTGTTTAGAAACTCAGTCTTGGATGTAGAAAATATTTCTTTCAATAAAGAATGAAATAGAATATAAAGGAAAAAGTGGTTGGAAGTTTTCAGCTACGTGGGGGTAAGAATGAGCAGGGATGGATGAGTGGTTGGGGGTAGGGTGAACTTATTAGCTTAGAAAAGATAATAAACGGTTAAGATAATTAATTGTTAATCATAAATTAGTAAATTAATTAGTCACTAAATGATTTAGGATATTTAGAAATAGTTTATAAACACTCAAACATTTTTTCAACACTCGAAATATTCTTAAAATTATATTTTTTGGAATTGGATTAAAATATTATTATTTTAATTAATGGTGTTAGAATAAAAAAAAATTATAGAGACCTAATTATAATTATTAGAGACTAATTATAATTAATTATTTTTTACTATTTGCTAACTTTTACAATGTATTTTTACATTCTTGATTTTAGTATAATTTAATTAGTAAATACTATATTCACATTCTTTAAAAATGTGAATTTAAGCATCTCAGTCAATAGTAATCATCTTGTCGAAACTTAGCACTTATAGAGCTTTGAGATGTAACTTAAGCACTTATAGAGTTTTGACACATATCCCAATTCTGGTTAGTTTCAAATCCAACTCACCTAAATTTTTTACTATTAAAAAAGAATAATGAGTAACTCCTATAAATTAAAATTATGCTTGTAATTATCATTTTCGACATCATCATTAATATTAATATTATTATTTTAACATATATTTTATATATGTTAAAAAAGGTTTTATAAGAAAATATTATGTATATATCTTACCATGATTTTTAACGTGCCTTATCATAATTTTATTAAAAAATATCATTTATTATTTCGTTAATCAATATATTTAATATGTTCATAACAAAATTATTTTTTGCCTTATTTTTTGCCCTTCCTTCTTTTTTAACATCTTCCTTTAAAATATTGGTTAAGAAATTAAAAACATTTTCTTACGAGAAAATATTTCTTATATATCTTACTATCATTTTTAACGTGCCTTAATGTAATTTTTAATAATTTTTTATTAATTATTTAGCTAATATATTTAAGATATTTTTTAACATGGCAAACACGTTGATAAGGTGAGAAAACGAACAAAAAAGAAAGGATCACCTTGTCAAAAGTGGCGTGGTATTCTTCAAGAGAAAAATGATAACTTGTAATGTTAAGACAAAATATATTTTTAACTCTTTAAAATATTTTAATTTTGGTTTAAATTTTATAAAAATAAAATATTTTTTAATGTCTATATTTATTAAAAATACAGTTTTAATTAAGGATGAAAAAAGATAAAATTTAAGTAGGGTATTATAATCTTTGTCCTTATATCCTCACTTTAATAGAATACTCATATCCTTTGGGGGGTCATTTTTAGAGCTACCAAATGGCAAATGGGTAGTCAAGCCTGAAGGCCTGCTAGACTAGACCAATTTTGGTCTAGTTTATTTTTTTTTTAGCTTAAAAACACCTAAATTTTTAAAGGAGTTTTTTTTTTTAAATATCAAGTCAAATGGGCCTAATTCATATTTTGGGTCAATTGTTTTGGAACCCAACCCAACCTGTTGGATTAGGCAAAATTAGCCTAATTCTTATATGAGCCATTTCTTTAGTTCAGGTCAACCCCGTTGGACCAAACTCATTTTGTCAGTCCTAGTAACTTTAATATCAATGTTTTTTTTTTCCATTGCGTACCTAAATACTCATACTCATACCCGTTACTCGAGTTTTTTTATTAACTATGAAAATTAATAAATAAAAATATTAATTAAAAATATGACAATAATTAAATTAAAATCCTATTAAAAAAACTTTTATAAAACATAATAATCATAATCATATAACATCACAAAAATTATAATCATAATCAAATATCTTTTACAAAATATAACAATTAGTCATCAAACATTACATACATTATAATAAACTTTCACAATAACAAATTTATAAACTTCTAAGTTTTTAAGTTGTTACTATCCAAAATATGTAAACAAGTAATAGTTTGCACTAGTTAGTTATAATTATAAAGTAAAAAAATTCAAACTAAATAAAGCAATCCAATTCTGCATCCAAAACCATAAATAAATATAAAATATACATACATGCATACTACTAAATCAATTTCAATTTATATATATACTAATTTTATATGAAAAATAAAACTTTAAATATGAAGAAAAGTAAGAAAAATATTCTATATGAACATGAAAATTATTTTGCATTGATAATGAAGAATTAGACGTAGTAACCATGAAATTCAATAAACTCTTTTTTGAGGATAAACTATAGTGTTAAGGATTTATGCATTCATGGGGTGGAAATACACAATAAATAAGAAAAATTGGGAAAGAAGAAAATTAAGAAAATAAGGAAATAAGAAAATAGATAAATAAGAAAATAAGAAAATAAGGAAATAAGAAAAATAAAGAAATGATAAAATAAAAAAATAAGAAAATAAAAAATAAGAAAATAAAGAAATAAGGAAACAATGAAATCAAATAAAGAAAACATGATCTTCCTCTTAAGTTTTCCAACAATAATAATGACAATAATAACAAAGAATAAACATGTGTAAGGTTGGATACTAAAATACATATACTGCACTCTTATCCTTTATATAAAAACTGAGTAAAAATACTAAACTTTTATTTCATTATTTTTAAATAAATAATTACAAGAAAAATGTTATTTAACGACCGAAATTAGCCATCGATTACCACGGTGGCTAAATAGAGACAGAAAAGGATTTTTAATAAAAAAACAAAAAATTAGCAACCGATTTAGCGACTGAAATAGTGACCGAATTTCAGAAAAATAAAAAAATAAAAAATAAATTAGCGACCAAAATTAAAAAGCATAAAAAATTAAAAAAGAAATTATTAGCGACGGAATTAGCGACCAAACTTTTTAAAAATTAAAAAATTATAAAACATTAGTGGCCGATTTAGCGACGGATAATAAAAAACAAAAAAAATAAAAAATATTTATTAGCAACAGAATTAGCGACCGAATTTCAAAAAAATTAAAATTAAAAAATACATTAGCGACCGATTTAGGGACCGAAATTAAAAAATAAAAAAATTAGTAAATATTTATTAGTGACCGAAATTCTAAAAAAAAAAAAAAAATTAGCGACCGAAGTTTAAAAATAAAAATAAATAAAAAAATATTTATTAGCGACGGAATTAGAGACGGACTTTGTAAAATTAAAAACACAAAAATAAATAAATTTAGCGACCGATCTAGCGACTGATTTGAAATAAAAAATAAAAAAATGTATTAGCGACCGAAAATTAAACAAAAAAAAAATTAGCAATCAATTTAGTGACCGATGTTCAAAATTTCAAAAAAAATTTTCCTCCTATTTTCCCTCTCTTTCCCTTATTTAAACACTCCTCCTTTCCTTCACATTACTCCCTCCTTTCCTTCCCCGTCGCCACCACCGCCACCACCACCACCATCACCACCGTTGCCACCACCGTCGCCGCCACTGCCGTCGCTTCCTAGCCCTTCCTTTCTTTATTGTTCTCTATTCTCCACCCACCTCTTCTTCCACACCCACCACCACCACCTTCTTTCCATTACTCCCTTCCCTCGTTTCCTCTCCTTTCTCTAACTCTTATTCTTCCTCTCTCCTCCCTTTCCTAACCACCAATAATCAACCACCACCACCTCCCTTCCCTTCTCCCTCTCTTTTTTCCCTCTACCACCATAATCTAACTATTTAAAAAAAAAAAAAGCAACCGATTTAGCGACTGATTTAGTGACCGATTTAGCGACAATTTAACGACCGAATTATTTAAAATAAAAAATCAAAATAACCACTGAATTAGCGACCAAATTATTTTTAAAAATAAATAGCAACGAATTAGCGATGGATTTTTTAATATATAAATAATTAAAAATAAAAAAAATCACGGGATTATTTTAATAATATAAAATAGTCACCTAATTTTAAATATAGTTAGCCACCGATTGTGTTTCAGTCGCAAAATGTTTAGCGATTCGACTTTTCGCAGCGGAATAAAATCTGTCGCTAATTTCGTCGCTAAACCATTTTGCGATCAAAATATTACGTTAGCGACTGATTTTCCAGCTTTAGCGACCGACTGTCGGTCGCTAAAAATAAAATTTTTTGTAATGAATTTATGTTGAATAAAGATATTCAATTTAATGTTACTTTGTATAAATAACAAAATTGATTATATTTAAAATGTAACATAATAATTCACAAAAACTTTGCATTAAAATGCATTCCTATTTAATTTATATAGATAAATATATGCATTTTGTAACATTCTCCCTTTTTCCTTCTTCCTTCTTCCTTGTATCTATGTTTGTGTGATGGAAGTTTTAGTATTTCCGGAAAAAATGTGTTTTACTGTTAAGTCCGGAAAAAATGTGTTTTACTGTTAAGTGATATTTGTTATTTGGTTCCTTATTGATATAAAGTAATATCATTATTTTGAATAATTATCTTGAAACTAGAATATTTTGTAAAATAAATTACTAAGTACTGAACTTTAAGTGTCATTTGATATTTTGTTTCTCTAGCATAATATAGATTTTTTATTAATTACATGAAAATTTATAGTATTTTATTCAAGTCAGTGAAATTATTATTATTATTATTATCATAAATTTTTCTCGAACTATTTGATACAGATTATTTACCTAAGATCGTTTAAAAAAAATTGGTTATTCTTGAAATGATAGTTAAAAGCATGTCTTGGGTATATTTTATTTTTACAATTTGTATATACATTAGTTTGATATCGTAATTATTATTTCTAATATTATTATCATAAAAATCACTCTCCAAATATTCTAATAAAGAACATTTAAAAGTAGTGATGAAGGAATAGATACATATGTGTATTTCAAAATTTTAAGATGAAAATATGTTCATAAATAAATACTTATTATTATTTTTTTAAGGAGGACAAATACTCAAAACTATTTCAATATTATGAGACTTCGTTGGTAGTTATTATTATTATTACTAATTATTGTTAATGTTTTTTTTTTTCTATATAATTTTATTTTGATATTCATTGTTATATTTATATTATTTTAAATTGAGCTGGTAAATTATTTTATTATTGATCGCGAATTACACAAAATTTATGAAAAAGGATCGCTATAGATTCTTGACTTCTATAGCAACTATATGCGCACATACCCTCTTTAAAATTGACTACATCAGCGGGTACATATGTATATATAGTTTTAATTTCAAAATAGCTCTATTCTGAAATTCTAAATTATTTAAATTTCTTTTATATACATTTTTAATTTAAATTTTGAATATATATATATTATAGTACAGTTTAAAAAAATAAATTATTCTTCCACGGTCGTTAACCACTGATGTCATAAAAGATAATTTGACAAGAAACGTAATTTATTCTAATTTAGTATATTTTTAGGATAATTGATAGTACTTTTTAGAAAAAAAATAATTAGTATATATACTAATTTTTATTATAAATTCATACAAGTACTTGATGGTATGTAAAAAATTGACGATTGTGATTTGTAATGAGTGTTTAAAATTACTACAAATATATGAGTATGCTACAATTATTTCTGAATAATCTTTTTTCTAATCTTTATGAATTATATTTACAAAACTACCTCGTTTTTAATTAATGGAATTTCCCCTTTTTTGGAAAAAAAATTACTACAGTATAATTAATTAGAAAAAAATTATTGCAAACTAATGAGATTATTTTTTAATATTTTTTTAACTATTATGAATTAGAGTCACCAAACTACCCAGTTTTAAACTGAAAAAAAATTTAATGCAATAACTATATTTTTCTCTCTCTATATATAGATTATTTTTTGTTAAAATAATGTGATCTAAAAGCCAAATTTTATCTTTTATTCATATATATATATATATATATATATATATATGAGAGATATTCAAAATTTTATGATTTTAATATTTATGTCTTTATTTATATATATATGATAAAATTTTTTAAATCACTTAGGTGTTCCTTCTGTGAAAACTATATTTTCTACATCAATTTTTTTTATTACCTAGTTATTCATTTTATCCTGAAAATTTATATTTTTCTTCGTCATTTTA